>OX439140.1:80892141-83292141 GCA_949318255.1 Pollenia labialis
TACCTGAATTCTCTTTTGAAATTGTAATCATTTTTAGACAATGATGCGAAAGATTTACGTAAGGTACTGGCATGGTAGCCTAGCTTACGGGGGTCTCAGTACAGGATCACAAACAAAGAGCTTTTAAGTCGCCTTTTAATTCAGAGCAACCAACGTCCACCGATAGTAAATGAGTGTATAATTTATAAGACTCTGTTTTTTATCCTTGTTTTTCTTCCTATAAAAAGCAAAGCCACAAAAACTGCTTGTACACGAAAAAAAGTACACTTTAACATTCGTCTTTCCCCTTTCACCCTTAAACCCAAACGTTTAGCAGCAAATATTTCGTAAAGGACTAAACAAATAAAAAACAATTTTTAAATAAGAATTCATTTATAAAGTGTTCCTAATTTTATTTGTATAAAGTGATTTACGAATTTGAAAAAAGGATCTATAAGTTATATTAAACTGTGATCTGAATTTACGCTTCTTTTGACACTTAACTTTTCATACGTAATACGAATATAATAAATGGCTTGTTACACTTTTCTTAAGAACTACTTTAATAATTTGTATTAAATTTAAAACATTACTAAATACTATCTGCAGGAAAAAGCTTTTTTCCAAAAAAGCTTAACCCTGACCGTACTGACAAAATTTGATAGGGTACCTGGGTACCCGTATATAAGTTAAAGCCTACTGTATAGAAAAAGTAAAGATAAAAGTAGTTTTTGTTATTTTATTTTAATAAGAATTAAAAAAGTTTTATATCAAAATAATTTTCGTGGGAATACATAATTTTAATTTTAAATGATTTTGTTATTCGTGCTTTATTTCCAATTTTTATTATTTGATAAAAAACACTGAAATTTATTGTTGATGGGATAAGCTATTCCTATGCACATTTTACTGGTTGCTTAGGCCAAATCATCAGGAAACTTCATCCATAAAGATTTAAGAAAAACTAAAGATATTAAACCAAATAAAACTGTTAAGCGTATAAGAATTACAGAAACAGTTCTATTTGTAACACCTTAAAATTAAAAAAAAATTTAAGATATGACGATATGTTTATAAGGTGATAAACATAAATTTGTTTCATTTTGTGACGGCTTATATAACCGGAAAGTACTGGGAAACCGAAATAAAAAAACTATGGAAACTCGTGTAAGATACTACAACATACAACACATTGTCTTAAAGATTACAGGTGGATCTTGTAAGATGAAGTCCGTTTAATGCTACTTTTTGCATCAACCTCGACATACATTTGACTGATATAGACGTTGTATATAAAAAAGAAAAATTACTTCGGACTGTGAATTAGAAATATGCAACAACCTTAACCTTTGCACTTTAAACTATTTGTTCAATCTCCGTAAAAAAGTGAACGAAATTTTTCGGAAACATGGTAATAAGTAAATAAAATAAGAAATAAACTCTTTGCCGACTTTCTAAACGCATTGAGTGTGTCTTAATGTTATTTCCTAAGCTATTAAAAAATGTTTATATATTTATTTAAAATATATAACATTATTAAACAAATTTATTTAAAATATTTTATCTATTTTATGAATTTACTTTTTGATCTCATAAGTTGAGTACCACAATTTTTGTTTGTTGTTATTATTGTTTTTTGAATTAAATTGTTATGTTTATGCTATCTTTTTATCTTGTATCTAGAGTATAATGATACGAAATTTACATATAAAATCGTAAGGTAATAATAATTCAAGTTCCTCTTTCAACCTTTAATTAATTTTTGTAGTATTTAGGCATTTATTTTACTTACTTTGTAAACAAGTTCCCTTACGCTTTTTTAAAAAAGGGGTTTTCATTAATTTAAAACAAACTTACTTTGTATTATTTACATGGAGCGGGATCCCGGGATCCCGGGAATTTTAAAAAGTTCCCGTTTTCCCGGGAATCGAAAAACTCCGGGGAAAAAACAACTCTAATCATGGGTGAGGCCAAAAGTTGAAATTTGTCGTACAGTGTAATATATTTATACAAACAAACCCATTTTTATGTATGTATATTAATGTTATTTAAAAGTTATTTCCAGCTATGAAATGGGTGATAATTTTTTGTAAAAATCACATAAATAAAAAAAATAGAATATCTTGCTTCAGCCGAACGAATAAAAAACAATTATAAATGAAAATAAATGTATGTACGTGCGAATGGTTTATTTTTCATTGCGAGAAGCCGATCAATTTTGTTTGGCCCAAAATAAAGTTGGTTCAAATATGTAATCAAAATCCATAATTTTTGTAACTCTTTTTCCATTAAATATACTTTTCTCGTTTCATAAACCTCGTCAAATAAAAACATTCATAATTGTTGTTGTTAATAAACTTTTATTGTTGTTTAAAATATTTTTCATCAACTGCTTTATTTTTTAACTGAAAAAGTACCAGGGCCCTATTCCACAAAACAACTTATCAACTTTTCACTTTTCAAATTTTTCGTCAATTTGCAAAACTTTATGTTCCACAGGACTATTAAATTTGATAAGTGATAAGTTGAAATTGATAAGTGAAATTTGCAAAGTCTTTGCAATTTTTTTATTCTCTTTTTAATTTCTGTTCCACGTACGTTCTATTATGCAAAGTGCAAAGTTATTATTGCAAAGTGTAATTTGCAAAGACTTTGCAAATAATTATGTAGTTGCGTAAATTCTATTTTTGCAAAGCAAATTTTGATAAGTTTGCCAAAAATTTGCAAGGTAAACAATCTCTTTGCAAATTCATATTATTAAAACTAGTGAAGCTTTCAAAATGTTAAGACGTGAGTTTTTGTTCGACGATAGTGAAGAGGTTGCTATATCAAGAAATTATAGAGACCGAATTATTTTTTCGGGACTACAAAACTTTAATTTTAAAGAGTGCTTTCGATTAAATCAAATCCAAGTTTACTTAAATATGTTTTAAATATTAACAACAATTTTAGAAAAAATACTTACTTTATTATGCATAAAACTAGCAAATAAAATATCTTTTTTTTCTTTAATAACATTTAATACTGCAAGTTTTTTTCCCATATTTACTTTGCGGCTCATTTTAACACTTTATATTTAGCAATGCAAAGTGAAAAGTGATAAGACAGAATTGCAAAGACGATTAAATCCTTTGTGGAACACTTTGCAGACTCACTTTGCAAGACAACGCAAAGACTTTGGAAGAGAATGCAAGGTGTGCAAAGTATTTGCAAAGAGTGCAAAGAGTGCAAAGAGAGCAAAGTTTTAGCTAAGTACAAAGTGAGATTTGCAAAGAATGTTGTGGAACAGAAACACTTATCACTTTGCCAAAAAATGATATTTGATAAGTGCAAAGTGAAAAGTTGATAAGTTGTTTTGTGGAATAGGGGCCAGGTATGTTCATTAGGGAGAGTTGTCATTATTTACCCATATAATGTCAAATTAGTTTATTTGATTTTTGAGGCTTGTTTTCATTTTTTTTCTTATGTTCTATTGTTTGAAGTTAAATGGGTTTGTACTTATTAAATATGGAAAGAAATACATTAATAAAGTTATCAGCAGATTATTTACTCGCACCCCACACTTCCACGAGCATCTCTTCCTCCTTCTGACTCCAAGGCTTCTTTCTTTTTTCTTTTCCAACTCCATTTAATTTTTATTAGATTTTAACTTTTTTTTATTTAATGAAAAAAAAACTTACTGTCAAAGAGGTACGTTCATTGTGGCCGTTTTTCAGTTTGAGGCAAGACGAATTTAAATTCGCCTTGGTTTGAGGTATGTTCAGAGGATTCTATGTGGTTTATGAAGTGATTTAGTTGTAATCATGTCAATTTGAAGTGATTGACAAATCACTTCAGTGTATGGGTAATCATCTCGATTTTGAAGTGTTTAGAGCTTAATAACGTTCGAGCTGCTTAAACGCGTTTAAGAAGCCAAATGTGAACATAGCATAACATGCTTAAAAGTAAATACACAAAACAAATCATAAAAACAAGTAATATAAATTCACTTAAAACCATATTTATGCTGTTTTTGATTGACTAGAAAAATTATTGTTTGTAATTTACTAAAAATCGTACAGGTAGGTGTAAGGATACCATTTCTTTTTAATAAGTTCCTTTACATGGAAGGTACAACAATTTTTACATTCACCTTGTAAATGGAACGCACAATACAAATTGAAGACACCATTTATTGCTTATTTTATATTTTTTAGCTTATTTTATTCATTAGTGTGAACATCAGTGATGATAGAAAAAATTCTAAAACATATGAAATGTTGCCGTATTAACAATTAGTATCCTAGCTCTTATGTATATAGTTACTCAAAAATCCTACATTTTATTCATTTAAAAAAGTTATTTGTTAGACGAAAACCCCTTTAAAATGGATTTTTTCCATATGTTAACATCACTGTTTGGGTGAAAATCTAGGCTGTGGAGCAGGAGTCGGAGTTGTGGAGTCGTTTTCGCGCTGTTTGTACCGGAGTCGGAGTAAGTACAATAATTCACGATTCCGATTACAAATATTCTATATTTTGTATTTTATTTAATAAATTTGTAAATTGAATCGTTTATTTCAGAAAACCGTCAACTTCCATTTAACCCTTAACTACCCAGTATGCTTTTGTAACGCAACAAACCAGTAGTGTCCAACGGACTCATTAAAACAAATAATGATACTTAAAGAAAAACAAAGACAGTATACGTTAGAAAAAAGTTTTATTTATATTATATACTTAGGCATTTTGTTTATTTAACATCAATAAGTTATTTTTACAAATAATGAGTGTTATTTTTGTCAAGCTAATAATGCCTAAATTTCTTCAATGTAAATAAAATTAAATATTTGATTACAATATTTGTTTTTTACAGAGTGTTCAGAACAGACATTCCGTTTGCATTTCTCGCAGCACTGTTTGGAAGTTCTAGATATTTTTGAAGGGCAAATGTGACAACGCTTCTTTCGTTTTGAATCAATTTCAGATGATTGACCAGCTCAATATATTTTAATAAACAATAATTAGAATTGTGGTTTTTTTGTTGAACTATTTATGGTTTTTAATCCAAATTTTTTAATATTTTAATCAGGCTTAAGTTCATCAAATTTAATTTTCATTAAATTATTTTTTATGAAGAAAGGAATTTTACAACATGAAAATTAATTCAAATTTTTATTGATAATCATTCATTCTTGACTGACCTGAGATTCGAACCCAGGCGGCTGGTTACCATGACATGTTTCGATCACAACCACTTGATCTCCTCAGGTGGATTTAATAAACAATATATTAATGTGTCTATTGGATACTTGTGGGTTGAGGTGCTAATTTTTAGTTTATTGATAATAAATAATAAACTATTTATGCTACAAATATTTGTATTGCGCATTTCTATTCTCAAGGCCATCGGCGTAGAATAGGTAAAACAGGTTTTCTTAAAAATAAATACTTAAGCTTTTATGAGCAATGGAATCCAAAAATGTAATCGCGAGACACTTGTGGGTAGTTAAGGGTTAAAAAAGGCCCACTTAACAAGTTTCTGAAATAAACGATTCAATTGTAGTTGTAAAAAATGCACATTTTTCTGTGCCACCAAATTTTGTGTAACTAAAATATTTTATGAGTTCATTTTATAAGTTTTTATAAATATAATCTCCTTAAATTTACCTTTTTATAATATAATATAGTTAGAAAGTTTAAGGTTTTGCTAACAGATAAAATGCAAAATTTTGTTACTTGAATCTTTAATACCCTCTACCGAAAATCAACATTTTTTTTGAAGTAAGCTTTATATTTTATCTTCAATGAACTATAAGCCAATCTTTATTAAATCTGAACTCCTACTACCTAATAAACAATTCCGACCGTAAAAGAGGGTATAAAATTTCAAATTTCAAATATTCTTAAAACTGAGTTTTTTCATAGAAATGTTCAATGTGAACGTTAGCTTAAGATAGTATTGTTCGTTAGGGGCGGCTCAAAATTTTTTTTTTATGTTGGTAAACTTTTGAATCTATGTCTCTTTCTATCGGCTCTATGGTTGTAATGGAATTCAATCTCTAATTGGTTAGAGAAACTTTAAACCATTTGACATTTAACATGTTTTTTTGAGTTGGGAAGTTAAGAAGTGAGTGTCTTTTTAATACTCCGGCAGACGGAAATATCCACAGACTAACACGACTAAATTGAATGATAATTACTCAAGGATTCATAATAAACATACATACATAAGTAAGTATGTACATGTTTTGATTTTTGGATTAAATATTTAAAAAGTTTTTTGCATTTCTAAAGCCTGATATCAGTTGGTTGTGTTGTGCGTTTTATTCGTTGGTCTCACAAACAATTGACAACTGGTTCTTTTTTCACAAACGCTCGTTTTTGGGATGAGACTCATTTTTAATATAGTAATTAAATTTGTTTGCGAAACAATTTTACAATTTCTTTTGACAAATCAACCAGAATGAAATAAGTTAAAATCAGGGCTGTGGAGTCGTCCGAAAAAGTACTAACTCCAACACCGACTCCAAACGCTGAAATTTTTTAAGAGCGACACCGACTCCGACTCACGACTCTGACTCCTACTATAATCTTGATTCTAAATGTGTATGAGACTCAGTGATGTTAACTTTTATTTTTTCATTAAAGTACGGCCTTCTAAAAAGTTGAATTTTTGAGAAGAAATTATCGTACGCAAACATTAATGTGCTGTTTCCAAATGACAGGCGATTGAAAATGTAGTAAAATTCCATCGCCTGTCAATTTGAATGTGCTTTAAGAAGATAATCTTTATTTTGGAAAAATTTTTTTAAATTTTTTATGCCGAAAAACTTTGGAGTCGGAGTCGCGAGTTTTTGTGGGTACTACGACTCCGACTCCGGCACAAAAACCTCAGCTCCGACTCCACAGCCCTGGTTAAAATGTTAAAAATTTGATAGGATATTTATGTTCATCAAGCAGTAATCACAAAACGAATGACTTGAAACGTGTCCTTTGACCTTTATGTAGATTTTATTTTATAAAGCTTACAAGTAACAATTATTACTTTTCTACATTTTGTAATTTAAATCTTTCTCTTGGGAAAGGTGAGTTATTTGAAGAAATATTTACGTTTAATGCAATAATACATAATTGCACATTAAAAAAAGTCTTACTAAAATTGTTTGACATTTTCAGCTAAAAAGTAACTTTATGTATTCAGCACAAGGAAACGACTAGAGTAAAAACTTTTTGAAATGAATAATTTTCTTCCAAATAGTTACGTGTGAAGTAATAACAACAACATAAAAATCTTTAATTTCTGTCCTTTTCAGTACATCTGTTCCTGTTTTACAATTGATATTATTTATGTGACAAGTTTTGTAATGTCTTATTTTAATTTTCTACTAAAGTATTTTGCAGCAACATAAAAACATAATTTTTTTAAAATTTAAAGTCTGGTCTTTACTTAATTTAATCGATCATATTAAGCAGTTTATTCACTAACATTAGGACGGGTTGGTTTTTTTTTTAATCGAGTGAGAAAGAAAAAAAGGCAACCAACGACATTTTGAAATACTATGTATTCAGTAAAATGTTAACGTGACTGACACTACATGCAAATGGAAGTCTTTTTCTAGAGTTTTTTTAAACTTCAAAAATCTTCCTCGGCACTTTCGTAATAACTTTAATTTGTGTTTTTATCGAAAGTTCAAGAATCAAACTATTATAAAATCCTGAAATAAAAGCGGTTAGTTATTTAAAAAAATATGAATTCGTAAAAGAAATTGTGACTGACACTACAGCCCAAAATCTGACCGTCGGTATTTTTACATGAAACGTATCAAATGAAGTCACAGCGCATAAAATAGGAACTCTAAAATTATTTGAAAGATACAAAATTGTAATTTTTGAATTCGTTAAAATACTATTTTTGAAATACTAATAACAAGTCAGAAACCAAAATTGAAACTAAATAAATTCAAAACCAACCCTTTTTAGAAATAAGAAATATAAATGTTTTAAAACATAAAAATTTTTTTGTTTTATTTTAATTCTAATTTTTTAAAAAAATATCAAAAAATTGTTGCCACTATATATAAAAACTTAAAAGTTACATAATGTTGCCACCATACTTAAGTATTTTTACTACCAAAATTAAATATTAATTTTTTCAATTTATGGTAGACTTTTAAGTGGCATTGACCATAGTTAAAAAAATGTTTCTTTCATAGTTTAAGAAAAAAGATTGGAAATACAAAAAAAAAAATCACACTCAAAAAATTGTGGTCAAAATCTGATTCGACGTTCATATAAGAAAGTCTATATGAAGGATCAAAGCTAAGTGCTGACTCCGTAGATTGTTGATCAACAATGCTCAGCACGCACTCGGGAATCGTATGTTTTCTAGTGGTATGTTGGTCAATAAGGAACTCTTTTAGATGATCAGGAATCAATCCACAGTTGCATGGTGTCGTTTTCAAGTACTGGCATCTACCAATTTAAGGCAAATTGTTTAAGGTTTTTAAGAATTCTGATTTGTTTTGTTTTTTTTATTGCTCTATGCAATTAAGCAAACCGTTTAGCTTCTTCACTACACTTTTTTCGTTGACAATTTCAACAATCATTGTGGTTTAAATTTCGATAATTTTTTAGCAACTTGTGGAGAAAACCTTTCATATGTTATTTTCTTATTTTTCCACGCTCACTTAAATAAAAATTGTATTTCAAAACTTCTCGATTATTTGGCAAATTCAATTCACTAAATTCGCTTCGAAAGCCAAAATGGGCAGAAAACTTGGGCAGGGAAAAATTTCCGAGTCATTATAACTGATGGACATTTCCGATAATTTCATTGTTAAATTTTCAAAAATTTGTAGCGAAACACTTTTTTTAAATACGAACAGCTAAGTGCCCATATTAATCAAAATAAATAAATTAAGAAGTCACGAAAAAGAATGTTTTGCGTATTTTATTACAAAAAAAAAATAATGTTGTTATTTATTCTATGTTTTATGCAAAACACAGTTTAGGTAAAACTTGTCCTAACTATTGTTTATATAGGACGCAAATCAGAGGAGATGCAAATTGGTGTTGAACTGCAATTATCAATTGAATATTTTGATTAGCCTCAAAAAAACTTGTATTGCATACACTATAATATAATAAAACATAATAAGTTTCAAAGAAAAGGAAAATAATTTTAGCGAAAGAAGAGGTAAAAAATTTTCAAGTCGACAGTCGCGGATAAGGGTTTAATTTTATACCCATGGTTTGTTACAGAGAATTTTGTGCAGATCACGCTTTTGCTATACCATTTTTCATTTCACTAGCGGGTTATTATATCTGTAACGCACATAACAAACGATTTTGCTTAACAGTGTTCATAGAATCAATTTCGCAGTCGCACCTAGGACAAAGCATATTTCAAATTGCAAAAAATATTACCCATAGAATCGATCCCTAAAAACATGTTAAATCATAGAATGTATAACTGTGTATCCAGTGAACACACTCATATACTATTGAAACTTCTGATGTAGAAAATTTAAGGCCCATTTTCACAACTTACCGATAGCTAAAGGTAGGATTTTATCGGCCATATAAAAAGTGTTCCATCCCAACAAACACGAAGTCAAACCTTTGATATGAAATGACTTTATCATTTGACATCAAACGCAATTCTCAAACGTTCTTCAATTGTTTGATTTAACATTTAAATTCAAATTGATAATGATTTGAAAATAAACATTTGATATCAAATGTTTTATCAATTTGATGTCAAATGTTTGTCAAATGTTAAAGTCAAATCAAAAATAAACTTGGCAATACTAAAGCGAAAAATAAATGTAGGCATTAAAAATGGCGATTAAAGTTAAATTTTTTTACTTTGTGGTTACATGTGTTTTACTATTAAAAATAAATTTTAATATAAAGTGAACAGTTTATTTCTTGTGAAAAATAAAAATTATTTGTGAGAAATTACAATGATTAAAAATACGAAAAAAAAGAAAAATAATAAAACGGGAAAGTAAAGAAAGTTTGTTGAACGCGGAGCTACAATCCTCAAAATCAAAGGGAGCCAAGTATTTTGTCTTTCCAAGAATTAGAGGACGGAAATAACACTATTTCATCTTTTAGCTATGGTACCGAATGTTTATCTCAAAGTTTATTTAAATAAATAATAAATTTAAATTATAAAAATTAAATAGTTTTATTTATAGTCCACATTGTATTATAATCCACATTTGAAAAACATTTGAGAATTACGTTTGAAAGCAAGTTGAAAATAAAGGCATTTTTCAATTTGAAAATAATTTCCCCTTTTTGTTGAGAACGCTATGATTTTGAAAAGATTTTCAAATCATTTCTAATCATTTTCAATTTGAAATCAAACCTCCGTGTTTGTTGGGATAATTACAACTTTACTTTAAACTACCAGGAAGGAAAAACCTTAATTTACTTTATCGCTCACTTTAGGTTAAGGTAAAGTTTTAATAATAGAAAACTTTTTATAAGGCCGGTTAAAGTCTACTTTTTGCTATCGGTAAGTTGTGAAAACGCGCCTAAGTCTTGTTGTGTCGTTTTATTATCCATTTATGAACCTAGGATCAGCTAACCGGGCCATGTACGCCATACTTTTTATATGAAAAAAAAACCGAATAAGATACTGTTTAAAGGGACAAATACACTTGTCAAATGCTTGTCCAGCCGGCGAATTCAACGTGTACGTGTGCTGGACATAATATTCGCCGTCATATATAAATTTTTTAATTTTTCATCAAGCGTTGTCGGTGTCACACATACCAACACATTTTCACTAATACTACCACAATGCTTGATGAGTACTTTGATCAGTGTATTTTGGCCTTAACGCTTCTGCATTCCTTGTGTAAATTTCACATTTCAACTCATTTTATTTCATGTTGATAATACAGTATAAAAGTTTATTTTACCCTAAACAGGAATGGCCATAACTATTTAGTAGCAAAAAAGAGTAAGAATTTTTTGATTATTGTTCACATAAAAATAAGTTTTTAATAAATTTTTAGTCTTGTTAGAGCAGTGTGACACATCTGTATTTTTGACCTTTATTCTTGGCCTACAATAAGAAGTTTGTCGTTTAATTTTTATCTTGTCATTATATTTAGCTACATTGTATTTAATTTCAACGTTTTCTTATCAGAGTAGGAGTAGTAGGTGATTTTTGTTTGTATAGGTATTTAAATGGTCAAGAGATCAAAAGTCAATTCAGTGATGTAAAATTGCAAACATTTGTGCATAATCTTTCATAGATTCTTAGTGGTAGATTATAAGTAATAGTTGGGCCAAATCCGAAGGGTAAACGATTTGTTTTCATTAAATAAATTACATTATTTGATTATTTTGTTTATATTTTTGTAAAGCTAAAAATGATTACAAATTATAATCCCCAATAAAAAATGGAGCTTCGAACGAAGCAGGTTTGTAAGGGAGAAAGATAAACGTTTCGCTTACCATTGCGCTGACGGAAGACATGCATTTTTATATGGCGAGTTCCCACTTTGAAGCAATACATTTTTGACACATAAAGCGCATTATTCACCGCATATAAAAATTGTTGTATCTAACGATCGGCCTTACACTGAATGTTTTGATACAGTTATTTTTTAGTATTCTCCCTTACAAACCTGCTTCGTAGTAAGGGAATGCCGTAGCATTTGAAATGTTATTTTTTTTATAAAAGTTGTTGAGAGTTCTTTCACTTACATTACTGCATTTCTGTATGTCTTATTGCGTAGCGCATAATTGTGCGCTTATTTTTTTAAATGTACCATTAATAATTTGCAAAATGATAAAATTCTTTATTGGATGGTTCTACGTTTGCGTGGTAGTTTAATTTGTTCTACGGTTAATATGTAGACATTTTGGAACGGTAGGTTTACTTTTATATCACCCAGCATCAGGGTTGTCAAATATTTTTTAATTTTTATCTGCAAATTGAATATTTGTTCCCAAAAAATCAAAAAAAAAAATTATTTTTTTTCCAAATATGTATATACTCTGAAATTTTGTAATACAAATTTTAGTACATTTTGTTTTATTTGACATTTGAATTATGCATCAACTCGATAAATGCTACTTTGATTAATAAAAAAGTCAAAAAGTTCACATTCAAATTTTCTATCCGGCTCTATTTTGTGGTTCATATGTTTTGCATTTAAAAGCTTTATCATTTATTAGTTTGGTTTAAACATCTCGAAACAAGTTGCTTTTAAAATCAGTATTTATTCGTAATATTTTTATTTTATTAAGTTAGCACCGATCGGGGTGTGCTGCTTGCGATATTCGCAATAATGATTTTAGCAATTCGTATGTCATTGTATGTATTTTATTTTTTTGGTTCACTGCCAAAAAACACATCAAAAGAAGCATTATTTGTTGATACAATAATCAGTGTTAATACCAACTTGGCTAAATCTGTTAAAGTCCGCGATGAGTGGTATCCTTGAACCTCTTGTCTACAATGAGGTCAAAGTATTCAAATTTTCACGCCAAATAAATGTTTCCTTTAAAAAAAAACACCAGTTTTCTCTATTATGATCCACAAATGCCTGTTGAAACATTGATATTCATAGCCGCTCGATTTATTTTAATAGTTGAGCTAAATTGGGCCATCCTCATTAATTGAAACATATATTTGGATCAAAATGCTTGTACACAGAAAAAGAAATTGATAAGTTTGTAATATTAATTAACAAATTAATTAAATTTGCACCAAAAACAAGTTTATAGTAATAATTATTTTCTTTTGATATTAACAACATTTTCTGTAGTATTTTTTTTTTTGATTTAAGTAAACGTTTTATTCATTTGATTAAATTTTTAATTAAGACAGTTTTTTTTATTAATGATTTGATTGAAAAAAAATTGTCCAGAATTTTTTCTGTGTGTGTCTTAAAGAAAATTTAGATTTGGTGGAAAATACTTCAAAATGTGATGTTTTTACAACAAAAGTGATTAATGTGCTGTGTCGAGGTGATTAGCAATTTATTGTGTAGAAAAGTTTATATGAAAATCACATAGTTTTTTGAGTGCTTTTAAACATAAATATCTAGTTAAATTTTGTATGAAAACACTCAGTTTTTTCAGTAAATTTGTTGATGTTTTTTTATTTCTTTTTAATGTATAACTGGAGAACAGTATGAGCCAAAGATTTAAAATTAAGTACAGCATCTTGGTTATCAATAAACCCAGTCTCTAAATGGGCGGAATTGGAGAATTAAAAATAAAAATTAAAGGGCTGTAATATGACCTCTGGATACGTCTTATATTCCAAAGATCTCGAATCTTTAGTTAAACATATTTTCTGAAAAACTCAGAAAAAGCGGTTCAGATAAAAAAAATTGTAATGAACTAGAGAAAACAATTTTGCAAGTTTCCACTAATTTGAAAAGTCAAATATATTTGGAATGCTATTTCAGTTCAAATAGAGAAAAATAACCTTTAGGTCAACAGTAACATACCCGGGTATGTTTTGAATTTTAAGAACTCTGTATTTCTGAAAGCGGCTATCATAGCGCTCTGAAATTTCATGATATCCTCACTAGAAGTGTTTTCTGACATATTCTAAAGTTTGCATAAAATTGGACAATTCAGATCATAGATGTGGTAATTTTTTCATTCCTACCTCTTACGTCAACCGCAAATCAAGTAACGACGAGCAACTAACAAGTTTTTGCTAAAAAGTCACTTATTGTAAATGCACAAGTCTTTGCTTAAACACCCGTTATTTTAAGTATTCGTGCATAAAAACAATTTAAAATGGGAAAAAGCGCAAATAAAATACAAATAAAACGAAAAAACACTAACAACAATATGGACTTGTATACCCGGGTATGTATGCTGTTGACGTAAGTATAAGTTTTCAGCTGTTGACATAAAGGTTAAATGTTTAATTTTACATCTGAAATACAGTACTAATCTGTATGCTACCGAACGGACGGTCACCGTATATGTATATGTTCATATCAAACATAGATGGGGGTAGTGCACTCATTTTCCAGTTTCAACTCACACTAATGGTGTTTTCTTTTCTACAAAAAATGTGCCTTTTTTTTAAAAAAAATGCAATTTGGTGTCTGTTTCTTAAAACTTTTGCTCCCGAAAAGCATGAGTTTTTTAGAATAAAACAAGCCACCCTTTTCGGGAGCAAAATTTTTAAGAAAATGACACCAAATTGAATTTTTTTTAAAAAAAGGCACATTTTTTTGTAGAAAAGAAAACACCATAAGGGGTAGTGCAAAAATAGGGCAATCATTTTGTTGATGTTGGGTGATGAATTGAAAATTTGCAGCCTCACTAAATATGAGTGATAGTGATGTTAAAAAATTTTGAACTCAAAAAAATTTGTTTGATTTAAAAAAAGCAATCATTAGTTAATTGCAACTTTTTTTTCTTCACTCATTTGAGTGCAACTAAAAATATTGTACTAAATTAAAAATCAAAGACTGAAAAAATTTCATTTTGTTTAATGTTCTTGGCTTATGCATGTCCTCAAACCATGCACATAAAAATTTTTTTAATTTTAGTGAGACAATACATCCCCTACTGTGATATCAATCGAACCTATGTGAAGGGTATACACGATTCGGCAAACCCGAATATTGCACTCTAACTTGTTTTTTTATTTAATATTGTTCTCTTAACCCTAAAAGATTTTGGTACATTAAGGGGACTCTTCGTCGAATCGACGAACTTTAAAAAAAAAATGCTATAGGAACGATTTTTAGAGTAAAAATTAACAAAAATTTCTTTAGTTAAGCATTTTATTAAAACATGAAAAATAAAAGTTTTTCATCTATCTCAAAATTTGATACGAATTTGAGCACTTTTTTGTTTTCAAATGAATTATTTTTTAAAAGCTTTCGTCACTAGCTAACGATGTTGAAAAAAGGGCGTAATTTGCATACACATAAACACTTTAACAGTGAAGGGTTAAATAAATAAATGGGCATATTGCATGTAGGTACATACAAAAATATTGTACAGACCTAGTTGAAACTCGTAGGGTTAACGGAAATTAATATTGCTTATAAACCTAACTTTTTAATTATTTTATCTAGTCCTAATACAAATCTTTAAAAAGAATTAAAGATTTAATCCAAAAAAATTATTTAAAAGATATTCCATTTACCTGCTTATTTTATTACATTCGCATTTACGTTTTCCTTGTTATTTTTAAGTTCTTACTAGGAATAGTTTATTTTTTCTACGACTATATTAAAAGACAATCTTTAATGTTTTCTTTTACACTCATCTTATTTTCCTAAAAGGTAGTGCAGATATTTTGTTATTTGTATTACTTTTCCATGTTTTATTTTCATAAAACTCTACTTCATATTTAGAATTTAATTTTTTTCAAACATTTATTGAGGAGTTCCGTAACATATTATGTAGTTCTACGTTATTATTTATTTTTTTTGTTATTAAATATATCATTAAATATGGCATCCAATTATGGGGTACGGAATGCACTTCAAACATCCAGAAGCTACAAAGAAGACAGTCTAGGATATTACGACAAACCGTCTGCGCCCCATCGTATATACGTATCGACATTATTCGCAAAGATTTTAACATCCCTACCATCCAGGAAGAAATTAAAAAGTATTCCGTCAAATACATAGATAAACTAATGATCTATCCCAACTACCTCGCTCGGGATCTAATAAAGTTCGAAGGCCACCGGTAAAGGCTGAAAAGAACCGACACTTTAAGCCTATCAGGCTTTTTTGACACTTGAATGCAATTAATTGGTGGCAATATTGGTTATGGCTTACAAATAACCAACAACAACTAGGATTACGCTTTAAATAAATATTGTAATTTTCTACAAGAAAGATTCAATACAAAAAAAAATAAGTATATATCAAAGGCTTATGTATTCCCCCTAACTTTCCCCATCTCTGATCTCTGTGGGTCAATTTGACTCAACTATTGCTTACAATCAAAAAGAAATCAAAAACAATCCCAAAATTTTATCATTTTACGAAACACTAGTGGTACATTTTAAAAAATAGCGCACGGTTATGCGCTACGCAATAAGACATACAGAGATGCAGTTAAGTTAGTGAACGAACTCTTAACAAGTTTTATAAAAAAAAACAACGTTTCAAGTGCAACGGGATTCCGTTGGATTGGAACGGGATTGGAATGTATCTAAAATTTCATTTACTTTTTATTTTACTGTTAACTCTAATATAAATGATATTGCCACATCAATATTAGTTTATTTAAGGTTACCATATGCATATAAAAAGTTTTTATTGTATGCCAGGAATAAAGGACGATAATTTCTCTGGGCCACATTGACCCAACAAGACCACAAATATATTTATATAAAACTCTTTTTTTTTAATGTAAACGAAAAACCAGATATTTTTTAATTGATATTACTACTAAATAGTTATTTCAATTCTGGTAAGATTGATAGTTAAATTGGGTCATATTGAACCAAGGAATTGCAAAAGAGTTAACATTATAAATAACACTATGGAACATTTTTGGGATTATTGTCTGGGGGGTGAGAAATTCCAAGTCAGGGTGATGGTACTAGGTCAGTATAGTAAAACCATCAAAGGGTTTGGCGTTCGTATGTGTCAGTTTTTTTATGACATTTTAAATTTTTTCCTTATCTTGATGTTTTTTTGTTTAACATAACTCGAGAACCACTTGTCCGATTTTGCTAAAACAAACTCAAAAAAATTTAGAATTACAATTTCTTTAATCCGTTCATATAACGTTTTTCTTTATAATCAACAGTTTTGCCGGTAAAAATAAATTTGTGGAGAAAAAAAAATATTATAATTATTTCGCCCTCGAAAGTATGCTAATAATTAGTTTAATTTATTTTCTTAAAAGTACATGAGAGCGTATACATATGTGTTTGTGTTTCTAATATTAATCATACGTTCAAAATTACGATCATTGAGGATTTTTTTAGTTTTTATAAAAAAATAAAATTTTAATTTTAGAATTAAATATTAATTAAATGGAACATATACATCAAGGCCCATCTATCAGGTCTGTTTTCTTGTACAAAAAAAAAACGATTCTTTTTAGTTGTCAAAAATTTACTGCCACATATACAAAGCAAAAGGAAAAAACGTGTATGTGTGGCATACCACAAACGTAAACAAACGTATACATGCACATGTAAGCAACATGTAAACAACTTTTGACAACTAAAAAGAACATAAACAATGATCATCAGGCTTCTTGCGCAGACCTTTTCAATGGGCCTTGATATACAGCATTTCGAAAATATTATAGGGGAAGCAAAAATTTAATGCAAATAATTAATTTATAAATTTTTCATTAATAAGCAATTAGTTAACGGTTAATAAGATCTTTAATCGTTTATCATATTATCGCTTTTGTTGATAGTTTCGTTTGTTTTTGTGCTTAAAAACCTATAAAGCCTATTTTGGTCGAAAAGTTTTTGTGAACATTTGCGTTTATGCGATTTTATATTTTTGTTTATTGAGGGCCGTTTGCATTTTAGCTACCGATATATATCGAGCCCTTACTGCGAAAATAACGTAAGCGACATAATTTTAAAATTTCGTTTTTTTTTGCATAAATGCCTTTTCCATTTAATTAATATTTAATTCTAAAATTAAAATTTTATTTTTTTATAAAAACTAAAAAAATCCTCAATGATCGTAATTTTGAACGTATGATTAATATTAGAAAAACAAACACATATGTATACGCTCTCATGTACTTTTAAGAAAATATATTAAACTAATTATTAGCATACTTTCGAGGGCGAAATAATTATAATATTTTTTTTTCTCCACAAATTTATTTTTACCGGCAAAACTGTTGATTATAAAGAAAAACGTTATATGAACGGATTAAAGAAATTGAAATTCTAAATTTTTTTTGTGTTTGTTTTAGCAAAATCGGACAAGTGGTTCTCGAGATATGTTAAACAAAAAAGCATCAAGATAAAGAAAAAATTTTAAATGTCATAAAAAAAAACTGACAAATACGAACGCCAAACCCTTTGAGGGTTTTACTATACTGACATAGTACCATCACCCTGACTTGGAAATTCTCACCCCCCAGATTGGCTGTTGTACTGTGTAATTAAACTTTTCTAGGCATAGAGATTATACCACGATAACTAAGGCTGAGGCTGGGAGCCATCTCCAAATTTTTTATTTCATTGCAGGCGATAACAAGGAGCGTATAGCTGAGTAGCAAGCCAACAAAAATAAAAATCCAATGAAAAGAATGAGTGCTCTGTTTCTGCTGGAATTAAAAGTGCCGAAAATTTAATGTTCTGATAAAGTTGGCCCAAAAAATCACAGGACGAATGCAACTGATTTATTTACAGCTAGCACTAGGCAAATAAAAACGCCCCACACATGCGAACAGATATGGAGCTGTTATACTCCATTGTGACAATACACAACCGATTATCATTTGTTTCGATTGATGCAGAACGATTTTGGTGGAAGACTTGATTTTCTTTAGTCGTCCCATTAAAAATTGGAGCTTCAAACGTAGCAAGTTTGTACGGAAGATATTTCAAAGTTTTGCTTATCATCTTACGGAGGGAATGCATTTTATATGGCGGATATTTTACATAATGAATTTTTCTTTGTTGTAGCTATTTGTTTATATTCTCTCTTACAAAACTGGTGCTTTGAATGGCATTATTTTTTATAAAATTTTTTATAAAATTTGTTAGGAATTTTTCACTTTTTCACTTTCCTAACTACATCTCTATGTATCTTATTGCGTAGGGCAGTAAGATGAGTTTAGTTTTTAAAATGTACTATAAGTGCTTCTAAATGTAAGAAAGTTTTCATTAGGGTGTTTGGCCTCAAAAATGAGCAGGTATAATGACAAGGAATCAATTTGGTGTTAGAAAATGAGGTCGAGATCATGAGATCATTATTTTAAGAGATTTATTGATGAAAATTTGCTATAAATTCGTATTATTAAGTTATACACCCAAAATAATTAACAAGTTCCCTAGAAAACTTTTTTTTTACCATAATAAAGGTTTTTCGAAAAAAAATATCTTATAGTTGGTTAATTTAATGTACAGATTTCCCGAAGAACAAAGATATGTGTTTTAGAGAAATTAGAGCATTTATGAGGCCATATGCTCCTAAAAGGAACAACGGGACTATTTATATTATATATGACCATTTCCCTTTTGACGTGTCGTGATATTTGTACCACAAAACGTAAAAAAATTAAATTAAGAAGTCAAATTTGTAATGTGACGCGCAAAATAGAAGAGACCTAAGGGTTTTGTTCAGGAGAGCCATTTTAAAGATTTAAATACGTGTATCTTTGGTGTACCATCACTGAGCGTGTTGGTATTGGTCTCATTTGAAAGCAACACATCTCATGACGTCAGGAACGTGTTGGTCAACCTTGAAAACGTGCGTAGGTCGTCTCTACCTCTTGTTTTGTGTAGTTGGTTTTAACTGTTCCCTTTACCTTACTCTATGCGCTGTCACATATTCAAAGTAATTAAGTAGCACTATATTCAGAAAAAAATACAGTAGTCGACGCTAAGGATTTGCAGATATAATTTAAACAACTTCATTAACTGAGACACATTGGCCTGCAATCACACCTGTTCCAATCTGCGCTGGCGTGACGTTAGAAAAACGGAAGTGGGTTTTGACTTGCATTACAAAACTGAAAAATACTGCGAATTGAGTCAGTCAAGAATGAATGATTATCAATAACAATTTTAATTAATTTTCATGTTGTAAAATTCCTTTCTTCATGAAAATAATTTAATGAAAATTAAATTTGATGAACTTAAGCCTGATTAAAATATTTAAAATTTGGATTAAAAACCATAAATAGTTCAACAAAAAAACCACAATTCTAATTGAGCAAAATGTTTTGTACAAAACCTTTTTTAGTAAACTTAGGATTAATACAGATTTATTTTTCAAGCTATACAATTTAAAATTTTTTGCTCGTTTTAAGGTACATATGGACATTTTCAGCGCAAAGTATACTTTTTTTAATGTAACGCCAGAATGCAAATAAGGTTGTATTTTAGGACCCTGTTGTTCAACCATCATTCCTTTTGTTACGTAATGTAGAGCTAGTTGCGCTTTAACACAAAACATATAAAAAAGTAAACTATACATTTAAAATTTTTTGAGAAATAATTTAAATTACTTCTGGCGTTACGTTAGAAAAAGTAGAATTTTCGCCGGAACTACCCATATATATTTTTTATAGAACTCCTCGAATATTGTAGAGAAATTATTTAATAACATCGTTATTTGTTCCTTCCTTCAACCAAGAAAATTACTTATAATTCTATTGTTAGTAAAGTAGTTCTCTTTTCGGTTTCCTTTTTCTCGAGTTTCTCTTACCTGTGGCAGGAGTTTGTCACTTTTGTTTTAAGATGATGTTTTAATAAAAAAAAAATTTCTTATTAACTTGAGCGTTAAAGTTTCGTATTTCTTTAAATTTTCTATACAGCTATTTTATTGTTATTTTATTAACACGCGCTTTATATTTTTTTTAAGAAATTTCAAAGTTCTCTGCACAATGTTGCCATTGTTGTTGCTTTTTCTTATTTTTTTACATATTGAATGCCCTTATCTAAGTAAATAAAAGTATAAAAATATTGTTTATACATTACCATGTAAATGTGTAGATGTATTGTGGTCCTGTTCAGCCTTTAATTGTTCCACTTAAATACATTAGCACCTGCTACAGCATCTGCTTGCCACATTTAGTGTTTTTTTTTCAAGTACTTTAATAGACAACGTACTTTGGTTACAATATTGGTAACACTGTGACATCTTACAGGTGTTGTGTATAAATAGTAGATAAAATTGTAGGAAGTGTGTGGAATAAATTAAGTTATTTTTAAAGACAAAAATACATTTTAAGAAGTTGTGGGACTTAAAGGTAACAAAGTGGAAAATATTTGCGACATGTTCTTTTTAAAAGGTTATTACATATTTTGTTATGTGTTAAAATTTATTTTATATTATAACTTTTTTCTCCACCTCTCTCATTAGTTTAGTTCATTTGTGTGGATCATTTATATGAAGGATACATTCACAATATAGAATCAAATTTGTATATAAAAGTATCGCTAAACTAGCACGTTGCACTAAAAATATGTTTAAGCTTATATACGCTTCACCATAGTATTGAAAAACCAATTGTTCCCTAGCTCTTATGGTCTTAGCTTTATTGCGTCAAAGTCCCTATTTCGGGAGAATAGTTGTATTGGTGCTAGGTAAAATAATTGGTTGATTTTGCTGGTTTAAAAATCCAAGCAGATTTAATATATAGAGAATATATGAGCGGAATTTTATAAATATATCTTGCCAAAACCATTAATTCTGGAAGACATTGGTATAAGGGTCGGTTCATATAATAGACAGATTTGCAATACTTAATACTAATTGTATTTAAGCCAAGTATCTAAAATAAATTTCGTCCTCCTAGCTCACATGGTATGGAGGCTATTTTACCTACCAAACAAATAATTTTGGGGGAAACATACCGATCAAAAATTTGGTAATGACTTGCAAAAAATGAAAAACTTACTTTTCAATGACTACTTTATACCATCTGCATTACATAGTAGTAGTAGTAGTAGTTTAATCTGATACGTAAGTGCTTGTGTATGAGTTGATTAACGAAATTTATAATTAATTCATAATAAAATCCATCTAAGGTTTAATTTTTTTCAAATCTAATACAAATTGATTTTAAATAAATGTTCTAAATAAAAAACAATTTGTAATAAATTTGAATATGAAAAATGAAATCGGAAACGAAAAACGCAAGATTCTTAAAAGTCAGTGCTTAATAAGATTTCTGTAACATCGTTTTTGAATTCATCTCGTTTTCTAGGATTGGGTATGAATATGGCGGACAAAAAGGAATAACTGCATTAATTCTCCAACTGTTTTGTAGACAATGCTTTGTTTCATTAGAGCATCGTAGCTGTATTCACTGCATGGCGGATGCGAAATTCCTGCATTGTGCAAATTTGTTATGCCTTGTCAATGCATATGTTTTTAGTGATGCATTGCAATACTGTGTTTATAAAATGAGCCTATAACCTTAATGCAGGGAAGAAAAATTTAGCATTAGAAAGTAAAAAACATTAAAAACACAATTTTGTTGGACAAATTCAGTTTTATTGATACCAATGTAAGGAACAAGCATGGATGTTATGAAATACGATGTTAGGCATATGCCTATCCCGAGAACATCACAGCTCCTACTACAAAATTGTAAACCACATTTGGAAAACTGCTTCGCTTATCTCGGCCATGCAAAACCGAAACTTAAAACTTCAAATTACAAATCTACAAGTGAAATAAATTAAAAGAAGTATAAATTTTACAATTTTTGTTTTTGTTTCAAATGTATTTTACTTGTGGATTTGTAACTTGTAGTTTTGAGAAACAGGCTCCAGGTCTAATGTATTATTTAAAAATATAGAAAACAAAATATATTTATAAATTACATTTACTTATTATTTACTTTTTTAATTTTTTTTTATGTTTTTAAACATATTTTTTCTGTTTTTACGTTATAAATGAAATAAACATTTTTTGTTTGTAAGTTTTTCTTATTAATTATGGAAGGCAGCACTGAAAGTTAGAAATATCTAATTATTTAGGTTTTTATAATAAAGACTTTTGTAAACCACTTCAATCAATGAATTTTTATAGTCATTACATGTTAGTAGTAATTTTGGTGACATCGAAGTAATAAGTTATTTAAGTCCCCATTTGTAACCGAACGAGGTAATGACTTATTAAGGGCTTAAAAAATCAGAACGAGTTAAACTATCTTTTTGGTTTAAAATGTGTTTCAACCAAGAAATCTATAAATCACCAAAGAGATAAACCATTTTTAAACGAAAAAAATTGGGCGTTTAAACTACCAATAAGGACCATATGAATTTGCAAAAATTTATTGTAGTGCTGAAACATGTTATTTTTTAACAACATATAATACTTGCGACACTGATTTATTGTTGTTGAGTTTAAACTACATATAAATTCAAGTTTAGTTCAACTAAACCAACGTTTAAACCATCAATGATTTATTAGCCATAAGTCCCTATTTGTAAGCGAATGTGGTAATGACTCATTTAACTCCCTTTTTGTAAACGAGGGTGGCAAGTACTTGCCTTCGATGACATCACTGTGTTAAAATAATGGGTTAATATGCCAATGTATAAGTAGTGAAGAGTCGTTATTTCAGCTTTTTAACTCATTACTTTGCAATGTAAGTTTTTGCTGGGTAGTAGTTGAATATCTTTAACTCGGTAATTAATTTGCTTAATTTTCATTCAAGCATTTTAGTAAGTTTGCATAAGGTAGTAGTTAAAAAACGTAATAGAGTGTAACAAGACTGTACAAAGTGAAGTATTATGGCTAAAAATTTCTTAGAGATTTCTTCGTGCCGGAGTTATCTTGTCGTATATCATATTAAAGCCCTTATGATACTACATTTTTAATGCATAATAATAGAAAAATTGACCAAGTGTGAATGGTTCAGCTGTATGTAGATAAATGGCAAACTATCAAAAATTGTACTACAGTTATCGATAAACAATGAAGATATGTATGTCAAAAAAAATGTAAAATTGTTCAACTTAAAATTGACATTTCAAGCTTGATATATAAAAAGTGTTGCTGAATCAGCGGTTTATGGGCAAATTCAGCGATTAAACGCTTTTTGTTTTTAGATTTCTCGTAACAAAAAGTTGGCAACATTTATTAAAATTAACAGAACAGGGATGGCTAAGTTGTTTCAATTGTACTTTTTCGTTGATACTTTTTAAACTAAGATTTAAAATACCTTTTTGTGGTTTTTTAAAGAACATAAATAAAATAAATTTCTACTAAAAAAATCTTTTAGTACAATTAGGGAAAAAAGTAAAATTTTTAAAGGTTGTTGGTACAATTTTAAAAGTTCTCAACGCCATCCCTGGAACAAAACCATAACAAGAGAAAAAAAACTAAAAAACTTTGTTTACATTTTGTATAGTTTGCCCTTTCTAGCATTTACTGTTTCTTTCCATCAATTCTATATCAATTAATGAATAAAAAATGTAGTGTCATAAGGGCTTAAGCAATTAAAGGTTAATTATTCAGTGTGGACCAACCATAATGCACGATGTTAATTGTAAATAAAACAAAAAGTTTTCAGAGAATTATCATAATATTGTATATTATAGGAGAAGGATCTATGACAATTTTGTGTGAGACAAGCATACATCTGTCCGATGGTCCATATTTAAAAATTCTCTGAGACATAATTGAGGATCGATGTCCTTAATGTGTCTAATTAATTAATCCTTTAGTTCTTATATTGTTCTTGGTTTATTGACGTAAACTCTTTCTTTTAAGTATCGCCAAAGAACAAAGTCATTGTTTCGTTGGCTGTGTGGCAAGTGTCATTATCCTGTTGGAACCACGTATCGTCAAGGTCCATATCCTAACCTTAACGCGCTGCTCAATTCTGTTGAATTTAACACTAATCCAAAGAAATGTAAAATTAAGTTGGACAAGAATTTGACGTTCAGATGTGACTCACAATTAACATCGTGCATTATGGTTGGACCACCCTTTAGTAATAATAAACCTAAACAATATTCATACATAAGAAAATTCGAAAGTATAATATAAATACTATCGCCTGTATTTATATAATTTTTTTTTAAATTAATAAAGGTTTACAACGCTTTTGTTTAGGTAAGGCATGTCAGCGTTAAAGCTAAGCGGAAGACAACGATTCGCCTTCCCTTCTTGCTTAGGTACGGCTATAATAGAGTACTAACTTGCCATAATGGTGAATAATGTTCTAAGTTAAAAAATATTGATAGAAGAAAATGAACTATAAAGTCGACTGTGAGGAAATAATTAATAATCCTAAATTTAATTATAGCTAAACTAAATACATAAGTGAATATTATATGTTAAATAAAACATTTTAATGCATTTAATTAACTCTTTAAAATCAGTTATTTAACGACTGATGGAAGTGGATGGAAAATATGGCCATCTCATTTCTCATGTCGCTTCCTGCTTACAATTAAACACACAAAATAAGGTCGAATTTTCAAATTTCAGCTATTTAAAACAAAACATGAACTTCAAATGATTTTGTTATTCGTGCTTAATTCCCAATTTTTATTATTTGATAAAAACAATGAAATTTATTGTTGATTCCTATGCGCATTTCACTGGTTGCTTAGGCCAGATCATCAGGAAACTTCATGCATAAGGATTTTAGAAAAACTAAAGATATTAAACCAAGTAAAATCATTTAAAATAAATTTTGTTTTCCCACGAAAATTATTTTGATAACAAAACATGAACATTATTTTTCCTGCAAATTTATGACCAAAGATTTCGTTAGTATTTTTTTTAAATGTCACTTTTAAATTTTTACTATTCCATAAAAATTATTGCATTAACTTTTAACATAAAAATACAGCAAAGCATCAAATAAATAATCACATTTATAGTTTTTTTTTATTTTGCAACCAATTCAGTTAAATCTTCTCAATTATTTGGTTTATGTTTTTTCTTCAAAACTAAAAAATCCAAAGAAATTGTTGAACTAAAGTTATTTACTTAAAATCTCATCTAAAATTTATGACCATTTATACCCACAAAAATAAAAGAAATCTTGAATGTTATGTTCATTGCTATGGTACTTTATTTTCTGTGGTACATGGGTACTTTCGCCAATAAATAAGTACAATAAGCATGAAGAATTACTGTTTGGAGTGTATGTCTGTGTTGGGTTTTTGTACGTATGTTAAATGTGAGCATAAATCTTGTTGTACTAAAAAATTCGAAAAATTATATAAATTTTATTTACTAGCAATGTTGGCGAATGTAAAGGAATAAAGCAGACATTTAATTAAGTATTTATTTAGGGTGTTTTTTTTTAATTGAATTTCGTTAAGTGATATTGATATGAGACGTAATTGGAGTTTGCTTGTTGTACTAAAATATTAGAACAATTTTCTAAAAATATTAAAATTTTTTTTAAGTTAAATTTTTATTCGACCTTTAAAATTCAATATTAAATTAAAATGCACAAGCTTGAGGTCTGTTGTATTTAAAATTCCTTTATTTGTGATAATAATTTTAAAATTTTGTAAATTTTTTCTATAAAAATTAGAAATACAAAATTTTACTGATAAGAAAGAAATTTTGCAAAAAATTTTATAAAAAGGAAAATTTTGTCAAATGTCTACTAAAATTGTTTACCACCACATGAATTCCGCAGAATTTTATTAACAAAAATTAAATTTTTGAAAAAATCATTAAGAAAAATGGAATATTGCAAACTTTTCTACTTAAATTTAAATTTTGGAAAAATTTTACAAAAAAATTTAAATTTCGCAAAATTTTCCTTTTAATGTGAAATTTGCAACCAAAAGTAAATTAAATTCCTAAAAGAATTTCTATCAAATAATTTTTACCAAGTATTTTTTTTAGTTTTTACATTCACCGCTAGATATACTAAGTTTGTCGTTCACACCTCATAAATTATATATATTCTAAGTCCTCGTAATCTCTGTCCGTCTTTAAAAAATTATGGTCATTCTAACTGACTTAACAGAAAATAATAATTCTAGCTCTGCTAAAATGTTACACAGCAAGTAAAACACTCGGGATAAATCAAGTTATTTATGATTACTGTAAAGGTGCTATCAGACGGTATGTATTTTACATATGTACTGTCACTTTTCTTACCCATATGTAATTGCGTATGTATGTCAAAATTCCCATTTTACACACGATTCATAATTTTTGCTATCACACCTGCTTATGTTTTTCCGTATGACATCTATATATATAAAAATGAAAAATGTTTGTATGTTTGTTTGTTTGTTTGTGTGTTTGTTTGTTGGCTTATAGACTCCGAAACTACTGAACCGATTTTCCTGAAATTTTTACAGTAACATCACGTGAGCCCTAAAATTAAAATAGGCTACTTATTTTTTCGATAGGGGCAGGGGAATTGGTACCCCCATAGGATGCCAATATTAATTATCGCATATCTTAAGAGCCGTTGGACGCATTTTGCTGAACTTTTTGAAGTAGGATCTTCTGAGTCCCAAAATTGAAATAAAATAGCAGCGGGGGAAGTGGTTCCCCCCATAGGACGCCAATGCTTAATATCGCATATCTTATGAACTGTTATAGTGAGAAAGTTCAAACTTTGTAGAAGTCATTCTTATGGTATACTTCACTTTGAAAATAAAAATAAAGCGGGTAGGCGAAGGGGGGGACTACCTTCCATAGGATGCATATATTAAATATCTCTCAACCGATAAAGTGGTTAAAGCAGTGTAGCGAAGCGCACCGGGTTAAGCTAGTAACCTATAAATGTAAACAAAAGCTGACTTTTTAAAGTGTATTAATTGTTTTAATTATAAAGCTGCTGAAATTATAAAGTTTTTAAAAGTAAAATGGATGTAATAACTGCTAATAAAATAATTGTAGCGTCCAGCATTATTGCAGTAATATCTGAAATAAAAATAAAAAAAAAAGAAACAAAAACCATCTGTTTTGTTTGTGTTTGCCACAGGAAAATAGAGCGTGTTCTAATCGAAGAAATTACATATGTATTTCCACATGTATTTTACACATGCAAAGTTTCATATGTATCACAAGATGTGTACAACTTTTACAGATGGAACATTTGACAGTACATATGTAAAATACATACCGTCTGATAGCACCTTAAGTACGAGTCGTACTCAAAAATTCAATTACGAATAACACTAAAACGTACTCAAAACAATCCTAAATGGGATTACTTTCGAAAATGAGTCCCGGAACTTCTTGAAATAAGTACAAAATTCTTAAATCAAGTAAAAAAAAATATTAAACTTTTCATTGTGTTTAACCCTCCGCCATACGCATGTTTTCATTTTCTCTACACATTGAAAAAGGTCTGACCAGTCTAATGTGTACCATGAAGGGTTAAAAACTAAATTTGAACTCTTGCTTCTCATTTAGTTTATATTTTTGGTTAAATATGTACATACGATTTCTAAAGTAAAAACATATCGGGCATGTTGTTGGTGTTCTATCATTCTGTAATGTGTAATACGGATAAATCAATAAATCATAATGACTTTTTCTTTTCAAGCACGTATTCAGGATGAAATCAACTTTATAATACTTGAATCAAGCGCATTTTGAGATTGATTGAACCTTAGTTTTACTTTAATCAATCTCATTTTCGGATTATTTCAAGTACGAAATCGGGATTGAATATGGACAATTTAAGTATTTTAGGATTAAAAATGCGTGTTTGAATCAATCTTTCTGATTCAAGAAAATAAGTACTCACCGTACTAGTAATACCGCTTCGGATTGATTTGAGTCGGGATAGATTAATTTTTCTTTGGAGTGCAGCCATGAGAGCAGGGGAAAACACACATTATTTTTTTAAGTGCGTTTAGACACATGTCCGAAATAAGTTGTATGTTAATTTCTCTGTTTATATTGCAACAACATTTGTTTATATACATATGCTAGATACGACACACAAGTAAACATTGTCAATTCTTTGCATGCGTCCATTATATACGACGCACAAGTAAACAGCACAAAGTCTTGCAAACTGCACGATGTAGTATACGACTAGGAGTATGTTTTGTCCGAAGGGTATTTCTAAGAATTTTTGTACTCTCACAAAAATAATTGTGTGACGAATATTAATGCATATGGTTATCTGTTGCAAATAAGCAAACATTTTAGAAAAGCAATTTTAAACTTTAAGAGTGATTTTTGAGAATTTACTCCTATTCCAGAATAATAGCACTAAAACTGCTAATATAGTAACAAGTTGGCAACACTACCTGCATGCACCGAACTTGGTATGGAAAAAGTGGATTGGAACCATCTTAAACACACTACTCTTCTACTCTTAATTTTAATTAATTGCCACAATACTAATTATTCAATAAATTATTTATATAATCTGCGCTGGTTATGTGGCACGGCTACATCAGACTGCATTTTCTTATCTTCTAAACTATGAACATTTTGAAAAGATGATACACTTTTCAGAAGATTTCCATACATCAAAAACAATAAATTTTAATTAAACAATCACTTTAAGTTTATAGTCAAAATTTAAATAGTTTTGTAGTTTGTGCATCTTTAACTTCACTTTTGTACACAAATCTGTGCTGTGTGCTTAGTTATGTACTTTGTTTATTCACTTGTTTATCATCACCCATCATTTCCCTTGGGTTTTATTTTTCAAGGAAATCCATTTAAAATTGCCTTCATAATTTTACAGGATACGATGAACCGATATAAAGTACGCATGTAATTTAAACGTTTATATGATTGATAAACAGGATATTTAATAACCCAAAAAAGTCATATTTGTAGGAAAACGTTAAACATGGAAATGGCTTTGAACAATTTAAAAATAAAATTGATTCATGTCGTTTTTATTACTTTTGGTGTGAAGTAAATGAAACCTTTTGACACATATTAACTGACATTAAAAATATGTGAATGGTAGAGTCTAAATCGATACTATATTTCAGCACATTGGTAGAACAGCTAAAATGTAAAAAAAAGCCTGGGACAAGAAAAAATGCAAAATCCGTGGTCACGAACATCAAATTATAATTTGACCTATTTATTAGTCAAGGTGATGGAAATGACTAATATAAATTGTATGAAAGTAGCTGGCACAATCTTAATATGTAGAATAAAGCTTGATGTATATTTTGGCTTGGAGATAATCAGGTATGTGATGGAAATCGATATTAAAAACGAAACGATTTGAAAACGAAAATATCGTTTTTAGTAGCTTTTAAAATGGATTTTAAATACATATTCCTTTTATTTTCAGTATTTATTCTTTTAAATATTATATTATATACGTTAACTGAAGTGTATTCTGGACGATAACTTAAGACTTTAGTTCAGAAATGGATTTTAAAATCTCTCGAAATACATCACACCTTTTAAAAATGTTCGTTTTGAAATCGACCGATTTTCATCACATACCTGAATGGCTGGTGTAATACTGAAATCTCAAAAGATAGTTTAGCTAGCTTGTGGGAGGAAAAACTCAGTATATCCATTTTTAACAGCAACTTTGGGCGTTAAAACTTGTCTCTATATTTCGAGACGCCTCGGGCTTGTTAAGTCTGCAGACATAGAAGAATGGAGACTTTGTCATACGAAAACGTAACTGTAGATGAGTAATTGATTCCGTTGTGTGAGTGCTTTAATTTTAAAGCCCGTCAAATATGGCTCTGTTTGACTCTTCAAGTAAAAACGCATGAAATATAGAGGTTATACTCACAGAAAAAGTCATTGTAAAATCAATCAAAACAAGATTAATTTAACATTTTTTGTAATACAAATTTTGCTTTATTAGCGTTTCCTGTTAATTTAACATGATTTTGCAATAGAATAAAAATTATATATTTTTTTTTTTTTAATTAAACACATATGGGCAAGGCCACGAAAAATGAAACCACATAGATTTTTTTTTTGTGTCACAAAACCCAAATTGTTTTTTACATTTGAAATGTAAAATATGTATAGAATATGGCGGCACTGTATACCAGTGCAAAATTTGTGTCTACTTAGACATTTTACATTTTTTTCATAACAGGCACGTGCAAAGCTTGGTAAAAAAATATAGCAGTGTCGGCGAAAAAGGTAAATTTTGTTGTTATTTTTTTGTACTTTAGGCAGATGATTACTTTTTTTGGATATAATATAAATCAAACTATTGATTAGCAAGCAAATTTGTGTACAAAGCTTGGCTTTTGGACCAAAAAGGGCTTTAAGTAATCAGCCGCAAATAAATGGTGACGTTACTGACAAATTTTTAAAAAATGTTTTTTTATGCATTAACTAGTAAGAAAAGAGGAAGGATGAATTGATATTTTATTTTGAGTATTTTTGAAGTACTTTCATAATTAATGCTTAAATGAAGTATTATTTGCATAAAGCAGGGTATTTCTGCAAAAAAAAAGATTGCGTGACGTTACTGACGTTTTTTTCTACTTAATAATTTGGTATTTAATTGCAAGACTCCGATTCCTGGTGCACAAAGAAGCAAGCGTTATGTTGAAAAGCTAAAAGAAAGCAACAAATACGACGAGTACAAAAAGAAAAAGGCCGAAACATGAAAAAATTCAGGGCTCACAGAAAATAGGAAGAAAAACTAATGCCAATAAGTGAATTGGGAAAGGCGATTTCTATGCACCGCGCTGCTGGCAGGGTCAAAAAATATCGACAGAAATTAAAAAAATCAGCAAAAAAAACACCCAAATTGAGACGAATCCAAACTGCAGCCTTAGCGGAATCGTTCAGAAAAGCTACAGGTGCTCACAAACGTAAGGAAAAAATGTGAAAAAGGTATCGCGTGCTTTTCCGGCTTCACCACGCAAGAAAACAGCGGTATTGACGCTCACTATTGCGACGATATCTCGCAAGTTTCGCCAATAGCTCGACGTGTTAAGAAATATAAATGCGCTGAAACAGGGGAAAAAATTTTGATTCCAACTAGACACATGACCCTTTCTATTAGGGAAGCGTTTGCATTATTTACCGAAGAAAGAAAAAAAAACAGCTAAGTAAGTCAAGCTTCCGTAGAACATTTTATGTAAAGAAATGGAAATAATATCTAATTTTTTAATTACATGCTGCTGCTTTTTTTAAAAACATCGCCCACAGCACATGAAGCCCATTAACGAGCTACCCCATAACACATGTATGTGCTCGTATCACTCTAATTCATGGAAGGTGTCTCTGCGCTACAAAAAGTTGCTGCTAATGTTCCCAGGTATGGTGACGGTTTTGTTCGCCAGTTTTTGTGCCAGGAGGCATCCACGGATTGCTGGTTTGCAAAATACAACAAATGCTCTGGAGTATCTGCAGAGTCGTTGAAAAGAGCAGTCGGCAATGTTTCGCTTCAGTCGCCTGTGTCATGGATTGTATGGCAAAAAGTGCACAATTAAAGCGTATTGAAAAGCATAAAAAAGGAATTTTAGAAAGTCTGTTCGCACAGAGTATCCTGGCTTTAGTTCAAAATACTGACACAAAATTTTTATCACCATTAAGAAAGAAATTTTACAAATAATTCGCAAAAAAAAAGAAAAACAGAAGTCAATTCGACATTTTTGTTACTCTGTCATACAAAAATCAGCTCTAAAGGGCAATCCCGATTTACTACAATTTTTTTTATGATATTAGTGCGAAAAGTGGGTTTGTCTAATAACTCCCCAGGGTTGCATCTTTAAACTCCTCTACTATGATATTTGACTGTTTAGGGTCCCTCTATTAACCCAAAAAAAAACCCCGAAAATCCCAACGAAATTCGTACGTGTGACGTTACTGACATTTTGCGTAACGTTACTGACACTGCTTTTATGTCATTTACTTGATTAAAACATAAAATAGTAAGCCCACCTTTTGGATAAAAATCATCTTTCATCCTTCCTTTTTAACATACTGGGCAATAATAAACATGAACGGTTTTCAATTCGCTAATTTTTACACAAACGTTCAGTAACCTCCAAACACACTTCCAAAATCCGGTGACGTTACTGACGGCTTAAAATTGTCATAACATCACAACAAAACGAGTTACAGCAAAATTGTCTGCGTATGAAACAACAGCTATGACGAGAACTTTCATATGCCGCTCTCAATTTGGGAAAAATAGTTGTATTTTGTAAAGATATTGACCAAAATATGTATACGGTTTACATATTATTTGTTTGCTAAGGCCACAAGGCGACTGCATGTGTGTAAGGATAACTGCAAAAAATTTAATTTGAAGTCAACAAATTCGATGAAATGTTATTATAAGCAGTTTACGAAAATAAACAAAATACTATTTAGAGTTTGGCTCACACACCCAGGAATGATATATATTTTTTAGCAACGAATAGCTCGTGAGTGTATTGTGTATGTGTTTTGTTTGTTGAAATTGTTTGCTATTTTTTTTTTTTTTTTGTGGCGAATGTCATAGTGATTCAGCGTGACTAACGCTGACAATATTAAATCATCGATGACAAGTGTGGATTTTACTTTGGTGTCATATATGAATTTTTAAAGTATTTGTCCAAACTGTCATAGATGACTAATGTTGATTTTGTCTTGTAGGCGTCCATTTGTTTGTGAGTCCTAGCAGACAATATCATCAACTTTCATTGGTGAATTTTTTTAGGTAGAGTGACAAGGAAAACACATAATAAACTCAAGTTATAAATGGAACAGAACAAACAGAAAAGAGAAACTGTCCGTTATTTTCTGATTTATTCATTGACGGAGACATGTAGCAGACAAAGTCCTGCAGCGCTCACTTCGTAATCTATTTATAACAGACAATGTCGCTAAGTTTTTCCTTTGAAAGGAACAGTGACATTACCAAGCCGTTGTCATGCATAACTCCCTAAATATCAACTTGTTTCTGACTCTGTTGCGATTATTCATCGATGAAAATGCCATAATGACAAAGTCGCTCATAAACGCCACCGGGGAATTAAATAGTCTCATCTTTGTGTTGAGTTGAATAAGAACGGTATTATTTTTGTGATTCAAGATGGGAAACTTTATTTTGTAAATGATTTGATTCACAAACCCTATTAGCGTTTGTGTTTCTCACAAATTTTCAAAACATAACACTAAGGAGCGATATTTAATGTTCATTTTCGAACACTGATTATAAGTGTTATTTTGTTTTTTTAATGAATAAATACCATATAATGTTTTACTCGTCTTTTGTTTTTTTTTCTTCTTATATATTTATTGTTGGGTAAAGGAATTAAAGCTCGAGGAGTACAAAAGGGTTATGACGACGGATCATCTAAAAACTTCAAATTGAAAAATGAAGAAAATATGCTAAAAATCTGCTTAGATTAAAAACTAGTTAATATTTTAAATATTTAAAAGTATACTTTAATCGGCCTAAATTTAACCTAAAGTGAGCTTAAAATTAAATTAAGGTTCATGCTACCTGTTAGGTTAAAGTATAGTATACGTTGTGACTAAATATTTAAAAAAAAAATATGATGAATGTTTAGAAAAAAATATGCTAAAGAAAAAGGATTTTTAATATGTATTTAATTCATAAAACTTTTATTTTTAAAAAATATGCAAAACAATCTGTTTTTCCAAAAAGTTAAACCATGCTAAAAACAAATCTGCTTTGTAAAAAGGACATATACTATACAGTTTCAAGAAAAAAATATATGAAATTCTCCAACTCAATCTGCTAAATTTAGCAGAAAATATACTTTAATGGTAACACTGTCAAACACGGTCTTTTTCGTCTTTGCTTTGAATGTGTACTTTTCTTTTTTATAAAATAAATAATTCACACAAATTTTATTTAATATAAAAATGCTCAATTTCGGTTTAAGGTTTGGGTTCGTGTTCGGTCTGTGCAATAACGTTTGGTTGGAAACAATTTATCTGTGGAGGTCACACTTAACTGGTCACTATAAATAAGTAATTGAGGGCCCACTCACAATCACTATTTTCAATTAATGTATGTTTGATTTTATACAACGCTTGCTTAATTAACCTGCTCCCTCTATCCTTCCCATAGCCTTTTTCCCTAGTTAAAACACAATGCAATTCATTATTAGAAATCATCCCCTACCCTGCGGGAATTTGTGTCAATTGGTCCAAGCGACTGGTCCTGGGATTTGTGAAAATAGAACAAGTACAAAAAGAAAGGACTCATGACCAGTGAAAGAAGAACCAATCCCTTAACTGGATTATAAAGAACAAAAAGGTAGAAAAAGTAATGAATTACAGAACAGTCTTCAGCGGTGATGTGACACATTTTTTGGTAATTTTTAAAATTTGGCTCTTAAATTTAATTCTTAGACTAGTTTTATTGAAATAATACTACATTGTATTTAAATAATACTACATTTTAGTAACTGACACTAAGCAGGTTCATTGAGAATAAGTCTGTGATTGGTCAAATATAATATAAAAAATAAATAAACCAATAAAAATTTAAAAAAAGGAAGAAAATGGTTAACCATTTCAGTGATCACGCTATTTTAAATTTTTCGTAAACTATTTGTTTAATATGAACATATCTTTTTAATTACAATGCTACATAAAACATTATTAAATTTGTCATAGAAATATATGCGAGGGCTAATTCAGCCTTGGGAATTGAGTAAATTTAAAAAAAAATCCTTTACCCGGAAAAACACAATTTTTTGGGTACTCAATGGAATCCTCATTTCTTAGTAGATTAATTCCATTTAAATAAATAAATTCCATATTTTATTTTTATGACAAGTTCATAAATTATTAACTTTAACTAAAAAAAAACAGTTAAGCCATTTCATTAAAAGTTTTAAAAAAAGTTAGGGGTTCTTTAGAGCTTCGTACCCTTTTGGGATACACTTTAACAAAACGATAAAATCATGACCATAAACACGACTGTTTTTTTTTTTTTTTGTTTTGTTATACTTGCACATATTTCTGATACACTGAAAAGAAAAATTAATTTCTCCATACTAAAGATATTGCAGAAATTGTTGCCAAACCCAAAATTGTTAAGGTTATTTTAGCATTAAAAGCAATTTACAGAAGTGGTTTTGTATAAGTGCTATGGGTCGATTGCAATTATGTTTGGAAAGTTGAGTAGGGGTGCGAACAGTGTTGCCAGAATAGGGAAAAATCCTTACATGTAGGTTTTTTTTATACTAAAATAGAAGCGTAGCGAAAATCGAACAGATTTTTTATAACCTCCAATATGTAGGGATTTTTCGTCATAACGCCTTATTTATGAAATAAATGCAGAAAAACTGTATTTTTTGTAAATTTTTCTTGTCCAAAACGATTGAAAAATTTCTTTTCCCTAAAATCACTTAAAAATTTATTTGCAGAGTTGTTTGTAGTTTAAAAAAATGGCGACACTAATATGTATGTAAGTATATATTTTTTTCTCAAATATCCTTAAAAAACAAAGTGGTGGGGCTTCTAAACAATTGTTTGCTGAAATAGATATCAATGCCTTAATGACAAATAAAGAATTTATCGTAGAAAAAATGTGTTTCCTGTGGCCGTATTCTGTAAGTCGCTAAAGCTAAATCTCTATCGCTAAAAATCTAAAAAGTCGATTTAGCGATTTTTGGCTACGAATGCAATACTGTAACGTGCATTGCTGAATTTGGCATTGCCATAAAAATGTAATTCGCCGCAATATTAGCTTTTAATTTCATCGCTAACATTTTTTAATTTTGTATTCTCTAAGGCATTTTAGCGATCGAGATTTAGCTTTAGCTAAGCGAATTACAGAATACGGCTGCTGCATTACTTAGGTTTAGCGGAGAGCTAACAAATAGTTGGTATGCATTAATGCAGCTTACGATGTCTGGAGAAAGCGATATGAATGTACACTGTGACATACACTATCACTAGCGCCATTAGTGTATAGAGTGAAATTGCCAACCATTATGTTTTAATGTTGGAAGATTAATTTAAATTTATTAAAAGTACAAGTACAAAAGTACAATCAAAGCATTAATATACATATTCGAATAAAATTAATTTTTTATGCGTGGGGATTTTTATGGAAAATTTATTCAACGTGTAGGGAAAATCGGATTTTTTTTTACATGAGTAGGTATTTTTTCGAAAAATCCACTGGCAAAACTGGTTGCAAATTGCATCTTAATGCAAACATAATAAGATGGTTTATGGGAATTCTGCGCAGACAATGGGACAATGTAAAATTATAGACCAATACTTTCCAATTCGACATATTATTTGCAACGAATATTCACATATTGGTCTAGACCCACCGATCTACTAAGAATCACTATCTGAGTCGAACTAACGATGTCCATCCGTCTGGCTGGCTGGCTTGTCCATGTAACCTTGTGCCCAAAGTACAGGTCGCAATTTTGGAGTTCAATTGATAGAATTTGGGACATATGTCCTTAGTGGCACAAGGACCAAGCCTATTGCAAATGGCTCGAAACGTAGAACCACGAGGGGGAACTTTCTGCCCTTCACAAACTATCAAACCTTTTTAAATGAAATTTAAATCATAGATAGAACATATTTATATTGACACATAAGCTATGCAGTTTTTCAAAAATAGGACCACAAGACGAGGTAGGGAGCAATTTCTTCCTCTCACAAACTTTCAAACCGATTTTAATTAAGTTTATAAACATAAGCATGATGTGTTTTTAAATACTGTGGTGTAGTGTATCATATGGTCGGGCTTGACGGACTACTTTCTTACTTGTAGTTATTTGAATTTTAAAAGCTGTGTTTGATTTGTCGAGCAGTGGGCACTATTTAGCACTTCTGTGTTTATCTTATATTACCTTAATATAAATTGTTCACGCTTTTAAATTAACGAATATATTTTTATTCTACACTACCCATAACTATGAAAGATACAAATGTGAAACAATCTTTCGAAATAAACAATGGTGGCAAAATGCTCCAATAGGCTTTTCTGATAATCGACTTATAATTAAAAATACATACATACACGTGTAAGTATGTAGGTCTCCTATGAAGCGTACTCACGGAATTTAACTTAGTACGACTAAAACCGCGATATATTATAATATGCGGTTCCCATATAAAGCGTCCTATAATATTTTAATTCTCGGTACAGTGGAATAATGCTCCCTTAAATGTTTATACCAGAATTTTTTTTATTTTTAAAACTCAAGGTACACACTTGTTAGGTTAATACCAAAATATTGCCTTATTAAGCAGAAAGTTTCAGCAATTTCTTTAAAATATTTCCTTCCTTATCCCTAAACTTATAATCTCAACCCACTTTTACTTTTTAAATAGCTATTTTCGCTCTCCTCTACCATAAAAGCAAAAAATTTCGTTTTTGCATTAAAATGTTGATTTTTAATTTTAATAAACGGTAGTTAAATTTATTTATTATTTATTTTTGACAATTTATTCAAATATTTATTTTTAGACAAATATACAAGGCGATTTTATTTTTCAGGTGCGCTCAAAGCACAGCTGTGCTACTTTTTTTTCTACATTATAGAACGGAATGTGAAAAGTTACTTGTGTTTTTGATATATCGACCACCGAAAGCAACAAATAAAATACAATGTTGTGTTTTTGGTGTTGTTACTTGTTTTAGTATCTCCACCACCCTACACATGAGTTCGCCTTGTTAATATATCAATATCTGTAATATCTGTTAGAACTAAAAAAATGGGCCAATAAATGTGCGTAGTGTGACCAGAAAATACAATTTATATAATTTTAGGAAAACAATCCAAAAAAAATGGGAGAATTTTTGGCAAATGTCCATGAGTTTTTTGAATCCCGAATTCGTACTTAAAATAATCAGGGCTGTGGAGTCGTTAAAAAATAGTTCTAACTCTGAATCCGACTCCAACCGCAGAAATTTTAAGTCCAAATTTGATTCCAACTCCGTCTCCTACTCTTACCTTGATGCTAAATGTATATGAGACTGGCCCTTTTTGCTTTAAACTTGTTTTAAATGCATAACCTTTTAGTATATGTTACATATGTAGTAGAGATATTTTGGAGTCGGAATCGCGAGTTTTTGTGGATACTCCGACTCTGATTTAAAAAGCTTAACTTCGGCTACACAGCCCTAAAAAAAAACTCAAAAATGAGATTGAAACTTACACAAACACTTACCCTAGATAATCAGTAGAGAGCGGGTGTTTTATTATTTACTTACATTTCAGTTTCGTTGTAATCCCTAGTTTTGCTTACAGAAGAACTCTTAATTTTAAGACACCAGTAGCATGACCGATATGGTTTTCCTAATTGTTGTACTTTGAAAGTTAGATGTTTTAAGCAAAATAGTTTCAGCAATTAGCAAACGGGAATTTTTGCTACTTATTCTACTTTTTGAACATGGAAATAATGTTTGTTTTCCTTTTACAGTGCTACAATAAAGTTGGAGACTTACCAAATGAAGTTCCTGGAGAAATCGAGTTATTTATTCGTAATGTTCATAATATTACGGACTCTGAATACAGCAGTGACGATGAGCCATTAGCAGCTAAAAGAACTAGATTTAAAACGACTACTCCGCAATCTGAAAGTATTAGTAATGCACATGAACGTCAAGCTTTAAGTGTTCCGTCTTGGCGAAAATCTGACCCAATTTATTCAAAAACTTATGCGGAATCTGACGACCGATTACAGAAAAAGAACCGTATGAAAGAAGATATAAAAGACTTGAGCCCTAATCAACTATTCGAGAAATTTTTTGACGAAGAAGTAATGACTATGATTTCCAACTATAGTCAGGTGTATGCAAGACAAAATAATCGACACAATTTTACTCTCACTGTAGCAGAGCTAAAGGTTTTTTGTGGGATACTTATTTTTTCAGGTTACCACAAATTGCCAAGAGAAAGAATGTATTGGTCACTTGATGAAGATATTGGAGTTGAAGTAGTATCAAAAGCAATGTCCAGAAATAGGTTCCAAGAAATAAAACGAAATTTACATCTTGTTGACAACAATGATGCTCAGACCACAACTGACAAAATGTTTAAAGTAAGAAAGCTTTCAGATCTTCTTCAAAAAAATTCATCCAGTGGAACGTTTTTCATGAAGATATTTCTATCGATGAATCAATGGTAAAGTACTTCGGTCATCATTCGGCAAAGCAATTCATTGCAGCAAGTTCCTGTGGATATTGCTATGCCTTTGACATTTATTGTGGCAAATCGAGCAGTAATTCTAATGAACCATTAGGTACAAAAGTTGTTAAAATGCTGCTGAACAAATTGAACACAAATCCTGCCAACCATAAAATATTTTTTGACAATTTTTTTACAAGTTATGATCTTCTTCGCGACTTACGTGATTTGGGATATCTTGCCACGGGAACTATACGTGAAAATCGTACAAAGAAGTGCCCTCTTCCGACAGTAAAAGAAATGATGAAGAAGTTTAGAAGTGAGTTTGATTTCAGATTCGATAAAAATAATGAGATACTGCTTGTCCGCTGGAAGGACAACAAACCATGACTCATTTGATCCGGTAGGAACCATCAAAGGATGGAACTCAGAAAAAAAGCAAAAGACCGACATGAAAATTCCATATCTGTTTCAAAACTATAATAAGGGCATGGGGGGAGTTGATGAGATGGACCAGTCTATTTCAGTTTATAGAATCGGTATACATGGAAAAAAATGGTGGTGGGTTTTATTCACATACATGATTGATATGGCTATATCAAATGCATGGCGGTTACATGTAGAATCTAGAGAAAATGGCATGGATCAATTACTATTCCGAAGAAATATAGCTAGATTCTATCTAAGCCAATTGCCCCAAAAATACTCTGCCCGCCCAACATCATCAAGCGTTAGTGGTTTACGACTAGACGGAACTGATCACGTCGGGCTTAAATGGGTTAAAGTATTTGAAGTAAGTGTAAAGAACTTAAATCTAGTATGAGTTTTTTCTTTCAGTGTAGTTGTTTTTATTGCTCTTGTTGTGTTGTGTGTTTTCCTCGCTATTTACAAAAACAATTTAAGAATTTGGCCATTTTTAGCCCGAGGACATTCCAAGATTCTTTATTTACACATCATAAATTCTTTTCTTTTTCTTTTATTTTGCTTAAAAAAGTGCTTCCTTTCTCTTCAAGAGAAAACTTCCTATATTTTCAAAATATTTAATATAAATAAAAAGTCCTTTTTTAGTTCCACTTAACTTTGTTGGAACTTTCAATTACCAGAACGCCACCCACCATTTACACTTCACACCCCTAATTCATGGGGCTTCTTGCTGGTGTTTTTATATATTCTCCCTCAAATGCTTTCATAAAAGTTTGAAATATTTTTAAAGAAAAAAAAAATATATTAAATGAAAATATATCTGCGTTAAAGAAAAGCAGCAACTTCTTAATAAGTTTTTTTTAACATTTAATAATATAATGCACTCAATTATGAATTTATTTGTACATTTGTTTGAAACTTAAACTGAAGTTATTCAAGCAGACTGAAAATAAAAAATTAAAATGCTGTTTAAAAGGAATTTTATTACACCACATTTATGATTTATAGCATATTTTAAGGAACTTTTGTTCAACGATTAGGAGAGACGTTGGTCTGGAAGTTTGCTTGCTTTATTTGAAATATGTTGACTGAAACAAGTATAATTTTTTTTTTAAATGGTGTAAAGTTCAGGAATTCTTGCTGGTTGATTTGTAAGACTGGGATTTCATTATTACTTTTTTTTGGTTAGAGAAAGAGCCTGACAAGTATAAAACCTAATTAATGTTTCTACACAGGTTTGCCTTCTAGATTTCTTAAGATGCTAAATATTAAGTTTAGGCAGACAGTATAAATTCAAGTTAATTAAACAGTGAAGAATGTGATTTGAAATTATAAAATAAAGGTTTACCTAATAATGGCCATTTTACGTAACAGAGCTAATGTTAATTGTTAAAAAGGGCAAATTTTAGAATATAAATAGTTTTAAAAAGCGGTACATACCACTACCCAGTAAAAAAATTGGTGGTTTGGAGCACTTAAGAGAAAAAGCGCATAATCGAGCACTTCAAGAAGAGAGATTTAATACAGAAGTAAATAATAAGGAATAAAATACACAAAAATCTGACAACGAAGAAGGTTTGAAGCAGAGTTAAACAAAACTAAAAATGAGGTTGATTAGTGAGAGAATTACCCAACAAACACAAAGTGAAGATTCTAAACAAAGACTGAATACAAGAGCGTAAGAGTATACGTGTCATTGCTTTAGCACAATTGTGCTATGAAATGTTTAACTCTTGTTTGAAGCGAAAAAAAATAAAAATATGGTATGATTTACGCAAATTATTGAAAAAGGCATATAAACCAGTAAAAGAAAAATATTAACGAATATGTTAATATAGTTAGCCCTTACAAAAGCACTTTGGGAGTGTTTTGTTTGCATGTTAAAAGAAGCGCTTATTGTCAGCAGAAAATAATCCTCCAAATCGAGAACACCCCATACAAAAATCAGGCATCCCTTCCACAGGTTTGAAGCGATTTGAGGTACGAATTCATCCATAAAACCTGCTCCTTACGGAGCACATTTTTTACTGGGCGTAGTAATTTTATGCTTTTTTTAATTTAATAATACATAAAAAATATTTTACTTAAGAAACTTTTCTGATGTGTTTTTTATAAAAAATTTGTGTTAAAATAATTATTTATTTTGCATTTGAATACACCGAAAGGTATTTTTCAAGACTTTGGAAAAAAAGGTTATGTACGGTGTAATATAAAACATTTAACGCATTTAATAGAAGCTTTTCGACCATTTGATTTGCAGAATTCCAAAGCGTAATGTCTTTTATATTCAATAAAGTCTGTTAGCTAATCCTTCATGTTTCTGGTCACTGATAACCTTGACAATGTGGCTTTTCTCTAAATTTTGCAATATAATAGATTTGTTTTTTTTACCCAATTTGTGACGTAAAGCGTTTTGAACGCTTTAATCCATCAGCCACGTAAAAATTAATTGCCACCATTTTATTCCTCTCTATGATGCTCTATAGACGGATCAGGGATGTTAGATGTGACGATTTTACGTCATTTTGACGATTTTTTTCGATTAATTTACCAAAATGACGATTGACGATTTTTGATGTAGAGTCACTTATGTTTTGACGATTTAATCCCGTCAATAAATTTACTTTAAACTTTAATCTGGCATCAATTTTATAACACTTTATTCAGGCAAGCAGGCTTGGTAGATGTGACGATATTTCGTCATTTTGACAATTTTTTTTGTGAAAATACAGTAAAATGACGATTGACGATTTATTGACTAAAAGTAATAGTGTTATGACGATTTTCTGGCATCGATCAAACACAAGAAATATTTACAATTATATTGAAAACAGTCCAAAACTTAAAAATCAATTTTTCGAAATACAAAAATTTTTCGAAATTAAACAAAAAATTCCTCCCCCATCACAAACCAGGTGGATTTCATTAGAAGCATTAGTAATTCAAATTCTACAATTATAGAAATTCCATCGATACTGCAAAAAATACACAATAGAGCCCTAATTTGCGTCTGTTCTATTTGGTCCGCGTTTTAGAAATTGGTTAAATCCGCTTTGCGTTTTTATGATTTCGATTTGCGGCGCTATATACGAATGCATTTTTCGATGAAGTCATAATCACATGTGAAGAATTTTTCTATTTGTGTGTAAAAAGGCAAATCCCATTTAATTCTGTTAGGTAAGTTATTCTTAGTAAAATTACGTGTTAGGAAGTTACTTTTTAATAAGAAGTTGTGTAGAAAAATTAGTGCAATGAGAAGAAAATGTATTAATTTGGAACTAATTTTGGACGTAATAAAACGTTTCATGTCGGGTAAAAGGACTGTTGATATAGGCAGAATCCTTGGTTTTTAGATAGGCAATAGAGACAGCGCTAAAAGTTAATCATTTAAAAATACCTCGAGTTAAAAGCAAATGAGATTTTATTTATTATTTAATATTTTTCTGAATATGGATAAATGAAATAAAAAAATTTTTGCTATGCATTTATGCAAATATATTTGTTCTTATGTTTCCTTTTTAAATGATAAATATATTCAGCTCATTTGCTGAAATAAATAGAATAAAACTTAACCATATCACTTTCTGCTTCATAAATAGAATTTCTTGCTAAAAATTTATATTTTCGAACCAATCCATGCAATAAATTGTCTTTAATTTGTAAAATTTATATATTTGACGTTTTGTTGACGATTTTGTTCAATTTTCGTGACGATTTTGACGAATTTTGTTAAAACTTTTGACGATTTTTGAGGAAAAAAGTCTAACAACCCTGAGACGGATACATTTTGATCCCCTCAATTTACACTGCACATAAATTTGTTATAGTTGAATATTAAGGAGAATCATGAAAGAAGCTTGCCCGTATTTTATACAAACAGATATCACAACCTTCGTATATAACATTTATCTTAGGTCTTAGATTCTTCATAGGTCATTGTCCTGTTAGGGCTTTTACGGGCAAATAGGACAACACCATACCGGACTTCTGCGATGATTCTGAAGATGTGGTGACGATCTAGCATGTATTGTGCCATTGTCCTAGAATGCAGGGTATCAGACAGAAGTGACTAGGAGATAGATTTCACGACGAACTGGGGTGCATCGCTGGATGTAATCCGGCTGATCTACTGGAGTGTGTCAGGGAAATAGTGCGGTTGTTTCTGTTGAGGGGACTGTATAGTTCTACGTGGTACCTACTAGCATTCTACCTTTTTTATAACTTTCTTAATTCTATCCACCACATACTTCTTTTCTTTACTTTTCTCTTTCTATCATTGAAGGGACTCACAATGGACCGCATTGGTCTCCAAAGATATATATTTGTATACATATATTGTATTGTGAGAAATAAGGTCATATGGCTTTATTTCCATGTAAAGAGTGAAATAAAGCCATAAATGGCCTTATTTCCCATTTAAATTTTTTTCTTTTAATATAAGTCTAATTTATTTAAAAATTGTTTTGTTGTTTTTTCTCTAGGTGTACATATTAAAAATATAACGAAAAAACTTTTGGGCGCAAGGATTTTCTCCTCTATGATATAGCAAACACCGTCTTCGCTAACTAAAGCTTCTCTACATGCCGGCCTTCGTTCGAAAAAATGGCAGATTTTAGAAGCTTTGGTTAGCGAAGCCGGTCTTTGTTATACCATTTAGCAGAAAATCCTTACGTCCGGCCGAAGGCCGGCTATGCAGAGAAACTTTAGTAAGCGAAGCCGGTTTTTGTTATACCATAGATGAGAAAATCGTTGCGCCCAAAAGTGTTTTCTTACAGTATCACAGAAAACTTGAAATTTTAATTACACTGTTATGGCGTTATTTCCACTTTGGTTACTAAGCGATTATGGTGTTTTTGCACGGGCCCATTTCAAGAGCAACATATTATAAGAAGATTCATGATTGCAGTCACCGTAATACGATTATTATTGAATCATATTATGAATAAATATATTCGTAATATTACATCGTAATATTTTTCCCTTAATCATATTCTTATCGCTATAATCATAATATGTTAAAAAGTAATCATATTCTTGTCATGTTAATCATAATAAGTTAATAAGTAATCATATTATGATGCAGTAGTATCACAACAATAAACAAAATTAAAATAAATTTGATTCGATTTTATATTTTGTGGCACTTTCAAATTTTTTTTAATGTAAATGAAATTTCTTTATTTTTTTTTTAATTTCTTTAAACTTGTTTTTTAAATGGGTATGTTTTTTAATTGTTGAACCGCTCACTAACAAATAATTCGGTAGGCACAACTGATTCAAAATAATTTTACAAATGGCGATAACAGAATATTATTAGAGTAAAGATATTTTGTTTGCACATTTAACATTGTAGTTCTGTGATTAGGAGGCACACAGAACTTTAAACAAAACCTCAGTTTAGGTTGCAGAACTGCAGGGCACTGTATGAGTCATGGGAACTATTTACTGAGGAGTTGTAATTACAATCACTCATATGAATGATTGTAATTGTAGGGTTAGAGAAAAGAAATAAATGAGAATTAATTTCTTTTCTAATTATGCAAATATGATTTAATTTGCTGAGTGGGTACACTGCATTTAGTGTATTTACCTGTTAGTTGGGTGGATCACTACACAAATTTATTATATCTCACTAGATAAGTTGCTCAATGTACGATTTCCACCGTCTTTCAAGTTAGCTTTTAGGCAGATTAAGCGTAGGAATATAAGTGTTTTAATTAAGGGTTGAAATGATAAAACGTATGGAGATTTTTTCAAATTCAATATTTTTTATTTTATTTTGTGTAGATATTTAAGATTAATTATTTTATGTTAAGTATATAATTTTAGGTTTAAGACAATTTAAAGTAGTTTAGGTAGCGTAAGTAAAATCAGAAATCAACTTGTTTTCGCTGTTGCTAAGGCACAAGTAAGGTATACATATTTTTAATTTTAAATCTTAACCTGCCTTCGGTTTGTAGATAGCCGAAGAGGGTTGGAATAACTCCGTAAGAACTAAGTACTAAATAAAGATACTTATACTACAATGGCTTTAAAACTATAATGTAACTGACAGCAATTAGGAATTACAATCCATACATTAAAATTCAGTTATAATTCAAATATTACTTCTAATTCATGTTACATTATAATTTCTTTAAATTTACTAGTTTAAATATTAATTTAAATTCAGTTTTTATATTTTTTCCATTTGTTATATTATTAATGTTTTTAATTCTTATTTAAATTTTTAGTTCAATTCACATTTTTTGGTTGTTTTACTTCGATTTCAATTTCAACATGTAGTGTTCAAATCACATTTGAGCAAACATATTATGATTACGTATAGAAAGTAATCATGTTATGGCTATTAAATATCATGAAATGGTTGTGAGCTATTTAATATATTTTCAATTTATCATTATTGAGTTGTTAGAAAAATAATAATTTTTCATTTTAATATGCTTAAGCAATCCCAATTTTGATCACACATTAAAATAATCACTTGAAAAAGAAAAATCTTAAATTTAAAAATCAATATATTTGATCATAAACAAGTTCATAAGGATCAATATTGTATATTTGAATCAGTTTTCCTACATTAACTTCTTTCTCTGTTTTAACTTTTTTTGTTTTAAAATTTCAGAAAAACTGTGTCTTACGGTCGCTGACTAAAACTATAAATAAGTCTTGGATAAATCTAATTTCTTAACAATAAATTATGAAATTATTATAATGACATATCGTCAGCTTAATATGCAAGCCTGCTAACTCCCTTACAGCACACTTGACAGGAGACACTTAAAATTGTTTATATATCATATTTGCAGCTTGAGAGGAAAACCAAAAAAATACATGCTGGTCAATGAGACAAATCTTTGCTTTTTTAGCCGGCGATATAAAAAAGTTTACAAAAAGGCACCAAAATTTATCGATGACAGTTGAAGTTTGTTATATTATTCATACGTATCCCGGGATTCGGGAGAATGCTGACGAAGGTCGTAGCGGGCCAGAAAATGCATTACATTCTGCTGGCATCTAATAGTTGTATACATTTTCTTTACAATTTACTACATTGCTAGCCAAAGGATAGCTAAAAAACAGAAAAAAGTCAATGTAAAATCGTCGAAAACAAGGTTGATTTTACCGTTTCCGGTGGTGATTTAGCTTCATTGTTACTTCATGCTAATTTAACATGATTTTGCAATAACTTGCAAACAACAGGTTTTTCTTTTCAAATAACTATAATTCATGTTAATTTAAATTTGCAGTAAAGTTGGGGCAAAATGTCTGAAATAACAATCCGAATCACGTTGAATGAAAGTTATTTCAAGATGAAACAACGTGAATTTCATCCAGAATTATATTGGTTTGAGTGTGATATAATAGTGTGAAACACTTACCCTGTAACACAAGTTTTACTTATTTTGTATACTCCTTTGTTAACGGAAGCATCAGCAGAATAGCCCGATATGGCTTTCGTCATCATTCTACTTTGAAAACTTGATGTACTATTTAACTAAATAATTTTAATAAAAATAATACGGGAATTGGCTTCTTTTTATAACATATTTTAACATGAAAATAAAAAAATGTACATACAAGATACACTTTTGATTTAAATTTAAAACATTTTTTAATGGACTCAATATTGAACAACGTTATTTTAACAGTGAATAATATTAAATAAACGGGATTTAAGGTTATTTTAATATTTTTCATTTAAAATTAATATGAAATAATAATAAATTTAAATAAGAGGCATATTTTTGCAGAAATTTACTATGATTCTCAATCAACATTTTGCCATGTTAATTTTTTCCTGTGTGTACAAAATATTCCTGGAAAATATTGAAGGAACAAGACTATTAAAGTATAAAAGCTTTTGAGGATTGTAATTTGACTTAGAATATAAATTCGAATAATATGAAAATTTTTATAATAAAAATAGATAAAAAATGTTGTAATTGTATAGAGCAAACAACTAGTAATTGATTTATTTTTTAAGATTCTATTAAAATTTTTTTAAAATGAAGTAAAATGAATAATTGAAATTTGTATTCGAAATGAATTAACAAAATCATTTGATTTCGTTAACCATAAAAATCATATTTTAACAAGAACACAGCTAAATACCCACCACCAGCAGTGGTAGGAATTATGTAGTGTATAAAATACACTACTTAATTTCGTGAAATCGCCCCAATAAATAGCCGTAAGTCTTATTCCCACTCTTGAAAAACACTTCAATAATTCTAACCCTGTAAAGAGTTTAAGTTTAAATTTTGAACTTGGTGCACCAGTGGAATGTTTTGTGCATTTCAAAAGGCATTATTTTCTTTAATTTATGTTCTTCTTTATAATTGTTGGACACCCTTAAAAAGAATGACAGCATTAGAGTCTGAACACAATGTAACGATAATTTATTGCAGTGCGGTTTTTCATACGATTTTGAAGCAAAAAGCCGCAGTGCGGAACGGCATTAAATTAAAATCTATTTTATTTTCATTGCGGACTTTTTTTCTCAATTTTTGATACTCGTTCTCTTTCTGATGTTGCCATAGTTTTTGAATAACTGGAGATGTTCACAAAATAATTGTAAACAAAATACATGAAAAAAATGTATGCACAAATAAAAGAATACAAATGTAAACAAACAATAAAAACTATTGCCGTCGTCGTCTTCCGTTGTATTATGTTTATTTTTCTCTCCCGCACGAAAAATCGCACCGCACCGCAAACATTATGTTTAGACTCTTAACAGAGTTAATTAAATAATATGAAAGATCAATATTGTGTTCCCTATCCTCTGAAGGGGGAATGTCATGATTTCGGAATTTGGCAGGCCTAGTGCAGGTTATCAGTTTAAAAATTTTTAATTTTTCCTATTTCTCTAAAAAAAAATTTTGATCTGACTCATTGCTTTTCGATTATTTTGTTTTAATTAATAGTGGTGAGAATAGCAGATTGACTTCAAAGCAAAGAGTTTCCTTGTTTAACCTAAATTTCAAAAAACCTGACTCCATGATTGCTTTATTAAAAATGTGTTCCTTTACCTTGTTATTGTAACATCACATGTACGGAATTTTGAGTGAAGTTTTTTATGTTGTAAAAGAGTTTCTTTTTTAGCCAACCTTTTATGGTGCTGGGTATCATAAATTCGGCACGGTGCTCCAAAGCCTTCTCCCTTGTTATTATTTCTCGCTGTACTATGAAAATATTGTTGCTGCTACTATTTAAAGTTTATCTCTTCTTTTTGCTGCTGTTGTCGGAACTACAAATTTTATATCTGAACACATTCTTCGGCTACTGCTACTACAACTCTAATAACAAGAGCATTTAAAGCAAAAGCAACAACAACATTGTATTCTTTTTAGCTGTTCCCTTTAATTTTATGCTGCGTTTGAATGAGAAGGATACTTGAAATGTTGTTAGCGTGAAGGGAGTAAAGACGATGATTATGATGTTTATAATGATGAATTGGTATGGAGGACGTTAGTGCCAATAATGTGTTCTAGAAAATGCATAATTTATAATGTGTTTACAGTAAAATGAAAAGTAAGAAAAATAAATACGCGCTACCATTTATATGCAAGGGTTCTCATGTACAAACAAGAGTTCTCATCTAAAAATACTGTTTCAGATTTCCGGATATTTTGTTATTTTTCCACACATAAAAAACTGCTATATTTGTACCAAACTTGGCCATATAAAAAAGTTAATTCAAATATTTAAAGATACTTTATTGTGTTTAGCTTGATTATATTCCTTTCTAAAAATGTCCTCCATAAATTTTCAAATATCCGCTAAAATTTTATCCCAGACCAGGCTGTTCGTATTATTAAAACTAATAGGGAAAAAATCTTTTGTTTTTTATTATCGCACAGTAGTATTTTTCAAAACAAAATGATCCTTTCAAACCATAAAAATCAAAATTAAAGCTTAACTAAGAAAACCAAAATAAATTTTACCATCGGAAGTTTTACAATAATTTATTTAATATTTATGAGGTTTTTTACAACTCTGATATTTAATATGTTTATTTCAAATTTCTCTGGCAAAGTGTAAAAATATTTACAAAACATATTAAGAAAAAATAAACGCCAAAGGATTTTGTTCAATATGTCCTTGAAATGACTATAAATACATCAACATTCTTCTGCATGCCTATAAATACAATGGATCAAGTGAACATGGTATTTGTAAAAGTAAAAATGTGTGTGTGTATTTTTTACAAGACTGCGTTTATGTGTTTTTAGGCCATATAACCAACCGTAAATATTCTTTTGTTCTATGCATGTAATCTTAAATACACTACGGTGCATAATTATTTACGCAATTGTTACGTTTGTATATACAATTTTAAAATATATATTTAAGTAGCATGTCACCTGAAAAAATCATAAAAATTTCCTTACTTCTTTCCGTTTTATAAGCCACAGCTACACGTAATTTGTTTTATTTTTTAACCCCAGGATTTCCCTCTTGGTCTGGCCAGACCAAATTTGTTTTTTGCATGCTTTGCCTTTCAAATAGGAAAAAACTTAAAAACAAAGAAACAAGACATCTATAAATGATATGTTCTGAATCAGTTTTGATTCAAATTAAAATATTTTGGCCAATTATACGCTTAGTTTAATTTAACTACAAAATCGAAACCCAAAACTCGTTTCAGCTATCGTAAATGCTAAAAAGCAATTGGGGTAATCACAAGGTAGTCATAAAGTTGTAAAGTCATATGTCCTAAAATAATTACAAGAAATGTATACGACTGCTGTGGGCTAATGCTTATAATTAAGATTTCTACTGTACAGTTATGAACAATCAATAAACACAGCATTAACATTTTTATTTTGTTTAAAATACAACAACATTTATTTTAAACAATTGTAAAATATTATTTTCGACATTATGACGATATGACTGGATAGCACACCTTTTGAATCCCCTAAATATGCGAAATGAAAGACTATATTTTTGTGGAGTAAAATAATGATATATTTAAGACAGGTGGTGGCGTACGCATCAGCTTGTTTGTAGAATCTGGCTAGAAGATGGCATACCCGATGATTCTAACTTCAGTAAATTACGTTCCGTGCACAAAAAAGGAGACAAGACAATATGTGCCAATTACAGAGGAATAAGTCTCCTTCCCGTCGCGTACAAAATACTATCGAACGTAGTGTATGAGAGATTAAAAGCTAAAATCGGGGAGATAATTGGATCAATGCGGCTTAAGACCTAGCAACTCCAACATAGACCAGATATTGACACTACGCCAAATCCTAGAAAAGTCGCAATAAAAACACAAAGACAGCCCCATCCCAGCGGTAAAAAGAATGACTAAATAGGCCTAATAGAAGGCCTTATTTAGCAGACACAAGCTCTCCACTTAGCATTCCATACTCATATATTTTTTATACAGGTTGTCATTGGGAGCAAGCCCTTCCACACTCCCTTCTTCTTACAGTAATTATAAAAGGCTTTCAAAAGAAGCTCTTTTGTTAGCCCTTCTGATGCATGTCTTTAAGAACGCCTTTTAATAAAGGACTGTTAAAAGGCATTACAAAGGTGTACTGAAAAAAGGGCTTCTATTTAAGTACTCTATGAATACATACAAAAGAAGTACATATTGAATACCTATAAAAAAAGGTTTTTTAAAAGGACTTCTGAAAATTTTAGTTTTACATGCATAGACATTTAGTATACATACATACAATTTCAATGGTAAGAATGCAAAATAGGAATTAAAAGGAAAGAACTACCGATTGGAAAAGCTACCACATCTTTTAATTCATATTTTTCTTATCTATTTTCCATTGAAAATGTCCTAGTTGGATTAAATTTATGTTTTAAATGAATTTTTTAAAAGTTCACAGAAAAATTATTTTTAAAATTTATAATAAAAAATTCCAAGATTCCTTTATATAAAACATTTATAATTTTTCAAGTAGATTTTTAAAGTGTTCTCCAACATTTTTAGAAAAAGATTTTATATTTATTTTTATGCGTGATGTTATTCTAAAAAATAAGCTTTACATAGGGAAAATAATTGCAAGCGTTTAACATTTCTGAAACAATTGATTTAAAAAAAAATACTATTGATCACAAAATGAGCGAATTTTTTAATTTAGGAACTTATTGAAGGAATAACGAGTGTTTTCAATGTTTCTATAAAAAATTGATTGTTGATTAAATATTTGAGTGGTGGAAAAAGCTAATTGTTCCGTTTGGAAGTTACAAGCAAATGTAAAATAAATTACCAAATAACAACTTTACCCAAAAATATGTTTGATCACAAGACAGGCTTTTATTTTCGATCAAACTCTTTTGTGTGATCACAAAATAAACTTTTGTTTTCGATCAAACGATTTTCTTAACAAAAAACTATTTTTGCTTAAAAATACGAGTAATCACAATCTTTATATATAAAGTATATGAAATAAAAAAAATTAATCAAATCTTTTACGACCTGACGGGTCTTTTCCATAAAACTTTAGTGCATGAAAAATAGCAAGTTACACAACGCGCGTTATGAAAGCCTTTTTTCAGCTGTTTTTTATTTCTTTAAAACTTTTTTAATATTATTCCAAGCTTCAGCTCTTTATTTTATATAATACTGTATGTTTTATAAACTTTTCAATAAGTTTGCCTCAATAATTTAAAAAATTTGTTAAATTATTCTTTTTTATTGTCAGATAAAATTCTTTCACAGCTCTTACGTTAATACGGGGGAAAATTTTAATTTTATCACTTTCTTCCGCAATGCAACATTATGTTTACGTAGAAGTTATTATTACTTATTATACAAAAACTTTGTAGGGAAAACGAAAAAGCTGATTCGCAACGTATACGTTTACATAAGAAAAACGACGCGTTTAGGGACTACGTGCAAAAATAAATGTATAAAATTGTTTTTAAAATGTTAGAGACCAAAAAATATACAAATTGAACAACAGAGGGAAAGACCCTTCCCTAAGGGAGTACAGAATGTCACTAAAAACAAAAAAAAAAAACAAAATCAAAATTGAACAACTTCCTTTCTCCCTTCTTAAAGAAGGGAGTAGCGAATGTGTAATGGATATTTTGGAAGGTCTTTCTAAAAGCAATTTATACCTTCTAGAAGAAGGCATATTTCTGAAGGCAGGATATCATACGAAGCGAATCTTTTAGAAAGGAGTGCAGAGGCATTCAAACAGGCCTTCCACTTCCAGTCCTTTCAAAATTTACCGCTGGGATACGTTTAAATGTGTTTCAAGCCATGTCTGAGTTTGGTATCCCTGTAAAACTAATACAGATTTGCAGGATGACCTTCGCTGATACAAGATTCTTAGTTAAAATTTCTCGTGGGACCTTTTTAACGTCCTGCTGGGGAAGGTGAAACGACATGCGGATGTGAATAGGACTGGCACACTAAACAGAAAGACACTGCTTATGCCGACGACATCGACATCATACGTCGAACATTGCGAGCAGTGACTGCAACCTTTAAAAAAGTCTTTGAGACAGTCAATGGTTTTATCTACCTGGGCACCAATATAAACAGAACAAACATCATCAGTTTTGAAATAAAAAAAAAAATATTCAACATTTTTTATTTTTCGAATTTATTCTATGAGCTAAATTTCAGTTATGTATTTTATAAAGCTTTTTTGTAATAGTCATATTCCTTAAATTTTTCAGAAATGACTTTATACACTATCAGACTATTATATTGATATCAGACTATTATATTGATAGTGTATAAAGTCATTTCTGAAAAATTGAAGGAATATGACTATTACAAAAAAGCTTTATAAAATACATAACTGAAATTTAGCTAATAGAATAAATTCGAAAAATAAAAAATGTTGAATATAATATAAAGTAACCTTCAGAAGGAAATAATTCCCAGTTTCTATTTGTTAAAAAAAAAAAAATATTTACTTTTGAAATTGTGAAAATTTATGAATTATTTAAGGGGAAAACATAAAGAAGAAATCGTGGCCGTTGTACGCGTTCATGTTGGCCGTTTCTACATTATTTTCAGTTTGAGGTATGTTCAGTGGATTCTATGTGATTAATGAAGTGATTTAGTTGTAAACATGTCAATTTTAAGTGATTAACAAATCATTATTTTCCAACAGAAACGTTATAAATTGTTTGACTATATGATTACGCACAGCAAGAAAAACACTCGGGATAAATCAAGTTTTTTATGATTACTTTAAGTGCGAGTCGTACTCAAACTTCAAGTACGAATAACACTAAAACGTACTCAAAACAATCCCAAAACGGGATTACTTTCTGAAAACAATCCCGGAATTTCTTGAAATAAGTATAAAATTCTTAAATCAAGTAAAAAAAAGAGATTAAACTTTTCGTTGAGTTTAACCCTCCGGCTTACGCATGTTTTGATTTTCTATACACATTGAAAAAGGTCTGGTCGGACTAATGTTTATCACGAAGGATTAAAAAGTTAATTTGAACTCTTGCTTTTCATTTAGTTTATATTTTTGGTAAAATATGTACATAAGATTTCTAAAGTAAAAGCCATATCGGGCATGATGTTTGTATTATCAGTAAATTAATCATAACAACTTTTTCTTTCTAAAGGCTCAGTTAGTCTTTACTTTCTGTTTCCGTTGCTGTCACTTACAATTACTTAACAAGTTTTTAATATTACAGATTGGACCGTAACAGAACAGAAAAACTAATCGTTTTCACAGGTTTGTTATTAACAAAAACAAATCAGCTGATTCGTAACAGAACAGAAAGTAAAGACTAATTCTGCCTTAAATCGGGATAAAATAAACTTTATAATACTTGAATCAAGCCCATTTTGAGATTGATTCAATCTTAGTTTTACTTACATCGATCTCATATTCGGATTATTTCAAATACGAAATCGGTATTGAATATGGATAATTTAGTTATTTTGCGATTGAAAATCCGTACTTGAATCAATCTTTCTGTACTTGATTCAAAACAATCCGTACTTACCGTACTATTAATACCGCTTCGGATTAATTTGATTCCGGATGGACTGATTTTTATTTGAAGTGTGGAATATTCAATATTTGAAGTTTAAGCAAATGGTAAAAGGTAGCAAGTTAATGTCGGTTTGTTTTGAAAAAGCCTGTATAATGTCTGTGTTTTGAAGTTAAGTAAACTCAAAATCAATATTAAGTTATAATTATATGGCAAATACCTAAGGAAAGCTTGATAAGTCCAACTACTCGTAAAATTAATTTTTTGAATCTATTAAACTAATATTTTTTTGCTGCTAAAATTCTTACGGTCTAATTTATAAAAAATAAAAGAGGTTAATAAAGAGTTTATAAAACGGATTTTAATACAAAGTCTGTTACAGTGGCGGTGCAAAGTTGCCAATGATTAGCAAATATGTATACAATATACTAGAAAAAGTTATTACAATTACAGCCACTTTTTGGGTTTGAGATAAAAGTAAATTTAATTCTATAATTAGATAATCTGTGTATTAAGTTAATCTAACATAAATTGAATTTGATATTTTTGGGTTGTGGCTTAAACCATGTAGTGTAACCATACTGAGCACAAATAAATGGCTATATTTTTTTTTGCAAATGTAAACTTTTTATCAAGCAAAATGGATGTTTTCAAAGAAGAAGAAGAAAATATGCGAATTTAATATTTTTACAAGGTAGAAATTTTTTACGTTTAAAAAAAATATATTAATGAAAAAATATAGAAAGGAAAAATTATATAAAAGTGCTCAGCAATATATTTTATTTTAAAAATTATTTTTTGTTTATATTTTTGCATTAATTGTTTATGTTAAACATGTGTATGTCGACAGTTTAAGTTAAGGTTTAAACCACCACCAATTGCCGCTTAAACTAGCAAAAAAAATTTAAAAAATACAACTCAAAAAGTAAATACGGAGATTAAAGTTACTTTAATCGTTAATCTCTAACCCAAAAAGTGGCTCTTAATGTAAGTCTTATTAAATTAGTGAGATAATCTTCCGTGTTGCTTTGACAGCATTTATAACTGAAAAAGGTTGAAAAAAATTGCTTAGTGGGATCATATTGGCAACTTTAAGAGGGAATTGAAAATAAACTGTGAAAGAAAAGTTGAAGCGTAAAAACTTATACTAAGAACATTAGTTTTTTTTTAATAACTTAATTAATTATTAGACCAAAAACTAGGCTCTACGAATTTTAACGTGGCAAATTAAAAAATGCAGAATAATTGGTATTGCGGTTATTTTATTGAATTGTTTATGGTTTTTAATCCAAATTATCGTATTTAAAGTTCATTCAATTTTATTTTTTATTAATTATTAAGGAGTTCTAGAACATGAAATTATTAAAAATTTATTCATAATTGTTCATTCTTGACTGATCGGGAAATCGAACCCACATTCACAAAGAGGTAGATTTGACATGTTTCGCCAGTAACCACACTATCTCTTCAGAAATCTTTGCCGTTTTACACCCACCATTGACGACGGCTGGCAGTCATTAGTTCAGCATCAATATTTAAACCAAAATGGTATTCTTGCTTTGGCTGATTGAAGTTTGCTTTGAATGATTATCTTTTTAAATCAGTGTTAAAAAACTTTAGTCAAAAGTTGAAAAGTCGCAAAATTTTGACTTTTTTATGCTTTTACTTTTCTCTGCTTACTTATGAAACAAACTTATAAAAACAATCCGCAGTTTTGTGCTAAATTTTGTTCTGCTTTTGATAAGTTAAAAAATCTAAATCATAAGCAGTGTCTTTGCTTTTGAAAGTTCGTAAAAGCAGGCGGAAAATAACTTTGATAATATACATACTTGCATGTGTCCGTGCAAAAAACTGAATTGGCAAATTGGTTTTTTTTTTGTTGTTTTCTTACGAAGACAGTAGAATGAAGCAGTTTGGTTTTTAATTTTGTTTTTTCTTTTTACCCACTTACAACTACAATTCGAGTCGGAAAGAACCCAACCAATTGTAGGGTAATGTTAGAAAAGATAAACTCACTGTTTATTGTTGGGGTTTTGTTTTGGCTTTGATATTGTTACAAGTAAGACTTTGAGTGTTTATAATTCTTATTCGCTTTAGGGTTTTATTTGTATAATATTTTTGGCCTTTCTAAAGTCTTTGGAAAAGGTTTCCTGATGAACTGGCCTAAGCAACCAGTTAAATGCGCATAGAAGCTAGCTTTCCCTCAACAATAAATTTCAGTGTATTTATCAAATATGAAAAACTGGGAATTTAGCACGTCATACGGAAATCGTATTAATAATAAATTTTGTATTCCCGAAAATAACTTTGATAATAGGCATTCTTTTAGTTTTGTACATTTTAGGCAGAAAAATATTCTCTTTTCTCTTCCGTACTTTTTTACATTTATTTATAAACATACACATGTTTATTATTATTGCTGTTTTTTACAATATTTGAAGTGAGTTTCGTTAACATTCGTGTGTGTGATATCACGAAATGTGCTCGGCCCCAGGGGCATTCGAGTAAAACATCATAAGTAAAATCAACTGATTGCAGATGCTTAAAAGTCATAACTTGCAAATAAAGACATTTTTTTTCTGCAACTGTTTGCGACCTACAAAAGCAAAGACACTCATTGCACTTTTACTTGCAAAACTGCTTAAAAGAAAAAAAAAAAAAACTCACAATTTTTTTAAACAACTGCAGGCAAACGTGTCGTTTAGCTGTTTGTTTTTCGTTTTGTGATTTTGCGTTGACTGAACATATTGTTGATTTTAGAAGCACAAGCAGAAGTCAAATCAAATCAAAAGAAATGAAAGTTATTGCAGTTTTTAAATACTGATTTTAGTTGCTTTATATGTTCTTCCTTACTTCTGTTCTTCATCCTTTTTGTCAAGAATTCTTCTTGAAGTCTAAAGTACATTTTTCTGTTTTTCATGATTTTTTTAGCAAAACTTGGAGGACAAATGTAAACATAGAGCTTGTGTGTTTGCTGTTAAAAATTACTAGTATTGTGGTTATTTTTTAAACTGATTATGGTTTTTAATCCAAATATTCATATTTTAATCAGTCTAAAATTCATTATTTTTAATTTACGTTAAATTATTTTTTTAAAGAAAGGAATATTAACCTGAACGGCAAACAAAAAAAAAACGATTTTAACAAACCCTTATTAATGCGTATTAAGTCTGTTTCTTTTTTCCATTTTTGCATGAAATTTGAGTAAATTAGAGCGGTTTTGAGAAAATACTTTTTTCGTGTGAATTGTGTGAATTATTAAACACCTTCTAAAGCATTAACAAAATATAAAAGGTGCCAAAATCGAGTCAGCGTATTTAAATTCGTATTTTTCTTACGAATTCTTTGTGCAAAGCTTTTACGTTTTATTTTTTGTGCCAAGCAAGAATTTTTGGTATCATCGTTCAATGTCAAAAAAAACCGCACAATAAGCTTTGTCAGTGCAAAGCAGTTATTTATAAAAGTATCCTGTAGGCCAACCAGACCATAACGTGCACTTAGCGAATTTTTTTATAGGGAATTTTATTGTCTCCTTAATGGGACCCAATTAATTCCAAATTTGTTGTATTCGATTCAGAACAACTTACTTATAGAATTTATACCCATAAATTTTAAAGCTTTTGATTTGGCCAGACCAATGAAGGGTTAAGCGGCATAAAATTAAAAACTGATGTTGTTAAAAATAAGTAAACATTTACGTTTTGTTCACACATCTTATTAATATATAAAAGCTACATGCCCTTATAATTTTACATCGCACTGTATAAGACAATGAATATCTGAGCAAAGTTAATGTGTATTACAGGAATTTATGGTGGTTGCTAAATGGATTTGTAATCTGAAAACCGAAACCGAATAAAAGCAAAAAACAAAACAAGAAAAAGTTGAAGTAACTCAAGGATTTTGTTTATTTGCATACATAAGAATAACCCATCATTATTATAATAAATAGAGATATTAACCCTTAAATATGCTTTGCGGGAAAATCAGCACCTAAAAAAGAACATGAATTTCTTTATGGTTATTCATTAAAAGTACATCAGAAGTTAGTGTTTGATTTAATGGTTATGGTGCAAGTATGAAAACAGTTAAATATTTGCATTGAGATAAATAAATAACTCCAAGACTTTCTGTATCGGTATTTTGCAGAAGTCTTCTCATAATAATGACACATAAGAAATTAGTGCTAATTAAAATTGAATAAAATGTGTTAAATTTATTATATTCGACTATTCCCAAACTTTGCTTCCCTTCATGGAAAGTAAGAATATTTCAGGAGTGGCTTTAATATGAGATCTGTAAATTATGATTCAATCTTTATAAAAGCTGACCTCATAGTATTATAATTTATTGCGCGTACTAAAGGCACATTCGAAAGTGGAGTTTTGTGATTTGGTAAATTTTTCTATTACATTATACTTGCACTGTTCACCAAAACTTAAACAATGCATTAAAAATGTAGAGTCATAAGGGCTTAAACAAGGTTCCTATGCATAGCCGGCCGACAGTCGCCTTCATCAACTAAAAAATCTCTGTTTAATTTTTAAAGTAGTGACTAATATCAACGTGAAAAATGCTTCCATTTATTGAGTATTAGATAATTTTTGTTCCAAAGGCTAAGCTCCTTAGAGAATAATTTCGTAGCTCTTATTTTCCTACTAAATCGTACTGCTAATGAGAGTTTGAAATAATTTTTTGCTATATACATATTTATTGATTCTTCACGAATTAATTATAAACTTACAATGGATATGCACATCTTAATTTATGTAAATATATTTATGTTTAGCGCTCTTCTATTTGCTGTAGACCTGCAGTATCTCTTAGCCTTAGGCAGGCCTCTCACAATATTTCGTTATAAGGGGTTTGGGTGCGATTCAAGCCTTTTTAAATATTTTACTCAATATTTTGAGATCATGTTCTTACTTATGGCAAATTGAGATCTTTGTGAATATTTGAGTTGTTTTCATACCAGGGGGCAACATTGATTATTTGAAGAAGTTTATCTTGGCGGCTTTGAATTTTTTCGATGTTAGAGGCCAAGTCAGTGCTACCTAATTGAATATCATTGCACCAGTTTGGCTTTAAGATGGAGTTGTAAAGTAGAAGTTTGCAATCGAGACTTAGGACTGAGTTTCTTCCAATAAGGCAATGAATTTGGAGGGCTTTTAGTTTAAATTGAGTAAATTTTGCAGGATTAATAAAGTAGTGCCTTCAATTCATTATCTTCAAATTGTTGTTTGCTAACCTATAGATAGAACATATTGTGTACACAGAAAAAATTGTCTATTATCACCAAATTCATACCAAATTCTTAGAATCAGGCAAACAATTGTAAATATTTTTTTTTCTTTTTTTCAATAAATGATATTTTTAATATTAATTAGAAAAATGATCAAAAAACTTTGCCATTTCAAACAATGTGTTAATTGATTTAATTAAATATAGTTCAGGTTTTAATAAATACCAACAACAATTCTAAAAGCTTTAATTATTTTATTTGAAACGAAAAAATCAATTAAGATTTTTTGATATTTAATTAAAAAATTATTTCAAACCCACAATAATGTTAATGAAATCGAAATTGTATGTTGAATTTTCAGTCAACAAAAAAATAATTTATTCAACTGTCACAACACTTTTTAAACAATTTAACAAAAACATGTAAAATCAATAAAAATGGATAATCATTCAAAAAAGCAAATTTCGATCTACCAAAGGTTAAAATACAATTTGGTTTAAGGATTGATGTTTGACTATTGACGTCAGCAGTCGTCGATGGCTGCGAGTGTAAGACGGCAAATCCATCTGAGGAGATCGAGGGGTTGCGATCGAAACATGTCATGGTAACCAGCCGCCTGGATTCGAATCTCAGGTCAGTCTAGAATAAATGATTATCAATAACAATTTTAATTAATTTTCATTTTGTAAAATTCCTTTCTTCATAAAAATAGTTTAATGAAAATTAAATTTGATGAACTTAGGCCTGATTAAAAATATTAAAAATTTGGATTAAAAACCATAAATAGTTCAACAAAATTACCACGATGTGCCCTTATTAAAGTTATTTTAAATTAAAGAAGTATATAAAAACTTCAACGTTATCGGCAACCATCTTATGGTTTAATTAGTTCCCATCACGATTCCGCATTAATAAAGAATCACATGCCTCCGAACAAGTTATAGTTAATAATAATAAAATAGCATTGATGTTTTTCAACAATAGAATGTTCTTCTTGGTGAAGAGGAAAGTACAATTGTTAATTTAAAATCAAGCAATTACTGTTGATGACCAAATTATTGTCGTATTAAACCATAACATGCTTAGAGGCAACCATAATATGGTTGAGGCTTCTTGATGAAATTGTGGTTAAATTAACCCTAATATGTTTAAACATTTTCGTTAAAAATAGTTTTGTGCGAGGTGACGATATTGAAAAATGTTTTTTTCCGCGTGTGACAGGCATGATTCTAAATTTTTTTCTGGCAAAGGATGTAAAATTATACTCTTGGTCCTTAAACTCTTTCTTGTTTCTTCCAACATATAACAGTCGTAATGATACGTAATTTTAATCCGATTTTAATTTCACATTAAAGGCGACCGTACACGAGATGTATTTGTCATCTGACATGTCAAGTTTCCCACTGCAAAATACTTACATGTCGGTTGTTACCTTTTTAACTTTGCTTCTGTAAAAGTCGGACGAAAAGTCATCTGACAAAATTTCAATTAGACCGTGCTTTATTTTCTTCTGAAAAAACATTTGACATCAAAAATCTATGCCGGGAAGAAACCGGCAGCGGCGTCCACAATTGACGGAATCATTAGCCGGCTTAAGTTAATTTTTTACAATACCGAGATATGTTTGATCATCTTACCATTGAATAGAATTTATGTGAATATATATATAAAAAACGTTTTATTATAAAATCCTAAATTGGTATCTTTGAATTAAAAGAAAAAAAATGTTAAGACGGCTAAACTATTTTACGGCGTGAATAAAAAATTTCATGGCGGCAGCAGGCTATTTTAAAACCGAGCACTACTTTAGTTCTGCACTAACAATGCGAAAAAACAGAGACAATATCAGAAGCAAATTACGTGTACGTTTGTGACCGAATATTATAAACCCTATGTAAATCAGCGATTTTGACAGACATGCACAATTACATGTGACTTGAAAGTTTGACATGTTAAATGACAAAAACATGTCGTCTATATGCTCCTTAAGGAAACTCTATTACGATTATTTTCCTTTAAGACGTTTTTCTTGTAAGTTTGTGAATTAATAATAACACCACAATTTAGACCTTTTTTAAAAACGAGTATTAATAATTTTTTTTTCAAGCAAACAATATCACAATCAAAATTATATTATGAAACATGGGCAAAGTTTACAACTAAAATTTCTTTTTTCTATTTTAGCTTTAACAATCACTTGGGGCCATGTAAAGTTTTATGCTTAAAACGATGTAAAAAAAAAATAAATGTATTTATGAAAGTATTTAATGGAAAGTTTTAGTCAATTGCGTGTTATTGCTTTTATATGTTTGAATTGTAAGAAGTGTGGTAAGTGTAGTTATGGGTTTTTGGAAAGTAATTGGAAATGAAGATTGTAGATAACAAAATAAATAAAACACAAAAAAGCATTTTATCTATCAACAAAACTTTAATGATGTTTACGAAGTTTCTTAAGTTTGCATACGCCTTAACATGTACTGTATATTTTAATTGATTTCAAAGGTTAAAACAAATGCAAAATATTAATTGGTTTTAAAAAGAATTGTAATCCCTTCAGCGAAAATATCATTAAAAAACAAGAGAATATAAAGGGTAGTCAAACCATTATGAACGAAGTTTATTGTGAATTACACCTTAACTTCAAGTTTTTTGCCCAACTTAATTTGGCATTTTTATGTTTCAGTGTTTGACAAATACAACCATGGAAAGGTACACAATTGGGCAGCGCGTTAAGATTGTTGAGGTCTTTTTTGGTAAGCATAATCGATTCGTTAATAAGTAGAATCTCCGCATTTGGGCAAATTAGAATCCGCAAGTGATTGTTAAAAATCCAATGCATCCACAAAGAATGACAGTTTGGTGCGGTTTATGGATTGGCGGCATCATTGGGCCATAATTCTTCGAAAATAAGGTCGTCCAAGCAGTTCCTAGGAATGCTGTTTCCTATCACGATATGACAAAGAATTTCTTGTGACAAGAAATTGAGGATATGGACCTGGTTCCAGCAGGATAGTGCCACTTGCTACACAGCCAATTAAACAATGGCTCTTTGCAGTAAGAAATTCAATGGCCGTGTTATCTCACGTCGTGCCGATGTCAATTGGCCGCCACGACTATGCAACTTGACACCTTTGGAGTTATTTCTTTGGCTTTATTAAAAAGGAAAAGTGTACGTCAATAAGCCAAGAACAATTCAAGAACTAAAGGATACGATAATTCGGCACATTAACGACACTGAACCTTATGTATATTTTATAGTTATTGAAAATATAGACCATCGGATAGAGACATGCCACCGAAGCCGCGGCAAGCATTTGGCCGATATTTGGTTTCACACATAATTGTCATAAAAAAAATATTAAGATAATTCTTTGAAAACTTTTTGTATTAATTACATTAACATCGTGCGTTTTGGTTGGACCACCCTTTATATACAAAAGTATTTAATTTGCAGACAACTTTTAATGCAAACATTAAGCAGTATTTGTAATAGTTGACCAATTAAAATACATTCAAACCTAAACAAAACTATAGTTAATACGCACAGCGAATTGCAAATACAATTACGTCCACTTGTACGAATTGTCAACCCAAAAAAAAACTATTCATTTAACATGCCTTCTTCCATTTGCCCCAATCCCACTCATTTAGAAACAACAAAAGTTAAACAAACTTTGAAATAAAATTAATTGGAAAAATTTTGCCTCTTTGGATTGTCAAAACTCCCTTTTGAATGGCACCACTTTTTTACACATTTTAACAAATATATGGGGGTATATTGATGTTTTCATTTCGTTTGTAACAAATCAAAATTATTTTCGATCTGTCTGGCATATACTAACGGATATAGAGCTTAATTTTGGTGCTTCAGATTTGTATGTCGACTAAACATCTGCATAAATGCATTCGTCCAATGAATACACAACCTCATTCATGAATGATTCTTGCTACTTGTGTGCAAAAAAGACCATTGAATAAATGTTGTGTTGTACTTCGTTGAAGTAGTATTCTACTTCGTTGTGCTTCGTCTGGCGTAGATTTTATTAATTCGTCCCATACACCGATCAAACTCGAACTCACAACATTCAATAATAGAGACAACAAAAAGACAAGTGCTAGTAGCAATGAGTTCAATGAGTGATTAGTATGCATTGTATTGTGCATTCTCTCTCTTCACGCCAACAACTTTGTAACCACGTATTGTATGTATTTTTATTTTGTTGGTTTATTACATTGTTTCAGTATGGAGGTAAGATGTAATTACATATATAAAGTTTTGTGGATTAGCGCCTAACACAGAAAAAATAACAAGATTTAGTATGATGTAATTAATACATTTTTTAAAATATTCTAAAATTTTCTGAAAAAATAAAAAAATTTTCTTTCAAAAATGTTCTTTACAAAATCAGGTCTGCCAGGTACTTTTTTCCTTATCCCCAAAAAATTACAAAAAAAATCCCCATATTAAAAAAACAAAACCTTAAAAAGTTTATATTTTTATTTTTCAAAAAATTGAAAAAATTAATTTGTTGTTGTTTTAATATCGTAAAAAATTAATGCTGGTACTGTTTTTGAAATAAAGTATATCTTAGGGGTAAGTGAAGCTGAAACTTCTTACCGAAATTTTAACACGGTTTAATTTATTATTAGTCCGTTTATTTTAAAGATATGTATTTGTGATGAGATTTTTATTATATTTGAAAAAAAAATTAATTAGATCAGCATTTTTAATGCATTTCTTTCTGTAAAAATTGCCATACATATTTTTAAAATTAATAAGCAACAAAACATTTTGTCAAAATGACAAATTTTGTATTTAATTTTATTATTTGATTGCTAACTAATTTTTATTCAATGTTACAAACTCATTGTTAAAAATATTTGTTGAAAGTGAACAATTTTAATTAACAAAAGAATTTTTTATATTTACAAATCAGTTGTTGGTGCCTTTTCAATTAAAAAAAATAATTGTATTGACGAATATGGTATTCAATATGACAATTGATTTGTCGTAATTTTTTTCTGTGAAATTATAAATAATACAATGTAGGATATTAAAATATCCACTACTCTATAAGTAAAGCTGCAAAATATTGGCAACTCCTGCAAGTAGCGCCTCATCAGAAAGAACATTCTCATGTGCTAGAAACCTTCTTTCTGAAAAACGTAGCCTTATTGGGTACGGTAGGAAAGGTAATGTTTTTACATTCTAACATGTAGATTGTTTAGATTTTTAAAAACTTAATTTGACTTACATATTATGAATTTAATATTTATTTTTGTTTTATACTTTTTTGTTTTCATAACTAAGAAATAATTAAAACAAAAAAATTTTTGAATAAGAATAAAAATTGTGTTTTTCCTTTATGATCTTTCTTCAGTTAACTCGGGTTACGCGAATAATATTATATAATTCGAATGCGCCTTACAAACTCATTGTATATAACAAAGTCGTACACGTACTTTTCTCATTTGTACCAACATACAACATATATTCATACCGAAGCAACCATATTCAATGCTTACCGAGTTGTGCCGAGTATGAATCGTGGGTTGTGTGAACGCTACAAGTTGATCGAGTTCGATGCTTTCATACTTTTAACAACTCAAGTATCTTTTGCACTCATTCATTGCTTCTCATTGCAAATGAATTAAATGAATATGTGCCGTTATTTTTTGTGGGTGTCTCATAGCTGATTTTTTTTGCATTCATGCAGATGTTTAATGTCGACACACAGTCAAAAAGCTTAAGATATTGGGTCCAGTAAATGAAAAGGTAGTTTTTACTACTAAGTACCAGCACTAGGTTTTACTTTTCAGTACTAGCTATGCTGAAAAGTTTAAACTAAAAAAAGTGTGAATAACTCTTTACTAGTGATCTATAGCTAGTGCTAAAAAGAGGAAGCATAAGCTGGAAAATAGGATTATTAAATCAGCTGCCGAAAATCGTTTCTGGAGTTGCCACAATTTCACATTTAAATACCCGTATTGAATTTTGCCGGAGTTCTATGTTTGAAGTTTTACATTTTTTTCTGCAGAATCATAATTCGTTAGATTTGTGTGTACATATTTTCTTATTTTATTAATTCATACACGAAAATAAAATTAATAAAAAAGTGCAAAAAATTTCAGAAATTTAATTTTTTTTAAACTTTTTTTAAAAAATATTAATGTATAAAACAGAATATGTATGTAGGTATGCAGGTTGGTCCAGAAATAGCTGAGATATGAGCAAAAAAATATGTATTTTAGTTTTTTATTTTTAAGTTTATTTTCCATAAAAAATATGTTTGAAAAAGTACCAAAATGTTGAAAAAGTACTCTTTTACTTGGTGGTCACCATCAATTTACCATCTAAATTTTTAAATTTTTCATCACTGATTTAAAGGAAGTCAGAGGATAAAAAGTGAAAATTATTAGGAACAAATAGATCGTATATGCTCATATGGAGAGTTTGCACACTTAACATTAAAATTTTCAATAATAAAACAGAATATATGTAAGTACAAAAATTTTTATTTATGCGAACGCATGAACTACATTTTTGTATATTTATTGTTGTATACATTATTTTTTCTTTTTTGCAAAGCTTTTCATTTTATTAAACACAACACAGACTTTCTATGGCAGAAGTCTGTACCGATCTTTTTGGGATAGATCGTAAAAAAAACTTAGTGGCAACGTCATTGACTGTTATTTTTTATTGTTTAACTTGTTTTACAAAATTTATAAACGTTTTTTTTTTTAAATTAAGTAAAATTACTTCTCTTATAAAAAAGTACTTTCAACCGAAACAAATATTCATACCAATGTTCCTCAGAAATAAAAACTTTGGCAATAAGTTAATACCAATACTTTATAACGCCTGGCTCCCGTACAAATATTAGGTTAAAGTTCGAATTTTGGTACCTCAAAAAATAAGCAATAGAAATAATTGGCCATAAGTTCGTATTTAATACAAGTGTGGTTTGATATTATAAATGGGTGAAACCAATAAACCTTAAACTATCGGCAAGTTGTAACAATGACCCTTAATAGCCTTTTTACACTAATCAAAACTAATACCTTAAATTTGCGAAGATGTTAACATCAATCCATACGAAATACAAGGGGCTAAAAACCAACATCTTTAAAAGATGTTCCTATTTCATTTTATTCCATTCTACATCTTACGATTACTTTAGTGTCATCACTAGTAAAGTGGCAATAAGTTCTATTATGACAAAAAGAATTTTGGTTTTGAAAGCGTCGTTACCATTTGTAAAGTTTTCTCTTTTATTGCAATGTTTTTTGCTAAGTATTTTTATATTTTTAAACAAATTTTAAATCAAATACATTTTTGTGTTTTCTTTAAAAATGATGGAACTTTTGTAGAAAAAAAAATTTTTATTTAAAAAACATTTATTTTTTTTAAAAATTGTGACATTTTTGTTTGATGGTAGATGTTAGATGGTGGTAGATGTTGATAAGTGTAAAAAGCCTATAATCTGTAATATTGCAATTTGCAGATATTTCTCATACGAATAGGTAAACTGAAAGCATCGCTTGCGTTAACAAAAACGTGTTAATTATTCTAGTTTACTATAAAAATTATTTGAAACGAAGTGCTACTTTGCGTTCTATAATATCCTGTCGTTTTATTAGACCATTAAGAATGGTGGGTGTTATAGATTCGCCATAGCCGAATTACGCCTTTTTGCTATGTGCTTTTATTTTTTTCTCATACTCATGCCCGCAATAATTCGATGCTGTTATTTACGTTGGCAAATGGTATTCAGAAAACTCAACTTGATTCCTTGACTATTTAAGCATTTTAAGATAAAAGCAACATCCCCTCCCAACTAAACCAAAAAAAAAAACTAAAATACATTTTTATTGCAAAGAAAACAAAGAGTTCTTGTGACATATTTACATCAAAAAATATCTATGGGTCAGTGTAATACTTTTTGTAAGAACAGGATTGGCACAGGATGTAAAATCTAAAAAAAATGTCATAAAAATTTGAAAATTGATAGAAAGCGAACTTTTTTATCGTGATAAAAAGAAATGTTAAAATTTTTTAAAGCTATTTAAGATTAATTTAAGACCTTTATTTACAAATCGAAATAAAATTATTCGGGCATTTTCAGAAATCTTAATCAAGTGAAATTTAAATCGAACGGGTTTTTAAGTTCAATTATTTATAAAATGACCGTAGATTTTTCCTGGTGTTAAAAGTTGTTTTTTCAAGCTAGTTGGTACTAGTTTTTTTAATAAGGGATTTCGGGGACATTTTTCGGGGAAAAAAACCCAGGAAATTTTTGCGGAAATTTCCGTGATTTTTATTTATTTATGGAAACTTTACTGCTGTTATAATTTTAAATAAGTTGTGTCATGAAATAGATCTCAGCCGTTAGGCAAGTTTTTGATTGGCTTTAATTAATTTTTTTTTCTCTTTTGTTTGGTTTAAATCACTTTAGTCTGGCACAACTGCTTGTAATCGTTATCATCTGCACTTAGGAAAAAAGTCTATGAAATATACCAAGTAAATATTTTTCAATTTAACATAACAAAAACTACAGTTTCTGACTTAAGATAGTTTTGTCAAACGCCAAAGAGATATAAATTCATAACCGATAAGTAAGGCAATGCTTAATGTTGTATGCTGTAAAATTTCGAACGGAGAAGAGTAAAAATGTATGGTATTTTAAATTAGTTTAAGGACTCAAATTAATTTTATAAAAACAAAAAAAAAGTTGTAAAAATAAAAGATTTTTCGGATTAGATGCTGTAAGAGATGATGGCAGATGTTATTAATAAAGAAAACGCTTATTCGATTCAAAGATTAAAATTTGTTTGAATTATTTAACTACTTTGGTTTTATATGTAAAATGCTGTTGGCGTTGAATTTATTCTGTGGCGCTTAAGCGTTTATAAGCATTTATAAACTATTTTAGTTGATTTCAGGAAATCTTATTTGTTGAAATAAATTAAATTAAATAATATTTGCATTGATTTGTTTTGAGCGGCAATTCTCGGGATCCCGGGAATATGAAAAACAAATCCCGCTCTCCCGGAAAATGAAAAAGTCCGGGAATAGAAAAACTCTAGTTGGTACTCAAAAAATTAAATATAAAATTCAGCTTTAGTACTGGGTAATTTTTGAAATTTCCTCGTCTCTAGTATATGCGAGATTGTTTTTCTGTGCATATCACACTGAAAAATAAGGCCAGTTTAGCGGCGGAAATAATCTTAACTAATACACTAGGTGCTATATAATATAATATTGGGCAATTGTTTCGATAAAATGCTTTAATCGGCGAAAAAACGTACATGTTTTAAAATTATTATCTGATCCACAAGAAATGTATGTACTCTAAAAATATTATGTATCAACGTAAAATTATAAAACAAATGAAAATTCATTTAAAACGCCTTCAACTCATATTTTCTTTATATTACACAGTACAACATTTTTCAGTTAATTGATTGCCAACTCAATTCTGTGAACTGTATGTGAAATTTCTGCATCATTCGTTTTGTCTTCTTACCTGCGATTTGAAGTTAGTATCGATTTGAAGTTAGTACTATCGTATAGGGGAATTTATCACGTTTTAGGCCCTGTTGTTTGACATAGCTCCACAACCACTAGCCCAATTTAGTTGAAATAAATTTTAAAATATTAAAAATTACAATTCCCTTAATCTGTTCATATATTGTACAAGTATACAAGTAACACTTTCGAAGTTAAAAATGAATGTATGAAGGGAAAAAATTATTTTTTGCCTAAAAATTTAAATTTTTTTTTTTAAAAATACATAAAAAATCCAAAATGGAAAAAAGTTTCAAGTCTAGTTATTTTTTCGCAAAGTCACATAACCTATGAGCAAAATGAGACAAAGATCATAAAAATCGATGCACGCGTTTCGCTTTTATTCGCAATTGAGTAAAGGTATGAATTTCAAAAATCAGTTATAGCCACCACCCTTAAAATAAAAATAAAAATATAAATTAAAAAATTATCATGCAAAAAAAAACTTTATTTATAAAAACTTAATGAAAATAAAATAATATGCAATTAATACGCCCAAATGTGATAGTCCCAGCTTGGCCACAATGTAATCCATTTCGATTTGTGGTAGCGGTTGTGGTGCACTATTTTCAATATCGGGTATCCAATCAGCATCATCCAAATCGGTCGGATTGGTGAAAACGGTTTCGGCTAGCAGGGACACAGTATCCGCACTCGGAGGTTTAGGTGCATCGGTATCAGCAGGGCGTTGCACTGGAAGTGTGGCAGTAAATGCAGCAGTGTATACTTTTGTTTTCAATTGTTGTCTGTTTAATCCAGGACGAAAATTTATGCATGCATAGCACCTGGATTTATCATGTCCAGTTGTGTCTTCCACCCAAATTACTGGCTTCATAAAAGATAACTTTCTACTTTTTCCGTGAATCCATTTTAGAAGGGTAGTATAACAACTGTTGCACACTGTGTTCGGCGTAAAATTTGCACCACTTAAATCTGCTTCATCGAAATAATTACAATACGCGGTTTTGAATTGCTCAGTAAACAAATTTTTTCGATCTTTTTTCTGTATTTTTCGGACGATATGACCACAAACGTAACAATATTCAGCCAAATATGGGCACTTGTTGTTTTCCATATTGATATATTTTATGTTTTGTTGTTATTCACTTTTAAAAAACTGGAGAAAAATCACTTTTACTGTTCGCGTTCGTCGGCACTGGCTGAATCAATGCACACCTATAAATACTACGTATTTTTGAATATTTTACTGCCAGGTACTTATAAATGGGCGCATATTTTAAGGGCGGCTAGCTATATACCTGATTCAGCACTTGTACGTTTCAAACTGTGCAAAACTTTCCAAATAATGACCACCCTTAAATGTGGGTGCAATTTCTGTAAAAAAATCATATAGGTAGCCACCGGAAAAACCCAAATAATAAAAAGGTCCACTTTCCGTTTAATTGTCCACGTACATTTATTACCGCAATCATAAAAATCAAATAACCTTTTGTTTATTCCTTTTTTTTTTAATTCTCAGAATCATGAAAAAGGTGTCAATGTTTTCTCCAATTAATGTTGTGCATATCTCGAGCAAATTTTTGAAATTCATACATTTACTCAATTGCGAATAAAAGCGAAACGCGTGCATCGATTTTTATGATCTTTGTCTCATTTTGCTCATAGGTTATGTGACTTTGCGAAAAAATAACTAGGCTTGAAACTTTTTTGCATTTTGGATTTTTTATGTATTTTTAAAAAAAAAAATTTAAATTTTTAGGCAAAAAATAATTTTTTCCCTTCATACATTCATTTTTAACTTCGAAAGTGTTACTTGTATACTTGTACAATATATGAACAGATTAAGGGAATTGTAATTCTTAATTTTTTAAAATTTATTTCAACTAAATTGGGCTAGTGGTTGTCGAGCTATGTCAAACAACAGGGCCTAAAACGTGATAAATTCCCCTATACGATAGTACTAACTTCAAATCGATACTAACTTCAAATCGCAGGTAAGAAGACAAAACGAATGATGCAGAAATTCTTCTTTTTGGGTCTAATTTCACATACAGTTCACAGAATTGAGTTGGCAAATCATGTGTTGTACTGTGTTAGACTAACAATTAGTTTATTTTTAAATGTTAAAAAATAACTCACTAATTTCCTTAAAAATTTTAACTATCAAAAAAAAAAAAAAACAAATATTAATTTAAAAGTTCGAATATTTTTTTTATTGAAGAAAAAACGAAAACAACTTAATATTTTAAATAATCGGAAATTAACTCGTCTATTGTAAATTGTTTTTTAAACAACGTGCCTTAAAATGTAAAAGTAATTTTTATACTAAAATTATTTTATTTTGGTTTAATTTTAACTTAACGGAAAGCTTTTGAAATAAACTACAAATAGTGAATGTAAAACTTTTTTGAGTGTAGGATAAAAGACACAATTGTTCGCTAAAGGCTCCGTCAGAAATAAAACAAATTTTTCTTAAAACAAAGTATTGCTATATGAGCGCAATTGTGGAAAAGTGTATATCTTATACACGTAGAAAAAAAAATGGTTGGAGGTAACCATATTGTAAGAGCAACATACTATAGTTGCATTTTAACAATTTTTATGTTTGCAGTTTACCATGTTATGTTTAACAATGACCATGGTATGGTTAAAATCAACAAAAATGTTCCCGAAATCAACCATAATATGGTCATAATTAATCATATTTTGGTTAATATCAACCATAATAATGATGAAAACTAACAATATTATGTTTAAAGTTTACCATAATATGTTCAAAATTTCCCTGAATTTTGACAAAAGTAACCATATAATGGTCAGAATTTACAATAATATGGTCAATGTTAATCATATTATGGATACTTATTTCATCAATTTTTTTTATTTGTTTCTAGTGTCAAATTATAATTTTATTTAATTTTTTATTCCTGATAGGTGTTATGTTCCACTTTTACAAAAAAATCCCCTTTTCATTCATATTACAACCTGTGACGACCTTCATTACCATTTTTTCTTTTCTACTATTTTATTCTACGGAAATTAATGTGTCTTAATCAATAATTAAAATAAAATGAATGAGAATTTTAAGCACACCAAGTAAAATGCAAACGACCAGAATGTTGTTGCTTTTTAAACATATTATTTAAAATTTAAAGTTAAACATACAATGTTTTAAAATATTATAATTTCAAATATATTATTGTTATTAAAAATTAACCTTAACATGGTCGGAAGCAACTATAATATGGTTATAGCTTTTAGGTGGATGAATTTAACCATAATATGGTTGCCGTGATAATAATATGGTATAGGTTACCATAATATGTTTAAGTGTATTGTTGTAGCTTTATTTTATTAAAACAATGTATTGTTGAATTCAACCATATATGAAGTTTCATGGTAGGTAAACACTTTATTGTTAAATAGAAACAAAATATTATCAATCGTGATAAAAGTTTTGTTTAAAACAACAAAAGTTTGTTTGTTGCCATTGCAGGGACCATAATATGTTTTTTTTAACCATACTCCAACCATGTTTTTTCTCTGCGTGTAGGCAAGGGCAAGGTAAAAGTCCCGTATAAAATTAGGCAGCTAAATTTTACACAGTGAGGTATATAAGACATCTTTTGACGGTAAAATCCTTCGACAACTTTATCGTAAGAGCTTGCTACAGTTCCAATATAACTTTAAAATGATACACAAATAGCTCGTTTAATTTACAATTAATTTAATTTAAGCAAGTTTATTAACATATGCCAAGAAGTTATTTGCTGATGGGCCAGAGTATAATTTCCTAAGGGTTCGAGTTGCGTTATATCTGATCTTTTACTTTGAATTTTTCCATCACATCAGCTTTTTGCGATATCGTCGCTTAAAGTTTAAAACATCCCTGTTTTTACCATATCCAGGACGTTCTAACTGTGCGAATTATTCTTCATTTATGAAACGTTATATCCCGTCTGCAAATCTTACCAATTAAGTTTTAAATATTTCAAGGGAAGATTTTGCGAAAACCTGATGTATTGGAGAAATTCCGAGTTCAATACAGCACAACTATTTCATTTCAACTTTTTCCAACTTTTGCAGAAAATTGGAAAATGTAAACGCAAAAGCAACTTTAAAAATCGCTTAATGTAAATGCGCACTTAGCGATAAATATTTTTTATTTTTTAATACAATTTATCCGCTTTGATGCTGCGTTTATTTTTTTTTTTTAAATTCAATAATCTTTTTTTATATATCCGCCGCTAAATTGATTTTATATCTCATTGTGCGTATGAGCAATATTTCCATTATATAAATTTTTATATTACTCATACGCACTTTTTGCACGTAAATTGTCATTTATGATTTATTTAAAAATGTTCGAAAATAAACAATAATAATCGCTCCCTTTTGCTAAAAAAACCAAACATTTTTTTACAAAAACCAAATTCACATACGAAAAAAAAACAAAAAGCCAGTCAAATAATAACACACAAACATAAAATATATACAATACTCACAGAATCTATTCGTGCTACGGTCGGTTGTTTGTTAATTTCTTTATCAATGTAAATGTAATTTAAATTGTTACAGTAATTGTTATATTGTACACAGTATCACTACAATTGTTCTGGTTTTAAACGAAGAACAGAACAGTATGTTCGGATCTTTCTTGAAAATAGTTATAGTTACGAACGGTATTAAGGATTGTGTTCGTCAACACAAACACTTAAAAAAATAGATATCGTTCCTGGGTGTGTGAGCCGATCGATAAACAATGTTCTGTTTATTTTCGAACACTAATTTTTGGCAAAATGGCGGGTCTATTTCGTTAATCACATCACGGCTTTTAAGTTTAAAGGCAGCAACCGATTCGATTGGCTCCGTATAGACTCTGTCCTCAAAATAGTCCCACAAAACATAATTGCTGGCCACTAAACAGCAGATGTTCGTGAAATTATGCGACCGAGAAACTTGGTTTGCAATAAATTTATTGTTTCATTGGATGTATTGCATGTGGCACCGTCCTGTTGGTGTTGGCACATTTTGTTTTGGAGAATCTTTGCAGAAAAAGTTGCGAAATTCAGCAAAAATTGCTAAATTCAGCAAAAAACTTGCTGAGTTTAGCAATTAAATATATAAAAGTAAATTATTGTCGATAAAATAGCTACAAAAAAAATACTTCAAACGACAGCGATTATCGTTAAAAATTTAACTGAATAGGTTACTCGATAAATTTTCGTTATATATATTTTAACAATACGATTATCGTTATAAAAGTTAGAGAACACACTACTGGGATCTACATAAGCCCCATTTTAACATACACACGGAAAGGAAAACCGACGTATGGATGGGCGTTCATCGCCAAATTAACTCCGCTTCATATAGAGAGTTTTAGATTCATATCTTTAAAATTATAAACTGAGTAACAACTTATGTAAATAACGAAGGTTAATTTAACCGAATTTAAAATCAAGCTTTTTGTTTTAAATGTCAAGCTTTTCGCCAATTTCGAGCTGTCAAGGCTACACATATCGTATGCGTGAGTATATGAAATAAACTTCTCGGAATTGCAAACCTTTTTTTTTTTGTCAGAAGTTAACGGGAACTTTTTCACGAATAAAATCGCTCAATATTTCCCACGGTATTCAGGCTACAGATCGTTAACAATCAATTCACTGCTCATATTGAAACCATTAAAGATGGATTTATTTCCTTTTTAATTTAAATAGCCTTCGTTGTATTACCGCATTCGAGCCGTGTTTAAAAATATTTCGAATAGGTAAAATTTTGTTTTCCTAAGCAATTATTTTAAATTCTCTTAATACGGTGGGTGACCGCATTCAAATTTCCCTCTGAATTACAAGTCTTGATGACACTTTTTTTTTTGAAGCAGATAATGTGTAAATATTAGGCTGCATATCTAGATGTATACATTGTATGTGCGTGAGGGAGTTCATTAGAAAATGCTGTTTCTAATTTAGCTGCTTTTGCTAAAGCTGTGTGTATTGTTGATTTAAGTGGTTTTAAAAATGTTTTTTAATTAGCTTTTTTTTCTTTTTTGTTTGGCAGTTGTTCATTTGCCATTTTTTCTATGCCCTTTCATTCCTTTCCGTTTAAACATGTAAAGTAAGCTGCTACATCCTTCTTTACTTTATGGCATTATGGTCTCATTTGGTTACTGCCTTTGGTGGAACGGTGGCAAATTCAAAAAAGTTTTGCTTATTTTTCAGTTGTTTGTGTTGATGTTTGTTTTTTAATGGTAAAATGTCATTTTGGGAAAATGAACTAAAAGTTAAGAAGGAAAACACTTTGTTACAAAAACGGAAACAACAACAAGACAAACACAGAAAAGGAAATAATAAACAAAACAATTAATTAAATGTTATTTGTAAACTTTTGTTGCATTTTTTTAATGAACAATGCAAAGCAACAAATATGGCTGAAGTAAAAGGGTAGTAAAAAATTGTATGCAAAAATAAAATTTAATTTTCTAACTGATATTATTTTATTGATTTGTTTTTAATTAGGCAATTGTGGTATATTAATACCAAAAAATCGTTTAATAAAATAATAAACAATATTTTTTTTGTTCGATTATTGCTTTCTTAAAAACGTTTTAGAATTATTTAAATTCTTTATTCTATTTTCCATTATTTATCAGACAGTTTTATTAAAGTGTGGTTAAATAAAAATGTTTCAAAGGAAATGAAAAGCTTTCATTTAATTGAAATGTGGTCGTTTATGATACAAAATTTTTAAAATGTAAACAAAAATGTTTTTTGAATGAAAACTCATATGATTAACAAAATTTTTTCAACATTTTGAATTTGACTTAAGATGTTTTGTCAAAAGGCCACAGATATTAACATGTGTATATGTATGCCTATAAGAATACTTGAATAGGGAGAACAAATTGCCAAATTATTTTTTTACTGACAGGTCCACAATGTCGACAAGAAATTTCTTTCGCATATTTATATTGAAGACAATAATAAAAAACTAATATTTGTTTTCAATATAAATACACGAAAGAAATGTTCTTGTTTCAGTAAATTTACCCCACCTCTTTTTTCACCACCCTTTAAATGTACATATTTACACACAATTATGATCATATAAATACCAGAGCTGGGAAATATTTCAGTCGATTTAATTGCAATCACACGATTTCTCGTTAATCATTGCTAAATATTTAATTACACTCAATATCAAAGCAAAGATTTTATGATATCAATCGTTTTAATCGCAATACGAATAAATAATTCATATCTGTGGCATTTTGGCAAAACATCTTAAATCGAGATAAGATAGCAAAAAAGTTTTGAAAAAAAGATCGGTGAAGCAATCATTTTTATTAAATACGATAATAAACCAAAATTAAAGAAAAATTCCGTTTATAATACAAAATTTTAAAAACATTAACAAAAATGTATTTTGAACGAAAATTCGCATGATCAACAGCATTTTTTCAACTTTTTCAATTCGACTTAAGATGTTTTGTCAAACTGCCACTGATATGTTAATTAATTGCAATCAATTTTGATTGCAATTATTTGATTGGAATACTTTAATTGAAATCAAATCCAGTAATTGCAATCAAAACTAAAATCTTGAAACTCCTTCTTCTAGAAATAAAGCAAAAGTCTGCTGAATTGCAAACAATTTATGAATTCACAAGTTCGCATTATCTTCCTATTCATTGTACAATAGTCTAATAATACAATTTTGTATTTTTGTTGTTGGTAATTTTCATACAAAAGGGTTAACTGAATTATACGATTGATTTTTATGTTTTAAAAAATTTCGTATTTACACCAGGGTGACGCTTCTGGTTCTGTGAAACTGTAAAATGCAAAATTTTTTCACATTTTCATAGTTTTTCTGATTCTCGTTTAGTGAAAAAATGATAAATAAATTCCAATGTTTTCATATGAGAAAAACAAATGGTATGAAACAAATTGGTTTCACATTTTCACAGTAATACGATTCTTGTTCTGTGTAACAGTGTAAAGAAGTGTCACAAACTTTTCATTTATGTCATATTTTTACACTTTCATTTTAACGGTGAAAAACAATTTGAATTAAATAATTTAGAGAAAAATATGGAAATTGCGAACGATAAATAATAATTTAGAGAAATAAAAATAATAATTTTCTAAAAAGATGCATATTTACAGATTTTTAATATATTATATTCATATTAAATGCCAATTTTTGATGAAATAAAAAACATTACTGACGAAAAACGTTAATAACGTTTTCTTACATTGTACCATTCCGAATTTATTTCTATAATTCCATTAAAACTAATAATCCTAACATTTTTTTAATTAATTATATTTTTAGTGTATTTGTATAATTTTACACTTGATTAAATGACAAAGTAGATATCTTATTACCATCGGCGGTGAAGAATTTAGGTTAACCGACGGCTTAAGGTAAATTAAAAGTCGCCTACAATATTTTTATTAATAAATTAATCTTTATTTGGCCTTTTATTTGTTAATGATTTCACAATTTTTTGGACTTGTGTTCGTTTCTTAAAGTTTCTATTTAACTTGCAATAAATGTATGTTTGGGTGAAACCTTGCAACTCAATTTGAAGCAGATATCTTCAATTGATTGAGCTGAAATTATGTACTCACGTTCAGTTTGGATGACAATGTATTGTAAACAATGTGACGTCATTCTAAATCCAACAAATCAGCACAGCCAAAATGGCGGTCTAGCTATTTTTAATGCACTCCTGTAAAGGTATCAAATGAAAAGGCTTGCTAAGAATAACTCGAAAGCTTAAACGAAAGAAATTAAGGCCCAGGCCCACGATGTCGACAAGAACATTTCTTTCGTATATTTGTTTTGAAAACAAAAACTAATTTTAGTTTTTTATTATTGTTTTCAATATAAATATGGGCATTTCTCCAGAAATGTCAACCACAGCCAAAAAATTCAAAGTCTATAAAAGTATGTTGTTTTAAGATATTTTTATAGGGCATCTATCAACTTCTAATAATGCAAACAAATTTTACATTAAATCATAACACACTTTGAAATATTCAAATGCAAAGTCGAACAAGTGCAAAAGTTCTGTTTTGAACATTTCTATTGCACGTTTTGTTTTGCTAAATGATCTTAATGAGAAACATTATGCATTGACAATTGCTTTTTAAATCTCGGTTTATATTCAAAAAATATAAGAAAAATGTAAACGGAATGATGCGATTTTTCTTTGCTTTACCGTATATTTCGATGTAGCGTGCAACATTGAAAAAGAACATTTGTCATCAGTGCGTCGAGGGTATTTGTACAATCCGCATCAAATATTAGTAACAAACAGATATTTTTGTTGCAAATTAAAAAAAAAAATTTTGCTGGAAAATAATCAGTGTTTTTCTCTTGTTACTTAATTTAAATTTGTAAATTCAAAAAAAAAATTTCTAAAATATCTTTATTTGCGATGACCAATAACTGCAAGCAGCAAGGATAGCTTATTCCATTAAAAAAAACTTTATTTGAGAATAACAATACTATTTTCAGTTAAGTTAGTTTTTGTTCTATATTTGTATTTTTCTTTATTGAAGATATTTTTTTAAGTTTATAATTTTTGTTCGGAAAAAAAATATATTAAATGTAACATTTTTTATTTTTTCGAATTTATTCTATGAGCTAAATTTCAGTTATGTATTTTATAAAGCTTTTTTGTAATAGTTATATTCCTTCAATTTTTCAGAAATGACTTTATACACTATCAGACTATTATATATTGTTCATGAAAAAACCCAAATGCAACAAAATCGCAGAAAATTAGAAATTTTAGATTTACTCATTATTTATTTTAAGTTAAATATATATAACATTCTCTTACTGAAAAAATTTATATTGTATAAAACAAGAGGAATCATAAAAATATATTGTATTTTTCTTTACATCCTAATCCGCGCCTTCAACGCAAAAATTGGGAAGAACAACAGCCACCTCAAACTGTTATGGGCATGCATGGCTTAGGTGCAGTCAGGAATGATATTGGAGACAGACTGGTCGACGTGTGTGCCAGACACCATATGCTAATCGGCGGCATAAAATTCATACACAAAACCATTCACAAATACACATGGGATTCTCCAGGTGACCGTACACCATACCAAATAGACGATATTATGATAAGTATGCTGGGCGTCCCTTAGATGTTAAAACTCGGCGCGGTGCTGATATCGATAGCGATCAACATCTTCTTGTAGGCAAGTTTAAACTTTTTCCTGCTGCTTTTCACTCTTAAAAGAAGCAGCCCAAATATAACACCTCTAAACTACAAAACCCACACATAGCAAACCAATATAAGCTTGCTGTGGCGCAACAACTTAATCCCCCCAATGGAGAGCACTCTTGGTCCGATGTAAAAAACGCATGTCACCAAAGCGGACCCGAATTCTTGGTACTCTAAAACGTACCTACAAACCATGGATTGCCGATGCTACGTAGCAGGAAATAGCATTCCGCAAAAACCTTAAAGATAAAATCCACCAGGCTAAAACGGACAATACCAAGCTCAATGCAAAAACGGAATACCGCCAGTCCGCTGCCAAATTCAGGTATATGGCGCAGGCCGATAGAGAAGCCTACTATAGTAATATCTTCGAAAATCCCGAACAGGCATCAGCAGTGGGTAATATGCGTGGTGTGTACAATACTATAAAACAATTGAGTGGTACTTCACAGTACCCCTGGCAAGAAAACAGACGCCTCCCGTAAAGAGAAATTTCCACCATACCACCTACTTTTGCTGAAGTATTTCACGCACTATTGAACCTGAAGAAATCAAAAGTGCCCGGGCACGATAGCATACCAGCAGGACTACTGAGATATGGTGTTGAACCCATCGCCGTAGCTCTGACGCCCATGACAAATGATGTAGCAGTGCACCCAAAGTGCTTTGGAGCATATCATAATTGAATTAAAAATAACATCTATGTATGTATATGAATATCTCTTTTATTTATTTTTTCATAAAGACGTAAAAAAAATATTTTAATTTAAAATTTTTGCAAAGGCGCTTAATTTTTATACCGATAAGGCCCAACGTTGCGTTTTCGGAACGGGGGTTGTCTGGGCTCCCACGTATCCGATTTGCCCAAAATTTGTTTTCTTTCATTTTTAGGTATAAACAATCAAATTTTAAAAGTTTCATCATTATAGCACAATGGGATTATGGCTCGGGCCTTTATGGTTAAAGGAACGGGAAACGCAATTTGTGTTAATGTAAATTGCTAATGTGAGAAGCTAATGTGAGAAGAATGTTTGGTTTGTTTGATTAATTTGTAAAAATGTTTTTAGAATGTAATATCTAACACACAAATTCATTTCTTTTAAAGATTAATAAAATAAAAATAAATTTTTTAAATATTATTTAAACAATTTTAATTAAAATTAATATTTATTACCACTTCAACTCAATTTAATTCGGCAATACTTTTTATGTTGAATTGTTGAAAATTACCAAATCTATCTAAATATAATGCTAAAATTTATGTACTTAATTTTTTTTAAATACTAGCAAGGATTTTTATATATTAAAATATCCTTTTTTTTGAAAAGATCACAAAAATATAAAATCACTACGCTATATTCCATTTTAATTATTTAATTACATAAAAGGCAGTCCCATAAACAATTTAAATATTTCATAATTAAAATATTTCATACAAAAATATAAAAAACCAGTACAATTTGGTGTTCCGGAAAAAGCACAAAAAATTACACTTAGACATCGTACAGGATGTTTTTGCAGCTTATCATCAGATGTATCGGGAAATTGATTAGTAGCTAAGCGGAAGAAGTTGACTTTGGCGAGTGCCCTAGCGCCATTTCGATAGCGAGAATTTCCAGACATATTTATCGTTAAATTTTCTATTTCAGTTTTTTATCACAACTTATATCAAAATACGCACATCTGATTCACTTGACTAGCAACACTTTACTAATTTTTGCAATACAAAGAATAGAAAAACAAAACAATGTAAAATCATAAAAGTAACGTACACTTTGTCTTTGCTCTATTGTTTTAGCAAAAATAAAAGAAAAACAATGTGTGCAAATGTAATAAGCAACAATTGAAGCCTCTTTGCATACAGACCACATAGTTACTACAAATGTAGACTACCGGCCACGAGATGATCATTTTAAAAACATCCTTTTAGCACCTACGAAATATATATTTTTACATCATTAACGTTTAAATCTGCTTAAAACAAGATTTTAGGAAGCTACCAAAAACCTCAAATTGTTTTACTGACGTTTTAAATTTTTATTCGATAATCTAATCAAAATTACTACAAATGTAGACTTCCGAGCACATAAAGGTTAAGATATAAATAATTATATTTTGTGCCACGCCCACTTATCCAAACCGTCCACATTATGTCGGATGTTGTGTCTTAACAACCAATTTTTTTGGAAATATGTTCTACTAAAAATTGCCGATGTTTTGATACATAAGTCGTTTCCATAGGTCATATGGCAGCCCTAAAATGTAGGATTGTATAAAAATTTTAAAGATTTTTAGCCCATTTTTGGAGTATTTTGCTAATAAATTGCCCATCATCTAACCGATTTGATTGTTTTATATACCGGCGTGTTAAGGAATAATTTATATACATTTATATACACTTGTATATATTTTAACAAACTTAATTATAAAAAAATAAAAATGAGTAATTTTTGGGAATTCAGTATTTTGGCTTGGACTCGGGGAGATCTATGGGAGGTGCCACGCCCACTTCTCCAATCCCGCCCACATTTTGTAGGATGGTGTGAATTGGCTACCTAAATGTGTGTACCTAATTTGGAAACTTTGGCTTTTGCCGTTCCCCAGATATACAGCAAAAAGTAATAAAATTACAACAACCACAAGGGATTTTTGGAAAATATTAGAGGTAGTCGTGGTTTTTTGCTCATATCTCAGCCATTTGTGGATCGATCTTGCTGAATTTCAATAGCAACCGATGGTAGACTATATGTGACATATGTAAATGTAAAACAACCTAGCCGCTATCATGTCTGGAGTCTCCGGAAAACACATATCAAACGTAAGACGGACAGACGGACAGATGGTCAGACGGACAAACGGACGGCTATCGTTAAATCAACTTCTCTCCTCATAAGGACCCAGAATATATATCCTTTATAGGGTCTAAGATAAATATTGTAGAAATTACAAACGGAATGACAAACTTATATATACCCTTTTCCACCTGAGGTGAAGGGTATGATTAGATTGCAATTCGATTAATTATTTCTAAATTTAATTATTTAATATGACTGCAAGCACAAAAATTTAAATTTTGACAAGATTTCATTTTTCAATCTAAAAGCATTATGAAATCAAAGCATGAAATCAGTTTGTTTGAAATAATTTATACTTCAATGCCATTTGATTGTAGGTTTTTACAGCTCTGATAAATACATACATATTGTTTATATGTGTCATGTTACATTTAGTGTTCCTTACGTACATAAAAGAGAATATACATAACTGTAACATAAACAATCACTTAAACATCAACACAATTAAACCAACAAACCGTAAAAAGAAACACAAAAGCAAGTCTCATAACGTATACTGAAAACTATTAAAAAGCGTTACTTTTTTTTGTTGTCGTTTTGCACAAGAGCAGATATGAATAATATTTGCGTACAACAAGAAACAAGTGCGTTTTTATTGAAAATAAAATAATTTTTTTAATTAAAAAAGTTTTGTAGTTGATTCATTTATTAAGGTTACCAAAATCTAAATGTTATTCTATTGAGGATGGTGTTTCCATGTGGATGTATTGGAACGAAGTGCAATATGCGGCATTTGATATCGACCGAAATTTCCATAGGAATTGTATTTTAATTTTCATCGATATCGAATGTCGTAATTTGCATCCTTATTTTATTAAAAACGGTTACAGGGTTATTTACAAAAGCTGCCGGTACACACACAGAAAAAATAGAAAATCGACTTTAATTAAACAATTCGTTCAGACAATTAAATATTTAACTAATTTTGCCCCTGCAAAGGAATTGATCATATCAATTAACGGATTTGTATTTTTGAGTCATGGGACACAAATTGAGTCAATTAAAAAATTAATTGCATAAACTAAAAAATACACCACATATACACAAAATTTAATGGGTTTTGATTAAAACAATTAATTGCAGCAAACAAAAAATTAATTGAATAATTAATGTACACCAATTAATTATTTAATTGAAAAATTTTTTGCAAAAATTTTTTCTGTGCAGTGGTCCCAATGACAAATTTAGAGCGAAAAATCTCGTTTTTTCGAATGGTGCCAGAGTAAAAAATTTAGTTGAATTTTTTAATGACAAGACCTCACCTTACACAACGGGATATATATTTTTGGAATATTTGCAATATTATTACTGCTGCGTTGATTTAAACATCAGTTAATGCTAAGTTTAATTTTTAATAACAGATTAGTTGATAATTGTATGTGGTGTCGAGAGCTAATAAAGTGAAAATGTTTTCTGTAATATTTGTTGGATTTATTTATACAAAAGAGGTATATATTTTTAAAATTTAAAATGTTCCGCTAATAAAGCATTCCGTTTAGAAAAAAATGTATGCAAATTAAAATGTATTCATTAATTGTGGAACTTCATATGTATTGTAAATTGTGATAGAATTTTAAATATGACTTTCACCAGCTGTCGCAGCTATTTTTGTGTTTTTATCATCTTTTACATGTGCATTACACAGTACAACACATGATTTCGGGACTCAATTCTGATAATTGGTTATGAAAGTAGACCCAAAAAGAAGAACTTCTGCATCATTAGTTTGGTCATGGTACAAAAAAAAGCCATCAATGTTTTTTCCAAAGAATTTTGTGGATATCTCGAGCAAATAAAAGCGAAACGCGTTTATCGATTTACATGATTTATGTCTTATTTTGTTCATAGGTCATGCGACTTTACGTGAGAGTAATAAGAATTGACACTTATTTACCGTTTTGGATTTTTTATGAATTAAAAATAAAAAATTTTGGGCAAAAAATATTTTTTTTTTCATACATTTATTTATAACTGCGAAACTGTTGGTTATGTAACGAAACGTTGTATGAACAGATTAAAGGAATTGTAATTCTTAATTTGTTTTAGCTTATTCGGACTAGTGGTTCTCGAGTTATGACAAACAAAAAAGCCTAAAACGTGACAAATTCCCCTATACAATACTTACTAACTTAAAATTAATTTTTTTTTGGGTCTAGTTTCATAACCAATTATCAGAACTGAGTCCTGAATCAATCACCTGAAAAATGTTGTACTGTGTTATTAAATGTTTAAGAAATTAGCTGCCTATTTTTGCCCAAAACACTTTCTATCGTATCTTTAGGTTGCAATGTCTATCACATAAACGGATTTGTTCAATGTTTGGTACTCTGAAAAAGTCCATGAAAATTGGTGTAGAAAATGATTTATATGATGACCATAAGCATGAAGTAAAGCAATTAGCTCAAAATTGTCTTAACAAACTATCGAAGATGTGGATGCATGCACACAGAACAAAGAATGTTTTCGAGTGAATCTTTAATGTGCGCAAACCCCATCTTTTTATGATGGTATTTAGATTAAATTTGGACCAAACTTATATTACTGCAATCAAGCTCTTCTTACAAAATTCTATTGGAATCGGAAAATTTTTTGCCATAGCTACCATATAAATACTGCTATTAACTATTAATGCCATAACTTCCTAAAAAATATTTATTTTAACATTGGTTTTTGCATTAGCGAGAATTACTTTTAGAATAGTTACTAGGTTATGAAAAGATTTTATCCTGGTAGGTCCAAATTTAACAATATAAGCCCCCCTCCTAGAATCGCATTTAGATGAAGATATCCTACCTTTTAACATAATTTTGTTTAGGCGGGTATATGATTGCTCATGGTTTCCAATAAAGTACACTAGCAAAAACTGTTTTTATATTACGTGGCGTAAGGTATCATTTAAATATGTAGCATCGGTGAAAAAAGAACACAAAACTTAAAACTTTCAAGTCTTGTGTTTTGCTATGGACCTCCTAATTGCTCTCTAATATTTTCTTGTTGTTGCTTTTTTCCTTTCAAAATTCAAAAAATATTATTGTTTAGGTCCCACTGTGTTTATTGCAAGTGTTACTTGCGTTTGATTAGCGGTAGATTTGTTGCACTCATCAGGGGCTGTATATGTTGCGCATGCATGTACAACTTACGACGAATATACTCGTTGGTTTGTGACGATCTGTCACTTGTAATTTTTCAACCAACGTGAACAGAAGCCAATGAGCCAATAAGTTAAAAGTTAAATTTAATGAGATTTAAAATAAACAAAATTAAAACAAATAATACCATAAAAAAACAGCAAGTGAAATCAAACCAAAAGGAAAAAACAATAAAGTTAAAAAATAATAAGAAACAAACCATAAAACAAGTGTTTTTCTTTCGATTGGAATTGAGCCTGTAAAAAGGCCGACAGTGGACGGACAAATAAGCCCACAACCCAGTGAGCCCTCAAACATTGGTCCTTCGCCGGTAAATAAAAACCAAACTCAACCAACAAATTTGGCTCTCGAGGTATGTACACATTTGATATATTACATAAAGTGGACTTGCATGAAAAAGTGAACAAGTGTGTCCCAAAGAATTTAAAAGATTTTATTGCTCGTTGTCGCCATTTTTGGTTGTCCGTTATAATTTTTTGGCTCTTTTTTTTTGGTCCTCTGCTACGCCGCTGCCGGCAAAAGCGCCTTTTTCTGTGTATTTTTTATAGTCGTGGACATCTTTATTTTATTTGAAGCCATCTTTTTTTTTATTAATTTCGATTTTGGTGTACAAAAGTTAACCTAGCTTTTTGTAAATATTTTTTGATTTTGGAAATTTTCCTTTTGGCTCGAAATATTTACAATTTTGTACATTATTGTAAAAAATCTTATTTTTGGCTCAAAATATTAGCAATTTCGTGTATTATTGAAAAAAAATATTTTTTGACTAAGAATATTGATAAATTTGTATATTATTGGGAAAAAACTTGTTTTTGGCTCGAAATATTTACAATATTGGATATTATTGAAAAGGTATTTTTTGGCTCGAAATATTGACAATTTGTATATTGTGGAAAATTTTTTTGGCTCGAAAAATTTACAATTTCGTTTAGTCATTAAAATAAAATTTTAATTTGCTGTAGAAATGGCTTTTATAGAAAAATTTAATGAGGCAATAGAGGAAATTGGCAGATTTGAAGCTAGGCTCAAGGAAGAAGATTTTTCAATTTATACAAGTGAGGCTTTGGAATTTGAAAGGGCTGAGCTTAATGAATTGTGGGCAAAATTTAAAAGTTGTTATGAAACGTGCGTAGGGGAGCTAGGAGAAAAAAAGAAGGAGCTTATACCCATTCACGCAAGACATAGCCAAACCCATAAAATTCACGTGAAATGTATTAACATTTTGGCTAGAGCAAAACGTAGGTTACTTAAAGAAGATACATCTACAACTAAAGCAGTGGTCCCCAAACAGGGTATTTCTATACCAATTCAGGCTTGCGATGTAGAAGTTTTTCGTGGCGATTATGCATCATGGCCCACATTTAGGGATCTATTTACAACAATTTATATAAATAATGATCGTTTGGGCCCTGTTGAAAAATTATGTTACCTTTTTCAAAAAACGGAAGGGGACGCAAGGGAGGTGAATAGAAATATTACCGTGACTGCTGATAATTTTGAAATTGCCTGGGAAAACTTAAAAGCAACTTATGAGAATAAAAGGGTATTATTTAATAGTCAAATGAATTTGTTATACAATTTGGCTCCGTGTCAAGGGGAATCGTCCGCTGAAATTAAAAAGCTCCAGAGGGAGATAAATAATTGCATATCGACTTTAAAACTTTACAAAGTTGATGTTGAGGCTTGGGAACCACTTTTTGTTTTTCATTGTTCAATTAGATTACCTGAGCAAACATTAAATTTATGGGAACAATCTGTAAAAAATAAATCAGAAATTCCAAAGTGGAAAGAAATTAATGATTTTTTAACTGATAGATTTCGGGCGCTAGAAAGCGTTTCCAATATTCGGGCCAGTGGTTCTCAAACTGTATTTAATAATACCCAAAGCCAAAATAAGCCTAAACAATTTAAAACACATCACACTAAAGCGAATATGGCCCAATGCAAGTTATGTAAACAACCACACGAAATAAGTCAATGTGGTAAATTTTTGAACATGGACTATAAGAGTCGTGTTACCACTTTAAGAAAATTTAGATACTGTTTTAACTGTCTTAAAGTAGGACATATGTTTGGCGATTGTCCTAATAATAATGGTTGCTCCAAATGTAAAAGAAAACATCACAATCTTTTACATAGGGATTTTGTTCAAAAACCAGCTACGGGAAATAGCACGAACGTTGAGGCCCAAAATAGAGAGCAAACGACTACTCAGTCTATTCAAGTTGCTTCATCTTCTAATGTAGTTCAGCATCATCATCACTCGGCATCGAAAAGGGTTTTATTAGCTACTGCATGGATTAATATTGAAAATAATGGCTCCAGTTATAAAGTGAGAGCGTTAATTGATCCGTGCTCAGATGAGAGTTTCATTTCTGAAAAAATTTGTAAATTGTTGAAGGTTTGGGCGGTGAAATAATTAGTCATGTTGATAAAATGGCTTCGTTTATTGTGACTTCGTTGATCAATCCGAACTTATCACTGAAAGTTACAGCTTTAGTAGGGTCCCAGGTAACTGGAGATATTCCAACACATTCCTTTAGCCCTGATAAAAATATTAGTCTGCCAGGGTTAGAGTTTGCAGATCCAGCGTTTTATAAAAGTGGCTCTGTAGATATATTGTTAGGAGGGGATGTTTATCCCTCAATACTACGTGGTGGGGTAAAACATGGTATTTTTGATTCCCTAGTGGCTCAAGAAACCATATTTGGTTGGGTGGTAACAGGTCCAACGAATCCACAGCGTACAGTAAGAAGGTCTTATTTAACAAAAGTTTCAATTGATGAGCTATTGGCAAGATTTTGGGAGCTTGAGGAAATTTCTCAGAAACCAGTAGTCTCAGAAGGAGACAAGTTATGTGAAGAAATATTTAGATCAACAATTAGGAGAAATTCTGAGGGAAGATATATAGTTAATTTGCCATTTAAGTCAGATTTCTCAGCTCTTGGTCCAAATAGAAACATGGCTCTGAGTCAATTTTTGAGAAATGAAAATTCATTGTTGCGTAGACCTCAAAACAAGATTTTATATGATGAGGTCATTAAAGAATGTTTGACATTGGGGCATATGGAGAAAATTGATTATCCTGAAATTGGCCCAAGCTATTACTTACCTCATCATGGCGTTTTTAAGCCAGAAAGCACTACAACAAAGTTGAGAGTAGTGTTTAATGCCTCCAGTGCTACAACTAGTGGCAAAAGTCTCAACGACATTTTGCACGTTGGCCCTGTACTTCAAAATGATTTAGTTTATTTGATTCTTAAATGGAGGTTTTATAAGCTTGTTTTTAATGCAGATATAACGAAAATGTACAGGCAGATTCTAGTTAACCCTGATCATGCTCGCTTTCAACAAATAGTTCATCGTGGTTCTCCAGATGAAGAGATAGTAGATTACAGATTAAAAACTGTTACCTTTGGCATCAATTGTGCTCCATATTTGGCTCTTAGAACCCTGTTACAACTGGCAAGTGACGAAGAGCGTTATTACCCATTGGGGGCAGAAATATTGAGGAACTTTATGTATGTAGATGACGCTCTGGTGGGTGCACACAGTTTACCCGATATTTTAGAGGCCCGAAATCAATTAATAGAAATATTAAAGTCGGGTGGGTTTGAGCTTAGAAAGTGGACCTCGAATAAGAAAGAAATATTAGAGGGGCTGCCCTCTGAATATATAATAAATCAGGATTTTTTACGTTTTGACGATAAAAGTAATGCAAAGACTCTAGGTGTTCGATGGAATGCTTCAGCTGATTATTTTTATTTTACGACGGAAAAAATTCCACTCAAATCTACTTATACCAAGAGGGAAGTGTTATCAGTAATTGCTAGGCTCTTTGATCCAGCGGGTTGGCTTGCTCCTGTAATAATCATAGCGAAAATTTTAATGCAGCAAATGTGGCTCGATAAGATCGATTGGGATGACAATATTAAGTCAGTAGCTTTGCAAAGTTGGCAAACGGTTATAAGTAGATATAACGATATCAATGAAATCCCGGTTCCACGGTGGGTTATGTACACGCCTGGCTCAATTATAGAATTTCATGGCTTTTGCGATTCGTCTGAGTTAGCGTATGCAGCGGCTCTGTATGTGAGAGTTAAAAATGGGGAAAATATATATTCGAACTTATTAGTAGCAAAATCGAAAGTGGCCCCAGTTAAAAAACCTTCAATACCACGGTTAGAGTTGTGTGGAGCGGTATTATTAGCAAAGTTAGTCAATAGTGTTGCGCCCCAGTTTTCAATAAAAAATTATGCGGTATATTTGTGGTCTGACTCGACCATAGTGCTGGCTTGGTTAAAAAAACCTCCATGCAGCTGGAAAACTTTTGTTGCCAACAGGGTGGCGACTATTTTAGAAAAAGTGGGCAATAAAAACTGGAACCATGTAGTGTCACAAGAAAATCCTGCAGATCTAGCAACCCGGGGGCTGACTCCTGTGGAGTTAAAGAGCTGCAGACTTTGGTGGAATGGTCCACATTGGCTCACGTTGGAGAAAAGTTCGTGGCCTTCAATAGCAGCAGAATATGAAACTACTGAAGAAATAAAAAACGTTCAGGTACATGTTGCTAGATCTGCTGTAAAGGAGGATGTTTTAAAACGATTTTCAAGTTTGCCCAGAGCTATACACGTTATTGCTTACATCTTTCGTTTCTTTTTCGCGGTTAAGTCTGATTCCCCGAAAAAGGCCCGATATACCTCTTTACTTATAGCGGCTGAAGAGTTAACTTTTGTAAAAAACCGTCTGTTCTTGCTCTCCCAAGAAATATATCTTGCTAATGATTATTCTAATCTGCTGGCCAAGGGACAAGTTGAGAAAAATAGCCCGCTGTTGACTCTCACGCCTTTTCTTGATGAGCATAAAGTTATTCGGGCCAATGGCCGCCTCAGCTTATCAATGAATTTGTCCTATAATGAACGCCATCCAATCATCTTAGCGTATAAAAGTAGATTGGCTCATTTGTATGTCAATTTTATACACAAAATGGCACACCATGGCGGGTTAAGGTTAGTTCACAGCGTGGTTCGACATGAGTGCTGGATATTTAAAGCCAAGAATCTGATAAAGGCTTGTATCAACAACTGCAAAGAATGCGTTTTGCATCGAAAGGTGCGACAGGGACAAATTATGGCAGCATTGCCCATAGAAAGAACGACTTTGAGTAGGCCCTTTACGAATACAGGGGTGGACGTTGCTGGCCCTTTTGAAATCAAAAGTTTTACCGGTCGATATTGTCGAATTACGAAGGGTTATGTGTGTCTCTTTGTCTGCTTCGCCACAAAAGCAATTCATCTTGAAGCTGTGAGCGACTTAACCACCTCTGGTTTTTTAGCTGCTTTGGCCCGTTTTATTGCGCGTCGAGGTTGCCCAGATTGCGTATACTCGGATAATGGTCGCAATTTCGTTGGCGCGGCTAAAGAAATCGCTTCTAATTTCGACAAACATTTGGCCGATATACGAGATTTCGCGCTCGAAAAGTATGGACATCACCATTTGAAGTGGCACTTTATTCCCGCAGCAGCGCCTCACATGGGAGGATTGTGGGAGGCAGGTGTAAAAAGCTTTAAGGTGAATTTTAAAAAGATGGCTGGTCAGCTAAAATACACATTTGAGGAGTTTTCTACGCTCCTAGCCACCATAGAAGCATGCCTCAACTCCAGACCTTTAGGCCCTTTGTCAGATAATATTGAAGATCTAACTGCGCTTACGCCTGGTCATTTTCTAATTGGCTCTGAGATGTTGACACCGGCTGAACCTGAAGAGCTTAGCTCTGCCTTGAGCGTTATAAATCGATGGCGAAAGGTCAAAGCTATGCAGCACGAAATATGTCGCCGGTGGAAATCAGAATATCTGACAGAGCTGTACAAACGGTACAAATGGAAATTGCCGCAAGTTAATCTTAAAGAAAACGATTTGGTGGTCCTTAGAAATGAACCCCTTTTTCCTACTGAGTGGCGTTTAGGCCGTATCGTAAAAATCTACCCAGGTAGGGACGGGAAAGTGCGAGTGGTTGACATAAAAACGCAAAATGGTGTTATTAACAGGCCCATTCATAAGTTGGTCCTTTTACCCTACACCACTGAGCAGTAAAATTCATAAGTTGATACGCATATTCACTTTAGTTTGGTCCACATTCGTCTTTAATTTCTTATCTTAATGTTCTCATATCTTATAGTGCAACATGACGGACACTTGGCTCAATACTGATTACGGTTGCCCACTGTGTAACCGCCTTCATGCTATCCGTCAATGTTCCAAGTTTCTCACGATGAGAGTGGAGGTGAAGCGCCGAACGGTTATAAGCTATGAACTGTGTAAGAGTTGTTTGGCCCAGTCGCACCAATTGCGCGAATGCAACAGTCTCGATCGCTGCAAAAGATGCCACCGGCAGCACAATACCCTGTTGCACCCTGTAGACCCTGACAATGTGTGGTTCCCAATGACGGTCGAAATGAAGCTTTACCCGCACCAGGGGTCCTCACGGTATGTAGAAGTTCGTGGGCGGATAAACCCAAACGCAGCGCGTACTTCTATCCACAGGCCGTTTGCCATTTCCGCTGGTTGCAACATTGTACAAGAACGAGCTTGGATAACCGTGGCACATCGGTTGTACAGCCACAAGAAAATCGTGGTCCAATGCGCGGTGGAAAATCACACCTTCTACACTACACCGTCGGTCGATCTCAACCAGGAATGGGTGAACCGCAAAAAACGAGGCGCGGTACTTGCTGATCCTGATTGGTTTCGCTCAGCACCGGCGTATGTAATTCTGGGGGCCGACGTTGCGGCCAAGGTATTAGAAGGGCCTGCTGAAGGAAGACCGGGGAAGATTTATTGCCAAAGAACCCTGTTCGGTGAAGCTTTTTTCGGGGAAGCCAACAAATGTGAGCAGTAAGGCGGTGGGCGAAATAAATTGGTCCCAATAAAGTGAAAGCTCTTACCCATCGTGAAATACTCTTTTTTTTTGTAAATATGTATATATGCTTTATTTTTTTTTTTTTATATTTACTTTTCTCTAATGAATTAAAAGCTCTCGAAAATTGAATTATATTAACTCTAAATATTTGTTATATTTTATTTAATCATTAATTAATGAATTGTATTTTGTATCCCACTGTTTGATGTTTACTGGCTCTACGAATGTGTTGCGTTAATGCCGCAAGGTGGGCGGTATGTTTAGGTCCCACTGTGTTTATTGCAAGTGTTACTTGCGGTTGATTAGCGGTAGATTTGTTGCACTCATCAGGGGCTGTATATGTTGCGCATGCATGTACAACTTACGGCGAATATACTCGGCCAATGAGCCAATAAGTTAAAAGTTAAATTTAATGAGATTTAAAATAAACAAAATTAAAACAAATAATACCATAAAAAAAAGCAAGTGAAATCAAACCAAAAGGAAAAAACAATAAAGTTAAAAAATAATAAGAAACAAACCATAAAACAAGTGTTTTTCTTTCGATTGGAATTGAGCCTGTAAAAAGGCCGACAGTGGACGGACAAATAAGCCCACAACCCAGTGAGCCCTCAAACAATTATTGCTTACGGTTTCTAAAAATTAGTATAGCATTATGGTCAGAGTTGTTAGGCCTTTCAGAATTTTGATTCTTAGGAAGACATTTCCAATGACTTATATTTAGCTATACACAAATATTTTTAATTTCTTGTTTCTTAAATTTAATATGAATAGTATCGTTGTCTTATATTAAAAATTAACCTAATTTATATTTTTTACCGTAATTAAATAAGCCGCTAAAAGCAAAATTACATTTTTTGTTTAGATCCGTGCCTGGGGTATACAAAGCACGATAATTTTATATATTTCTCTTTTAGACGTTCTAGGGAAGTAAAATTTGTAGATACAACTTCTTATCGGCCTATCGCGTCCTAGCATGACGATGGATCTGCCATATAAACGCCGCCAAGCTGGCCAGTTTTTAAGTTTCATAATACTCTTCCTACTGACCTGACACAGTCTTCATCCAATCTGGTTACTTAGCCGCCTTCTCACTCTAGCTAGAGCTTAACCCTAATCTTACCAACATGTGTCTGTGAGACACATTTTGATGTTTGATTCAATAAAACAACGAAACTTTGTTACATATTGACACCAAATTTTATGACTTTTATTTTACATCTGTTTAGTATAATTTCACAAAACAAAGTTGATAAATATTAAATTCCTCTATTTTTTATAAGCCAAAATAAAAAAATGTAACATAAACTACCAACATGTGTCTCAGAGACACATACAAAGAATTTAGTAGAATGCGCAAATTTAGAACAAAAGCAACTATCTGTCATATATGTTACAGAATTTATATTTGTTTAGCAGCAACTATCTTTCATATATATTTATACAAATTGCATATTTTCATATCACTATATTAAATTTGGGGAATTCCCTTTTATTGAAATCAATAATCACCTGATACTGAATGTTGAAAAACAACAAATTAGTTGCGGTTAGATTTTGTAGAGTATTGATGTGCAAGTTCATTTTATAAAAAAATATGCCAAAGCGACTTACAGAAGAGGAAATCCGACTAGCCGTTGATGATATAGAAGACGAGGATATGTTTTTGCAATCTGATATCGAAGATAGTCAAAATAATGAAAATATTGAAGATGATGCTTCCGAGATGTCTGATACTATTTCGGATATTGAGGAAGATGCAGGTGAGGAATATGGTGAAATATTTGTTGGTAAGGACGGAACTCAGTGGTATTCTATTCCAAAACCTCAAAGGCGTATTCCTGCTCGAAATATAATTCGGTGCCCATTGAACAAAGTTAACTTGCCACCAGGAAAACAAATTGAAGACCCTTTAGAGGCAATCGAGCTATATTTGAATGACGAAATTTTTGATTCAATTGTAAAATTTACCAATTTGTATGCAGTGACTACAAATCAGAATGCCTGGCGTCCAACAAATGTAACAGAAATAAGAGCCTATGTTGGACTTTTGATTACAGCGGGGACAAAAAAAGAAGCAAACACAGAGATTGCTGAGTTTTGGAGTTCGCGATATGGTTGCCCAATTTTTCGGGCTACTATGAGTCGAAATCGTTTTATGGAAATTTCCAAAAATTTGCGGTTTGACGACAAAAACACTAGAAGCATTCGACAGCAAAAGGATAAACTGGCACCTGTAAGGGATTTATTTGAAATTGTCAATAAAAATCTAAAAAAATTTTACACTCCTGGTGACAACCTTACTGTCGATGAGCAGCTTGTTCCGTTTCGTGGAAGGTGTTCTTTCCGCCAATATATGCCTAGTAAACCAGATAAGTATGGACTAAAAATTTGGTGGGTATGTGACAGCAAAACAGCCTACCCACTCAACGCAATACCTTACTTAGGAAAAATAAACAACCAGAGGGGTTTTGGTTTGGGCCAAAGAGTTGTGGAGGAGTTAGTTCAACCCTATGATAACACAGGCCGAAATATAACATGTGATAATTATTTTACGAGTTTGGAACTTGCGAATAACTTATTGGCTAAAGGTTTGACAATAACGGGCACTCTAAAGAAAAATAAGCGCTGTGTTCCTTCATCATTTTTGCCAAACAGAAAAAGGCAAGTTGAAACAAATTTGTTTGGTTTTACCAATAATAAAACTTTGGTATCTTATGTCCCTAAACCGAATAGAGCAGTTCTTTTACTCTCTACAATGCACTATGACACCCACTGCGACTCACAAAATAAGAACAAATCGGAGGTAAATTTACATTACAATCGAACTAAAGGAGCAGTTGACACTTTGGACCAACTTGCACATAGTTTTACTTGCCGGAGAAAATCAAACAGGTGGCCATTTACGTTCTTTTCCAATTTAATTGATGTTTGTGCAATTGCAGCATATATTATTTGGAAAAATTTACATCCATCATGGAAAGCAACACAAGCAAAAAAAGCTCGAAAACTCTTTTTACGAGAAGTTGCCGAAGGACTTATTGCCCCCCAAATACATCAAAGGTCAAGAAATAAATTACAACGTCCTATAGTTCAATGCATGGAAAAAGTTCTTCAAGAAGGAAATACACCAAGTACAACCACTTCTACAACAAATAAACGTAAAAGATGCTATATGTGCGATCCAAAAATAAGTCGTATAATAAAGCAATGCTGCCAAATATGTAAAAATAATGTCTGCAATGAGCATGCTACAAAAGTTATAAATTGTAAAGAATGTATTCAATAAAAAATTACTTAACATAAACTAATTTGTAATTGTCTTATGCTTTTTTCTTTTAATTTGTATGTATGTGTCTTAAAGACACATGTTGGTAGGATTTGTAAGTTTTTATGTCGGTATGATGAGGGTTAAACAGGTGTAACTGCACAGGAAACACTTGATGTATACCGGCGATAGTGAGTTGCTTTGACGTAAAAAAATGTTTACCATCCTTGACCACTCCCAAGTGAATGGCCATCATCTTGCCACTGTCCATTCCACAAATATTCCATAAATGTAACTTGGAGTCATACATTAGAATTAAATTTCCCTCTTTAAACAATAGATAAGCACGTGGCACGTTGTTTTTTTCAGTAATTTTAACCCATTTAATATGAACTAATTTGTGAATGATAAAATGGAATTTCATAACATTTTAATGTTGTTAACCTAATTTTTTATTTTCCATTCCTAACTATAATGCAATATTGCGAATAATTTTCTATGTGGAAATTTAGCGTGCTAAATAAGTCATTCGGTCAATCTCTTTTCATTTACAAAAAATATTATCTTGTGAATACATCAAATACAAAAATAATTTTCTCTTTCTTTTTTTCGTTTTATAATTAATTTAGGAAAATTATTTATTCTTTCAGTTCGCAAAATGAAGAGGATGAATTTAGAAAAAGTGTAGAAATAAAAAACTCTGAACATCCTTTGCCATCAAGTAAATTAAACTTAAAAAATCCAGTGCTGCAAACAGTTTGAGGCAATTAATAATTGCAAGCGCAATGGAAAAAATAATATTTTACAAAACTCAGACTTAAATGAACTGCTTAGTGTAAATAGCAAAATGGCACATGCTTTTAAAATAAAAATTACACACAGTTTTACAGTTTTTTATTTAGTATTTCAAATAAATGGCCTTTTCAATAGAGAATTTAAATTTTTGACATTTTATAGCAGTTATATTGTTGAAGCTTCAAAGCGTGCAAAGAACATAGTTTTAAGGACTTAAAGAATCATCACAAATTTTCATTGGCCTTCTGCACGAAGAGAAAAAAAAATTTTTAAATATGGTCACCTGCAACCAAATTATTACTAAAGAAAAGTTTAAGCATATTATGTTTCATTTAAAAATATTATCGTCACCCGCAACCTAATTATGGTTACATCGGTACTACATCATGAGGCCACAAAAATATTATTGTTGTCTCTTAATTATGTTATGGGTAAATATGACAAAAATATGTCTTTAATTAACAATAGTATTTTCCTCTTCTCCAAGAGCAATTTGTTATGGTTAAAAACCAACCCTGATATTAAAAGTGTTAAACTTATTTTAGTTTTAATTAACTACAACATGTTCGGGGGCAACCAAAATATGTTTCTCTTTGGACCTATTACCAAAAAGAGTATATAGATTACTGAAAATTGTAAAAATTTTAATTGTGAATATTTTTTTTCAATAAATGATGTTTTTAATTAAAGAAATGATCATAAAACTTAACCGGTTTAAAGAATGTGTTAATTAATTTAACTAAATATAGCTCATGTTTTGAGAATTCCCAACAACAATTCTACAGTTTAAACTATTTTATTTTAAACGAAAAAATCAATTAGGATAGTTTGGTTTTGAATTGTAAATAAATTTCAAAACAACTAAGATGTTAACTAAATCAAAATAATATTTTTAAATTACTTTTAACAAAATAGGTTATTGGTTCAACTATCACATTAATTAAATTTTAAACTATTTTTTTGTTGATAAAAAACTACTGTAGTTAATAGCTAACAAATATTATATTCAATATTTCAAACTCATTTTTACAAATATTTATCGACTTTAAATAGTTTTAATTAACAAAATAACAATAATTTTGTTTTAACGGGTCCGCCATCTAACGTTTTTTGTTCAACTAGTGCTTATTTCGTGAATGGTAATACTTAGCTCATGTCTGATTTGACAGATAATAAGTTTTATCCTTCCTGCGATCGACTTGCCAAAAAAAAATCATCTTTTCAGATGAAGCTCATTTTGATCTTGGCGGATATGTAAACAAGCAAATTGCCGCATTTGGGGCACAGAAAACCCGCACGCATACATTGAAAAACCGTTGCACCCAAAACGAGTCACTGTTTGGTGCGGATTTTGGTCCATAGGCATAATTGGCAAATTTTTCTTCGAAAATGGACAAGGAGTGGCCGTTACAGTCATTGAGGAGTGTTATCGGGCCATGTTGAACGAGTTTTTGTTCACAAAAATTGAAGAGGAGGACATTGGCAACATTTGGTTTCAACAGGACGGCGCACACTATCGATAATGTGCTTAAAAATTGGACTGATCATGTAGGCTACTGCATGGCCAGCCGAGGCAGCCATTTGAATGAAATTATATTCCATTATTAACCAGAAGGACTTTACTTTCAAATAAAAAAAAAATTTGATAAAATATTCAGTAGTTTTTTTTATAGCATTTAAAAAAAAAGTTATTTGGCGGACCCAGTACTTCACGGTTTTTCCTTTGATGTTTTTATTTCGACTTAGGCCGATAGCTAAAGCTAGGATTTTATCGGCCCCGGTTGGCTAGCTGGTAGCGAGCTAGTCTCTCAGCACCGAGGTGCGGGTTCGATTCCCGCCAGAGACTCTGGTTTCTTTTCTGCAGACAAGCACAGAGCTTCGCTGGATTAGCTTAGGAAAAATTCAAAAAAAAAAGAAAGTTCAAGAAGTTCAAGAAGTTAAAGAATCTATTCATAAATAAAAAAAACCAGACTAATATTAAATTAATGCAGAAAAAAAATAATTTTTTCAAAAAAATGTCGCATACTTTGCAGGTATAAAAACAACAAGTTGTACAAACTCGCAAGGTAGGTAACATTGATACATGTTAACATTTTCGTGTGAAAAAGCAATGTTGCTAACATTTTTCATAAATGTCAACAGAGTACTAGGCTTTAATAGGAAATAGTGTTTTAAACGTTAAAATGTAATATTTAACATATTTTTTTAGTTTTGTTTGATAATGTGTTTGAGTGGTCTAAGATACTGCTTTACATTAGGTGAACAGTAAAAATAATCTTCACAACCTTCTTACTTGTTTTTTTTTTTTTAAAGATTACAAATACTAACAGGACTAATAATAACATCGTATAAACATCTTTCAATTAACCTTGTTTCTAAAAAACATATTTTTTTAATATTTTTATTGCCTGTGCAACAATATTGAACGGTAACGCTTGCATGGAGTATTTTCTTTGAAAAACAATAATGCTTATAAATATTTTCCGCATAAAAGTCTAAATGAACGTTTACGTTTGAAATTATAAAAGCGGCAGTTTATACATTTTTATTTCGCGGAAAATTTGTTTTTCAATAACTATTCAACAAACTTAATGTAAAATGTTCCCTTATTTTACAAGAGATGCTTTCTGATTATAGACAATTAAGAGGGATTTACCCTATTTATAAAACACCAATCTCTTTCGTGCTGGGCAGGTTTTTCTGCAACAGCGTATTTTTTAGGAGCATCAATGTCTTAGCAAGAATTGTGTTTTGTACCCGCACCACCATAGTGGATTGCGGGAGGGGTTATAATGCCTTTGTGCAAATGTGCGAAATACCTAAAAAATAGTGGTCCAAAAATAAAAATATTGGTACCGATCGACTCAGAAAGTGATTCGATGTTCGACGGTCCAGCTGCCTGTTCATGTCAACTTTGTGTGCGTATTTCAGGCCGCAATGTTGAAGTTAATTCGCTGAAATTTGATAGTGCTTTAAAATTGTGCTCAAAACCCTTTCTATTATGGCGCTTTTTAAAATAAGTGTGTTCGGAGAACATTTTTTGTTGCTCTATAATAATAATAAAAATATTTGACATTGTATTAAAATTTAAGAAATGTGATCATAATCTTTGAAAACTAGGACCGATTTTGCTCATTTTACACACATTACATCTGAGAACAGTACGAAGTAATTAAGCAAAAAATCTGGCATATCGATCAACGGGTGTGTGTATAATTGAAACTTCCCCAAACTGATAGACAGGTAGATTCACATTAAAAATTGAATTGCTTGTAAAAACGCGAAATGAATCGATCTAGAAAAACTAAGAAATACGTATATTTTTTAAGCTGTATTTTTAGAATCTGGTCAGTTTGGTCATGGGTGAGGCCCACAGTTGAAATTTGTCGTACAGTGTTATAAGCACTTATAAGCTAATTAATTAACTTCATTGATTTAATCCAATAAAATTATATTATTTGGAAGGTGTGAGTGTGTGCGTGTGGAAGGGTCTACAGGGTGGCGCAAAATGAGCTATATTGTTAAATGGCTTATAACTTTTTTATGTATGCGATTATTATAATTTTTTTTTTTTTGTAAAATACAGTGTGTTATTGGGTAATTTTTTGCAATTATCATTGAAAAATGATATCCTGTAAGAGATGTTCATTTTATGCTTCGCACATACGAGCTTCTATTAGCATATTTTCCAAACCTTTTCGCAATACTTTGCGGGTCATAATTTTTTTTCGATTGTATAGTTATACATTAATAATTCCCCAAGCCTTCTTCACAACATGCTGAAAAAAAAAACAAACAAAGAATAATAATTAAAAAAGTTGTAAAGTATTCGAACGTTATAGCTCATTCTGCGTCACCCTGTATAAAACAACATAAATAAACTACACAGAGAAAACAGATTCGTGATCACAACCGAATTTGGCGCCAATCGAATTTCGTCGGTTGCATGTACTATCACATAATTCGGTTACAATTACTGAACATTTCGTTGCTAAGCATAATATTTTTGATAGCAACATTTGAATTTTAGTACACTATCGGTTGTAACAACAGATATTGTTAGTTGTCAGTATGATTATTAGAAATCAAAAATATGCTTACACCCGAATATATGATAGATGCAACTGAATAACACACACATTTGGTGTTCATAACAAAAGATTTGATTGTCTTTATCAATATTTTTTTTAACCGGTTACATAAACTATTTTCCCGATTTATTAGATAGGAAATCAAAATAATTTAATTAAACTCCATTTTTTGTTAGTATATTTATTTATTAATATTTTTATGTAAAGTTTACAACTTATTTAAAACGGATTTCCAAAGGAGTACAGCTTATCCCTTAATGTACCAACAAAAACAATCTTTGGCTTTAATTCAATGGAATTTCTTTCATCAATGTCGTCTTGTTCTAGTGTCTGAAGTAAAACAGAACAATTAACATGTGGTTTTTACAATACGAACAGTGATTGAAGCTGTAAATTAATATGAAAATCAATAAAAAAAACTGAGCGATTTTCATATAATGTTTTTATAACATATATGTTTGACCAATGTAAACAATATGTATTGTACATAAATATGCATGTATGTCTAAGATATTGCCCAGATACCATCGGATGTTTATTAGACGATTGTCTAAATCCTCAAAGAATCTTCTGATCATTATCTGATGAGTAACAATAATAGAAACATCTAAATTTTTTATTTATTAGTTTTTATACATTTTCTGACACGCTTGTCTTTTAATCTTGGAATGAACCTTTTTCGGCTCTCCTTATGAGTCATATAACAATTACTGAGCTACTTAAATAAGAGCGTTTTTAAAACATGAAAATTCACTAGTTAAAACAATTTTATTTAAACAAGCCGACGTAAGTCCACGAATATTTTCCAAAAGTTCATGCAATTTATGTAAAACGGGGTTTCAAGAAATTCAAAAATTTCAAGGCTAGGAATTTCGAAAATCCGTTTTACATACATTGCACGAACTTTTGGTCTTAAAACACCACTAGTAAAATTTAATGCAGAAAATATTCGTGGAACTTTTTAACCCTCTAAAGTGCCGTTTTAGTATACTTTTGTTGGGAAGTTAAAAAAAGGACAAAAATGACACCTTAAAATGGTGTTAGAGGGTTAATATATTCTAAGCAGAGAATCTCCATACAATTTTACTGAAGACATCTGAAATAGTATTTTAGCGCAGAAGTACATTTAGTGTATTTTTTTGGAATTATACCAAACGACTTTTCAAAAAATTCAAAAATTTTAGGGGCCCATATTTCGGGCAGCCAATCTAACTTTCCAAAACCCTTTGGCAGATTTGCTTAACCGGTATTCTAGTTTCATTTCGCGTTACAAGTGTTGAGGCTGGCGGCAATGACCCGATTTTTTTGGCACTGTGATATAAGCGTCTTTCACTGTGTTGTAGAAGTATCTCGCAGAGGAATCAGCTTGTGTAACAGTTGTTCCCGTGCGAGGAATCTTTTACGATTAAAAATTGCGCTCGTCGACGATTTATGTTCAACATGAGATTCCCAGTAGATTCTTTCGATTGAAAATGCTAGCTGGGTACATACATATGTATGTATATGTATGTATTTATATGAAATATAATACATACATATGTACTCGCATAACATTATTATAAAAATACGTTAATTACTTACCCCTATTTATTAAGTTTTTGCACATTTTTCGTTTTTGAACGCAAACTTATTTATTTTAATATAAAATTAATATTATTTTTATTATATTTAATGTTTTGACAGAAAATTTAGTAAACAATTGGGACATATAGCTTTTTTTGGTTGTGAATACCAAATAATTATATTTTCATTTGTTATACTCGAATTGAAACTATACTAGCAATCGATAATTAGCTGCAGTAAATGAATTAACATTTATATTACAAAATTTATTGACGAAAGCAAATTATTAATTGTAAATACCAATATTCAGTACTGCCCTGTATTAAATTCGGTTGTGATTCTAACCATTTGTACTAATTTTTATAACTAAATTAAATAAGTTATTATAACTAATAAAAGAATTGAAGGAATCATATTTCAGTTAGAATAACGTTATAATAATCAAGAGAATTAAAAATCAGTTAGAACTATACATTTTTAATAGTTGCAATAAAAAATTATATTTCTTGATCAATATTTTATTACTGCAACCGTTTTCTAACCAATTTGTTTTCTGTGTGTAGCTAATCAACTTAAATATCATTAATATTTTTGTATTAAATTTTTTGTTTCGGCTGTCCTTGACCCGTAACACGAGTAATTTGTGTGTATTTTGCGCTTTAACTAATTATTTAATTATTATAGTTTCTCTGTTCAATATCGATAATTACTTCTTATCCATTAAAACTTTATTAGCCATGAAATTAAATGACCAGTAAAACTAAATATTGTTGTGTCATCATTAAAGAGGCTTGGAAATTGCTACTTCTTTATTTAGATATGGATTTTATAACTTAAAATTAAGTGTTTAAATGTATCTGAGTAGGAGAATAATTTAATAAATATAATACCTAATAAACAAAGTGGCCAAATCTGTACATTTTCACATCAAACTTTCTCATCATACATGTAAAAAAAAAGTGTGATGTATTGGACAACATCATGTCTTTAATTACTTTCAACTTTATGTAAGATTTCAGAAAAAAATTTGCAAGTTTCTGGCCAAAGTTTTAAATAAAAGTCAGGCATATTTGTAAAAGAAGTAAAGAGATCAAAATCTCGATTTTTGTTCATACATCTTTTCATCTACACAGAGGAAACAGATTCGTGATCACAACCGAATTTGGCGCCAATCGAATTTCGTCGGTTTCATGTACTATCACACAATTCGGTTACAATTACTGAAAATTTCGTTGCTTAGCATAATATTTTTGATAGCAACATTTGAATAACATTTGAATTTTAGTACACTATCAGTCCTAACAACAGATATTGTTAGTTGTTAGTATGATTATTAGAAACAAAATTGTGCTTATAGCCGAATCTATGGTAGTTACAACTGAATTAACACATAATTAGTGTTCATAACAAGAGATTTGATTGTCGTTATAAATATATTTTTTTTACCCGGTTCCATAAACCTTTTTCCCGATATATTAAATAGAAAATCAAAATAATTCCAATAAACTCAATTTTTTTAAAGAAAATTTACTTTTTAGTATTTTTATTTATAGTTTTTACATTATTTAATTTTATTCAAACATAAAAAATGAAGACATGTCGTTTCACTGCAAACTTTTTTTAATAATGACATGGTCCATACTTGCATTAAATTGGACCAGCCCAGGATCAAAATGGATCAAGTAGTCCAATATAATTTGCAGGGCGTACAAAAATAATGCATACATACATATGTACTTGCTTATGTACATACTTATAAGAAATATCGGCATACCGCACAGTATCCACAAATGCAGCTTCTGTATTTGCTGGAATTCCACCTGTAGCTCTCTTGGTGAAAGAAAGAAAAAAATATATAACGTATCGAAAACCGAAAACACTGGGCTAACTGCAGCTACCTATTTTAGACTTAAAACTTACAAACACTGTTACGAATGCTGAGGTAAAGAAGATAATGCTGAAAACAATCTCATCCATTGTCCAAGATGGGAACATGAGAGACTTAAACTAAACGACAGACTCCATGTGGTTTTTTTCTCCTGACAACATGGTTAATGAAATGCTGGGCTCTGTGGAGTCGTGGAAATTGTGTGAAACCTTTATTTGCCTCATAATGAGAAAAAAATTCCAAACCCCATATCTCTTTCGAGGACGGGGTCTAGGATCAGGACACCTATGTGATAAAGACGTGTAACAACACAAAACCACCCACCCTGATGGAATGTTACAGTGTTACCGGAGTGGATTGGAGAAGATTGGAGAAGATATCGTGTGGCAACTAGATGAAAGCGCGCTATCACTACGTCCACTAAAAAAACGTATGTTAAGTTTTTGTACATTTTCCGTTTTTGACCGCAAAGATATTTTTTAAATATAAAATTAAAAATTATTTAAATTTATCAAATGTTTTGACAGAAAATTTAGTAAGCAATTTGGGCCCTCAACTATTTGTTGGTTGTGAATTCCGAATAATTATATTTTCATTTGTTGTACTCGAATTCAAACTATTCCAACAATCAATAATTAGCTGCAGTAAATGAATTAACATTTATATTACAAAATTTATTAACGAAAGCAAATAATTAATTGCAATGACCAATATTCAGTATTGCCCTGTATTAAATTCGGTTGTGATTCTAACCATTTGTACTAATTTTTAGAACTAAATTAAATTAGTTATCATAACTATTAAAAGAATTGAAGGAATCGTATTTCAGTTAGAATAACGTTATAATAATCAAGAGAATTAAAAATCAGTTAGAACTATACATTTTTAATAGTTGCACTAATAAATTATGTTACTTGATCAATATTTTATTACTGCAGCCGTTTCCCAACCAATTTGTTTTCTGTGTGTAATACTCATTTTTGACTAGAAATATTTGGATAATTTTCAATCTATAGCTGGAAATGCAAGCAATACTTTTCAAAAAAAAAGCTAGTCTATCAGGGGTGTCATGGAAATCGAAAACGTAAAACGAAAGAATTTGGCAGTCCTTTTTATTAAACTTTTAATCTAATTTTTACTATTTTTGTTAAAGAATTCTGTTTAATAGAGCATTATTTGTTTTATAATTGTCATACAATTTTTTGATTACAGAAACCTAACTGAAAAACGACTCTTAAAATTCTTTCGTTTTACGTTTTCGATTTCCATGACACCCCTGTATATTAACTTTGCTGGGCATTAAGGTTTTCTAACCAGGATACAGAATACGTATAATAAAATAGTTCTTAAATTAACTAAAAACTTAGCCAATTGCATACTGGTATAAATTTTGACCTCCCAGCTATCGAAATTAAAAGGCAGTCGTAGGTTTTTGCTCATATTTTAGCAATTTTTGAACCGATCAGGCTAAGTTCCAATAACAAAATTTAGCGGAGCATATGTGACATAATAATGTACCAACCAAGTACCGAGCATTTCTGGAGTCATGGGAAAACCAATATCAACAGACAGACAGACAGACAGACAAGCGGGGATAGTTAAAAAAACTTCGCTAACCGCATACCATTGCAATGACAAACTTTCCACCTGTGATGAAGGCTGTACCTTTGTGTTAATACCCAACTTTATCAACATTGTTTAGCACCCAGGGTACCCATATACTAGAATGTATTGTAATCACTATTTTTTTATGAAAAAAAAATAAAATTTTTAATTTTTTTTGAATGCGTATTTAATTATAGTTATGTCAAAACATGATTTTTTATCATTGTTTTGCATACGGCTTAAATTTTAAATTTTTTATACACGACAGTAATTTTTAGTATAACAGTTGAACATTTTTGGTCATACATGATATGTAAATGAGACTTCTCCGTATTATAATAACAGCGCTTTGGCAACAAAGCTTAAGTAATTGTATGATACAGAATTTAGTATATTGAATTATTTGAGCAGTTAAAACGTGTTTGTGTTATCCCATAAAATGTATTGTATTGTATTGGGTACCGAGTGCGCATGTTGCGAAGGTTAAAGTTTAAGCAAATTTTTTTGAGTATTAAAGGAGTGAAGTGAACAATACGCATACATTTTATTAATATATATTCAATACATTCAGACCCTGAAGGAAAACTGGGTGCAAGTGTCTCCAAGCTACCAGACGTCGTCAACAAAATATGTACACTACACTACATTTGCCAATATATTTGCCTTTAATACGATCATTTTTGTTATCAATTACAACTGAGATATAAAATTCCTATAAAAGTGGAAGAAATTAAAAAAAAAAGATTGTTATGAATTTGTAGTCGTACCAAAAGTGTAGACTACATTTACAAAAATGTACTAGTTATTCTCTGGATTCAATGTCTACTTATGTTTCCAAAGAACTACGTACCCAGTCAATAGTACCAACGTCAGAAGTAGATTTCCAATGCCACGCACATGTTAAGTGTCTATTTTAAATTACATTGTCTGGGGTACAATAAGTCACTAGCAGCGGTAACTAGAATGAGTTAAGGCCTTATTTAGCAGACAGGAGCCCTCATCGCCGCATTCAATGCTTATTTATTCTTTACACAGGTTGTCATTGGGCGCACACTTCCACACTTTCTTTAATAACAACTTAAATCCCTTTCCAAAGAAGGGAGCAGGGAAGGTCACTAAAAATAAAAAGTAAATAAAAATTAACAACTTCCTTTCTCCAGTCCTAAAAAAGGAAGTAGCGTAGTGTGTAGTGCATATGTAGAAAGGTCTTTCAAAAAGAAATATATTCCTTCTAGAAGGCATACTTCTGAATTCAGTATAACATACGAAGTGAATCTTTTAAAAAGGGGTATAGAGGCCTTCAAAAACGCCTGCCACTTGCGGTCCTTTCAAAATTCTTTCAAAATTTACCGCTGGGAAGCGTAAAGGCTCAATTATCAAATAATAAATTAAAATAGGGTGGTCAATTATTCGACATTTTTCAGAAACCAGTTTTCGGCTATTTCGACAATATTAATCCCAACTATAAATCGGCACAGATCAGAACGCATTCTTCCTTTGTTTGTCAACCGAAACTTAATGGGGTGAAAAAAAACTATCAAAAAGGGGAAATACGGGAAAACCTATAAGATGAAAATTGTTGGTACTTTTTGGTGTTCATCTGGTACTCCTTTAATTTTTGCAGGTCGACAAAGATAAAAATAAACAAGCATAGTCCTAAGTGAAAAAGAATGTATTAGAAGGAGCTTTTTGGTATTATTTCGTTCTTCATCTGGTACTTTGATTAATTTTCTGAAACCCTCTAATGCCACATTTTTTGTTTGCCTTGAAAAAATCAAATTAAGCTAGTTTTAGGCTTAGAAACTTAAATCTGACTTCAGTTTTTTCTTTTGAGTACTCGTTGATCTGTAAGGGGTCAAACTGTAAAGTATCGTAATAATTTAAGATACGTTTTTGCATATTAGTAATATTTAGTAAAGGTATAAAAAATTAAAAGTTTTCAACATTTTAGCAATTTTGAGGCACTACTATACGCAGTTTTTTCGTGTTAGTTTTTCACACACTTTTTTCCTAGAATATTACTGCAGTTGTTCCGAGGGCAGGACAACAAAAGTTGAACTGGTTTCCGATAAAAATGCATGTTCTATGTAAAAATTAAGTTTAAGCTAAAATTAGCAAGTCATGCATATAACCAGAATACAGTTGTATGACACGATATTCTTTCTTCCTAAATTCAATTGTTTTGAACTATTTGCACATGGTTATTGTTTCTAAATTTAAAAAAAGTATATCTTGAATGTTATTAAACAATTTTATAGTTAAAAGTTATTTCTTTATAAATTTTCAAAACTGTGATTTATAGAAAAAAACATGCAACAGGTGTGTAAAAATTTGTTGCTAGTAAATATTTTACAAGCAGAAATTTTCAAGAAAAGTTTTGTCTCTCAAATTTGTTTGCTCTTCGTTCACTTTCTTGTCTCACGTTTACACTCACTAGTAATTATTATTGGAAATAAATAATAATATTCAGTTACGGAATAGACCTATTATTTAGCTTAAAAAAAATTTTAATGTTTCCAAAATTTAAATTTCAAAAGATTTTGTTATTCGTGCTAAATTCCCAGTTTTTATTATTGATAAAAACACTTGAAATTTATTGTTGATGGGATAAGCTATTCCTATGCGCATTTCACTGGTTGCTTAGGCCAGATCATCAGGAAACTTCATCCATAAAGATTTTAGAAAAACTAAAGATATTAAACCAAGTAAAAATGTTAAACGTATAAGACTTATAGCAACAGTTCTACTTGTAATAATATCAAAGCTTAAACAAAACAACATCAACAATAAACAGTGCGTTCATCTCGTTTTTTAAACTTAAAAGTTTGCCCAATATTAAATAACTATTTATTTTTAATATATCCTTTTATTCTAGGTTCTGTTTATATTAAATCATAAGCATTTTCGTGTTTTTTTATATATTCTTTGGAATGTTTCTTTGCTTTCAAAGGGTTTTTAATTGCATACCTACAAAAAACTTGCCCTGATAAAAATTTTAAATTGTTTACGTTCTAAAATATTGACAAGAACTGATATCGTTTGGATGCAGTGAAAATTCTACAGAATTTATCATAAAAGAAATCACAGTGATGTTGGTTTATAAGGAAACTGTAAAAACTTAACAAGAAATACAAAAACGAAGTCGCAGCATTGCATTGTGACAAGATGAAGTGAATTCTGAATAGACTTCAACTTGAAAGGAAGACAAAAAATTTCTTTTAGCAAACGGAAGCTGTTTGTTGTAGTATTGCAACAATAACTAACACAAAAATAAAATTTTCTTAAAAAAAGGAAGAAAAGAAAACAGGAAAAAAACTGAAAAAACTTGACTATAAGGAAAAAGTCTTGAAAGGAATTTCTCTTTAAGCTTCCTTTTGAAGAAATATTCGTGTGCTACAATTGTTGTTATTGCAATACGGTATGGGTACTTATGTGTATTGGTATTTACACAACTTTATCTTTATTGTAATGTTGAGTTGCTAAAGCATAAGTAACATCCGCTTCCGGTGTCCTTTTCGTTTATATCCAACAGTCAGCCAATCACCCCTACCACTCCTACCTGCTCTCCTAAATGTGCTTCCTTTTTGTATTGTTGTAATGCTTCAACACTTTTCAATATTCAATTGAAAATATTGAGTTCTACCGATTTTCGTTTATCGATATTTTCTTATTCTTTTTTTTTTATATTATTTTCATTGTATTCGTTAGCAAATTATGAGGAAAGGGGAATGTTATACAAATAACCAAAAAGCCGTGTTTCCCTTTAGTTGGTTTGTTTGTTAGCCATATACCTTTTTCTAAATATTTTTTTGAGATTTTTTTTCAATACTTCACAATATTGTGTACCAGTGTTGCAAAATCTTCACTTTGAATGGCAAAAATGTTGCAAAAACGGATAAAAAATGGCTAAACAAGATTGTATTGCTAAGAAGTCATCAATATTAATAAAAAGTATATTTATGACACCGAAACTCCACTTAAGAGCTTATTTTCTTTGTATGAATACATTTTTAGTACAATATTTGAATAGCAAGCAACTCGAGTTATTAATATAATTAATTTGTTTTGTAATAACTTATTTAAAAAAAGTTTAACGTTACAACACATCTAATGAAGTGTTTATAAAATTTGTTAGTCTAAAAAATTTAAAAATGGCAAAATAAAAATGGCTAATGGCTAAATTTATTTTGATCATAACTAAACATGATAAAAATGGCTAAATCTAGCCACAAAATGATCAAATTGGCCACACTGTTGTATTAAAATAATTTACAATGGAAACCATTGGAAATAAAAGAAAAGAAATTTTATTTGATTTAACAGCACAAATAAATTCCTATTGAACCGTAATGCTATGAGACTACGAGACTCTGCATGGCATTCAAAATTAATTTCGATATTTAAAGTAAATTGGAATAAATTTCTTTTAAAATCTGTTGGGCAAAATTATTGATTTTATCAAGATTAATTTTGGTACTAGAGGAAAGCGCAAAAGTATGGTTATAACTTAACCCTGCATTAAATTTTTTATTTTATTTTCACTTTGTCTTTAGAGTTGAAACGCTTTGAATAAAATATTTTCTAATGTGTTGATTTTATATTTTACCAGCATTTAACCCAACACTTCGTTAGCGTCTCCTTTTCCTTCGTGGACATATGTTTATGCCAAAGTTTATTAAAAAAATACCAGTTGAGAAGCAAAAAACTAAAGAAAAATATAAAATTTCCAGTGTGGGTACAATTTTTTTACCACATTAAAGTATTGTAGTGGCAGCCCATCATTTTTTGTAAGAAAAGTTCCAAAAATAGTTACGATTTTCACCCATTAAATGTTCGAATTTCGAAAAAGTACCAAATCAGTATTAGTATTTTTTTTTGATAAGTTTCGCTTCTATTGCCGTATTCACAAAACCCCTTGTATCGTTGTATCTATTGTATGTATACTGAACTTTGTTTTTTAATACAACATACAATTGATACAACGATACAAGGGGTTTTGTGAATACGGCATATGTTTATTGGTTCAAAAGATCTTAGTTTTTTTTTTAAATATATTTTGTTGCTGTTAGTATAACTATATACTTCTTGTAATATTTTTACGAAAATAAATTTATATTCAACATTTTTTATTTTTCGAATTTATTCTATGAGTTAAATTTCAGTTATGTATTTTATAAAGCTTTTTTGCAATAGTCATATTCCTTAAATTTTTCAGAAATGACTTTATACACTATCAGACTATTATATTGTATTTTCTTGTTACATTTTACCTTAGCTTTCCGTTGGAAAGCAATGAGGTATATTGTATGTACAGAAAAATTTACAATTATTAGACACCAGCCCGCTACGGCCTTCGTCAGCATTTATTTAATTTATCTAAGAATTACCGTTAGTTTTAGTTGTTGTATTGTTGTTTGGGTATGCTGAATCCAATGGTGCTAACCGTTTTTAAGGTTAGCTCTAGTTTACGAGATATTCCATTATTTCGAAAATGGAGGAGGTTTCACAACAAATGTTCGCGTAACTCAAAAACGGTTTAGCTTATTAAAATTACTAAAAAAAAATCGAAATTCCGGCATTAAGAAAGGTAAAAAGTTTTTCTAATATGCGCCGTCGTTTTAGAAACATTATTTTTTTTTTTTATTAAAATTTCGAAATTTTTGTTTTTTAAAAACGCATAAAAACGCAGCTGCAAACAAAACAAGCCATAAATGATTAAAATCTGTTAGCAACTTTTGATTTTATTCACTAAAGTCGAAAAATTTTAATTAATTTAAGAATTTCATAAAATGCAATATTTATTGGTGCCCCCTAAGAAGTGATGATAAGGGGCAACTATGTCTCGAGAAAATGTTAAGGAAAAAAATAATTGAGGTCGGGCATACATTAATTCCCACTAGGGGCAACTCCTGGGTAAGTGGAAAGATTTTTTAAAGTTACTGTACCAAATAGAGTACGGTAGATCTAAATGGGTTAAAAACTATTTCTATTTCAGAAATTATATAATACGCATATAAAGAAAATATTCTTTGAATTCTAGGGAGTGGCAATTTGTATGTTCAACATTTTGACCCAATGAACTTGTTGACCGAATTCATTCTATTTCGTTCTTTTTCTCTTAGTTTTCGAAAAAAAGTTGTAAAGTGCAAGAAAATAATAAGTCGTTGAAAGAAAGTTTCAATTTATTTTTTTTTGTGCTAAATTTATTATTGTTAACATAATAATAATATTACTACTTCTTAGCTTAATATAATAAACATGACAATAATATGATTACTTCGTAACTAATTATGATTAACATGATAAGAATATAATTAAGTGAAAAATATTATGAAGTAATATTGCGAAAATATTTCGTAATAACATGATTCAATAATAACCGTCACAGCAATCATAATTGTTAACATAATATGTTGCTCTTAGAATATGTTTACCACAACCATGTTTTTTCTTTGCGTGTATAATCACAGCCTCTCACATAAATGTTTAGCTTATGGTGTTTTATTTTCTACAATTATTTCAAACGAGCCATAAAATTGATAAAAAGTACTTAAAACTATAAGGAATGGCAAAAACTCGATAAAAATTGCTAAATTAGCGGACATTTGCAAAAATTTTGTAACAGCCGCATAATAGCATTGTCTAATATTTTTTTTAAATCGTTAAAGCTGTAAAGAATCACAACCCTTGCAGATAATAATCGGTTATATCGCGAACAAGGCTAAAACTTGCAAAATTTAAACTAAAGCAAAAATTTATTTAAAATCGCTAAATCAGTAAGAAAAATCAAAATAACATAAAAAAAAAATTTGCAAAAATAGCGAAAATTTTTAATTTTTCAAAGAAACCATATAAATTTATAAAATGTCCCTTAGACTATTAGGAATGGCAAAAATTCGTTCAAAATTGCTAAATTAGCGAATTTTCTAATATTTATTAAAAATTATTAAAGCTCTTAAATATCATAAAACTTACAGCAAAAATCAAACAAGACTAAAATTCGCAAATAATTGCAATATTGGAAACAAACTCAAACATTTATTTATAATCGCTTAATGGGTTAAAACATAAAATGTCAGCAAAAAATGAAAAAATTGCGTTTAAAAATTAGCTATAATGATGAAGCACAATTTTCGTCATGTGTTAAAAACAGGGCAATTCACTTTTTCATAACTTGTGTTTTGTTCTCGTGAAATATAAAATAGCATTATTACAGGGCTGGCAAGACAATTTATACATACACCTTTTTAGAAGGTGATATTTGTTGTGTAGAAAAGAAAACACCATTAGTTTTGATTGAATCATTAAGCGGTGCAGCTTGTTACTAAAATAAATAGATTAATTTTACGAAACTTATAATTAATTTCAATAAAATTTGTTATGCTAAATAAGTGCAATTATTTTTGTATATTTTTTTTTATTTGCAACTGTTAGGTTAAAAAAAACTTACGAATCTTAGGTCAGGGACCATTTTGGTTTAATTTTAATATAATTGCTTGGATATAAGACTCATTTGCTCAGACTTTTGAAATAGTTTATGAACGAAATAATAATTTTTTAATTCCCCAAATTCTAGTCACAAATAATAGTCCAGCGGTGTCAAATCGCAGCACCGAGGTGGCAAAACGACATCAGCTCTGCGGCTGAAAAACATCGAGTGTAGCTTCGGCTGTGTGGCACGTAGCGCCGTCCTGTTGAAACCAAATGTTGCCAATATCCTCCTCTTTAATTTTTGTGAACAAAATTCGTTCAACATGTCCCGATAACGATCACCATTGACTGTAACGGCCACTCCTTGTCCATTTACGAAGAAAAATGGCCCAATTATGCTTCTGGACCAAAATCCGCACCAAAAAGTGACTCGTTTTGGGTGCAACGGCTTTTCAATGTATGCGTGGTGGTTTTCTGTGCCTTGATCTGAAAAGATGATTTTTTTGGAAAAATCGGCATCTTCTGTAAGTCGATCGCAGGCCCACTTAGCGAAGCAAAAACGCATATTTCCCAGCGTAATTCAAGCGTATACACAACCATATTCGTTCAGCGGAAGAATAAAACTAATTATCTTTAAAACGATTGACAATATTCAGTTGAAAAATCCGAAACTTGGAAACAATATTATCTTTAAGCCGTCCTTAAATTTGCCCTGTAGTTTCAGAGATATCGTTGAATTTTTAAAGAAAAAATAGAATAATTTTGAAAAAAAACAAATTTTTTGTTCTTTAAAAATACATTAAAAATAAAAATGCGACAAAAATCACAGTTTTGGTCTGAAAGCATTTAGCTTAACAAAATTTGGAATGAAATTAGGTTTGTTTCAATATAATCTGTGCACCGATTTTTGATTTATTCACAAATTTACTGAGAAAACTGAATATCGATTTCCATACAAAAAGGAAAAAACGTTCATGACCCACACATATTTAAAATGTTATTTTTGTATGAAAATCAATGTTTAAAGCCAAAAGTTGTGCACCGATTACAATGAATTAAACCTCATTTCATTCAAAATTATGTTGGGCTTAATGTTTTGAGGCCAAAACTGTGATTTTTATCGAAATTTTATTTTTTATTAAATTGAAAAGAACAAAAAAATTGTTTTTTTTTTCAAAATTTACCTTTTTGTTTTCAAAAATTCAACCATATCTCTGAAACTGCAGGTCAAATTTAAAGATAATACTGTTGCTTAGTTTCGTTTTTTTTTTTGTTAATTGAATATTATCCACCGTTTTCAATTATTAATATATTAAATATTAATTCCAATATATGAAGTGAAAATGATTACCCAAAATTATGCATCTAATCCACTTTAAAACGTGATACAAACAGTCAGCCAGTGAAAGAACAATGTAGGCTTCTAACAAAATGATACAGTCGAAATGGTTTTGAAAAGTGCAAAAATATTTTAAAAGCCTTTTGCATAAAAGTATATATTATTTTAACCTGCCTGATAAAAAACGTTGTTTTGCTCTCCTAAAAAATAATTATTTTGCAACTTAAAACGTTATTCGCGGCTGTGCTTCAATTGCATTGTATATTTTTTTATTTTTTTTCCAAAATTTTAGAGAAACAGATATATAATTTTTACAGTGCGTAGGATATGACCACAGTGCATCGATTTCTTGCAAAAAGTGAAAATTTAAAAATTTTAATTCGACTCTCTTTAGAGGAACAGGTGCGATATGTTTCCAATATTCCAAAATTTTAAAAATTGTATTTCTATTTTGCAACTTTCAAATGGTTTAGTTGAGAGATTATTATTATAGCGCCCTTAACTGTTGTGATACGGCATTATGAATTAGGCAGTTGTAAAAACCCCTTACAGGATCTTTATGTATTAAAAAAGGAGTTTTTTTAGATATGAAACTGAAAGCTACAAAAAAAAGCACAAAAAATAAGTTTTAATCCTCGATCAACATATACAATTCAAACTGATTTCAAGCGTAAAGGTCTGTTATTGACAAAACGCATAGAGACGTCCAATTTTGGTATCCTTATTCGAGCATTGCTGGTTGTATGTCGCGAATAACATGAATAATGTTCGGATCAAGGGCGTCAATTGCTGCTGGTTTATTAGTATGAAGCCAGGGACTTACTATAGCCCTACGGGAAGTTATCGAAAGGTGCAACATCGCACGAGCTTGAATGCTAATTGACAGGCTATTTTCCTTAAATCAACATATCGGCTTCGTTACCTTTTATAATTTGTGTAAACATAGCCTAATGGAATTAAATCCAATGAAATGTAAATATATACGCTTCTTGGCATATTTATGGATGTAAAATTGGATTTTATTCAACACATAACAATGACTGTCAACAGGGCTCGTTGTACTCTGGCTTTTATTAAACGTTTGGCGAAAGTATTCAATGATCCTTTCGCCACGAAACAACTTTTCAAATCACTCGTTAGACCAATCAAGGAATACGGTTCGATTGTATGGGATCCACATTTTATGGTTCATAATGACCATATTGAATCCATTTAAACCCAATTCTTGCTTTTTTGCCTGAGAAATACATAACGAGGTTATGATAATCTCCCCTCATATTCTACAAGATTATCCTTAATACATTTGCCAATACTGAAAAGTCTCAGAGTTATGCCAAATGTGTCATTTGTACTTAACATAATAAATGGAAAAGTATGCTCCAATTTTTTATTAAATAGTTTATTATTTCACATTCCACGACGAACGGTACGGTTATTCTGAACACGTTCACAGTACACAGCCAACATATGGGCTGTTAAGCCATACAATTTTCAAGACCTCTAGAATTGTGAACGTTGAGAGAACATCGCTTATTTGGCTTGGACTTCACAGGACAGTCCATTAAAAAAGAAAATATGTGCTGGGACATGGAGGAAGTCGGGGTTTACACAAAATAAAACGATTATTAAAAAAAACGGTCGTGCGAGGCATTCCTCAGTGTCTGCTCTGGACATGTTAAAAAACTGCTGGAGACAATTCGTTTGACAGCTAACCTTTCGTTAGTTTTATTATGCTTAAAAAACACCCATTATAAAGCAACGGCAGCGATGAATTTGAGTATCTAACCCGACGTTACTCGCGCGGGGTGTAAATTACACCCAACGACTTATTATTTCTGCTATATCTTTGTTTTCCAATAGGTCTTGTTCGCAGTTTCTCTAATAGCCGAATATAATGAACTATCTCAACATATGATGGATGTCACGTCCATTTTAATCATGTTTTGAGAAGAGCGAGCGCCTTCAAGTTTTGCTGGGGCATTTTTTTGCACCCCGCGACTATCCGCGTTACTAGAAATAAGCAATTTTCAATTATTTTCAGTACAAATTTTGCACAACTACACGCAGTTTGTTGAATTGGACAGCTATAACGGTTTTTTTCCTTTGTTTTATACCCAAAATAATCCAAAAAAGAATAATGCTGTATTTGGCCCCGTTCAAAAGACTTGAAAGTTAAGGTTAAATGACAATGGCAAATGACAGATGTGTAATATTTGCCCAGATTGCTGTTCTTTGCAATATACCTTAAGTTTTTCTTTTGTGTAGAATTTCTTTTATATTTATTGAATTTAAACAATATTTTACCAATAAAAAAATTAACTTCATATGTTAAATAAAATGATTCTAAGAACCACGTATTATATGCTTATTTTCTGACCTTTTTTATCGCTACAAATTTTTCAATAAAAATGTTATTTATAACTTAGAAAATACTTTTATGTGTAGAGTTTAAGCATTTTTTCGACGAAAGTTTTTATTGTGAACCTCAATTTGCTTACGGTTAACCGTGGTTGTGAAAAAATAAGCAGTTTATCTTGGGGTGTAAAAATGCATCTTCATATTGATGATGCCCTAACATCAGAATTGTGACATCAATGTTACTACAAGTGACATCAATGATGCAAAAAGTAACATCAATCCAATGACTAACGTGTTCGTAAAATTTTGTCATTTTGTACGTGTCATCTATTTAATGACTATAGTGACATCAATTCGATGCCATTGTTAACATTATTTTCGTGACTACAATGTATTATAAGAAGCAAAAATTCCTATATTTTATTTTTAAAATTATTTAGTTATATACATCAAATTTTTAAAGCAGAATGATTTCGAAAACCATATGGGTCATGGTGCTGGTATCTCATTATTGAGAGTTCTGCTGTAAACAACGGTCATAATTCAACAAACGTGAAACAAACATATGTAACGGGTAAGTAAATAACAATATTCTCTCACTTTGACTTAAGTCAATTCCAATGACTTTGACTTAATGACAAGCTGACTTTAAATATATGCCAATGTGTCCTTTCTCCGATGTTACTGCGTAATCGCACTAAGGACATGTTCGTCATTTGTGTGAAGCCGATGTGTCATCCCATTGATGACATATTTTTATTTTGACGCTGATTACACTTTGGCCAAGTGATGTTAAGGTTGACATCACAATGGTGAAAAGTTGTAATACTACTGATGTCAAAATACATCAGCGTTATGACGCCTTTTCTATCAGTGTATGTGCAACAAATGCGCGAGTAACGGCGGGTTAATAAAATTGTATTAAATATTTTATTAAATGTAAGGGCCCTCTCTTTTAAAAGTGCAAGTTACAAACCTGTATGTCAAATACATTAAAAAAAAGCAACAATTCAACAAAATTTAATTTTGTTTTTTCATTTACCCACTTACAACTACAATTCGAGTCGGAAAAAAGCCAACCAATTGTAGGGGAATGTAAGAAAAGGTAACCTCACTGTTTATTGTTGGGAAAAGGTTTCCTGATGAGCTGGCCTAAGCAACCAGTAAAATGCGCATAGAAGCTAGCTTTTCCTCAACAATGAATTTTAGTGTATTTATCAAATATGAAAAATTGGGAATTTAGCACGTCATACAGAAATGTTATTAATAATAAATTTTGTATTCCCAAAAATAACTTTGATAATTACAATTTTTTTTTTCTTTTATATTTTACTTTTTGTAATTTATAGTTTTGAAAAACAGGGCCCAAGTGTAATTTAATTTTAATCTGGTGATTTTGCTTCACCTCAAGTGTAATTTTAAATTTGGTTGGTGGCAACTAATACCAGAAAATTAAGGTTTTATGGAATTTTCTTCGCAGCAACCAGAGATTTTAGAATCCATATCAGCCATAATCAGCGAAATATGCAACATACAATTCGAAGTCGTTAATCCAATTATGGCTACAATTGCTGTATGCGGTCTATCTCTGTGTCAAGAGTCGCCAAGTCTTGCGATCTTATCCGGCCTTATATTTCCTTAATCATCTGGTGTTCTAGAACTAAAATAAGACTGATGTTTTATTTGAGCTTTCATGAGTGATCTGTTCCGAAAATAATTAATTTGTTTTAACCCTTCGTCTTACTCATGAGTCTGGCCAGACCTTTTTCGATTTTAAATGTTATTTTAGTATATTTAAAACACAGGTAGCCTTCTAAAATTTAGTTTTCTATAAAAAGCTAAAAAATATAACCTGGAAAGGATATATAAGGAAACTTATTCCAATATTTTACTGCACATATCACATTCGTAACACATGTGGTCTGGCCAGACCCATATATATTTTGTATAGAAGATGACGTATTTTTAACTTTCTTTCTTGCTGTTTTTTATTATTTTTTTGTTAAATTATCTATTATTTATTTATTTTTATTAAGCACACAAACTATTAGCTCCATCTAGCTCTACAATTTAACCCTCCCTATTACACATGTTTTTTAATTTCACATTCGTAACGCATGAGTCTAGCCTGACCCAACAAACTTTTGAATAAATAAAACCAATTTTTTTAACTAAATGTTATATTATACACATTTATAATTTAAATAAAATATGAAGATATGTATTTAAATTATAAATGTGTATAATATAACATTTAGTTAAAAAAAAATTGGTTTTATTTATTCAAAAGTTTGTTGGGTCTGGCTAGACTAATGCGTTACGAATGTGAAAATAAAAACATGTGTAAGACGGAGGGTTAAGAGAGTCATCACGAAAACAGCTTATAATGTGCCATCCTTAGGAGACCAACCCTTTATTTTTTTAATATTATTCGTTTAATCGTCCCTATTGTTATTGACACAAATAATTTACATAGGAAATTCTTACCGACAAATTTATCGTTTTCAGCGAAATTTGTAGTTCCTCGCAGTTCTGTTTCTAAAGGGCCAAATACACTGGTCAAATGCTTGTCCAGCAGACGTGCTCTGGACGTTATCTTCCCTGTAATATCAAAATTTTTTGATTTTCCATCCAGCATCGTCGTCGTGACACACACAAACACATTTTCACTAACTCTACCGCAATGCTTGATGAGTATTTTGATTAGTGTGTGTGGGCCTTTACACAAGTCATTAACTTTTTTTTGGTTGGGAGCAAGGCGAATTCACTAGAAGGGTGAGTCAAGTCAACATATGTTTTTTTTTGGTGGTCGAGTTGTCAAAGTTTGTATACAAACTACATTTTGATGTAAACAAACCTTTTTTACTAGCAATATTTTTGACAATCGGACCACCTTCTATTGAATTCTTCTTGGTTGGGTGTTTCTTAATTTTAATTTGATGGTTTGACAGCTGGCAATGTCAAACTGTGTTGACATTTCTGTTCAGTAAGGTTTGGCAAGTCATCGTTTTTCGCTAAAAAAAACTTTTCCAAATTGTGGAAATTTACTTTAGAAAAAATCTCTATGCGAAGTTCACAGAGCACTTCGTTAATTTTACAAAGCTTATTTATATTTAAATGGCTACTTCAATAAGCAAATTTGCCATATTTGGAGCGAAGACGTTAACGAATCACTATTCCATCCATTAAGATTGACTGTTTGGTGCGTTTAACACTCTCTTTCGAAATGTGCAAGGATCTACCGTTACAACAATTTTAATTCAATTAGATGGCCCAACTTGCCATAAAGCGCGCTTAACAATCAATTTATTGCAAAATCAGTTTGGTAACAACTTTATTGCCAAAAGTGGTCGTATTCACTCTTTTATGCGATTTAACGCCTCTGAGTGACTTGTTATGGGGTTTTGTTAAGTCATTGGCATATGCCGACAAACCAACAACTCTTGAGGCATTGGAAGCCAATATTCAGGCCGCCATTGACCTCATGCGGCCAGATTTATTGCAGAAAAAATTGGACTGGCAGAATCGAGCATTTAATTCGTAGCCGCGGCGGGCACATGACGGAAATCGTATTGAAAAATAAATGCCATGAAATTATCTAAGAGATTAAAATAGAAATAAAGTCATTCATGCAGCTAAGAAAAACACCTCATTTTAAAAATAATCTCGCTGGGTGCAGGGAAATAGCATTTGCTTACAGAAGGTTTTTCTCCCTTGGGTGTGACGAAAAATGGCTTTGCTTACAACAATGTGCTTGCCATCGGTCAGATGGGCTTAAGCATCCTTTTCTGGCTATGATAAAAACTGAATCGCTTACAAAAGGTTTTTTAAGAGGAGGCCAACAATACTTATTTTTTTAATTTTGAGACTTTGCAGCTTTTTCATTTTGTTTTTAAATTAGGATTTGCTTAATTTTTTGGGATCCTTTTTATTGAAGACTTTTTTCGTATTTTTTTTTTTATCTGATAACTGTTTTATGGTACCACTAAAAAAAGGTAAAATTAACAAAAAAAAGCCGGTTGGATTTAAACTACACTAATTCCTTAAGCAGGGTTTTTACAATGTGTTAATTGTTGTGTTTTTAAACCCAAAAAATAAAATAAAAATAAGAAAAATTTTATGATTTTATACCTTTTATATCTTCTTCAAATCGCCATTCTTTCATTCCTTACAAAGGGGTCTTAACAAATTTTTTGTAAATGTTGTTTTTAAAAACACTTTTTTATTATTTGTAACTACAAAAGTGAAGCTTAAGTTAGTCAAATTACTTTGATAATAGTTAGTCAAATATTTTTAAGTGTCTTTTAATGTTAGAAATGTTTTTACAAACAAAATAATTGCATATTTGGAGCATAATAGAATAATAAAAATTTCATAATATTTATTTCAAGTAAGATAATATTAACAAATTTTAACTAATTTCATCTTGTGAAATTCCTTTCTTCATAAAAATAATTTAATGAAAATTAAATTTGATGAACTTAAGCCTAATTAAAATATCAAAATTTGGATTAAAACCCATAAAACAGTTCAAAAAAATAAACAACAATACTGATTAAAATGAAAATTTTAAAATTCATTAATAACCTACAGTTGTTATCTTTTCAAAATTTTTTGTTTTAGAATATTGAAATTCGTTTTGTAATAAAATTAACTGCGTATATTGAATGCTTTGCAAAGTGTATACGTCTTATTTAGGAAAATAATCATTATAATGAGCTTATGCTCATTTGTGTCACATATAAAAATATATGTCCAAGGCCCACCTTTTAGTCAACCGCTAACTCCGCTAGGCTGAAAGGCAGGCTGTCTATGTAAACTTTGTGCGCAAAACACAGGTCGCAAATGGAGGGATAATTTAGTATGTACGCATAAATTGGCAGAAAACTGTTCCATTTTTACACATAGTCTCAATAGAAACTTTTTTCCGGAAATAGTTCTGTGACCCTAAGCCATCTTATTTAGTCCTGTCACAGAAACTAATTCCGATCGAAAGTGGAAGTTATTTCGTATCTTGCTTCACATTCGATCTCAATTAATTTCTGTGACAGGCCTGATTATATTGGCATCTTAATCCTTCTACCAAATTTTAGTGGTAAAGATGTTGCTTTTGATATAACACTTGTCAACAATAACTTCTATAACAGCTGCCGTATCATGCCAAGAGTTTGTACTGATTGGTCCAGACATGACCATAGGTCTCGTATTAATCCCACTCTAAAACGACTTTAAGATAAAAAAAATCTCATATAAGTGTAAATATCGAGATAATATACGGCGCAAAAAATTCTTATATGAATCTTCTTCACCTCTTAACACAATAATTTTGCCTTGACGTGTTCTTTATCAACAGAGATGTAAAACGTTGTCACGGATTTAATTGTAATCACATGATTTCATGTTTATGATTGCAAATTTTTTTTTTTTGATTGCATTCAAAATTGGAAAAAAATTAAATCATTTGTTTCAAAAAGCGCTCAGGTAAAAATTTATGAAAATTCAGTTTTTTGTTGTTTTTGAAAATACACATATACTGGGAGAATGAAAGGTGATATATCCTTTCTATAGCGGTGAAAAACAGGTGGCTTTTTCAAATAAATTTCGAAAAGGGCTCATCTCCATATTTATTAAGAATACTAAATATGTGTAAATTAGCAATGGAAATTTCATTTAAAATTTTTACAGTGAGAGGTACTGCTGCCAACTTTTTTTGAACATTTCCCGCCAAATCGAACTTCAAAATCGCTAGAAACCGCTAAATCTTTAATTTAGCAGGCTTTTTCTTAAAAAATACCGCTAAAGCCTTAATATTTTTATATACATCTATAAGCTGATTTTTCAAAGGTATACGACATTCAAATAAGTTACATACTAAGGTTTCCAAAAATTATTATTAAAATCGTTCTTATCTATACAAATAAAATTCATTCTTCTAGAAATAAAGCTGACTCTGGTAGTTTTGAATTACAAACAATGTTATTTTTTGTTTATAACTGTTTGATTTCGTTGGACTTCCACTTTATTTGTGATTTTAGAGGATTTAAGTGAATCAATCGCATGATTGCAATCACAAAATATTGCGATATTGACAAGATTTCATTTAAAAATTTGGAATCAAGCTTTAAATTATTTTGATTTTATTGCCAATTGATTGCGGCTCTTTACTGCTCTGATGATCACCCATTTGGGTCTTGAGAAATCATGAAAAATTATATGCGTGTACTACGGTATAGAGTATTAAATGGTTAGCATTACTTACTTTCCTACTTCTTTTATTGGGTTTTTCTTAAAAATATCAGCACCAAAAATAGCAAGGAATTCTACAGATTATTTCATACTGTTACTCTGCATTGATATTAAAATATTCGAATATGGTCTAAGTAGAATCATCCAAAGTGGCGCCTTGAGAATTAAGAGAGATTAAGAAATTATAAGAAAGAAAGGATAAGCAAAATATTAGAAACTACCATCAGACCCACTTCCTACCAACAACCCTACTCATTTGACAGCTAATCCTTTAGAACGATCTATCGAGCTTAAACAAATTCATAGAAAATATTATTTTCTGTTGTATCGTTGAAAACGTTTTTTGAATAGATGCAGACACAGTCGGATACAGCGAAATCGACTTGGAATTTCCGAAGGATCCAGCATATAGTCTATGGGGTGCTGGATGATTTTTTCTAGGCGTTAAACAAGCAACGAAAACTTAATATACTGCCATTTACCACTCCTGATGGTAAAATGTAAAAAATAAAATACACAACAGGTATTTTCATTTTAAATCAACCTGAAAAAAATTCTTAAAAAATTTACATGAAAAAATTGTTTAAAGCCATAAATCAAGCTTTTTTGGAATAAAAAACTAAACCACATAAACACTTAAATTGATAAAAGAATTTTATGCAAATAGTAAATGGCAAGAGAAAAAGATACAAAAAAGGAAAACAAATCGGTTTCATGCGCAGAAAACAAGAATTCCTAAATGGAATGAATTTTTTAATAAATTGTTGCAATCAAACATGGGTTTTTTTATATCCAAAAATACTTTTTTACATGTTAATAATACACTTTGTTTACATAAATATTATTTAATGTTTACGGCGCTGTTTCTCACTGTTTTTATGGGAATTGTTGATTTTAAAGGAAAATAAATAAGAATTATTGAAAACAAATAATATAAAATTTCATAATAGTTTTCAGGTAATTAAAATAAAATAGAGGAAACTGTTTATTATACATAAATATTCATTGCATAACTATATTTAAACATTAATGGCGTAAAAGTATCTAATTATTTATGCCAATTGCTTGGAGAGAAACATCGCATTGGCTTAAATCTGTGATTTTCATGGATAACCGTGTATGTCGTAAAGTTTAAAACTAATGAAAATGTAATTATTTTATTAAGAAATTTATTTTTTAACTGTTTTTACATGTTGCACAAAAGACAAACTACAACTAAATAACGATTTTCAGTACTGTCAATATTTGCAGTTGCTTTTTAAATTATTATACAACTGAAATACATTTGAAACAAGTCATTTCAAATGAAAAAGGGTTTTTTTTAATTTTTTTTTAAGTACGAAGGAAAAAAAAACACTTTATATTTTTGAATTGTATTTTTGTTAAAAAATATGCCACAAAATTGTATTGCTAAATATGTATTATAAGATAACTATGAAGAAATAACATTTTCATGTCAGAGCAAAAAGAAAATGAAAATTCGCATTGTGACGTAGTTGTATGTTCAGTATGTTGCAAATTTGATTTTTTAAACAATAAAAAAAATTTCGCTTTACAGTTGGATTAGTTTGCTGATTCTTAATAAGGTGACTAGGTGGTAAGTGGAGCATATCGAGCCCTAACCGCAAAAATAACGTAAGCGACATTATTTTCAATTTTCGTTTTTTTTACTAAATGACTTTATTGGCAACACTTGCATCATCTCCTAAAATGTCATAGTCACAGAAGGTACCTTTACGATTTTATAGCAATAACAATTTTATCGTGAGCGACAAATTTCATACAAAATTTATATGCAATAAAATAAAAAAACTCTCTCCTTTAAAATATGATTTTTGGCGCTTACGTTATTTTCGCGGTTAGGCCTCGATATGTAGCGACGACCAGAGTGATCTAAGAGATTTTTTTACCAATAATCACCAAGTCAAATTCTTTCGTGCCACACTGATTTACGCTTCAGTGCTTTCGTTTTTCTACTCTAGATAATACGGAAAAAAGAAACATAAAGTTGTGTTCTTGATCACTCTGGATCCAACGTCGTCATTTTTCGACACCAAATAACGAAGCAATTTTTTCTTTAGCAATTCTAATTTTTAGGTTTTCTCACAAAATAGAGTATTAAAAAAAGATTTCCATCAAAGTCTCGTGTTACCTGTTTTCAAGCATGTAGTTACAAATTTCTTTCTTATGTCAATTTATTTTAAGGTAACATGATTTTTTTTTTTGTAATAATCAAAAATAAAAATAATAAAGAAATAAACAAAAAGATTGATTCGCCTTTTCTGAAAATTTGATTTGGTTTGGTAGGTAATTTTTTGTAGGTTAAATCAGAGCACCGAAACGTTCACTCATTTTTCAGTCATAAGCGATTTCATCCTCATTAGGATGAGAAATAAAAGTATTTTGAATTTCATAATTCATGAAAAGTTAGCAAACAAACAACTTCACATATAAATTTGTCAGATATGAAAACTTTTAAAATATTCACATTCAAATTCCTTTTTTGTTTTTTGTTTTTATTGTATGTTAATGATCTTCCTCGAACTTTATCATATTCTAAGTTGCACTTATATGCCGATGATGTACAAATTAACATTGGCATTTCTGTAAAAGATATTGCAGATAGAGTACATAAATTAAATAAGGACTAAAGCAGCATATAGGCGACATGTTTTTGTCATCTGACATGTCAAATTTCTCACTGCAAAGTACATACATGTCGTATGTTACCTTTTTAACTTTGCTTCTGTAAAAGTCAGACGCAAAGTCATCTGACAAAATTTCAATAAGAGCTTGCTCTATTTTCTTCTGACAAACCATCTGACATCAAAAATCTATGGCGGGAAGAAACCGGCAGCGGCGTCCACTATTGACGGAATTATTAGCCGGCTGAAGTAAATATTGTACAATACCGATACATGTATGATCATTTCACCATTGAATAGAAATTATTTACATATATTCAGAGAAAACGTTTCATTATAATATCCGAAATTGGTATCTTCCAATTTAAAGAAAAAATGTTTAGATGGCTGAACTCTTTTTCGGCGCAAATAAAAATTTGTATGGCGGCTGTACGCTATTTTGAAACCGAGAAATACTTTGGATTCTGCAATAACAATGCGAAAAAAAACAAAGACAATGTCATAAGCAAATTCCATGTACGTTAGGCAGCACGATAGCCTGTGTGTGTTTTGTAAAATTATTTGTTGGCTTGTAACCTAAAATGTGTTTTGCTTTTGTAAAATATTCGTTGATGCCTCTAAAAGGGTCAGTTTTTTTTTCGTTTAAAAGACATAAAGGCAAAAAGTATTGAAAAAAAAGATTTACTTCTTGCAAGAACTGAACACATGTATTTTGGTCTTGTGAAAACAGTTTGGTTTATGGACCAACAGCAACGGTGGGGTTTTTTTGTTGAAAACACTACATTGAATTAACAAAAACTGGCATTATAATTTGGTACGAAACAATAAAGCCTCCAAAAGGGTCAGTTTTTTTTCGCTTAAAAGACATAAAGGCAAAAATTATTGAAAAAAATTACACCTGCAAGAAGTGAATACAAATTTTTTTGTCTTGTGAAAAAATTTTGGCTTCTGGGACAGTCGCAACGGTGTTAAAAACACTATATTGAGTTTACAAAAACTGGCATAATTTGCCGCAAAACAATAAAGTTTCATTAATGCCCAGTTTTCAGGATTGTATTTGAATCTATATTAAGTTAATTTTCAAAAAAAATTAGAAAAGTCTTATTTAATTAAGGTAAAAGTATGGTAGCACTACCAGATACAAAAAAAAAATTAAAAAAAGTGTACTTATTTACAAGGTAGTCTAAAAAAACAGCTGACTGTTAATGCTTTGCCTGTTGTTGTATTGTTGCGATATTGAGGCCACCTTGCTAAAATATTACAATGGAAACTTAAGATTAAATTAAGTGTACCACATCGGTGACTTAAGTTCCACTTAAGTTTTTAGTGAAGAAGAGAATTTTGTATTTAAAACGATTTTAAAAATAAATGTGTTTTAATCTCAATCCTGACCATAAGACAACAATAAAACACATTTTCTTATCCATCAACTATACTCACTGTCGCATTTGCTTATATGTATGTATGTAGGTTATGTACATATAAATTGTAGCAAAGCAAGACTTTCTTTAACTACGTAAGACAAGTGTTTTCAAAAATAAAAACCCCCCCGACGCGATTGGTACAAAAACGAAATTATTTTTACCAGAACGAAATACCAACAACTTCTTGTGGCTATTTTTTCTTAATAATTTCTTCATATGTACGTCTTTTTAATAAAAGAAAAACTGACCCTTTTAAAGGCATTAACGAATATTTTACACCAAAAAAACACATATCGTTAGCTTAAATGTAAAACAATGATTCACGTTACATATTTTTATAAAGAACACATTAATATTATTAAACGTCAAAACTTGATATTCTGTTTTAAACCCGATACCACGGTGGTAGTGGAAATAGTGATCAGAATGATTATTGCACAAGAAATAATAAAAAAAGTGCTGTAAATTTATAAGAACCGAATTGATGTATTTACACAGAAAAAATGTCAATTTAATAGAGAAGGGAAAAGAGAAGGCCATTTCTTTTCCCGTCTCTCCTAAAAACTCAAGACTTGACGAGTCAAACTTTACGTGTGTGAACCGGCAATAAGTTTAAAATTTTTAAATCAATTAAAAAAGAGATTGAACTCTTCGGTGTGTTTAACTCTCCGGCTTACGTATGTTCTGATTTTTTATACACATCGAAAAAAGTTTTGGCCAGACTCATGTGTACTCCGAAGGGTTAAAAAGTAAATTTGAACTCTTGCTTCTCATTTAGTTTATATTTTTGGTTGAATATGTATATAAGATTTGTAAAGTAAAAAACCACATCGGGCATGATGTTTGAGTTTTATCATTCTGTAAGGTAAAATATGGGTAAGTAAATCAATCATAATAATTTTTTCTTTCTAATTTCTTTTTTGGTTTTTTCAAACACACATTCGGGATAAAGTCAAGTTTGTAATACATGAATCAAGCGCATTTTGAGTTAGTTTTACTTATATCAATCTCATTTTCGGATTGTTTCAAGTACGAAATCGGGATTGAATATGGATAATTTAAGTATTTACTTGATTCAAGAAAATCCGCACTCACCGTACTATTAATACCGCTTCGGATTGGTTTAAGTGCGGATGTATAGATTTGTTGTTTGAGTGTATAACCTTTTTATTAAATTTCAAACTTCCCTTTAATGAATCTGTAGGGAACCAGACAATTTCTTCGTTATATAAAAAGTTATTTTAAATGTTTGTTTCACTTAATTCTAATATACTTTCGTTGAAAATTACAAATTAATATAACGTAACACATACAACTTAGAAAATAATATTTTTTCCTCAAAAATATATCGGTCGTCGCATTTTTAGCTGAAATATTTGCTTTTAAATCTCAAATAAATACTATTTTACAAAGTTTTTTACAATGCATGTAAACTTATGATATGTGATGTTACATTACTCTGCATTTAAGAAAACCAGAAGACGATATAGGCAGTTCTTTAAATTATTTTTTTTAATAATTTTTGGCTACAAAAAATCCAACAGACACTTTGGCTGGTGACACTTTGTCTGGTTGCTTTGACCAAAAATATTTTAAACAATCAAATTATACACACAGGCATTTCGTGCTGTGGTCATGCAAAATGTCGAGCAACAACAACACTACTTGTGACGAGCGTTACTAAAACTTGTTATCCTCATTCTTCATGACTTAAAAAAGGCAAATAGTTAGTTTCCCTCACTAACATAAATGAATTTGTGAAATATTAACAATTCATTTATGACTGTGAAAAAAATTAAATTTTTCATTTTTGAAAAAAATTCAAGAATTGTTAAATATGAGCGATCACATATGAATTTGTCTAAACTCTGGGTTAAATCAAATAAAAAATTAATAGTTTGGAACGAAATTAAAATATTAGTTTTTACTGTTTAGTGGTTGGATTTTTGTGAGGTAAATTAAACTGAAAAAATATTTATTTTTACAAAATTGGCTTTTTTTAAATAAAGAAAAATGTATATGAAAAACTCTCAAAAAACCGAGTGCTTTTCATATATACTTATTTTACTACACGTTCAGTCACTTGTGTTGTGAAAACAGCACATTAAATTGAATTACTCCGTTATTAACGCTTCAAAAAAAGTGTACAGTATTAAAATAAAAAGAAAAGTTTAGTGGCAGATACATTGTTTGATTTCTCTTTGCTTTTAGGACGGCTTTCATGGGCAACAATTTCACCCATTTTAATGTTAGCTCAATAGATATGGTTGGCTACACTTACTTCTTTTCTTCAGAGAGTGCTAGCTGCGTATGTTTTTTTTTTTTAATTAACTGTCCAAATGCTCCTAGGTTTTTAGTTGGGTTACTTTCGAGCGACTATTGGGTTGATCCAGTTTTTTTAGGACGTAGTACGACAACCAATCCTATCACTCTTCCCAATATATTATATTGAATTTCCTATTTCTACCTTTCATCACTTTATTTTATGGTCCAACTTGCTTTCATCAAGTTTTGGAGCAACGTATTTTTTACAGATGACAACAACCTTGAAGTCTGATCAAATTTGTATTTATATCGTAGTTATACTTATGTATCCCTGCAAATAATATTGGACAAGCTGATCCAATTTGATTAAATAGACTACTCCATGGACTGGTTCGATATAATGCAAGCATGGACCATGTCATTGTTAAAAAGTGTTTGTAGTTAGACGACATGTCTTCGTTTTTTAACGACATGTTTTCGTTTTTAAACGAAGTTAAAATTAATCCTCTTGTGTATACAATGGAGTAGTTTTAAAACTACTCCTTTGTTATCCAAAGCTGGGTTATATGGTCCTGCCTTAGGACATCGTAATGTTAAATAGACTATGTTTTTTCCATACGTTTGGGTTACTTTTGGAGTAGTCCTAGTCCCTTGTGGGCTTCATTTTACACGGGTGTTTGGACTAGTCCTATTATTTGCTGGGATTTTATTGCCAAGTCTGGGTTTACAAAACGAAAGTTTTCATTTGGAAAGTCTGTCTTCATAGGTGAGAGGGGAATAGAACAGGATATTCTTCTCTCCCCTCTCACCCTTAAACACAAACTTTCTGAAAGAAATCTTTCATAGTGTGAACCCAGACTTTTTGCCCAAATAAATGTGACGCCATGATAAAATATAACACTGGCACATTATAAAATACATAATTACCTATCCATACTTATATGAACGAGCATACGAAATGTAGAAAAAAAATCCAAACAATTCAGCTGAGTATATTTTCAAGCGAGATTATTTTTTCTATAAACTGTAAGCGAATAATATACAAATAACAACATCATTATCAATTTGACATTATTAATTTGTCAAGCCACTTCGTTTTCTAAAAACAAAGTTTGCACAGAATAAAGCAATAATATTTAGCTCAAGACAATTGCGTTTAACTCTAGTTCAGATCTTTTTATTGTATTTTCGTACTTATACAAAAGCATTGGACCCAATCTCATTTTTTTTATTTCCTAAATAAGACTGCACATCCTTTTGTGTTCTGTCTGAATATCCGAAGTTAAAATAATACAAATAAATGCCAGCAATAAAAAAGAATATTAAGCAAAAATCTTTATATTAAGGACATTTTCGGATTCAACATGTACGTGTCACTTAGAACAAGTGTTTGTAAGGAAACTAATCCGAACATGAATGAAGAAGCAAAAATTCTATATATACAAAATTTGCATGCATACATATGTATATTTGTCTATACACATTTAAGTGTATGTTTGCATTGTTAGTTGGACACGTGTGTGCATCTTTAAATATTTGTTTGTATGCTTTAATATTTACTTGCTGTACAATTACAGGTATCCAGTAGACCATATATGTGTATATACTTTAACATTTCAATAAACATTAATGTCTACATTAAATTGTTTAAAAGTTAGGATAATCCCTTACAGAGTGTAAAAGTAAAGACCTCGAATAAAAAAAAACTTAAAAAAAATTTTAAATTTTTTTAAAGAGAAACGAAACGTTTTTTAAGAACTAACGAAATAAGCAATTTTCAAACTTCGTTAAATATAAAGCAGGGTTACTGCAAAATTTCTGAAGTCGGAGGGTAATATACAAAAAGTGTTATCTACAAAATTACAATTTTACTTTTAGAGTAATAACTAGGGATGCGATTATCATGCACTAAAAAATCGAAAATATGCACTAAAAATATGCACTTAAAAATCCAAAGTATACACTAAAAAAAAAAATATGCACCAAATAATTTCCATTTTATATATAACAAATGTGGCCAGCCAATATTTAACTTATAACAGTTTTGGATAACATATTTTAAGCTTTAACCATGTAAGGACTTGCATCGGTTTAAAATAGAAGGATCTTTGGTCGAAATCTTGAAAATCTTCTATTTAAAGCAAAACTCCAAAAGAATTTATTTATTGATTTTAAAAAAATTTTTTGGAAGGGTTTTTGTGTATTTAAAAATAGCTTTACGAACTTTTTTTAAAATATGGAAATTATAAAAAAAATCTCTCAAAAATATCAAAATATGCAAAACAAATCGATGCCATTTTAACGCAAATTTCATGAATCAGAAAGTTAATTGGTCGACAGACATCGTTCTTCGACTATCGACAAAAAACATTAATTTGCATGGAAATCGCATCCCTAGTAATAACTAAACAATATTAGATTAAAAGGATTAAGCTCGAGGTCTGTTGTATGTAATATTTTTATTTCATCATATCAGGGAATGTAAAATTAAAATTTACTTTAACTACACTAAAGGAGTAATACGTCACCTAAAATGCAAAAGGCCGTAACTACTCAAAAATTCAAATTTGACTTTTTGATTGATTATGACGTACTTAACCGAAGCACATCTACACAGAAAATCTTACATGTATACGTCTAAAAATAACGACTTTATTTCCGAAAAACAAAAGGCCGTAACTGCAACGTTAACAATTTCATAAACCAAAAAGCCGTAACTACAGTTTTCCAAAGAAAAAAAAAACAAGAAAAAAATCAAACCAAAGTTGCCTTTGATTCTCTTTCAATGTGTGTTATTGCGTTATTATTTTTCTTAACCACTTTAATTTAACAAGTGTTTTCCTAATGGTCGAAATTCGGCCATATATTTTTCTTTGATATGAAGAATATATAGCATATCTAAATATATTAATTTTTTCCGTCTTAGTGGATCGATTTGGCGACTGACCAACATCCGGTTCATATGTTGTGTTCCACGTGAGTGGTTGAGAAACAAATAAAGATATCGTTCTTAACTGGTTCGCCTGTGCCGATTTATATAGTCGAAGTATTCGAAAACCGGTTTCTTGAAAATTTCAAATAACCGACCACCCTATTTTTTTATTATTTGATAATTGGAAAAAACAAAATTTGTATTTACATACATATGAATCGTTCAGTGGATAAAGGGAATGAGTCCATTTTTGGCTTTTTTAAAATTTAGCGTGGATACACTTCCTTGTATGACTAACGATGTATGGTAAAAATTTTGTTTTCGAATTTTAACGGAAACCCCCTTTTAAAGACAAAACATTATTTTGTACGAAACACAAAATTTTTATTTTCAGTGGAAAAAGGGAATAAGTCCACGCTTGCATTTATATTGCATTAATCACTTGTTAACTTTGCTTTTAATCACTCTTATTTGTTTTTATTTCTTGCCTCTCTACGAGCTTTCGCTACCTGCCAATTTTTTATGATCATTAAATTGTTGTTGTACTTAGTTCATTGCTGCAAGAGAGCAGCAATCGGAAGCGTAACTGTAATCGAACTTTATGCTTTATTACATATGAATTCGACCTTTGATCGCTGGTATGATATCGCTGTGGTTAGAAGAGTTTTTAATTTAGTAAGTGCAGATCGGTCGTTACCTTCGTCGTAAGTTACAACCTTCCTGCTTATGCCCGTAATTTCTACAAATATGTATATATCAAGCTGTGTATAGATATCTATGGTGTAACGAATTTTTCATAACTTTAACACGTATGTCTTACCTACTGGTTAAACTGTAGTGTATTTTACGTCATCGATTTTTGACAGTTAATTCTAAAAATTAATACAAATACAAATGTTGCCATTTTTAAAAGAAAACTTAAAGGAAAAAACACGCATGCAAAATTAACGTTGAAATAACCAAAATAGTTTTACCGGATAGGTAAAGATAACTGATAGGAACAAACACGACCAGATATCTGCTTGTAGAAATTACGGGCATAAAAAGCATTTGAAAAAGATTTCGTAAAAATATTTTAATTATTTGACCTGCGCATATTAAGTAAGTAAAGTTGAATAGTATTTTTTTAAATATTAATATCGTTTATAAGTCTCGTAATCTGTGCAAACTGTGCATTTTTACGCCCTCGTAAATGAACTGTCAAAAATTGTATGAGAATTCATTTACACAAACTTGGTAAATTTGCCCAACAATTTTGTCTCGTAAACTTGCGCTGTTCAATTGTGCATTTATACAAACAGATCTTTTAATGATTTTAACGTCGTTTTCAATGAAAAATCCAAGTGTCTAAAAATCACAAACAATAAATTCTAGCAATAGTTTCAGTAAATTGGTCTTTTGGCTTTCTTTGAGCATTTTTAAACGCAAATTTCTCATACATATTAATCACAAATTTAAACACAAATTTTTATATTTGTGAATTAATTTTTAATTTATTTTTGTATTGACGTTTCTTACAAACTGACATAAATTGTTTAAAATTAAAAAAGGGGCTTCATGAAACAAGACTCGTAAGTTTGCGCATTTGCACAAATGGCAATTTTAAGCGACATCATGAGGACCCTTATTATAAATATTAAAATTTACTATTTAGATGGATATTTTTTCTTTTTATTTTCGAACGAATGCTCAAAGTCAAAACATAATTAATTTGCATTTTTACGCTATCGATTTTAACAACAAAAAATTTGGTGGACTTATTCCCTTTTTCCACTGAAACTCTTATCAATAAAAACGTATTTGTATCATATTAACAGGTGTTGTGAACACATACACTTACATACTAACATTATATATTTACAAATTGTAAAAGAAGCACTTATAATTAATTTTGCAATTTTAGTTTTGAGTTTTGTTGTAACAACTAGTTTTAAAGTCAACGTCAACTGTTCTGTCGTTTTCTCCATTTCAAATTTTTGGACTCATTCCCTTTATCTATTGAACGACTCATATGTATGTGTTTTGTATTTGTGTTTGTATCAAATTTGAACGCTTATAACTCTGAAAATATTGAACAGATTTTAATCTCATATATATTGTGCACTTCTGCCGGTAAATACCTTTCAAATGGTGTACTTTTTATTCAAGTCGCTGGGCAAACGGAGGAGAAATGTGTTCTTAACTGTTTTGCCTTAGCCGATTTATATATAGATTTTATTTTCTCGAATTAAATTTATAAATTAACAGCCTGTTCAACGATTTCGAACGTCAACGTTCGCATAGAAAACTACATTTAAAACAAAAACAAATTTTCGAATATTGTTTTTGTTTTACATATAATGCGAACGTTAACGTAATAAATTTTTTTAATAGTTATGAGAAATTTTGTGTTTTGTTTTAAAATACTTACAATAAATAGATACAAAAAGACATCACTTACCTTAAATCTTTTTTAGTTACGTCCTTAAAGCACTATTTTCTTATCTTAACCATTTGTTTTATATTATGCACAATTTTATTCTTGTAGTTACGGCTTTTTGGTTTCAGAAAAATAGAGTATAAAAGGCCGTAACTAACATTTCTTAAAAAGTACTTTTTTCCATTAATTTCTTTTTTAGAAACAAATCCGTCTTTGTTTTCTAAGATTGAATCTAAAATTTGGAGTTTTAAGTAGTCTTTAATTTATAACGTTTATTCCTTCTCCTGTAAAAAACCATAAAGTGTAGTTACGGCCTTTTGCATATTAGGTGACGAATAGCTCTTTACGTTTCAGCGTCAAAAACTACACATTTTTTTCTAATTTTATTATTTTTTTGTGAGTTTAATGTGAGGTATAATATTTTAGTCGATCTACATTACATTGTTTTTATGTTCATTTTGTTCTTAGTATTTTTAAAAATATTTAATCTGTTTTATACTGAGTATTTTTGTTATTGTTAAATTTTTGAAAACATTCCTTGATGTGGATTATCAAAGAATGTCGAAACAAATAAGGAAAAATTTTACACCAAAAAAAAAACAGTGTGGTCTTTGATGCCGAAACGTGAAGAGCTATCACTCCTTTATTGTGGTAAATGTATATTTTAATTCAACATTCCCATATGATGATATGCAAAGAATAAATAACGAATTATCGCAAACAAATAAAAAAAAATTTTATATACAACAGACCTCGAGCTTAAGCATTTTAATTTCATATTGAATTTTAAATGTCGAATAAAAATACAACTTAAGGAAAAAGTAAAGTTGTCGTTAGCTGAAATGCAAGGCCACGTAATTGATTGTGATGCTTATCAACAGGAATTAAAAAACTGCAGTTTAAACTTAAAATCAGAGCTATGGAGTCGGAGCCGGAGTTAAAGAGTCGGAGTTTAGGTTTTTGTATCGAAGTCGGTGTCGAAGTACCCACAAAAACTAGCGACTCCGACTCCAAAATTGATCGGCATAAAAAATATTTTAATATTTTTAAAAATAAAAAAATTCAAGGAGGATCAGTTTAAAAAAATTGTAATGTCAGAAAAATATGAGAAGGAGAATTGCAAAAGTTTTAAAAATTTTAAAAATTGAAATAACAATTGATTTCGACAGATGCTTTTGCACTTAAGAGAATAAATATATAGATTGTATCGAAGCATGTCCTTTGCTATAAGAGTCTATTAGAGTCTGTTTTGGGAAGTTCCCGATTAATGTTGTCAGACCCTGGATCCTTATGCTGTTTTAAGGTGCAGATATCACTCATTATTTCTGTTGTAGTAGGAGCGGCAAGTTGGAATAATTGTGTACCCATATATCGAGCTGGGTGTTGTCACGAGATCGCCGTTTCAGCATTACAAAGGTTTTGCGTGAAGTTTTTTTTGAAAGCCTTTTACTTATTTTGAATAAATCTCGTTTTCTATCTGATTTGGACGCTGTTTGTGCTTCCACGGCAATATTTTCTGTTCACTTCCGCTTGTACCTACGAGTGCTACTTTTAACTTCCCTAGCAATTGAACTGTGGTGGCCCTGGAGCCGTGATTTTGTCATGCGGGTTCTGTTATCGTTCATTAGGGACTTAGTCCCCATTTTCGTGATTATGAGTTACCACGTGTCATCGGATATCCACTGATTTCTTTCAGACGTCTTATAGCCGATTTGATTTTCTGCAACAGCACAAATACCTCAAATCCTGTGTGAAGGCAGTTTTAATATTAGTGTCGTTAGCCCAATTGAGCGTTAAAATCACCCATATATACAATAATATATCACATTACACATTGACGTTGTTAATTACGATGGCGAGGTGGCCTTAAAATTCTTCTTAAGTCTGTATGTCTGTAGTTTCAGTAGGTGCATAGCATTGTACACATGTAATGTTCTGAGCATGGGTACGGAGTCTTGTGAAATGATTCTGTCAGAGTATGGGTGCCAGTTTTTCAGTGCGCTTCGAGTTTCCCTGTTTAGATATATTCCTACTCCACTGGACCGATGTTGATCGGGGGGCTTGCCAGGGAATAAAATGGTTAAACTATCAGATGTTGCCAACTCTCCAGATTCTGGCCATTTTGTTTCACAAAGACCTAGGAAGGCGAGCTTGTACAATCTTGCTTCCATTGAATCCATAAGAGTCCTTACGGTCCAAGTCCTGGTTATTAAAGCCGAAAATCGTCTTCAAAATGGTTGATTGAGTGTAATTTTCGTTGATTGAGTTTTCGGTAATCAATTGGCTTAAGATGAGTATCTGATTGGGCTTCTGCATCCGATTCTGGAACTGGGGCTGCCAGCGTGGCCTTTAAGCGGGCTGTGTAAAATGCCTAATTTCACGTTTATAAAGCGAGCCGCATGCTACAAGATCCAACGCACTCTGCCAGCTGCCTCTTACATAGGAAACAGACGCTGGCTGATGGTGGCTATTGGTTACTGAAAGGCGTCTTGACATTTTAACTACCAAAGGCATTCAGAAATTGTTAGGAGCACCACCGAGAAATCCTCTTATACTCTCCAATTGATGCCCCTGATTTTCCACAACTGCATTAGCAGCTGTTCCGTATATCTACCCATATCCGCAACCTGTTGACGCGCCCGATAGCATTCAGCTGCGCATTCGAAAAGGATTGGATTGAGAAACACACTTTAGCAAAACCCTTGGTTTCATTTTCATGTATTGCCCACCCAATTCCCGGTGGTGGTGCAATTATAATTTAATAAAGATAAAAAAAGAAAACACTGCAAAAAAATTATAAATTCTAAACACAAATAAAATCTTAAAATAAAACCTTCTTATCAAAGTAACTTTTAGGAATACAACATTTTAATTTACAAGATTTTGTTTGTCGTGCTTAATTCACAATTTTTATTATTGATAAAAACCTTCTTATTAACTCAAAGATAAATTCCGTTAAATGAAGAAAATTTGTATGCAATTTGTGCAAAAAATTTTCCAATTTTACCCTTCTCGGAATGGAAGCTAAAGCATCTTACATTAATAAAATCCTTAGTGAACAGGATGAAAACTTCAAGAGATGAAATAAAATATGTATAACTTAAAATCATTTGTGTAAGCAAAAAAAAAAAAATAAAATACATTCATAAAGTCTTCTATTGTATTATTAAGTTGTACTAGTAGCTTAGATATTTCTCCTTGTAAAGATTGTTTAATATAATTTAACTGAAAATTGCATTAGAAGAATCGGGGAAAAAATATATATTAAAACTGAAATGCTCAAAGGAATTTTTGTACAGCACAGCTGATGTTATTAAATATCTAAGAAGAATTTTATTTTAAAAGAAGAAGTAGTCACTTTTAGGATGCTGATATAAAAATGGAGTGATGAAGTGTTGCCAAAAGTATGAAGAATACCACACAAGTACACTCACAATATTCTGTATGTAAAACTAACTGAAATTGTAATATAAAATTTATAAATATTCAGTTGAAAACCGGTCTACTAATTTTTCATTTATTTTTAACTAAAAGTTCATTTAATTTTTACTGTCAAAAATTCAAACCCATGTTCCGTAAAAACAAAGGAATATTCAGTTATTTTATTAATTCAGTAATTTTCGTTTACCCCACAAAAGAGCCGAATTTCTAAAAAATACTAGACAGGCACCTGTCCGCTTGTTTTTCTAGTGCGAGAGAGATAGAGAGCATATTTTTATTTATTTGCCACGTTGCACACATTTGTTTTACTTTTGTTATACTGACCCCGTTGTTTTCAGGAGAATTGTAAGACATTTTTTTCTTACTTTAAAAATGTGATGTATGTAACTAAATAATTCTAACAAATAGAAAATGGGAATTGCTTACATAAAACAAGCAATTCTTTTTTTATAGAAAACCAAAAATTTATTTTTATTTTTTGGTAGGTAAATTGCATAAAGTAACTTAATATTCCCTTGTTTTTTACGAAATATGTAGTTAAATTTTTGAAACTTAATTTACATATATAAAATACCTGAATATTCATTTCTTTTCACGGAATTCGCGGTTGAATTTTTGCCAGTAAAAATTAAATGAACTTTTCGTTATTTTAAATGACATGTTCATTTAATTTTACACACAAAAGAATTTAATTTAATCAACGCACAATATTAACTGCAACTGAAAATCTTTATTAATCTGCACTTAGTTTTTTGAATAGATGTTAGAATCAGTTAAAAATAAATTTGCTTGGAATTTTAAATGTTTATTTATTTAAAAATTACTGAACGGATAACTTCTTAAATAAACTACAGTCTATTACCGTAATAATATTGTGCGTGTATGTTATTTTCTTTTCTAAAATACAAAGTATAAATAAACTTTCTTGCTTAGTCTTTGGCATATAATTTAATTGCCTTATAGTTGCGCTATCAAATATGGGCAAACACTTATTCCTTTCAGACATCGCATTCCTTTTTTTAACTTAATTTCTTTATATATTTTGCCCGTTTTTGGAACATTCTTTCTAATATTATTCAGACAAGCAAGAATTCAAACGACTTATAATTTAACATTGGAAAACATGAATTTATTTTATAAATTTGCTCTATTCAATATTGCACCATTTCTTTACACTTCAGATTTAAGTTTTTTTTTTTAACATTTAATTAAAATGATTTTTTTATTTTGAAGCAATGCATTTTTGACACAAAAAGCGATTTTTTTAACGCAATTAAAAACTAGTGAACGTAGCGTGCAGCTTTACAAACTAAATGTTTTATTTTTAGTATTCTCCCTTACAAACCTGCTTCGTAGTAACGGAATGCCGTAGCACTTGAAATTTTATTCTCTTTTTTAAAACTTGTTAAGAGTTACATTACTGCATCTCTGTATGTCTTATTACGTAGCGCACAATTGTGCGCTTATTTTTATAAATGTACCATTAGTACATTGGTGCCCAGCCCATACCACAATTGTGCAAAATAATTCACACACATTCTTCAGCTGAAGGTCCATATCACGCGTTTTCGCCTCCACGCAGTGCCTGATTTTCTAACCCTAATTGCGTTCTACGTTTCAAGTAACATGCAACGCTTTTTACGCAGCATCAGCACAAGTAAAAATAAAATGTAATTTGTCAAAATCAGTTGATTTGTTCGAGCGCTGCTTGTGACGCCTTCAAAAGTAGAAAGTAAATCTACTTTTCGCCTCAAGGCATCTACGCTTTTGGGCATGTAACTTACTACGTATAACTACGCAGATTCTACTTTTTTGACAGCTGCGTATGCAGCGAAAAAGCGAGTAGCACGAGGTGTGGACCTCTAGCTTTCATATACATTCTTAGACCCCTTTCAGACTCGGTGAGTTAGTTTCGCAAGTAACTTGCCGAGTACAACAAAGTCTGTACTAAATATTTTTTTCCTTACCCCGACCTTACTGCTGACGTCTTCAAACCAAGAGTTGCGCCAGAGACTTGCGCAAGTAACTTGCCCAGTGTGAAAGGGATCTTACGGTCTATCATTTAGTCAACGAGAGTACACAATTCAGTCGTCGATTATTAAGCGACGAGTGCACATGAAAAAATTAAGTTTCGTATTCTAAAAAAATAATTTAGATATTAAACCAAGGCGAATTTACACCAGGTGACCTTATATTGCTACGTAAGCAACTGCTGATAACTAACCTTGTGTCAAAATGGTATACCGTTCTGGTGGTTCTGGGGAATCTTAACTCAATTCTATAATTTTCGCTTAAAATTATGTTATTTGAATTTTTTTTAAGTTATTATACATATTTCAAAAAACCTAATTTAAAATTAAAAATAAAATGAAATATTTCCCTGAAGGAAATGTCGATAGTAAAATTGTACTGATTCACTATTGACTTTGTCACCAGTACTACTGACAACTTATATCCCAGGCAATGCTTTCTACTGTAGAAATTTACATGTGCTTGTCATTGAGAATCCATTAGTGCCATTAGTACTATTGACTAGGTGGTTGTTATGGAACCACATAGAGACTTTAGAACCATAGATTCACTAGTTCATTTTAATTATTATAGTCTACACTTTTGGAACTTTTTGCTAGATTTCAACGCTACACCATTTCTAATAGTATTTTAAATGGTATACATATAACTATTAGGAGGAGAAGTTCAAACAAGTACCGTTATTTTAATAATATTAGATATTTTATTAAAAAAAAAATTATGTAAGTTTCTTAAAAGTAAAAAAGGTACAAGTTCAGCGTTACAGTATTTTGTGTGGGTTTGGTTTAAAGCTTGTGTCACAAGTCTAGGGGTTTTATTAACTAATAAACATAACTTATTAATAAGTTAAACGTGTCAAACATTATTTTGTACATATTTGTTCGTATCAAATTATTTCAATTAAAAAAGCTCATTTTCTCCAAGGCTAGCTAAACCTTTCAGAATTTTGAATTGATAAAAAAACTATTCTTCTTTGTAAAAAGAGTCGCCTTTATTTTCATGAAGTTCCTTATTTTTGGCCTTACTGCGGCTGGTTTGTTTAAAAATTTTTTTTTCTGTCGTTGAAAAGCTGCTCTCAATGTTTTGTCGAAAAAATCGCTGAAAGTGGATATAGCATCTGGGTATTGAAAAGAAAAATTTGTATGTTGGAATATTAAAGTAAATTTAAAACCTCTTTTAAAGAATGTTTACCTATCAAAGCCGTCAACAAACTGCCGTAGTCCCGTAATCGCTTTTTGCCGAAAGATCCGTCAACATTAAAATTCATAATAATATCGTTACCAAATATCTGATTTAAGTTTCGTTCAGCATTACCACCGAGAAGTACTTTCATTTGCCGTATCTATGAAATTTAAACCAGAAATTATAAAAGTTTATTGATTTAGTTAAAGAGTACAGTAAAGTACTTACATATGGATCTGCTTGCGTTGCCAAAATAGCGTCAAATTCTTTCAAATTTTCTTCGGTGTTAATTGGAAATATGCCCATTATATTTGTGGCAACTGCATTTTGGGTAACTATGCGATCCAATAAAACTTTGTGTTCCGCCAAAATATCAATTAAGGTGTTATATTGATTCTGAGCAGCATCTGTAAAAATAAATTTATATGTATTTTTAAGATACATACATGGAGTTTCTCACAAAATTTTTTCACGGGCCCGAAGTAAAACCAACAGCCAAAATTCAACGAAAAACTTTTTCCAAAGGTTTTAGCTCTTATTGCAGAAATTTTCAAGTAAACTTTTTATCCGAAAATCTCTTTGAAAAGAATAAAACACTATGGCTTCTCCACACTGACATGGTTCTGACTTTTATTATTTTATTGAAACAAACCTTTATTTAAATCTAATTTTTTTGACAGTTCTTCACAGCTATGACACTTTTGGTTAACTTGAAAAAAAAAATATTTTTGTTATCAGTACAGTATGTAATGGTAATATATAAAAATTACCTTGTTGAGGAAAATACTTTAGTTTTCCTTTGGAGTCTTGGGCGTTATTGTTCGACATTGTTCTGGAAGACTGGAGTGTAGAATTGGAATTATTACAAAATTAGTATCAAACGGCAAACATAAAAATTTGTACTGAATATCCTTCATTAAAAATGTTTCTTTTTCGCCTAAAAGCATATTTGTTTTGAAAATGCCTAATTCACAAGAATTTAGGGGTTCCTGGAAAAAACTATCTAAATCCAACAAACGCCGTCCTTCAACGTGGATGATGTTGTTTTCTTTTATTATTGCTTCAATTTTTATTGGAATATCTGATTTTACCGACCAAACATTATTAGGTTCTTTGCAAGAAATAAAGCACTCATTGACTAAAGCTTCTATAATGGTACCTCTTTTGTACTTCAACTTTTCTGTTTTAGTTTCAACATATACTACGTGTTGTTCTCTTTACAGAATTTGTTGAAGAATCGACGATGGTTTTCGAACATGTTTTTTTAAAATTTGAAGTTTATTTTCAAAATCGTATGCCGAGAATGACGTGAGAGGTCCATACCTTTCTGCGCAAGATGCTATATGTAATAGATTGTGTACATTAAAAGAAACACTGTTCGGGCCAAATACGATAGGGAAATTTTCAACAAATAGTTCCAGTAGACCGTTAGCTACCTTTACATTATTGTAAACATGTCGCGGACTACTCAGCAGCCTATAAGCGCAATGTAAAAGCAAGAATTCATAGAAAATATCTTTATGTACGTTATTGTAAAGTACAATTACACCTGTATAGGCCAGAAACTGATGAAATTCAGTGGCCTTCCAGTTATTTATTTCATCTAACGATCTTGGTTTCCGTGGAAACTCCTTTGTAAGAAATTTTTTTAATTTAACGAGTTCAGTAGATATATTCGATATATTTGTTTTTAGAGTCTTTTCTTTTGTTCTATTTTTAATGATTCGAACAAGCATTTTTCTTGTAACTTCAAGATCGATAAGATGCATACTGTCTAAAGGAGTTTGGCTTACCATATTAAAACCTATTTCTTCGAGGGGAGATTTTTCATTTATGAATTTTTGGCTGTGGTGCTTTGGATATTTTCTTGAACGAAAGTCTTCGTCGGAAATTAAAGTGCCACTAATAGTTTTATATGTTAGCACATTGCCAATTTTTTTCGACACTTGTGTGCACCGGTGACACCGCAAACGAAAGCTTTAGCCGGCGTGTCGCATAATAAGCAGCGGAAAACAATGTTAATTTTTTTATCATTTACAAAAAATCCATCTTTTAGCGAAAGCACTTCCTCGACAAAATTTTTGAAAAACTCTTTAATACAACTCGGTTTGGAATACCCTAAATATATTCCTACAGGAAAAGGTTTTACTTTCTCTTTTAAATTAACTATCTTCAAAAGAATTGGCCACAACTGGATTCGCGAACTTTTGAATAATGGGATTCCGTCAATGTTTATATCCAATTCAATTTCGTCATAGTTTTTCAAAACTTCTTCAACTTTTCTTAGCTGATTTTTAATTCCAATGTGGCATTAACTTCCGGGGAGAACTTTTATAGTTGAAACTTTATGCATTTTGCCCAACAATGCTGCAGCTGAAAGCGGAACATCCAGGCCTTCCTCCTGTAATATAGTCAGCAGCTTCTCCAAACATTTTCTGGAAGGTGCTGTTTCAATATACCATTTTTTTATTTTTTCGCGTAAATTTAATTTTCTAGTAGACAAATCTTCAAAATACTGTTCAAAATCTTCAAGAGGCTCGTCAAAATCTTTAACAGGCTCCAAAAAATCCCTAAAGTTAGAACTTTCACTATTTCTTTCACTATTTTTATTTTTATACAAGATTTTTTGCTTCATCACTAGTCTTTTATAATTTCTTTTGCTCATGGTCTATCTTTTCTAATTACATAAATACAACTTTATTTACCTTTTAATTCACTTTTTCACTATTTTTTATAAAAACTTTAATATTTCGTCAGAAAACATTATTTTCAACAAAACAAAATTAAACTATAATAAAAAATAAAGAAAAATCAAAGCTTTTTAGCTATAAAAACTTTTATTCATAACAAAGGCAAAGTAAAAAGTCGACAATGGCACCAAAATAGTCGACAAAACTGGTGACTTGGAGACACATGCACCCAGGTTTCCTTCAGGGTTGTTTCAATATTTGACCGAACATAAAAATATGTTACAGTGTTGTTAACGTTTTAAAAATAAGACCACCTTGTATGAATTCGTATCAAACGTATTTTCATACAAAATTTCTATAAACATTTTTCTGAAAATATATTTCAAGACCAATTTAGTTTTTAATAAATTCAGCAGTAAAGTTTTTTTAAAATACATAATTTGTGTTGATTATCTTGCAGTGCACATGCTCCCACTAAAATATACATTGATATAAATATCATCATATATACTAATGGCGTTTTCATTTCTAAAAAAAGTTTAACAAAAGTGTTACATGGGATCTCGCAACATTTTAAAATGTTTACCTGATTTTTAAGAAGTGTAGTGTATTTTACGTTTGCAAAAGAACACAAGTTTCGGCATAAAACAACAAAGTACAACTATCGTTAAATATTTGGAGCCTTTTATACCGCTAATATCTAAGTAAAAAATACGAGAGATGAACTAAAAAAATAATTCATTTTTGCTGATATTAAAACAAAACCAGTTGTTAATCAAGTGCTACACTTGAACTTGTTTACGGGGAACATTTGCAAAAAAGAACACGTTTCACTTTTAAAACAGAACACATTTTGCAGAAAAGAACATAAAGAAATGTAACAGGCAGAATAAATGCAAAATGTGTTTCAGAAAAGAAAACGCCATAAAAATATTTCTTCCACAAAAAAAAATCAAACAAAAACAAACGAAGTATTGTCTGATTTAATAATCCAGCTAAGAATTTCCTCTTCAAAAATTCCCACGTCATTATTGCGGTAAAATTAGTCGAAAATTTTCAAAGTTTGCACAGAAAATCGCTTCTTAAAACTATAAAAAAGCAAAAAAATAAAATTCTGTTTAGCGAACTTGCAATCAATGCGAACAATAGAGTATGTAGTACGTCATAAATTCAATTCGGGTTACTGGATAATTCGGATTGCACACCTTCGGATAAGCGAGCTGGCACTGTATTAATATGAAGCAATTCAACCACAATTTACTTTTTGGACGTCACTGCATTAGTGCGTTGGTGTGCAAAAATCTTTTGCATATGTGTTATGACAGAATTTTAAAATACAGAGTTACAAACTAAGCAAAACTAAGCGCACAAATTTTATTTAAATTTAATATAAATTTTTTATAAAACGTGACTTTATAAAATGACTTTGAAAATTTTAACTTTTAAAAATTTAAAAAAAAACAGTAAGAATTGCAAATTTTCCAATTGGAAATTAAAAGGAAAATTATATCTAAAAAAAACTTCACTTTAATATTCTACTTTTATGACAGTTTCGTAAGAACATTAACATATTTTCTTCAAATATTATTGCTTATTCTGCACACTGTATTTGAAACAAGATCAACACAGCATCCGTACATAAGCAACTAAAATAACGAGCGTAAAAAACAAAGGGGTGCGGCTTCTAAACAATTATTTGTTTGAATGAATATCACTCATTTACATTAAAATTAATTGTAAAGTGCCACAAATAAAATAAAGTAATTTGTTTTTTCGTTTTATTTTCCCCTTGCAACAACAATTAGAGTTGACAAAAAATCAAAAAATTGTAGGCGGGATTGTAAGAAAAGATTAACTCACTGTTTGTTGTTGGTGTTTTGTTTAAGCTTTGATATTTTTACGGGTAAGACTTTTAAGTGTTAATAACTCTTATTCGCTTAACAGTTTTATTTAAATAATATCTTTAGCTTTTCTAAAATCTTTTTATAAAGTTTCCTGATGATCTGACCTAAGCAACCAGTGAAATGCCCATAGGAATAGCTTATCCCACCAATAATAAATTTCAGTTTATCAATAGTAGGAATTGGGAATTTAGCACATTAAAACTAAATCTTATTAACAGATAATATTTTATTAATTAAATTTGTATTTATATAGTAATTCAACGCGTCAAATTTCATTGATTTGCATTGGGCACCTACTGGCCTTTTTATTGGATTTTGTGGTATTGGACACCAGGAGCTTATACTAGCTAATGTCATTAATGCAGATTCTGCCAAATCCAACCGAAATGTATGCTCTCTCATCTAACTTCGTACGTATCCTAGAGATGTGATGGTTACTGTTGTGGTTGCAGAAAAGATCGCAGAGTATATATTAAATCGGAAAAATACCCACACGTCATCTTTGTACACAGAGTCGGGGCTATACCAAATACGAATGCTTGATGTGCTTGATTTTGCATTCAGGACTGCTACAATGGTGTTGACCCACATGACTCAAAAATAGTCAAAGCTTTTAATTTTCTTTAAATAAACTTTTGAGACACAAATCTTCTTTTCTTACTCCAAAATAAATTTTGCCGCTGTTAATTTTCCCCAAAATAGATTTTTTGCAATATGGAAATATGGAAATAGTTATATTTGGAACTCATTGTATTAAAATACAACGTGTGTCGGCCAGGTTTGTCACTTTTAATGATTTACATTGTGTGGGCATTTTTTGTTTTTCGCATTGTGTTTCATTTGGGAACATTAATTTTTCCACTATGAGAACTGAATGCAAAAACAAAACAATGTTCCTGTTTTAATTTTTCCAGGTTAAGCAATGTCTACTTTAAGAAAAAACAGTTGAAGCAATTATTCCTTCTTTGTTTCTGCTAGAATTGGCTTACAATCTTAATTTTTATTGGGAATTTAACCTCCTAGGGTTGAAGAATTTTGTGGCGTCCGGACCTACATGGATTTTTTTGGAAATAAATCAGAGGATATCAAATATTTTGTGTAAATGATAAGCACGAATGTGCAGATGGCGATGTTCTCGCTGTGGTAACCGAATAACGTGCTGACTGCATTTCGTTTTGAACCCAGCATCTCGTTCGATATGCAGCCTTTATCTTTGCGCGCGATTCCGACATATGCCAAAAGTTTTGTCATCAAAACCGTGACCAAATAAAAAGCAGGTGTGTACAGACGGCGAATAAGACTGAACAGAAACACCTAACCTAACACGTACCTAAAACATAACATTTTTTTATTTGGAGACATAAAACTTAATAAAAAAAAGAATATAGCAAAAAGCTTATGCAAAGACTTCATAAAGTAAAGATTTTTGGGTAAAAATTAAATAGTTATGGGCAAAAATAGAGGCAATCGAGGTTTTGTTCATACCTCGGCCATTTATGGACCGATCTGTCTGAATATCAACAGTAAAAAATTTCGTACTAATTTGATATAAAGATATGAATAACAACCTAGATGTAACCAGCACCTTGGGTATTTCGAAAATCTATATTAACTTTGCAATTTTTAAGCATCCAGAATAAAGTGTTATCTGCCCTATTAAATACCTTCCTTAATCGGATACTCCCTCTCGGGGGACATTGATCCTGAGTTCCGGCAAGGTTCTAAAACAAAAGCATTTAGTTTTTTAGAGGACATTTTTCTTGTATAGCCACATATAATTGGTTACGTTGTTGTCCGGCCTTGAAATATTCCAATGCACATCTACTTTATACAAACGGAATGTAAAATGAATTTAAAATTTTGTTAACAAAGAAAGACAACAAGTCATATTTTAACCCTTAAGTTATAAATTGTTTTCTATTTAATTTTAAATATATTAAAACGAAACTTAATGTATTCCTTAATTAAAGTGGTTTTTACAAGAAAACGAGGAAATATGTAAATTTAAACATCGTCGTCGCGGTTATTGGCAACATGCATATTGTATCCACGTGGGCCTGGCTAGGCCCTGCCCTATTATATATACTTAAGTAAATAAAATTAAAACGAAACGTTTCAAAAAGCATACACATAAGAATTCTTTCTTTACTTTGAGATCGAAGAAAATTTCTAGTTGACAATAAAATGTTGTTTTTAATGCCATAAAACTAAATACAAAATAAAGTAGTCCAAGCCAGGCCAAATACGATGACAAGTATGTTCTAAGTGATCAATGCATCAAGCAGACACACAAACACACACATTTTCCTTGCATTTTGTGAAGCCTTAATACATTCACAGTAAACGAATTACTTTTACCATGTTAAACAATTAAAATAGGAAACCCTTTTATTTATTTATATTTTGGGTTTTGTCATACACACAAATTTTAATCGTTGTATTTGCTTGAACTATCAAGTTTAACATGTGTAGTCCAACGTCACAGTGTTAGGTTTTGACTAACCCAAGTGCTGTTACTTTATGCTTGGTACTCATGCACAGTCTGAATACCCTAAAACATGCACAAACCACAGTAGGCTTAAGATAATTGTTTTAAATTTGATGATAATTAAATATATGTGAAATTTTTTTTTAAGTGATCCGCAAAAAAGGCTTCTTTAAACAGCTTTTGAACTAGTGCCACAAAATGTTTCAGCCAGGTAAAGATTTTTTTTAAAGTTTCCTAAAATTTTTTTTGATAAATCGACAGTTTTATTATTTAAATTTGGAACTCATGCCCGCCATAAAATTTTTTCAAAACTTAAAGGCGTTTATAAAAATAATTTGTAATAAAGTTTTATTGTATGCCAAGCAAATTGATGTCACATTCTATAATCAATTTATAGTGAGGGCACCAACAGTAATAACTTTTTTTGTCTACCTAATTTTCGAATTATCTCTCTTGTTATTACTTTATACATATCGCTCCTTTATTGCAACATAGTCATATCTCAAAAAAATTTTATGTTATTTAAACAAAACTGCTCCTTTCTTTCTTCTCTATATGTAGAACAAAAATCAGTGTTTTATCTCAAACTGAACCGCAGTTATAGCAAAAAATATTTTATTGAATCTGTATAAAAAGGTTAATTTTGAAAACTTTAATCGCATTTTGCCAAGTTTGATTTTTTTTTTTTGATATATCGTCGTTCGTAAATTATTGTGTTCTATAAGGTTATAAATTATGGAACACAATAATTTACGAACGACGTTATGACTATGGAAATATTTTTACGTATAAACAGGGTTGTTAGATGTGACGATTTTTCGTCATTTTGACGATTTTTAAGAGAAAATACAGTAAAATGACGATTGACGATTTTTTAATTAAAAGTAATAGTGTAATGACGATTTTCTGGCATCAATAAAACACAAGAAATATTTACAGTTATATTGGGAACAGTCCAAAACGTAATACAAAAATTTTTGGAAACAAAAAAAATTCTTTCAAACTATTCAGAAGGTGGCTTTCATTAGAAGCATTAGTAATTCAAATTCTACAATTATATAAATTTCATCGATACTGCAAAAAAATATACACTAGAGCCCCACTTTGCGTCGGTCCTAGTTGGTCCGCTTTTTAAAAGTTGGTTAAAGCCGCATTGCGTTTTTATGATTTCGATTTGCGTCGCTACATACGATTGAATTTTTCGATAAATCACATAATCACATGTGAAGAATTTTTCTATTTACGTGTAAAAAGGCGAATTCTCATTTAATTCTGTTAGGCAAGTTTTTCTAAGTATAGTTGCGTGTTAGGAAGTAACACGTTAGTTCTTAATAAGAAGTTGTGTAGAAAAATGAGCGCAATGAAAAGAAAATGCATTAGTTTGGAACAAAAATTGGACGTAATAAAACGCTTCAAGTCGGGTAAAAAGACTGTTGATATAGACAGAACCCTTGGTTTAGCACCATCAACGGTAAAACAATTTGGAATAGTGATGGCGCTAAAAATTAATCTTTTAAAGATAGCTCGAGTTAAAAGCAAATGAGATTTTATTTTTAATTTAATGTTATCTACATTTTTATGAAAATATAATTTTTCTTATGTATTTCTTTTCAAATGATAAATATATTCCAGCCCACTTGCTGAAATAAATAGAATACAACCTAACCATATCACTTTCTTCATCATAAATTGAATTTCGTGCTAAAAATTTATATTTTTGAACCAATCAATGCAATAAATGTCTCTAATTTGTAAAATTTAAATATTTGACGATTTGTTGACGATTTTGTTAAATGTTCGTGACGATTTTGACGAATTTTGTTAAAACTTCGTATAAATAACAATTACACATAAAAAAAATATTTCTCATACGCACTGTAGTACTTAAAACAGCATTTTTTCCCATTGCATAAATTTAGGATGAAAAAATCACAATGATATCTATACGTATACATCCCATGCGTTTCCACATCAACTAAAATCAACTAAAAATCGAGGAAACAGCCGATTGGCTGAAAGTACAAAAATTGTGCGAATGTAAGTGAAAAAGTGTGAGCGTATGGAGTTTTTCCAACATGCACTTGGATGTGGAAACGGGGGTTAGCAAAAGAATAAAATGCAAAAAATAGCTCATTCGCGATCTTTTCATGTCGCATATGAATTTAAATTAAAAATTAGTAACGTTTTTTACCGTTAATATAAGTTAATCATTCCATTTGCAATTCCACCACCCTACAAAATTGATAATTTTGTTACAAAAACTAATATAAATAATGAAACAATGCACGTAATGCTATAAAATTTTTCAAAAATTTGTTTTTTTTTGACTGGAAATCACACTGTAAAATTTCGTGAAGATAATTTACCCAAGGCCCCATATAAACACTACTCCCGGAAAACAATTTAGTACGCCTAATACCGTAAAAAAAAGCTAAAATAACAAAATTTGGTACGTCACAGTTTTTTAGGACTAGAAATGGCACTGTAAAATTTCATGAAGATCGGTCCATAATTTTCACTACTCCAGGAAAACAGTATATTACGCCTTAAACCGTAATAAATAATATTATCAGAATAATATTTAATACTTCACAGTTTTATAGGACTAGAAATAACACTAATAAATTTCGGGATGATCGGTCCTTAATTTACTATAGACCCCATATAAAGTTCACTCTGTTTTTTAATTAAATACGCGTAAAATCGTAGCAGATACACTAGGTATTGCGGTAAAATTTCTTCCAACTTAGATTCATGTGGCCAGAAAAAATGTCATGCAAATTTGTGATATACGGTCCATAATTTGCCTTAGATCCCATACTAAGCAGCCTTCTGAAATTCACTGTAAACGCTAAAACTAATTTAATCGCTGTATTGAAATTAATTCAAATTCAAGTTTTTTAATACCAGAAATTACTCTGCAGAATTTAATATCAGTTTTTATAAGGATAAATTAGTAACAAATAGCTATCACTCCTGAAATATTCGAACTGGCGGTGGAGGGTATCAACGATTCGGTTCAGCCGAATATATCACTCTAACTTGTTTTTGTTTAGGAAAACGTTAGAAAACACCAAGGGAAAACCACCTGTCTAAAGAATGGGTGGGATCGGAGAAATGGGTGTTGCACCTCCCGTACAAAGACGTAATAGATTTCTGTATAGCTAAAGGACAGCAATGCTCAAATTTTCCAAATTTTCTGACAAAATATCGCCTTGGTACTTGCCATACAAAGACATTTAAGATTTATGTTTATAAAAAAAAAACGGCAAGAGCCAAAGATTCCAAATAAGGCCAAGGAATCTTGGTTAACAATACACAACATCCGAAAAAATGGGGGCGGGTATTTATATAACTTTCTGTTCTTTTTTTTTTTTTTTAGCGATAAACCAACACTCAGGGGATGCCCCCTATATATGCAGTGCATTGTGTTGATCAGGAAAATAAGGTTTGGGAAGGAGGAAAGAGGGAATAGTGTTTGTGGACATTTGACTTGCATCTTAATAAATTATAAGTACCGGGGAAGACCTCTGCGGGAAGTTTAGTCCACATACGGATAGTTCGACTGAAAAACGAATTTTCTCTATAATGCGTTGTGCGAAACACAGGACAATCGACTACAAACGGATGTGATCCACTGGATGAGCGAGTATTACGAAGAAATACTCGGGCGAGTGGAATAAGTTCACTTATCTCAGTGGAACACCATGGTGAAGGGTAACCGAATATCGAATATATCACTCTTACTTGTTTTTGATAATCGGCAGTAATGTACTAGGCAGTAATGTACTAAATGAAAGAAATTTGGTGGCAAATAAAAAAGTTTAATTGCGAAAATTAAAACCACAAGTTAAAGAACATTTTCATTAACCTTATTAATGCTGACAAAGAGCTGTAATGATATTTGCAATAACTAATATAATGACATTTTTACCTTATTACACTAATTAGCTTCTGGCAGGAAATTAATTGACTCTTATAAAACCGTTTAAAGTGAATTGCGAATATTAGCAGTGAAAATGTTTTTCTTTGGTATTTTAAATTGAATAAACATTCAAGTGTAGTTACAGCAAACACTATTAAGAGGAGTAATCAAAAAAATATCAAAAACTACTTACGGTATGAAAATTACATCAAGATGCAATGAAGAGTAAATTAAAGCTACATACAATTTTTAAAGGAATGTGAAATGATAGAAGAATATTAGGTGGAAATCTATTAGATTTAAAAAAGAGCCAAAGAAATAATTTTTTTTCTAACAAGTCAATTTTTTAACTAAGAATTTAACATAATTTTTTTTTTATTGAATTTCATCCACACAATATTTAATAAATCTATTTTTATCAGCATTTTATTAAATAAGTATTAAAAAAGAATATAAAGTTCATGTATTATTCATTCATTCGTTTCTGATTAAATTGTCTTTTTGGAAATAGATCTGTATTTGGTTTATCCATTGGAAAATATACGTGTTGATACACTCGACTACCGTCGTCATATACAAAATATTGAAATAGTGTTTTATTTATAAAAATATTAAAATTGTGTTTAGAGTGACATTTTTTATGCCTAACGCATCAGTTATTTTGTAGTACTTTCAGTATGTGCACATGAGAATTCTTTTTTTTTTTTGCTAAAATATTTTCAACATCATATTTTGCTTAACATGCATCAAAATATTGATATGCTAGCAAAATGTTAAACGTGGTATGAATTTTGTTGTTGACTTTAAAGGAAATGCAAACAGACAATATTTTATACAAAAAAGAGAAAATGGTTTCTTTTGGGGGGAAAAATAGTTTGGAATGTTGAAATCAGCTGAATAAATGATACCTATTAGTGATGTTACAAATATTTGTAATGCCGAGAACTCGGTTATCTTATGATATTCGTATTGCCAAAAGTTAAACGAATATTTCGAATATTTATGAAAGTCCTTCATTAGTTTTTCTTCGTTAATATTTTCTCAAAACATAACTGCCCTTTATCTCCGCACCATAAATAAAGCGTGTATTTTTAGAGTGTCACAACTTTGAGTTGGCATCAATGATTTAATTGAGCACCCATTTAACAGCTGATACATAGCGGATTTTTGTTTAGTTTGCTTTGAAATTTCGTTATGAATATACGAACACCAGAGCAACGAGTGCATATTATCGTAATTTTTATTCAAAATAATTGTTCTGTTCGTCTAACACATTGTGCGCTTCTTCCATTTTATGACGTACATTTGACTTACTCCAAGAAACTTTTGATGAACAAATAATTTCACGTTATGGCCCAATACGTTGGCCACCAAGATCGTGTGATTGAGCCCTCTTGGATTATTTTCTTTCGGATTATGTTAAGTCACTTGTCTACATCGATAAGCCATTGTTTCCACTTTGCAAAACCATTTCGTGTGTATCATTTTGTTAGTAACTTACATTGTTCTTCCACTGGCTGACTGTTTGTATGACATTGTGAAGTAAATAAGATGCATAATTTTGAGTAATTTGATGTTTAAAGAGGGTTAAAGAGTTTTGTTAACGGTAATCTGCAAAAAGAACAGGTTTTTGCTAAAAGTGGGTTTAACAAAGTTATTCGCGGCTGTGCTTCAATTGTATACCCTTTGTATTATAAGACTGCATATAATAATAAAACAATTTGTTTGTCTGTTCTGAAAGTTTTTAAATTTTGAGTTAACCCCCTTTGCAAGCTCCTCCACTTTCGAAATAACGTTATATCTCGAAAACAGGACTAACCTGAAAAAAATGGTTACCACCACTTTTAATTTAATTTGAATTTGCAAAAATAAACCTTTTTTGTTTTTTTCTTTTCACTCATGCATATCAGGAACGGAAATTATGGTGCAGTTGTATTTTTTTTATTCATTTTATGTATCAAAATTTTCAATATTTTTTTAATCATGCTTAAGTTCATCAAATTTAATTTTCATAAAATTATTTTTATGAAGAAAGGAATTTTACAACATGAAAATTAATTAAAATTGTAATTGATAATCATTCATTCTTGACTGACCTGAGATTCGAACCCAGGCGGCTGGTTACCATGACATGTTTCGATCGTAACCACTCGATCTCCTCAGATGGAGTCGTCGATGGCTGCGAGTGTAAGACGGCAATCCATCTGAGGAGATCGAGTCAAACGCCTAAAGTGCTTATGAATAATAATATTGTAAAGATTATATTAATGAGATATTTTTATTTCCAGATATTTCATAAAAAGCCTGCTAGCAAAATTGTGAAATTAATAAAAAAAAAAATTAAAGTGCTTTATTCGGCTATGGCGAATCTTTGATACCCTGCCCCGATAGGCAGGATATTTCAGGAGTGGGCTTACTATCGGATTTGGGGTAAATTATGAACCAATCTTCACAAAATTTGACAGTGTGATTTACGCGTACTAAACAGGTTTTTCGGAGTAGTCTTTATATGGGGCCTTTGGTACATTTTGGACCGGTAATCACTTAAGTTGACAGTGTGCTATCTATTCATTTTAAATTGCAAGAGGCAACAATTTATTAAAAGGAATTATTTGTTATGTTTTTAAGCGTACCAAAGGGCTTATCGAGAGTAGGGTTTATTTGACGCCTATGGTAAATTATGGACGGCTCTTCACGAAATTTGACAGTGTGATTTCTTTTCATGTCTGTCACAGCCCAAAATTTATTACCGTGCCATTATTTGTTATGGTTTAAGGCGTACTAAAGTGCTTTTCGAGAGTGGGATTTCTATCTATATTATGGAACGATCTTTACGAAATTTGACAATGTGGCTTCTAGTCATATAAAACTGTTACAGACCAAAATTTATTGTGCTTTTTATGGGGCCTATTGTGTGCTTTATATGGGCCCTATTGTAAATTATGGAACGATCTTCACAAAATTTTGTGGTATGATTTCTAGTCATATAGAAAGTTTTTGCGCAAGATATCATAGCAATACATTTGTGTATTTCACCATTATTTATGTTAGTTTTTGTAATAAACTTATCAACTTTCAAAGATGGTTCTTCCACATTTTTATTTATAACTCTTAACCTACTGAGCCGATGTTGCTTTATTTCAATCTGAAACTGCTTAGGAGAACTAGAAATAATTTTATTTTAATATTGTTCTTTTCTTTTGAGTCGTTCGTAAGTAAGCGTAATTTCAACAGACGGTCATTGCTAAATCGACTTAGACGTACTCAAGGACCCAGAAAATTCAAAAAATTTTATATGAAAATTTTCTCAACGCAAGGTGAAGTGAACAGCAAAATTACCCCCATAGTTCTTGGGGTCTAAGACGTAGATTAAAAAAGTTTCACACAGAATGATAAATTTAGCTATGGAGGGTTTCAAAAATTAAATTTGCACCAGTCAACAAATTAATATTATCATTTAAATATGTTTTGATATTAGCACCATTTTTTGCATTAATGTTGTTGATGCAAGTAAACGTTAAATTCAATTGATACATTGCGAATCCAAATTGATTTTATATTTTATTAATAATTTAATTGAAAAAAAAAATTGGACAGAATTTTTTCTGCGTAAAGGGTGTTACAAATTCAGCCCAGACGAATATTGCATAATTACATGATTTCCTTATTTATTCAAATGCAAAGAGTGAGAATCATAATTTAACTTGGAAATGAAGGCCGGATGTGGCAGGATGTGTGTAAAATGTATATGATTTAAACTGTTATATAGTTTAAACCTTCGTGGAACTAATGAGGTACAATTGTTACTTTTTTAATTTTAAATTGACATAATTTTTTTGTCGTATACACCTGTACCTCAATTCTGTAACTTTTTGAATTTAACTACCGATATCGTTAAATAACGATAAATCTCGGGAACTTAAACGAATTTTTTTTTCTCTATTTTAAATAAACAAATAGTTTTGTTTAGATATATTAACGTCAAATATCGGTAATAATATAAGAACGTCAAAGTTAAAATTTTTTAAAATTAATAAGAAATATAAAATAAATTTGCTTATAAAAAATTTATTTTACCAAAACATGAATGAAAACGTGTAAATATTGATTATATTTCTAAACAAATATGTTGGTTTCAAATCTTTTCATACATAGGGAAAAAGTTCGAGGTGCCTGAGCCACTCTAGCACAACATTTTGCTCCTTTTTTTACACCCGCAATACTGTATGTGAAGAGGTGTATGTGTTTGCGCGACTGTGTGTAACACATTTAAATATAGAATCTGGGCCCACCTTTTAGTATACTGATTGATACAGAATCAATTTCAGAATCCATCTAACCAGGCCCGTCCTTGTAATAGGCTGGCTGGTTGTCTGCTCAAGATAACCTTATGCGCAAATTACAGGTCGCAATTTTCGAAATAATTTTAATAAATTTGACGCATATGCATTTTTTGTCGCAAGGTCGAAACCTTTTTAAAAGCGGAGAAGCGGTTATTTATTTTTCATAGCCCACATGCAAACTTCTTTTTGGAATAGGGCTTTGTGCCCATTAGACATTTGGGTTTAATTAGGTCCAAAAATATTTTGTGCAAACTTAATTAATCAGTAGAACAAATGTAATTGGAATCAGTCCATATTTGACCACAGCTCCCATACGAATAACCTTAATAATAGCTTCCCAGTAAAAAATGGATCTTACTGGCAGCAGCTTTGTAATGGAGAGAAGCACAAAACATCCTTACAAACCTGATTACAAGAGGCATGATTTTTATATGGCGAGTTCCCACTTGGAAGCACTACTTTTTCCTCTCTACAAAAAAAAAAAATAAATGACTGATTGTGTTATAAAAAATGTAATTTCTATATTCGGTATTATTTCGGAAATGATCGTAAACACATTTTAAAATCATTGCAATACAACCTGCTTCCATGTAAGGGAATAACAGAAGCACTTTGAATATTGTTCGTAATTTTTTTCTTAAAAATAATAATTTTATTAAACATTTTTTATTTTTCGAATTTATTCTATGAGCTAAATTTCAGTTATGTATTTTATAAAGTTTTTTTTGTAATAGTCATATTCCTTCAATTTTTCAAAAATGAATTTATACACTATCGGACTATTATATTGTATTTTCTTGTTACATTTTACCTTAGCTTTCCTTTGGAAAGCAATGAGGTATATTGTATGTACAGAAAAATTTACAATTATTAGACACCAGCAGAATGTAATGCATTTTCTGGCCCGCTACGGCCTTCGTCAGCATTCTGTGTGTCACACTGGATAGTGATACTTTATAAATTGAATGTATTTAACTCAACTATTTTAACAAATAGAAACTGGGAATTATTTCCTTCTGAAGGTAACATTCTACTGGTGTCTAATAATTGTAAATTTTTCTCATTGCTTTCAAACGGAAAGCTAAGGTAAAATGTAACAAGAAAATACAATATAATAGTCTGATAGTGTATAAAGTCATTTCTGAAAAATTGAAGGAATATGACTATTACAAAAAAAGCTTTATAAAATACATAACTGAAATTTAGCTCATAGAATAAATTCGAAAAATAAAAAATGTTGAATATAATATAAAGTAACCTTCAGGAGGAAATAATTCCCAGTTTCTAATAATAATTTTAATTATTCAGTTACAACCTGCTTACTTAAATGGGAAAATGCGAAGTTTTTATTAACTTAAATTAAAAATTCACTTAAATGGTATTCGCTTCTCCGGTGCTTTTTAGTAGTGTGTAATAGTCAGCACATATATAAGCGCTCATGTAGCTTTTGTGCTTCCAGAAAGCTAAAATAGTAGTATTCATAGTTATATAAGTAGATTTTTAGAAAATATTTGGCACACAAATCCCCTATGTGTATCTTAACCTCACAACATTCTCTTTTTGGCGGACACATGATCGCCCATTTGTGTTTAAAATTGGCTTATTTACTCTATATTTTTAATCTGTTAACAGTACATTTATTGTCGTTATTTTTTAACAAGAACTTTTTTGTGTCGTTAGCTAACGACATTGTTTGCCGATAAAATATGTTAAAATTTCATTACAGAATAGCTCTTAACGACAATTTTCGTAAGCTAAAGAATTTTGACTTCTTAACGACAATTTTTTGTCGTTAAAAATTTACAGAATTTCAGTACTGAAGTTTTTCGACAACTTCAAACTTTTACCCCCAATTTCAACTAACGGTTTTTTGTAATACATACATATGTATGTATTTATATAAGGATAATATCGTTTTTGGTAACTTTTTATTTTTTTATTGTTAACCCTTAAATGCATACCGTACCATATATGGTACTGGCCTTTTATCGAGCCATATTCTAAGAAATTAAACATAAGTCTGGAATAGTGTGATTTCCCCAAAAGAAGACAGTATAACAGTTCATTCAAACGTTGCTGTAGATTGCTTTTATTTTATTTAAGTGTTCAGTAGGCTGTCGAAGTGGATGTATGCAGTTTTTGCACATTATTTTAAAAGTGATCTTTAACTGTGAATATAAAATTATAGAATTTGAATATTGAGCAGAGGTAAGCAGTGTTACGGTTTTAGGCGAACTAAATTGTTTTCCGAGAGTAGGCTTTATATGCGGCCCATGGTATATATTTTCCCCAATGTTGGAGGAAATCCTATATCATACCGATATTTAAATCAGGAAACAAGTCGGACATAACGAATTATAGAGGCATTGCCAAATTGAGTGCGATTCCTAAACTTTTTGAAAAATGCTTAACAGACTCTCTCTTCCACAGTGTATCCTCAATGATATCACCATACCAGCATGGTTTCAGAAAAGGTTGTTCTGCAGTAACAAATATTTTACAACTAACAACTCTAACAAATCGAGCTTTTAAGGATGGACAACTAATGGACGTTATTTATACTGACTTCAGCAAGGCTTTTGATAAAATCAACCATAACCTTCTTCTCACTAAGCTGAATTTATTAGGGTTTACTAGCAACGCTTTTTGTTGGTTACGGTCGTATCTAACCTGCAGAACACAGTGTGTTATTCTTGATAATACCATCTCCAATGAAATTTGTGCTAGCTCCGGTGTCCCCCAAGGAAGTCACTTAGGCCCTTTGCTATTTTCGCTTTTCATAAACGATTTGCCGCTTGTAATGAAGCATTGTAATATTTTAATGTACGCTGATGATGTTAAGATGTTTCTCAGCTACAAATTATCTTCAGATGGGGCGTATTTGCAGCAGGATTTAAATAGTTTTTACGCATGGTGTTAATATAACCAAATGGAGCTAAACTTAAAAAAATGCAAGCACATGCGATTTTCTAGAAATTGCACTTCAATGATACACTATTTCCTGGACGGGTATCAACTAGAGTTAGTTGGAGAATTTCTAGATCTTGGTATTCTACTTGATCCTAAGTTAGATTTCTGCAAGCATATAACAATGACGATAAATAAAGCTCGCGGTGTGCTTGCTTATATTAAACGATGGTCTAAAGAGTTTACTGATGCCAATGTTACGAAACAACTATACACATCCCTAGTAAGACCAATTTTGGAGTATGGGTCTATTGTCTGGGATCCTGAAATTAATATGCACATAGACCGAATAGAATCTGTTCAAAAGCAGTTTCTCTTATTCTGCCTGAGGAGCTCATTTGGTCGTTATTCTGGGAATCTTCCTTCGTATACTGCGAGGTTATCATTAATTAAACTACCTACCTTAAAAAGCCGAAGGACTATGCTAAATGTTGCATTTCTAATTAATTTGATTAATGGCGATGTCCTCTCCGACTTCCTTCTTCGTAACATAAATTTTAATATTCCACGACGTTTTACCCGACACCTAATTCCTCTGTACCTTCCTGTTGTTCAAACAAATTATGCTGATGCTGATCCTTTGAGGAGAATATGCAAAAATTTCAATGAATTGTATAGCTTAATCCATTTTTCTATTAATGTAAAAGTAATTAAACGCAATATTATCCTGTTTTTAAATACTTAATATGTCTAAACAAAATTTTTTCGTTAATAATCTTGTAATATATAGTAGTCTGTAAGGATTAATATCCATAGATGTAATCAAATAAATAAATAAATAAATAAAATGGTATAATCTTATATCAATCCGTGCACTGTACCACAATTAATGTAAGTTTTTATTACAAAATTATCAATTTTTCAAGTGTTGGTTCCACATTTGGATTCATAGCTCTCTCATCCTTCTGCATCTATTTTTTGAATTTCAATCCCAAACTGCTTAGGATAACTAGAAGCAATTTGACACCAACATATTTGTTTTATTTTTGGTTTTTCGAAACGGAGCGTGTTTTCAACAGACGGACAATGCTAAATCGACTTCGAATTACTCATGGAGCCAGAATATACGTAACGGGGTCTGATATAAATAATAATAAATTTCACACGTAGTTACCAATTTAGTATACCCTCATTCCAATTGGTGGTGAAGGGTATACAAAGAGTTATAAAACACTTATGTAAATCCAACATTAAATTTTCCGTCTGCCAGTATAAATCATCGTCCACAATTGCAATTGTTGTTCCATCAAATCTTGAGTTAATTAAATAAATAAATAAAAATAAATAGAGGTTAGCTGTAGGTGTATTTGTATTTATATGTACACAAAACGAAAAACACTCGGGATAAATCAAGTTTTTTATGATTAATTTAAGTAGGAGTCGTACTCAAAAATTCAAGTCCGAATAACACCAAAACGTACTCAAAACAGTCCTAAATGGGATTACTTTCGAAAATCAATCCCGGAATTTCTTGAAATAAGTATACAATTCCTAAATCAATATAAAAAAAGATTAAACTTTTCGTTGTGTTTTGATGTTCTACATTGAAAAAAGTTCTGGCCAGACTCATGTGTACCACGAAGGGTTAACAAGTAAATATGAATTCTTGCTTCTCATTTAGTTTATATTTTTGGGTTAAATACGAACATAAGATTTTTAAAGTCAAAACCATATCGGGCATGATGTTGGTGATTTGTCATTCTGTAAGGTGTAATACGGATAATTAAATCAATCATAATAATTTTTTCTTTCTAGTTTCTTTTTTGGTTTTTCCAAGCACGAATTCGGAATAAAATCAACTTTATAATATTTGAATCAAGCAAATTTTGAGATTTGCAATATTTTCTGAAATATTTCTGAAAATGTATGCTTAATATTTTTCGGAAGTGGAAGAACCATAACAAAGGTAAATGGGTTAATCATATTTTAATCGGAAAACAGAGAAAATGTTGGCCATCATAAATTTTAATAGGTATATCACATCACCAGCACTTTTTCTTCAGTAAAGAGTTTGACAATTTTTCAATAATTTGAATGTGTATCCCAACAGCATTGCAATTGGGTTTTTATCTACCTAATAAATACAAACAACCAACGAATGTGTTATAATTATGGCTTAACTGTTTTTTTTGCGACAAACATTTAACAACGTAGGTATGTATCTATTTGAAACGCTTTACATCCTTAATATTTTTCTACCACTTTTAAGAAAAGCACAAATTGGCTTTTATCCAAAAATTATCCACTTAGGAACAGGATTTTCTTCATTTTACTCGTAGTCGAACTTCACAATTGTAAATATTCCATTTATTATTGCTGATATTGTTGTTACTTTTTTGGAGCCAACCAGTTTTTTTTTCTTGCATTTCTTTTACCAAGCAAAAAAAAACATGCAACCATAATGCAACTGTTAATGTAGCTTTTGGCAAAATGCCACAATTTAACATAATTTAACAACAATAAACAAAAAAAAAAAAAAAATAAAGTAATCGCAACGTCTTTTTCTCATATCATGGTTGATGGCTGCTCCAAAGGTTCCCAAAATGAATGAGTTTTTGTGAAAATGTTTACAATTATGTCTAACACTGGGACCATGTTAAAAATATTTATGGTAAATAAAAAAATCTAATGATTAATATTCAGTTTAGACCATATTCCTAAAATTTTAGTATTCGTTGCCACTGTAGGCCATCGTGTATACACTGACATCCGTTTTCATCATTAACAAAAAGTAAAAAGTTATGTCATTTACCAGGCAGAGGAAGTAGTTTTCGAAACACCACGAAAGCTTCAATAAAAGAAAAACATTTTTTTTTTACGCAAGCATAAGAGCAGCTAAATTATGTATGTATGTGTTTAAATGGCTTTTACATATACAAAAGGACAAGTTGCAGAAAAATCAACTAAAAATGGCTTGTTTTGATGATGACATTGTTGATTGTGTTGGCGTTCATGACGACGGTAATGATGATGTGCGAGATATGTTGGTAATGATAATGAATGTTTACCATACACATTAGGAAAACAAGCCAACCAACCACAAAAAAATTACATAGATTTAAGTGAGATTACACTACATTCAATGTATGTATATTTTACATGTCTGCTGCAGGGCATGCACTTTTACGTTTTTCTTAAATCGACCTAATGCGATAAGTTACTTTCTAAAGAGAAAATAAAAAAATGATGAATATAATAAAGTAACCTATGAAAGGAAATAATTCCCAATTTCTATTTGTTAAAATAGTGGAGTTAAGTACATTCAATTTATAAAGTATCACTATCCAGTGTGACACAAAGAATGCTGACGAAGGCTGTAGCGGGCCATAAAATGCATTACATTCTGCTGGTGTCTAATAATTGTAAATTTGTCTGTACATACAATAAACTTCATTGCTATTCAAAGGATAGCTAAGGTAAAATGTAACAAGAAGATACAATATAATAGTCTGGTAGTGTATAAAGTCATTCCTTAAAATTAAAGGAATAGGACTATTACAAAAAAGCTTTATAAAATACATAACTGAAATTTAGCACATAGAATAAATTCGAAAAAGCAAGCAAATGTTGAATATAATAAAGTCGTAACCTATTAAAGTAAATAATTCCCAGTTTCTATTTTTTTTAACTTACTTATTCCTGACCTCTTCTCGAGCTGTAGTTCTAGCTTTTTTGGGAATAATATCGTATCTCTCAATAAATTTATTCACGGAGTCCGAACAAGTCAATCTTCTTCTCAATCTTAAACAGGCTCCAACATAGAAAAATTAAAAATTGTCTCTAATCACCAAATTTATATTAAATTCATAGAATCAAGCAACCAATTGGGTGATGTTGCACATATTTCCAAAATTATTATAAAGTGTTAAGTTTTTCCATTAATAAACGCTTTTTTTAATTTTAATTGCAAATCAAAATAAATAAACACACCTAGGGCTAATAAATCAGTGCAAGTTAAACTCTCTCTTTGGTTTAAAATGTGTTTAAACCAGCAAATATCTAATTCAGTTACCATTTAAACCATCTCTAAACGAATAAAATTAATTATATATGTTATCAAAGTTTTTCCTGGGATTCAAAAAATTAATAAACAAGGTTTCGTTAAAATTTCGATATATGCCCATTTCATACTATTTATTAAGCTTATCCCATCAGCAATACATTTCAGTTTATCAATAGTATGAAATGGAAATTTAGCACATTTAAACGAAACCTTGTTAACATACCATACAAATTTGATAACATTTATCGTAGTGCTGCCACATTATTATTTTTCAACTACTTTTAATATATGTGGCACTGATTTACACCTGTTAAGTTTAAACTACATATAAATTTAACTAAACCAACGTTAAAACATTCAATGATTTATTAGCCATTATTGAACTCAACAAACTTTATTTAAATTAAATATAACGTTCACAAATTTTATCCAATATTTTTAGTTACGTACTGAACCGTTTAATGTCTAAAAACAAAATCAACTCACCTTTACGAGACAGTTTGTATTTATAATTCACCACCGGTAGTAGTATTCAAGAACCTTTTAGTCTAGAATGGAAATTCTACAATTAAATCTAAGGTCTACAATAGAGTGGAGCAAATAACAATTTAAGCTAATACGACTTTAATTATAATTAAAAAAATAACTTATAACTAAAAATATAAATAATTCGTAAAAATAGATAACTTTAAATTGTAAAAAATTTTTATTATGAATATTTCTTTTTTTTCAATAAATAATGTTTTAATTAAAAAATTAACAGAAAACGTTGCTGTTTCATACAATGTGTTAGATCAGGTTTTGACAATTCAATTAATCTGGGTTTTGCGTTAATCGGTTAATCGCTCGATTAATTAACCAAGGTGTTGGTTTGGTCTTGTTATAAATTAGGTAATTTCAATAAAAAAAAATGCAAAAATTATTTATTAGTTGGAGTTTATTTGTAAAAGAAAAACATTTGCATAACAAACAAAACAATTCCTGAAATAAAACTAGCAAACGAAAAAATTCAAAACACATTAATATGTATTAAACGTATTTTATATTGTATACATATTAGGTGTTTATTAAAAAATGAACTGTGAGATAATTTTATTTATTATTTCAATAGTTAAAATGAGATCTTGTAAACACATTTTTTAGAAAAATAATTTGGTTTAACTTTTTAGGATTTAACCCTCCGTCATGCACATGATTCAGTATTAACGAGAAATAAAAATTTTTATATTTCAAACAAATAATAAGGGTCCTCATGATATCGTTTATAAGTCTCGTAATCTGTGCAAACTGTGCATTTTTACGCCCTCGTAAATGAACTGTCAAAAATTATATGAGAATTCATTTACACAAACTTGGTAAATTTGCCCAACAATTTTGTCTCGTAAACTTGCGCTGTTCAATTGTGCATTTATACAAACAGATCTTTTAATGATTTAAACGTCGTTTTCAATGAAAAATCCAAGTGTCTATAAATCACAAACAATAAATTCTAGCAATAATTTCAGTAAGTTGGTATTTTGGCTTTCTTTGAGCATTTTTAAAAGCAAATTTCTCATACATATTAATCACAAATTTAAACACAAATTTTTATATTTTTGAATTTTAATTTTTAATTTATTTTTGTATTGACGTTTTTTTACAAACTGACATTAATTGTTTAAAATTACACAAAAGTAAAAAGGGGCTTCATGAAACAAGACTCGTAAGTTTGCGCATTTGCACAAATGGCAATTTTAAGCGACATCATGAGGACCCTTAATGTTTTTAAAGTTTATTTCGATTAATTTCTATTCAAAAATTACAAAAAAAAAATGCAGAGTACAAATAAAATGCAGTTTCAGTTGATTACAGTAAACAATCGCAAAAAAAAAATAAAAAAATGCAAATAACCCGCTTGACCTGAGGTTCGAAAAAAGCGAACATTCACCACTGCGAAGAATTAGCGAAAAAAAATATTCGCTAAAAGTTAGAAAATTTAAGGTAAAAGTGAACGTTCGCATTAACGAAGTTTTTGCGAAGATTTGGCGAACTTAAATTTGAGTAAGCGAATTTAAAACCGTTATCTTCGCTTACTTCTCACCAAATCTGTATAAATGATATTGCGGTTTTATATTTGCGAACAAAAAATCATTAATAAAAATGCTGCTCGCAAGAAAAGCAAAACCAAATAAAACCTTTTTTTTTCGTTTTTTATTGAAAAATAATAATAAACAGGTCATTTGTGAGTTAAAAGTGTTAAAAGTTAAAGGTGCAAATTTAAAAAAACATTAATATAAAAATATACGAAACTTGTGGAAAATAATGTTTTCTGAAGTACGGGCGGAACAGTTCTCTTGGGGGGGAACTACCAGCAAAAAATTTATAAGGGGATCGCGATTAACTTCAGCTATTCGACGTAAGAAAAAATTTTAAAACTTTTGTTCATAATAATTGTAGAATAATTGATTTGTATATATATTTCATTAGATTCTTCATTAAAAACAAATTTTCATTAGAAGATGGTGATTTTGATAAAATATCACGGAGGTTTATTTAATATGCCCATGACAGACTAAATAAATCAGCTAAGTACCAAGAATAAAAGAATGGGAATTGAATAAAACTGCGTTTTCTTCATTACATTTTATTAACTTATTGTTTAAAAATATATGCATTTTATTTTTTTTTAATTATTTTCATGTAAAGTATTAATTTATAAGCATTTTTAAGAATTATTTTTATTTAACTTAAAGTACAAATTTTTGTTTTGTTTTTATAAATAAAATTTATATATGTTTTTATACATAAAAAAAAAACAAAACGTACTCTTTTTTTAGAGAAAAAAATAAAACACACAAAATTAAGAGAGAAAAATATAAAAGTTCTCTAACGAACTTTTGCAAAACTATTAAAAACGAATGTTTAGCGAATAATTAAAACTGTTTTTAGTGAATATTTAGTGATGTCGTTAAAGCTGTTCGTTATAGATATTGCCAAAGGATCGCTATTAATATTAAAGCAAACCTTCGAGATCGAAAGATTTGCTGCCACAAACTTGTGATGTGTAGATGAAAAAATCCACATCAATTGTTTTTGTTGTTTTTTTAATGTTTTTTTTATATAAGACGATAGCTAAGAATATTTGTAGAGGGTTCCTGGAGTGTCAAACACCTAGCTAAATTAGAAATTTATTTAAATAACTGTTAAATTCAACATTGCTGAAAAACTGAAGGAATAGGACTTTTACAAAAAAATATTTATGAAATACATAACAGAAATTGAGCTCATAGAATAAATTCGAAAAATAAAAAATGTTGAATATAATAACCTTCGGAAGGAAATAATTCCCAGTTTATATTTGTTGTAACTGTTAAATTCTTAAAAGACTTGGCTAGATACATGACGGAGGGTTAAGCAATTCTTTTTTTTAATTTTGTTAAAACTTGACTTGGGAAAAATTCTTTTACTTAACATAAACAAGAGCATAAACGTTGTGAAGAAACAGTAGTGTTAACTTTCTTTTTTAATCAAACCCACATCATGGAAATAAAACCACTAGATTGAACAAAAAATTGCTAATTTGCCAATATTGATTATCAAAAGCGGCCACCATCGCAAATAAATGCACTGTCAAAATAGGATTTTCCAAACGAAAAGCGTTGACGCCGCGCTCTTTAGTTATGCTTCATACAAATTGTATGGGCATGAACATTTTTGACAACCAGAAAACGCTTTCCGCTTTTGTTTAGGTACGGCTGAAACATTGTATTAGTGATGACTATGTTGTTGAAAATACAGAACTGTTATAAACGCGTTCTATTGTTAGTTTTGTGTTCTTCGTCATGTATTCCAATCACTCTTTCGACTCTTGCGTTAAAATCTACGAGAACTATAACCTTTGGTGTTATATTGTCTTATGTTTGTTGGAGTACAGCATAAAATTCTTCTTTTGTTTCGTTAATATCAGCGATATCTTAAAACGTTCTTAAACAATTTTAACTTTTATCCAACTGAAGGGTTTTAAAGCTTTTTTTTTGGTCATAATCCAATTTATTGGAAAAAAGAAATTTAATTTTTCATTTTTTCCTAACTCTGCTTTAACAGAAAGAAAGGTTATTTAAACAACTATTAGCTCATGTCTGAAAAAAAAATTAATTCCTTAGCTAAAAAAGACGCCCTACAGGAAATTACTTCTCTTTTGTTGATACGTTTTTTTTTTTCTTGTTATTTTTTTCTCTTTTTTTTGCATTTAATATAAATTTAAGAAAGCGCTAAAAACTGCTTTTTCCATATTTTCCTTTTATCCTTTATCTCTTATGATTCTGTTGATAAGCAGTTTGTAAATATTTTATTCTTCAAAAAAAAAAAAAAAAAAGTTAAACAGGTTATTACATTTTTCTCATAATGGTTTTGGTTGGTGAAGTGCACAAGTTGAATAACAAATACTTGAGGTGCTAAAGTTCGTGCCACGTTCTTAGCGTTTTTCTTTATTTACATCTTAATTCTTTTCAATCCATATTTTTATATGCCCTGTGTTTGTGTGTGTCGTCATAGATGACTGTAATGGCAGCCAGCATACCTTTACTATTTCTTGACACTAATGCTTGTCTCTGGCTCATCATCATCGCCATTCACTATTATCATTTGTGGTGGCACCTTCAGTATTTTCATGAATTTCTTTCGTGTGTATGACAATGTCATTAAAGTGCTCTTGAAGTATCGTTTTAATTCTCAAGGCAGTTTTATAAGTTTAATGCATCTGAAATTGCTTTACCATAGAAAATTTTTCAAAATTCTTCTTTCTCACAATTTTCTTTTTTTACAAGACATTAACGAAATATTATTCTTTTAAGGCTGCATTCTGCTAAATATCTTTTTGAATAATAACTTGTTTGGGCTCAACGTTTTTATTTCATTAATTAACGGGTTTTATATTTTATGTCATTAACAAAAAAATATTAAGCAAATTAAAATGTAATTGATACTGTGCTGGTGAAAAGAAACAAGAAAATCTTAAAGGATTTCTTTTTAGAAATATTAAAGTCGGTTAGTTACATGAATACATGGCCCATTAATTACGTTAATTATGTTATGTAATTTTAACACAGCTTTTGCAATCCTGCATCCAATTTTTAACAATTTAACAAGCGAAACACTTAAGACTGTATGTGTTGTTATTATGACGCGAAAGACTGATTTAGCGGCTTCCAGGTTTTTTGTTACTTAAGTGACAAGATGTATCGCAATAAGCCTGGAACAATTCAACAGCTAAAGTCCAGTATCCAAAATAAATGGAAAATGATCTGAAAAAAGCATATAAGGCAGAAACAAACAACTGTTTTAAAGACGATTTCATACAAATACCTAGCTGAATAGCGTATTCGTGTTGCCTATTATAATTTTTAATAAGTTTCAGTTTCCAGAGAAATATTAAATTTTAAAACCGTAGAACTTATAGAATAGTTTAATAATTATCAAAGTAATTTTGTGGGAATATTAAAAATGTTTAGTTTAAAAGATTTTGCTTGTCGTTCTTAATTCCCAATTTTTATTCTTGATAAAACCACTGAAATTTATTGTTGAAGGATAAGCTATTACTCAAAAAAGGTCATGCACAGATTTTAGAAAAACTAAAGATATTAAACAAATAAAATAAGCGAATAGGAATTAAAAGCAACAGCTTTACTTGTAACAATACAAAGCTTAAACAAAAACAGCAACAATAAAAAGTGAGTTCATCTTTTCTCACACTCCCTACTACAGTTGGTTCGAACATTCCTACAAAATTACTTTGATTATAAACTAGCAACTGCACGGCTAAAAAAACTAAACTGACAACATGCTCTATTTTTTGGAAAACAATAAAGCAAGTTGTTTTTTCCTAACCTACTTACAACTACAATTAATGTTGGAAGAACTCCAATTTCTTCATATAAAAACTATTGGGTACACGGGTACTCCGCTAAAATGTTTATTTATCAACAACGTAAGCTTAAAGCTCTAAAGCCACTGAACCGAATTTTATTAATCGTCAATAAATCGACACCAAAAACACTAGTTTTCTACATCTGGAGATAAAATATTCTATGAGCTGGAGATTTGCACCACGAACCTGGTTACGCATTCTAGGATTAAAAAAAGTAATGCGAAGTATAATCTTATTTTGGATTGCGCCACCCGTCATTTAAACGCTATAAAAACTTATTGTTAAATATCTATATTTTATTAATTTTTTTTAGTGGTTCTTTGGAATATTCGATCCTTGACTTAAAATGTTCTTATGCTTGAAGGGTAATAATCATTGATTTAACTGCTTGATCCCCAAACTATTAAATTTTGTAAAGAATACAACAGTTATAGTTACACAAACGTATAATACCCTACAACACTTGAGAGTTATTTGTTTTGAATTTTAAAAAGCTTATTGGAAGAAAATATTTTAGGTTTATTTAACAAGTTTGCTTCAATAATTAATTTAGGAAATTTTTATGGTGTTCAAATTAGGGCTGTGGAGTCCTCAAGAAAAACTGACTCCATCTTCTGGAATTTTTTAAGTACGACTCCAACTCCAACTTCGACTCCTACCCTCGCCTTGTTGCAAATGTATACGAGACTGGTTCTTATTTGACCTAAATCCTTTTTTTTAATGCAGTACAATTTAAATCATTAAATAAAGCATGAAAAAGATTCTGGAATATTTAAAATCGATATTTTAGTTCTAACACGTGCCGAATTGAGCTTAAATATAGTTATTTACATATGAGTAGGTGAGAGGCAAAACTCGTTCGTTGCACTTTATTCGAATTTTGGGAAAATTCAATTAGCATCTAACTCCCGATTTAAAGGAGCAAATTAGTTGAACGTTTTGATTCTGAAATTTAAAAATTTAAACCAACTTTAATACAGAAACATAATACATTAATTTTGGAACGAACGATTTTCGCTACGAATTTTCGAAAGAAACGAGTTTTGCTACAATCCATATGGTTTCGAACTAGTTTTGCAACACACAATAGCCCAATTAATATATTAATTTACTAAAATGCTAAAAAAAATTAACAAAAGTTGTGTAGGGGAGAGTTAAACTACACCAATTTACATCTTTTTCAAAATACGTTTTATATACAGTGGGAATCTGAAGTGTTCCTCTATCGATGTGTGAAGTATTATCTAATGTAGTTTTCGAAATAGAAAACTTGAAAACAACACCAAGTCCACCTTGCTTAAAGGGAATCAAGTGTACTAAGTGCTGTTTACCAGTGAATTTGTAGGTGCAAAGAACATCAAGAGTCCTTTTTTGTAAATTGTGAAGTGAGATCTTTTGTTTTTGATATAGATTAATTAAAACACTGCCATTTTGGTTTTGTTTTATTTGTTTAGTCAAATATTTCGAATTACTTTGTTAATCATTCTCAGGCAAATTAAATATATTTTTATGTAAATATGCAGATGCGCCTTCTGTTGTAACTTGTATAATTTGTATAACACATTTTGAATAGATAAGTAAAGTAAAAAACATTTTGCAAGTCTTGTAATATTTTTGGGAAATAGCAGACCTTTTGTTGTTGGACTTGGTGCTGTTCGTCTTACAGGATCGAGCAGTACCAATGCCATCATGGAAGGTAAAGAAGACCCAGTCCAGTTTAATAAGTAAAGGTATTTCCGTTCCATAGTCAATATTATTATTGTCCAAGAAAATATAAAATTGTAAATCTTTATTTTCGCTCCAATTTTCCCCAAAGTGAATTAATAAAAGTATTCTCAAATCATTTAATTGATGGGAATTTTACCAGGAAAAATGTCATGTATTTTTCCAAGTTTCTTTTCCTTTTTTATCCTACACTGATAGAAAAGGCGTCATAACGCTGATGTATTTTGGCATCAGTACTATGACAATTGTCTTCGTTTTTAACCCAATGACACTTTTCACCATTGTGATGTCAACCTTCACATCACTTGGCCAATGTGTCATCAGGGTCAAAATGAAATTATGTCATCAATGGGATAACATATCGGCATCACAGAAATGACAAACATGTCCTCAGTGCAATGACGCAGTAACATCGGAGAAAGGACACATTAACATCAATTTAATGACAGTTTGTCATTAAGTCAAAGTCATTGGATTTGACTTAAGTCAAAGTGTGAGAATATTATTATTTACTTACCCGTTACAGATGCTCGTTTCACGTTTGTTGAATTACGACCTTTGTTTACAGCAGAACTCCCAATAATAAGACACCAGCACCATGCCCCATATGAATTTCATAATCATTCTACTTTGAAAATTTGATGTATTTAACAAAATAATTAAAAAAAATAGAATATAGGAATTTTTGCTTCTTATAATACATGAATCAAAATGTGGCATTGAATTGATGTCACTATAGTCATAAAATAGATGACACGTAAAAAATGACAAAATTGTACGAAGACGTTAGTCATTAGATTGATGTTACTTTTTGCATCATTGATGCCATTTGTAGTAAAATTGATGTCACAATCGTGATGTTAGGGCATCATCAATATGAATATGCATTTTTCTATCAGTGTATTATCATAGAATTCGAAGGTTAAAGGTTAAAATGTATTTCACTTAGTGTTTTATGTGAAAGGGTAGCAAAGTACTCATCGAAGTAAATTTTTGACGCTGTTGAGGTGAATAAAATTTCACTAGCCCTAGGAGCTAGAATAAATTTTGGCATTAGCGTAGAAATTTTTGACAATTTTAATTCACCGTAGAACTTTCCTACCGTTTCACACACACCCATACATATGAACATCGCTACAGAGATATTACTAAATATACGATTTATAAAGATTTATATGTCAAAGCGAACTTCTTTACAAATTTGCATTGTTAAATTCCCTAAATCGACTTCATTTTATCAACGATATCTTCAAATAATAGTGAACCAGCAAGTGTTTTGTTATATAAAATGCAAGAGGTAGTTTTGAAAATGTCTCGAGAGTGGAACGAACCAATTTTGTTACCAACTGCAATTTTGGGTCACATAAAAACAAAGAAAAGTGCGAAAAGATCTGACAAAATCAATTGTTATCTTAATTTTTTAATTTTAATTTTAAGTCAAATTACACATGCGAATTATATGAAAATTTATATAATAAATTAAATTACTTTTTATTGAAATTGCAAATCAACATTAAAAAATAAACTACAGTAGAGCGAGAATAGCTCTATTCAAATTTTATTTAAATTATAAATGTGTATAATATAACATTTAGTTAAAAAAATTGGTTTTATTTATTCAAAAGTTTGTTGGGTCTGGCTAGACTCATGCGTTACGAATGTGAAATTAAAAAACATGTGTAATAGGGAGGGTTAAATTGTAGAGCTAGATGGAGGTAATAGTTTGTGTGCTTAATAAAAATAAATAATTAATAGATAATTTAACAAAAAAATAATAAAAAACAGCAAGAAAGAAAGTTAAAAATACGTCATCTTCTATACAAAATATATATGGTCTGGTCAGACCACATGTGTTACGAATGTGATGTGTGCAGTAAAATATTGGAATAAGTTTCCTTATACATATATCCTTTCCAGGTTATATTTTTCAGCTTTTTATAGTAAACTAAATTTTAGAAGGGTACCTGAAATTTCAAGTTATAAAAAAATTTCATTTAAAATCGAAAAAGGTCTGGCCAGACTCATGAGTAAGACGAAGGGTTAAGCAAAGTTCGAAACTGATTGCACATTCCGGACGGAATCAAATGTTTGTTGATTTTTTTTTATTTTTGTTTTTTTTTTAAGACTTTTTGTTAATTTTTGACAGTATGTTAAGCAAGACTATGCATACTATGGTTGGGCCTTTATTGCGAAAAAATAATAATAAAAAAGTCGATAAAGTTAAACTAAATAATTTTTTTATTTTAAAAAATATAAGAAAAATTTTTATGGTGAAAAATTTGGAGACGGAATCGCGAGTTTTTGTGGGTATTTCGACTCCGACTCCGGTACAAAGACCGACTCCTACGCCCTGGTTCAAATTATATCAAATGAGATTATAAAGATCGTGATCAATTGTAGGCGATACCAAAATAAGTTGGTAGGTAAGCACACATTTAGAAAAACACTATTGAATTGAATTTTCAACACTTCTTTAGGATGCAAGAAAATAATTTTCAAAAATATATTCGATATATTTTATTATAGTTTTTAAACCCTAAAGAATTATCAAAAAGTAATTTCAATTTTTGGGAATACAAAATTTAAATTTCAAAAGATTTTGTTATTCGTGCTAAATTCCCAGTTTTTATTATTGATAAAAACACTTGAAATTTATTGTTGATGGGATAAGCTATTCCTATGCGCATTTCACTGGTTGCTTAGGCCAGATCATCAGGAAACTTCATCCATAAAGATTTTAGAAAAACTAAAGATATTAAACCAAATAAAAATGTTAAACGTATAAGACTTATAGCAACAGTTCTACTTGTAATAATATCAAAGAATTTTTAAAAATAAAGCTCATTTTGGCCAAAAGAAAATAATAAATTAACCCCCCCAAAATGTGGGGCCATATTTCATGTGCAATAAAACACAAATTTTGAAAGTTAAATAAACCCCTAATGAAATAAATGAACGGTTAAAACATAAAAGAAATAATGCTCTATTTTTTGGGGCTTATTTCATATGAAATGAGACCCCAATTTCTAAAATGAAGTAAGACCCCAATATGTATAATACAATTTCTTGTACAATTTTAGCTTACATAATCGTGCTATAGATTATATATAGGTGAAGCTCATGGTAAAATAAATACCAATTCGCTAACTAAAGCTCTCGAAACCGAGGCCGCCTACGCAGAGATGTTTTTAGTCAGCGAAGCCGGTGAGGAGAAAATCCATGCCACAAAAACGTGTTCGTTATAAATATAAAAATTAAATAATTTCCTAAAAAATATATTAGGGATTTATTTTATTATGATTTTTTTGGGGGATTATTACAAATGAAATAATATCCCAATAAAAAAATTTAAATAACAACCCAAACAAAATTAAAAACTCGCCAAAAATTTTGTTGTTGTTGTTGGGGTTATATTTTTGGGAATCTTATGTTCGAATTTGCTGCAAAATAAGTTTTTGAGAGAAGCAAAAGTAATTTTAAGGGTTAGTTGAATGTGATTTTTGAGGTGGGACACCCAGAATCAACGTTTAAATAAAAGGTCGAGTTAAACTCTTAAACTCTTTAACCATCATAAAATCAAACTTATCTGCGGAGTTTGTACATATGTAAACGGTAGTGGCAATAATACAACAACGACAACGCCAGAAACATAACATTACATTTTATTTGTTGATTTCGTTGGTCAACGTGTCAAAAACACAAGCAGCTTTCGACATTTCTCTATCTAAGTAAGAAAAAAATTATCTCAGTGTTTTCAGTGCCCCCGGAAAAGTGAATTCACCTGTTGATGTTGATACAACGCCGATTAAAACTCTAAAAAAATGGAGTTTTGTTGAGCGTCAAAAAATTAAACTCATTTGGCGAGTTTAAATTTTCCCTTCAGAAAATTTGATTCTTTTAATGTATCTAAGCTGTTAGATAACTTGCATCGCAGTTAAAAAAAATCGCCATTCAAAAGAAAAGAAAATAAACAATATAAGTTTTTTTTACATCGAAAAAAACTCCTTCAAAAAGTTATAAAATAAACGGCGCAAAGAGTTTTATTTAAAGAAAGGGAAATAAAACTCTCCTTTTAAGATTTTCATTCCAACTTTCATTTTTTCGTTGAAAAAAAGTAGGATCAAAGATGAAATATCACTTCAATATGAATCTGTTGGTATACGACAGTGTAGATCTTCATTGACTCTAATAACGGACCGCCATCTAACGTTTTTTTTCAACTAGTGCTTATTTCGTGCATGGTAACACTTAGCTCATGTCTGATTTGACAGATAGTTAGTTTTATCCTTCCGCTGAACGAATATGGTTGTGTATACGCTTGAACAGCGCTGGGATATATTGCGACATTACTTTGAAAATCTTGGTAATGTTGCAGAATGTGTGCAAAAATTGCGTACGGATTTTGGAAGAGAAGAATCACCGTCAGCTCCGTATGTTCGTTATCTTGTGAAAAAAAGTGAAAGAGACTGGCATCCTCATCGATAAACCAAGAGTGAAAAGCCAAAAACCTATGCGTGCTCTGTGATGGCAACATATTTGATAAGCTTTGTTAAAATGTTAGCAAAACAACAGACGAATGCTCGTCATCGGCTTTAATACGATTAATTAAGGGTGGATCAACCATAATGCACGATGTTAATTGTGAGTCCCAATCTAATTTAACATTTCTTTGTTTTAGCGTTTGTCAAATTCAACCATGAGAGAGGTGCACAATTGAGCAGCGCGTTAAGGTTCTTGATGCCTTTAACGAAAAATGCATTTCGTGCACTTCGTAATTTTTTTTGGTCAGCATAATTGACCAAATGTGTCCACAATCAGCGAACCGGGTCTGTAGGAAATGTAAAAACACCTGTGCGTGCTCGCCCACTTCGTTCTGCGTCATCTTCGAACATGACGTCGGCTAAGCTGTAACCGTGAATGGTGTTCGCTATCGTGAGATGATTAGAGAATTCTTGTAGCCAGGAACTGGACGATATGTATGTAGTTCCAACAGGATGGGGCTACTTGTCACACAGCCAACGGAATCAATAAGGAGAGAACAATTCAAGAGCTAAACGATCCTCAATTATGTCACAGAGTCATTGAAAATGTGGGCCGATATTTTTTTTCACACATAATTGTCATAGATCGTACACAAAAAATTTTTATTTTTTTTGTTTAGTATCAGCATTATTATAGTTACTCTAAATCTTTCAATATTTATCGCAATTATAAATTTGAGTATTGTTGACTGAAAAATAATAATTTTTCAAACAACTTAATAATGATTACTTTGAAAACATATTATAATAACATGATAGGTTTCTAAACGTGAACTCATGCTATATTTAAGAAGCAATCAAAATATCTTTACTCTAATAATATTTTGTTACCGCATTTGAAAATTGTTTGCATCAGTTATATTGTTGTTTTAAACATTCCTATCGAATTATTTTGACTTATTTTTTATTTTATTTTTAGTAAATAAAAATAAAAATGCAATTTTAAAAAAATAAAGAAATATTATTTATATTAAAAAAAAAATGTTAAGTCCCACAAAATAAAAAAAAATTCAATTTTAATTTTTTTTTTATTGTTGTGCAAGTGATGCTGTATCCTAATATGATTATTTCTTAACTTATTATGATTAACATGACAATAATATGATTACTTCTTAACTTTATATGTTTACCATGACACTAATATAATTAATTATTAGCTTATTATGATTAACATGTGTTACGATTTTTTTTTTAGTTTTCTTTAATATAGTGAACAATTTCTACCCTTGGGAGAAATCGTGCCGATTTAATTTGTCTGTTATATGTTAACATATGCTTACGAGAGTTACTTCTTCATATGCTTGCAATTGCATTTAAATTCTCACTCTCGATGAGTGTTTATGTAGATATGTATGTTTGTAACATTGCACTTATTGGTAATTACACTCAATTAAATCACCAGATTCATTACCATATATGGTAATATTCCTTGTTTTGAAAAAAGTAACATTCATTGTCTTTTTCCCACCGACGATCAATCTTAATAATCTTGACATGTTTTCTTTTACTCTGCGCTCATTTAATTGTTATTACGCATTATATTTTTTTATACGCACTTCGTTAAGTTATAAGCAAATTGAAAAGCTTCATAACCAAATTAGCAGTGATTAAATAAAGAACTTAGAAGTGACTTAAATAGTGCGTGAAAAAAGGAAGTTTTTTATAAAAAAAAAAAACAAAGAACTTGAAGTTATTATTAAATTTGTACTTGCCTAAAGTTTTAATTTTGAATAATAATAAGTATTTAACAAATTTCAAAATTAGTAGGAAAACGGAAAAGTTAAAGGTAAAAAAAAAACATTTTGGAAAATAGAAAATTTTAATATTCGGTATTCTGTTTTATTGTACCCAAAAAAAAAAGTGACTAAAGGAATTTGGGTCCAACTTCCATTAATATCATTTGTATGCTAAAACACCGTTTTGATTACGTCATTATCGGAAACGATCGCCAAAACTTCGCAAGTGATGCGGTCAAAATTACAAGAGTAATTATGTAACTTAATCTCCCCTTTGAGTCGAAATATGATTTAAAAAAAAAGCTACATGTTAAGTATTAGCATTTCGTTCAGAATCTCTAATAAGTAATCTTAAAACCTAATGAATTTGACAATAATTTAACATATATTTTTATTTAAAATAAAAGAAAAAAAAAATATATTTTCTAAAACACTATTATGGAAAAAGGATTAACCTCCATATTCATAAACGATTATTAAATTTAACAACCGTTAATTAATGGCAATTTTTATAGTAATTTTGTTCTTTAAACTTTAATTAAATTTAAGAAAATTTTTATGAATACAGGCATAAAACTTTAAATTGTTTTCCAAATCAAATAAGTAGCATACTAATTGAAACTCTAAAATTATATCGTAAAACTTAAAATTAAATTTTTCTATTTTCTAATTTTGAATTAATTATATATAAACCTTAAGATACTAATTTTAGATAAGTAATTTGCTGAGCTAAGTACAGTAGTAATATATATATATATATAGTATATGTAAAAAGAAAATTTAAAACAAAAACATAAACGAAACAAAAGAATAAATAATGAATTTGATATGGTTTTCTTAATTTAATATACATGAATACTTTTAAATTTTCTTTAATCATACACTAAAATATATTTTTAATCCATAGTTAAAACTATTTTACTAACACATTTTTTTTGAGTGTAATTTATATTTATTTTTTTAATACTCCTGTATCTTAAACTATAATTACAAAAATAAGTTTTTTTTCTCTAAAAGCAGCAACAACATCATCACTACCATCATTATGTAACGATTGCTGGGCCCTACAGTCAGAACATCATGAAAATTAAAACATCAATAGATATAATGCTTTGTTGTGAGTAAACCTTTACACTCTTTATTTTTGTAGTTATTGCTTTAGTAACTTAAGCTTCGTACAGAGTGGTTTGATATTACAATAATGTAAGTTCTAATAATATGTTGATAATTTTCTGCCAAAGAGAAATTTTGCTGTTATAATGGACTGCCAATGTTTTTTCCGATAACGTTAAAACCAAAAAATTCCCTTTCAGACGGTTGTAAAAAATTTTAAACAAATTTTACTGACAATATTGTTAGAGTTGACCACCGCTGTACGAAGCGTTAATATTGTTTTAAGTTGGCACCACTTTACAAAAATTACTCTTATACAAACTAACTTAGTGCCGATTCACATGCGTCAAGTTTGACTATCATGTGAGTTTGTACAATTTAAAGTTTTTATTCCTGCAAAGTAAGCGACATTGTTTTGCGTATGTAAACAAACCCCACATGTATTTTACTAAAAATTATTTAAAAAAAAAAAAAGAAAGTAAAGCTGTGTTCACATTATGTGTATTTGTCATGTGGATTGTCACTTTTTCACATGTTAAATATGTACATATCGTCTGAACCCCTTCAAACACTATCATGTGTTATTTCTCTGTGTACAGAACACATGACAATTTTGATTTAGAACGTGTTCTATTTTCAAGTGACAAAGCATCTGACATCAGCTGTTTTTTATTAACAAAATTGTTTGTGGCGGCAAAAATTAATTGAAATTGTAATACATATATATTAAAATAGTAAATAAATAATAAAACAGATAAAAAATGCACAAATTAATTATTAAAAATGTTTTTATTATTTTTGATAGGTTATGTCAAATGTACGTTACATACCATTATGTGAACATGTAAATAAAAACCTTATGTAAAACTCAAATTTTGACATACACATGAAAACACATGTGGGTAGAAAAGTGACATTCCATATGACAAATACACATAATGTGAACATAGCTTAAGTATGGATAAAAAACTATTACCGGTTGTGTTATTTTCATTTTGTATTTCTTATTTAATAATCAGTTCATTCTTTTTTGCATTTGCTTAAAATTCCACGTAAAATAAGTGCAGCTTACATTATTTCGCAGTTGTAAAAAAATGTTGCCAGAAACATTTCGGAACTTTTTAACAAAATGAACAGAGTACAACTCTATCAACATTATTTCATAGATATTCCGAACAAGTTTTTTTCATATTCGTTTTGACAGCATTTCACGTGAAATGTTGAACAGAGTACCAGGCTTTAGAAGAAAAATTTTAAAAACGTTTTAAATTTGTTTATGATTGGTTTGAAAAGTAGGTTTTAAAAAAAAAAAATTTTTTATAGTTTGTAAAACAAATACATATTTTCATTGCGGTACAAATTTGCGGTTTTAAATTTTCATAGAGGGATTTTTTTGGGACTTTAATTTATGAACTGAAAACATGAGGTAAAAATGTTTTGGCAACACTGTCGCCTGATATAAACAAACGATCTTTAGTTATCGATTATTATTTCAACATTTAGTAGGTGTGGAACTCTCTTTCAAAGAACATCGTTTGTTATAAAGTAATTATGAAAAGTTAAATAAATTCCAGAAAAAACATTTTAGATAAAAAATCGTACAAAATGGCAGCCAAGCTCATTAAAGAAATTAAGCGAGAGGTAATTGACAAAAAGAAATTATAATAAAATTCTCAATAGTTTTCGTAAGTTGTAACAAAAAAAAAAAGCGAAACAAGACTTTAAACTTTTACGTTTTCTAAATGCGATAAGAAATGTTCAATTCAATTTGTATAAAAGTGTCAGTAATAAATTGCATTATGAGACATACAAAATGTAATTGTATCTTTTTTTTTATGGAAAAAATAAATACATTTTGTGCCGTTTGTGGTATTATTTTCAGCACCGTGGTAAATAATTAATAATACACATAAATAAATATAATCTTTGTCGCATTTAAGCTGATATCGATAAGATTTTAATATCTTTCGATTTCAATGGCACAATGGTTTTAATCGCGCATAAAAAATATTTCTTATTATGTTTCAACTATCTGAGGTCGCATTAAAAATATTTCTTAATTAATTAAAAATAAAAAAAAAAAAAAAAAGTAAAATGAGCCAAAGTATATGGAAAAAAAGTATTTACTATACATTAGGCGTGTGTGTTTTTGTTTTAATTTTAACTTTATTTAAAGTTTTTTTCAAAAGTGAATATATTGGACTTCAACCTAATCTGTACATTGGATCAATATTTTCGTCGCGCTTGAATATTTTTTAGCGCAGTCTAACTAAATGGTGCGATAGAAAAACACATAAATATTTTATTTGGTTTTATAAAAATTTACACCTGGGTATTTCCACTGGAAAGTCTACTTTTTCACGTTATACCACCAAGCTTTTTAAATTGTTTCTCAAAGAATAATTTATATATTGATTACACTGCTCAGTAGCAAAATCGTCCGTTAAATAAAACTATATGGACTATATGGATTTTGATGCGCTGAACTCAAATCCGTTCTCGGTTTTTTTCCATCAGATCGAGATTTTGTTTAATGGGTGTGGCAAATTTTTTGCCCTTAATTAGTCAGGTACGGAGACATATTTCATCCTAGCTCGAGAACTAGTTATTCGATTTTCAAAAGTAAAACACCAGAAGATGTGTAACAAAATTGTATTTATTTTAGCCGAACAGAATTTTTCTGTATCTCTTATCGTTTTGGAATTATTCAGAAATTAATGGAGCAACATTTTTTTTTCTGTGCAAAATTCGTAATATTTTTCAATTTAAAAATGGAATTAAAAAAAATATAAAGCAAGTATTACACATTTTGCACTTTTTTCTGAGAGCTACTTATCTTAAAAATAAAAAAAGCCATGGAAAGGACCTGTTAGATCTTTAACGACTCTTTCGCCTTGTCGTATTTCACGACCCATTGGTGATTTGCCGGTATATAGTTGCCCTTGGAGCGGATACGAGTTTTTTGTGTCACAAACACACCAAACTTTTATACCATATTTAGCTGGCTTCGAGGGTATGTTTTGTGTGAGCTTCGTTCTGCCGCGGTATGGAAAGAGCTGTTCATCTATTGTAAGGTTCTCGCTGGGCTTATAATGGGCTGAAAGATTTGCGTTCAGCATTGTCCATATATCACGGATTGGAGCAGCTTTATCCGTAAGTATTCTTGCAGATCTGGTGTTTGCATCGTCAAATCGTATGAGACGTAGTAGAGCCCAAAATCTGTTAATGCCCATTGTTGCTCGATATAGAGGAAAAGATGTGATGGCCCATAAGTCCTTAGTGTTATCATTGCATGAATGATTCGCACCTGTCATTATTAAAATGCCAATAAAGGCATACATTTCATTCACAGTTACATCTTTCCAATTGAGCGGTGGTTTGTTGGGTATGTAAGTGGCATGAGCTTTTTTGTTTGTGTGGCGCACTTTAATGTCCACTATTTCTACGCTCAAGTAGCATTTAAAAAAAACAATAACAAATTTGATTGTTTTTATATACTTACGTAAATTTACCAATGGCCTATTTTGCAACATTATTTAAATATTATTGAGTTTAAAACCAAAATTTTATTATATAAAATGCGAATATCTACAAAGGGGTACCGGGGTACCCGGTTATTGACTAGCGTATATTTTTTTGGTTATTGACCGTAAAGTCTTCAGTTTTGATGAAAGCCAGCAAAACAGTTTGTTTCAGATAAAAAACACAAATGAATACCACATTTTTTAAATCGAACTTTTATTCAGGAAATACTCAAGCATAAGATACTAGTCTTATAAGCAGGGAAACCAAAAATATGCAATTGCATGTTTTTCTTTGTGCGACCAATGAAGGCACAAACAATATATTTATCCGTTTTAGGGCTTTTTATGAATTTTGGCATGGATTTGTTAGTGCATATTTTTGTGTATTTTAGCGTTTGCCGCATTTTAGCAATATTTAGTTAAAAGAGCTTTTTTGCAGCATTTTTTTAGATTTTAGCGCATATTTTGCCTCTTGAAGATGATAATTTGATCAAAACCGGTAAACACATTTTAATTGTACTAAGAACGAAGTCTAAGTAAATGGTGGGAATCGGTCTATAACTTTACACATTAAGATTAAATTCGCCCCAAAAATATTTTACTGCAAATTAAATTCTTTTAGAATCAGTTCAGATTTGCCCAAAGCTGATATATATATAAATCGCTTAAACTTCCTTTGTTAACATTAATAAACAATTTAGCGACCGTTCCTAAAATCCCTTTTAGACAAAAAATCTCATATGAATTTTAACATCTAGATAATATTTTACGCAAATAACTCTTATATGAATTTTACGCTCTTAACATAACTGTGTTTTGTGACGGCCCATCGTTTTCAAAAAGGGTAAAATCTCTAAAATTCGTCTGTAATAACTATGGAGTTTAACCTTTACCAATTATAATTTTAGAATTGTTTTTATTAAATTGAACTTTAATAAATTGTTGAATATTTTGTTTTTAAACAAGCTATTTTTGAAAGTTTTGGGGCATATTTTAAACAATTTTCAGGGCATATTTTCAAGTTTTTACTGCATATTTAAAGCGTATTTAACGTGTTTTAAGAGCATAGTTTGTGGTTTCCCTGGTTATAAGTGAAGATGTTAATTTGCAAGTTATGCAAAAAATAAATTATAATGTTAGCATTTAAGACAATCTTCCCTTGTCCCGTGATAATTTCGCCCGTCGTAATCATCAGTTAGGCGCACATTTCAGTTCAATGAACGGAAATTTATTGACCCGCCCTCGTATCCTTCCCTTTTTTAATTTCCATTTATTTAACTCTAAGAAGTGCAATATCTGCTTGATGAGATCGCTTTTAGTTCCAAAATGAAGTTACATACCGCTTTTTACATAAAGAGACTATTCCATCCCACCCTGCCATAAATACTGTTGAGCGAATAATTAGTAGAATTCGCGGCAGGGACTACTTTTAAAGAATAAAGGTGATGCCCACTATGATCTGAGAAAATTTTGAAGAATATCTGTTAAAAAAAAAATTAAGAATTTGCGTTAGAACTTTAAAACTAAATTCTTTTACTCATGTCTTGTTATATTATGCTGTGAAAATATGTATTTTATCGAATCTTCTATTGAAATGCTTTCATTACAATTACGTATGAGCATAACATTTTTTAAATACGCCGAACTGATTTTGTTCCTTTGTTTTGAACAAAGAAATTTTAAATCGAAAAAAGTTGTTCACACAGATAAGTGGAAGGAAGAAAATGAATTTTTTTTAATTGGGTATATTCATCCGTATTTGGGTTTTTCCAAAATGTGATAGCCTCCATTTCGTCTGGAGCTTTTATTTTACTACGACGTATTATCAGTTCCGATTGGACATCAAACTCAAATTTCGAAATATCACAATCGAAAGGGTTTCTAAAAATATCTAGCAACCGTTGTATAATTTCAATAAAAAATTTGTTCAATAATTGGCAAATACTTTTTACGTAATTTTCCTTGACATAGACAACTGATGTTTTTGGAAAATTAGAAAAATTTTCAGACTGCATTTCATCGTGAAGTAAAAAGAATTTAGTTTTAAAGTTTAAAAGAGTTTGCCATAAATTATTTTAGGGTTTTTCTTTTCTTTGAAGTTCCAAATTAAATTTATTTAAAAGTGCTGTTGTGCCCGCTAAGAATCGAAGATCTTAAATATGTTTGGTTTGAGAATGAGCCGAACCGAACCGAACAGAATGAAGTTTGTGGATTTAAAAAAAACCGAACGGAATTAAATGTTCTGATCTTTTGTTGAGTTTAATAAGAACAGCATTAATATTATGTTCGAAAGATGATTAACAGGGAAACGTTATTTTTTTAATGATTTTCTACAGAAACACTATTAGCGTTTGTGTTTTCTACAAATCTACCGAACCGAAGATCTAATTTATTTTTTTAAGTTCTTTAGCGCTTTATTAACAGCAATATTTTTTATTTTTTTCTTACAGTTTATAGACTTACGCATCCCCATGCCCTGGGGTTATGTAGTTGGACGTTGGTATGGCAATCGTAAAATAAGACCAATCTTGGCCTTGCACGGATGGTTAGATAATATGGGAACATGGAACACTCTTATACCGCTACTGCCCGAACATCTCGGTATACTCTGTATAGACTTACCTGGACATGGTTTGTCACCCAAATTACCGAAAGGCATTGTTTATCATGCAGTCGATTACGTCTGTGTAATTCTGCGCATTATGGATGTATACGACTGGCAAAAAGTTTCGATATTGGCACATTCCATGAGCTCTATGTTGTCTTTCATATTCGCCTCTTTGTATCCCGATCGCCTGGATATGTTGATTAGTATAGATGTAGTGCGCACGCGTTATCGTGATCCCAGTACCCAAATTGAGTTCATACGTAATAATATTGAGAAATATTTAATAGAAGATGATCGTTTACAATTGGCCTCACTAATGGAGCCGCCCGCTTATACACGCGAACAATTGTTGCATGTTATGCACGAGGGTTCCGGTAAATCTGTGACCTTAGACAATTGTGATCATATTTTGGAACGTAATTGCACTAAATCTGTAAAATATCCCGACAAGTATTATTTCTCTAGAGATGGTCGCGTTAAATTCTATTTTGAATTCACTACCTCTCCACCTTTTGCTGCTGAATTGGCTAAAAGAATTCACGATGTACCCTATTGCGTCATTAAGGGTTCCCAGTCCAATTATATAGATGAACAGAGTACGGAAGTAATAGAAATATTGAGAGCAAAAAATCCTCATTTTGAATTACATGAAGTAGAGGGCACTCATCATGTTCATCTGAATAATCCACAAGGCGTGGCAGCCGTCATTAATCCATTTATAAATAGACATCGTCCACCTTTAATTGAATCGTGGTCGTTAAATGATGTGGTAGTGAGTGAAACCATGGAACAGTGGAACATTAAGAAGAGAAAACGAAGAAGTAAATTAAGACTTTTACCGTTTTTCACGAACTGTGGCTTGGATACGTTGGAGAGTGGTGGTGAAATAAGCGAAGATGACTCAATACGTTAAAAAAAAATAAAGCAATTTGATAAGAAAAACCTGTGATGCTTACAAATCCGTATGATTGGACTAAATTAGAATGTGTTCCTTATGTACTAATTATTACATGCCCAAAGTTTTGCCTGATATAACTTATGCCTGTATTCATAAAAATTTTTTAAATTTAATAAAAAAATTAAAGAACAAATTTACTATGAAAATTATCTTTAATAAACGACTGTTAAGGTTAATAATCGTTTATGAAATTGGCTTTTAATGTTTGTACCTTCCACCAATAATGGTGAATAAGTTATTATGGGTTGTTGAGTAATTCTTAGGAGATTTAGCGATGTCTGTTAAAATCAAGTGCACTTTCTAACGACTCAAAAGTAATGACTAATTTTGGTGCCATATTGTTTCTAGTTCTACGAAGCAGTGTGCAATCGAAATTTAGCTGAATTTCATTAATTAACTGGTGGCGGAATGCACCGATTCTTACTAAATTTTGCACAAACTCGATTTATATGACTATAAAAGAAACCACCAAATGTTGCGAAGATCGGTACCTAATTTACTAAGGCCTGATAAAAAGCTTATATTTATAAAGCACTTTAGTTCGCCTATACTCTAAAAGAAAAATGCTATTGTAGAAAAATTTGGTTGTTCATAGTTTCATTTGACAAGAAAATAAATTCGAAAATATTTAAAAGAATGGAAATTCAAAAGAAATTTTTAAAAATATGTGCAACACCTTAAATATAACTATGCCATCATTGAAATCTATTTTCCGCGTAAAACACTATAAAAACTATCGTAATGTCGATGATCCTCCAATTGTAATTAAATTTAACACACCATATGAAAAAAAACTTTTTTCTAAGAACTGTTTCAGCCCAATGTCGTAGATTTAAATCACCGTTACGATTATCTAATGTTGGTTTTCAAAATCTCACACCCCACAAATATGGCATTTGTAAAACAGCACTTGGCCTAAAGAAGGATATGCTTTTGAAGACAGTGTTTAACCTACGCGATATTGTCTATGCTAAGCAAAATGAAAATTATGAACGCATTGATATAATTTTTCACCAGCATCTAAAGAAGTTTTTTCGTTGCACTGAATAAGGAAGGCGGAACGTTTTCTTCCGCTAAGCTTTTACGCTGATATGCCATACCTAAACAAGAGCGTCAACGTTGTGCCACAAACAGTAGTGTTAACTTTCTTGTTTAATAAAACCCATATAATAAAAAAAAAATTAAGAGAAAACCCCGCTAGATTTCATTATTCATTATTAATAGCGGCCAATTTCACTAATAAACGCGCTGTCATAATCGGATTTTCCAATTAAAAGCGTTGACGCAGCGCTATTTTAGGATGCTTCATATAAATTGTATGGGCATGAGAATTTTTGACAGCTAGAAAACGCTTTCCGCTCTTGTCTTGACATTCTTTAATATTGTTTTGATCTTAATACTTCACATTGCTTATTTAAAATGTTTCTTTCTTGACTATTTTTTTATTTTTACGAAAGCATTCTTTTATTTTGTTGTTTTTTATATAACTTTTGTTGCTATTAGCATTGCACACTTTAATATATCTTTTAATGACTTTTAACAGTGATGAACGTGGAAGATCCCAAAATTTAACAATGAGTATGTTCAGGATCCTGGCTAAGCATAAAATAGGTTTAAAAATCGTGCACATAAATGCCCAAAGCTTAAATTATAAAGTTGATGAATTTAAATTAGTTTTTGAATACTCAGAGATTGTTATTATTTGTGGTTAGGAATTATGACTAGTGGCATCAACATCCGATAATCTTATATGTCCTTATGGCTACAAATTTTTTATATCTGACAGAGGAAGTCATGATGGTGGTGTTGCCATATTTGCAAAGAATCGTATCTCTTGCGAGATTTGCTGTAAGTCATTTTCTGCAAATTATTCCTTTGAGCAAGTGGTTGAGTTTATTTTTATGGAAGTAGCATCATTTGGCAAAAGCTGTTAGCAGGTTGAGCTTATTGGCCAAATAATAGAATATCTTTCACCTTTCTGTATTCTGCCCTTGAAAATCTCTCCACGGAATATGACGATATATTTATTACTGGTGATTGCAATTCGTGTCTTAATGGAGACCACTCTCCCTGATAATATGTAAGCGTTTGGTCTTTACCCACACTCACAATATTATTACAGTAACGGACTGTAGTTTATTTAAGAAATATTCCGTTCAGTCATTTTTAAATAAATAAACATTTAAAATTCCAAGCAAATTTATTTTTAACTGATTCTAACATCTATTCAAAAAACTAAGTGCATATTAATACGGATTTTCAGTTGCAGTTAATATTGACAGTTGATTGAGTTAAATTCTTCTTTATGTTAAAGTAACTTAAAATGTAATTTAAAGCAACGAAAAGTTCATTTAATTTTTACTGTCAAAAATTCAACCGCGAGTTCCGTAAAAACAAATCAATATTCAGTTATCTTTTATAAATTAATTGTCAAAAAATTAACTACATATTCCGTAAAAACAAATAAATATGCAGTTAATTTATAAAATTTTACTGTCAAAAATTCAACACCATATTCAGTAAAAACGATTAAAAGTCAGTTATTTTAAAAAATTTAACTGTCAAAAAATTAATCCCATATTCCTTAAAAACAATTAAATAGTCAGTTATTTTTTAAAATTCAGTAATTTTCGTTTACTCCACAAAAGAGTCAAATTTAAAATATGTAACTGTAAATTTACATAAAAAACCTAGGTACAGAGCTGCCGTTTTTTGTCATTTTTAACCAAAATTGGTTATATTTTTTCGATGTGGAGATGTGAATATTTTTTCATTTTGGTTACTTTTTTCTAATATAATACGTATGAATATGTTTTTCTTGATACAATTATTTACGAGGCCGAATAATATGTACTGTGTACTACAATTTTTTCATTATTTGTTACCAATAAACGGAGGTTTTTTAATTTATCAAAAACAAAACATCCCTTTCAAAACAGCAACCAAATGATTTTTTAAGATTTTTGCTAAGAAAATATTGCCATTTGTGATTTTTATATTATAAACGTCATATTCTGTAATCGAAAACAAATGAATCAATGGAGATTTTTAGTTGTTTTTTTTTAATAAGCTTAGTTTTTCTTGATTTTATGGGCCATTATTATAACTTGATGTTAGCTGTTATCCGGCGGTTAACAGATGCTTTTTGACAGATAACACATTGCTATCTGTCAATTTAATCTTATATTTAGCTAACTTCAAATTGTAATAATGGCCCTAAGAGAAGTAAAGATAAGTAGTACTTAAAGTAGGAAGTACATAAAATCATGCGAAATCGATTTCAGAAAATTACTGAAAAATTTCACAAAAGTCGTTTTAGTATTCCTAAAAACTTGAAAATAAGTTTAATGTTCTAAATATAGGTTATTTCCAGAAGTTTATTGAAATACATATTTGAAAATGCACATACGAATTTTTAAGATTTTTCAAAAAGACATTGATTTATTAATATCATTTTAAAATTTATTGAATTTTCTTTAAGAAATTTGTTGGTATGTAATAATATATATAATTAATTTGTAAAAAAAACTTTTGACTGTCAGTCATATACTTTTTCCCCATTGAATGTACGTTACGAAAGGCGAATTTGTTTATATTCGCCATAATATTTAAAAATCATTTACAAAATAGAACAATTTTAAAACAGTTATTTATAATAAGAATTACAAATTTGAAATAAAATTTACAAACAAAAGAAAAAAGTTTTTATAATATTTTAGATATACATATGTATGTATGTAAATTAAAAAATATTTAATAAAATGCATTCCGCATATCGCCAATCGCGAACGTAAATTTCGACAAAAGGATTAAGAAATCGCCACATTTGATACATTTTACTGTAAAGTGCAAATAACCTTTGTATTACAATGCAACTTAAAATAAATTTTAATGATTTTCTCAATTAAAAAAAGGCATTTTAAATTTGGTTATATTTTTTTACATTTGGTAACTTTTGAAAAAAATTTGGTTGTGGCAGCACTGCCTATTTATTTTGCGTTAAATTTGATTTGATTTATTCTCTTCAAATTATATTATCGAAAAATAATAAAAAAATTTACCCATGCGGTCACCTGAAACGCAAAAAGTTTTTTAAGGTAAATACATTTTTATTAAAATCACATATGTGTGTACTAGAAACATAAATATGCGGTTTTAATAAGATAAACGAATACTACATTTAAAATAAAAACAAATTTTGAAATGTTGTTCTACAATATTTAAATTAGGAGAGCGAAATTTTCATACGTCTTAAGCTGAAGGTCCACACCATGCGTTCATGCGTAGATGCGTATGATACTTTCTATGCATTTTATGCGTTTCTAAATTCAAGTTACATGCCATGCGTTTTATGCGCCAAATTTGTTTTTTTTAATCAGCTGTTGTGCTAATATATTTATCAATTAAAAGCAATTTTGCCAAAAATGGAAAGTGTAATTGATATTTTAATAGAATTTATTTAAAAGAATTCATAGGAAAGTAAGCTTTTATTATAAAAATATTCGTGATTTTTCACGGTATTAATAAGTTTTCAGTTCATGGCATTTGTTCAAAAAAAAAAAAAAAATATAATAAACACAACAAAGATGACACTCAGAACATAAAAGTAATCGATAACTAGAATGGCAAATTTTGTTCGTGGTAAAATTGTGCTTAAAATTAATTTTAATGTATTTTATTCTTTAAAGTTTATACAATCTTAATAACGAAAGCTTTTCTCTTATTAAAAACCTTTTTTAATACAAAAAAATAGTAAAAAGTAATCCACCACACAAACATATTTATCGATAACATTGAAAATAAAATATGATTTGTCATCCATGGCCATCAATAACAGCTGACTTTTATTCACCACACATGCGACGGATACAAAAGTAGAAAGTAAACCTACTTTGATGCGTTCATACGTCTATGCATTCTATGCATTTTGGTGTGTAACTTGTCATATGCAATTACACTGATTCAACTTTTTTGTCAAATGCATAAAAAGGACAGACGCATAAACGCATGGTGTGGACCTTCAGCTTTATCAAAACGGCACATACGTTTCTTTAAAATGCCGATTTTATAGATTAACTGATTCTCTTTAATTAATGAAAAGCTACTTGGATAAATTTTTTTGTTTATGGTAACGATACATAGTCAGTAGCTTGTTTCAAAAGAGTGGAAATCAGGGATGGAAAATGGCTTTTATAATTTTGTACGAACTATGAAAACAAAATGTAATTTTTAGGCCATGACGGTACCATTTTTTAATATTTATTTAAAAAAAGCTTAACGGATACAAAAATTTCATTTAACCTAAAGTGAGCGTTAAGTTAAAGAAAGGTTCATCCTACCTGATAGGTTAAAATAAAATTATACTAATACCTTTCGCTAACGGTAAAGGTGGATTCATCCATGCGTTACAAACAATAATTTTTTACTGAGAGTGTTCTTCAGAACAATCATTTAATTTAATTTTTGTTCTGAACCAATTCAAGAAAAAACTTGCCGAACAAAATAATTTCTCTCTCTCTCTCAGAATTAAGACGTCAAACTCAATATAAAAAAATTTATCAGAACACATGGGTCGATCGTTAGAAGAAAACTTATCATTAAAAAGATAAAAAGGGGCAAAAAGAGAACAAAACAAAATTAAAGTTGACATCTAGCAAAACGTTGAGATTTTGAAATTGTACCAAGTAAGACGCGGTAGTACCACGGTACTAAGATGGTCCAAAATATACAAAAAAAAGTACAATTGTACCATGACTTCCATCCGTGGTGGGAATGTAGCTGATATTTTTTTTTATTGATAACTAAAATTTGTTTGATACACTGAGAAGTATTAATAACAAGCTACATAAATTTATGCATGTTTTCGTTATGAATGCATGTTTAAATCAGTCGATAATATAATATAATTGTTTAATTTTTCGTACAGTACAATTATGTACATATATTTATTCGAAGGTGGCACAATATATTGGCAAGAATCAAAATCATTTTAATTTTGTTGCACCACGAAAAGAAAGTGAAATGTGTTGACAACTGTACAATGCTGTTTTTGTTTTTCCAATAGGTTATGTTTACTTTTTTATTAAATGAAAGTTGAGCCATATTTTAAGTGAAAACATTGTGCCACTTACTGCAAAAGGAAAATATTGTGGCGCTTAAAAGCATCTATCAACCAAAAGATTTTTATTTTTCTTTTGACATTGAAATTTTTAACAAATTTTATCAATAGCCAATGTTTTGATTTTAGTTTGTGCAAAAAAGCCAATCGATTATTTTGTATTTTTTTAATTTTTGACAATTGCTTTTTTAAAAATAAGTATTCTTGATTCAACTCTTTAGAAAGGACAAACGAGGAGGAAATGAATAATGAAATACGAAGTTTGACTAAATTTTGTCTCTAGATACAAGGATATAAAGGTGTTACTTCTAAAGAGAAAAAAAATTTCAATTTGTAACACTGTGTTATTTTTGAAAGTAAATTTTCATATGTATGTGGGCTAATATCATACATTTGCTTTTAATTTTTTCCTAAAGTATAAAAATGACTGGTGCGCTTTTTGAGTTTGCTATTGTTAAAAAAGCAAAAGTTGGCAGAAGCCAGTGTCCTTAAAAAAGTTACTTTTCACAATCAGTGTTTATTTTGCTATTGCTTTTGAAAAGTGTAGGCCTTTTTAGTAGTGGCACTTGTAAGCCTTTTTTTTTTGTTAATTTTTAAAAAAACAAATATTTCGAAATTTTAATAAAAATATTATTTTTTTTTCAAAAAAAAAATATTGTTTCCAAAACGACTGCGCATATTTAAACAATTTTATTACGGAATTTCGGTTTTTTTAGTTTTTTCAATAAGCTAAAGCGTTTTTGAGTTATGCGAACATATGTTGTGATACTCCGCCATTTTCGAAATTTTTGTATCGGGACCACCCTAATGATTAAAGATGGAGACTAGGTATGTTCTGAAAAAATGCTCGGGTAGCAAAAATACTGGGGGTCTGTCATATATTTGACTCCTCTAGGGGCATTCTGGGGCTAGTTAGGGTGGTGGCGGGTGATTTTATAAAAAATAATATTTAGTATGGGAGCCCCCTTTAGGAGCACAGATAGGTGGTTAGTTTGTAAATAAAACATGTAGTGGGGGAAATATTAGTGGGAGTCAGTCTTACATTTTACCCCTCTAGGAGCGACTCCGGGAAAGTTGTGAAGCTTTTTTGGCTTTTGTATCGTTTTCGCCTAACTTTGACCCCGATGAGGAGCAATTTACCCCATCCCACTCCCCTAATTTTTTGGCTCATGGGTTTTTTTACTACCTTCACAAAATTGGGGGTTCTAGCGTATCGAAATCTTGCTGCTAAGGATTTCCATATAACACTAATTCATACCTAATGTACATTGTACTTATTTTTTAAATAAAATTTTTTTAAAACCGAAAATATTCAATAAATTTAATATTTGTTATAACAATTACATCAAGTCTTGTTAAAAACCACAATTAGAAAAATTAATCACTTCTTTCAGTGTAATAATCTCATTCGCATTATTCTTTGGGAACAAAACTATTTTACACCAACAAAACACATATGTACCTAATGTTGTTTTTGTGTCGACCTTATAATTTAACTAAGTCACCCTTTACATCGTTCGATTCTTGTCTTTGCAATTTTTACGTTATAGGTGAGAGGAGGGATGAATTAATGCATCTCTCCCATAACTTAAGAATCGCACCGACAAAAATCGCACAATGTAAACGGCAACTAAGAAGAAGACAAAAAGTAACTGTATGTTTATACAATGTAGAAACTACAATGTAGATACACATTAACATACATAGTTCATCTCTATACAACATTTATTTTTAATAAATGTATCAGTCATTAATCACAAGGCTAAGTTGGTGTTTCTTTTAATTTTTTAAATATTTATTTGTGTTAAAGAAATTAGTTTGTTGTGAATTATATTGTTGTTGTGTGTTATATTGTTGTTGTAAATTATATTGTTTAAATAGGTAGGTATGTATGTATAAAAAAAGTTTGGTATTGTGAAAAAAAATTAATTTATTTTATTTATTTTAGTTTACCAAAGGGCGAAAGGCAAACTCTTTTTCAGATACCAAAATATGTTGAAGCCAAATGCGAAGCCAAATAAAAAGTCTAAAAAACAGTTAACTGAAAAAATATTTCACTTCTTGTAAATGGTATGTACGAAATATAATGTACTTATATGTTTATTTTTGATTTTTTTTAAATACATATGTATATATGTATTTTGTTTTTAGTAGCAGATGAATTGCAAACAAAAAATTTTTTAAAATATAACTTTGCCGACAAGGAAGAAACATGCCAACGTTGGAAGCAATGTATTAATTGTCGCCTGAAAGAGTTAGCGGAATGTGCAGATGCAAATATTGCAAATATTATTGACAGTTGGCCTGCATATAAACAGACTTTTGGAGCAGATCTGGTAAAGATAAAGTAAACTTATTTATGTGTATATACCTGTATAATTAAATATATTTTTATGTACATATATATTTTAGGTTTCAATTGATTTTGAGGGCTTATATCCCGAAAAAAATAATAACTTCTTTTCAAATTGGACAAAATTGAATAGCATATTGCCAACGTATCTTAACATGAATTTGAAAGACGTTAAAATGAAATCGGTATGGGTAGAAGCAAAGGAGAAATGGTCATCATTAGATCAAAGTAATGTACAAATAAACGATTATTTACAATACAATTTACAATATTTACAATTATTTACAAGTAAAATTTTACTTTATTTACAGATACAAAAGATGCACTTTTTATATTTCTTATACATGGGATTTTGAAACCTGAAAGAATTTCAAAAGAAGTTGGAAAAGCAACTATAGCCGAATCTCAAATGGCTACCATCAAATTCGTAGAAGCGGAGACTCAGTTAAATTTATATACAGGGCATTCACCATTTCTCCTAATTAAGAAAAGTCTTTTTGTAGTTGAAAAAATATTTGTTGTAGTAGATCAAATTATATATAAAGTAGATACAGTAGCAGCGGCATTAGCCCTTTGTTTTAAAGTCCACCAAGTATTCAACTTCAAATATAACACAAAATGTAAAAACTTTTGGTTATTTGTGCAAATAGTTTTATTTGATATAACTTTGAAAGGTGATTATGCAGGAACTTCTTTGCGAGGCTTATCAACATATTTTGAATCACAAAATTGAATTAATATCTTTTGATTGTAATTTACATATGTATATCGTTAGATAATATTAAAAAAGAAGCAAAAAACTTTGTAAAATTAAAACTATAAACATGTCAGAAAAAAATGCATTCATGAGTTGTCCATGAAATTCTCCAAATAATTTTCAAAGAAAACCATTTCATTGTATTTTGTAAATAAAAAAAATGTGTATTAGGTCTTTTTGTATATAATTAATAACCATACTTTAATAATAACATTGGTATTTATAATTTTCTTTAATTTAAAATATTATATGTATTAAAGAATTAATTTATAGTTTTCACTGTTTTTATTATTTATTTTATATATATTGTATATTATGTAAATATATATGTATTAATTAAATTTAAAAAGTAATATTTTGCTAATAAAATAAAGTAACAATATTAAAAAATTTGTGTATTTGAAAAATTGGGGGTTAATTTTTTGACAGTTAAATTTTATAAAATAACTGAATATATAATTGTTTTAAATGAATATGGGATTAATTTTTTGACAGTTAAATTTTATAAAATAACTGAATATTTAATTGTTTTAAATGAATATGGGATTAATTTTTTGACAGTTAAATTTTATAAAATAACTGAATATTTAATTGTTTTAAATGAATATGGGATTAATTTTTTGACAGTTAAATTTTATAAAATAACTGAATATTTAATTGTTTTAAATGAATATGGGATTAATTTTTTGACAGTTAAATTTTATAAAAAAACTGAATATTTAATTGTTTTAAATGAATATGGGATTAATTTTTTGACAGTTGAATTTTATAAATTAACTGAATATTTAATTGTTTTAAATGAATATGGGATTAATTTTTTGACAGTTGAATTTTATAAATTAACTGAATATTTAATTGTTTTAAATGAATATGGGATTAATTTTTTGACAGTTGAATTTTATAAATTAACTGAATATTTAATTGTTTTAAATGAATATGGGATTAATTTTTTGACAGTTGAATTTTATAAATTAACTGAAAATTTAATTGTTTTAACTGAATATGGGATTAATTTTTTGACAGTTAAATTTTATAAAATAACTGAATATTTAATTGTTTTTACGGAATATGGTGTTGAATTTTTGACAGTAAAAATTAAATGAACTTATTGTTAAAAATAAATGAAAAATAGGTAGACCGGTTTTTAATTGAACTTTCATTTATTTTATATTACAATTTCAGTTAATTTTACGTACAGAATATTGTGAGTGCAGTTAATATGGTAAATCCGCCACACCATACCTCCTCAACAAGCACGCTTATTGACCTTATCTCTGTATCCAAAATTGCAAACATAACTTTGTATGATCAGATACCAGCCCATTGTTTTTCTAAACATGACCTGATATTTCTAACTTATAACTTTCAAGTAGAGTAAGTTGAACAGTGTTACAGTTATCGTGACTTTAAGCACTTAGATCTTAATCATTTATACGAATCTTCATTAACTTTCCTTTTTCCTTTCTTAACGTATACTTGTGTAGGTTATTCCAGCAAAAGTGTAAAAAATTAAATTTTATTAAATAACAGACACCAGCATTCGCAACACTTTCGGCCGGGCGCAAAGATGTTCTCCTCTATGGTATAACAAACACTGGCTTCGCTTAATAAAGCTTATCTGCAAAGCCGGTCATCGGCTGGGCGGAAAAATGTTCCCCTCTATGGTATAACAAACACTGTCTTTGTTAATTAAAGCTTCACTGCATATCCGGCCTTCGGTCGGGCGCAAGCACTTTCTTCTCTATGACACCGGCTTCGCTAACTAAATCTTTTCTCCATAGTAATTATTTAAAATACAGTTCAGTTAACTGGTTCCTCTAAAGAGAGCCAACTCAAAAATTACACATTTTCACTTTTTTCTGGAAAACGATAAGCAGTGGTCATATCTACCCACTGTAAAAATTGTATGTTCTATTTTCCCGGTTCTGGCAATATTATGAGCAGTTTGCATAAGTGTATTAGGTAAATAGCCTGCTGTACGTTCAGGGTTTTTTTTTGATAAAAACAACCAATGCCAATATTATTTACTAAAACTCCAATCTCTTATAAGGAGCGTTTGAGTACATTTACAGTAAAATGCAGTAAATGAGAAAATTGAAAAATTTTCTCTCAAAAAAAGCTGTTGTCCAAAAAAGTACGCGAACGCAAAATTTGTAAAAATTCGTAAAATAAAGGCAACAGCTGATGGCAAATAATTGAAGTGTTGAACAATTTTTACACTTTTGACTTCTTAACTCGTTTTCTTATCGGTAATCGATTAAATACTTTTTATAACACGAACATTTTTGGAAAATACAAACAAATTATTTCATGTAATCTTTCATATTTGTTTGTTTTTTATTTTATTTGATGTTACCAATATGTGGCGGGTTAATTTGTTCATAAGAACATGAATAAATTTTTGCCATTGATTACTTAAGTACTCAAGTACTTCTACAACTCTAAAAAAGTAACAAAACAAAAAAAGTTTCAAATGTTGGTATTTAGCCAAATTAATGCTTCACAAACAAGTACAATAAATTAATATTTATTCACTTTTTATTTTTGTTTAGTTTTGTTTAAATTTTTCTTTCATTTAACAATTTTTTCACAATTTGTAAGCATTTTGTTTGTAACTTTTGTTTGTTTACCTTTTGAAACATATGTTTTTTTGATTTACTAAATTTTACTGCAAAAATTTCTGCAGTAAAAATTTGTAAATACCCAGACAAGAACGGTAACTTTTCACTCTCAATTTGTGTTCTCATTTACTGTATTTTGTGTACGCGAACGCAATTTAGTAAAATCCACTAAAGTTCAGTAAAATATAGTAAAAACTTTTGTGTTCTCGAACGCAGCTATTATCACTTTTACCAAACTTATGTAAGTTGTACCGATTTCTTCTGGCTACAGCTACCAATTTACTCAGATGGACTGATAAGAATTACATTTATACCTTTTTTAGCCGACTAAAAATTTATGAAAAAACTAAAAAAAATATACATTAAACTTTTTTTTATATGTTACGTGTCAATAACAATAATATTTTGTTGTGGTGAAAATCCATATTTTTGACATAATGGACTATTTAACACAAACGAATTTGCCTGTTTTTGTTGTATTGTTGTACAATAACTGCTATTGCTGCCTCACAGAGTGACCAGATTTTCAAATAATATAAAGATAAATCATGTTTAAATTGAGCTAAAAAAAAAAAAAATTTAGAGACAAAAAATAAAGCTCAAGGTTTTCTAATTTTAACTTTTAATTATACATATGTAGGAATATATTTTATAAAAATATATTTTTGATAGCGGTGCGGCGAATATAGGTTTTCCGAATAAGATTACGAATTATAAAATTCAACTATGGCGAACGCGAATACTTACAATATGTTCAATAGTCATATTCAAATAAATTTTTTATTTATGTTAATTTATACTACAAGTACTGTATATATATAAGTATGTATGTATATGTATTAACTGCAACACCGTCATAGCTCAAAAAAATTCCCCGGTAGTGAGCTAGTCTATCAGCGCCGAGGTTGCGGATTCGATTCCCGCCAGAGACTCTTATTTCTTTCCAGCAGACAAGCGTAGAGCTTCGCGGAATTAGCTTAGGGAATTAAAAAAAAATAAAGAAAACTTGTTTTAAGATTTTGATTTGATAGCACCACTTAGAAAATATAACGACAAAATAAAGAAGCCTTTTATAAACAATATAAAAAAAAACATCGAAAACAATTCTGCATCACTAACTCCGAAATTTAGTTTTTTGAGTTATGACGACGTTGCAAAAAATGAGTGATAAATATATGCATACGCACATACATATTTTTAAAATAGACTTATGTATTTTAAAAATAAAACAGAAAAACCCAGCTAGCAAAGGCTGTTTGTTTGACGATTATGTTTAATACACAACTCCCAAAAGAATCTTCTGATGATTATCTGACGAGTAACAAAAACAAAAACATCTAAATTTTTTTTATATATTATTTTTTTATTTATTTTTTGACACGCTCGTCTTTTAATCTTGGAATGAACCTTTTGCGACTCTCTGTACACTCAAAAAAAAAATCAATCCATCCGTACTCAAATCAATCTGGAGCGGTATTAATAGTACGGTGAGTACGGATTTTCTTGAATCAAGTACAGAAAGATTGATTCAAGTACGGATTTTTAATCCCAAAATCCTTAAATTATCCATATTCAATCCCGTTTTCGTACTTGAAATAATCCGAAAATGAGATTGATTTAAGTAAAACTAAGATTGAATCAATCTCAAAATGGACTTCATTCAAAAATTATAAAATTTTTTAATCCGAATTCGTACCTAAAATAATCCGAAAATGAGATTGATTTAAGTACAACTAAGATTGAATCAATCTCAAAATGAGCTTGATTCAAGTAATATAAAGTTTATTTTATCACGAATTCATGATTGAAAAAAAACAAAAAAAAAGAAATTACAAAGAAAAAATGATAATGATTGATTAACTTACCAGTATTACACATTACAGAATGATATAACACCAACATCATGCCCGATATGGTTTTTATTTTAGAAATCTTATGTACATATTTAACCAAAAATATAAACTAAATGAGTAGCATGAGTTCAAATTTAAAAAAAAAACTTTGAAAAGAAATTAATTTTCAAAAGTGATCCCATTTAGGATTGTTTTGAGTACGTTTAAGTGCTATTCGTACTTGAATTTTTGAGTACGACTCGTACTTAAAGTAATCCCAAAAAACTTGATTTATCCCGAGTGTTTTTCTTTCTGTGTATGGCTGAGCATTTTACGAGTTGTAAAATAATCCCAAGGTGAATCTCATACGACTCTTTGCATGCTTTTTGAAAGACTCGTTAGATAATCCCTACATGCGTCATAAACGATTCCCTTTATGATTAATAAAAGCGTCTTTCGCTGCGTTATGGAAGAATCTCTCATACGAATCAGCACGTGTAACAGTTTCTCCCGTGCGAGGAATCGTCTACAATTAAAAAATGAGCTCGTCGACGATCAAAAACACTCTTTGTGAGATTCCCAGTAGACTCCTAGACGATTGAAAATGCTAGCTGGGAAGTTTTGAAGCTTGGTTACACATGTATGTATTTGCATATTTTTTTGTTACAATTTATATTCTTAAAAAGTCTATTATTTTTTAACTACTGCATATATAAATTTATTCTAATAAACTGTTTTTTTTATTTTGAAATATGAATAAATAACACTAAATTAAAATTTAAGAAAAAACATTTTTGAAAAAAGCTAAAAGCTAAATGAAATATTTCAAGCTAAACGTGAAAAATAAAGCTAAATTTAGCTCGAAAAAAGCAAATATGGTCACACTGCTGCCACCTTCTAGTAATTTCACCATGGAACTAGCGTATTTTCACCACACGAGAGGTGTATTTAAAAATAAACATTAGCGGCATTAACTGTATATGTGACGCACAAAATAGAAAGGGACCTAATTGTAAAAACCGGTTTTGTTCAGGAGAGCCATTTTAAAGATTTAAATACGTGTATCTTTGGTGTACCATCACTTAATAAAACGCGCATATCTCTGGGAGGGAACAATTTTTGGGCATGGGATCGGTCTCATTCTATGCTCAGACGTTGTCCACATAAAAAAAAAAAGTGAAAATTGATTTTTTTACCCTTAGGTGCCTTTCTCTATGCGCGTTCACATACATATATTGAAAGTGTTAACATTTTTATACAATAATTACAAAAACAACTTAAATCAACTCAGAAAATGTTTATGTTGTTTTTGTAAATATTGTGAAACTGTAACCAACAGCTGTTCAATACGTATCGCCATAACCGTAGCTAGACTATTATTCTGGGGTGGGCAAGTGCAACCCCTTCTCAAAAATAAAAAATAAATACTTTTTTTTAACAAAATAATAATTTATTAAAACAAAATATTTTTTTAACAAGGTTTCGTTTAAATGTGCTAAATTCCCATTTCATACTAATAATAAGCTTAAATTTATTGTTGATGGGGAAATCTATTCCTATGCGCAATTCACTGGTTGCTTAGGTCAGATCGTCAGGAAACTTCATCCAAAGAAAAATTAAAGATATTATACAAATAAAACTGTTAAGCAAATAAGCTCTGATAAAATTCATTAAGCTCAAACTAGGCGTGACATAACCATAACCATACAAAACAGGTGTTTGTACCAACCTTATGGACAACACTCACATGCAGCAAAGAGAAAAAGAAAGAAAAAATATGCATGCAGCAATCGTTGTGCATACACCTACGAATAAACACACAAGCGTACTGACCGAGTACAGGCACCTCCGTACAAATCCCCTTTATTCTTTCTTCTCTCTCATAAAAACACAAGTGGAGCATTAAAAGATGAAAAGTGTGAAAGCAGATTCAGTTAATTTATGCATTTAAGTCGATGTATTTGAGAAGTAGATTAAGTTTAAACTTAGTTTCCTGTAATGGTAAACTCGGATTTTTTCGGCATAATGTGATTTTTTTTATTTCATTAAAGGCCAACATTTTAAGCAAAACTAAGCTGTTCCGTCAAAATTTTGTATACGAACTTAGTAATGCCCTATCTGTTTTCAGATTATCAAAACCTAGTTTAACTGAGATCTCGAAAACCCAGTCTCAATATGAAATGAGGGGCTTAAAGCACAAGGGGTTCAAGTGATTTATTTTAAATAATGAGACTGAAGCGGTTGTTTCGCTTGTGCTCCAAAGGAAGCAGGTATTTTAATGTCAAATGCTTGAATTGTTCACTATATCTAGCGTCCGGATGAGAATCCTACATTCACTTCTTGTGCTCTGAACAACTTCTCCGAAATATACCTATAATTCCATATGTAAACTCAATTTTAGAAAAAGGCACTTAGCCCCCTTGTGCTCTAAGCCCCTCAAATGTAAGTTAACCAATACTTTACATTTTAGTTTACTAATAATTAACTAATGACTGTAAATTTTGGCATTAGAGCGAGAAATATCAAGAGTTGCTTGTGTTTTTCATATATCGAACAAAAATCAAAATAATACGCTGAGTTTTAGTTGCACATGTTGTAGTATTGCCACCACTGTTTACCTGTATTCGCCTCGGGTATAGCTTATTTGTAGGTATTTTGGGTGCAAAATAGTTTGTCAATAGTATGAAATGGGAATTGAGCACATTTAAACCAGCGTTGCCACTTTGTGGGTAATTACCCGAATTTGGTATAATTTTTACCGTCGTGGGTAGAGCTTGGGTAATTTCTCTTATGTGTTATTCCGGTGTAATTTGAAATTCTTACTTTAGATACCCAAATAAAATCAAGATTCGATTTCAGTGATGACATTTATTTCTTTTAAATATTGTTGCTAAAAAATGCACAGTCTTTTGGACCAAAGTTTCGGTTTCTTTTTAAGAAAAGACTTCAATCAATAAATATATATTTTAAAAAGTTTTGTAATTAAGATGGTCGCTTGGATTTGGATAAAGAAGCCTTTATAGTGATTAAGAGCTTTTTCAACTTTTCCTAGATATATGCAACCAACTGTGGAAGCTAAACTCATTATTTTAGGAGTTTTATTTTATGTTTTTTTTAATTGTTTTTAAGTCTTTTTTGTAAATTTATTTAAAATTAACAGTATTGGTCTTCTTTCCATGAGTTCGTTGTGTTTTTGCTTCTTTGTAAATCGGGCAGGTTCTACAAATCAAAACGAAGTGGAATTGAAATCGAACGAGATATTGATCTCAATTATTTTCATAATGGCCGTAGCTTATCCGGTTTTCAACAGTGGTTCTTGTAGAGATAATTAGTACTCAATGTATGAAGTATATAAATAGCAATATTTTCATGAAAATTCTATACAGGCTCGTTTTCAAAATTTGTTCGATTTTAAATCCACTTCATTTCGATTTACAGAACATGCCCGATTGTCTTTTTATTAAATAAAACTTCAATGTTTTATCAGGTGTTATATTATTTAAATCGGGTAATTTCGCTTCAGCTCAAGTGCAATTTTGAATTTTGCTGGTGGTAACACTGATTTAAACGAAACCTTGTTAATTAGTTTTTTGAATCCCAAGAAAAACTTTGAGTACTATTTTGTTTTTATTATGTATGTAAAGTACCAAATTAAATTTTAGCATCATCAGAAGAGAGTGTTTCTTAAGAGAGTATTTACTTGTTTAAATTGTAAAAACATATGTATATAAATTCTAAATAAATTAGAAGACAATAGTTTTAGTCTCTTTCCAACAAGCCTCCAACTCAAAAGTGTTAGTTTATCAAATTGTTAAACAAAGTCAACTTACTTAACAAGGTTTCTTTACTTACAAAAAGTAATAAATTTAAGTTTTTAAAAGAATAAAAACTAATGATTAGTTAATTATAATGAATGTGAGTGATGAGTGAGTGACTAATTGATGAAAGCTATACAGTATTTTGTATATATTAGATATACAAGTGAATATATTTAAGTTTAAAATTTAATAATAACGCTTTTCAGAAACAGTACACTGAAAAAAACTAATGCTTTTATGGTTTTGTAATTCTTTCGACTATTTTAGCATAAAGACATTTATATCTCAGTGCCCTGGGGCTATATTGCTGGCCGTTGGTATGGAAATCGCAATGCTCGACCCATATTGGCCTTACATGGTTGGCAAGATAATTTAGGAACCTGGGATCGTCTGATACCTTTTTTGCCCCAACATATCGGTATATTATGTGTGGATTTCCCTGGGCATGGCAGATCCTCTAGATATCCAAATGGAATGACTTATAACATGATTAACTATATGGACACGATTTTACGAATTAAAAAGGAGTATAAATGGGAAAAAATTTCCCTTCTGGGACATTCTTTAGGTGGAGTTGTTAGTTTCTTGTATACAGCTCTTTATCCAGAAACAGTTGATATGCTTTTACAGCTTGATATCGCATTTACGCCTTTTAGAGATCCTGATTATATAATACGACACCTTCTAGCTGGCTCGACGAAATGTTTAATCGAAAACGAGCGCTTAGAGCAGGAAAAAACTGAACCTCCTTTGTATACCTACGAGCAGTTAGAGGAAAAACTATATCTAGGTTATAATAAATCTATAGAGAAAAAAAATTGTAAATATATATTAAATCGCAGTATTAATGCATCTCAACTTTATCCTGAAAAATATTATTTCTCACGCGATCCTCGCATAAAATATTATCACGAATTTAATCCTCCTCTTGAGGTAATACAAAAAATGACCGAACGCTTAAAAGATGTTAACTATTTGGTTATAAAATTCAAAAAATCTGGCTATATTGAAGATCATATGATGGAGAGTATTCGTAAAATTCATACCAAAATGGAAGTTCAAGAGGTTAATGGATTACATCATGCCCACATAAATAATCCAAAAGAGGTGGCGTCTAAAATAACACCTTTTATTTTAAAAATAAAACAGATTGAAAGTAACACGAAATATTTGAGTTTAAATAATGATGCAATTCAAAGTAAATTGTAATACATGAACTATGAATTTACAAATTAAATACAAATTTTTCCAATTTTCAAGACATGTCTTTGTTTTAAATTTTTTTCCAAGTGTAAATATTTGCTTAGCTGTGACCAGTGTTGTCGTTGGATATTTTAAAAAAGTGTCGACAAAGAGGGGATATAAAAAATAAAAGACTTACCTCTTTTAAAATCAAAAGTACACCAAATTGTGTTTTTTCACGTATTTTGTTCAATTTATTTAAAATTTAATATTATATTAACAAATAGAATCTGGGAATTTATTTCTCGTGCTGAGTAGCATTTATTATATACATTTTCATATTATTCGAATGTGTATTCTAATACCGCATTTAGACTATGCAATTAATGCCGAGTTTTTTTTCTAGTTTCTTTTAAAGTAGTTGCTACGAATCTCTTTTCACATTTATATTTAAATTTTTTTCAAGCATTTTTTTAACTTTTTCAACCCCGTTTTCTTTCCTACACCTTTTGCTAACAAACCGAAAGTTGCATGCGAAAGTTGCGGCGTTAATTGCATAATGTAAATATGGTCTAAGTCAAATTTCAATTTTTAAAAGCTATTATACCATCAAAGTAATTTTTGGGAATACAAAATTTTAATTTTAAAGATTTTGTTAGTCGTGCCTTATTCCCAATGTTTATTGTTGATGCGCTATTCCTATGCGAATTTCACTGGTTTTTAAGGACAGATCGTCAGGAAACTTCATTCAAAGATTTTGAAGAAACCAAAGATATTAAATCAAATAAAACTGTTAAGCGTATAAGAATTATAAGCAGCAGTTATACTTGTAACAATATCAAAGTTTAAACTAAAACATCAACAATAAACAGTGAGCTTATCTCTTCTTTAAAATTAATAGTCTTATTCCTTCAATATGTTCCAGAAATATTTTCTATCAGAATTTTTGTTGACAAAGATCTTAGCGGACCAGAAAATGCATTACATTCTGCTTGCATCTAATAGTTGTAAAAATTGTCTGCACAATTTACTTCATTGCTAGCAAAGGGATAGCTAAACTTAGCTTCGTAACAAAAATATACAAACGAAAACTCTGATAGTGCATAGAAAATATTCCCGTAGAATATTGAATTAATAAAACCATTAAAGTATAAAAAAAAGCTTTTAAAATTTGTAATTTGACTTAGAATACACATTCGAATAATATAAAAATTTATTTAAAATTATATATTAAAAATGATTAAAAAAAACATAACAGAAAACATTCTATTTTATAAAAAAAAAAGACAGGACCAAAAACTTTGTTATGTGATGTAAAATGAATGCTATTTTTTGTTTTCAAAAATCATAAAAAAACAAGTAAGAAGGCATAGGTGGTCAAGCCCGACCAAATGATACCCTACACCACAGTATATACAAAACTGTTTGCTAGTATGGCCACTTTAGGACCCGTCTAAACAAAATAAAGTTATGATGTTAAGATGCATGTAAAAGTTCTTTTTGCCGAATATTATTTAGATATTTTCATTTATATAAGATTTTAGGATTGGAGTTTATATGGGACCTACCAGGACAAAAATTTGTCATGACATACTAGCTATCGTAAAAGTAATTTTCGCCAATTTTATTATTAGCTTATTACATACATATATGTATATTAAAGCAGTATAACTTACATTAAAGCTGGTAGTTTTAATAAAATATAGAGTACAAAAGATTATCGTCATTAGTAAAAAGTATCAAATAAACGGCAAGAATAACGAAAAGTGTCACATTTTGAATAAGTAGCAAAATAGTATCCAATCAGTCGAAAAAGTTGCTCCAACGGTAACGCTGGCCGTGAGAAAATAACCTTTGAAAATTTTTTAAATTAAAACAAATTTTAGTAGTTTTAAAGAGAACCAGGGTTGGCAAAATTGGTACTCTTGTAATTTTTTATTAAATAATTTGTTCAAGCTAGAGGTGCGTTTTTATTCTTAAAATACTTGATTTTGTAATATTTCTACATCCTTTGGATGTATTTGTTTGGTGCATTTTAAACTAAACAAGTACAATGGTATGCCAATGGCTTATTTAAAACCAGTTTTAGTATTTGCATATGGCAGTTCATTATTTCAGCCATATTACTTCAAATGCTGGCATACATACATCATACATGTTCAAATATAAGTATGTACAGGATGGCTCAGCATAAGCTTTATGGTTTAAATTTTATATAACATGTTAAATTATTATTTTTTGGTTTTTATTTCAGCATTTTGTGAAAAAGATTTGGGGATTTTAATATGAATACACGAAAAGAATTAGTAATAAGTTATATATGTATAAGTTAAAATAAAAAAATTATTTTTAGAGTTTCTTGTTTTAAGAAACGAAATTGATTACTTTAGAAAATAAATTCTTTCTGTGTAACTACACAATCAAACAGCATATCAAACAATTGATAGTTATTTTTAAGCCAACCGCCCATTGCGTTGACATATCTTACTTTTCATCGTTATTGTAATGTGCAGATTGCACTCACTATGTCAACAATAAATAAACAAGGAATAACGAAGAATCAACTATTTAATTGTACTGCTTGATGTTGTGTATTGAAAATTATATCGGCGTTTCAATCTCTGTCAACTGTTCACAACGTTGGAACATTGTGGCTTTAGCAAGATGGAGTCAAGCACATTTTCCAGATTCCTCAAGCGGCTACAGCATTATATCACACGTTTGTGTGATTTAACAGTTTCTGACAGCATAAACAAAAAAGTTTTAAATAATTTAAACTAAACAGCTCATTCTGCGCTAGCCTGTATATGTATTTTTTCTTTTCTCTATTAATATTTTCTTATTTGCGACTCGATCGGAATTTGTAATGAGAGGTAATGTTGTTATTATTAGATGGTTGAATTTACGTACGTATTTTGCGGATTAAAATTTGTATAGATATTGTGCACGTCACTAGAGTATATAATCATGGTCAAACTGCATAAAAAAAGTATACATAATATTTTTGTTGTAATACCGAAGCCACCATGGAAGAAGTGATACCCACATGTCAAAGTGCTGTGCCGTATATAGTCGGCTTAATATGCAAATCTGCTAAATCCACTTTTTAAGTAAATTGAGATTTTGATGCCGTGTGGCAGAGACAGATATACCTAGTCGACCAGAATGAAGTTTTTCTTCAATTTGAGTCTTGAACAATGTCAAATCAACTATATTTTTGGCTTTCCGCTCAAGAAGCAAACAGGAAAAATAAAAAGGTTTTTGGATCTCCTGTAAAATTTGTTGAAAGAAAGTTAGGTGACATATATTATATTCACTTTTACTTTGACCACGAAAAAAAACTAGTACAATTATGATGTTTTCTTTTCTACAAAAAATGTCACATTTTATTTTAAAAAATTCAATTTGGTGTTCGTTTATTTAAAATGCTTTGCTCTCTAAAAGAAAACGTCAAATCAAGAAATCGTAAAAACTTGGTGTTAATCAATCGGCAATATGGCAAAGGTATTTTATTGTTTACATATTTTATGAGAAACAACCCTAGGGGGAAGCGAACTGACACCAAAGTAGTCCCGTGATAGGTTTTTGGAGGTAGAGACCGGTTCAAAATCTAACACTTTATATGAATAAGACCTATCACTTTTACATGGGGTTGTTATTGTAGGGGGTAAATTGACACCATTTGACCAGTCACAGATCTATTATCAATGAACGTGCTTAGTGTCAGTTACTAAAAATAAGTATTATTTTAATGCAATGTAGTATTATTTAAGTGAAACAAGTCTTAGAATTAAATTCAAGAACCAAATTTTAGAAAGTACCAAAAAATGTGTCACAGTACCGTTGAAGATTGTACTTTAATTCATTACTTTTTTGTTCCTCATAAACCAGTAAAGGGATTTGTTCTTCTTTCACTGGTCATGAGTCCTTTCTTTTTGTACTTGTTCTATTTTCACAAATCCCCGAACCAGTCTGTTGGACCAATTGACACAAATTTCCCGCTGGGAAACTAAAGAAATTGGAATTTCGTCATTTATTTTGTTCATTTATTTAGTTATTTAATATCAATCTATTAACAAATTAAGGTTTATGTATATTTTTTTATATTTTGACGAACACACTTTTTGATTTATGTACATATTTTTGTAATATATTGAAGAACAAACTTTTTGTCAGCTGTTAAAAACAGGGCTATCCAATTTTGTGTTTTGTTCTCGTCAAATAAAAAATTGCAGTATTACATGTTCGGCAAGACATTTTATACATACATGCACCTTTTAAAATGTGGTATTTATTTTTGTAGAAAAGAAAACACCATTAAGGTCAAAAAAGTACAAGTTTTAAAGGTTGTTGGTACAGTTTTAAAATGCCCAATGCCATCTCTGGTACAGACACGCTGATTAAACTCTTATCAACACAATATTTAAGAGCTCTCTTTTTTCCAACTGATTAAATACAAACTTGTTCGCTCTTTTGTACGTAACATGTACAGTAGCTGCAATAAAGCGGCTGGCGATAAAAAAAAACGTTGTTTCTATCAATTATTTTTCAGTAATAGGCGATTTATTATTAAATTTTAAGCAATAAACCGTATTTGCAGTTTGTCGTTCTAATTATGTTTTATGTACACTACTTTTAATCTTTTTTATATTCTCTTGTGTTAAATCTAAAAGAGTGCTGTAAATGTGGAAATGCTTAAGAAATCGCTAAAATATCTGAAGATACAAACAGGCCTGCCATATTTGCCGATTTATCGGCATTTTGCCGATTTTTTGCCTCTAAATTCTCAAAGTGCCGATTTGCCGATTTTTGCTCAAAAAATGCCGATTTTTTGATAAACATCTTAACCAAAGTAACTTTTTGTTGGATTTAGTACAATTTATTAATTTTGGGTACCATTGAAATACATGTTTCATTAAAAAGAGAGAACTGTTATTAATTTAGCGCTTTTGCAGTGTTTGTTACGTATGTTTACCCAACACACACATGTTCCAATTGTAAAGAATAAAAGAACTTGATCAAAAACAAAAAAAATATTAGCAATTTTTTTGACAAAAGCTAAAAGAAGAAAAAAAAGTTAAATTAAAAAATATAATGTACATACTTCATATTTGAATTTGGAAATAGATTTTTACTTACAAAAAAGTTGAGGCAAGTTAAATTCAAAATTCACTTTTAATGAAGAAACTTAAATCAAAAAATTATTTTTATAAGCGCATTAGAGGATGATGCAAGTTTATCCGATAACCATTCTTTTGTAAGAAAGTCAAGTAAATTAACAAACTTTTTGGCAACAAAATTTAGATTTAAAAGTAAGAATTCTCCTGGTTCATTTCCAACAATTTCACATTCTTCCGCCAATGTGGAAATATGTTAAGCCAAGTCAACCTTAATAAAACGAAATTTTAATGTACCATGCAAATTAATCTTTGCATAGAATTCATCATTCCAAAAATTATTTAAAATTTTAAACTATTTTCATGCTGATATTAAAATTAAGGATTTAATAAAAATGTCAAGCTCATATAAATCTAAAATAACAAAAAGTACAAAACTTTAAAATAATTTACCCTAAAGTACAGAATATACGTATACAATTTTGTTTCTTATTACTTACAATTTATTTGTAAAACGTTTATTTTTTGTTGAATTTTATGCTATTAGCAGAAGGTAATGCAAAATTGTTCTGTTTTGATATTTTTTCCACAAAAAAAGTGTTTTACTGTATTTAAAATAGGTATTTTTGGTTTGCCGATTTTTTGCCGATTTCTTTAAATTAAAATGCCGATAATGCCGATTTTTTTTTGAAAATATGCCGATTTCTTACCAAAATCACCTGGCACCCCTGGATACAAAGCAAGACAATTTTATTGTGCGTATGAACATACATATACATACATATGTATATACATATGTAACTATATATACATATGTACATTTCTTATTTAATAAAGAGCTTAGCAGCGACCGTATTGACGTGTCACTGTTTTGTATGCATAAAACATTGGTAGAATTTAATACTAGAGCAACAAATACAACAAAAATGGAAATTTGTTTCGTCAAGAATTTTTTAAAACAAAAATTAAATTGAGGCGTTAAGCATGATGGAAAACAATTTTAGCCAATTTTATTTATTTTTTATTATGGCCAAAATTAAATTTTTTTAATTAAAATAATAAAAAAAAGCTTAAGTAAACCACACAAATTGCAACACAAAACGTGAACTTTTTGTAACAAATAAATATTAATAGAGCAGACAAGTAAAGCTAAGATCCCACTATCGGCTCAAATAGCACAATCTGTGACGATTTTTATCGTGCTATATCGGCGCACATTTAAAAACATTGCACAATTTATTCTTAGGTAGTCCCATTATCGTCGCACATTGTGACAATTTTTTTCGGTTCATATCGGCCAAAACTCAATTGCAACAATAATCGGTACAATGCGGTCACACTATCGTGCTATGTGGGCAAATGAAATCATATGTTGGCTTGTTGGCAGACATAATTTTGCTTTATAAATTCGCAAAATTCTCCGTCTGAATATTCCATTATGTTTCCTAACAATTTTAAATAATACATTAATCTATAATAAAAAATGTATTAAATTTTATTTAAACTTACTACACTTGTTCTTTTTTTTTTGTACATGTTATTTTGTAAATAGATGTTTGTTTACAAACCAGGGATGGCAACATCAATACAACGTCAATGTTTTGTTTAAAGCGAATTGATTTCTTTTATTTAACAGTACAAATGTAATATTAACCGTCTTAAAGCATAAATAATAGATAAAACAAATGTAATTTTGGTACAATAAAGCTCAAAAAAGTAAAATTTTAGTAGCCAGCGGTGCAATTAAAAAATTTCGTTTTGCCATCTCTTGTATCGGCGCTGATTGGCGACTGTGATCGGCGCACAAGTGGCCGATAAAAATCGATACATATTAAACAATATGATTGCTCCACATTGTGCAAAAGGGTGTTCACATTATCGGCGCATCAAGGTTAATTTTTATTGTCCACAGTCAGCACAATTTCGACACAGATTGTCGCATAACTATTAAAAAATTTTGACCGTTCACACTATCGTCTCTGAAATGCGGCAAAAATTGGTACATTGCGCCGATAGTGGGATCTTAGCTTAAGACTGCAATATTCGGCTATTAAAAAATAGATTAAGTTAATTTTTTGTTTAAAACACATGTCTCTATTTAAGCGAAAATCATTTACTATATTTTTAAGTACCTGATTTTTTATATGAAAATGTTTGTATGAAGACAAAATGTTGTTAATTTTCTGTTTAAAAATTAAAATCTATATATGTATGTATGTATCATAAGCTTTTTTCCAAATATATTTGTATTGTGTGTACATATCCTAAGTTAAAAAGTTAAGTTTATATAAATTTTTATTTCGTTGTTGTACTGATATTTTTTTTTATTTAACTTGATTTTAGTTCAACAAGCGCATTCATTCCGATTACATCGGAAATTTTGCGGTTTCAATGCAATAACAATTTTACCACATTCTAATTCCTCCATAAATTGCAGTTTTTAAACTTTAATTATAGAAAATTACCCTCTCCCTGCTGTTACATAAATAACGCCTTTAGCACTTAACTTTAACAGCGAAACACCTGAAGCTATTTTAAGAATTTAGTTTCAAAATGTTAAATATTTTTTTTTCGTTTATTTTAGAAAATAGCATTTCGCACGTAGAATTCTTTCTGTAAGTATTTTGCGATGCAAACATTGTTTTGGCATGTAAACGTTTTTTCCATGAACATGGTTTCATCATGTGTACGTGGTTACTACAATTTTGTAATTATAATGCAACGTAACGAAATTTATATTTATTGCATTTGATGAGAACTTTGTGTTCATACAACTTTAAAAATCGTTTCGGTCAAAGTTTACAAACTTTTCAGTAGTGGCTAATTTTTTTTTTTGTTATTACATAATCATTTAAAAACAAAATATTTTTAACACAAATTGAGATAAAGCTTATAATAAAAAGTTTGTATTGGTACAAATATGTTTCTTAAAAGAGATTTTCTGTTAAAAACTCACATTTAGTGTTAAAGTACGCTTTTGTGTTAAAATTTTAAAATTTTATGAAAGTACTTAAAGTTTGTAAATTAAACGTACCACCAGTTGGCGTAAACTTAAAAAACAGGTTTTATTTTTAATGAAAACACATTTAGGCGATTCACAAGATGTCATAAAGTCATAAGTCTTAAAATAATAACATAAAAATATACGACTGTTGTGAACAACCCTTCATAATTTAGTGTGCTATTTTGAACTTAAGTCAGCTTATTTAAAACAAATATAAAGAATAAATATTTACCAAAAAAAAATATTTTTAATTCTAATCCATGAATTAATAAATTAAATTAGATCTTTCCTGACTATTTTCCATTTTTCAGACGCAAACCACAAATAAATATTATTTTGTTTGTTTACTAAACATCAGAGTCCTAAGCTGATATAATTTGACGCCGCAAGTGTTTTGTTGCAAAAATTGCTAGCCGCAGGTTCAATTCGGATGTTAGCCGGGTAAAACTATACCATCATCGGCGACGGCTACACAAACTAATGAGGTTCGGCTCAGCCGCTCAGCGCAGGTCTCTTCTGATAAATTACGTCAGCACAATAAACATACCAAGCAAAGTTCTATTAATTTAAGACACTTTTTGTTTACAAAGCAACAACAATTTTTTTAAACCATTGTAAAATGTTAGAGCATTATTACAATATAACAGGGTAGCACACCTTGTGAATACCCCAATTGTGCAATATTTTTTACAATACTGATATGTTCATATTCCCAAACGCTTTATCACAGTAAAAGTGATTTTTAAGAATATAGAGATATAACCAAATATAGACCCATCGTAACAAAATTTGGTAATATGATATCCAAAACATAAAACTTTTTAAGCAGGATTCTACATATACATCATCATATTTTGAAAATTTAAAGGTACAAAAGCTCTGTTCCGGAATGACTTTTTTATGTGCATACATATATTTTAATGGGGACTTGTATGTAGAATGATTTTTATAATTTTCAATATGTTTGTAGTTATTAATATTTTTTTTACATAGATATTAAAATCTTTTGTGTTCTGAGATGTTATCGGTATACAAACAAGCGAATTTCTCTTATTCTTCAAACCAAACAAATTGTTTGTGTTAAGTTTAGTTGCACCAAGAATGTCACGGGTTGTAAATATCTACATAATACACTTAAGAAGTGCTTTGGGAAATATTTAACACTTAAGGCAATATGGCAAACATTTTACAAAAAATGTCAAATATTTGTTTGCCTTAAGAGGGTTCTAATCACCGCATACGATATCGAGCAAAATTGATCGAAATTATTTATTTTGGTATCATGACGCTCGATATCGAATAAAATTTATTGAATTTGAAATAATAGCATTCGATATCGAGTAATTCGACATTACATTTCTCGAGTTTTCATTCGATGCATCAGTGTTTACCGTATGCAAAAAACATTTATAGTTTATTCGGTACGATAGTATCGAATGCGGTGATAAGACCCCTGACCACAAAATATTTTTGAGGGGCAAAAAGGAAAAACACCTGATTTTGGTCAAATAAAATTATTTGTCAGCATCCAAAAATGTTCCTAACGTGACCAGTCAAAGTCAAATATTTTCCTTGTTTTTGGGCAAATAAATGTTTGTTCTTACAAAAATTTTGGAAGATCAAACAGCGTCAAACAAAAAACTTTACAATTAAGAAAATTGATAAAATGACAATATAAAACCATCTTTGAATGAAGAAAAAGGAGATTTTTGTAAAAACAATTTTATTTGTTCCGATCAATTTACTGACATCGACATCTTTTTGAGATTAATTTCGTCTCAAAGTGATTGAAGGGTTAATATGGGACATAGAATCAATTTTGGATCTACCAAGACAACATTTTGGTATGACATACAAACTACTATAGATATCGTCAAGACCGACATGATAAAATATTAGAACTATGGTAAAATATGTGGCGGCACGAACGAAGGCCCCAATGAACTAACCCCCAAAACGAAAATGAACTAAGGCCCCAAATATATGTACAGGGAACAACAACAACGGTTTTTGGGAAAATAGTTCATTATTTTGTGGTTTTATTTCATTTTTTGAATTGGGGGCTTAATTCATAATGAAATAAAACCCCAGTTTGTAAAAAAGAACTAAGGCCCACAAATAAAGTTGGGACATTAGTTCATTTTCTGAAAAATGTAATAAATTGCAATATTTCCAAATTGCTAACCGTTATACCGTTAAAAAAAAGAATTTCGTTTTGTTTATTTATCCATTCTGTAACAAGATTAATTAGTTTCTGATCTAACGTGGACGTCTAAAGACAAAAAAGAAATGAATTTTGAATTAATTTGTGGCTGATGCAATTTCCAAAGGCATGCAAAATTATATCTGCCCGTACTGCCGAACAATTGTGGAAGACACCATGCAGGTATATACCTGACTTCTTATTGATTAAGTATTTATACAAATTTATCTAATTATTATATAAACAATGAACAATTTTTGTTTTTTGTTATTTTTTTTTTTTTTTATGTATAAAATTTGAATACTTTGATATTTTTTTTCGTATTATATAACTATAATGTTTGTTTTGAATATTTAAAACAAAACAAGAGTCACTTTATTTTTGAATTTTTTTATTGGGGACTTTGTTCATTCTTACTTTGGGGACTTCATAATAACATTAGGGTTTTGATTCATAATGAATTAAGTCCCCATTAATGGGGGCTTAGTTCATTCCCATTTTGGGGGCTTAATTCATACCATCGTTGGGGTTTTACTTCATTTTGAACTAATTCCCCCTTTTTCGGGCCTTAGTTCATTTTCGTTTTAGGGTCTTAGTTCATTGGGGCCTTCGTTCGTGCCGGCAAAATATGTACCGACTACAATAATATTTGTTAAGGTGAATAGGATCGCAAATTTAATCTATGTACAAACTTAATATGATATTTTATGGGCACAATGGTTGGTTTTATGGGAGCAATTTAAAATTATCAACCAATTCTTTATACTTCTAAAGACTATAAAAACGTATACACCAAATGACGTTACCTTATCTCCAAAATTGCAACCAGGGTCCAAACTGCGATATACGATATCAATCGAAATTACAACACAATTTGAATGGGAATTTCGATCGATATCGAATGCCGTGAGTTGGCCCCTGTACTTTGCGAATAAGGTTAAAATGGACAGCCAGCCGGACTAACATTGTTATAGCACAATTAATGCAGCCGAAAAAGAGTTATGGAATCTATGAAAAAAATTTAATTCACCGATTGTCTCTTAGTATTTCACAAACTTAACGTTCATGACTAGATATCATCCTACCAAATTTCATAAAGATCGGTCTTTAGTTGGCAGAAGGTTCAATGTTGCAAACACTTTATTACGTCTAAGACCATACGGGCATACGGTCTAATTTAGTTTAATAAGATCGATAACTACTTCGCCAAATTTCGTGATGATTTGTCCAGTATTTGCCATAGGTCGAATATTAAATCTTTCTTTAAATTACTTTTGTTAAAATTAGGTACAGTTAAGTTTTATATAACAAAACATAAAATAACAGACGAATATATCGTCACCATGATGCAAGCGGACGTAACTACACATAAATTCAATCTCGAGTTTTTAAGTTATTGTGGTTCGTTTTATCAAACAACATGCCAAGAACATTTTGTTATTGGTTATGTTTTATGCTTCTCCTTTAAAAATAAATTAAAGTTTAGTTACGTCCGTTTGCATTTAAGGCGACGATATGTTTGTATAAATGTAGGTTCCATATAAAGTGTACTCACGTACTTCAAATAAACACAACTAAAACCTTGATAAATTCTAATACTGGGTTTCACAATTTTTTAAAGTTTCCATATAAAGCGTTGTGGCATATTTTTATTCTCGGCACAGCCAAATATAGCGCCCTAACATGTTTATACCAGAAAACTTTTGGTATTTTTAAAACCCAAGGTACACTCTTGATTAGTTAATATCAAAATACTTTTATTAAGCAAAAAATTTAAACAATTTTTTAAAAATGTTTCCTTTCTTATCCCTGTATTCATTAACTAAATCCACTTTTCCTTTTAAACTAGCTATTCTAGCTATTTTGCATCAAAATGTTGATTTTTGATTTCAATAAAAAGGAATGAACTGTTTAACGTTCGAAATCGATGAACATGCTGTTAATTTAATTATTATTTATTTTTGACAATTTTTTCAAATATTTATTTTTAGGCAAATATTTTTGGTCTTATGTGAACACAGGGCAAACATGTTTTCTCATATTTTATTTGAAGCAATTTGAAATCTGTTTGAACAAACAAAAATGGGCAAATAAACGTGCGTAGTGTGACCAGAAAATAAATTTTTTTTTGTTTAAAACACATTTTAGGTAAACACAGTAAACAAAAACTGGGAAAATATTTGATATATCGATGGTTGTCTTCCGCAACCTCGTAACTCAAAAACAACTACTTTTCAGTAGAGATAAAATGCTTTTTTTTCACCAAATATTTGAAACTTTTTTGTTTTATATTCTTTTATAATTCCAGAATTAGGAAAAATTCCGATATTCCGCCAAACAAAAAAAATTGCAAAATTGTAAGGCGGCATTTACAGGGAAACCAAAAATATGCAATTGCATGTTATTCCTTGAGCGACAAATGAAAGCAGAAACAATATATTTATTCATTTTAAGGCTTTCTATGAATTTTAGTATCCATTTATTAGTGCATATTTTACCGTTTGGAGCATTTTTTTTGCATAATTTGGTTAATAGAGCCTTTTTTCAGGATTTTTTTTAGTTTTTAGTGCATATTTTGTCTTTTTGAGGCATATTTTGCAACTTGTAATTTTTTTAGATGCTTTCAAGAGCTTTCGCAACATATCAAGATTTAAGTTTTACTCGAAATTTGTAAGACAAAGCAGGTTGTCTTTTAATCCAAATGTTATTTTAAACTATAAAATGTTATATATGAGTAAGCAAACATTAAGGGAAAAGCAATTATGTATGTTTTTTTCGATGTGTGTAATGCATAGCAATCTTAACCAACCTCTTAGTATACCGATCAATTTAGAATCACTTTAAAGTTATCTTACGATAACCATCCGTCCGTCTGTATAGTTGCCTGTCCTTGCTTATTATATGCGCAAAGTATAATTGCAATCTTGTAGATAATTTGTTAAAATTTAGTAAATACGTTTTAATTGTACTAGGGACGAAATCTATGTAAATGGTGAGAATCGGTCCCCATAAAAACTTCTTTTTAAATTGGACTCTGTGTCCGTAAGCCATCTAATGATATTGGAATTTAGATTAAATTCACCCCAAAATAGTTTACTGCAAATTTAATTCTTTTAGAATCGGTTCAGATTTGCCCAAAGCTGATATATATATATATATATATATATATATATATATATATATATAAATCGCTTAAACTTCCTTTGTTAACATTAATAAACAATTTAGCGACCGTTCCTAAAATCCCTTTTAGACAAAAAATCTCAATATGAATTTTAACATCTAGATAATATTTGGCGCAAATAACTCTTTTATGAATTTTAAGCTCTTAACATAACTGTGTTTTTGTGAGCCGATTACGACCCATCGTTTCCAAAAAGGGTAAAATCTCGAAAATTCGTCGGTAATTACTATGGAGTTTAACCTTTACCGATTATAATTTTAGGATTGTTTTTATTAAATTGAACTGTTAATAAATTGTTGAATATTTTGTTTTTAAATTAGCAATTTTTGATTTTTTTTGAGGCATATTTTTAACAATTTTCAGGGCATATTTTCAAGTTTTTACTGCATATTTAATGCGCATAAAACGTGTTTTTTAGAGCCTATTTCTGGTTTCCCTGCTGATTACTTTTCCGGTAAAAACAAAAAATTTGAAAAAATCGAGTTACGTGCTTGCGGAAGAAAACAATCGATATGTGACCGTACCCTTACCAACACATGTTCACACAATACTGCACAATGGGAATAGTAAACACTGAACCAAAAAACCAATGAAAATGTAAGTTAAGCAAACGAAAAATTTTATAATTTTCGTCCAACAAATTAGTTTGGTGTAACAATGAATGACCGTTCCTTAAAATAATGGGCATTTGGACAAACAAGACTTAATGCATGTTTCGTTACCTCAAAGAACATTTACACACAAAAAATTTCTGTTTATCGTAAGAATAGCTGCAATAAACAAATTTGGAATTAATAGCATTGGCTTTTATTGTGAAAACGTCTCGTTGTTTGATTATGAAAGACTCAATGCACAGTGTTGTATCGTCCAAAAACCGTCAAAAAACGGTCAGAGCAAATACTTAAACTAAAACAACTAATTACTATTTTTAAAGAAAACATCGCCAGCAAAAACGAATATAAAACTGTTTTTAGATATCTGTAGACGATTTTGAGTTAAAGTTCTTTAAAATCAAACTTTTTGAAAACTAATTTTTTTTATATGATGTGTGTTAAATATGCATGTAACTGTACAGTGTTAATCAACACAATAGCGACGAAAGCATAACTTTCTGCAGTTTTAAGCAAAATATATTATTTTAATAATGATGCTGTTTTTGTTGACTTATGCTCGTTATATCATGGTGACAGTTTAAAAGGAAATACTAATATTAGTATATTCACAAAATATATATTTTGTGAATTACAAATACTTTATCAACTTTCGAATTCCGCAAAATTTTGTTTTAAGAAATATTTCCTTTAGTATATGGGCAAATACCAGAAACAGTCCACCATCCAAAATTTTTCAAATTATTTTTTTTAATGGAATATAGGAAGAGATGTATAATTTCATTTTTATATTAAAAAATATGTATATCGATGATCAATAATTTTTAACAAATCTTACCCCACCCCTGATCACTTAATGTTTTACATGAATTTAACATTATTTTTGGTGCTTTATGTGCTTAAAATACCACTTACAGCAGACTCATCAAAATATAAACTTCGTAAACAAAATTGATATTCATTCACACATTCAATAATAATCGCAAAATTAGTTTAAACAATGCAATTCATAAAAATATAATTTGTTTTGTTTAAATAAATAAAATTGGGTTTATTATCCTGCAAATAATGTTGGACCACCTGATCCATTTGGATCAAATGGACTACTCCCTGGACTGGTCCAATGTAATGAAAGCATGGAACAAGTCATTATTGGAAAGTGTTTGTAGTGAGACGATATGTCTTCGTTTTTTAACGACATGTTTTCGTTATTAAACGAAATTAAAACTAATCCTCTTCTGTATACAATGGAATAGTTTTAAGACTACTCCTTTGTAATCCAAAGTTGGGTTATATGGTCCTGCCCTAGGACATCGTAATGTTAAATAGACCATGTTTTTTCCACACGTTTGGGTTACTTTTGCAGTAGTCCTAGTCCATTGAGGGCTACATTTTACACGCGTGTTTGGATTGGTCCTAATATTTGCAGGGCATTTTAACAGAGCTCTAAAAGCAATAAATAATTAAACTTTATCCGCATATTTTAAATCATCGTAAAAATAATGCTTTTCTTGCGCAATAACAGGCTTCAATACTTTGTAAATGTTTTCATTAGCTTAGTTAAATAGGAAGTGGGCCAGATTATAAGGGATTCGCTTCTATTTATATGTTCGCTGCACAGTGTGGGAAATTTGGAAAAAAATGGAAATAATTCTATATTTTATAAACGGTTGGTCCGATTGGAATACAGTTTGAGGTGACATTTAAAGAGGTGTAGTCGAGTTAAAGTCTTGGATTTGACGTCTGTAGACTGAGCAGGAGATGTGCTAGAGGTTTCCAAGATAGGACACCTCGGCTATAACAAAAACTAAAAACGATCCTTAATTCTTAATTTAAGCTCGATGCTAAAAATAAGTTTTAAGTAAAAAACGCTTGTCGAGTTATTCATACTTTATAATTGGCCTAGTATTTTAGAAATATAAGACTCATATTTATCATAATTTGTTTGAATTATTTTTTTTGCGAACTACCAGCAAATCAGTAAATATTCTATATATTGCAATTTATAAAAAAAATTGTTTTTAATTTAAGAAGTTATATGCATTTAAACTTAAACTTCTGAAAATTTCGATTTTTTGCAATTTTTGTCTAAAAACGTATATTTTTTATTGATTAAAATTTTTTTTAGCGACATTTATATTATTTATACTTTTTTGAGACGCTTCTTCATTACGGTTATAACTTTTTTTGTGTGCAAAATACCCCTGCAGTACCATGTGGGAAATTTTGTTCTGATAATAAAAAACAGTTTTAAAAAAAAAAGTTTTTATTTTTAACAGCGAAACTGTTGCTTATGTAGCGAAACGTTGTATAATTTGTTTCAGCTTATTCGGACTAGTGGTTCTCGAGTTATGACAAACAAAAGAGCATAAAACGTGACAAATTCCCCTATACGATACTTAGTAACTTCAAATTAATTTTTAAATTATTTGTTGAAGTACCATGACCAAACTAATGATGCAGAAGTTCTTCTTTTTGTGTCTACTTTCATAAGCAATTATCAGAATTGAGAATTTGAAATTTTACAGCTTGATTTCCAGTCGAATAAAACGAATCTTTGAAAAAGCTTTTCTCATTCCGTGCCTTGTTCCACCATTTATGTTATTCTTTGTTACAAAATTATCAATTTTTTAAGGTGGTAGTTCCACATTTTGATTCATAGATCTGGTCCAACTGAACCGATTTTGCTGGGTTGTAATCCCAAACTGCTTAGGATAACTACAAGCAATTTGCCACCAAGTTTGTTCATTTCTTTTGAGTTGTTCGAAAGTGAGCGTGTTTTCAACAGGCGGACAGACAGATGGACATAGCTAAATAAACTTAGAATTACTCAAGGAGCCAGAATATATATACTTTATGGGGTCTGAGATGAATAATAAAAAAATTTTTACACGGAATGACAAACTTAATATGCCCTCTTCACAACTAATTGTGGTGGAGGGTATAACAACTTGCTTTATTGTTTTCGCAAAAAAAGCATGTTTGCCAGTTTAGTTTTTTTAGCCGTGTACTTGCCAATTTATTATCAAAGTATTTTTTTTTTTTTTTAGGAATACAAAAATTTTTTAATTAAAAGATTTTGTTTGTTGTTTTTTATTCTTGATAAAAACACTGACATTTATTGTTGAAGGGATAAGCTATTCCTATGCGCATTTCACTGGTAGCTTGGGCCAGACCGTCAGGAAAGTTCATTTAAGATTTTAGAATGAATATTGGGAATAAAACACGACAAACAAAATAAATAATAAAAGATGTTTATGACAAACATTATACAAATATTTCTCTATTAAACAGGATTTTATAACAAAAATTATAAAAATTAGATTAATACCCCTGGCAGACATATAGTTTACATACCATGATATGCATACTACAATTCTTACTGAACACAGCTAAAAAGTTGTGTTTAATATGATACCACATTTATACTATGTACATTTTGGTAGTACATAAACCAGCAATATATTTACCACTTTTTTTTTGTGGTTTAATTGTAGTTTAGGTTGACACACATGCACTTTACTATGCTAGTATAGTACACAAATCCTATGTCTGTCAGGGGTATAAAAGTGTTTTAAAAACAAGTTCCAAATTATGGCGTTTTACGTTTACGATTTCCAGCACACCTCTGAATATTTGCATAAGCCAGTCTAGCACAATATTATGCTCTTACTTTTTATACCTTCCCTACTGTATATGAAGAGGATATTATGTGTATGTGAATATGTTTGTAACACATTTAAATATAGGTTTTGGGCCACCTTTATGTATACACCTCTAAGTATAGTATTTTAGATCTTAGACGTTACGAGGTCCGTCCTTCTATCAGGCAATTTTGAAAAAAATTTATATATTTTGGCACAAATGCGTTTATTTTCAAAATAGTGAGAAGCAAACTTCTTTCCAGAATAGGGTTTTGTGCCCATTAATCATCTTGTTTTATAGACATTTGTGTTTAATTAGGTCCAAAAATATTTTCTTGCAGTCTACAACAATCAGCAAAACAAATTTTATTAGAATCGGTCCATATTTGACCACAGCTCCCATACGGAAAAACTTATAATAAGTTACCTTAATAATAGCTTCTATGTTGTCTCATAGCAGTAATCATAGTTATAGTAGTAGATATTTAGAAAATATTTGGCACAACCATCTCTTATGTGAATCTTAACCTCGCCCAGATACTATAATGTAGGGTCGGGCTTGATCGACTATACTCTTTTTCCTTTTTTTGTGTTAAAAGTTAGCTTTTTTACTCCATATTTTTAATCTGTTAACAGTACATATATTAACGTTATTATTCAGGGGTGTACTGGAAATCGCAAACGCAAGAATTTGGAAGTTGTTTTTAATAAACTTTAAACCTACACTCACAATATTATTACAGTAACGGACTGTAGTTTATTTAAGAAATATTCCGTTCAGTCATTTTTAAATAAATAAACATTTAAAATTCCAAGCAAATTTATTTTTAACTGATTCTAACAGTTATTCAAAAAACTAAGTGCATATTAATACGGATTTTCAGTTGCAGTTAATTTTGTCCGTTGATTAAGTTAAATTCTTCTTTATGTAAAATTAAATGAAAATGTAATTTAAAGCAACGAAAAGTTCATTTAATTTTTACTGTCAAAAATTCAACCTCGAATTCCGCAAAAACAAATCAATATTCAGTTATCTTTTATAAATTAATTGTCAAAAAATTAACTACATATTCCGTAAAAACAAATAAATATGCAGTTATTTTATAAAATTTTACTGTCAAAAATTCAACACCATATTCAGTAAAAACAATTAAATATTCAGTTATTTTATATAATTTTACTACCAAAAATTAATTTTTACTTATCTATAAAAAATGAATTGCTTGTTTTGTGTTAGCAATTCCCATTTTCTATTTGTTTATTTAATTTAGTTAAATACATCAAATTTTAAAAGTAAAATAATTGCAAAGCCATATCGGTCATGCTGCTGGTGTCTAATAATTGAGAGTTCTTCTGTAAACAACGTGGTCAGTACAACAAAAGTAAAACAAACGTGTGTAACTGGGTAAGTAAATAAAAATATTCTCCCTCTCTCGCTTATAAGAAAAACAAGCGGACAGGTGTCTGTCTGGAATTTTTTAGAAATTCGGATCTTTTGTGGAGTAAACGAAAATTTAATAAAATAACTGAATATTTAATTGTTTTTACTGAATATGGGGTCAATTTGACAGTAAAAAATTGACAGTAAAATTTTAATAAATAACTGAATATTTAATCGTTTTTACTGAATATGGTGTTGAATTTTTGACAGTAAAATTTTACAAAATAACTGAATATTTATTTGATTTTACGGAATATGGTTTTGAATTTTTGACAGTAAAAATTAAATGAACTTATTGTTAAAAATAAATGAAAAATAGGTAGACCGGTTTTTAATTGAACTTTCATTTATTTTATATTACAATTTCAGTTAATTTTACGTACAGAATATTGTGAGTGTAATTCTTATAATTTTTGGTTTAAAATCCTGTTTTAGAGGAAAATATATGTTTAATATTTGTCATAAAATTCTTTTATTACGGAAATCTTATTAAAAAACGACGTTTAAAATTCTTGCGTTTTACGTTTGCGATTTCCAACACACCCCTGATTATTTTACAAAAACTTTTTTTGTGTTGTTAGCTACCGACATAGTTTGCCGATGCGACAATTATCGTTAGCTAACAAATTTTGAATACTAACGACAATTTTTTTTCGTTCAAAAGTTACAGAGTTTCAGTACTATATATCGTTTGTATTTTTCAATAGAAATTGACATTTAAGATCGCACGAAATAATTACTGGAACTACCACGCTTCACAAAAGTCCACAATGTATCAACAAAGTTTAGTTGTCTCTATCTCTTTCTCTTGCCTCCCTTAGCTGTTTTTATAAAATCACAAGGATAATTATCTTTGTTGTTCTCATTCACTCGACGTTAATAAACATTTTTAATAAGGATGCTTAAAAGTTTATATATAAATGAAACTGACCAGCTTTGTTAATTTTATATTTTTCATCATCTAATTTATTCCTTCTGTAGCACTTAAAATGGAAGGAGTATTTACCATTTGTTGGGTTAAATTGAACTAATTAAAAAGTCATGAATTATTTATTTGTTTAACTTATGTTCATAAGAATTTAATGGGGAAAAGGATAAGAAATATAGAGTATGGCAAATTGTTGGAAAATTATACAACATATTTAAAAGATAAGGTTTATGCGAATTACCAGACTTAAAATATTTCTTGCAACTTAAAAAAAATTGCGGTTTGTTACTTACTAGTAGAGTTTTTCTTTTTCCGGACTTTTTTATTTCCCGGGAAAGCGGGATATATTTTTCAATTTCCTGGGATCCCGGGAATTCCCGCTGATTACAAATCGATGCAAAATATTATTTAATTTAATTTATTTGAACAAATTACATTTCCTGCGATTAATTAAATAAGTTTATAAATGCATTCATCTGTTTTTTATTTCTGTGGCAAAAAGAAAAAAAAGTGCTTAATGGCACCTTACTCATGTTTAAAAGTACTCATGGGCAAAATTTCAATTATTTTGTGGGATTCTTGAGAAAGTTACAGCAAAGTCTTTTTCAATGTGCAATAACATTTGGAATAATAAAAACTTCCTATCTGTGACATTAGGAGTGCTAAGGAATAAAAACTAAAAAACTTATAACCGCAGAGAACAAAGGATTATATAAAATTTGGAGTAAATTTCCAAAGTTTAAAATTGTATTACTATAAAACTAAACAAATAGACTAAATTATGGGGCAATCATAATTAATTCAAATTTCAAACAAAACATTTCTATTAAAATAGGATTTTAGTTCAGAATTAACATTTACAGATTCGTTTGAAAGCCTATTTCTAACTTTATCAAGAAGATTTCAATGAGAAACCACGCTTTCTTTCAAATGATGGTTGTCACTATAGCCAAAGGATCATTATATAATTTCTAGACACTTGCAGTTTTCTTAAAGTAGAAGTACATAACACGCGTTAGTGTGCGCGCGCTTTGTAGACTTCATATAACAAGTAACATGCAAAATATTTTGACGTGTTTGCTCCAGAAAGTTGGTTAACTTTGAACTTTTTAACGCGTTGTGTATTTTTGAGAAGTAATCAGGTCACAAAAAAAAAGAATAATTTAACAAATTTGTGAGTCATGAAAAAAAAATTCAATAAAATAAAAAAATCTTGATATATTTTCGATTCCATTTGCAATGTGCAAATAAGTAAACAAATAAAAAAACAGCTGACAGGCTTTTGTTTGGCGCGTTGTGTAGCTTGCAATTTTTCATGAGCTCAAGGTTTTAAACGCACGACACATAACGCGTGTTATGTACTTTCACCTTTAGTACTTCCTTCAAAACTCTTTTACCAAACAAAAGAGAAACAATTGAGTTTAAGCCAATCTTAAGACCTTTTTGCCTAACGGCTCAGATCTATTACATGACACAACTTATTAACAATTATATCAGCAGTAAAGTTGCCATAATTTAATTAGAAAAATCCAGGAAATTCCCGCAAACATTTCCCGGGATTTTTTTCCCAAAAAATGTGCGGGATCCCGGAATTTTTCTAATTCAATAACCGACATGCATGTTTTTTCTCTTAAAGTTTATGAAATAACCAACTTTTAAAAATAAATTGCCAGTTGTGGTTTGCAAATATGAGACTCAAAATTAGTATCTTGGGCGCCTTCGTAGGCTAGTTGGTTCATTAATGCGAGGGTTGTGGGTTCGATTCCCGCCAGAGACTCTGGTCTGCTTTACTACAACAGGCTGAAATTGTCATGCTTATTTTAAGTATTTCTTTGTGAATTACCAGCAAATTGATAATTATTCTGTAAACTGTTTCATTTCAAAAGTAAAAAATGCATTTAAATTTAAAATTCTGAAAAAGTCGTTTTGTTGCAGTTTTCAAAAATATATTATATACACTTTTTTGAAACGTTACTTTATGCTTGATATTGGAAAGGAAACAATTTTAAAAATTTATATTATTACGCTTCTGAAATCGACGTACTTTTTACAAATTTCCCCTTAATAAAAATTTTCTCCAATTGCAAATTTGGAATTACAAATTTTAAGCACATTAAGAAGATTTTGTTTGTCATGCTTAATTCCCAATTTTTATTCTTGATAAAAAAAATACTGATATTTATTGTTGAGGGGAATAGCTTATCCTATGCACATTTCACAGGTTGCTTAGGCCAGATCATTAGGAAACTTCATTCAAAGATTTTAGAAAAGCTAAAGATATTATAGAAATAAAACTGTTAAGTGAATAAGAATTATAAGCTCTAGTTTCACTTGTTACACTATCAAAGCTTAAACAACAATAAACAGTGAGTTTATCTTTTCTTACACTCACAAAACAGTAACGGACTGTAGTTTATTTAAGAAATATTCCGTTCAGTCATTTTTAAATAAATAAACATTTAAAATTCCAAGCAAATTTATTTTTAACTGATTTCTAACAGTTATTCAAAAAACCAAGTGCATATTAATACGGATTTTCAGTTGCAGTTAATATTGTCCGTTGATTGAGTTAAATTCTTCTTTATGTTAAAGTAAATAAAAATATAATTTAAAGCAACGAAAAGTTCATTTAAGTTTTACTGTCAAAAATTCAACCGCGAATTCCGTAAAAACAAATCAATATTCAGTTATCTTTTATAAATTAATTGTCAAAAAATTAACTACATATTCCGTAAAAACAAATAAATATCCAGTTATTTTATAAAATTTTACTGTCAAAAATTCAACACCATATTCAGTAAAAACAATTAAATATTCAGTTATTTTATATAATTTTACTACCAAAAATTAATTTTTACTTATCTATAAAAAATGAATTGCTTGTTTTGTGTAAGCAATTCCCATTTTCTATTTGTTTATTTAATTTAGTTAAATACATCAAATTTTAAAAGTAAAATAATTGCAAAGCCATATCGGTCATTCTGCTGGTGTCTTTTAATTGAGAGTTCTTCTGTAAACAAATTGGTCAGTACAACAAAAGTAAAACAAACGTGTGTAACTGGGTAAGTAAATAAAAATATTCTCCCTCTCTCGCTTATAAGAAAAACAAGCGGGCAGGTGTCTGTCTGGTATTTTTTTAGAAATTCGGCTCTTTTGTGGAGTAAACGAAAATTTAATAAAATAACTTAATATTTAATTGTTTTTACTGAATATGGGGTCAATTTGACAGTAAAAAATTGACAGTAAAATTTTAATAAATAACTGAATATTTAATCGTTTTTACTGAATATGGTGTTGAATTTTTGACAGTAAAATTTTAATAAATAACTGAATATTTAATCGTTTTTACTGAATATGGTGTTGAATTTTTGACAGTAAAATTTTACAAAATAACTGAATATTTAATCGTTTTTACGGAATATGGTGTTGAATTTTTGACAGTAAAAATTAAATGAACTTTTTGTTAAAAATAAATGAAAAATAGGTAGACCGGTTTTTAATTGAACTTTCATTTATTTTATATTACAATTTCAGTTAATTTTACGTGAGTGTACATTCCCCACTAGAATTGGTGGGAATTCTCCCAACGTTAAATGTAGGTAAAGAAAAAACCAAACCACTTGTTTTATTGTTTTCGCAAGAAAATCAAAAAAATAAAGCAAACGTCACACACGAACAAAATCACTGCAAACAGCTGCGCTTCTGAGGTAATACATTCTGGGTTGGGCCTTTAGAATGAATGTGGGCTTCTATCAAAAAAATAATTGTGATATTGTAGTGTCAGTATTGACTGTTTTACATTATTGTCAGCATGCGATACAAAATGAACGAGACGTGATAGCCCAATTTTCATAACAGCTTCGAATTCAGCGCACTGACTGCAGATGCTTCGTTTCTGCAGTCAGTTTTTTTCCAAATTTGTAGATTAGCGGAATGTTAAAGTCTATTTTTGTAGGGATAACTTCGTGCTTATGCACAAATCTTTCACATCTGTTAAAACAAATATAATTGCTTCTAATAAAACAGTTGTTTACTTCCCTGTTTTAAAAATTGCTTTTCGAGCAACTCTTATTAAATAAAAACTTGTAATTTAAGCACAATTCATTAAGATAAATAAATATTCGTAAAAGAGTTTTAATAGAAATTGTTTCCCCTATTAAAATCTAGATTTTCCTGTTATTGTATGTGTCATGAGTTGTTTGTCCTTGCTACCGTGTGCTAAAGAAGTTTTTCTAAAAATCCTTGTTTTTTATTTATTTTTTGCTAACGAAAATACTTAAGCAATTAAGTAAAAATTTACTAACACAGCAATCATGAATTCAAAAGGAGATAAAATAAATTATGTTAAACACTTTTATAAATACTTAAAATGAATATATTTTCGTAATATTTCCCCCACTGCTCTATTAATTAATCTGGAATAATTTGGCGTGGTTTGTAGTTTTCGTGGTAAAATGGCATTACAATGAAAATTTTGAAGAGGGAGAGGAATTCAATTGGATAACAGGTGTTTTTTCGTAACCAGTTTTGAAAGAAAACAAAATTTTGTTTTAAAAAGTGCTAGGTTTACCCGGTGCGCTTTGCTCCCACCGTTGAAAAACATTTTTTTTTTAAAACTCGTGTATTGATTATAAATGATGATAAAAAGAAATTTAAGAATTTTGTTTTTGTTTTAAATATAATTTTCTATCCGAACGTTGACGTTCGAAATCGTTAAACTGGCAGTTAAATGTTAATGGTTTAGTGTTCCATGTGAAATGGCAAACCTCTAAGGCCCATGTTCATCACTTGTGGTAGTAGAGGTAACAAAATTATATTCCCTTAAAGTCATGATAAAATTTAACTTATAGTTCACATCATTGTATACCGGGATATTAGTATCTACTTATTAATGCACATACTTATGTTGTATCGGCTTTTTCAACAAGAACAAGTTCTTTCTAAAACAAAAAATTTAGATGAAGTTGATTCAAATTTTTATTTATGAATGAAAAATTATAGCTGGCAAATTTCTACCACGAATACGCTGGCAGATGCAGTAAAAATGGGCTTCGTCTGACAAAATAAATTTTTCAGAATAAACAGCGGGTTGTTTCTGAATGAATTGAGCGAATCTGCGGCGATGTGAATGGTCAGTCCGCTTCAATACCTGCACCATTTGAATCTTATTAGCAAAATCCTTATGCAAAATCCGCCATGTGTTGGTTTTGGATAACCCCAATTGTTCAGAACGTGGATAAATTGACAATATCACGAATTTTACGAAATGTAATTTAACAGAACCACCGTTTTCATAGTGGATTTAAATTATTTTAATGCGATTTTCAGGCGAAATTCATTGTAACAATCTTCTACGTCTACGTCAAAAAACTAAATGTCAAAACTATCATTTTGTTGGTGTTGCTACAGTTAAAAAACAAAGTTCCTGTCGAAAACCCCATTACCTTGTACATTAGGGTGGGTCGTTACTGCGTAAAGGAAAAAATGTAATTAAAAAAGTTTCGAATACCTACAGACTGTTGCATCTACATAAATTACACTGTACACTGTACGACGCAGAAAAAATAAAGGTGTTTTAACAATCGATTCTGGTCAGCGTTTATCGAAATTTTATTTAAGTGGGTAAAGATTTTCCCCTTTTGGCCTGTTCGTGCAGCATATAAACAATTAGAACTGTGTGTTCTCTATATCTGAGGCAATTTTGCCTCCGTCATTACGGTAAATTTTGGGTCTTTTCTAACAAATCGAAATGTTCAACAAAAATAGCAGCCATATATTTTTTTTTTTATTTTATATTTGAATTGGACTTGATACTGACGTTGGTACGTTGGTGTCCTGAAATCCAATGTAGTCGGTTTTGTGTCGGTTTTAGGTGTCACAGAAACCAATATGATCGGTTTTTTATTGAAAACAAACCAAGCAGCTTACTGCTCTTGTTTTTTATTGGATATACATAGAGTTTTTAAAAGATTAGTTTTTTTGTTTTATTTTTCAACAGTTAGATTTTTTGCATAGATGGAAGTTAATTTTCGAGTACTTCTGGGGATCAAAGATCAGTTACAGGCTTAAAAATAGACGCATAAAAGAAGTTAAAAAAGATTGATAAATGACTAGAAAATTATTCGAAAATGATAATTAATACCATTAGAAAAGAGTCTAAAATGACTCAAAACTAATAAAACAAAAACGAATCATAAATGTCTCAACTAGAAGAGTCGCGGGTAGGGTACCATTTTTGCCGACAAAAGTATCATTTGTGATCATAAAGTGAGCGCATATTCTGATTTTTTAATCGCGTTGAAGAGTCAAAAAAGACTTGATTAAGATTAAAAATTTTAAAAAATGCTAGCTGGGTTACTTTTTAGACATACACAAATATGTATGTATGTTTGTGTAAAATATTGGTTTGTGTGTGTTTTTTGTTAACGTTAATCTTTGTGACAGTTTCATTTCATAAATAAATAAATTTGCAACACATGCGTCTGTTTGACACACAAAAATTTACAGATTAAAATGTTTGCAAAAAATTAAATTTTAATTAATTTTATTTTTTTTTATTTGCAGGGATTTTGTAGGATTTTTAAAAGAATTGTTAGCAAATTGATAGAAGAAAATTAAAATTGTTTATTAAAGTGTTTCCAAAAATTCGCATCTTATTGCTGATCTTCAAAACAAAGAGTTTAAACATTTTGAAGTGAGTATTTGAACTATAGCCCATGAGGACTATGTCGATATACACATGTATACTCATACTATGTTAACTTTAACTATATAATTGTCATCGAAAACCATATTATGGTCAATCCATCAAAATAAATATTATAAAAATTACATTAAAATTGTATTAAAAACAAGTTCCAAATTCTTGCGTTTTGTTTTTTTAGTTTTCCAAAACCTACAGCAAGTTTTTCAAGCTTTTGCTTGAAAAATAAGTTATTGTAAATACCGCGAGATTTTTGGAAAGTACTTTTTATTATTGAAAATATTTAGTGTTGGTGTCAAAAGTAAACTAAAGGATATATTGCAACTAAGTGTCTCTGTCGACAACCACAAGACAATTGACTGACATTTAAGGTTGCCAATTATTTCTTATTTGGCCGTAAATTTGTACAAAAATCGCTTGCATTTAAGTGGGGCGAAATTCAGATGTTTTTCGTTGAAAATGCAAGCGGCAGGTAGCTTCCGACATAGTAGTCCAGGTTGCAAAATAGCTTTTTTTCTTTTAATCGTTCGTTAGCATTATTTCAATAAAAGGACGGACGGGCGGCCTGGAAGTCAGACGGACATAGTTAAATCGGCTTGTAGTTACTTAGAACCCACAAAGAAAGAAAAACACTTGGGATAAAATAAGTTTACGTAAAGTACGAGTCAAACTCGAAAATTCAAGTACGAATAACACTAAAACGTACTCAAAACAATCATAAATGGGATAACTTTCGAAAATCAATCCCAGAATTTCTTAAAATAAGTATAAAATTCTTACACAAAGTAAAAAAAAGATTGCAATTTTTGTTGGTAGTGCCATTCTGAGAGTACATGTCAGCGTTTAAAGCTGATATTTCTTATTATTTTCACCTCTCAGCATTGCATTTTACATGCTTGCATATGCGTGTGTTTGTCAAAGTTTCTTGAATAAACTTCAACAACAAGAAAAATCAATCCATCCGTACTCAAATCAATAGTATGGTGAGTACAGATTTTCTTAAATCAAGTACGGATTTTCAATCGCAAAATACTTAAATTATCCGTACTCATTCCAGAATTCTTACTTGAAATAATCAGAAAATGAGATTGGCTTGAGTACAACTAAGAATTATAAAATTGTTTTAATCGGATTTCGTACTTAAAATAATCCGAAAATGAGATTAAATTAAGTCAAACTAAGATTGAATCATTCTCAAAATGCGCTTGACTCAAGTATTATAAAGTTGATTTAATCCCGAATTCGTACTTGGAATAAAACAAAAGCGAAATTAGAAGGAGAATTTTATTATGCTTGATTTACTTTAAAAACTAAATGTATGTACAAATATAACTGAAAATATAAACTCTCACAAGAGTTTTCAATTTTTCTTTTTAAACATGGAAATAATGTGTTTTCGTCTTGTTCTGTTGTTTTTGTTGTTTCTACAGCCAACAATCAAATCGTTTTTAACTATTTGTGTGTTGTTGTTGTAGTGTCTGCAACAAACCATAATAAGTTAAAAGAGAATAAAACGCTCACTTTGTAATTTTACTCTCAGGATTGGCAATATCAGCGAAAAGCTTAATCGTTTTTTGACTTCGTTTGAGAATTTTTTTTTTTCTGTGCAGATACATTTTTGAATAACAATTATAAAAAAATCACACTTCTTTATTATGTCTACTTTAAATCTCATTCTTTAACTTACAACCCATATAATTCCCATTTTCAATTAACAATTAAGCGTTTATTACACATCTATTTTTCCGAGAATGGCATAAAATGGTGCTTGTCTCCAGTCCATTATCCTTGTTTATGACATACTGTTTTAAGAGTATCCATAATTGTCTTAAAGCAAACATGATATTTAACACTTGTCTTACAAACATTCTTCTTTTTTAGTCCTTCCATCTGGCACATGAACTCGTACCCGAATTATGTGCTTTATTTTTGCTGGTGCTGGCATTTGTGGTTGTGTTATCTTTGATGTTGGAAAATTAGAGTTTTTGTTGTTTTTATTTTCTAATTTAAAATTTATTCTAGAATTTTTGATATTTTTTTACACTTCTAGTTTGTCATGACTCACAAATATTTCATGGTAAAATGTACAAAATCATGGTACTCATGGTCCATAAAAGAAAAACCATGTAAAATGAACAACAATTTCATTAGATGAAGGAGCATAGACAATAACAACAATAACACCAACTGTAGCAGAGTAGTAACAGCGTTGGCAACAAGGACATTATTGTAAATAATCGCAGTTTTACACATACAATACACAGTATTGTAGTGAAGCATTGGACAATCAAAGTGATAAAAGTTCCATTTTTTTTGCAAGAATAAATTATCCTGTATAAAGAAAATTTGTGCAGAATATCTTGTCCAGAGCAAAGTTTTGCAAAATTTTCTTTAAATAGTAAATTCGTGCAAAATTTTTTCGGCAAAGTAGAATAGAAGATTTTCTTGGGTTTATAAATTTTCGCAAAACATTTCTTATAGAATTGAATTCAAAAATGCTATGAACATTTTTCATAAAATTTAACATTTTTCAAAAATTTTTATAAGAATAAGATATTTTAACCCATTTTAACCCGGTACCCAGGACAGCCTCACCACATACTCTCCTAAGATTTATTTGTCAGTTGTTAAGAGTGAGTACTGGAAATTATAATTACCGGTCGGCCAAAAATGGGTTAAGCAACATTTTTATATCAAACAACAAATATTTTGCAAATGTCCCATAAAAATATTTTTTTATGGAAAATTATTCGTAAATAACAAAAGCTTTACAGAACTTTTCTATATTTTCCACAATTTCCTACTTTGGGACACCTCACTGTATTTTGTCGACTTGTAAATGGACGTATAAGTATAGGGTGACGCAAAAGTAACATTGTAATTTTTTTTATTGTTTTTGGGATAACATCTTTTAAAAGGTGTTGATTATAACATTTCCTTACTTTTCTTGGCAGGTCCCAGCGAATATTCTCGTTTATCGGCCTTAAGCTTTTAAATGAATCTTGTCCAATTGATGTTCTCTTGATAATTAAAAGTATCAACTAAAAAAAAGGTACCCTTAATGGGGGAACCCAATGGCTATTTAAACTAAGAATGAGACAATATTATTCGATATCATAAAATTTATGCCCAGAAGAGCCATTGCTGAATTAGCCGAAGCTTCATCTTGTTGAGACCAAATTTTTGAATTGTTTTCATCTCTGGCCTTTAAAATTGTTCAACAATTTCCCGGCATTGATTGCAATTTACACTTAACAAAATTCGTTCGTCGTTTTCGAAAAAAACGGTCCGGTCCTATTATCCCTTTTCAAGTTTTTTCAAGCAGCACTTGCATTTGCATTTGATGTTACAAACAGTGTTCGAAAATAAACAGAAAATTATTTAGCGTTCGGCTCACACACCCAGGAATGATATCTATTTTTTAGTGTTTGTGTAGACGAACACAACCGTTTATACCCTTCATAACTATTTTCAATAGAGAGAGACGAACATGATATAGTGCTCTGTTCTTCGTTAAACAGAACGATTGTAGTGATATTGAAGACAAACATTATATTTTGTAATAACTTTTTCGTTTTTTTTTCTCCAGCCAAAAGGGCGCTACGCACAACAGAAATGAAAGTCCATTAATGAGCTTAACCGAAAACAATGAAGTTTGCGTTTGAAAAAAAACCGAACGGAATTAAATGTTCTTATCTTTTTGTAAAGTTGAATAAGAATAAAATTATTTTTGTGTTCGAAAAATGTAAAAATGAAACGTTTTTTTTAAGGATTTGCGACACAAACACTATTTGTGTTTGTGTTTTTCGAAAATCTACCGAACCGAACACTAAGGAGCGATATTTAGTATGAATACGAGTTTCGAACATGAAAGAAATATCAATTTAGTCTTTGTCTAATTCTTGCTTTTGAAATAAAATTTAACAACATTGACTCTCTACTCTGTTCAGAGTGTAGTTAAGTCATAACATAACTTATGAACCACCCTGTATTTCAGTAAATATGTGTGCATGTACTTATATATGTATGTGTGTACACATTTCGTAAAATGTAAACATTCATCCAGTGAACACGCTTGCATAGTTTCCACATATTAAATATGTATGTACATACAAGAATACATGTGTACGTACATATGTATGTATGTATGTATATATTTACTACTTTTGTATATAATACGTACATACTTTACACTTACGAACTGTATTTTGTTATAACATTCCTTTTATAGATGAAGAGCCAGAGATTGTATTTTGTGCAAATGAAAGACAATTTATTCGGCTTAAAAAGGTTCATTTGTTATGCCGTCTTAAAATTTAGCACATTGTCTAAATGCTTTTATCCTTGAACAAATACAAATACAATACAACGAACAATAACAAATATGAAACAACATAAAATGAAAATTACAAAATGGAAAAAAGTGAAAAATCAACAACCAAATCAATTTAAACTAAAAATACTTTCTTCCCCTTTTTTTTTAATCTAGTTTTACTTAGTTGTAAAACATGAATGTTAAACACAAAAATACATTTATTTTACTTTGTGGAATGTTCTTTGATTTCCTTACCAAAGGAACTCGAAAGAACATTAGTGAAGTAATTCCAGGAATTATTTTGCACATTTTAAAAGCGATAAATGGATGTTAAAGTTGAAATTGTTAAACAAGCAAAAATAAATAGAACTGAATAAATTTAAGCTTCTGGTTGTTGTAAAAGTTAAATATATTTAGACGCAAAAGAGTAAAATTTAGGAGCACACAGAATATACTATTTGTAGGAAAGTTTATGAAACTAAGATATTTTAGGGTGTTCAACGCTCACTTTTCTAGTTTATATCCATTTTTGACAGATATTGTTTACTAAAGACAAACAAATTGTTCCCGGAGTTCAATACTTTATTCTGGTACCGTTCTTCAGATATATAAACATTTAAATGGTCGTTGTATTGGAGCTGCCACGTCGACTTCTTCAGTCACTCACTTTGATTATTAAACTTTTTGTACGAAATTTGGATTCTTTTACTACTTACCTTTCTCCAGATATACAGAAATTTATATTTTCCTTTAACAGCAGGTGTATCCTTCTTTCAGCAAAATCGGTTCAGTAGTTTCAAAGTGTAAAGGGAATAAACAATCGCATTTTAATTTTTATATATGTATATTCTAGATTAACCCTGTGCTCTTTGCTAACCCTTATTAAAATAAAATAAGTACATTTTTTTTTTAAATAGAACTCGTGTTTTGATAACGAAATATGCAACTTCTACTACAGGGTGGGCCATTAACAATTTAAAATTCGAATCGGCTTTAACCCTTTCAGACTGATAATTTCAGTGTACGCTAATTTGAGGGTGCTGATTCAAACTCTGAAGTCAGATTACAGGTAACTAGTCTCACCTGGCCGCAAGGTGTTGGACAAAATTACTCGGTGGATATATTTCTTCTAAGTAAAGTTTGAGGAAATACATGTAATTAAATGAGACAAAAGTATTAAAAACCAATTTGTTTTGTGTGATAGTTGGTAAAGCAATTGCTCTCACGCTTAACACAAAAATAAACATTAAATTTTTTGCAAATAATAAATGATTTCTTTTGAACAACCGACCATTTTGCAGCGACCAGAGTTTGTATTTTCCAAAAATTCTGGTGCGTGGTTGTGACCATCGTATTGAGGTTCTTTAGCAGGGCACTTTGGTTTGTTCTTTTGCGTTTTAGTGTATTTTGTAAATGTTCAGTATCAATCGTTGATATGAAGCTTTTTGGTGTCGTTTCTGCCGGACATGTAGAAGTTCGAGATGGTCTGCCTCTACGCGGTGTATCAAAATCATTATCTTTTTTCTGCAATTTTATTAAAACATTTGCCCCATCAGCTCGAAAATTCAAAGAATCAAAAATATCCACATTGCTGTAAGCGCCAAATCAGCAAAATGCATTATTAAACGTACGGTCCATTTTGATTCGGTTGTACAGTAACATTTGATCTAGGAGCTCCACTCCACCCATTTTTTCATTGTATAAACGACCAACTTCAGGACGATTAACTTCCATATATTTTAATGTTTTTCGTTCCATCTCTTTGCTATATCTGATATACCGTTCGAAGCTAGGCTTACTACTTTGTTCTCAAACCACCTAATCAAAAATTATAAACTCGTTCAGAAATAAATATTCCGTTCTCAATACAGCATTCTGAAGCAGAACCTCTTCCACGCTTACTCGATCATTTTTGATGCGGCAAAAGTTGAATTAGTTGCGTAATATATCGATGGTTGTGTTACACGAGGCACCATTTTGTTGAAACAAAATGCCGTCGATGTGATTGTCTTGAATTTTGGAAATAAAAATTCGTTGAGCAGGCACCGTAACACTCACCGTTGATGGCAACGGCGGATCCTTGCTCATTTTCGAAGAAAAATGGGCCAATGATGCCGCCAGCCCAAAATCCACACCAAAAACTGACTCGTTGTGGATGCATTGGTTCCATAATAGTCACGTTTAAGCCCCATATGCGGCAATTTTCCTTATTGACCGAGATTAAAATAAGCTTCATATGAAAACACGATTTTTCGGTAAAACTCTTCATCTCTTGCCAAACAATCTTCAGCCCATTGGGCGAAGCGATAACGCATCGCATGGTCGTGAGGCGAATTTTGCAAATGTCAGACATTAACCTGAAAATAAAACTAACAATGAATGTTACTCTACCTTTCAAGTAAATAAAATTAAAACGAAACCTCAAAAACTCCATACAACATATAAGTGGTCCAAGCCAGCCCCTGGTAGCAGTTTGTGCCACATAAATTAGGTGTCTGCTTAACACAGTATACACTAAAGTTATTGAAATAACCCAGATAAAGAAAAAAAGGGAGAAAGAAATGAGGGGAATTAATAACGAGAGATATTTTATTTGAAATCTTTTACTACGTTTTATGCATTTGAAATGTGAAAATAAGGTTTAACCTTTTTAAGTAATTCAGACCAAGAAGTAATAACTAAGTTTATACCTAAGCATACTGCGTTACTGCTTTATAACGTTTAAAATTTTAACAGTTTGATGGCCATTACTTCGAACATTGTGTCGAATGTCACGCCTAAAGACTTTTTAAGCTCTAAAGAAGAATTAGATGTTTCCTTTAGCTCCTTAGACTACGCATAGATTAATAATTGTATACTCCGTATACCGCTTAGTCAAAAAAATAAAAATTCTGTATAAGCCGCCATTTTATTTGTTTTGTATGATACCTCCCTAAGTCCTTATCAATCTTGTTCAAAACTCAAAGTTTTCTTCAAAAGTTACGCGTAAGTTCTGGTTAAATATTCAATACTCTCTATATTGTTTAGCAGTTCACTTTCAAATAACTCTAAGTTACATATAAACTTTCAAAAGTCGCCGTGTTACGTATACAAAAAAATATTAAAATCATATATCCCATCGTAAGGGTATTCATGTTTGCCTCCCGACCGCAGTTTTGGAAATATCGAAAGGGCAACAGGTCTATGTGTCAAAAATGTGTTTTAAAAGCTGCAGTTGGGATAGTAAAAGTCATAAGATTGTGCTATAACTTCGACTTCGCCATTTTTCATCGGACAAAAATAAACCGTTGCCTCTACTTCTGATGCCTTTAATGAAAACAGTCGCAGTCTTGGCAAAAGCAAACAACAAAAAGTTGTACACAACAAAAAGTTGTACACAACAAAGAACATCGAAAGTCGACATGTTAAGAAATGTTTGGTTTGATAGACTGAAACTTTTAAAAAATCCCGTAGTTAGAGTCTAAACACAATGTTTGCGGTGCGGTGCGATTTCTCGTTGCGGGAGAGAAAAATAAACATAATACAACGGAAGACGGCGACGGAAATAGTTGTCTCTTTTTTTGTTTAAATTGTTATTAATTTATTTGTGCATACATGTTTATCATGTTGGTTGTTTTCAATAATGTTGTGAATATAGCCAATTATTCAAAAACTATGGCAACATCAGAATGAGAACGATTATCAAAAATTGAGAGACAAGGCGAATTAAATTCGCTTTGCTGGACGAGAAAGAAAGACCGCAATGAAAATAAAATAGATTTTAATTTTATTTCGTTCCGCACTGCGGTTTTTTACTTCAAAATCGTATGAAAAATCGCACCGCAGTAAATAATCGTTACATTGTGTTTGTACTCTTAATCCATTTTTTCGCCGCACATAGTTCCCGTCGAACAATTTCAATAAAACTTTATTTTTTACCTGATATAATGCTAATTAAAAAAAATTTAAAATTTTAATTGCGATTTTTTTTTTAGTTTTCCGGAAAACGAGTGGTGATTATAATCACCACCGGCGAAATATGTAAACAAATAAAATTTTTTTAGGAACGATGAAAAACTTTTTATTTATAAATAATTTTATATATTTTTATCAGTGTAGTATATTTCAAAACATTTCGTATGGAGGTGAACCTTACACATCTTGCACATAAGTGGTGTATGGCCGTGGAATTGCTTATATCGACGTTTTTTGCCTTCCTTCTGTCTTAAAATAACGTGTTGTGACAATTTGGCACGTTTTGAATTTGGTTGTTCTGATTCTGTTCGCTGATGGACTTTATCCTCAGAAACAAGTAGAGCCCAGCGATTTCAGACCGGAAGTCTAGTTGTGGTTTGGCGCGGGTTTTCCAATATTACACAAAAAACAGTGAATTTCCAGGCGTTTACAATAGCGGAATCAACAGCGTTTTAAAAGAAAGGCCAACAAAACTTCTTGCCTCCTACATTTATACGGTAATTCGATATGGCATTGTCTGCCATATCAACGCCTCCCATATGCAAGTTATAATTTTTTATCAAATTAGGTTCTTCAAAACTAACATACCCTGCAAATATTATTGGACCACCTGATCCATTTTGATTAAATGGACTACTCCATGAACTGGTCCGATGTAATGCAAGCATGGACTATGTCATTGTTAAAAAGTGTTTGTAGTGAGACGACATGTCTTCGTTTTTTAACGACATCTTTTCGTTTTTAAACGAAGTTAAAACTAATCCTCTTGTGTATACAATGGAGTAGTTTCAAAACTACTCCTTTGTAGTCCAAAGCCGGGTTATATGGTCCCGCCCTAGGACATCGTAACGTTAAATAGACCATGTTTTCCCATACGTTTGGCTTACTTTTGGACTAGTCCAAGTCCCTTGTGGCTACAATTTACACGCGTGTTTGAAATAGTCCTACACGCAGAGAAAAAATATGGTTGGGCATGGTTACGGCAACCACACTGTGTTTATTGTAACAATATATTGTTGTTGTACACAAATAATTGTTATTTTTAGTAAATATCAGCAATATTATAGTTACTGTAAACATATTAATGTTTATCGCAATTATAAATTTGAGTATTGTTGACCGAAAAATAATTATTTTTCTAACAACTAAATTATGATAACTTTCAAAACATATTATATTACTCACAGCCATAACATGATATTAAATAGCCATAACATGATAACTTTATATACATTTATCATAATAAGTTTAAGATGCAATCAAAATATCGTTACTCTAATAATATTTTGGTATCGCCATTTGTAAAATAATTTTGTATCAGTTGTGTCGTGTTTTACATAAACATATCGAATTATTTGTTAGTCAGTGGCTAAATAATAAAAAAATAACCATTAAAATAAACAAGAAATTAAAAAAAAATAAAGAAAAATATTAAAAAAGAAATAACAAAATAACCATTAAAATAAACAAGAAATTAAAAAAAATAAAGAAAAAACATTAAAAAAGGGTTGTAGTGTATAAAATATCTTTGCTAAAAAATTTTAATAATCTTAAAGTGGTGGAAAAATTTGTGAAATATTGGTGCAAAATATTAACCATTACTGGTAAGTTTTGTGTTATTTTAAGAGAAAAATAATGAAAACTCCATAAAATAATTTATAAATAATTGCGACCTACGACAAAAAGATTACAGTAACTATCTTATGTTTTTTATTTCATCATAAGTATTTTTTTCCAATAAAAATATTATGTTTAAAGTTGTATCATATTATGATGTAAAAAATTTATGTATAACAGTTCATATCACTTTGCATCATAATATGATTACTTCTAAACTTATTATGATTGCCATGACAATAATATGATTACTTCTAAACTTATTATGATTGCCATGACAGTAATATGATTAATTCTTAACTTATTATGGTTACCATGACAGTAATATTATAACTTCTTAACGTTTTATGATTAACAGTATAACAATATGATTAAGGGAAAAATATTATGATGTAATATTACGAACATATTTGGTCATAATATGATTTAATAACAATCGTAATATGGTGACTACAATCATGAATCTTATCATAATATGTTGCTCTTAGAATATGTTTACCACAACCATGTTTTTTCTTTGCGTGTATAATTTGCAGGGTACTTATGACATTTTCGGTTATAACGTCGGGCAGTTGTAAGAGGATCGACGGTATCAAAACTCGTCGCTACCGTAACAATTGCATTATCATTCCAAGTTACAATGAATATTTCATTTGCGCGATCAAACATAAAATCGTATTCACATTTTTTTAAAGTTTTGTCATTTTTAATGCCCATAATGCTTGGCAATCGATTGTTGCGCACTGTACCGGTGACTCGAAATTTTTTATCTGACAGAAGATACATTAGATGAAAGGAAGTAAAAAAATTGCCAAAATAAACATAATGTCGTTCGGGATTCTTCACACATTCCAGCAAACTCAAGACCACATGAGCTCCAAGGCCGATTTCCTTACTATAGAGCTCCTGGGAACCAGCGTAGGGCATACAATTATACATATATCCATCAGATGAAGCAAGAACCCATAACTTACCGTTAATTTACCCTTGAAAACCCAGCAGCATAGTGACTTCTGTTTTTAGTAGTATACATCAAATTGTTTTATGTATGTTGGTAAAGCTCACATTTTGGCATACCTTTTTCGCCAATGGTCATTATAATCACCATAATGTTGAATACTCAGTTACTCGTTATAAAAAAAATTTTTTTGGAAAAAAATCGATGCAGTAAGAAATCTAAATAGGAAATTTTAATGATGAATACGAAATTATTAGAAATCCTATTATCATAGCATTTAAATCATCAAATGTTTAAATGACCTTTTTGACGACTTTTTAAAATTAGTAAAAAAAAATGTTATGCATTCAAAAAAACTCAACCTAGTTAAATAAATAGACATAAGGACTTATTTAAGTAATAAAAAAAATCATACGAAATAAAAAGTTTTTTCTTAAGCAGTTACAACGTCTGAAAATGCTGGTGATTATAATCACCGGTCGGCGATTATTTGTTTGTTTTTGGCAATACGAAACATTAAATAACAAGTATTTAAATGCATGTAATTTGTAATTGTTATTTGGCAATTACAATTTACACGTTCGAGAGTTTCTTTAAAAGCTCTTTCTTAAATTGTCTACTACTTGTCAACTTTAATCGTTTAAATCCTTTTACAACCTACAATTATTTGTTGCTTTACGATTTTAAATATGCCTTTGTATATTTAACGATGTGCTTTGACATTAAACAAAAACATTTCAAGGTTTTTAGATATCTGCCAGTATAGAGACAATAAAGAAAAATTTTTATTGGCATAAACGTTTTGAAAAAAAAACAATCATAATAAAAATAAAAGAAAAAAATACGCAAAAGTGTAAACAAATTGTTGAAATGAAAACCATTTTTCTCTTAATAGTTGCAAAACAAAAGATATAATAACAATTTATAAACTATAAAGACATAAAAAACTAACTAAAACAAACTCAAGAGCTTATGATTTCGCTTCCGGAGAGAAAAGGCGTCTCATCACACATAAAACACGTCATTTAAATGTGAACACAAATATGTAGATATTTATAGGAAAGTGTGTTTAAAGGAGATCCGTTTTGAAAAGTCTTGTAAAAAATTTAAATTGGAAAAAAATTTGTTTCCTTTCACTGCATGTTTACCGTCTTAGTTTTACACACAATACACACAGAAAAAATACCAATGTTAAATTAACATGGCGAAATGTTAATTGAGAATCATAGTAAATTTCTGCAAAAGTATGCCGTTTATTTAAATTTATCATTATTTGATATTAATTTTAATTGAAAAATATAAAAATAACCTCAAATCATGTTTATTTAATATAATTCGCTATTAAAATAAAATTGTTCAATACTGAATCCATAAAAACCTGTTTTATATTAAAATCATAAGTTTATCTTGTTAAAATAACATGCATACATACTTAAGTATGTAAATTTTTTATTTCCATGTTAAAAATATGTTATAAAAAGAAGACAATTCCCGTATTATTTTAATTAAAATTATTTACTTAAATAGTACACCAACAGCGTTATGTATAATGAAAAATTGGCAAGAAGTTAGCACAGAGTTGAATTATAATACACTTACAGACTGTGGATAGCAAACTGCTAAACTCTGACTAGTGAGTTGCCAAATATCTGCTAATTTGGAAAAAACAGCTGTATGAAAACAGTATGAAATGTCAAAATCAGGGATGATTTTAGCAAAAATAATGTTTTTTTTTTTAATACAGTATGGCATCGTTATATATCAGAGTTGATTTATTAAAAATTTGCACCAGTGGAAAAGTATATTATACATGAACATTTTGCTAACAAGCTGCTAAGCTTAATCGGTATTCTAGTTGGCAGCTCGTTGTACGTAGTATATAAACTGTGGCTAACTTTTCATTATACATACCGCTGCAAGTTTTCAAACTAGAATGATGCCGAAAACCATATCGGGCCATTCTGCTGATGCTTCTGTTAACAAATAAAAATACAAAATAAGTTAGACATGTGTTACAGGGTAAGTGTTTCACACTGTTATATCACACCCAAACCAATTCACGTTGTTTAAACTTGAAATAACTTTCATTCAACGTGATTCGGATTGTTTTTTCAATACAAATAAGATTTTGCTCTAACATTACTGCAATGTTAAATTAACATGAATTAGAGTTATTTTAAAAGATAAAAATGTTGTTCGCAAGTTATCGTAAAATTATGTTAAATTAACATGAAGTAACAATCAAGTAAATTCACCACTGAAAACGGTAAAATGTGTATGCGTGATTTTTTTTATTTAATTCCAGATTTTACTTTAGGTGAATTATTGAAATTAACTTTTCAAATTTACCTCGTATATGTAAATTCATACATGTGCTATAGAATTATACCAACTATTTTATTTTCTTTGCATGTGTTTGAGACCTTTTATACACTGTATTATCACAAGTGGTGAATAAGAGAATAAAAGGTTTGTCATTCCGTATGTAACACCAAGAAATATTTATAAAAGGGCCAATTAGGTTCTTAAGTAGTTCCTACCCTATAAAGCCATGCATAGAGTACACTGAATGTGCAAATCCACAATACACAATGTCCATGTTACATGTACAAAAACAATATTCTAGAATAAGTTTTTGGTTTTAAATGTAAGCTAAGCGACCGAAGTCTTCGTTCGGAAATAGATTCCCAGAAAGTTAAATTTTCACGCAAACCATTGGTCCATATACGTTTAATATCCAAGATAACACCATTAGACGAAAATATTGTCGCAAAATATAGTACGTCTCCTTGATTAAGAAAAAAGAAAATTTTGGAATATCATACCCCGTGCAGAAGATTTTTTTTTTAGTTTCGATTTTCAATCAATGGTACCACTCTTCCTTATAAGCTTTTCTTTCAATAAATGGGAGGTGCGAATAAGAATAGTAATTCTCGAAAGTTTCTGGAACTTGAGGAAAACAAAAAAACGATACTTTTTTGAAAAAGTGTACTTTGCATTACAATTTGTTGTCTATGTGGTACACTAATATAACTACCCTAGAGGAAAGCGAACTGACACTGAAGTAGTCTCGTGATAGGTGTTTGGTGGTAGGGACCGGTCCTAGTTCTAACACTTTATATGAATAAGACCTATCACTTTTACATGGGGTTGTCATTGGAGGGGGTCAATTGACACCATTTGACCAATCACAGATCTATTCTCAATGAACCTGCTTAGTGTCAGTTACTAAAATATAATTTTATTTAAATACAATGTAGTATTATTTCAATAAAAAGAGTACTAGAATTAAATTTAAGATCCAAATTTTAGAAATTATCAAAACATGTGTCACAGCACCAGTTAAAACTGTACTGTAATTTTTACTTTTTACTTTTTACTTTTTCTACCTTTTTGTTCTTTATAAACCAGTTAAGGGATTGGTTCTTCTTTCACTGGTCATGAGTCGTTTCTTTTTGTACTTGTTCTATTTTCACAAATCCCAGGACCAGTCTGTTGGACCAATTGACACAAATTTCCCGCTGGGTATTTTGAAGTTTGTGGTTTTATCCGAGTGCTACAAAAGGGACAATTTACTTATTTATCTTCGTTAAGGTGGTACACCAGTGTTGCCAAAACTTGGTGAACAAAAATGCCTAAATTTATGAAAGAAATTGCTAAAAATTGGCTAAAAAATGGCTAAAAGCTTTTTTAAATAAAAACATATTAAAATTCAATAGCAAAACAGAAATAATTCATTTAAAGTTGTTTACGATGAAATTTTAAGTTAAGATCTATTTCTTAAATAAGAATAAAAGTAAATTAATATTTTGATAGATATTTAAAAAATTAAATCACCGTAAAATTTCGAAATTTTAATAGAAATATTATTTTTATTTTATTATGTTTCTTAAACGATTGCGCTCATTTTGAGTTACGCGAACATATACTGTGCAACCTCCTCCATTTTCGAAATAAAGGTAAATCTTAAAAACCAGAGCTAACATAAAAAAACGGCTAGCACCACTAGACTAAGCCCAGCTTGTCTTTTTTTTCAACTAACACAGTGATATTTTACTAGATTGTTGTTGCTTGACATTTTAATGCCCACAGTACGAACAGCCTTTGTGTGTATTGTATTGTATTGGACATGTTCTGTGTTAAGAGTAATGAGTTCTGAAAACAAATATTAATCAAGATATGCATTACATTCTTGTTTTCTATTGATTAAACTCTCCTGCTGGGAAACAAAGATTGGATAAACATTTGTATTTAGTTGCAGTTATATAATATATCTAAAACGCTTCACCGGCAATATTCCTTTTGTGTCTATGCTTTTGAATACATTGTGAGGGTAGTACGATTCAAGAAGTTCTAATTGCATTCTACTTCGAATGCTAGTTTTAGTGGAGTTCTTTGTTTCAACATAGGCATTACTTGTTGTTATTACCAGCATATAAACAACAGCCAAAGCATGATCCTTAAAATGGGTTAACCCTCCGTCTTACACATGTTTTTATTTTCACATTCGTAACGCATGAGTCTAGCCAGACCCAACAAACTTTTGAATAAATAAAACCAATTGTTTTAACTAAATGGTTTATTACACACATTTATAATTTAAATTCATATTTTCAAATTTTATTTAAATTATAAATGTTTATAATACAACATTTAGTTAAAAAAATTGGTTTTCTTTATTCAAAAGTTTGTTGGGTCTGGCTAGACTCATGCGTTACGAATGTGAAATTAAAAAACATGTGTAATAGGGAGGGTTAAATTGTAGAGCTAGATGGAGCTAATAGTTTGTGTGCTTAATAAAAATAAATAAATAATAGATAATTAGCAAAAAAAATAATAAAAAACAGCAAGAAAGAAAGTTAAAAATACGTCATCTTCTATACAAAATATATATGGGTCTGGCCAGACCACATGTGTTACGAATGTGATGTGTGCAGTAAAATATTGGAATAAGTTTCCTTATATATCCTTTCCAGGTTATATTTTTCAGCTTTTTATAGTAAACTAAATTTTAGAAGGGTACCTGAAATTTCAAGTCCCTACCTGTGTTTTAAATATACCAAAATAACATTTAAAATCGAAAAAGGTCTGGCCAGACTCATGAGTAATACGAAGGGTTAATACCTGACGTATCCTTGTAGCTTTAGAATTTTAACCAAAACTGATTTAAATTAGATGGAATATCATCATTAAAATACTCTTTCCAATTAACAAACTGTAATTTTTTCCTTTGTGTTTCATAAACACCCAAAGGTACGTTAGGATTCATAAATATCTTTAAAATATCTTTACAACAACGAATTTTATATGTGATAACAAATTGCCACAATTTTTAATGGATAAATGTTCATAAACTTCAAATATATTCATGTTTCAAGGAATTTTATTTATTGATTTTTTCAAGAGCATTTTTAAATATGAAAAACAATTTTCTCGAAGATTTTCATTATCTTCATCAGCCATTTCAGCATAATTAAGTTTCAAATTCTGAACACACATATGAATGCCTCACCTTAAATAAAATTATTACTTCGTAGGTATTGAATTTAACAAATTGTAAAATAAATTCATGGCTCATCAGAAATAGCCAACAAAATCGCCAACTTTTTTTATAAATCGCCAAAAAATCGCCAAATCGAAAATTAGGTCGCCAGACAAGTTTGAAAATCGCCACGTTTGGCGAGAAATCGGATCATCTGACCATAACAAAGTTACTTAAGTGCTGGTTCACACACGTCAAGTTTGACTCGTCAAGTCTTCAGCATTTAGGAGAGAAGGGAAAAGAGAAGGCCATTTCTTTTCCCCTCTCTCGAAAAACAGAAAGCGATGAAATGTTCTCATCTTTTTGTTGAGTTGGATTGTTACAGTATTTTTAGGTTTAGAAAACGTTTTTTATTGTAGTTACTACCTGTGTTTTCCATATTTCTCACACACAGAACACTAAATAACAGTATATTTTTAGCTTTTGTTAAAAAAAAAAAAAATAGAGATCCCATATACAATTCACTTTCAAAAAATTCCAAAAAAAAAAATGTATTCTTGGTGTAGTGTTTCCAAGTTCGGCACAGCCGTATTCTTATTATTCACAGACATATTCTTATTATTCTGCAAAAGAACAAAATGTTGATGGCGTTTAGAAAAAAAAATAGAAAATTAAAGCAATTTTATTATAGAGACGACAAAAACGATTTATATACAAGTGGGCAATTTAAATATATTCGCTTAAATAAAGGGAAAATATTGTCTGTTTTTTTTTTTTTTTTGTTATGCGTTAAACAGATTTAAACAGACTAATAATGGTTTTTAGTATGCATATACAAAAGTTTTTAGGTTTGTGAATTTTTCAACAAAGGTTTAAATTTAAATGGGATAGCTTTATAGTCAATGCCGTTTATTAAAAAGTTATGAATAACCGAGTGCCAGTCCGGCAATCGAAGTACATCGAATCACAATGAACTGTTTCGTAGACATCAAGTTTGCCGCAAAGCACATTCGAAGACTATTTCGTTGTTAAGGATTTTTTAAAAGCAGCTTAATTCTGAGCCTCACATTACAAAAGCTACCCAAGAAAACAAATCAAGTAAACTTTAATTAGCCTTGACGAAATAATGATATACGCCTAAAGTGTTGCAAGTAAATTTATTTTCAAAAACGCTTCTCGAAGTCAATAGTAAAATATCCGATTTTTTCCTAAATGCCAAAAAATATTCCGTAGGTATTAAATAACGAAGAACTGATGCTCGACCTGACTTGATTTAAAATAAATTTACTTCGGAAAGTTAAGCAAATGGGTAAAAATTGAAGATTAAGGGTTAAAAATTAGAAGTAGTCGTGGTCATTAATTTTTCAGTTTTCCTGTGTTATGAATTAATGCTCTATAGACTTAAGTTAATTAGGAAAAAATTTAAGTTTCCTAGGTCAAGGTCTTGAGGTTGCGCACAGCACTTTAATTTCTTAAAGTATATCATAAACGACAATATAAACAATTTTGTTCAGTAGCGCGATTCACTAACTTTTATAACGATAATCGTATCGATAAAATATATATAACGAAATTTTATCGAATATGGTATTCAGTAACATTTTTAACGATATTCGCTATCGTTAAAAGTCAGCTGTTACTTTTAGCAATTTTTTGTCGATATTTTAGCGACAATAATTTAAGTTGTGTTTATTTAATCGATAAAAATGTATTTTATGTTTAAAATAACTTACATACATTCAAAGATATATTCATATGTATATGTTTGAACAAAAACAAAATCTTAAATTTAAAATCTACAAAATAAGGAAATTAGGAACAAAAACAAAATTCTAAATGTAAAATTCATAAAAAAAGATAAAACCACAAATTAACCCTTCGTATTACTCATGAGTTTGGCCAGACCTTTTTCAATGTATTTTGAATGAAAAAACATGTGTAACACGGGGGGTTAAGAACAATTTCATTTGTTTTTATTTTATTCTCTTTTGTGCTTTTCGTTTTTTTTAACATTTTGTAGACAGAGATGTTACAAAAAAAACAGCTGTTAACAACCGTTAAAAATAAGTTACAGAATCACACTATCGTTACTGCAAGCGAATATTTATGTCGACAAATTTAACGATTGTCGGATCGTTAAAAGTTAGTGAATCGCACTACAGAATAGCTGAATGTTTAAATAATACAAAATGTTGCAGTCTTTTATTCAGATATAAAACATATTTAATATAAAATTTTATCTAAAACGGAAACAAAAATCACATTTTTGCCCATTATAAAGAGTCAGCCGTTCCATTTAAATGCCACAAAGCGCGAATTACATTCATACTTTTCTTTCATAATGGCAGCAATATTCTTCACAATATAAGCTGCATTTCCTGAATCTACCGAGAATTGTCCAAGCTATGCAGTATCTGGGTTAGATATCATTGGATTTCCATTGCTATTTAAGTTAAAATCTTTGAGCAATTTTTTTTCTTTCCCTGTTTTTTTTTTCTTAATCTATTACGCATCTTACTTTTGTTTTCTAACTTCTTTACGTCGAATAGATTTTGTTTTAAGCGTATCCTTTAAAAAGTTCTGCTTAGCAGGATGTACTTTAGTAATTCATTTATTCATTCATTTTCATCTTTCTGTAACTGCAAGTTGCGATGACAAATAACTTCTTTACAACTCCTTAAAAATGCGCTTTCTTCTTCTTGCTACGAAATCAATTTGTTGATGACTTGTTATTGGCATCGATGCCTTATTTCAAATTTGTTCGATATCAGTAGCAATTTTTTCACATATGAATTTTTAGGCATTTTAAATTTGGTTTAGCATTCGCCTTTTAACATAAATTATTTTAAACTACTTAAAAATATCATTTACAATTTACTTAACTTTTCCTTTGTTTTTACAAGCTTTTGTGTTACATGAAGCACTTATACTCTCTTATGAAGAAGCTGAATGAAACAGTTTCAAAATAATATTTTTACTACAAAAGGAATCCCAACTGCGTCTTACGCGCGTATTAATTTACATAATTGTTTTCAGATTTTGGAATAGTACTTAGCTCTTTAAATTACTTGCTTTAAAAGCAGTTGAAAAATATCTATTATTTACAAACTTCACCCTAGATGAGTCCCCTTTAAATCAAGTCGTATTGCTTTGAAAAGGCCGATCTTGATTTTGAATAAAACACAAATGCTGAGGCATAATTGAGGTTCTATGCCTGTAATGTGCCGAATTATCTCGTCCTTTAGCCGTTGAATTGTTTCTGGCTTATCGACGTACACCTTTTCTTTCAAATAACCCCAAAGAAAGAAATCCAACGGTGTCAAATCTCATGATCTTGGCGGCCAATAAACATCGCCACCACGTTAGATAATACGGCCAATGAATTTGTCGCGCAAAAGAGCCACCGTCCTGCTGAAATCACATATCGTCCACATCCATTTACAGTAACTGCCTGACCGGCTTCATTTTGGAAAAAAAAACGGCCGCCAGCCCATAAACGGCGCCAAACAAACACTCTTTGTGGGTGCATTGGTTTTTCGACAATGGGAGTTTAGCACATTTAAACAAAAAATTATTATTATTCTGCTCCGTCGCATTTTATTTATAAAAAAAAACTGATGATTCTTTCATTTAGTTTGTGAAATTCAAAGACGATCTCGTTGTGTACCCCATGTCTGTTTAATGGCATAATCATTTGCTGCAGGTCTTTTATTTCAGCAAGTCCTTATACAACAGCCCTGTGTGAAGAATACTTTTGGTATAATAGAGACCATATAGGATGAACTAAGCATGGATATTGTATGCAACTAAATATTTTATGTAGACTTTCTACTTGGTAGTAAAAATGGGCTAGTCAAGGTATATTTACACAAGGTAAACTCGTTGGCCCATATGTTTGTCAGCTGTTTACCTAAGTTGGAACACCAATGTCAAATTTCGTGTATATGAGCCAACATTTGTACATTGGTGCGTTAAATTTATATGAAGACAATTTTGACAATTCCGTTCCACACGGTTATTTTTATAGAGCAGCATGTCTTCACTCCCAAAACCTTGTGTAAATATACCTTGGGGCTAGTTTGCATTTCTATTTCACCCAGTTCTGTTAACCCTTTCACGTCAATGGTAAACATTTTTCCCAAAATTTAAATTGGTTATTTCACTAACGAATTTTTTATTAATATATATTTTGACATCCAGATGTCGTACAATAGCGATGATTTATTGTTAATAAAAGTAAAAAGTTGGCAATACTTTAACGTGTATAGTTTAATAAAGGAAGGGAAATCCCATTTTTTTACTACCATAAGGTCGTTTTGATTTGGCTCGTTTTGTCGCGGATAAAGTTAAGTTTCGAAGTTTTATAAGTGATAAATATAACGTGGTGAGTAAAGAGAGATGATAAAAAATAATAAAAAATTAATTATTGGCCAATAGTGCTTCAATTTAGTATATTTAGTCTATGGGAAACATTTTTCCCTATGGACCAGAAGTGAAAATTTACTCTTACTTGTTTTTTGATATTGCGTTTATTACATGTTCACAATATTAATTTTAAATTTTAGCAATGACAAGCAGAAAGTGTAGGGAATTCCATTTACACGAAAATGAGATATTACAGCTGTTAATGGCGGATAATAGTGATGGGGAAGATGAACTTCACCTAGATAAAGAAGATCAAGACTTCTTAGAAGAAGACATTGAAGAGTCTGCAGATGTGGTTGAAATCGAAAATGCAGTACAAGAAACTGGTCAAAACATAACTGTGAATGCCAGCACAGCAATTCATAAGGAAGAAGAACCTGTTTTCAGATGGACAAGTGGTGGTTATACACCTCACACATATTATGAAAGTAATTATGAGTTTGATCGCGTAAACATCTTTTCTGATAGGCAAGATATGGTGACTCCAATTGAAATTTTTTTGGAAGTTACAAAGCTGAATGATGTGTTGTGTGATGTTATCATTCCGGAAAGTACAAGATATGCGGGGCAAAACGGCAGATCCTTTACTGTTGAAGTAGACGAAATGAAAGCATTTTTAGGAATAAATTTTGTAATGAGTTACAAAGTTTTGCCAAATCTTCGAAGTTACTGGTCTACTGATGAAGATATGGGTGTCCCTTACATCGCTTACATTATGACTAGAACAAGATTTGAGCAAATACGTCAAAATTTGCATTTCTCCAATAATGATTGTGAGTCATCAACTGCAGATAGAGCATATAAAATAAGACCTGTGTTTGATCATTTCAACCGTTGTTTTCAAAATGCTATGAACAACTCGATGAGGCAATCTATTGACGAGCACATGGTAAAATTTAAAGGACACAACGTAATGAAGCAATACATCAAAAACAAGCCTATAAAATGGGGATTCAAAATGTGGTGCAGAGCTGAGTCTTCAACAGGCTACCTTTTTGAATTTGATCTATATACAGGCAAAAAAACAAGTGTAGAAGTAGGTTTGGGCGAATCCGTTGTAATAAGCTTGACTCAAAAGTTGAATGGCCTTGGTTGCGAAATTTATTTTGATAATTTCTTCAATTCCCCCATCTTACAATATAAACTAATGGCGCAAAATTTAAAAGCTTGCGGTACTGTTCGCACAAACAGAAAAAATATACCCAAAAATTTGCCATTGGATAAAACAATGCGACGTGGTGACATTTATTCCGTAAATTTTCAAGGAATCTCTTTCGTGAAATGGATGGACACAAGGTCAGTTCACATGCTATCCAATTTTATATCACCAGAACAAACAACTTTCGTAAAGAGAAGACAATCAGAAAGTAAACATAATTTGTCCCGAAATGATCGCAAACTATAATAAATATATGGGTGGTGTCGATCTCATGGACCAGCGTAAGGTTTGTTATGAGGTGGATCGCAAAGCAAAAATAAAATACTATTTACGTTTGTTTTTTGACGTTATGGACATTGCAATGAATAACGCTTATGTAGTATATATAAAATTGCATAAACAAAAACGAGTTGAGGGATCTCTTTTGACCAGTTTGGAGTATCGGCAGGTAGTGGCACGAAATTTGATAAGTGATTTTACATCAAGGCAGAGAGTAAGACCTGCTCAAAGGGAAGGCGCGAAGGCTAAGGTTAACACAAAACGTGACTTACCAGCGCACAATATGCAAAAGGCGGACAAAATGAAGAGATGTGTAAACTGCGCAAGGAACCGTGTAGAAAATAGAACGCATAACATTTGTGCTATGTGCAACGTCCATCTCTGCTTTACAAGCAAAAGGAATTGCTTTGCAGAATACCATAATTAGTTTTGTATGTTTAAACCTATTTTCACATTGAATTTTTTAGTTGTAAAATCATTCATAAGAACTCAATAAACTGAAGTATTTTTTCCCCTTTATCGTCCATTGGGAAAAATGTTTCCCAAAAAATCTAACCACGAGATTTATATTTCTTTGCAATTTTAGTTTATTTTGTATAAAAATCAATTAAAATAATCCATTGGATATTAAAAAATAACCCTGGTGCCCTTATGGACGTGAAAGGGTTAAAGTACTTAATTGGTGCATTCTAAATAAAAAGGTCTGGCTACTTTGGTAATTTGACAGTTTTTTTTATCATATTTTTACCTTTTTTCACATCCGTTTTACAAATTGTATTAAGAACAGAAGTTTCTAAATAAATTATTCAATTTATATCTTAAATTTATTTAAAACATCATTGTGTTTTCTATAGGTTATGGGACCAGGAACCCTACAGGAATTATTACTTATCGATAAATAAATTAATAAAAGTTCGAAAGAAAATTATGTTTACAGATATTTAAAAATGCAGAGGCAAAACTGAATTGAAGCAATTACTTGCATTTAAAATGGAGATGCTACTGATAAAGGAAGGTACCTGGGAAGTTTTAAGAGGAAGCCTGGATAAAGAAAGACAACAGTGCCCGAGGAACAATTTCACTAGCAGTAGATGACGACCAGTTGCATCTCATAAGACAATGGAAAACAGCAAGCAAAATGTGGATAAATTTACAAAATTACCATGAGAGGAAATCTTTAGGCAACAAAGTAGGTGTAATGCAGCAGATTTGTAACATGCGTTTGGAAGATAACGGTGATGTTAAGGTGCATATATGTAGGTGTTATGAGGGATTTATGTTTGAAGCTGCAGAACTTGGGTGAAAATACCTTTAGTGAAAAGTGGAAAATTGCAATGCTATTAAAGGCCGTTACACACTATCCCACAAAGTCTTACGTATTTTTCAAAAATGCTTCCCTGATTTAATTATTCTTTGAACATTTTCAAAAAACAATAACAACTGATCATGACAGGGGTGCATTTTCGTAAATTACTAAAGACTTTGTGGGATAGTGTAAAACGGCTTTAAATAGTCTACCGGCAAGTTACAACCATCTGATTACTGCACTTGAATCACGTTATGAAGAGGAGTTATCAATTACCTTTGTTGAATCAAAATTAATTGAGGAACATTGCAGACATAGAAGTGGAATTTTCGCTGATTCTCAGAAGGCAATGTTGAGTGTTATTTTTGTCATAAGAAAGATCATTTGAGGAAGAATTGTACCCGATATAAGGAATGGTAAAGAAAACAACCTCAACAATAGGCAAATGCTGCTACAGGTGTCGATTTTTGCTTAGTGACAACAGGTGGTTCTGGCAAATGGATTATTGATTCTGGTGCATCCTGTCACAACTGCAATGCTGAATCCCTTTTTACAGAGATGGACAGCAACACAAGAAAAGAAATTATCTTAGCAATTGGTGAAAAGGCATTGTCATGTGGCGAAGGAAGAATAAATATAAAATTAAAAGGTATACACAACAACATCACCTACGGTAAATATGAACATTTTATCTGTTAACCAATTAACAAAAAGAGGCTGCAAAATTAATTTTGAAGAAGAAAGATGCATTGTTCAAAAAGAACGGTTAAGTAGTTCTTTCTGCAACAACTGATTCTTGTTTGTATTTATGTATGTCACAATCAACAGCATCTAAATTTAGCAAATTCGTGCCCAACAGACTGTATTAATTTTTGGCATAGATAATTTGGTCACAGAGGCACAAAAGCCATTCAAATCGTGCAATTGAAAAAACAGGCAGACGGTATAAAAATAAAAGATTGTGGCCTGAGAAACAGTTACTGTGAAATTTGTTCAGTTGGAAAATTAACGCGTACACCTTTTCCTAAGAAAAAAGATATAAGTTCAGAAGATACGTTTAATATATTTATGCGGTCCAATGGAAGTTGCTACGCTAAGCGGCAATCTGTATATATTAACATTCATAGATGATTACAGCAGATATTGCTGCATAAATTTCCTACGACACAAGTCACAAGTGCCTGAAAAAGTAAAAAGCTATGTTTCCTTAATTAAAACAAAATTCGGCAAGAAACCAAAATTATTTAGGTCTGACCGTGGCAAAGAATACGTCAATTGAGAAATCAATGAATTTTTGGAAAAGGAACAGAATGGTATCGTGGAGCGGAAAAACAGGTCGCTTATTGAAATTGTAAGGTATATGCTTGTCGAAGCAAAGCTACCTAGTAATTTGTGGGACGAGGCGGTATCTATAGCGAACTACTTTCAGAATATGATTCGAACTCGAGCCTTATGAACGAATGTTCAAGAAAATTCCAAATTTAAGTCATTTAAGAATTTTTGGTGTAACCGGTTTTGTTCACGTTCCTAAGGTAAAACGAAAAAAAAAATTGATAAAAAGTCAATTAAAATGGTTTTTGTTGATAATTATCAACAGTCTAAAGCTCATCGAATGGTTGATGAAAACCACAAAATTCATATCTCTCGAGACGTGACGCTCACTGGAAATATTGAAGGGCTTAAATGGAGCGAATGTATAAAAAATATTGAAATTTTCTTTAAGGGAACTAGTGAAATGGAAATACCTAAAATTGATGTAAAACCTGTTGATGAAGAAAATAAAGTTTGATGACATTACAAAATATTTATGAATTTGTTTTTGCTTTCAATGTTATTCTTTGTCGTTGCGTTGTGTTTTACAAAATTAGGGCCTAAGTCAAAAAACTAGTAATCCAAGCGAAGAGGATTGGATCGAACTCAAAAGGGTGACTAGGTACTTGAAAGGAACTATTAATATGAAGCTGAATATTTTTTTTTCATATGCTAACTGGGGCGAAAATCGTTAGGCAAGAAGTCTAATAGTGGAAACCTTTTCAAAATTTATGGTGCTGTTGTTTCGTGGGCCTGTCGTAAGCAAACATGTGAGTCGTTATCGTCTACAGAGGCCGAATTTGTTGCACCTGCTGAAGGAACAAAGGAAGCGCTTTGGCTAAAATAGCTACTTTCAGAATTCAAGGAAATTGTGGCTGGTCCTGTCGCATAAAAGAAGACAATCAAAGCTGTATAAAAATCGTTGAGGGATTTAAGCTAAATAACAGAACAAAGCACATTTATATCAAGTATCATTTCGCCAAGGATTACATCAAGAGGGGCATAATACAATGTGAATATTGTCCAACCGATGACATGCTGGCAGACAATTTAGAATATGAGGGGGTGTTAAAGTACTTATTTGGTGCATTCTAAATAAAAAGGTCTGGCTACTTTAACAGTTTTTTTTATCATACTAGTCCTTTTTATATTTTTCCTTCTTTTTACCTTTTTCACATCCGTTTTACATAAAGAACAGAAGTTTCTCAATAAATTGAATTATATCTTGAATTTATTAAAAGCACCATTGTGTTTTCTACAAGTCCCTAACTAGACAAATGCCGTCCCAGGATACTGGCTTTTGTACGTATGGGACACAAACTGTACATTGGAATTGAGAAAAAGCATCATAATTTAGCACAGGTATTCAAGAATATTCAAAATCGATATATTTCGTTTATCCCCCATAGTCCAATTTGCAAATAATGTAAACACTTACTTCTGTCAACAATTATTTTAAATATGGAAGAGTTCCAAAACGTCAGTTGCAAAGAAACTTGCTTTTTCAAATGCATTTTACAATGCAACGTTGTGGATTTTTACAATGTTATATCGATGCGTACACAACAAGCAAATTGTGTATTGCTAAACCTTATGATGTATTTTTGACTTTGACTGCAATGTTTTATGATATTTTGGAACTCAGCCCATCTAATAGCTAAATATTGCTCTAAAAACAAGCTGACGTTTTAAGATTTTTACCTCGTTTTATTTAAACTATTTATGGTGACCAAAGAAAATGACTCGAATAGAAACTCTTTAAAAACAATATAAAAAATCATCTTTCAAAATTCCGTACGACACAAGTAGAAAAGAAGAGCATCTACCATGATGGTCATATCTCATGGTGGTCATTACCAATGGGTGACAAACTAGTTGTAATAATGGTACACTTTTAACTATCAGTAAGTTGTGAAAACGGTCCTAAGATTACATAAATGTATTCACATTTATTAAAGAAATGCCTTAAGCTGACATTTCGGCATTACAACCAATATTTTTGATGCTGGTTGAAAAATATATTTAGATCATTCTTTTTTAACTGTAAAAACCAATACAAATACGTTTTAGCTGGATGTAGTCAATGACAGTAAAGTGCATGGATTTAATATTAATGTATGGGTTACAAATAATAAGTAGAAGAAATGGCAATCATGTTGAAGACGAACGTAAATTTATCCAATTAAATATATATTCGAGCATAACAAATTTGATATTTCCCAGCAAACAGAGAAATACACCTTATGTATTGCCAAACGTATTGCCTGGATGAAAAATATTATTGCGGCAATAATAGATTTTGTATTGCGGAAGATACTTCCTTCGGGAAGAAACGAGTCTCGATTCCAATACTTCCCAGCAATACGAAAGCGATACTTCTAGATGATTAACTTCCAATATCGCCAGATAACCACTTATTAAAATATAGGAAGATTTCACCAAAATATCATTGGGATTTACATTTAAAAAAATTGTCGTTTATGTGAAAAGAAGCACATATTTTTTTTATTTAAAATTAAATTGGTAATTGTATACGCATACATTTTACTTATAAATAATTTAATTTATACCCTGCAGGAAATGTCAGTAGTGAATCAGTACTGATTTACTACTGACACTGTCACCAGTACTAGTGACTTATTATACCCCCGACAATGCTTTTTTACTAAAGACATTTAACATGTGCGTGTCATTGGAAATCTTGTCAGTTGTCACTACTGAGTAGGTGGTTCTTTTGGGGACATATGTAGACATTGCCACCAGGGACTCAGTAGTGCATTTTAGTAATTTTAGTCTACACTGTTGATAATTTTCTGAAATAGACAAAGTTAATGAAACTTTTTTTATCATTTGATGTTTTATTAAAAAAAAAATAAGAAATTCAACAGTTTTAAATATTAAAAATTAATGAGGTACTTCAGCTTTTTAAATAGTATTAAAAAAAGTTAACTTTAAAAACTAATGAGGTACAATTCAGCCTTTTAAGTAGTATTAAAAAAATTTAACTAATGTGCTGTTTTCACAACACAAGTGATTGAACGTGGAGTAAAATTTATATGAAATGCACTTAGTTTTGTTAGTGTTTTTCATATAAATTTTACTACACGTTCAACACTTGTGTTGTAAAAACAGCACATAAATCTCATAAATGTGTATGTATTTTAAAAAAATATTAGTTTTGCTTGTTCGATGAATCGTCTTCACATTCAGCGTTTTCATTGTTTTTTGATTTGCTGCGCCCCATTTGCTTAAAATATATTTTTTTTGGCGCTGCAATGCTCCTCTAAGCGTTTTGTCGGCTGACTCACTAAAAGTTGATATTACGTCTGGATATGGAAACAAAAAGGCATTTATTAAAATATTATAAATTGTGAGATCTCAAATATAAAAGTTTTTACCTATTAAAGTTTTAAAAACGTTGGGGAAATCACGCAATCTCTTTTTGCCAAAAGAGCCATCAACATTAAAATTCATTACGATGTTTTGGCCAAATACTTGGTGTAGGTTACGTTCAGCATTACCAGCAAATAAAGATTTTATTTGTCTTATCTATAGAACATAAAGGAAGAATTAAATTTTATATGTGTAATAATTTCACAATAAAGTCAAATACTTACGTATGGGTCTGAATGTGTGTTCAAAATAGCATCAAATTCTTTGAGTTTTTCCTCTGTATTAATCGGAAAAAATTCAATAAGGTTGGTACTAACTGCATTCTGTTTTATGATGGAATCCAGTAAAACTTTGTGTTCCGCCAATATGTCCAGCAATGTGTTATGTCGCCTTTCAGCAGCGTCTGTGATAATAAAGTAAATACATACACATGTACAGTTAGGGACATCAGTATTTGTTTTGTATTTAATTTTTTTTTATTAATGTGCATTTTGTTTAGAAATATCATTTGAATTTCAAAACAAAACTGATAATAAATAGTTTTGCACGTTATAAATTTATTTTTCATGTAAGTTATCAAAAGAAATTTTTTTACAAACCTTTATATGAATTAAATTGTGTAGATAGCAGTTCACAGCTAGGACATTTAGAAGTAACTAAAAAGAAAAAAGTAAATATGTAATGCATAACAATATAAAAGAATACAAAATTGTAAAATTACCTTGTTGAGAAAAAAACTTCCCTTTCCTTTGGAGTGTTGTGGATGGTCGTTCGACATTTTTCTATAATTATTTTGTAAGGCAACTATGTATAATGGGTATTATTATAAAATGATTATCAAGAGGTAGGCATTCAAATTTTACTCATCACGTATCCTTAAATTATTTAAAAAAAACTTTTATTTACCTTTAATTTAATGTATTATTTAATTATTTTAATTTGTTTAATTTATTTTTTACTAAAATTTTAATTTTACTTCCAGCCACTTATATTTTTGACACACTAATAAAAACATAAAGAAGAAGCATTACATTATTACAAAGCTTTAATTTTTAAGGCTGAGTTTAGCCGCCGACATTCTTTTAATTTTGCTACCGCCGAAATCGTCAGCACTTAATTTTAAATATACAAAAGAAACACAAAATATAACAAATCGACTTTTTTTCTACTTTTAAAATATTATAACGATTAATGTACTGCATATTTATTATAGCACAAATAAAAAAATGCTATATTATTAAAAGAAATTATGCCGCCGACGAATAATAGCGTTTTGGCGGCAAATTAGAACTCTCATTATCATCAAAGCAAATAAAAAAAAAACTGTAGACACTTTGTTGACATGTCGCCAAGAAGTCACTAAAATAGTCGACAATACTGGTGACTTGGAGACACTTGTCCCCAGGTTTCCTTCAGGGTAATCAAAATAACGTAAAATAATTTACATAAATATTGAGTTTCCACCATATTTTTTAATTTTTATTTATGACGTACATACATACATATGTATGTATTATAATTAAATATTTTTTCTGTTTATGTTGCGTAATTTTCTGGAAAATTATATAAGGAAGAACATAAAAACGACTTTAATTATTTTCTTTTAGATGACAATTTGGAGATATTACTAAACTATTGCCTTAGGGGATATCTATCATTTGTTTGCAGGGATTGGTTTCAAATACTTAATATGTATGTATGTATATATAATGTTTATGTATTTATCTTGTCAATGTAGGCAATGAGGACATAACAATATTCAGCCGTTTTTAATGAAAATAAGTTTTCCCAATTTTTATTCCTGATAAATACACTGAATTATTTAACCAATTGTAGGCCAATGTAAAAAAAGATAAACTCACGGGTTATTGTTGGTGTTTTGTCTTAGCTTCATATCTTTGCAAATCTGACTTGAGTGCTTGTAATTCTCATTTGCTTTACAATTTAATTTGTGTTATAATTTAAGCTTTTCCAAAGTCTTTGGAAAAAAGTTTTCCAGATAATATGGCCTAAGCAGCCAGTGAAATGCGCATAGGATTTAGCTTATCCCCCAACTATAAAAATTAGTAAAATTAGGGTAAAAAAGTACAATTTTAAGGGTTATTGTTACAATTTTAAAAGTTCTCAACGCCGTCCCTGAAACAAAACCATAACAAGAGGAAAAAAAGTAAAAAACTTTGTTTACATTTTATATAGTTTGCTCTTTCTAGCATTTACTGTTTTTTTCTATCAATTCTATATCAATTAATAAATAAAAAATGTAGTGTCATAAGGGCTTAAGAGTTATCTCAAAAATTTTTTTTTTATGTTGCTCACAACTTTCGTTTTCGATTTTTTTTTTAAGATTGCCTGTCTCTGTCCTCTAAGGGCCATTATTACAACCTAATGATAAAGCTTTGAACAATAACTATCGTGAACGATAAAGTGACAATTACGTTTTCTCCATTATTACATAGTGATCGGTTCGGCTCATTAATGTTCGTGCCTTTTGGCTGGTAAAAAAACCAAACATTTTTTACAAAAGCAAAATACACATACGATAAAAGAAAACAATAAGCAAGCAAAATAATTTTACACAAACAAAACATATACACAATACACACACAAGGTGTTCGTAGTGCGGTCGTTGCTAAAATTGTTTATTGTTTTTATCAATGTAAAAAAATCATTATAGAACATTAAAATATATTGTTTGTCTACAGTATCAGTACAATTGTTTTGTTTTTAAACGAAGAACAGAACATTATGTAAAGTTCGGTTCTTTCTTGAAAATAGTTACGAACGGTATTAAGGGTTGTGATCGTCTACACAATCACTAAAAAAATTGATATCGTTTTTGGGTGTGTGAGCCGAACGCTAAATAATGTACTGTTTATTTTCGAAAACTGATTACAACTGTCCGATAAAATGAAAAAAGGTAATTTAGATACTGTGGCAACATTGTAGTAGATACCGACTTTTTTGGGATTTAAGTTACCATATCTCCAGCAGAAAATAAGGCAGCATTAAATTCTTACCCCGTATTCATAAGCGATTATTAAATTTAACAAGCTTTTTTTAAGGAAAATTTCGATAGAAAATTTGTTCTGTTAACCTTTATTAAATTAAATGCTTTTATGAATGCAGGCATTAAACTCCACTTGTAAAGCTAATATCTTATAAGTAACTTTTTATGTTAGCGTTAACTTTTAATAACCAAATACTATTTACCTCTCAGATAGCGTACTACAAAAATACTATCTGTAAGTTGAAATAACAGCCCCAAGTCGTTAAATCGACTGACTCACTGTTTATTCTTATTGGGGAAGTAACGAATACCGATACCAATATATCGGCGATACTTCAGATTTGTTGATATATCGGTAACGGCGATAATTAACTGGTGATACGACGATACTTTTTTAATAGTTTATTGAACAAACAATTTACTACAAATGCGTATTTTTTGGCATAACAGCTAAGAGCAATAACCAATTTAATACAGAGTATAAAAAATTGTTTCTTTTAATTCTTAAACTGGAGTTCTACTTCGCGAGTTTATTACTTGTTTAACCTTTTTTCGAACGCATGCTAAAGTAGAAAGAAATCCTAATTCATGCTTTCGATACGTATTTGCATTTCACGCGTTTACTCTATAACTTGTCAATAAAATTTTCACTACTTCTTTTTGGGCTGATGCATAAGCGCTTTAAACGCTTGGTATGGACCAGCTTAAGCCGTTTTGCTTTGCACCATTTAAGAAAAACGTCATCTCGTTGACAAATCTTATATGTATTTGAATGTTTAACGATTTTTCTGCTAATTTTTAATGATTTTTGTGCAAATAAAAAAAAATTTGTTAAAAATGTTGGGTTGCTTCGGAGGGACCACAAAATCCATAAGCAAAGCCACTGTTACAATTTTTGACGCTATGTCGCTAGATAACAGTTTTCAAACATTATTCGAAAATACAATAAATGAATAAACTGACCCTACTTTTCCACATGCAAATAATTACTTGCAAGTAGTGTATACGTATTATCAATGCAAAATCAAGGAAACAGCCGATTTGCTGAAAGTACGAAAATTGTGTGAATGTTAGTGAAAAAGTGTGAGTGCATTGAGTTTTTCGAACTTGCACTTGCATGTGGAAAAGGGGTAGATATGCAGAATAACTAGTTAACAGTCCCAAAAATTAGCGACTTACGTAGCATTAACTCTGAATGGAAGATTTTAGAGAATAATTAAATCTATTGTTTATGTACAATTTTTGACTTTCGATAAAAAGCTAGAAAATTTTAAAGACAATAGATCGAAATAACGTTTTATTGACCTACTTACCATGACTTTGCATTCCGAAAGTGTAAGACACGGTCACCCCTACACCTAGTATGAGTTCCGATAAGTCTACAAGAACTGACCTCTGGAGTGTTTTGGAAAATCTTAAAAGATCATTTGGAGCAGGATGATCCTCCGTCCATCCTACGCTGTGGTTCAGCTAAATAAGAACTCTCGATATACCTTAGATCTTTTAATTTTCCTAGAGATGCAGATCTGCTGGTTTACTGGAGCAAGTAAATGTTATACCCAAAACTAAAGAACATGGCGCAGAAAAACTAAAGTTTTAAAATGAGATCAGTCACATCTGAGAGCCCATTTTCCACTGAAGATCTGCTTCAAGCGGAGTTGCGTAATCGTGTATCTTCGCAAAAGTTTATAATATTTCGTTTTTTTTCAAACAAAAGTCTCATTAATATTAATTTTTTTTGGTTTAAACAATAAATTATTTTTTTTTTGTTAATTTTACCATGAATAAAATTCAATTCGTTTTTTTTATTCTTTATAATATCAGTTTTAAAAATTTAATATCTCTGAAATTTTGTATAATAAAGAAATGCCTCTACTTGAAATAAAAATATGTTTGAAAATAACTTCTATTCAAAAACGTAAAAATTTTTCATCGATCCATGGCCAAATTTTTCAATATCAAAAATTTGAATAACAGTTATTATTGGTCTTTGGTTATTGGCTATTTTGATTCTTTTAATCTTCTAACTTACAATATTTTTTAATTTCATTACTTAATTCAGTTTCGATAACCAAATTAAACATTAAACAAATGTTAATAACAAAAATTTAAACATCTGTTTCTAACATAATCAATAACAATAATTATATTTTTAGCACATCCAATTTATTTTAGCTATTCCGCTTTTAACCAGATTTAAACTTTTACATGAGTTGTTAAAAAAAACACTAAAAAACTTTTTAATTATTTTACAAAACATTTAATTTCTCGAAATTCCAACAACTTGTTGGCGTAATTACCTGATAGAATTTTATAATTTAAATGTTCCGATTAAATATTTAGCCACACACAATTAGTTCTGACATTAAATGCAAATTAATTGCAGACTTGTAGTTCAAAATAATGTGACCAGCTGAACAGCAAAACAGGCTCCACTAACATAGAGGCATGATAACTAAGAGAAAATTTGAAACTCATGGAAAATTTGGCAATATTTAAAGGAAATTTTTGAAAAAATTAAAAAAAAAATTTCGTCAAAGTTCCTTTCTAGGAAACATTTTTTCAAAAATTTCCTATCAAAAAAAAAAAGTATTAAATATACTTCTTTCTTCAGGGAAATTTCTCAACCAGTTGCTATTTTATTTAGTTTTTTATTGAAATTTTCGCAAAATGGGCTATTTTATATCGAATTTTTCCAAAAAAATTTTATTTTTAAGAAATATTCCCTAAAAATTTGCTTTCTATTTCAATTTTTGATTTTGCACCAATTTACAAATTACTAAAATTTGTAAAAATTTAATATTTTATTTTTTTTTTTCAATAAATGATATTTTTAATTTTAATTAAAAAAATGATCAAAAAACTTTGCCCTTTCAAACAATGTGTTGATTGCGAAAATTTCCAACAACAATTTCACAAGTTTGAATAATTTTATTTTAAACGAAATAATTTTTTGTTATTTAATTAATATTTTAATTCAAAATTTTTTTCAAAACAACTAAAATTTTGATTAAATCAAAATTATATTTTATATTTTCCTTCAACAAAAAAAATAATTGATTCAATTATCACAATAATTAAATTTAAATACTTTTTTAATTGATAAAAAAACTACTAATAATTTTTTCTGTGTACTATTTTAGAGAATTTCCAATTCAATAGGAAAATTTGCTATTCCATAAGAAATTTTTTTTTATGATTTAGGATTTTATTCTATAAAAAAAATTTTTGAAAACTTGCTCTTCCATAAAAAATTTTGCATTCCAAAGAAAATATTTTAAAACTTAACTTGCTTTTAAACAAAATCAATCAGAATAATGAGGAGTTGCTTTTAATACTAAGGCTGGAGTCCACACCACAGGTTCTATGTGTATGTTACTTTTTTGACCTTTTTTTAAGACGCAAGCTAAAGTAGAAAGTAAAGTAAACTTTATCAATGTTTTTCTTGGGATTCAAAAAATTAATTAACAAGAATTCGTTTAAATGTGCCAAAGTCCCATTTCATACTATTGATAAACTAAAATTTATTGTTGATGGGATAATCTATTCCTATGCGAATTACACTGGCTGCTTAGGCCAGATCGTCAGGAAACTTCATCCAAAGATTTTGAAGAAACCAAAGATATTAAACAAATAAAACTGTTAAGCGAATAAGAATAACAAACCCCAGTTTTACTTGTAACAATATCAAAGCTTGAACAAAAATAACAACAATAAGCAGTAAGTTTATCTTTCTGACTTTATGGTTTCGATAGGTAAGGGCATTCTACGCGTTTGCTGTGTAACATGTCAATATACTTTTTCAATACTACTTTTTGAGCAGATGCATAAACGCATTGAACGCTTGGACCGGCAGCTTAGCCGTTTCGCTTTGCATCGTAGTTGTAAAATGTTCTGTTATTGATAAGTCTTGTATGTATTTGTACGTTTTAAGATTTTTCTGCTTATTATGCCCCCATCACAATAGTGGAGAGGTTATTATGTCGAAATATTGACGTCCGGCTGGCTGGTTCGTTGGCTGTTTACCTTGTGCGCAAAGTACAGGTCGCAATTTTGGATATAATTTGATTAAATTTGTTACATAGGATCGATTTGGTCCAAGAACCAAGCCTATTGAATGGGGTGTATCGGTCCATAATTTTGCATAGCCCCCATACAAGCTTCTTTCCGGAATAGGATCTTTGCGCCCTTAAACCATATTATTATGTTGGTATTTAGATTAAGTTTTGTCCAAACCTATTTTATTGCAATATAAATCAGTTAACCAAATTTTATAGGAATCGGTCCATGCTTAACCATAACTCTCATACAATTACTACTTCCGAAAAAAGCCTTTAATTTCATAACTCCCTTATAAATGTTAGTAATTACATAAAACTGTGCGATAATAACTTTAACGATAGCTACAACATCATAAAATGTTGTGCTGGTATGTTCAAAATTAACCACATTAACCCCCTACTTAAAATAACTTAAAGCCAGCCAAATTTCATATACATAGATGAAGATATCTGAATAGTATTCGGCACAAAGAACTTTTATGTGCATATGAACTTCAAATACAAAATTTAAGGCGGTACACTAGCACAAATAGTTCTTATATAATATGGTGTAGGGTATCATATGGTCATATGACCGACTATACTTTCTTACTTTTTTTTATTAATTTTTTAAAAATTATTTTGTACAAATTTTGGGTTACTTAAAAGTATCACAAAATCCATAGCAAATCCACTGCTGCAATGTCTGACGCTATTCCGCTATTAACAGTCTTTTAACATTACTAGAAAACAAATTAAATGAATAAACTAAAATTCAGAACAGTTCAGAGTCCCAAAAATTGGCCAATTACTTAGTTAAGATGACCCTGCATTTCGAAAGTCTTGAAGACACGTTAGCATATACGCCTAAAAAAAGTTCTGATAAGTCCACAAGAACTGAACTTTGGAGGGTTTTTTTAAATCTTAAAAGATAATTTGGAGAAAGATGATCCGCTGTCCATTCTACTCTGTGGTTCAGCTAATAAAGAAGTCTAGAGATACTTTAGGACCTGTTCCAATAAAATTTTGTAAGATGATTAAAATTGCAATCAAAAAGGTTTGGACAAAATTTAATATAAAAACAAAAAATAAGATTGTTAATGGGCACAAAGCCTATATTTTGGAATGAAGCTTCTATCGGGGATCTATGTTATTATTGTAAACCGATTTTACACAGAAAAAAATATTAGCAGTTTTTTTTATCAATTTAAAAAATTTGGAAAAAGTATTATTATTAAATAATTGTGATAATTGAATCAATTTTGTTTTTGTTGAAAGATAATTAAACAAAAATTTTAGCTGTTTTAAAATACATTTTTCATTACAATATTAATTAAATTACAAAAAAAAATTTTCGTTTAAAATAAAATAATTTAAACTTTTGAAATTGTATAAATTAATCAACACATTGTTTGAAAGGGCAAAGTGGTTTGACCATTTTTTTAATTCAAATTAAAAATATCAAAAAGTAATTTCAATTTTTGGGAATACAAAATTTAAATTTTCAAAAGATTTTGTTATTCGTGCTCAATTCCCAGTTTTTATTATTGATAAAAACACTTGAAATTTATTGTTGATGGGATAAGCTATTCCTATGCGCATTTCACTGGTTGCTTAGGCCAGATCATCAGGAAACTTCATCCATAAAGATTTTAGAAAAACTAAAGATATTAAACCAAATAAAACTGTTAAACGTATAAGAATTATAGCAACAGTTCTACTTGTAATAAAATCAAAGCTTAAACAAAACAACATCAACAATAAACAGTGGCTTCATCTCATTTTACATTCCCCACTACAATTAGTTGAAATTCTCTCAACATTAATTGTAGTTGTAAGTAGGTTAAGAAAAACAAAATAAAAAAAAAATAAAAGATTAAAAATTACATTTATTAAAAAAAAATATATTCAAAATTTTAAATTTTTATAATTTTTAGTAATCAATATAATCATTTTGGTAATAGTTGCAAAATCAACAAATGGGTTTCGTGATTTTATGAATTTGGTGATTAGGGAAAATTTTTAATGTTTTCTATGTAACATTTTCATTAGGATTTATGCTTGTGGCAATTAGAACATATGTACCTAGTTGCATTAAATTATCTTCATAATTGCAGCCTCTACAAGATTTACATGGACATCCAAAAAGCAGGACGGACGAGCATCGTTAGATCGAATCAGAAAGTGATTCTAAGTCTTTCGGTATACCTTAAGGTGGGTCTAGGACTAATATTTTAAGGTGTTGCAAACATCAGCACAAACGTATAATACCCTCTCCATTGTAATGGCCATCGACCATATATTTTGTCATATCTGAATAATGCATATGAATTTTAAAATTGGTACAAAAATAGCGAGGTAAACGACTGTATTCAGCTATGTTGGATCTTATATCAAATTGTTTTTGGTTATGATTATTTATACCTTTTACCACCTGAGGAAAGGGTATATAAAAGTTTTTAATTTCTTTTGTAATTTCTACAATATTGATGTTAAATCCTACAAAGTTTATACATATATTCTTGGTCCTTATGAAAAGCAAAGTTGATTAAATCATGTCGGTATGTATCTGTGCCCGTTGACATTGGTTTTTCGAACACCACTTATAAGATGGGGACCAAGTTGTCATTTATTTATATTGCATATAGTCCGTAGTTGTTTCCTAAAAACCACGATTATCTCAAATTTTTGATATAAAAATACCCATTGTTTTTTTTTTTTTGGTACTGTTATCCAACCAAGGTGAAGGGAGTATAGGATTCGGCATAGCAGATTTGTTTTTATTAAAATCAACCTTGCATCATTCCAATAATTTTTTTCATTCCACTAACCTTCTCTGTAATTAAAACCATCTGCAGTAACAAATTTAACTAAGTTCTTCTTTTGATTTTTCACTGGCTCGCTTTCCTCCTTTCACATAGAAATTTTCCATGTAAATTATGTTTTCGGATGAAAATATCTTGGCATTTGTTTTCACTTTGTCACAAAAATTAAATTGACAGAGTTGTGTACCTGTGAAAAATATTTTGTTTCGTTTCACTTTTTTCCTTGTAAACACATGTTAAAGATATTTTTTGTTTTGTCACTAAGCACGAATCAAAAGTACTATGAAAAGGTGAAAAAAATTTCCTTTCAGTTTCATAAAACAAGAATTGGCCCCAGGTCTCATTAATATATAGACAATTGAACAACGGTAACTTAACCTATAGACATACTTAGCAAATATTTGACTGTACACATGTAACCACTATTTAAATAAAACATTTGTTTGCCTTGCATTTTATCTGCAATACCAAATAGCATTCAAAAGTATTTTTTTTAATAATAAAGTTCATTAAAAATTAATAAAACGCTTAAAAAAAAAGTTAATGGTTGATTAAATTAGTGGTCATGCTTTTATTGCGGATTTTTGCTTTGTCAAATATTAGTATAAATATACTTTTAAAACCAAATCCTTTCAGTTGTTGAACAATGACAAAGTTTTACTTTGTGGATTTAATGAATTTTTACACACAGCTTTGCATCCTTGACAAAAGGAGAACAACAAGAGATCAATAAATAAATTGAATGCAAAAGAAATGTAAATTAATTTAATTTAAATATGTTTTTGTTTTATTAAAGTAAAAATGAAAAGGAATAATGACAAAAACCCCGAAGACGTATGTTGATATTGATTAAAATTTAATTACAGATAATTTTTCAAATGTTTAAGCTCTTAAAAGTTCGTTTCATGCAATTACTTGGCAACTTTATGGAGTTACATATAAACAAAAACTTGTAGTAGGATAATCGGAATATTATAAAGGGGTTCCAACCATAATGCACGATGTTAATTGTGAGTCACACCTTAACGTCCATTTTTTGGAAAACTTCAATTGAAATTTCTTTGGGTCAGTATTTGACAAATTCAACCATGAAGAGGTACACAATTGAGCAGCGCGTTACGATTGTTGATTGATGAAAATGGCCGTTCAAATCGAAAGAAAATAGCATATTCAGCGACGAGGCACACCTTCACCTCAGTGGATTCGTTAGCAAGCAAAATTGCAGCATTTGGGCAAATGAGTGATTGTTGAAAAGAACACAAAGAGTGACTGTTTGGTGTGGTTTGTGGGCTAGCGACGTTATATGGCCGTACTACTTCAAAAACGAGTTATCTCACGTGGTGGCGATGTTAATTGGCCGCTACCATCATGAGCTTTGACATCGTTGGACTTCTTTCTTTGGGGATATTAAAAGGAAAAAGACTACGTCAATAAGCCAAGAACAATTCAAAAGCTAAAGGATGAGATAATTCAGCACATTAACCCATTGCCGGCCGCCGGACAGGGTTTTTTTTGCCAATCTAGCCGGACATTAGGCAAAACATTAAATTTAAGAAATGTACAAATTTAAGTACGCAGCTCGACATACAACAAAGTTCTGCATCGTTTCCACCACTATTATGGATAACAATCTTGAAGCGATGTGGTGGCTTAAGTCTTGGCTGTGGTACGTGTCTTGGCCCGGGTGTTTGCCAGCAACTGACGACTCCCGAGGTGAAGGCAATGAACTTTAAAGGCCTTGGCGACGAAAGGTTATCCATCCCCTAAGCCGAGGTGTCATGCGACCCGTGCCTATCGGTTGGTTTGCAGTCAGGGGTTACCGACTGTATTATCACGGAGCTTTGCTGATACCTGGGCACCTCAGCAAATAGACCACGCCCTTACCACGTTAACGGGGGCTATGACGTGGTGGACCTCTCCATTCGCCTACACTCGTGGGACCAATATGAAACCTTTAACACAACAAAAACAAACACAACAAAAACAAGTAACGAAGACAGATGACGAACAGGCGAGAACAAGGACAACGATGGACAGTAAGACGAACAAGCCAACGGCTGTAACAGCCCAGGCAATCAAGGAAGATCGGCCCAGGTTGATCGGAATTGGTAAGGCAGCTCGACCAGAAGGCGGCTGCTCTAAAAACGGCGGCGAAGTACCCTTGAACTTCGCTCCAAGTACCTCCAAAGCCGCACAAGCCCTTTCCGTCATTGGAACGGATAAATCCCCTGCTTCGGGTGCTGCCAAGTTGAATGCGACAAAGTCGTCCAACAATGCAGCTTCCCATGTGTCCATTGTGCAAGGAGGGATGGCGATGATAACATCCAATCCCAAGGTTGCACCACCCCCCGCCAAACTCGGCGACCGTAGAAAGTCCCCTTGGCACAAAAACCCTACAAAGAGGGCATCTAACACAAGGCGTGCTGCCTTGCGTTTTATTGATCTTTACGGCTCCAAGAAAGCCGAAGACCTCACCAATGAGCAAAAAGCTTCATTGGCATGGGCAAGAGCCTACCTAGCTGGGCTGCCAAGTGCTACCCCTCCAGTCCCTGAAAAGGTGACAATGCCTAAACGGCAACGTTCGGAGGAGGAAGCTGCAGCCACGAAACAGCAACCAGGGACGAAACGTCCCAAAACTTCATCGAAACCGATGAACAAATCATTCAGCGAGGTGGCCAAAGGTCACCTTGTTCGAGCCATCATCGACAGGAGTGTCGACAATGGTGCCATTTCTCATACCAAGTGGGATCTGGTAAAACAAAAACTCATGGGTGTGTTCTGGACGATCCTCAGGGAGAATCCAGGACCACCCCCTCAATGCGATGACGCCGGCTGGTACCAGGGTCACGTGAAGCTGATGGCTTGCGCAGATAAGCGCTCAGCGCTGCTTCTTAAGCAGGCCATCCAACTACTAGGAGAGGTTTGGGAAGGTGCCAGGCTTGACGTGGTGTTAGTAGGAGAGATACCACGGAGGCCGAGATCAATCGCCACCATCCCAGCCGAACCATCTGAGTTTGAGGAGATCTTGAAGATCATTCAGTGCTGCAACCCTAAACTACCCACACAGGACTGGAAAGTAGTGAAGGTTTCAGCTGCTGAAGGGTCCTCGAGGACGGCGATTGTGGTTATTAACCAGCAATCCTTGGAGCCACTAAGGGAGAGGCAGGGCAAGCTCTACTATGGTTTTAGTACGATCTTGCTCCGTGTCTACCGAAGTGACAACAAGGGCAATCCGGCTCCATCGGTAAGTGAGGCCAAGCAACCTGTGGTAAGCATGGCTTGCGACGATGCCGTGGGCTCAAGCGACAAAGAGGATACCCAGTCTATCTCAGGATTGATGGGTGACTTCTTTGATCACTTGGGTGATATGGTTGATGAGAACGTGTTGCTGGAGTCTGACCAGGAGGACGTCAACATCACAGTGGTCGCCAAAATGGATCATGGTGAAGGTGCTGCAGATAAACCTCCACCACTCTAAAGCAGCATCTGCTGCACTGCTTCTCCGTGTGGTAGAAAGAAGGGAGGAGCTCGTGATGGTCCAAGAACCCTGGATCCACAAGAATCGGGTTTGCGGACTTAACCTTAAAGGCTACAAGCTATTGTTTGCGAAAGGTACAGATAACATAAGATCTTGTGTCTTAGCTAAAAACTCGTTGAATATTTTCATTCTTTCTGATTACAGTGACGAAGATACCACAACTGTTGCTCTTGAGACACCGGACGGTATAGTCTGGATGGTCTCGGCGTATATGGCGCATGACCACGGGCAGGACCCACCCAACGGGCTTATCCGTGATGCAGTTTTAAAGGCCGCGAGCACTGGAACACCGGTGATTATCTGTGCCGATGCTAATGCGCACCACACTATATGGGGCAGTACGGATACAAATGTAAGAGGTGAGTCACTATTCTCCTTTATTATTAATCATAATTTAGGAGTAGTAAATAGGGGCTGTGATCCTACGTTTGTTGTTGCAAATAGGTGTGAGGTTCTTGATGTCACGCTAGTTAGTATATACCACACCGATATGATCGAGGGCTGGATGGTGTCGAATGACTGTTCGCTCTCTGATCACAGATATGTGGAATTTAGGCTAGGGCTTAGGTCTTCAGGATCGATGGCTATATAAACAGGAGACGTACGAACTGGGGAGTTCAATACTCCTCTCTGGTCCGGTCTCTATCTGACCCTCCTGGGGTTGACGATATCAGGGGGATCGATGCAGCAGTGGATCTGCTTTCGAACTTACTGCAGTTGGCGACTTCCTTGGCATGTAGGCCAAGGGTGCGTAGGGGTAGGAACCGACCACCATGGTGGGATCCTGACATTGCGCAGGCGATAATTGACTGTCGTAGGTTGTTCAATGTGGCAAAGCGCCATGGAAATTGGGCGGACTATAAGTCATCATTGAATAGGTTCAGAAATCTGGTTAGATCGGCGAAAAGGATTGCTTGGAGGAACTTCTGTAGCGGCGTGGAAGGATCCTCTGAGACGAACCGTTTACGTAAGGTAATGGCCTCGAGCCCGGTTGTCCCGACGTATGTCCGGAAATCGGATGGTAGTTGGACCACGAATAGTCAAGAAACACTGGAAGTGTTGATTGATACTCACTTTCCTGGAAACTCCCAATGGGGTTTGCGGGATCGGTCGCGGGAGGCGACTCCTATTCCTATGTCCATACCATTGGACTACGATAGGATTAAGTGGGCTATCGATAGTTTTAGCCCATACAAATCTCCGGGTATGGACGGTATAATTCCTGCGGACCTGCAGAGGAATTCGACCCTGATAATACCCTGGTTGTTGGCCATATACAGGGGATGCGCTAGATTTTCGTATCTTCCCGTGAAATGGACCCTGTGCAGGGTGGTCTTTATACCCAAAGGGGGTAAGGCTTCTCACACCGAGCCGATGGATTACAGACCGATTAGTCTTGCATCCTTTCTTCTTAAGACTCTTGAGAGGGTTATCGATATACACTTGAGGATGACCATCCCAAGGGGCTTACTCTCTGCCTCTCAACAAGGGGCAGGTCTGTTGAGACGGCTCTTCACTCTCTGGTCGGAACCATTGAGAGATCGCTCGAATTTAGGGAGTACACACTTGTGGCCTTTCTCGACATAGAGGGGGCCTTCAATAATGTCAACCCGGACTCTATCGTGATGTCCATGAGGAGTCTGGGGATCGACGCTGACATATGTAGATTTGTGGACAATCTACTACGGAATAGGGTCATTTGTTCTTCGATAGGTGAAACCAGTGTTCAGAGGCTGGTGAACAGGGGTACTCCCCAAGGGGGAGTTCTATCCCCACTATTGTGGAACCTGACTATGAACACCATGTTAACAAGGATGGACGACATGAGGATCAAAACGGTGGCGTATGCTGATGATGTTGCAGTGGCCATCTCAGGGAGGCATTTGGGCGTAATGTCCCAGTGTATGGAGGCTGCTTTGAAGATACTCAGTACCTGGAGTGCATCATGCGGTCTGGGTGTAAATCCGTCTAAGACGGAACTGGTACTCTTCACGAGGAGGTACAAGACCGAGGACTTTAGGCTTCCGAGGTTAAATGGAATTGAGCTTCGGATATCTCAAAGTGCGAAGTATCTGGGCGTGGTTCTGGATAGCAGGCTTTCATGGGGACTAAATGTCCAGATGAGAGTGGAAAAGGCAATAGTTGCCATATATGCGTGTAGGGGTGCAATCGGCAGGAACTGGGGTATGAGCCCGAGGTGTGTCAATTGGATCTTTGAGGCTGTGGTAAAGCCGACCCTGTACTATGGGGTCGTTGTGTGGTGGACTGCATTGGATAAGGGCGTACACCGTGCGATGCTTGAGAAAGTATACAGACTTGTCGCGTTGATGATTACGGGATCAATGCGATCTACTCCAACGAGGGCGCTGTTCACGATACTGAACTGGCTCCTAGTGGATATAATGGCCAGACAGTTGGCTCTTTGTTCGGCGACGCGGCTGCACGCGGGGAATAGCTGGTCGACACGTGACTTTGGACACGCCGGGATAATCAAACGTACGATTGTCCCTGATGGAGTGGATTACTGCACCCCGGTGCCATTCTTTGGTGCGGGGTTCGTGGTGCAAATGGCGCACAGCAGTGTGCTGTTGGATACTTTCCGTGAACCGGCCCTAGGGGTCTATACTGATGGTTCGAGGAAAGGTGAGAGGGTCGGCGGAGGTTTCTTCATAGAGGAACTGGATGTGAAGGTTTCCTTTCGTCTGCCGGATGGATGTAGTGTCCTGCAGGCGGAAATCTCGGCTATAAGGCGGGCGGCAAACTGGCTGAGGTATCATCGCATATCGGGAGATATACGTATATTTACTGACAGCAAGGCTGCCCTTGCTTCCCTAGCGGGTGTCTACACGACATCAAGGTTAACTGTAGAATGTCGGATGTCTTTGGATGAGATTGCGAAACATTCAAGGGTAACGCTAATATGGATACCGGGGCACACTGGGTGCCCGGGCAATCAGGTAGCAGATGAGCTGGCCAAACAGGGTGGTCGCATGGATGATGCATTCATTGACCAATTCATTGGCCTTCCAATGGCTCACTGTAAATCACTTATAGGGCGCGAGTCCTATAGAGTTGCGCAGACGCGGTGGACCTGTGAATCCACCTGCTCGATATCCAGGATCCTTTGGCCTGGATATGATGGACGGAGAACTAGCTCTCTACTTGGGTTCAGCAGAGACCAGATTAGGACTGTGATATCGGTTGTAACTGGACACTGGCCGGTGGGGACTCATGCTGGAAGAATGGGTCTGGAATTTAACGACTACTGTAGAGGTTGTCAGAACGAGGAGGAAGAGGAGACTGTGCTCCACTTTCTCTGTCATTGCCCTGGACTGCGGGGTATTAGGGTGGAATGCCTGGGGGAACCGGTATTTGCCTGTTTGGAGGATCTATCTGGGATGGAACTGAAACCGCTCCTTCTCTTCACTAGGAAGACGAGGTGGTTGGACTTTGCAGTGACGCCATCTGAGTGACTGCTCTAAGGGATGGGCATTGGCGCGGGTATCACAAAGGGACCAATAGAGGACCCAAGTGAGCTGTCTTTTGATGGCTGCCCATGGAACCTAACCTAACCTAACCATAGTGAATTTTCAAGTCTTTTGCTTGAGATTCGTGGTTTTGGGACAGTGCTAAAATCAGGAAAGTTGATTAAATTCCATGCGTGTTCATTGACTTATTACGGTTTTGGGAGGTTTACAATATATTTTTTTGTGGGTAAACGACTCAAGATTTTACATTGACTTTTTCTGTGAAAGACTATATTGAAAGCTACTTATAACAATTTTTAGAAAAATTTTATTACAAACTAGCTGTCCCGGCAAACGTTGTTTCAAAAAGGTAGCTCCGATAACGTTTTTTATAAATTTTTTAACGACTACCTAATCGTTTTATATTGCATAGCCGAAGTAAAATAACCGGATAAATTTTTTTTTTAAAAAAATACATAAACTTTTCAATAGAATCAGATAATTAATTTAAAAGGTATGGAGGGGGTGGGTACTTTTACCCTTTTTGCTTTATTACCGCCGTAAATGTTGAAATTTATAGCCTTTAGTTCCTTCAAGACTTGAAACTATCATCGGATAATTAATAAAGAAGACACGGGTAGAGGGAGCTTTTAGCCTTTTTGCCCTATTTTACGCCCTAATTGTTGGAATTTCGAATATCTTAAAGATCCTTTTGATACTGCAGTGTCTGCATTGCAAATTTTAAGAAAAACCTCCGTCGGCTCATGCACAACTACTTTGATACATATCATAGCTTACGATTTGATTCATTTTCAATGGCACTTCTTGTCGGAAATTGTTCATACCAACATAGAAACCTTTGCCGGCTCATGCGCAACAACTTAACTAAAGACCATAGCATGATCAAATGATATAATTTATTTTGAGTAAGTTTCAATGGTGCCTGCTATCGGAAATTGGTTATACTTACCTAGAAACCTTTGTATGTTAATGCTCAACAGCTGTGCTTAAGATCATAGCATCGTCAAATGCAGAGTTTACGATTTAATTCATACTGAGTAATTTTCAATGGCGCCACCTATTTTAGATTTTTTTACGAATCATCGAAATCGGTCCAGCCGTTCTTTAGTTATAAACGTAGTAACTATTTCAAGTTGAAGCAACGTGAATTTCATGTAGAATAAAATTGGTTTGAGTGTGTTATAACAGTGTTAAGAAGCTTCAGAGACAACATATGCATCTATTTAAGAATAATTCAATACACTTACCCCTCCTTTGCCAACAGAAGCATCAGCAGAATCGCCCGATATGGGTTTCGTCATCATTCTACTTTGAAAACTTGACGTACTATTAAACTAAATAATTTTAATTAAAAGAATACGGGAATTGTCTTCTTTTTATAACATATTTTAAGAATGAAATTAAAAAAATTAACATACTTAACTATGTATGCATGTTAATTTAACAAGAAAAACTTTTGATTTTAATAAAAAAAAGGTTTTTTAATGGATTCAATATTGAATCCATATTTTTTTATATTAAAAACTTTTTTTTTATTTATTTTAACAGTGAATAATATTAAATAAGCGTGATTTAAGATTATTTTATTATTTTTCATTTAAAATTAATATGAAATAATGATAAATTTAAATAATGAACATTCTTTTGCAGAAATTTAGTATGATTCTCAATCAAAATTTTTCCATGTTAATTTTATGTATGTACAAAATTGTAACTTTTAATATGGTTAAAATGCTATTTTTGAAACACTAATAAATTTTATTTTTTTTTTAAATTCTAATTTTTTAAAAAATATCAAATTTTTTAAAAAAATATCAAAAAATTGTTGCCCCTATAAAAACTTAAAAGTAACGTAATGTTGCCACCATACTTAAGTATTTTTAAAAAAGCAGGAAAAATACAGGTTAAAATGAATAAGTTTTCTGTTCGCAAGTGCAATGGATCAACGACATTGAACCTCAATTGGGTCTCAGACTCATTAAAAATGTGGACCACCGGATAGAGGTATACCTCCGATGCCGTGGTGAGTATTTGGCCGATATTTTGTTTCACACGTAGTTACCATAGATCCCTTTATCATAATAAAACTCTTAAGATAATTCTCTGAAAGCTTTTAATTATATTTTAGTTGGACCACCCTTTATAAATCTTATAATTCTGAATACATTTATGACCTTTTTTATTTTTAAACCAATTTAAAACTTTAAAAGGGGTTTTCCTTCAATTAAGAATCATAGTGTTTTTTTCAGAAGTGTTTGTTTTAATTGTGAATCAGCACAGGCTTTTTTCTAACATGAAATCAGCATATTGAAGTCAAATGTTGACTGCTTTTTTAGATAAAAAAAAAATCCTAAATGTGCTTTACTTTGATGTTAATATTTCAATGTACTATAATGGGGTTTTCTTTGATCTCCAAAGTGATTTTAATTACACATTTTCTTATTTTATCTTTTAAAAACATTTAGTTAAATCAAGAGATATTATTTTACCATACTAGAAAATTTATTCGAACATTTTTTTACAGTATTAATTTTAAATATTTTTGTATTTGTAATTAAATACATGCATTAATAGAACTGAAATTTACAACTTTTGTTAAAATTAATTCCTTTACTCCTCTCAAAAATTTATTGAAGTATGGTTTTTAAATTTTTCTTGAGGCGAAAACAAATGCATTTGTCAAATAAATATTATTGATGCTTAAAAATAAGTAGTGTGGAAATTGCTGAAGTACTTAAATACATATTTAGGGCGGTTCATATTGTTATAAAAAATTTGCTCTTAATAAATTTACTCCAAGAAAAGTCTAGAGATATTGTATTGCTGCTTGAAGGTTTGTTATAAATACGGTGAACATATTTTTAGAACAAAAAAAAGTTGTATGTTTTAAATAGATCATATTGGTATATGTACACTAGCTGTGCCGTCAGCCTCGGGCTATGCCCGTAATTTCTACAAAAAGAAATCTAGTTGTGTAGAGAAAAAAATGCTGTCATATTTTAAAGGTAAACTTAAGATAAACACGACCAGCTTTCTGTTTGTAGAAATTAATTTAAAAATTTTGCCTGTCTAAACACCAAAATTATTGTCTATTTATTTTTTGTTTTTAAAAATTTTGGAGTTGAAGCAACATAAACAATTATATGCACTTAAAATTGGAATAGATTTTTCGAAAATTATAATAATATAAACGTTCGGTTAAGTTCAGTGGGCCGCCGACAGGAGGACGACTTACTTCGGTACTTACAGCGGTCCCTTTATAATAACCAAAGCGGTGGAGTCGGAGTTGAGTCGCGACTCTGGCTCTAAAATTATTCGGAATAAAAAATTTAAATAAAGTTTCTAATATTTCCAAAATAAAACCAAATTTCACTGATTTGCCGCATACAAACAAATTCAATTAACATAGTTGTAAGTTAAACTTTTCTTGCTGTTGATTTTCAATCAGTAGGCTTAATTGAAATGTGACCACCAGCAAAACATTCTATGTAAAACGTAAACACAAATCAAAATATTTTTTCCAATCAATACAGTTAGTTAAAGCCCTTTTAACACTACATTTTTAATGCATTGTTTAAGTTTTGGTGAACAGCGCAAATATAAAGTAATAGAAAAATTTACCAAGTTCGAAGGGTTCAGCTGTATTAAGATAAATGGCAAACTGTCAAACATTTTACTAAAGTTATCGATAAAAAATTAAGTTATGTCAAAAAAAATGTAAAATTGTTCAACTTAAAATTGACATTTCAAGCTTAAAATATTAAAAGTTTTGCTGAATCAGCGGTTTATGGGCAAATTCAGCGATTTACCGCTCTTTGTTTTTAGGTTTCTCATAAACAAAAAAGTATGCAACATTTAACAAAATTAACAGAACACGGATGGCTAAGTTGTTTCAATTGTTCTTTTTTGTTGATACTTTTTAAACTAAGACTTATAATACCTTTTTGTGGTGTTTTTTAAGAACATAAATAAAATTAATTTCAATTAAAAAAATCTTTTAGTGCAATTAGGGTAAAAAGTACAATTTTTAAAGGTTGTTGGTACAATTTTAAAAATTCTCAACGCCATCCCTGAAACAAAACCATAGCAAGAGAAAAAAAAACTAAGAAACTTTGTTTACATTTTTTATAGTTTGCTCTTTCTAGCATTTACTGTTTCTTTTTATCAATTCTATATCAATTAATGCAGGGGTTTCCATTTCATTGCACATTTGTGCAAACCACTACAAACACATATTTTTATGCTCTTCAATTCAGTCGTCGGTGTGACTTCGACAAGTGTACATGTTTAGCGGATGCTATATTATTTTGTTTCAGCTTACACTCAAAAATATTGTGCGGTCAAAAATGCTTTTGGTAACATCCAATGCCTTGCGTGCAATATTTAGAGTCTTAATTTTAAGACTTAAATGCAGAGTAATATAACATTTCTATTTAATTTTAACATAATTTAAATTGTTGAAAATATTTAACAGCAAAGCTAGCGTAAATCTTATTTAGTAACTTTTTTTAACAATAACATTTACTGCAACGTTTAAGCTAACGATATGTGTTTTGTGTGTGAAAAAAATTCTTTGATACCTGTAAAAGGGTCCCTTTTGCTTTCTTTAAAAAGACGTACCTAAATGCAGAAATTATTAAGAAAAAAAATAGCCAAAAGAATTTGTTGGTATTTTGCTTGTAAAAATATTTTCGTTTCTGTACCAATTGCGTCGTTGGGTTTTTTCTTTCTTTGAAAACCCTTTTCTTAAGTAAGTAGAAATATTTAAAAAACAAGTAAAAAAGTCTTGTTTTGCTACAATTTATGTATGTGTAAATAACCTCTACACATAAAAGCAAATGTGACAGTAGGTAAAATGTTTGGGTAAGAAGATGTGTTTTATTGATGTATTAATGAAACTTTATTGTTTCGCACTATTTTTATTGCTTACTTTTTTATGCTACAATTATTTGACCGAGCCCAAAAAGTTAAGGCTCAGTAAGTCTTTACTTTCTGTTCTGTTACGAACCAGCTGATTTGTTTTTGTTATTAAAAAATCAAAAAATTGTTAAGTAATTGTAAGTTGCCGCAAAATAAATAATAAAAAATACGTTAGTTAAATTTTATTTCTTCAAATTTATGTGCATAAAAGTTATTGCAATAAAACAACGGATGGCTAATAAGTTGCTACAGAAAACGTAACTTTTACAATTTTGAAACATAACGCCACGGAACAAAACAGAAACAGAAAGTAAAGACTAATTCTGCCGTTAACCTTACTAATTTATCGTAACTATTTAACGTAACTTTGACCCGTTATAATAATTTTATACATTTTTGCATGCAAACTCATGTGTGCATTTGGTATTTTCTAAAAAGTTATGATATACCATTAGCTAGAATAAAAATGTATGCACAGATGTTTGAAGTATGAGCAACCCAACACCGTGAATACAATTTCTATATTAATTACCACTATGTATACCCTAACTGTTTACTAAAATAACACATTATAATTCTCATATTGAATTGAAAAAATGGTTATTAGAAGAGGAAATTAATGAACCAAAATCAGTTCCCAAACTGAAAATGGAGCTTTCAAGTTTAGTAATATTGGAAATTGTTAAGAAAGAAACCATTGTGGGATGGTGTTTTTATCAAGCAATTGCTGAAGAAAATATGTGTAGAATCTGCAATTAGGGAAATTAGGCGAATACACCATTTTTGAGTCAATGTTTACTTTAGAATCATTTTATGGAAATGTAACTAGCACGTTGTTGTATGATGTTGTCAGAGAAAAGCTTCTTTCCATTGTAAACATAAACAAATTTGCTGGAGTCTGCAGATGGAGCCAATGAAATGTTGGGCAAATATAATGGAGTTATAGGCCAATTAAAAAAACACGAATTTGCAGTTCATAATTTTCACTGCATAACACGGGTCAACACAATATTTGTCTTTGACATTAAATCATAAAATTACGATATATTAGGTCTTAATTAGACGAAAGAAAAATATACGACATGAAAAAGTTTGCTTTTGTATTTAGGAGACCGATTTCAGGACTCAAAAAAAAATTTTCGTTCTTTGTCCTAAAGTTTATTTTGTGATTTTTCAGTTAATTATACACAAAAACGAAAAGAAAATACATTTTTTGTGTATAAAGTTTGCATAATTATGCGATATTTTTCAAAATATGTGTTTTTAATTTTTACTATAACTATCACAAAAGCAAACTTTATACACAAAAAATGTATTTTCTTTTCGTTTTTGTGTATAATTAACTGAAAAATCACAAAATAATCTTTAGGACAAAGAACTAAAATTGTTTTGTTGAGTCGTGTAATTCATCAGACCGCTCTTGCATCGAAATTCATAAATGATACCCCAGCTATGAAGACAGCAGAGGATATAATAAATAAAATTCGAGGCGGACATCAAGCGCTTACCCACCGTAAATTTGTAACCTTTTTAAAAAACAAAAATGCTGTGAATTGTGACCTGAAAATGTTTACAGAAGTTAGGTGGCTAAGTCGCGGTGATTGCCTGAATAGACTTGTTTATGATTTAAGAGAAGAAGTTCTTCAGTTTCTAGAAACTGAGAAAATAGAAAAAGTTTTAGTCCAGTGTTTAAAAGACAATAATTTTATTTTAGACTTAACTTTTTTGGCAGATACGACAAGTATGTTAAATGAACTTAATTTGTAATTACAAGGAGAGGAACGCAATATATGCGACTTGTCAAAAATCATTCACAATTTTAAAACAAAACTTTTTCTAATTTTTTCCCAAATTAAAAGTGGTGATTTTTCCAACTTTCCAAAAACTTCACTTGTTTACAGAAATCTCGAAATCGACAAAAGATATGAATATGCCGAAATATTTGAAACACTTTTCAATAATTTTCAAGACAGGTTTCAAGATTTTGTAATTTTACAACCGCTATTAGATCTTTTCGAAAACCCTTTTCATTGCGATGTAAGCAACTACGAATTTGATATTCAACCAGAACTAATCATACTACGAAGCGAAGTAAATGCCCCAGTCGAAAATAATATTGTAGAGTTCTGGAAAGATTTGGATGGCGAGTTCTATCCTGAACTTAAAAAAATATATTGAGGTGCCTCTCTTTATTCGGCACTACTTACCTATGCGAACAAATTTTTTCGGATTTAAAATTTATTTGTTCCAAGCAACGTAATAAATTAAGTTCATCCCATTTGAAAAGCATTCTGCTATTACGAAACTGCCATAAAAGTATAAATTTAGAAGATTTTATTTTATAACTTGTATAACACAAGGGAAAAAAATTTAAATTTTTTGTGTTGCTAAAAAATTTGTAGCAGTTCTTTACCAATTCAATGTCGCTGATTTTAAAACTGCACTTTTTTTTCTATCAGCTGTGATTTGCGTGCAATATTTATTTTTTATGAATTTTTAAAACATAAAAATCTTTAATTTTTTACAATTGTTTAATAAGATATTTGAAACTGAATTAGAGTCAAAAAGCTTCCGAATAAAAAAAATTGTAGTTTTAAAATCAGCGACATTGAATTGGTAAAGAATTGCTACAAATTTTTTATCAACACAAAAAATTTTTAATTTTGTACCTTTGTGTTATACAACTTATAAAATATATTACTAACATTTTATTTTGGCTGTAAATAAATGCATTCTCTCAATTTGCTTACTCTCTGGTACTCACTAATACACAACCAAAAAAATTTTGGAAATCCCTGAATTAATGAATTAAAAATGTGGCATAAGGGCTTAATTGAAAAAAATAAAATATTATTTGAAACTTTAATCCAACATAAAATATTTTGAAGTTTGTGTGTATGTTTTTATACTTGCAAACATACACACACACATTAATATTTTTATTTTCAATTGAGGCAAATTATTTGGAACAATTAAAAAAATTGTTTAAAATATCACAGAAAAAATTAAAGATTTTCTTTAATCACTAAATTCATACCAAATTCATAGAATCATGCAACCCATTTGTTGATTTTGCACCAATTACCAAAATGATTATATTGATTACTAAAAATTTTAAAAATTTTGTATTTTGAATATTTTTTTTTCAATAAATGATATTTTTAATTTTAATTAAAAAAATTATCAAAAAACTTTGCCTTTTCAAACAATGTATTGATTGATTTTGATAATTTTCAACAACAATTTCACAAGTTTGAATTATTTGATTTTAAATGAAATAATTTTTTGTTATTTAATTATATTTTAATTCTTATTTAATTTTAAAACAACTAAAACGTTAATTAAGTCAAAATTATATATTTAATTTTCTTTCAACAAAAAAAAAAATAATTGATTCAATTATCACATTAATTAAATTTATATACTTTTTAAATAATTATTTTAATTGATACAAAAAAAAAACTACTAATAATTTTTTCTGTGATCATTACTTGATTTAATTGAAAAATGTTGGTGAACATTTTTTCTAAGTTTATTTAATCATTTGAAAGGTACTGTATTAAAAAACGAGTGTCAAAAAAGGACCAGGCTCATATACATTTTTCATCAAGGTTAGAGTAGGAGTCGAATGTGGAGTCAGAGTTGAAGTCGGAATCGAACTTAAACATTTTCAGGGGTTGAGGTCGAAGTCGGAATTGGATGTATTTTTTGACTATGGATGCTAGTGGTTAGCCAAACCATATTATTCTCCAGACATCAATGTAGCCTCGCACAATTTCCAATCCCTGCAGAAAAAAGCAACTGAACCGAGTCCTAAATTTTGCCCAACAACTGTTTAATTTGTATTATTTTGAAATTATCTTCAAAACTTTCTTTTAAACCAAAAATCTCAGCTTATATTTTGATACCTTCAACACAATAGTGGAAAGGGAATTATCCAAGGCCCACCTTTTTAAGTCGATCTAACATTGCCCGTCCGGTTCTGCATTTAACCAACTTACTGAAAAAAATATAAATGGACTTGAATTAATTTGTGATATTAATTAAAAAATTAAGTAAGTTTGCACCAGTAAACAAATAAATAGTTTCAAATTAAGTATTTTGTGTTGTCGTAAGTTGTAAGTACACTTGATTAAAGTTCTTTATATAAGTACAAGTGGGTAGGTGAGTTGCAAAACTCGTTCGTTACAAAATTAAAAATACGAGATGGCAACTGATTCTCAAGGTTCTTAAGGCGCTTAATGAGAAGAATTATACAAATTGATTAAATGCATGTCCTCTTTCATGTTTTTTCAAAGGACATGCATTGTTGTAATCAGAATATTTCTTCTCATAAAGCGCCAAAAGAACCGTGTGAATCATTTGCCGTCTCATATTTTTAATTTTGTAACGAATGAGTTTTGCAACTCACCTACTCAAGTAAAGAATTACTTTTCATTAAATGTTTACTGAAAACTGAATTTATTTTCGATTAATTGTTTAATTGAAAAAAAAATTAGCGAGAATTTTTCTGAGAATAATTTAGTGCTTACCTAATATGAACATCTTTAAATATAATAAATAAAAGCCCTTAAGTCTTATTTTTTACTTATCTTATAATTAATTATTGTACCCTCTACAAAGAAAATCCGGGATAAGATGATTTTATCTATCCGAATGTAACACATCGAAACAATCTTCGAAAAACATACAAAGGATTTACTATCTGGGATCATCTAAATTAATAAGAGCTCGCAAAGGAGGAATTAGGAAATCAAATTTTCTAAAAATATATCTTTTGATGGAAATTATGTTTGTCATTGACGGTTCCAACAAGTCCCTTTTAAAAAAAATTTCTCGGGAAGAGGAAGTTGACAGGAAAGCGGTTATATTTGCTGAGCTCAAGCAACAGAATTCAACAAAATTACCAAATTTACAGAAACTTTTTAGTACGTAAGATGAACCAAATTGAATTAGCCCCATCACACTTTTTTGTGTAAGAAGTGGCTGGAAATGAAAGGGATAAACTGAGTTTATTATTTTATCCAGGTTTATACATCGGCCCTTAAAATTTATCCACCCTTTACAACCAAACTCTCGAAATAAGGATTTTATTCCGATAGCTGCCAGACAGAAAGAGCCAAAAAATAAAATTTTAGCAAACTTCTTCTTATATAAAATGTGTTATTAATGCCAACATTTAAAATAATTTCACCTGCCTCAGCAATGCGGATGTCCTTAAAGAATTGCATTCGAAACTATTGCCACGTTGTTGAGCATTTGTGGTCGTCTGTCACGAATATTACGAACAATCTTGGCGCCAGTAGCTTCACGTACTTAGCCACTGACAGGTCCTTATCTCTAAAATAACCTTATCACCAAATTTAATAACAACAAGTCGATGGGTGTTGTCGCTGTATGGCACAAGGCACCATTCTGTTGTAACGATCTCGTCTGACGAAAACATTATGAATAAGGTATGGCGGACTATAGAGCTTCACACACAAACATTTGCATCATATGAGTTTAAGCTTTAAAATATTGTTTGTATGTATTAAAATACGTGCAGAAGGGCATTTAAGTAAATATAAATACAAGAACATACTCACATATGTATGTATATGTACATATAGATATTTATGTTCATATGTAGATATTCCCAGTTGGCAAAATGGTCAAAGACACATGTGTCGTCAACGGTGTCTTCTGGATATTTTTGAATTTGTCGCCTATATAACATTGATGACGATAATTTAAGTAGCAAAACAAGCATTTTGTCGTGTTTAAAATTGTATTTACGTATTTTTTGGAAACATTTTTTAAATTTGTCTTGAATAATACTTTATTTTAAGAATTTTGTCGGGCTTAAGCCTTCTGACGACAAAATGCATGCAATTGTCGCTTACGTCCTCTACTAAAAAAATTAAAAACTGTAAATTTTTTGTATTTTAAAATTAAAATTTTTTTACATTTTGCTTTTCTTATAATTTTTTTTATATTATTTTAAAATTTATAAAAAAAAATTTAAAAATAAATAATTCTGCCCGTTAAAAACGTTTTTTTTTTTGTTCTCCTGAAAAATAATTATTTTGTAACATACAACGTTATTCGCGTCTGTGCTTCAACTGTGAAATTGGACATACGTGAATTGATGGGCCAAGAAGCACAAACAAATTAATGTTCCTGCTGACTACATTGCAATATGTTAAGTTCGAAACTCATTTTCTTTTTAACCAAAAGCCTATCGAAGGTCTGACTGTCTCCACACAGCCATTATTCCTCATTTTTGAGCGCATTCTACCAAACTCAGCGGCCATTTCATTAGCTGTGATGTTGCAGTGACGAGGTACCTACCATACACTCACTTGATACTCTTCTAATCTTTCCCTTAGAGCCTTTCTACAATAATTTACTAGCTTGGAAGTCACTAGTTGGAAATCACAGCCCATCAAGGCCCTAAGAGCTGTCCACATGTATAGTGACCGTCGAGCCCCAGCTCGACCAATTCTACGGCCTTCAAATCCTTAGAGCCTACGCCAAAAATATTCGGCAGTCGTCAGGAAGCCTATTTGACCTTTTAGTATCTAAATCCCGTTCCCCTTTATCCTGGCTATTTTGGCATATCTGAAGTGCAGCCGATATATCGGAAACGGTATTCGTTACATCCCTAATTGTCACTTACCTATCGGAGACTGAATTGAGGATAATGTCCACAATACTGTCATCAAAGTCGTTATTAAGGTAATGTCGCTAATCGGGCATTAACGACTTTATGAAACAAAGTCATTGATATAGTCGCCAATGACAACTTTAACAACATTCTTACCCATATGATCATTAACGACAATTTCCATGATAATGTCGCTCACATTGTCGTGTACGTTTTAAGTGCCCTTTGTTCGAAAAAGTCGTCGACGATTTGCATAGGTTGTAGCCAACTTGTCGTCAGGGATTTACTATGGGTCTTGGTCGCGTCGCCGACGTTGTCTTGAAGATATGGGCAACTGGGTAAACATTATTGAAACTCAATATTATTTGATGACACAAAAGAAAAAATGATTTTATTTTAAATTCAATGTTTATTATAAATGTTCAAAAATGCCTACGGTGTCACTTGCACTATCGTCTACTGGTGAAATATAAACCTTACAATTCAAACTACTTGAAGCGTGAACTTAGCAAGGAGTTGGATTTTATGTACAAATTTACTTTTGATTCGAATTTGTTTATATTTTGTGTAACTACAATACATGGTTTTGACTTGTGAAGCCCATCATTTGATTGCCATGAAAGATTTCACCAGTTTAAATTTTAAGCTAAACAATTTCAAGTTCTTGGAGTTAAGTGTGCTGAACACACATTTGTTAAACAAATCATTCGCGAGCTTAATCAAAAGTGTGTGAAGAAATATCTCTTTTAAAAGGCGTTTAACTAGAAATGGAAGTTAAAAAGAATTTGTTGGTAGCATATGAAAACTAAAGCCTAATATTCAGCACAGCTTAATTAAATAGGTATTCATCATGTTTTTTTTTTTCAATGAAGATTTCATTGCTACAAAGTGATTTATAAAAAATTAAACTTTAACGCCCGTATTTTTAAACATTTTTTATATTTAATAAAGGTTTAAAAAACTAATTTTTTATGCAAATGTGCCTTAATAAACGTTTGTTAAATTTAATAATCATTTATAAATACGGTGGAAAATCTTTAAGTCGAATTAAATTGTTCAAAACTTTGTAAAAATTAAAGTAACTGTTAGCTGTTTTACAGTTGTAGGCCTGAGGAGAAAATATTTACTTTTATTGGCCAATCCAGCAAAGCGATCAATTTAGAAAGGAAGTAAATACCTGACAAGACAAAGTGTTTGAATGTTAGTAAAAATATAGCAAAAATCTGCATATGTGAAGCGCAAAATAGAAAGGGACCTCAGGGTAAAAACCGGTTTTGTCCAGGAGAGCCATTTTAAAGATTTAAATACGTGTATCTTTGGGGTATCATCACTGAGGGTGTTGGTATTGGTCTCATTTGAAAGCGACACTTCTCATGACGTTAGGAACGTGTTAGTCAACCTTGAAAACGCGCGTAGGTCGTCCTTACCTCTTGTTTTGTGTAGTTGGTTTTTAATGTTTTCTACCTAGCGCGCTGTTTCCATGAGTTTGATATCAATATTGCTCGCGTTTTTTCGAATCCAGGTTTATTTTCTGAAATTATTAATTGTGAATTATAATAAATACTAATTTATAATTTTTTTAAATCGTGAATATCACTCGTTTAGTACGAAAATTTTTTCACATAACCTTATTATGTTATTCGCAAAAATAATTTAAAACTAATAAAATTCTTACTGACTCTTTTAGGATGAAATGGTGGACGAATTCGAAAAAGTAGATTTACTTTATCGCTTACTGATGACGAGGATGATGACGATCACTTCTCAGAATTATTGGATAGTGACTCTGAAGATGATACCGATAATATGTACCTTGATATATAAAGGTAGTTGCTCGACTGTATGGTTCAAAAATACCTCCGTGTTGTTCAAATCAATGCAATGAAGTGATCCCTAAGAAGATGGCTGTAGATTTTCTTACGTCTTTCATGAATTAAGATAAGGAATCTCAAAATTAAGTTATTCTCGCACATCTGGCAGCTCAACGTTGCGATGCAATGCTCAAGTCAAAAGTTGGTGATCGATCGCGAGCTTTCAAGAAACGGTACAATCAGATATATTATTTTCGATGTTTGCCAACGGGAATAAAACGTTACAAAAATCTAATCGAACATTACGACAAAAATGGTGTTTATCCACGCGAACATGGCATGACGAATAAAATTAATCGTACAGATGCTTTAACTTCTTTGGAAAAAAAAGAAATTGTTTCATTTATCTGCCGTTTTGCTGAAACTGTTGCTCGATCACTTTACCTGGACGTCAACCAAATCATCGTGATTGTCGTTTATTGTAACTTCCACCTACTGAAAGTAAGACTTCTGTTTACACTAGATATGCCAACAGCGTCGAACCGGGTGGTAAAATCGTTAAACTTCGCACTTTCCAAACGCTGTGGAAGAAATATTGTCCCTACATCGTCACTATGAAGCCGGCATACGATTTGTGCGAATTGTCTCGAAATCTTGCAAAAGATGCTGTTAATACAGTAAACGTTACTGAAGTTGAAAAAGAAGCAGCATTGATGGTGTATTCTGATCATTTGCAATCTGCCAGCACTCAGCGAAAGTACTATAACAACTTGAGAACATTAGTCAAGCCTGATTCAAATGCCATGTGTCCAGATATTCCAGAGGAGGATTATCTAATAATATCTATGGATTATGCTCAAAATGTTAGCTTTCCATCGGGTCCACAGCAAATAGCAACTGCATACTTTAAATCAGGTCGCAAGACAGCAATTTTCCGAATTACAAACGAACGCCAAAATGTACAACACATCTTCTGTATTGACGAAAGCGATTCCATTGGAAAAGGTCCGAATTCAGTAATTTCAATAGTTGATTACTATCTACGAGAAGTGCATTCAATTAAAAAATTAGTTATATTCGCTGATAACTGTGTTTCACAAAATAAACAATGCGATTATACAATATTTACAACACCTTGTCCATACTTCCAGATGTGAGTCAGTTGAATTGAAATTTTATGTTAAGCGGACATACACAGTTTTCACGTAATTGTTTATTCGGAGTTTTCAAATCAAAATATGCCCAAACTAATGTCGACTGCTTCATGGACGTACTTAAATGATTGTGTTAGCAAATCATCTCGTAATGGATTTAATGTTCCTGTACCTATTCGACTTCCAAACTCAAGTGAGCCTGTTGTTGAGCGGAGAAAATTGGACGAATACTTCTCCACTAAATATAAAACTTTAATTGGAATATCGAGGTATCATCACTTTGTATATATTGCTGTTTGCGAATTCAGCCATCACAAATGAAAACATACATCTGAGTAACAAAACCAGTTTCGATGACAAACCAATTATAATTCCGTCACCAGGGTTATCGATCAAGCGTCAATGGTACTTGTATAAAGAGATCCGGGGTTTATGTTTTGACGATTCAAAAAAAGATTCAGTTGCTCCTCTTCCTTTGGCCTCTGGAAATGGAAACGAAGAGGAAGATTCGGTGAAAGTGGACAATCCTCAAGAAGTGGAGGCAGCAGACGTTAAGAAGAAACCAAAAAAAATAAAGGACCGGTACCGTCAAGTTCTAAGGAACCAATTCGCAAGAACCGTCGATTCAAATGATTTTTCTATTATTTTGAATTGTTCATAAGGAAAAAAATAAATAAATAAATGTAAATAAATAAATTTTACCGTTAGGTCCCTTTCTCTATGCGCTGTCACATAAAAAATACATTTATTGCTAGATTATAGCACACACAAAAATTGATTTAATATTTTTTAAGTATTTTTTTGCTTTATTCAAAAATATAGAACACTTTTGCACAAGCGTGATTATTCAACTTAAAATGAGTTGAATTATACAGCCGTGTCAAAGATTCGGTTCGGAATGCAACCATTCTGTATTTGACATTCCGTTCAAAATCATTTTTGGTTCTGTAGATTTCAATTGTTTCAGCAATCCGGCAAATTTTGTTTAAGCGATTTTTATGCAGCCAATTTGGCAGTATTCAGTATGTATCACTGTGTAATATGGCAGCAAATTCAATTGGCAAAACAAAAAAACAGTTCTTAACAAAATTTTTGTACAAAAAGATTTAAATTTTAGTTTTTGTTCATGTATTTTTTATACCCTTTCACTACCATGGGAATCTTGCATCCCAAGCGAAATTTAGAACATCGTCAGAAATACAATTTACGCTCTTTTTAAATAAAATAAAGTCCTATTGTTAGATTTAATTGTTTTTTAAACATTACACAGTACAACAGCCAATCTGGGGGGTGAGAAATTCCAAGTCAGGGTGATGGTACTAGGTCAGTATAGTAAAACCCTCAAAGGGTTTGGCGTTCGCATGTGTCAGTTTTTTTTTATGACATTTTAAATTTTTTCCTTATCTTGATGTTTTTTTGTTCAACATAACTGGAGAACCACTTGTCCGATTTTGCTAAAACAAACTCAAAAAAATTTAGAATTACAATTTCTTTAATCCGTTCATATAACGTTTTTCTTTATAATCAACAGTTTTGCCGGTAAAAATAAATTTGTGGAGAAAAAAAAATATTATAATTATTTTGCCCTCGAAAGTATGCTAATAATTAGTTTAATTTATTTTCTTAAAAGTACATGAGAGCGTATACATATGTGTTTGATTTTCTAATATTAATCATACGTTCAAAATTACGATCATTTAGGATTTTTTTAGTTTTTTTAAAAAAATAAAATTTTAATTTTAGAATTAAATATTAATTAAATGGAACATATACATCAAGGCCCATCTATCAGGTCTGCTTTCTTGTACAAAAACAAAAAACGATTCGTTTTAGTTGTCAAAAATTTACTACCACATATACAAAGCAAAAGGAAAAAACGTGTATGTGTGGCATACCATAAACGTAAACAAACGTATACATGCACATGTAAGCAACATGTAAAAAACTTTTGACAACTAAAAATAACATAAACAATGCTCATCAGGCTTCTTGCGCAGACCTTTTCAATGGGCCTTGATATACATCATTTCGAAAATATTATAGGAGAAGCAAAAATTTAATGCAAATAATTAATTTACAAATTTTTCATTAATAAACAATTAGGTAATGTAATTAAATTTCATTTGATATCGAGGGTCATGATACCAAAATAAATAATTTCGATCAATTTGGCTCAATATCGTATGCGGTGATTAGACCCCAGCTCAGACAACTTGCTTTTTACTTCGCTTAAATATTTCTTTTTACAAAAATACTATTTCTATATGTTCATCTTAGCGAGCAGAGGTTGAGAGAAAGTCGTTAGATCCCAGATTGGATGGGATTGGAATGATTGTCATTGACAGACGGACGTTATGGACAGAGCTTTAGCGAGTTGTTCTTGAGTAGTGGAATAATGAAGACTAGAGCGGACAGTTTAATCTTAGTTTTAAGTCGTAAAATTTTTTATTTATTTACTTGAATTGAAAATATGTTTTTTTTTTAAATACTATAAAAAATCGAAAGTGAGTCTGTGTTATCTATATCTATCTATCTATCTATATGAAATTTTTGGCATTAAGTGATTTTAGGAAGGAGGTTTCTGAATCTACCAGCACAATATTACAAAACTTTTTTCGGGAGTAGTATTTGTATTGGAGATTTGGTGAAAAATGGACCGATTCAAATTCAAAGTTTATACCAAATTATCTTCAATACAGGCTATCAGCGAGCTTGGCAAACATCGTACGATCGACTAAAAAATATTTTAAAATATTATAGAAATCAGCACAAATGCATAATAAACTTTCTACTATTATGGTGTGGGTATAATAATCTACATATGTCTTGTTAAAATATTATTTGGCTGTGTTTGACCAGATTTGTTACTTCAATATACACTTTTTACCAGGGACCGTAACAGTTATTTTTTTTATTTTTTTTTTTAAGGAAAAAAAATTATTCTCTAAAGAAATGTACGTGGTTTAGTAATTTAGTTGACTTTCAAAATATAAATATTAAGTCAAATATGTCTTTAAATCTACTGAATTAGCAATTAATTATAATGTTTGCTGGGTGCCGTTTAATATATTAAGTTTCCCATCTTAAACAAAAATTTCACTGAAATACTTTACAAATTCTCATAATTTTTTGTTAAATGGTTTGCAATTTCTTTTTTAAATTGTGTAAAACATAGTAAAATCAAAAATTAATTTCGCACCACTTCTGAGTATTTAAAAACTCTACAAAAACTTTTATCTCTATATTCTAGTTTTTAAAAGAGAAAAAATATTCTGTATTGAATTGTATTAAAAGCCTTTTTCAATGAAAACAAAATACCAAAAGCAACTTATTCGTAGGCATACTCTACTGAGTGCAACAAAAATATTTGTATCCACACAAAATGTGACTCCATAAAGATTTCGATGTCACAAGGGTTCAATAAGTGCAATCATGTTGTTTTTAAACTTACAAAGCAACAATGACAAACAACAACAGCAACAACAAAACATGAACACGAACAATGGTGCAAGTACCAGGAGCATTTCTACTAATACTCCTATGGACTTTATGAAATGAACAAACTTATGGCAAATAGCTGTCATGGTGTTAGTAAGCCTTTGAGAAAAACACACAGGGTTTTTAAGTTCGAGTTTTTTTTCAAATTAAAGATATTTAAGGCAGTTTCGAAAGAGAAAATTTTTAACAAATGTCTAGAATTATGAGCTTTTTTGTGGTGTTTAATAATTAATCTTCCCATTCTCACTCATACGGTGTGTGGGACTGATTCATTCAATTAAAATTTTTTTATTTTGGACGAAGAGCGCGACAGTTTAAGATTTCTGTTATCTTCATGGTTCTCAATAAGCTTGAATTTAGACCGGTTTTAAAGTTTGTGAAATTCAGACGTGTGTGCGTATTAGACCGTCTCACTTTTAATTTTTTTCGAAATTGCTTCATATACACCAAGAATTTTGGTGTATACCACTTAATATTGTTGAACGGGAAGTGGTCTCTCAAATCGTTTTTTTAGGCAAAATGCAGTTTTTCCAACAAATTAAAAAACCTTGCTTCAGTACTTTGCCTCTAACTCTAGCAGGACATAACGTATTTGAACCTCTTTGCATGCATTAGAAAGCTTATTAAATTTCCTAAATGTTTCTTAAGTAACATTGACATTTTGTTCAATGGATTTTTATTCATAGCATTACAAATTAAGATTTTCAAATACGAACTTATAATTATTTTTTTTAATTTTTGCTTACCTTTTCTTATATAAAAATAGAGCGAGGCAAAATTTTTATATTCTGTAAATGCAGAATGGTAGCAAAATTTTAAAATAAAGTGTAAATAACCGTAGCACTCTGTTAAGAAATACTGCAATTTTATTTAAAATTACGAAATTTAGCAAATTAAATAAGCTTTCTAACGCATGTAATAAGGTTCTAATCCATTATGACCTGCTTGAGTTATAGACAAATTACTAATATATAATATTTGCTATTCACTTTCAGAATTTTCGTTTGTTAATCACTATGACAAATAAATTTCCAGATTCTATTTGTTAAAAATTATTATCTATGGGGTTTTATTAAATTTGTTAAGCCCTTATGTGCGCTCCAAAAAAAACCGGATTTAGGTCTGCCCCGTTTACGCTTTATTACAAATGTATTCCGAAATGGTCCGAACTTTACAGTTCCAATTATTTCTTCTTACAACAGCGCACTTATTTCACAGAAATGCCATTATCAGACAATAGATATGCATATAAGTATATTTCATTATAAAGCATTTCATTATTCGTCCAATATGTACAAACTGCTTGAAAGATCGGCACCAAAATTTGATTTCTTTTGTTTTAAATATTTATTGAATTTATTTTTTCTTTGTGTCCCTGTTTCTCTATTTCAAAAAATCAATTGCTTTTGTTTATATTTTACATGAATCAAAGAAACAAGATTGAGCATTGCGTAGGTCTGTTATTTTTGTGTGAGACGAAGCAATAGACTTTGGGTATGTGCATTTGTGTGTGTCTTACATTTTTTACTCATATTTAGGCCCTAATTTTGTAAAACACAACGCACGCCAAAGTATTAAATACATATGTATGTATATTGAAAGCATAAACAATTTCATAAATATTTTGTAATTTTGTTGTTGCTTTGTACATAAATTTATTTACCGTTTTAAAATTTTCAACGCCACAAGCAATGAGGCGTATGAAATCTTAAAAACCAATGTGAATTTCTGTCAGAGGCAACAACAAAAATACAAAATATTTATGAATTTGTTTTTGCTTTCAATGTATGTAATTCTTTGTCGTTGCGTTGTGCTTTACAAAATTAGGGCCTAAGTCTATGCTGACGTAGATGCGCAGTAGAAATTTATTTTGTACGGCTGAGTTCTCAATCTAATTTCTCTGATTCGTGACAATGAAAGTTGAAAACAATAATGGCACTAAAAGGCATTGAAAAGAAATACGTGTAAGAAGTATACAATGGCATCTGTTTTAGAAATTTTTTCAGGGATTAGCAAAAAATAGCAAGTTTTTGGAATTGTTCCCCTTTATGTGAAATTTGTAAATTGGTCTGCAAAACTATTAAATTTTTTTAAAGTCTTGTTGCACACATATGCAAGGGTTCAAGTAATATTTGTTTGATCTTACCCTGCAAATAATAGGACCATTCCAAACTCGCGTGTAAAGAGTAGCTCACAAGTGACTAGGACTAGTCCAAAAGTATCCGAAACGTATGGAAAAAACATGGTCTATTTAATATTACAATGTCCTAGGGCAGGACCATATAACCCATCTTTGGACTACAAAGGAGTAGTTTTAAAACTACTCCCTTTTGTACACAAGAGGATTAGTTTTAACTTCGTTTAAAAACAAAAACATGTCGTTAAAAAACGAAGTCATGTCGTCTCACTACTAACCCTTTTTAACAATGACTTGGTCCATGCTTGCATTACATCGGACCAGTCCATGGAGTACTCCATTTGATGAAATTGGATCAGGTGGTCCAATAATATTTGCAGGGTACTGACCGAAAGCGAGTATACGTGTTTTATTTATTGTCGTGTGTATCGAAAGCTTATAACTTTAGGCGGGATTTTATCGTGATAAATATTTAATAATTTCGTTAAATATTTCTTTTCTATCGTCTAAAGAATGATATTGAAATCCGTTTTGATATCGAAATCTCTTGAGGGTTAGAACATTTCCAGCAGTACGTAAAGAAAAAACAAATGGCACAATGATTCTATCATTGGTGACTTTCACTCAAAAATAAAATTGTTGAAGTAGGAATAATAAATTTAACTCCAATGAAAAAGTAGCACATTTTTTGCTTTGTAAAATTCTACTCTTTTGCTAGCTAATGTTTTGTAAATATTGCTTTATTGCTTCATTTTGAATTTCAACTCTGAAGGAAGTCAAACACATTTTTAAGTGATTTCAAACTGGATTTTTAAAACCACATCTAGTCGATTAAGTGACTTTTTTCCTTGTCGACGACTCATTATTTTAACAAAGGCATGTCATAGGCAGTAGTCAATTGGCCATCTTTGCATGACTTTTAAACTGACTACTAACTACTTATTGTTTAACCTATTTGAGGCTAATTAATAGTATAGTCGGATTATAATAAATTATTTAAATTTGAAATAAGTTTTGTCCAAAAAAAATATGTTGTATTCAATTTGATATGCAGAAAGTTCTAGTTTCTGTGAACCATTTTTTAAGAATCTTCTTTGATACTTCGTACAGAGTCGAAAGGTTTGGTTAAGCGACTAATACGATATGTATTTTAATGTGCTGTACCGGAAATGCTGGCTAATTTTTTTTTGATTAGCTATGCATTTTAAGTTTGAGTTGAACTACCCTATCGACAAAATTTCACTCATTTCCTAGACTCAATATGTTCGCAATGGATTTCTTAAGCAATTTTTAAGCAGAAAATTGAACTTATTGCAATAAATTGTACAATTTCTACAATAACAAACGGAAGAAAGTGTGTTAAAAAATATGTAAAACTATTGAGAATGAAACTTAAACTTTAAAGACCATGTAAAAAGATACGGGTAAAAAGTCTATTTATACTTAAATATTTGATTGTATGTGTTTATCTGTGAACGATTTGGTTTGAGTGTGATATTTGACTTGATTCTTTGCTTTTATTATTGTTGTTTAACATACAAAGACTACAATATTTGTTTTGCAAAACCGATTTAATGTATATTTTTATGTATGCACACAGCCAAACAAAGCAGACACATATGTACCAGGCGCGCCACCAGCTTTACCGTTGGGGGGAGGGACTTTTTAGAAATTTCCATTCAAAACTTAATAAAATTATGTTCTGCGTTAGTTACATTTTTAAAAAAATTTTTGTTAAATGTTTGTTTAAAAAATAAAATACTTTGGGAAGAAAAAAGATAGAAGAAAAAACGAAATTGTTTCTCTGATTGTGAACAAAGCTTTACAGTTCATTTATTGGGGCATGAAATAAATAGTTTGCGAAGACTTCGAAACTTTAAAGCTGTTTCATTAAGACCTCTAGATTAAAAAAAACCAAAAGGTCATGTTTTGCTTAATATAATTTCTAAAATGGATTTAAATGTGGCGAGCGGGCAACTAACATATTTATCTGCAAAAAATTCCAGATGTTATCCATTTTGCTGTGGTTAAAAACATCCCCATAGAAACTTTTCATGTTGAATCTCCCTTAGGAATATCTTTCGATCACAAACCTAGAATTATTACAATAATTAACCCAAATAGAATTGTATCCACGTCTGGTTACTTAGCGATGCCAGCCATACAAATAAATACAAATAAATATAAGAAATATCTCAGTACTAATTGCACCGAAAATATTTCGCTTAGTACACCAGATAATTTGGATCTCTCTATTGCTAATTTTAATTTCCAGCATAAGTCTCGAAGAGAGTGGCAAATGTACAGATCCCCTCAACAGTGTGACCACAACTATGCTAAAAATACTTTAAAAAAATTAATTTAGATATGCAAAATTTTTCAGAAGTTTTATAGAAAAAAATCTAAGACAATAACAATTGTGTTAAAAAGATAAAAAATCAAAAGTTTAATTTAATTATTGGCAAATCTTTTATTAGCGCAATAAAGAAATAATTTTTAGGGGGAAATACACCTTGCCCCTGGAACCGCGACTGGATGTATACAAAAGCTGCACTAAAATAAAGATTTCTGGCAAAGAGGACATCATGGAAGTGCCACGTTGCTTAGAGTCAGTGAGTTAGTGAATAAATGCAAAGTGCACATACCCTGTATTGTAATAGTAGAAAACTTTTCACTTTATTTTAGATTTCAGTTTCATTTTTTTTTTTTTTTTGGCAAATACTGTTGTCGTTGCCTCTTGACCCAATTGGCAAATATCAAACAATACTAAAGAATATTTCTCCACATAAATAGACAAACACGAACAACATTTTAAAGTTGGGTTATTTTTGAAAGCAACAAACTATTTTTGGAAAGTTTTTGGTAAAGGTACTTTTACACGACATGTGGTTTTCAGTGGGGCTTTGTCAGATGTAAAATCCACATGCAATTGCACATGTTTTTCAAAATAAACAAATACAGAAGGTTTTGCTTTCACGCGTTCGTTTTTGTTTTTATCTAACATAACCTAAAATCGTTCTCAACAGCAGATTATATACTGATTTATATTTAAATCAACCTTTAATTGTATTTCAATTATTAAAAATGTTGTTTATTTAAGAATATGTGTGAATAAACCGATTTTAAATGATTATTAGCCTCTACAAATAAATGACTTGCAAAACAGCTGATGCCACTCAACCAAATACATATGTGAACATAAACCGTTATGACGAAATTTTGTTTGCCACTTGCTGGACATATATAATGAACTAGGATAAGATTTGATTAATTTTTGTTAGTTTATATTAAATATGCAATAAATAAATAGTGAAAAAATAATTAAAAAAAATAACGGTCTAAACTCAATTTTCAAAACCTTATTCCTTAGGGCTTTTCAAAATAAATTATTCAATTATAATTTGAATAATATGTGTGTTTAACCCTTGTGTTAATACCCGGTACCATGTATATTTACTTGAAAAAATTTCATTAAGAATTTAAATTTTTAAACAAGCTTCAGGATCGTCGTTATTTAACTTAAAAAAAAGCGAATTCAGATTCTAGATTTTTTGATTGCTTCTTTAATACATAAAAAAATGTGCTTAAACTTTACGGGAAAACACTAACACGTTTTAACTGCTCAAAGAATTCTGTATCATACAATTACTTAAGATTAGTTTCCAAAGCGTTATTATTATAATACGGAGAAGTCTCATGTACATATCATGTATGACCAAAAATGTTCAACTGTTGAACTAAAAAATACTGCCCTGTATAAAAAATTTAAAATTTTAGCCGTTATGCAATACAAAGTTAAAAAAAATCCTATTTTAACATAAATATAAGTTAATACGCTTTTAAAAAGTTTAAAAATTCAATTTTATTTTATAAAAATATTGATTACTAATACATTATAGTAACGGGTCCGCCATCTAACGTTTTTTTTTTCAACTAGTGCTTATTTCGTGAATGGTAACTCTTAGCTCATGTCTGATTCGACAGAAAATTAGTTTTATCCTTCCGCTGAACGAATATGTTGTGTATACGCTTGAACAACGCTGGGAAAAATTGCGACATGGAAGAAGAAAAGCACCGTCAGCTCAGTATGTTTGTTATCTTGTGAAAAAAGTGAAAGAAACTGGCATCCTCAACGATAAGCCAAAGCGTGAAAAGCCAAAAACAATGCGTTCACCCGAGAATATTGCTGCGGTGGCAGAAAGTGTGCGTCGTTCTCAACAATTGAACATTTCGGAGACATCATTGAGACGAATTTTGCATAAAGACCTTGGTATGACGCCAGACAAAGTGCAATTGGTTCAGGAGTTAAAGCTGAGGAGTTGAGACTGACCATTCAATGCGTTTTCGCTTCGCTAAGTGGGCCTGCGATCGACTTACAGAAGATGCCTATTATGCCAAAAAAAAAATCATCTTTTCAGGTGAAGCTCATTTTGATCTTGGCGGGTATGTAAACAAGCAAAATTGTCGCATTTAGGGCACAGAAAACCCGCACGCATACATTGAAAAGCCGATGCACCCAAAACGAGTCATTGTTTGGTGCGGATTTTGGTCCAGAGGCATAATTGGGCCATTTTTCTTCGAAAATGAGCAAGGAGTGGCCCTCGCAGTCAATTTCGATCGTTATCGGGCCATGTTGAACGAATTTTTGTTCACTAAAATTGAAGAGAAGGATATTGTTGCCATTTGGTATCAACAGGACGGCGCTAATTGCCACACAGCCGAAGCTGCACTCGATGTTATGTGCCCTGTTTTTGAAGATCGCATAATCAGCCGCAGAGCTGATGTCGTTTGGCCACCTTGGGGCTGCGATTTGACACCGTTGGACTATCATTTGTGGGGTGCCGTCAAAGATAAGTGTTACGACGACAAGCCAGAGAAAATTGACGCTTTAAAGGACAATATTCGTGAAGCCATTGGTGAAATACAGGTGCACACAATCGATAATGTGCTTAAAAATTGGACCGCTCGTGCAGGCTACTGCATGGCCAGACGAGGCAGCCATTTGAATGATATGATTTTCAATTATTAACCGGAAGGATTGTACTTTCTAAAATAAATAAATAAAAAAAGAAATTTAGTTCCATTTATTAACTTATTGCTTTTGAAATAATATATCTTTGCGTAATATTTATATGTAACCGCTGTAAAAATATCGTGTTTTTTACTTTTTGGTAATGAAACGTTTGGTTTAAAAATTCTGTTTTATATGCTTTTAATGTAAAATTAAAAATTGCTTAGCTTTAACTGAAATTTTTTGTATTTAGTATTTAATACCCTCTCGTTGAATAAGTGCGATATGTATGTAACTAGTAAATAGAAGCAAATTTTTAATCCGAATTTAATTCGTTGTTTTATTCAGTAATTTAGATTAATTTTAGATGATTAAAAATGAGATACCGTCACCTAAAATGAAAAAGGCGTAGCAACACTTTTTTTTACAGGAATAGCAAATAGTTGTACTTGACATTTGAGTTTCTTTAATAAAGTCGTTATGTTTTATCGCAGGGCTCTAAAATTTTTTGTGAACATGTTGTTTAATAAAACGCACAAAAATCAATCCAAAACTATATTTCGAATTTTTTTGTTTTAATGCCCTTTTGAATTTTAGGTGACGCTACATACATCTTATTTATAAAATATATAAGATTTTATACATACTTACAATAAAGTCATAAAAACAATAAACTGTTGCCTGATAAAAAAAATTGTTGAAGTTTTCGTACTCAAGTAAAAATATTCAGTCGATCAGATAATGAATATAGAAGCGATAGTGAAATCTAAAATATCTTTAGAACAAATATCGATATTATCCCCGCTCTACTTTATGCACATAAAAACATTTCACAAAATAAATTTTAAGGCTTTAAGACATTATTTTTTAAATACCGACCAGTGCAACATACACCCAGAATATGTAACAAATACGTGAACATTTCATTTATTTTAAGTCTTTTATTGTGTTTTTTATTTTCTTATTCCAATTTTAGGATTTGGCAAACAAAACATTGGCAAATAACCGAAATTTTAGCAATCCAAAACCACAGCAACAACAACAATGTTATCAACAATTTGTAGCAAATTGTCTGGTTGTTATTGGATATTCAGTGTTCAATAATGTCCAAAATATTATTAAAAAAGACCAGAAAAAGGATAAAATGTTTGTTCAACCAAATCGTAGCAAAACGTCAAATAATAATTGTGTAGGTTCCGCAAGAGATGCCACAATTTGATGTAGTTTTTTTATTTTTGGGATGATTTAAAACTAAGAAACTTAATTTAATTTTTTTTGGGTTGTCAAAGCTGGCGCCATTTATTTACATTTGCATTTGTGTTGCAGTTGAAGTTTCATATGTGTATGTGATTTGAAATAGATTATAGTGTTTGAAACCCAAATAATATTGACCAGAGTTGGTCAACAGTGACCATTTTATACAATTTACTGGCGAAATTTAAATTACATATGTAGAACGATAAAGGAATTACACTATATGAAAAAAGAAAAACCCTTAATACATTTTAAAATGATATCGCTTAGGTTAGTTAAGCTTGTCAAGCGGAACGTTTGTATTTTTAATTTATAAAGCTAAAGTTATGGCTTTAATTCGATGTTTTAGGACTTCTCCGAAGTCCATTTTTATTTTATTAACTAACCCCCGTATTCATATAGGATTATTTAATTTAACAAGCGTTTATTACGAAAAAAATTTCATAGCAAATTTGTTTTGTAAAACTTTATTAAATTTAAAAAATTTTTATAAATACAGGCATACATGTTAAAAATAGAATTAAAAACTAATTTCAAGCAAAACTGAATTAACGGAAATTGAACCCGAAACCTTCTTACTGATAGACTAGCTGACCGCCGACTTGGCTACTCGGGCCCATAGCGTTGTTCAGATTTACGATGATGAAAATTAATAAATGTCAAACCAAATTATGTGGGAAATATTAAAAAGAAAATTAAATAGTGTTTTTTTTCTAAATATTAACCAGTTGGGCGGTTTTTCTTTAAACTGTGTTTGAAGGGACATTGTTATGCAGCGTTTAAAAAAACTGCAGTCAAAATAGAAAAACTGCCATTTCTTCCACTTCTTCATTTGTCATTGCACAAAAAAATAACTATTGCTTTTACTTTTGATTAATTTAATGAAAACACTCGTTGTCAAACCAACTCAAAAAACGAAAATTTGTGTACATTTTTTTTTTTTTTTTGTTCGACAGTTTCGACTGCATTTTTTATACCATGTTGTTTTATTTATTTATTAATCTAAGTAGCGTATATTGCGAAAAAATCCTCTTTAGTATAATGACTAAAACAACTTCTTTCTTTAAAGAGTCAATTGCAAATTTTTAAATTTTCACGTTTTGCAAGAAATCGATGTACATTGGTCATATCTACGCTCTGTAAAGATCTAAGATCAATTTCTCTAGTATTCTGCAAAAAAAAAAATACAATTGTATCCCCCGCTGTAGTATAAGAGTACACATATAAAGGAAATGTTTTTGCTCCTACTGACAATTTGTTAATTTTGTAAAAAAATTTTAAAGTATCAAGTTTTTAGCATTATTGCCTGCAGTCAACATTTTATTTACACTTGCTTACTGCTAATTCAGACCATGGTGAAATTACTAGAAGGTGGCAGCACTAGGAGTTGTTGTACAACAATACAACAAAAACAGGCAAATTTGTTTGTGTAAAATAGTCCATTATGTCAAAAATATGGATTTTCACCACACCAAAATATTATTGTTAATGAAACGTCATTCATTAAAAAAAATACAAGCAATTTGCAATAAATTAAATTTTATGGATGCAAGTAAATAATAAACTTGGAATTGGTCAAATATAACTGAACGGTTAGTGTTCGGAGGTGATGTGTTGGAAAATTTAACATTTGTACAGTTTATAGCTCATATTGTGGGCATTATATTAGAAAGGCCTCAAACAACATCGCCAAGTGGTATGGTGGCAATGATTGCGGCAGAGAAAACTATGGAAGTTTTAAATGAGACATATGCCAAAATAGCATATTTGCCACAGTCAGACGTTTTTAGTCCAACTACAACAGTAAATCGTGAGTTCCTTAAATTATTACAAATAAACCATACTGAAAATTACTTATTTTATTCAAGGTCGACAATTATGAAAGTTTTGAATCTGAATTAATTTTATTTGCTCAACGTGAATGTGACGCAAACCTCCTCTAAAGACGTTCTCTGACTGGCAGTTTATTTTTAACAAGTGCATTTGTATTCCTTATTGTAGCTAAGTTTTTGCAAACTAAAAATATAACTTAAATTCATTTTGTTATATGATGAATACACTATTTGGCTTAAGATTTTATCGTACAAAGAAGTGTTTAAATAAATGAAAGTTAAACGTTACTATAACTATCCTTTAACTCTGATGTTGATTCTAATTGGGTTAATTTGTTTTATGATTATTATTTTGTAAATTACCTCATTTTTTAAAGGATTATTCTTAATATTCTGTTTTTGATATTATTAAATAACTTTCTAGTTATTTTTTAAACATAATTTATTTATGAACAAAGTAGAAATTAGAGCAAATGGAAAAACAAAGGTGCGATAACTATTGCCATAGTTAATAATGAAATTAAAAGAGGAAGTTCCTTTCGGAGTTCATTTAAATAATAATATTAAATATAACAATTAGGAAAATTGTAAATTGAAATCATCATTTTATTTTAATTTCATGTTTGAACGTTACTACTGTTTTATTAAGTCAGTTTCAAATTTATGTATGGTTTATAAAAAAAGACAACGCATTTCTTTTTATTTTTATTTATTTAATTTATTAAATTTCAGTAACCTAGCCCTTTGGCCATAACCGGCTTACAAATTTCTACTAAATAATAATAAAAAATGTAAAAGAAATTAAATAATTAAAAAATAAATTAGTACATACACTCACAATATTCTGTACGTAAAATTAACTGAAATTGTAATATAAAATAAATGAAAGTTCAATTAAAAACCGGTCTACCTATTTTTCATTTATTTTTAACAAAAAGTTCATTTAATTTTTACTGTCAAAAATTCAACACCATATTCCGTAAAATCAAATAAATATTCAGTTATTTTGTAAAATTTTACTGTCAAAAATTCAACACCATATTCAGTAAAAACGATTAAATATTCAGTTATTTATTAAAATTTTACTGTAAATTTTTAACTGTCAAATTGACCCCATATTCAGTAAAAACAATTAAATATTCAGTTATTTTATTAAATTTTCGTTTACTCCACAAAAGAGCCGAATTTCTAAAAAATTCCAGACAGACACCTGTCCGCTTGTTTTTCTTATAAGCGAGAGAGGGAGAATATTTTTATTTACTTACCCAGTTACACACGTTTGTTTTACTTTTGTTGTACTGACCACGTTGTTTACAGAAGAACTCTCAATTATAAGACACCAGCAGCATGACCGATATGGCTTCGCAATTATTTTACTTTTAAAATTTGATGTAGGTATTTAACTAAATTATTTTAACAAATAGAAAATGGGTATTGCTTACACAAAACAAGCAATTCATTTTTTATAGATAAGTAAAAATTAATTTTTGGTAGTAAAATTATATAAAATAACTGAATATTAAATTGTTTTTACTGAATATGGTGTTGAATTTTTGACAGTAAAATTTTATAAAATAACTGCATATTTATTTGTTTTTAAGGAATATGTAGTTAATTTTTTGACAATTAATTTATATAAGATAACTGAATATTGATTTGTTTTTACGGAATTCGCGGTTGAATTTTTGACAGTAAAAATTAAATGAGCTTTTCGTTGCTTTAAATTACATTTTTATTTACTTTAACATAAAGAAGAATTTAACTCAATCAACGGACAATATTAACTGCAACTGAAAATCCGTATTAATATGCACTTAGTTTTTTGAATAACTGTTAGAATCAGTTAAAAATAAATTTGCTTGGAATTTTAAATGTTTATTTATTTAAAAATGACTGAACGGAATATTTTTTAAATAAACTACAGTCCGTTACTGTAATAATATTGTGAGTGTAGTACTAAAGAAAATACATAATTATAAACAACTATTTTTAATTATTTTAGGATTTATTGAAAATAAACAATACAAAATATAAATAGTCTTTAGTTGAAATAACTGTAATACATTACCCTCTTTATGATCAAGATATAATGCAAGTATAAAAGTGTACACATTTCCACGCCACCTTTGAGGTAGTGTACTTAGCGCGTTTTTTTTAACGTGGTTTCCCCTGTAGGCCTAATCCACGATATATAACAAAAACACAATTAATAAGATGTAAACAATTTTAGTCCCGGTAAATTTGTTTTAGGTGCCATACAGTTAGGTACTACTGCACTTTCTATTATGCAGTTGAGATCGGGGTTTTCATTTTTCATATACATTTGTTGTACCTCAGACATTGTTGTGGTTTTATTGGGCACATACACTTGTTGTACTTCAGGCACTATTACGATCTTATTGGACACATACATTTGTTTTACTTCAGGGACTATTGGCATAGCTTTTGGCAACAAACGAGTAAAACATCCTACGACTATTATATCACTTTTCGAAAAATGGTTAATACATATCCTTGTGCCTGTGTTAAACGCCTTACCGCACAACTTACTCCACTTTTGACTCATTGTAGCGATTCTTGGAGGTTTAAAAAAAGGACCGTTTCCAGGCACATCTTCCTTGCCGCATAATAAACACTAACGCATTTTTAAAGAGCAAACACAAAGGTTTCACTATTCAAATTATGTTTATTTTGTTTTGGAAATGAGTTTTAGGTTGGTTCTCCACCACGATGCAAAAAGTTAAGTTGTAAAAGTTTAAAATAACAATTAAAAAGTCACTATTATTACACAAGCCGTATTTAATTTAAGTTATGTATCAAACTTTTTACACAATTTTCACAACAGAATGTAACGTTTAAAAAGTATTGGTTTTAATTAAACACAAGTTGTTGTTTGTAATAATTTAAAAAGCACTTTTAAACACAAAAGCTATTCCACTAAAGTTATATTTTAAACTTTTTCCACAATTCAATTAAGTTTAATATTTTAATTGATTTTGTTTAAATAAAACTCATTTGTCCTCTTCGACAATTAAAACACGTTTTTTAAACAATACGTCCTTTTTTTAATTTAAAATTGAATTCTACAACAATATTTTCAATAAAATCCCGCACAAATATTTTTTTATCACACAAATTATTTTGAAAATTAACAATATTTTGACATTTCCGTAAAAAAAACAAATAATTTTGACATAATGAATGTTCACCACGAATAGAGCAAAAAATAATACATTCCGTAGTGCTGCCACCTTCTAATAATTTCACCATGATTCAGACGATTCAAGTTTGTGTCGTCAAGTCTTGAGTTTTTAAAAGAGAGAGTTAAAGAGAATAAAAAGATGAACTCTTCAATATTAATTTTTCCTTTTGTTTTCATATTCGTAAAATTCTAGATGAGTTAAAGTTTGAGGTAAAAAACAAGAAAATTGGCGACAGAAACTGATTGCGTATAAATGTACACGCAAAAGTTAATTAACGAAAAACTGATCTGATAAATCTGATGTGTCTAAAACATCACTTATTTACTATTGTAATTAAAACAGCGTTACGTTTATCCAAAATATGCAATAAGGTTGAAGATTAAATTTTAAGTAATAATAAAAACACAACTGGGACGAACGACGAATTATTCGCAACGAATATTCGTCGTCAGAAATAGAACACATTGGTATTAGGGTGATCGATCGAATAGTATTCGACCGGTTTTAACCGGTTATTTTAGTTTTGCCCAAGTCGAATATTTTAAAATGTCCATTTTTCGAATATCGAATAAACCGGTTATTTTAGTAAAATTACCCGGTTATTTTAGTAATGTGTAATTTATATACGTTTTCCTTACTTTTGTTTTAAATGCACCCGTAATTTAAGTATTTTTCTAATTGAATATTTGCAAACTTAAACTTTTTATAAAAAATGTCAAAACAAAATGAAACAAAACTCAAAAAAACATTATTAGCAATGTAAATACAAATCGCTTATATAAGCGTGTGTTCTTGTAACAAAAACCAAAAACAATATAAAGTACTACAAAAAAACGTTACGGAATCAACGTTATGGGAAAATTCATCAGTTTTATTTATTAAAACACCAAGAACTTAAAATAAAATTGAAGGAATCAAAAATGTCCTGGAAGGGTTTAAGTTGTGTGATCGACGAATTGACAGATATTTCATACAAAAAGCATATTACTATTGTTTCTATAATGCTGAAACAAAAATAATTGAAATATATAATCCTGGATAAGAGGTTTTGTTTGCCACTTTTCAAAAATATGGCTGAAGTTTGCTGACTCATATAGACATGCTTAACCAGCAACAAATTAAAACTCATTTGCAATAAATTTAGGAAAATATGTTAAATAATAAATTTATTGCATTCCTATATTTTTAAAACCAATGTTTTTAAAAATTTCTAAAACTATGTTCACACCTATTAAATGTTTGACTCCTAGCGTAAAGAATTGTTTGCTTTTGCAAAACGTTTGGCTAGACCAAACATTATTTAAGGGTTTCGTAACTACATTATACATAAATGCAATTATCATCTTAGATATACATAAAGTTTAGCAAAAAACTAGAAATTATTTAAAATACTGCTTTAGTTTTATCAATTTACTGGTCACGCTTTTGTTTGATTTTATCGTCAAATATTTGTTAGGTCTGAACATACCTTTTGTCATATCTATGTATTTTGTTGGTTCCTTACCTTCGTGAATTGTTTTGTTTTTATTCTAATTAACTTTTTATTACAAAAACTAATTTGATTTTTGTATGTTTTGGTATTCGAATAAAAACCGGTTAACCGGTTATTTTAAAAATGCTTAACCGAAAACCGGTTTTTTTAAAATAGCAACTATTCGGAATATTCGAAAACCGGTTATTGAAAAAAGTCGAATAATCCATCACCCTAATTGGTATGCATGAAAATACACACAATCAAACTTTGAAACATACACTTAAATTTACTTGAAATCGCTAAATGAGTAAAAAACAAACTTTCGGAAAATAACAAAAAAAAAAAAAAAAAAATGGCAAAATTTCGCGAACATTTTTAATACATCAAAAAAGCCACTACAACTATAAGGAATGGCAAAAATTCGTGAAAAATTGCTAAATTAACGAATCGCGAACATGGCTGAAATTCGCGAAAAATTGCAAAATTTTAAACAAACCCAAAAACTAATTTAATATCCCTAAATCGAAATGCAGAACACCAAAACTGCTTAAGTAATCCACTTTCGAGTGGTTTCGGATTCTAGAACACACGATTAATAGTTTTTTTTTATATTTTTTGTTGAAATATGGTCCACCTACGATTTGTAAATGTTAAAACACAAATAAATTCCAAAAAAATTTTAATGCAGTAAAATAATTAAAAAATCTAGCGTCTAAGGTATTTATTTTTAAAAATTAAAAAAAATGTTAAGTCACACCAATACCTGGAATTCACGCACTGTTCTAAATTTTTTATTTGTTCATTTCTTTATCAATGTAAAAAAAAAGAAACGTTATAGAACATTAAAATATAATGTTTGTCTACAGTATCACTACAATTGTTCTGTTTTTTTTTTAAACGAAGAACAGAACACTACTTATATAATGTTCGACTCTTTTAAGGGTTGTGTTCGTGTACACAAACAATAAAAAAATAGATATCGTTCCTGGGTGTGTGAGCTGAGCGTTTATTTTCGAACACTGATAAAAACATTAAAATCTTCTAACATGTTTTCCAGACTATAGTGCGCACGAGAGGACCAACATAAAATTATTTAACCCTCCGGCGAGCGGTAACTTTTTATTCGGTCGTTGAGCGGTAAGGTCCGTAAATAAAATACTCTGCAAATAAGAAATCTCCTGGAATAAGTATTAAAACACTAATAACACTGGAATAATAGAAGTCATGAAATATTTAGCCATTCTCCCCATCCGTTTTTAAATGACACTTGTTTAAAAATGTAAAAAGTCCACCGGGACCTTACCGCGCGTCGGAGGGTTAAATGGACAAAATCTTATATTAATAATTTCTAGAAATACGATTTGTAAGATATTTCGAATATGCTTAATTGGTTAACTAAGTCACAGTTCTCTACACAAGAGTAACTACAACAAGCAAGAAAATATAATCATTTTAGCCCAAACACCGTATTTAAAGTAAATTTTCAAGATTATAATCTACTTGCGACCCATAAACATTAACGGACGCACTACAACATCCATTAAAAAAATTGCCCGTCTTGAAGTGAATATGGCGGAGGAGGGGTTTTTTAAATTGTTCAATTCTGGGCGAGCTAGCAAACAACTTAGACATGATATAGTACTTATTATAGAACACCGGCGCTGAAGCTGAGCTGTAGTTAAATATTGAGCGATTCTAATAACATCTCTGCTACTATGGTTGTTTGGATATATGAATTAAATCTTATTTAAAAATATTCCAAAAGCAATTTTGGTATTCAAAAAGACTAAAATCAGACATGTTTTCCGTTTAGATTTTAGTAAAATAATGCTCATTTAATGGGAAACGAAGTCTAGCCCAAATCGTTTTAAATCATTAAATGTTAATGATACACCGATTACAATATAATGCCAAGTAAAGATATTTAGTCAAATCGATAAAACCCTGCCCTAAGTAGCCATAAACAATTTGTATATACCAAATATATTTTGATTAAATCCCTAATCATTTGACCACAAACTGTAAATACAACTCAATTGTCAGTTCTACACTTACATACATAAATATATGTATGTATATTAGAAAAACTTGTTATCACTTTTATAATTTCTTTATGTATATTTTAACAAGTCATGTTTCCTGTTTGTAACTACTTGTATTTATTTGGCACAATTATTGAAACGTTTCTTTTGCAGGAAAATTTTTACTTAAATATTTTGCCAACAAATGCAATAACATTTCCGGGAGACACCATATTTTTTCCAGAAATAGTTATAAACATTATGGATATTAGCAAAAAAAAAACATTTTTGTATAACGACTAAGAGCACTGCTACACTTTCAATTAATATCGTGATATTTGGATCGCGATCCATTTTAAAATATTGATGGATTACGAGCGTATGCTACATGTTCAATATTTATGTTATTTGTGTGCTGTGCGGGTCGTTTATCAATGTCGCGTGAAAACCAAAAGAAAGCCTGTTTAGCTATTTTTCTTGCTTTTTCATTGAAGAAAAAAGTGGAAAGAAAAATTTTGAGCAAAAGGCCAAAACTTTTGCACTGGTTAATTCCGATTCCACCGGCAGAACCCACTCGCTTTCACTGTCTTCGGCCATTACCCTCTATTACAATAAACTTTACACAAATTTTGTCAGTTGTTTTACTTTTTATTTGTTTAATTTTTTCCACTACGTATTTTATTTATTTCTCTTATTTGTCACTTTTTACTGACGTATCATGATTTCATATCATGAAAATGCTACACGTTCAATATTTATCACGCGATCCACGATCCACGATCTGGATTTCATATTTTAGGCCATTCTTCGATATGGTTCGCGATCCCTCAATATCGTGATACTAGAAATATCACGAATTTATTGAACGTGTAGCAGTGCTCTAACGTAAGAAAATGATTTAGTTTAATATAAAATATTTTTTGTATTAAACCTTACATTTAATAAAAATCACCTTCTGAATTGATCGAACGGTATGCGGACGGCAAGCCGACTGCCAGGTTGGCTATACATATAAGCCGTGTGGTCAAAGTACAGGTTGCCCACAGGTCACATGTGGGGTGCGAATATTTTTAGCTTTTATAATAAAATTTCTATAGCGGGGCAAGGCGAATTTATCATGGTGACTGCCAGCCGACAATAAGTACCTACAACATAACAGCAGCTGCACGTCAAAGAACAAACAAAAACGTACAAACGAATCTTTCGATTGGCAACAAACAAAAGAAAAAAATTTGACATACAAAATTAAAAAATGCCTTAATAGAGGGGATTTATTTTTACAGACAGCATTATTTAATTAAAAAAAAAAAAAACACTATTGATTAGACTTTGAGCAATAAGGAGTCTAAAAGCAAAAAATACAGACGAAGAATTGAAAAGAATACTAGAAGAGAGTTATTTTTAAGCTAATGAATCAAGTTCGTCGGATGGAGAAGAGAAAAATGTATTTGATTTTGATAGTGACTATAATAGTTACGGCAGATTCTTATTTTCTTCCTGAAAAGCAAACCACGAATCGTAATCCAATTCTTATTCGCTTTAAGGTTTTATATGTATAATATTTTTAGCTTTTCTAAAATCTTTGGAAAAGGGGAAACACCAATAAATTTTGGGAATTTAGCACGTCATACAGAAACCTTATTAATGAAAAAGATTTCAATTTATTTGTTTAAAAATTCATATTTTTTAACTCTACAGGTGTGAGATAAACTACACCAAGCCACACTTTGAAAACTTTAGAACAGACCGCAAAAACATGTTGAAAATCACAAATTTTTCTATTTCTGTATTAAAAAGTTGCCTTTGTTCGAATATTTTTTATTACTCTAATATGTTTTTTTATGTCGATGATATCCTTAATAAAATTACGTCATATAAGGTAGCATACCTTTACTGTTCAATCCCAAATTATTCAAGTAAAAACTGAAGGCGCATTGCATGTTTAAATAAAAATTGTCTACAAATTCGGTGGCAAACCGAACTAAATAAATTTGATGCAATTTACGTCTAAGCAAGTTGGACATGGTGTTGTTTTTAACTTTTCTATCTCGAAAACTACTTTAGATAAGACTTATGGGAATTTACACATCCATAGATGAAAAATTCACACATCCATAGATGAAAATTCGAACAGTATAAAAAAAAGTATTTTGAAAAAGATGTGAATTGGTGAAGTTTATCCCTCCCCTACAGAATTATTGTAAAATTTTTAAGCACTGTTTGCATAATTTTAATAAACTAATATAACTTTCAAAAGATACTTAGGCTCAATTAATAATTTTCCTGGTGGTCTACAGTGTATTGCAAAACTAGTTCGATACCATATGACTTGTAGCAAAACTCTTTAGTTCTAAAATTAAATCCAATTTTTTTTCTATATTTCAGTTGGTTTAAATTTTTCAAATGTTGAGTTATTAATCAAGAATGGCAAAAAGCTTAAGAGTCGAAATAGTTCAACTAATTTCGTCTATTTAATCGGGCTCGATATTTTTTTTTTTTGCATTTTCCCAAAATTCGAAAAATGTGTCTCACATGTTAAAATTTAAATACCGATTTGAAAAGTTTATAGAATCTTTTTTTTTGCTACATTTAACCATTTAAAAGGTAATTGATAAAAAGTCAAATAAGGACCAGTCTCTTATACACTGCGATCAAAGGAGTCGGAGTTGGAGTCGTACTTGAAAAATGAAAATTGATTTGTATATTTTTTTTTTTTGTAATTTAACTTTTAACATTTCCTTTATTTCATTTACAAGATTTTCTAAATTGTTTAATTTACAACTGCTTTTAATTGTAGCACGAACTAAATACAGAGCATAATAAATAAACTGTAAAATATTCAACAGTTCATTAAGTATATTTTCAGTTCACTTCACTGAAATTCTTAAGAATTTATAAAATTTATCATAAGCACAAATAAGTTATTCTAAGATTGTTTGTTGCTATAGTTGTTACGAGAAGAAAATTAAGACCCCTTATGGCTTAAGTTTTCAATATTTTAAATAAAAAAAAAACGCAATTAATCATTCAATTTAAAATTACTTTATACAATATTGAAAACCAAATGGCAGACTGAGTCTGTACCCGATACTTAAGGCGTAAGACTTTGGTAGAGGGAGTTTGGTTGCATATAATGTCTAGCTGCCGGGGTAAAGGAATGCTAGTACTTAAACCATTATTAAGATAATTTACTTTATTTACAATTGCCAAGTAAATAAAAAGACGTTTCAATTTTACTCTATTATTATAAAGACATAATCAAAATTCGCTACGAATGTTACAAATCTGTGATAGGAGCATTGCGTAAAATTAGAAATATTTTGATACCCTCTACTACCGCGATTAGTAAATAAAGAATCTTAAAGTTCGTCCTTTGTAGGGAACACCAAGAAATATTCAAAGTATTGGAGTAAATCTAAGTCGATTATGCCATGGCTGTCTATTGAAAACACGTCCATTTCCAAACATATTAACAAAAAGAATAAATCTCTAAACAACTTGGGATATGAGTGCCCTAATATAGACGAGCTTCCATTTTAAATGAAAATCCCTATTCACTATTTATTACCCAGTCGCCCATTTCTTCTTCTCGCCGGTGCAGGACTGTGAAAGAGAATATGTTCTACGTCTATATATATTTATATATAGCAGATATCATAGTGCCTGCACTCACAATATTTTTACAGAAACGAACTGTAGTTTATTTAAGAAGTATTCCGTTCAACAATTTTTAAATAAACAAACATTTAAAATTCCAGCAAATTTATTTTTAACTGATTCTAACAGTCATTCAAAAAACTATGTGCATATTAATACGGATTTTCAGTTGCAGTTAATATTGTCCGTTGATTAAGTTAAATTCTTCTTTATGTAAAATTAAATGAAAATGTAATTTAAAGTAACGAAAAGTTCATTAATTTTTACTGTAAAAAATTCAACCGCGAATTCCGTAAAAACAAATGAACATTCTGTTATTTTATATAATTTAACTACCAAACATAAATTTTTACTTATCTTTAAAAAACGATTTGCTTGTTGTATGGAAAACAATTCACAGCTCCTATTTGTTAAAATAATTTAGTTAAATACATCAAATTTTAAAAGTAAAGTAATTGCGAAGCCATATCGGTCATGCTCTGGTGTCTTTTAATTGAGAGTTCTTCTGTAAACAACGTGGTCAGTACAACAAAAGAAATACAAACGTGTATAACGGGGTAAGTAAATAATGGCGGAATATTGTTGGTTTCTCATTCGCGAAGATCCATCGAAAATAAACGCAAAAGTTCAAGTCGCTTTAGTTTAAATTTTTTGAATTTACGCCGAATATAGTGTGTGAGCAATGAAGATGACAATATTGTCGTTCCACAAAATCCTTAATAAAAACTTTATTATTTATCCGATTTTTTTCAAATCACACTTTAAATGTTGGTAATTAAATAAACTATTAGGTAAAAAAATAAAACATTCCAGATCTTTACTATAACGTAGAAAGAAAACAAAATAAAAATGAAAAATTTTCAAAAAAACGTAAAAAATAGGCAAATTTTGAATTTTGAGGTACCATAACTCAGCCAGTTCTTATCAGATAGAAATTTCCGACATATCGACAAAAAAGGTATTCAATTACCTTTGCAACGATGTACCATTTATCTCGATCGGACTTCTCGGCTGGGCTCCACAAGGGTTTGAGTGGGACCATACACCGAAAAACACAAAAGTACCGTTATCTAAAAAACGGTACTCAGAAAAAAAAAATTACAGCGTTTTTCGTGTTCAGGAGGTCCCAATTAACTTATCTAGGCATGTGGCGTTCTTGGTATTTTTCCAAATTTAAAATTTGTAAAGCAGTGTAATAATATTCTCTCTCCCTCCCCCATTAGCAAAACAAGCGAACAGGTTTCTGTCTGGAATTTTTTTTTTAGAAATTCGGCTATTTTGTGGAGTAATTACTTATCCCTTCAACAATAAATTTCAGTGTTTTTATCAAGAATAAAAATTGGGAATTAAGCACGATAAACAAAAACTTTTAAATTAAAAAAATTTATGTATTCCCACGAATTTACATTGATAATATTATGGTTACTTTACATACAATCTATGGTTAATAGTTACAATAATATGCTTAAAACTATCAATGGAATAGTTGTTTTCAACCGCACGGAGAAAACAGATTCGTGATCACAACCGAATTTGTCGCAAGTCGAATTTCGTCGGTTGCATGTACTTTTACACAATTCGGTTACAATTACTGAAAATTTCGAGGCTTAGCATAATATTTTTGATAGCAACATTTGAATTTTAGTTCACTATCCGTCATAACAACAGATATTGTTAGTTGTTAGTGTGATTGTTAGAAACAAAATTGTGCTTATACCCGAATATATGATAGTTGCAACTGAATTGACACATAATTGGTGTTCATAACAAGAGCTATAATTGTCGTTATCAATATATTTTTTCCCCAGGTTGCGTAAACTTTTTCCCGATATATTAGATAGAATTGGGGTATTCACAAGGTAGTCATAACGTTGTAAAGTCATATGTCTTAAAATAATTACAAGAAATATATATGACTGCTGTGGGCGACCGCTTATAATTTTGATTTCTACTGTACAGTTATGACGTATTAATGAACACAGCATTAACATTTTTATTTTGTTTGAAACACAACATCATTAATTATAAACAATTGTAATATATTATGTAGGACATTATGACGATATGACTTGATAGCACACCTTGTGAATCCCCCAAATATCAAAATAATTCCAATAAACTCAATTTTTATACCCTCTACCACAATTAGTTGTGAAGAGGGTATATTAAGTTTGTCATTCCGTGTGAAACTTTTTATTTTTTCATCTCAGACCCCATTAAGAATATATATTCTGGGTCCTTGAGTGATTCTTAGTCGATTTAGCCATGTCCATCTGTCTGTCCGTCTGTTGAAAACACGGTCACTTTCGAACAACTCGAAAGAAATAAACAAACTTGGTGCGAAATTGCTTGTAGTTATCCTAAGCAGTTTGGGATTGAAATTCAGCAAAATCGGTGCAGTAGGACCAGAGCTATGAATCAAAATGTGGAACCACCACCTAAAAAAAATTATAATTTTATTACAAAAAATAACATAAATGGTGGAACAAGGCACGGAATGAGATGAGATTTTGCAAAAATTTGTTTTATTCGACTGGAAATCACGCTGTAAAATTTCGTGAAGATCCGTCCAATAGGCCCCATATAAACACTACTCCCGGAAAACAGTTTAGTACGCCTAAAACCGATAAAAAATAATGCTATCATAACAAAATTTGAATTTAAACTGTTACTCAAGCTAGTTTAAATTGCTAAATAATTTAATATAGGTCTAAACCTTAAACCAATCAATTTTAATGCTGATGTCTGTTTTTAAAAAGATAAATTAATAATAAAAAGACATCATATAGATATCCGTCCTGAAATATTCGAACAGTCGGTGGAGGGTATTAAAGATTCGGCACAGCCAAATATAGCACACTAACTTGTTTTAATGTATATTTGATTTTTAGTATTTTTATTTTTAGTTTTTACATTATTTAATTTTGTTCAAACACATGCATACAGCTTTCCCCATCATCCAACGGATTTTCAAAGGTACAAATGATCACTTAATGTACCAACAAAAACAATCTTTAGCTGCGATTTCTTTCATCAATGTCGTCTTGTTCCAGTGTCTGAAGAAAAACTGAATAGTTAACGTGTGGTTTCACAATACGAATAGTGATTGAAGCTTGTAGTGTAAAATTGTAATATTGTTATGTATGTATAACATAGTTGTTTGACCAATGTACACGCGGAGTAAAATATAAACAATTTGTTCATACAGTATTGTACGATTGTGTTTAATATTCAACTCCTAAAAGAATCGTCTAATGAGTAACAATAATAAAACCATTAAAATCGTTTATTTATTAGTTTTTTAAAAATTTTCTGACACGCTTGTCGTAAAATCTTTTATTAACCTTTTGCGACTCTATTTATGAGCCATAAAAACAATTACTGAGCCACCTAAAAAGGAGCGTTTTTAAAACATGAAAATTTTTTATCAAAAAATTTATTGACAAAAGCAAATTATTGATTGTAATGACCAATATTTAATATTACACTGCCTATAAATTGGCTGTGGTTGACCCAATAATTACTAATTTTTAGTAATAAATGAAGGTAATTATCATAACTAATATAAGAATTGAAAGAATCATATTTCAGTTAGAATTGCGTTTTGATATTCATTACACTGAAAAAAATTACGACAAATCAATTGTCGTATTGAATACCAAATTCGTCAAACCAACAACCAAATTTGTAAATATAAAAAATACTTTTGTTAATTCAAATGATATTAAACAAATTCAAATGATATTAAACAAATATTTTTAACAACGAAATTGTAATATTGATTAAAGTTTTTGTTAACAATTATATTAAAATTTTAAATACGAATTTGTCTTATTAATAAAATATTTTGTTGAGAACTAGCTTATTGCCTTTTAAAAGAATGAAATGCATCTAAATTATTTCTTTAATTCATTTTTATTGAAATATAAATTAAGAACCACATCAAAAACACCATTAATATTTATTTCAGCATACTGATTCAGACGTAGAACTGGATGCACAATAATGTTTAACTTCATAAAAGGGAATCTTGCCAAAATTATAGACTTGTATTTGAAAACTAAAATTAACAAAAGACCCATTAAAATCTCTTAATTTTTCAAACCACAACTTTACTTACCACTAAGATTGATTCAGTTTTTCAATAATCTGCCTATCTTTTAGCGTTTTGGTGATTAAAACCCAAAAACTTTAAAAATTTTCATTAATTACTTAATAACTCCTGTTATTTTTTTCTGTGTTAGTATTAAAAATCAGTTAGAGTTAAACCTTTTTAATAGTTGCAATAACATAATATATTACTTGATCAACCAATTTATTTTCAGTGTGCATAACATGTTGCGCTTGAAGAAGAGGAAAATTATATATAAAAAAACATACAATTATTTATAAGTGGTAAATAAATTACACTGTACAGCCAGGAAAAAAGTTACAATGGATTTCGGTAGAGGATAAAACGTGTGTCGGTGTTTTGAAAGATCACATCAGAATTTTATTTCAGGGCGCTTAAAGTTTTTCCCGTTAGCCCGTATATGAAACTCTGTGTTCTTTACTGCTGTGGTAAAAGTTAAATTCAGCAACTTTATAAAAAATGGTACGTTAAATATTTTTGTGTAATATATTAACCCTTTCATTCCCCTCGATAACTGTAATTGTTGGCTCTATTCTAACAAATCGTAAAAAAACAACCCAGGGATGAAATGTACTACAAAAATGTTGTCAATTTAATTTTACTACATATGCCAGAACTCAGCTAACTTGGCACAAACAGCAAACAACAGACAAAGTCATGAGTAATACATTCGTAATCGGCTTGGTTGTACTGTTTGCTCATTAAGCCTAAAATGCACAATGGTGGGTAGAAATGTTATTTTTTTAATAAAATCAAAACGTTAGAAATGTCGATTGTATCGACTATGGTCACGGAATGGTATCGATTCCATCAACAATTAATTAATTTCTTTGAACTACAACGAGATGGTTTTGCTGAACACATAATTTTTTCAGACAAAACGCATTTCCATTGAAATGGGTATGTAAACAAAAAAAATGGTATATTGCGTGCATTTGAAATTCCATGACAACATATTGAGAATTGAAATTCGAATTTAATTGTCTTAATTGACATTCACTTAATTGCAGCTATTCAAACAAATCATTTAGAAATTTCAATACTTTCGAATTCTTAAAACCCACCCTAATAATTTTTAGCGTAAAAGTTATAATCAGCATATTAAAAATGTTCACGTTCTCTCAATTAATCTACGTAACGAAACACAATGATAACTTCAACTAATTTGCTGGCATGCAGATGAATTAAATTGAATTATTACCTGTCAAATAAGCATTTATGGAATAAATAAAGTAAAACAGATACCTGCTTAAATGGTGATAATTAAAAAGTCAGTCAGTCGACTGTAATGAGCAAAGTGACATTTTAATTTAACAAATGAATGGAAAAAACGGAAAATATTAATAATCCTGTCATCACTAAATTCGAAATAGTTCATTACGGACATATTTAATTAAATTGAGTTTCTCACACAGTTCTATTCTAGTTTTTTTTTTTGTGTGTTCATTCATTCATAATTAATGAAGTCATTTGGCCAACATTGGCCTTTCTAATGGGTGTTGAAATGTGTCAAATGCTTAATATTTAAGATTGAAGTAATCAAATTAATAAAATGTTTAGTTTGTTGTGTTTGTAATTTTAGAAAAAAATATGACATTGTTGGAATTAACAAGCTAAAATTATAAATTTGGCTGAGCCGAATCTTTGATACCGTTCAATTCAATTTCAAAAACATAAGAATATTCTTATAAATCAGATTAGAAAAAAATAAGTTAAAATCCCGCCTGTTCTGCAAATCACGTGATTTCAAATCACGAGTGCCTACTAAAATCACACGTGTTATATTTTAGTGTTCCGTTTTTGTGTGTTTTGGTGTGATCTTCAATTGCCGAAAGCAAACCGAGAAACACAAAAACGGTATGTCTTTCAGAACACCACAAAAGCACACGTGTGATTTCAAAAATACGTGATTTGAAATCACGCGATTTTCAGAACAGGCCCGAATATTATTTATTTAAGCTCTTTGCGATATCAAATAAAAAAAAATTTTTAATGAAAATTTCGTATCCAACAAATTTTGCTTTAAAGTACATTTGTGAAAATTAAAGAACACTTATTCTTCAAATATTTAAATGTTTCAAAAGCTACATTTAAAATAACAATTCAACCATTTACTTTCCTTTCCTGTAGGCCATTAATATATATGTCCCATCTTTTAGTGGCACCGTAAACAAGGGGGCTCCTTTGTCTAGATGCCACTACTGTCCAGGCTGCTTAATATAAACAAATGCCTCCTTAATAAATCGTATTAAAATTTTATGACTGCCATACATTTGTCTAGTTGTGTGTAATTCTAATAGAGTCGGTAGAAGTGGAAAAATAAAACTCGGGTTGTTAGAAAAATTAAAATAGAAATTAATGTGGCATGTTAAGTAAATTATACTCTAGATTCTTATAATACAAAAGGGGATAATCAAAATTTTTTTTCAAATGATTTATAGTGTTCAAAAAAAAACCTAAAGGTACGGTCACATATGGCAAACATTTGTCAAAAAATATCAAATATCAAAATATTTTTGAGGGGCAAACAGAAAAACAGCTGATTTTGGGCAAAAAAATTATTTGCTAGCAAACAAAAATGCTCCTAATATGACCATTTAACGTCAAATATTTTCCTCGATTTTAGGCAAATAAATATTTGTTCTTACAAAAATTTTGTAAGACCAAACAGCGGCAAATAAAAAAGCTTTAAAATAAAAATTATTGAATAAAATTGAAAAAATTAACAAAATTAAATAATTTTTTAATGACGAAAAAACTTATTTATGTAAAATATTTTCCTGTGCTCTCTTTTTAGCAAAGAGTTGCGCGGTAAGTAGGTTTCAAGATGTACAAGATATATAAGCTAATGTTACGAATAATGCGTTGCAAGAATGGCGTATCTATATAAATAGATAAATTTTCGAGAGTGTACCAGTTTGGGGTCAGTGGAAAATCATGGACCCCCCAAAATAAAATTATATAATGAATTTAAGATTTATATAAAACTTATTAGTGCCAAATAATTTACCGACATCGACATCTTTATGAGATTTTTTCATCTGGGAGTGATTGTAGCAAGTGACCTAGAACCAATTCTCGGCCCACCAAGACAACATTTTGACACGACATACAAGCTTTTATAGAAATTATTGCCAAAACCAACATTTATAAGATTATTATGACATTAAAAGCAATTTACAGAAGGGGTATTTGTATAAGAGCTATGGTATAATATGGGTCGATTACAATAACATTTGGTAAGGTGATAATAGATTGTCTGTGGGCACAAAACTTTTTTCCAGAAATAAGTTTTTATGAGCAACAAAGATACGCGAAAATTGCAAGAACAGCGATAATTTTTCATATTTCAAACAAGCCATGAAATTGATTAAGAGTCCCTAAAACAAGAAGGAATGGCAAAAATTCGATAAAAGTGGCTAAATTAGCGGAAATTAGCAAAAATTTGCTAATAGCGGCATGATAGCAAAGTTTAATATGTATTTATTAAAAATCGTTAAAGCTGTAAAAAATTAGAGGAAACAATTGCATTCATCGCAAACATTCACGAAAAATTGCATACCCAAAAATTTATTTGAAATTGCCAAATCGGTTAAAAAACAAAATGTCGGAAAAAACCAAAAAAAAAATTACAAAAATAGCGAACATTTTTAATATTTCAAACAAGCCATAAAATTGGTTAAAAGTCCCTAAAACTATCAGGAATGGTAAAAATTCTGTAAATATTGCTAAATCAGTGGAAATTTGCAAAAATTTGCGATATTTGTGTGAAAATACGAATTGTTTTCATTTTATAAAGAACATTTCAAATTAAAAACCAAAATTATGTTTTTTTGCTAAAAATGTTCTCACATAAAGGAATTAAAGTCGATTCGTTTTACTTTCACTAACTTCTTACCACTCTAATTGAAAACGAATAAAAACATGAAAAAAAATGCTGAAGTAATCCACTTTCGAGTTAATTCGAATTCTAGAACACACCCGATTATCTCAAAAATTGCGACATGTACTTTGCGAATAAGGCTAACATCGACAGCTAGCCGGACAGATGGACATCGTTATATCGATTTAGAAAAGGATGCTGACGAAAAATAAAAATGTTGGTCGCAAGTTCGTCCAAGCAGTTTGAATTGAAATTCAGCACTTTTGGTTCAGTAGGAAAAGAGTTATGGAGCGAAATGTGAAACAACCTCTCGAAAAAATCAATTATCAATTATCGTTAAATTTTGCACAACCTCAATTTATATGCCTAGAAATCATATAACCAAATTTCGTGAAGATCGGTCTATAATTTACAATGGATCCACTCTCTAAAACACTTTATTGCTTGCGTCTAAAGCCGTAACAAATAATGCTTTAGTTTTATAATTTATATTAATTTAGTTGTACAAGACTGGAAATTACTTCGCCAAATTGCCTTTATCCCTATATTTGTTATCTTAATCCTCTTTTACTTTTAAAAATGCTGTTCTCGCTCTTCTGTACCATAAAAACATAAAAGTTATTTTGCATCAAAATGTTAATTTTCAGTTTTGATGAAAAGTAATTTTATTTATTTAATTTTTATTTTTGACAATTTGTTCAAATATTTATTTTTAGGCAAATATTTTTATATGTGAACACAGGGCAAACATGTTTTCCCATTTTTTATTTGAAGGTATTTAATATCTGTTTGAACAAACAAAAATGGGCAAATAAATGTGCGTAGTGTGACCAGCAAATAAAATTTTTATTTTTTTTATCAAATTTTAAAAAAATGCCGGCAAATAAAATTTGACAAATGTTTGCCATATGTGACCGTACCTTAAGACATGTAAATATGTTCACAATTTTGTTGTACCAAAAAGTAGAAAAAAAAGCAGTTTTAATAAAAAAGTAAAATAGCAGAGAACAAAAACAGACATTTGTCCCAGTTTACGCAAATTATGCAAAATGCCCACAAATTATTACTATAGATTTTAATAGAATATTTTTCTTAAAGCCGGAACAAAAAAAAAAAGACAATTCACAGACTGTTCTATTTTTTCTTAATGGTGTTATTTACTTTATTTTTATTGATTTTACAAGGAATGCGATTTCCATGCAAATGTAAGTTCTTTGTCGATAGTCTAAGATCGATTTCGACCAATTATCTTTCCGAATCATTAAATTTGCTTAAAAACGGCTTCGATTTGTTTTCGCATATTGTTGCGTTTTTTGGTGAAAATGCATAATTTTGCATATTTCGGTTTTAAATGCATATTTTTGCATATTTTTACATTTTTAAGTCACATATTTTTAAATTTCCTTATTATAAAAAAAAACTTTGTCCAAAACTGTTACATGTTACTTGTTGCAAAGCACATAAGTTACTGCAAGTTGCAGAGGAAATATGAAGCCAATTCGATAATATTGATTTCATACGGGAAACAATTCGGAAGGAAGAATAGCCCGACAAATAAAAAAAAATCCAAAACGTTTTGCAAAAAAATATGGGATTTCAAACTCTAAAACAAATTTCCACTATTTTTGATTTGAATCAAATGTGGGATCTGAATTAGAAAATAAATATTCTCTAAATGAACTGACATCCTGCAAGTTTTTACTTCGGTTGACGTTGAGAGATCATTTTCCATATACAGACAAAGATTTACTTTTGATGATATAAAAAATATTTATTCCATGTAAATTATGTAGATATTTAAATTAATGGTGTTTTCTTTTCTACACAACAAATATCGTCTTCTTAAAAGGTGTATGTATAGAATGTCCTGCCAGCCCTGTAATAATGCTATTTGGTATTTGAGGAGAACAAAACACAATTGGGAGAATCACAAGGTGTCATAAAGTCACAAGTCTTAAAATAATAACATGAAAATATACGACTGTTGTGAACAACCCCTCATAATTTAGTGTGCTATTTTGAATTTAAGTCAGCTGATTTAAAACAAATATAAAAAATAAATATTAACCCAAAATAAAAATAAATTTTAATTGTAATCCATGAATTAATAAATTAAATTGGATCTTTCCTGATTATTTTCCATTTTTCATACACTCACAATATTCTGTACGTAAAATTAACTGAAATTGTAATATAAAATAAATGAAAGTTCAATTAAAAACCGGTCTACCTATTTTTCATTTATTTTTAACAAAAAGTTCATTTAATTTTTACTATCAAAAATTCCGTAAAATCCAATAAATATTCAGTTATTTTGTAAAATTTTACTGTCAAAAATTCAACACCATATTCAGTAAAAATGATTAAATATTCAGTTATTTATTAAAATTTTACTGTCAATTTTTTACTGTCAAATTGACCCCATATTCAGTAAAAACAATTAAATATTCAGTTATTTTATTAAATTTTCGTTTACTCCACAAAAGAGCCGAAGTTCTAAAAAAAAAGACAGACACCTGTCCGCTTGTTTTTCTTATAAGCGAGAGAGGGAGAATATTTTTATATTTTTATTTACTTACCCAGTTACACACGTATGTTTTACTTTTGTTGTACTGACCACGTTGTTTACAGAAGAACTCTCAATTATAAGACACCAGCAGCATGACCGATATGGCTTCGCAATTATTTTACTTTTAAAATTTAATGTATTTAACTAAATTATTTTAACAAATAGAAAATGGGTATTGCTTACACAAAACAAGCAATTCAATTTTTATAGATAAGTAAAAATTAATTTTTGGTAGTAAAATTATATAAAATAACTGAATATTTAATTGTTTTTACTGAATATGGTGTTGAATTTTTGACAGTAAAATTTTATAAAATAACTGCATATTTATTTGTTTTTACGGAATTCGCGGTTGAATTTTTGACAGTAAAAATTAAATGAACTTTTCGTTGCTTTAAATTACATTTTCATTTAATTTTACATAAAGAAGAATTTAACTTAATCAACGGACAAAATTAACTGCAACTGAAAATCCGTATTAATATGCACTTAGTTTTTTGAATAACTGTTAGAATCAGTTAAAAATAAAATTGCTTGGAATTTTAAATGTTTATTTATTTAAAAATGACTGAACGAAATATTTCTTAAATAAACTACAGTCCGTTATTGTAATAATATTGTGAGTGTACGCAAATCACAAATATATTTTATACTGTTTGTTTACTTAACATCAGAGTCCTAAGCCGATCTAATTTGACGCCACAAGTGTTTTGTTGCAAAAATTTCTAGCCACAGGTTCAATTCGGATGTTAGTCGGACTAAAACTAAACAAAACAAAACTAATGCGGTTCGGCTCAGCCGCTCAGCGCAGGTCTCTTCTGAATAATTACGACAGCACAATAAACATACTAAGCAAAGTTCTATTAATTAAAGACACTTTTTGTTTACAAAGCAACAACAATTTTTTTAAACCATTGTTAAATGTTAGAACGTTATGACAATATAACATGATAGCATACCTTGTAAAAACCCCAAATATATGAAAAAGTGTTTTTAATCAGTTTAGCTAATTTTTTAACGCAATTTTTTTCATTATTTTCTGACATTTTGTTTTTAACCGATTGAGCGATTACAAATAAATTTTTGGGCTTGTTTCCAATATTGCAATTTCAGCCATGGTTTAGCGATTTTAAATACATTTTTGCGTTAATTTCAATTTTGCAATTGCCAATTTTAGCCATGTTCGCAATGTAAGCGATTTTTTCTGTAAGGGTTGTGATTCTTCACTACTTTAACGATTTTAAGTAGTTGTATGATACAGAATTTAGTTTTTTGAATTCTGTGAGCAGTTAAAACGTGTTTGTGTTATCCCATAAAGTGTATTGTATTGTATGGGGTTAAAGTGTAAGCAATTTTTTTTGAGTATTAAAGGAGCAAAAAATAAATCTAGAATCTGAATTCGCTTTCTTTTAAGATAAATAACGACGATCCAAAAGCTTGCTTAAACATTTTAATTCTTAATAAATTTTTTCATGTAAATATACCACGGTACCCGGGTATTAACACAAGGGTTAATGAGATTTTCGTGAATTGGCATATTATTACACTGCAGAACAGTCATTTCGAATATAAACTATAATTTTATTATTTTAACTCAATTTTTCGACCAAAACTGGTTCAAAATAATTTTTTTATCGAAAAACTGATATCAGCATCATCTTGAACGTGCGAATTTCTTTAGAAATGCGCTATTTGATACGCTCAAAAGAAAAATCAATCCATCTATACTCAAATCCATCCGAAGCGGTATTAATAGTACGGTGAGTACGGATTTTCTTGAATCAAGTACAGAAAGATTGTTTCAAGTACTCAAATAATCCATATTCAATCCCGATTTTGTACTTGTAATAATCCAAAAATAAGATTGATTTAAGTAAAACTAAGATTGAATCAATCTCAAAATGCGATTGATTCAAGTATTATAAATTTGAATGTATCCCGAATTCGTGCTTGAAAAAAACCAAAAAAGGAATTAGAAAGAAAAAATTATTATGATTGATTTCTTGACCGTATTATACCTTTCAGAATATACCAACAGCATTCCCCATATGGTTTTTACTTTAGAAATCTTATGTACACATTTAACCAAAAATATAAACTTAACGAGAAGCAAGAGTTTAAATTTACTTTTTAACCCTCTGCTCAGACCTTTTTTTAATGTGTATAGAAAATCAAAATATGCATAAGCCGGAGGGTTAAAAACAACGAAAAGTTGTATCTTTTTTACTTGATTTAAGAATTTTATTTCAAGAAATTACGGGATTGATTTTCGAAAGAAGTCCGATTTAGGATTGTTTTTAGTACGTTTTAGTGTTATTCGTACTTGAATTTTTAAATACGAATCGTACTTAAAGTAATCATAAAAAACTTGATTTAACCCGAGTGTTTTTCTTTCTGTATACGAGAAAAAATTTTTTTTCTACAAAAACTAGTCTAAAAACCCAAAATAAACATTTTTTTCGCAAAAATTGTATCGCCATCGTTTTAACCGTACACTTTTACCTTGGATAAGATATATTTAAAAAATCTGAAATCAACGATTTTTGTTTAGCATACCTTCTGAAAACACATAAAAATTAAAACCATTAAAAAAAGATTTTTCGACAAAAACTCTTTCAATACTTCAAGAATAATTTTTTTTGAAAAACTTCTATCGCCATCGTTTTCGTTAAAATTTTACCTTGGTTGGGTAAAATAAAAAAAAAAAAATATAATCAGCACATTTTTTATTACCTACTAAAAAACCTTAAAATCAAAAGTTGACAAAAAGAAATTTGGGCGCCTCGAAAATAAATTTATTTAACGTGACGTGGTGAATCCTTTTTCCCACATGCCCAAAGGTATCAAAAAATCCCACAATATTGTCGAATTTTTGTCCTTACAATCGGCCTACTGTAAACTTAAATTGCTTATGTATGTTTCCATAAAGAATTGCATAAAAAAAAAACACTCTTTTAAAAATATTTTTTATTGTTTTCTTATTAAATATTAGTGAATATTTTAACATTTTAAACAAAAACTCGGATTCGAATTAAAAAAAAAATTAAAAATTTCATTTATTATTAATAACTAACAAATTTTACCTTAAAGCTTTCCTTAATATAAAAATTGATATCCACGTAGAAGATGTGATTATTTTTTTTTAAAGGATTTTGTGGTATAATTGGAAAATAAAATTGGCAAAAATTCAAATGAGTTAAATAAAGCGTAATATAATTAGTTATTGAAATTTTTTTGGAAGTTTGGCAAAACTATGCGCTCCTTCATAAAATTTAATGAAAATTAAGAATTATAAACATAAGCATTTTTATAACGAATTAGTTTTTATATTACCAATCTAATTAGGAGACTTATTCGAGTAAGCTTAATTTTCTTGGTTAGACTTAATAATTGAGCTTTCGTCAGTTGTGGATCTACATTTAGGGGGTAATTTTGTTGTTCACTTCACCTTTCGTTGAGAAAATTTTCAAATAAAATTTTTTTAATTTTTGAAAATTCAAAAAATTTTATATGAAAATTTTCTCAACGCAAGGTGAAGTGAACAACAAAATTACCCCCTTAAACTTTAAGCAATAGTGCCATAAATCAAAAAATCCTTTCGAAAAAACTTGTTTAAAGTTTTTGATTTGCAACAATGTGATTATTTTCTTGAACTGTAATTGAAGTTGTTGATATTAAAATTAGGCTTAAGTTTATTACATTTAATTTTAATTAAATTAGTTTTAATGAAACTGTAGAACGGAAAAGAATTCTTATGATAGTTATTTTCGAAACATGTAAATTCGACCCTATTTCAATCCCGTGTAAAGAGCAAAATTAAAAAAAAAATTGTTGTACATTCCATCCTTCACAAAAAATATTTAATCAAAATTAAATTTAATGAACTTAAGCCTAATTTTAATAGCTAATCCTTTAATTTTTAATTTGCTTTAACAACTTAGAAAAAATAACGACGCATTTTCTTTAAACGGGGAAAAAATAAATAAAATAAAGATAACTTGTTCACACAATATAAAGAAAAAATAGCACACAATTCTGCATCACCAACTCATATATTTTATTTTGTTTGATATGTCACTAGTGAAGTAAATGAACGATTTTTTCAAGATTGTGGTGGTTCTTAAAAACCAAACCATTTTAATAGTCAGTTTAAAGGCCGTAGATTATACAATACAAAACAATAAATAAACATAAAACAAGCCCTTTTTTATCATACCAGGCTTTAAAAAACTGCAGTTAAAACAAAAAACGAAAATTTTAGATTTTTGAGTTGGTTTGATAGCGACTGTTAATATTTAATGAATCAGAAGTAAAATCAACAGCTTTTTCCCCAATTACAAATTAAGAAGTGGAAGAAATGGCAGTTTTTCTACTTTAACTGCAGGTTTTTAAGCGATGAGAAGAACAATTAGAAATTTTTAAACTAAACGAAAACACAAACATTTTAAATTACCCTCCTCGAGAATGTGTAAACACATTCTACTATGAAAGGCATAGAAAAAAATTTGCTCCATATTCAAGACTTCAACTGCACTCAACACATTTTCTAGTACTTTTTAATACCTCATTAAATTTACTTTACACTTTTGAGTTCTTGACAACAACTGTTTAAATTTTTTTGTTAACAATTAATGCCGAGAGAAAGCGAATTAATTTGAATTCATGTGCCACAGCAATAAAATTTCACCAGAGGATTGTAAATGGTTCGCCAAAACATAAAAGACATAATAATAAAAAACATTCGTTGATGCGCAAGTAAACGTGAAGTTTTCAATTTGCTAAGTTAAACTAATTAAAAGAATTCTATTGAACACAATTAAAAAAAAAACAAATGTGCACACAGAAAAAAATCAAGTTAAAAACGTCGAAAACAAGGTTGATTTAAAATTTTTCGGTGGTGATTTTGCTTCATACGTGTTTCATGTTAATTCAACCTGATTTTATAATTAATTGCGAACAACATTTTTTTTCTTTTAAAATAACTATAATTCATGTTAATTTAACATTGCAGTAAAGTTAGAGCAAAATGTCAATTACATTGAAATAACAATCGAATCACGTTGAATGAAAGTTATTTCATGTTGAAACAACGTGAATTTCATGTAGAAACTAATTGGTGTGAAGCAGCTTCAGAGACAACATATGCATTTATTTAAGAATAATTCAAAACACTTACCCCTGTAACACATGTTTCACTTATTTTGTAGTCTCCTTTGTTAACAGATCAATCAGCAGAATGGCCCGATATGGTTTTCGTCATAATTCTACTTTGAAAACTTGATGTACTATTTAACTAAATAATTTTAATTTAAAGAATACGGGAATAGTCTTCTTTTTATAACATATTTTAGGAATGAAAATAAATAAATTAACATACTTAACTATGTATGCATGTTAATTTAACAAGATAAACTTTTGATTTTAATATAAAGCAGGTTTTTATGGATTCAATATTGAATCCATATTTATTTATATTTTATTATTATTTTTTTTAATTTTTTTATCAGTGAATAATATTTAATAAGCGTGATTAAAGATTATTTTAATATTTTTCATTTAAAATTATTATGAAATAATGATATATTTAAATAAAGGGTATACTTTTGCAGAAATTTAACATGATTCTCAATCAACATTTTTCCATGTTAATTTTATATTGGTATTTTTTTCTGTGTGTGTTAATTATCCTTTTACATATTGCTCAAACAAGCCTTTAAAATAAATCTTAAATTTTGTTAAAAATTGTTTTTTTTTTCTTTAAAAGCTTTTTTATGGGTGCAATTTTAAATTTATTCCAATGAAAAAATCCTTCTTTTTTGCATTTGTTGTTTTTGCATGAAATTTTTGGGTGTTATAAGAGTAAATGGCTTTTGCATTGTTTTTCTGTCATTTGAAGACACTTTTTTCACTCATGTTTATTTTTGCAGCTGTCATAAATTTTTATTATTATTTTTTTTTGCTTAATGCTGAGGCAAAAATGTTTGTTAAAAATGTCACCTTAAGTTGTTGTGTCTGTGGTAATAAAGACAACTTTTGTCGCTGCTGTCTTATCTGCTTGTATTTTTGTTTTTATGTTTTTGAAGTTGTTAACAATTTTTATACGAGCTTTATTTTGTTTGTTAGCTAAACTAAGAGTTGCGGTTAAAATAATAGATTTTAAAATTTGCCAAATATTTTCTTGATTAATTTTTACATCAAATCAAAAAGTCCCAAAATACTTTCAAAACCTGCTGGAATTAATGTTGAAAGTAACTAAAACCACGACATTTTCTCAGAGAATTGCTTCTTTTAGTCATAGTGATAATGCGCGATTGAAGGTTTTAACTGATTTTAATCATCACTTACCTCCATACAAGCCCGAAGGCGTGGTCACTCCCCAAATCGATCTACTAAGACGGGATTTTTGGGAATTCGAATGTTTAGGGGGTAAAAAAGAGTAAAAACGGGAAAATTCGGTAACCTTATATTTCCAAAACTAAAAGAGATACAAAAAAAAGTAATACTTATCGTCGTTCTTTAGAAAAATAAGCGAACAGGTGTCTGGTACTTTTAAGAAATTCGGTACTTTTTACTTACTTATCAAAAAATACGAATACGAATTTGGTACTTTTTAGAAATACGAACATTTAAGGAGTCAAAATTGTAATTATTTTTGGTACTTTTTTACAAAACATTTTTCTCTATTTATTGACATATTCGTACTAAATTATGGGCTGCCACTACAATACTAAAATTTTTAATGGGGAGTAAAATAGTACCCAAAAATGGAAATAAGGGAAATTTGATATATTTCTTTAGCTTTTTGGTTCAACAACGGGTATTTTTTTAATAAACTTTGGCATAAAAATATGTCCACCAAGGAAAAGGAGACGCTAACGAAGTAGCGGGTTGAATTCTATTAATAATATTTTTGTTTAGATTAAAAAAAAATATCAAAAAATTCTGCTATTTTTAAACAATGTGTTAATAGATTTAATTCAGGTTTTGACAATTCCTAACAACAATTCTACAAGTTCAACTTATTTTATTTTAAACGAAATTAAGATTTTTCGTTATTTAAATAATACTTTAATTAAAAATTTATTTCAAAACAACTATGTATATTGTTAATTAAATCAAAATCATATTTTGTATTTTCTTTCAAAAAAAAATAATTGATTCAATTATCACATTAACTAAAATAAAATTTTTAATTAATAAAAAAAAACAGATAAATTCTCTTTGAAGCTGAAGGGTGGCAAAGTTTAACTGGATCATAAATCTTCATTTCATGCATTTCTCAATCCACTATTGATGGCAGGAACTCAGAATTGCTAAAAACCAATCAGATATGATTTTTTGGTTTAGACAATTCCTCACAAGAAAGAACAATTACGCTAGATCGTTAGTTCCCTAATCAGATTCATTCCGCATAGGGAATTATATTTATAAGCATCCTCTTCAAGTTTTTTTTTATATTAATTTTCTTTCTTAAATTTGGTAAACATTTTTCATGGTGGAAAGATAATTGGATAATTTTTCTACAACTATTTTTTGGCCTCTGCTGTAACGGCTTTGTCATCTGTTTGTGAGTAAAAAATTTTAAATTTTCTTTATTTTTTGTTGTATTTATACCCTTCACAATTACAAGTGGGGATGTTATTATATGTTTGTGCTGACGCATAACATTATTAATCCTAGAATAACTTTTTATTTTTTTTTATTTCTTTCATTCATTAGATTGATCGGCTGGTTGGTTTACAAACTACAGATCGCGATACAAATGATCTCCAAAATGCTTGTTCCACACAAATTATATTCTCACAATGAGAGGTGTAAATTTTGATGTTTGAAATTTGTAAAAATCATATTTTAAAAACAACATTGTGTTTTTTTTAGCCCGATAGAACTTTATAGTAGAGGTTTTCACCCTTGATGGCAAAGTCCCTTGTAAGCCTTGTTAATCTTATTAATTTATTTGAAGTACTAAGATTTAGAACACTACAAAAACCAAAAATATGAGCCTAAAATTTACTACGCTGTGGTTAAAAATCCAACAAAAAGCTGTAGTTAATACGTTTGTTAAAAAACCTATAAAAAACAGTTGACGAAACTCTATCTGTCTCTCACGCTTTGTTGTAAAAAAATCGTATTAAGTAAAGCAGAGTTGTACACTTTTCCAAAGTGTGAAAACCGCTATTGTAAAAAATACACAGAATATTAAATTTTAATTCAAAATATTTTTTTTTGCTAAAAATAAATTAATTCATGGCATTAATTTTTCGAAATGGTTTTGAGCATTTAGAACGTCAAATTTTTTGTGCCACTTTGAAAATTTGGGGCCGTATGTCATGAACGTTGTTGGTCACGAAGGCATCAGTTGTTGCTGGCTTATCACAATATACCAGTGACAACGTATCTTAGAGGACAATAGACTAGTCCATTTCTCGAAATCAACTGATCGTCAAATATTGATTGCAGTGAGTCGAGGGTTACGCTCGCTCGGTTCAATGTCATCCATATTTCCAAACAAAAAAATCGTTAATGATGTACCAGTTACGATCTACATTGACCCTAACGGTAGCTCCAGCTTCGTTTTAAAGTAATAAGTTCCGAGGATGCCACCAACGTATTCACCACACCAAACAATGCATTTTTCTGGATGATTAGGCCAAAAGTGAGCCTTTTCGCTGTGTGAGCCACGAAAAGTAGAAATTTGAGCAAAATAGATGGTAAAAATAAATGTTCAATTAATTTCCTCATCAAAGTACGTTTCAGTAGATCAAAAATGGTCCATTCCTCCCAGATAATCCCATTCCCGAAAATTTGTAAGAGCTTTAAGTGGTATAGGTATCATATGACACGGGGTTGATCTACTATTCTTTCTAACTTGTTGTTATGTGTTTTTTTTTTGTCACCTATTTTGTCAAGGTTGTTGTATTTTATCTTTGTTGAAGTTTGAGACATTTGTTTTATATTTCTTCTTTCCATATTTTTATTTTTATGTAAAATTATGTAGCTTATTAAAAATTAACAATGTTTTTGTTGTTTTTAATACTTGGGTTGCACACTTTTCTCAAGTGAAATAAATTAAAATTTTGTTTAGGAGACAGAGTAAAATAAAAGACATTTTTTATGAAAAAGAAAACTAATATGACACCTGGGTTTTGTAGACATTTTATGTCTCGTAAAAAGGCAAAAAGTTAGTAAATATTGCTTTTAAACAAACAAAAAAATAAAAAAAAAAAACATTTTCATAAGTAAAATTCTTTAATGATGTACCCGTACTAATACAAGCACTAAAGTAAATGCTTAGAGAGGCTTTATTTAGAGTGTAATTAAAAACTTAAGTATAAATGAAACTTTGTGTAAAGTTTTTCTATTCATTTCAATTAAATAACTGATGTAATTTGGCACACCGATTAATAGGCTACAGTTTACGAAAGAAACTGTTACATCAAATTTTTCGTATTATTTGCAAAATTTCGTATATAATACAAAAAAAAAAACAAAATTAATTCAATATTGTAAAATTAACAAATTCGCCTAGTTTTGTATATTGTTTAAAGTAAAAAAAATAGAATCTGGGGGTTTATTTCTCATGATGAGTACATTTATTAAATGAATTTTTATATTATTCGAATGTGTATTCTAAGTCAAATTACAATCCTCAAAAGCTGTTATACTTTTATAGTCTTCAATATTTTCCACGAATATTATAAGATACAAAGAATGCTGACGAAGGCCGTAGCGGGCCAGAAAATTTATTACATTCAGCTGGTATCTAATAGTTGTATAAATTGTATTTACAATTTATTTCATTGCAAGCCAAAGGTTAGCTCAAGTAAGCCTCGTAACAGAAATATACAAACGAAAATTCTGATAGTGCATAGAAAATATTCCTGGAATATATTGAAGGAATAAGACTATTAAAGTATAAAAGCTTTTGAAGATTGTAATTTGACTTATGATGTTTTCTTTTCTACAAAAAATGTGACTTTTTCTTAAAAATTTTGCTCCCGAAAAGGGTGGCTTGTTTTATTCTAAAAAATCATGCTTTTCGGGAGCAAAACAAAAGGCACATTTTTTTGTAGAAAAGAAAGCACCATTAGAATATACTTTCGAATAATATGAAAATTTATAAAAAAAATTATATATTCCTTGAATTCACATTTGACAAGTCTCTTTTTTTACTATTTCTATTTTTATTTTATTATTTTTTTTTGTTTAAAATTTTTTTTCAATTTTTTTTCCGCAAATATGTAGCTAAAACATCTATGAACTCGATTGATCTAAAAAGGGTTTATTAACCTCACAGTTTTATAATTTGTTCTAGTTTTACCCCTAAGATAAATTTTTGGCCGATCAGCAGTAAGTTTTATGGTTTAATTTAAATATCCACACCACCATAGTGTCTGTAACACCTACAAATATTGGTCCTATAACAATTTTTTAGTATACCGATCGACGCAATCACTATTCAAGATGTCCGTCCGGCCGGCTGGCTGGCTGTCCACTTTGTAATGTGTAAAGTACCTACTTGTTAATCACATATAACTTTATTTGACCAAATTTGAATAATCTATCATGATTTGTATTAGTGTCTTCCAGGACGGTGCCACTTGCCACACAGCTAACGAAACAATCGCTCCTTTGCGCGACAAACTCAATGGCCGTGTTATCTCACGTAGTTCCGATGTCAATTGGCCGCCAAGATCATTGTGATTTGACACCGATGGACTTTCTTTGGGAGTTTTTTTTAAAGAAAAGGTGTGCGTCGACAAGCCAGCAATAATTCAAGAGCTTAAGGATAAGATATGTAATTCGGCACATTAACGGAATAGAACCTCAATTATGCCTCAGTGTCATCTAAAATTTGGACCATCGGTTGGAGGTGTGTCGCCGATTTTGGCCGATTTATTATCATAATAAAAAAACCGACAGTTATTTCCTAAGAAATTTGCGTTTTTTCAAAATCAACATCGGCCCTTAAAATTAAAAAAAAAATATATATATTTTGTTCAAAACTTGTTTATGTTTGAATCGATTTTTCGTTGTTTTCGGAAATCCAAAGATTCTATTCCGATCTTTTTATACATAATACGCGTCCATAGGTACTATTTCAGCTCTAAAATTTTACTTTTAATAACAAAAAAGAATAAAAATACGAAAGTTTTTTCGAAAAAAACTCCTCTAAAAACCTAAAAAAACTTTGTTTCAAAAAATTGGATAGGATATATCTAAAAAATTTGAAATCGGCGAACTTTTTTTCATACCTACTAAAAAAAACCTTAAAAGTTAACCCATTCCCGGCCGCGAAATATAAAAGTAGTCCGATTTCAATGAAATTTGAGTTCTTATCTAATTTGGTGTTCCTGAATTCAAATCCGTTCACAAATTCAGGTTGCCCTACTGGGGCCGTCAGAACCCGGTGCGAACGTTGGCCGCTTTTAATTTTTTTTGCTTTGTAAGTTTTAAAAAAAAATTGGTTTTTATTGCATAAAACATATTTTAACACAAGTTGCTTTCAATTTCATAAAATATGTTTATTGAAAATAAAAAAAAATTATAGTTTCACGAAAGTTTTCCGTTTTTTTTTCTATTGAAACAAAGAAGCTTAGCCTCGATGTGTTGACAACAGAAGAGATTAAAACTAATATTAAAAATGCGCTATATCACTTTTGTCATGAAAATTAAAAAAAAAAGTTTTTTTTCTCCTTTTTTGCCATCTTTTGACAGCGTGCATTGGTTGAATTTGGTCAAATTCCGTTGTGACTTCTTATTATCAGCCCAACTGCAAACTAATATATTGTTTGTTTGATCGAATTGGAAGTCAAAATCACTCAAGCTTTCAACATAACACATCAACATAACATCTAACATTTTCTGGAAAAAATTACACAGTGATCACAATCCTTTAATTTCAGAAAATAACTTAAATTTAGCTCATCGAAATTTGGTTGTAAAACAATTAAAATTTGTCCTGATCTATCAGTCTGGTGGCCACTTAGAATCTTTCATGTCCGTATGGAACTGTTCGTTATTTTGACACGTTTTGTTTTTCTAATAGTTGATCAGTAATGTCTATATCCTGCAAAGGCTCCTCTTGATATGTTAGTTTGTATTGGAAATAATAAAATTTAGATAAGCATACAATATAATTTAGGGGAATTTCATTTTCGTCTTTGTTTTCCTAATATGTTGACTTAACGATACTATATGGTGAAAGCAAACAAACGGTGTCTACACCATTATCTTATTCCATAATAACACCAATTATTTCTTTAATTGTTAAAATTTTACTCGTCATATTTTATACAGCTATTTTTTTTTGTCATCAATATTTTTTTATTATAAATTTATCTCTTTCATTCGTGCAACCTTTAAAAGCAAAAATATCACCAACCGCACTACGAAGTGCGAAAATAATTTCAAATATTCTGTGAGAAAATTCCCTTAGTCACTTTTCCAATGTCATTGAAACAAAACGCAGAATGTGCTTAGTATTATGAGTGTAAAATTATCACGCCAAGCATTTTTCATAAACGTTTTATGAATATCAAATTGATTTTTTCTATTTCTGCTTTAATCTGAAATATATTGTTTCTCGCAAATATTTATTCATAACGATAACGCGTCAAGTCATTAACATTAACATGTTACATTGAAAAAAAATTTTTAAATAAAACACAAAAGAAAAACGTATTAATAAAGGCCTGAACTAGAAATATGCAGATTTTTAAGCCCCCTAGCACAACAAGAGGTGAGTGAAGATATAATTTCTTTGTCATTATGTACATATGTAACTCTTACAAATAATAAAATCACATACAGTATAAGGTGTGTTCATATACTTTTCTAGCAGAAACTTGCAACAAGAGAGTAAGTTTCAAATTTTAAAAAAATTTCAGCTATAAGATATGATATTAACATATCCGTGAAAACTTGAGTTCGATTCCCAGCTCAGTCAAGAATGAAAAAATTTTAATTCATTTTATGTTGTAAAATTCCATTCTTCATAAAAAGAATTTAATGAAAATTAACTTCAATGAACTTTAGCCTGATTAAAATACCAAAATTTGAATTTAAAACCATAAACAGTGAACCAAAATACTAATTATTGCTAAAAGCTAACGCTAGGTCTCCACGTAGCAATTTTTTTTTGCTAAGCACAAGCAATAACGTCGGCAGAACCATGGCGCAATAATTGCTGACTAAATTGCTGGAGAACACGTGAAATTGCTTTGCCATAAAAAAACGTACAGAGAAATTAAATGTCAGATAAATAACAGCTGATTTTACAGCAGATTGCTAAGCAATAATTGCTCAAGCAATTAGAAGAGCAATCATTGCGCAATGGATTGCCACTCATGGCAATATGCGGTCTATACGTCGCAAATTTCATGGTGCAATCAAATTTGACGTTTGCCGCAATAAATATTGCTACGTGTAGACCCGGGGTAAGGCACAAGCTCTATGTTTACATTTGTCCTTCAAGCTGTCCTGCAAAATGTCTACAAGAAAAAGAAAGACAAAAACATGAAAAACAGAAAAATATATTTTGGACTTCCGGAAGAGTTCTTGTCAAAAAGTACGAAAAACCAGATGTAAGGAAGAACATAAAATTTAATTAAAATAGATAATCATTCGAAAACTAATTTTAATCTTCCAAAGCTAAAATACCATTTGGTTTCAAGATCGATGTTTGACTATTGACTGCCAGCCGTCATCAATGGCGATGAGTGTTAAACGCTAAACCCCTTCGAAGAGATTGTGTGGTAACAATCGAAATATTTCAGGGCAACCTGTCCAAAAAAACCTGGGTTCGATTCCCAGCTCAGTCATGAATGAAACATTATCAATAATTTTTAATTCATTTCATGTTGTAGAATTCCTTTTTTCATAAAAATAATTTATTGAAAATTAAATTCAATGAACTTTAGCCTGATTACATATCAAAATAGAATTAAAATACGATATTATTTCTCAATAAATTCAATTATTTTGTACTATTTGCGCAAGAATATTTTGGTTCTTAACTTTGGAGAAATACATTTTTAATATACTGAAAAGCTTTTAACAAATAGAATCTGGGAATTAATTTCTCATAGATGCTTTTAAAATTGTAATTTGACTTAGAAAACACATTCGAAAAACTTCTAATTTAAAAATTGTGAAAATTATTTTTGTTTTGTAAACCAAAACATAAAACTACTGGATGAATAATTCTTGCCAACTAAAATGTTACTACATTTTATTATATTTTTGTCTCTCAAATTTGTAAATTAGTAACAATTATTAAAAATAAGCAATAGTTTTCTATTAATAAACACACCCATACTAACACAAAGTCAGCTTCTCATGTTTTTAATGCCTTAAATCGTATACTCGCATAGATCTCATGGAATTTACTTGCAATCTAGGATAAAATTTGCTTGGCCTCACCCGAATTACATGCTTACTTGTGAATTGCAAATTAACAAAAAAAAACATCAACAACAGGCTCCATACTTTCTTTTATTTTATTTTTATCATTTTAAACTTACAAGTGTACTACACTCAATATGGACAATACACATAATACACCTTAAAATAATAGTCGGCTGCGAATCAAGGTACCCCTGATATGTTTTATAGAACAGGGATATTAATTGAATAAATGCGTTGATATTACAAACACTCCTACTGCCATTGTCGCCGCCAATTCTACTGAATGTTATAAAAGTAAGTTAATAAAATTGAATACCGACACTAAACTGAAAGTATGTGTACTGTCATTTCAAACTGACGACAGCAACAGTTATAAAAATAAACTGAGTTCATGTTGATTTCGCAGCAATCAAAAATAAAATTCTTTCATGAAACTGCAAAAAACCATGTAAATGTCGGTGTATGTAGTTGCAAAAATATAACGCTGTATATGTGTAACACGAGCCAGCGGGAAGACGAAGTAGTAAAAAGGCCTTCTAGACGCTTTTTTGCAGACAAAAGGCTTCCCAACCGCACTCCAACTTCACATGTTTGTGTAAAAATTTAAAAAAATGGTCATATAAAGGGTGGTTTAAGGGAAAGTTGGCACCGAGTATTATATTCACTAATGACGTTTTCTTTTCTAAAAAAAAGTGTTGCATAAGTGTTAGATGTGACTTGGCAACATTTTAAAATGCTCCCCTTATTTTTAAGAAGTGTTTCATATTTAACGTTAACAAAAGAACACAAATTTCGGCATAAAACAATGAAGTACAATAAGCGCAAGGTAAATTCAATTACAGGTGTTGGCAAGACTACAACAATTCAAAGCAAACAGAAACAACAGAGGTTTTTTGTATTGCATTGTTAGTGTTTACGGTTCGAAACTTGCCACCACCTTGTACTGAACTCGCCTTGATCTAGTGCTATACTCATGCCCCTTTAATTAAAATGAGTGTTGAACATGTAGCATATTTTTAATTTTAAAAGGAACATCATCAGAGAAGAACGCTTTACACTTTTAAAATAACTCATGTTTTTCAGAAAAGAACATAAACAAATGTAAAAGGCAGAATAAATGCAGAATTTTACTCAGAAAATAAAACGTCATAAATTAAGAAAAAATGGATTTTCGTCAAAAATCCGCAACGCCAATAGCGACCCCGCCCATACAAGCAAAAAATATTAAATTTGGTACATACGCTTTCTAGAATATACATAACGATACAAGGCAAGCTTCGTGAATATCAGCCGCGCCCACCGCCCACTTATCATACAATCCAAATCAATGTTTTCGCATAGAGTTTTTCCTATTCAAGCAAAACTCTTCAAAAAATAAATATACTTTCTAAAGTAAACATTAAATGCATGCCAAGTTTCGTCAACCACTCCTCCGCCCATATATAAGCATAAACTAAATATGTCCAAAATAATCAAATATTTTATACATTAACTATACAGGTATGTGATGAAAATCGATCGATTTTAAAACGAACGTTTTTAAAAGGCGTGATGGATTACGAGGGATCTTAAAATCCATTTCTGAATTAAGGTCTTATGCTAGGAACACAACTGGGACGAACGACGAAATTTGTCCAGCAAAACGAATTATTCAGAAGAAATTCGCTGTATAAATTCGTCGTATGAAACACAATAACGACGAAAAAACAAAATGGAAATAAAATATTTTGTATAAACAAGAAATAGTAGTACCATACGAACAAAAAATACTTCACAAATAAAATATTAAAAATAACTTAACTAAAATACTTTTTTATTGTTAATTTTTTTTCAATTTGTATTTTAAATGATATTCAGTTAAAATTTTACAATTTCTAAAGTAAAAAGTAACTTTATTTACTAAAACACCTACCATTTTGAAACAATATGGCTACCCAGTACTGATTTGTTCGTCGTACGCCGGCGTAAGAATTAGAATTAAATCTATTTAAAGTTTGAAACGTCTGGCGAATTTTCGTCGGCGCCCTGATTGTGTGCATTTTCATATGCACAGATATTTTTTATTTTTGGCGACGAATATTCGCGGCCAAAAATTCGTCGTTCGTCCCAGTTGTGTTCCTAGCATTAAGTTTGCATTCAGAATACACTTCAGTTAACGTACATAATATGAAATTTAAAAGAATAAAGACTGAAAATAAAAGGCATATGTATTTAAAATCCATTTTAAAAGAAACTGAAAACGATATTTTCGGTTTCCATCACATACCTGATAATTTCTTTAACCAAATTATCTGGTACTTAAAGATGCTTAGGAGCTTGATGTCTTGTACAACTTAAATACTGATCAGATGATTCATGAAAACGACACAGAACATCAGTATTTTTTAAAACTCTTTTGCAATTTCCTAAAAAAGTTTAGGAAAAAATATGGTTGGGCATGGTTAAGGAAACAATATATTGTTGTCGTACAAAAATAATAGTTATTTTTATTTAATATCGGCAATATTATAGTTACTGTAAACATATCAATGCTTATCGCAATTATAAATTTGAGAATTGTTGACTGAAAAATAATAATTTTCCAACAACTAAATAATAATAACTTTGAAAACATGTTATATTTCTCACAACCATTCCATGCAAGTTAATAGTCATGGAAAGTTATCATGATATGTTTAAGATGCAATCAAAGTATCTTTGCCCTAACAATATTATGCTAACGGCAAAGTATCTTTACTCTAATAATATTAAGTTAACGCCATTTGAAAAATAATTTTGAATCAGTTGTGTCCTTTATTTTAAATATGCTTTTCGAATTATTTGTTATTAAGCGGTTTAACAATTTAAATATTCATTCCCATAAAAAAAATAAGTTTAGGAAATTAAAAAAATAAGAATATTAGCGGCGTTCAGTATTAGCCTGTAACAATGCAAATGCACAACATCTTAGCTCTTTTGTAAAATCCAACAACAAAACATACAGAAATTTTGTTATATTTTATAAAAGTGTTATATTTTGCATTTGCTCTTTTGTAAGCCTAATATTAAACTCCGATATAGGATTTACATTTAGAAAAATTGTAAAAAGCCACAAAATAAAAAATCGATGAAAAAAATTTTAATTTATTTTGTTTTGTTCTGAAAGTTATGAATTATTATGATTACTTCTTAATTTATTATGATTAACGTGACCATAATATAATTACTTCTTAACTTATTATGATTATCATGATAAACGTGACCATAATATAATTACTTCTTAATTTATTATGATTAACATGACCTTCTTAAGGCCTCAAAAGGACGAGAACTTGCAATTTTTCCCGCTATGGTGTTACAGCCAGCACACACTAACAACTATCGTTTCAACAAAATATAGAAATAATAACAGCATTACAACAGAACTCAATCTAAAACAGTACGATTGCGTTTAAGGACATGACATAACAAAAAGAATTGTGCTGAAACTACATGTGTATAAACATGCCAATCACATGAGTATTGAGATGAATTTTATGACTTGACTTAAATTCGTTTTAACGTCTCTTCTATTTGATGTTATTATTCCAAGGACCTAAAACTTTTAAAATACATAAGTATTTGTTGAAAAAAAATATATATATAATATTTTATTTTAAATAATTTGATATTAAAAAAAAAATGGTTAAAGGTGTTATGATACTTGCTATTTTTTGTATTGGATTTTTTTAGGATTGACTGAATGAAACAACAAATGCCAGAAAGAACAAGAAATACAATTTGATAAAATGTAAACAAATCAAACAATACTGCCCACGTTTTTCCCCCACAAAAAACCGTCATTAAAGTTAAAAATCGCAAAAAAAAAGTTAAATCCCGTTTCTTTCGATCAAAAACTAAAAAAATTTCAAAAATTAATCTGGAAATGTCAATTTTAAGTTAAAAAATTTTATATTTTTTTGTGACAGTCTTAGATTATTTATCGATAACACATGATATGATATAATCATTCTCTTTACACTAAGTCAGTTTTCCTATGCAAATATATTTGCACTGTTCTCCAATATAGAAAAAATACAAAAAATAGCAAGTATCATAACAGCTTAAGGTGAAACCTTTTAGTACAAACACATTATTTACAGATAAATTTTCAATAGTGCACCCTATATTAAACTCAAAAGAAGTAATGGACCTGTCCTTAAAAATTATATTATTTGTAACTGATTCATATAAGAGTTCTTTGTGTCAAATTTTATATCTGTGGTCATATGAAAAGTAGCTTAAGTCAAAATTAGACAAAATTGAGTTAAAAATGAAAAAGATATAAGATCTTTTGTTTTTAAAACAATTTTATTTAGCCTCTATTGAAGTTGTTACAAATATTATACGAGTCTGTACATTGACTTATAGCAAGATGATATCAATACCAGTATAAACATAAACAAGGAATGTATGGCATTAAAAACTTTTTGTGGGGTGTGGGTTTTCTATTTGGAACTTATTTATTAGGCTGTAAAAAAAGGAAAAAGCAGGGTAAACAAGCTTCGTCTCGCTAGTTTGCATCTACGTATGTAATATTTCTTGAACCAATAAAAATTTATAGAGAAACACCGCCAGTTCAACTTTTAAAATGCGTTGCAATGATAATTTGGAAACTGCCAATTGAGTATCCCGTCGACGAGTACACTCAGATGACTTCGTGTGGACACTTTCTCGTAAGCATCCATAGTTTCTCCAGTGCGAACAGGTTGAGTAACAACTCTTCACGGCTTATGCCTACTGAACCCTGGTTCTCACAACGGGTAATTAGGGTTCTCATCATGCACAGCAAACTAGTTGCTATATCACATTCAAACAAACGCCTTGGTATTTTATTAAATTTCTATAAATTATTTTGAAAAAAAAGAAAAAAACAATTTGCATGTTTTTGTAATCAAGCACAGCTCACGTAGGTATATTAATTAGTTCCCGTTGTGTTACCGCGTTACAACGTCTCCAAAGGGCCCAATTTTACGTTGCTGCTAATGTTCTCACTCAGCCACCCGGTTGATTCAATAAAGGAGTCTGGCCTGTTCAAATCAATATCAGAAAGACAGGTTTTGCCGTCAAGGGTCCTTTGATCAAATAATTCAAGTCCAGATCTCGAACGCCAAACAATGAGAGCAAAGACGTTCCGTTGACTCTTTCTCCTCCTCGTCATCGCAACTTCTAATTAAGTCACTGTAAATTAGCCCTAGCCTTTGAGCGTGACTCCCAATTGGCTAGTGGCCGGTTATAAGCGCAATAAGGCTTCTGTGGTGATATCTGGAAAGCTGTCATGTCCACCGAGTCCTGTTTTTATCTATTTTGGTCTAGATTTTCCTTGTTTCTACACAGGTAGTTTCATCATCTCTGGCTGGCAATAACACGAAACTTATGCGCAAAAAGTTTCTTACTGCTTGGAAGTAAAACACCTGGGTAATTCCATGTCAAAACGATCAAGAGTGGGACACGACCACTTCCGATTGTAATGAAATTTGGTGAGAAGGTTCCTTTTATCTAATAAGGAACATATATGAACGAAAAAAATTTTAAAATTTTTTTTTCAAAAGTTATGTCATATTCAAAATGTCATAATTTCGAGGATTTAGCCGAATGTGTTGAGCTTATTTCTTCAATATCTCGAAAACTACTTGACATACGAAGATGATTTAAATGTCATTTTAAAGAGAATACTTGGGACTACAAACCATATACTGAAAAGAAATAATTTTTTTGAAAAATGTAATATCTGCAAAATATTAAATTTTAAAAACGGACTAAGTCAAAACCCTATTTTTTTATTTCGTTGATTTTTTTTTATATAATACCCCAAGCTGTTCTTAAAAAATCCTGAAACTTTGAAGCAGGTGCTTTTTTTTCTATTTTAAGATATGATTTTTTTTCTTTCGCAACCTTTGAAAAAATAATCTTAAAATAGAATTTTAATATTGTAATTTTGAGCAATAAGTACACTGTGCTAGTTGCAAAAAACAGACCAGCCGCGCACCTTGCATTTTGCCCTAATTGGGGCACGCTGAATCCAGTGGGACTTACCGTTTTTTTAGATTGGCTCTTGTTTTCAAGAAATACCGTTATTTCGAAAATGTAAGAGGCTGCACAGCATATATTTGCGTAAATCAAAAACGGTTAAGTTAATTGAAATAACTAAAAAAACCGAAATTCGGCAATTTCTCTTTAAAATGACATTTAAATCATCTTCGTATGTCAAGTAGTTTTCGAGATATTGAAGAAATAAGCTCAACACATTCGGCTAAATCTGCGAAATTATGACATTTTGAATATGACGTAACTTTTGAAAAACAAATTTTAAAATTTTTTTTCGTTGATATATGTTCCTTATAAGATAAAAGGAACCTTCTCACCAAATTTCATTACAATCGGACGAGGTCGTGTCCCACTCTTTGTCCTTTTGACATGGAATTACCCACTTAAAGGTTACCACTGAATATCTCACTATCTCCTCCGGCTTTCTTGTAAAATTTTCGATGTGATGAACTATCGATGACTATGATGAGCCATTGTAATAATGTGAATATCTCTGCCAGATATTTCACCATACCGGATGTGTCTTGCGGCTGTGTAGATGGCCAATATCTGGGCCTGAATTACACTGCAGTGGTCCGGCAGCCTTACAGGTTTGCTCTAGTTTAGCTTCTCTGGGCATAAGCCAGGACAGTATTGCAGACCCGCCAGTGAATATCCGAACCGTATCCGCGGGAATTTGTAAGTCATCGTGGTGAACCACTTTGTCCGAAATACTTGTGGTGAAGCCAAGAACAAATATTGGCTTAGATGATTGATTAAAGCATCAATAAAAATAAAATCAGTTATAATAAAAATGTAATCAAATGAATAAAACGTTTAATCAAGTGAATTAAAAGGCAATCAAGTAAATTTTTGAATTTGCTTACTGGTGCAAATTTATAATATAAATTTAACCTTTAATTCATTTGACTAAATTTTTAAATTAAAACTGATTAAATTTTTGATTAATGCTTTTATTGGGAAAACATTTTTTTCTGCGAATACAACACAACACATGTTTAATGCAAAGAAACCCTGAGAGCATAATTTTAATTATTTATGTTGATATTTGCATATGGGCAATTCCATGTCAAATTAACCCCTTTCGATTTTAATAAAATTTGGTGAGAAGGTTCCTTTTTTCCTAAAAGGAACGAAGATGATTTTTATGTAATTTTAAAGAGAATACATGGGGCTGCAAAATATTAAATTTTTAAAACGGACTTAGTCAAAAACCTATTTTTTTATATGGCTGATTTTTTTTTATAAAATATCTCAAACCGTTCTTAAAAAATTCTGAAACTTTAAAGGAGGTGTTTTTTTCTGTTTTGAGATATGATTTTTTGCTTCGCAATCTTTAAATTATATTCAAATTTTAATATTGTAATATTGAGCGTTTTAACATATTGGGGCACGCTGAAGCCAGTGGTGCTAGCCGTTTTTCAGGTAATTGTTTGTTGCGAAGATATACCGTTATTTTGAAAATGCAGAAAATACATAAAGTGTATGGCAGCCCCAAGTATTCTCTTTAAAATTACATAAAAATCATCTTGGTAAGTACAGTTGTTTTCGAGATATTTAAGAAATATACTCAACACATTCGGCTAATTCGGCGAAATTATGACATTTTGAATATGACATAACTTTTGAAAAAAAAAATTAAAAATACACGCAGAGAAAAACATGTTTTAATATGGTCACCTTCAACAAAACTATTTTTAAAGATAAATTTAACCACTGTTTATTGTTGGTGTTTTGTTTTGGCTTTGATATTGTTACAAGTAATACTTTGAGTGTTTATAATTCTTATTCGCTTTAGGGTTTTATTTGTATAATATTTTTGGCTTTTCTAAAATCTCTGGAAAAGGTTTCCTGATGAGCTGGCCTCAGCAACCAGTGAAATGCGCATAGAAGCTGGCTTTCCCTCAACAATAAATTTCAGTGTATTTATCAAATATGAAAAACTGGGAATTTAGCACGTCATTCGGAAATCGTATTAATAATAAATTTTGTATTCCTGAATATAACTTTGATAATATAGTTAACCATGTAATGTTTAACATAGCCATATTATTGCCATCTGCAACCATATTATGGCTGAATTGACCCCTCCACCAAGAAGCCACAACCATATTATGGTTGGCGCTAAACATATTATGGTTAAATATGACAATAATTTGTTTTAATATTAACAATAGTATTTTCCTCTTTTTCAAGAGCGGCATGCTATAGTTGAAAAACAACCAGTGTATTATAAGTGTTAAACATGTTTCAGTTAGTTTTAACCATAACATGTTCGGAGGCAACTATAATATGGTTGTGGCTTCTTGATGGAGGAATAATTGAATGATCATATGTTTGTTGGTGACAATAATATGGTTAAATGAAACACAATATGTTTAAAATTTTCTTTAAAAATAGTGTTGTTTGAGGTGACAATATTTAAACATGTTTTTTCTCTGGCTGTATATGTTCGTTATAGGACAAAAGGAACCTTCTCACCAAATTTCATTAAAATCAAAAGGTGTCGTGCCCCACTCTTGTTCGATGTGACATGGAATTACCCATATTGCTTACCACTTTTTTAATTAAGTCGGTTCATTTTGTTGTCTTGCTTCTTTTCCCATAAAATATGCGAAGGTACAACAACTGTGTATTATAAGTGTTGAGATTTCACAGAACTTAAGGCTTCTTGAAACAAAGTTACAGCATATCAAAAATAAAAAAGTTATGGTGCTTTTTTCTAAATCAAAATGATAATTTTTTTAAAGATCAATGCATCACATAAATATCTGAAAATGATTTTGATTATATAAGCCTAGCTACTGTTCTTGAAAAAACGCATTGTGGACGAAAATTTTTTCAAAAATGTGGTCCGATGATGCCAATGGATTTAATTTGTTGGAGTCTTTAGGGTATTTTTTGGATGGAGACCACACTCCATATACAGTAATAATGTTTACTAATAAGCCCGTTCAGTCAAACGCCATAACAATCACGATGTGAGTTGAGTGAATCAATGGCTAATTTTCAAAATAAATTTGGAATATTTGGTAGCTTTCTTCAAGCGTGAATCTATTCAGTATTTTTGGCCAGAGTATGACAGTTTATATCGGCAAAGGCCCTGGTTGGGTTCCTATGGGCAGAGGGTATTTTGGCCAACTAAGGGGAGTGGGTACAATTGACCTAACCTTGTCGCGGTACCTGTCACTGTGGGGAAACCTCCCCGCTCTATCGTGAATAAAAAAATAAAAAAAAATAACAGTTTTTTGATGGCTAACCTTTTCGTTTTTGCTATTGGTCTTAAAAAACACCCTTTATTGACACATACAACTATGATATAAAAGCCTAAACTTACATCTGTTCTTAGTTTGTAAACAAAATAATTAATATTTGATTGCCCTAATTAAAACCTTCACAGTTGAGACATACAAATGTTTGATAATTTCAATCAATATAAATTCCGTTTTGTATGTAACTTAATTTGATATTCGAATTGTATGTTTCAAATAAATTATTAAGTTAACAAAGTGCTTATGTGTTAGTGTCTGTAATGGATTAAACTATTTTAGATGTTATTGATTTGTTGTATTCGACAGGTTCCAGCAGATATCCTAATGAAATAAACTACAATTACCTTAAATAATTAACAAAATATTATCAGTTCATTTTACTTGGAAATTATTAAAGGAAACTCTACAGATATAATTAATAAAATGGAAAACAGCAGTAAGTCCTTGTTTATGGTAATTTGAGATTTAAAAATAATTTTTTTTTTTTATTAAATGGGCTTATTAGGTAGTAATGGTAATGAAAGGATTATAGTAACAAAATGTTAAGCTCAAAATAAGTTAAAGTTATGTGAAACTTCAAGGAAAACATATTTTTTAATTTCTATGCAGATATCACTGTGCAACACGAGCAAATATAACCATAGACACCACTACGTGATAAAGGACCAAAAAAAGAAGACCCATATCTCCTAGTTTTGCCCAAAGTCATGCACTTTTTTAATGGACCCAACAATTTGGGGCCTTAATTTTTTATGTCAGGGAAATTGGATCATTAGGGAGAAGTACCCATAAAAACCAGATCTATCTAAATAGCACTAAGGTTGCCTCTCATCTACATAAGGAAGGTGAATTGGTTTACTTGTGCAGTGACGCCTGCTTAGTAACTGCTCTGTAGGTTGGTAATTGGCACTGGATATTAAAAAGGGACTAATGAAGTACCCAGGAGAGCTCTCTTCTTGACGGCTGCCCAAGGAACCTTACCTAGATATTGCAAATATGGAAACTGTATAAAAGTTACCTCCTTATTAAACAACAACATATTTATATCATACATCATCATATCGCACTTGATTATTAAGTAATTTGAAACATTTCTGCAGAAGCAAAATCAGTTTAAATTTATTATTAAAGGCATATGAAAAAGAATTTTTCAGCCGTTTCATTATCAAAAAGAAGACAAGCAGGCCGATATTTTTACAGCGCGTAAATATGAATATTACTTGTCGATTTTTTCCAAAAAGAAAAAAAAATCGAGTTAACTTCTTAAGTTAATATTTCTCCATATGTGCTACGTGAAATTGGTTTGCTAAAAAACAGATCACCTTGCGCTGCAGTTTTTTTTTATATTAAAATTAAATGTAAAGACAAATACTTAAGAGTGTTTTTTCTTTTTGAGAAATATGTAAAGAAACGCAGATCAGTAGCAACATGATTTTGTAACATTTAATCATTCACATCATTGCAAAAACCAAGCCAAACTTTTTTCGAATAGCACGAAAACAGTGAGCTTATTCTTTTTCGACAAAGAGTTAACTTCTCGTCTAAATCTCATATCTATAGAGTCGATTGTTGCAATCTAGAAGTCAATAGTTTTTTTTTTTAATAAGTGGGTTAATTAAAATTTCTGAACAAGTAAGCATTAATTCTAGTTAAGAACGATAAAAGAATTAAGATCCTCAATATTTTCACTATCCATCAAACTTGATATATTCCCTGTTGTTATTTAAACATAAATAACGATCAACGGCATGATTTGTTGGGTTCGTCTATACCACTGGCGCACAGTGCTTTGTCCCATGGGCAAAACTAAAGATTAATAAAGTGCTTAGAATAATTATGTAATATACAGTTTTGTAAAGCTAACAAAGTACCTTAAATATATTTGTAAGAAGAATTTAAATTTTCAATTTTGTTTACAGTGGAGGGCATTAAAGTCAAAAAATTTTTAATCTAAACTGTTTAATACAAAAACACTTTCACCTGTTTTACCTCTTAAAGCCTTGTACTCTGTTCAGTATTTCGTGCGAAATGTTTTCAAACTCAATATAAAAAAAATTTCTGTGAAATACAAACGAACAAATGTTGTACTCTGTTTATATTACGAAAAACATGCGAAAAATTTCTAGCAACATTTTTATTTTCCGTGCGAAACAAGTGTAGCTCATATTATTTCGCACGGAATTTTAAGCAAAAGCGTATCGTTTTTTGTAATATATTATTTTGTGTTTGTGAGGTGGGGTTTATAACAAGAGTTTAAAAAAGAAAAATGTAGAAAAGTGCAAAAATGAATAATAAAATTAAATTTTTTTGTTTTTTTTTAGAAAATTATTAAAATAAAATTGTTTTATTTTTTTTAATGACAATTATCAAAACACATGGTTTTGTCATAGATGGGGGTAGTGCACTAGTTTAAAATGATTACAGTAAGTTTGTTGATGTTGAGTGATGAATTGAAAATAAGCAATCTCACCACACATAAGTGATTGCAATGTTAAAAAATTTTGCGCTAAAAAAAATAGTTTGATTTAAAAAAAGCAATCATCAGTTAATTGCAGTTTTTTTTTCTTCACTTATTTGACTAAAAATTTTGCACACAATTTAAAATACAAAACTTGTGTTTTAATGATTAAATCCAAGAATTATTCCGTTATTCACAGAATTTCATTTAGTTTAATTTCCTTTGCTTATGCATATCATCGGAAAAATCAAAAAACCATGCACGTACAAAATTAAATTTGTGGCAGCTCACATTTATTTTATTTATTATTATTATAATCATTTAAACTTAACGTTTCATTACAATCAATCATTTGAATTATTTTTATACAACCCTGTTCATCTTTTTAAACTTAACGGAATTTAACGTATATTTTAAATACAACACTGTAGTACTACTTAATTTTGCAACTATACACCTATCATATCTACACTACTTATTTTTACAACTAAGATAATGTAAACGTTTAGAACTGCTATAAAAGGAGCAGCACTTGTGTGTGGAAAATCAATTAGCATTCTGACATCAAGAAGTGAAGATCATTGTCTAGGCTTATTATAAGTACCGGACGTGAAATTTACTTGTGAAATAAGAACTAGTCTAATAAAGTATTATTTAAATTATTGAAAAGTGAAAATACCAAAAGAGTTTTTTTTTAATTTAAATGAAATACAATCTTAGAAATAAGATTGTTTCATTGGCGCCCAACTCAGTGGCTAAGAACACCACAACAACAACCAACTCAGTGGCTAAGAACACCACAACAACAACCGATTCAGTGGCTACGAATTTCGAAGCCGGAAAAAAAAGAAATAAACAACAACAAAACAGCTTTCGTAGAGAACGAAGCCGTAACAGCTTTAGCAAACGTAGACAAAATGGCTACATTTTCACCAGAGCAGTTCCAGCAAATTTTAGCGGCTATGGGTGCAACTAATAAAGGAGGATCTTTCACTCAATGTACAGCACGTTACAAAGGACAGCGAGATCCTGCGGTTGTAGAGGAATTTTTGGCTGCCATAAGTGTGTTTAAAGACATCGAGAAGATTTCTGACGCAGATGCAGTACGTGGAATGCCCCTACTGCTAGAAGACTATGCGGCTACATGGTGGATTGGTGTCAAAATCAACGTACGCAATTTTGAAGATGCTCAATCACTCATTAGGGCAACATTTTCACCACCAATACCCGATTGGAGAATTTTTGCCAGTATTTTTGAAGCAAAACAACAAAAAAAAGAACCAACAGACAGCTTCATATGTAAAAAAAGACTTTTGTTTTCTCAATTAAAAGTCCCTGTTACAGAAGAGGTTCAACTAAATATGGTTTATGGCCTGTTAAACATAAATATTCGAGAACGTGTACGCCGAGAAAGCGTTAAAACATTTGGTGAGCTTATTTCTGCAAGCCGAGAGGCAGAAATGTTTTTGACAGAAGTTCGACCAACAACACCAAATAACATAGACGAAATAAAAGAAACAACAACTGGAAATCGCTGTTGTTTCTGTCGTGTGAAGGGTCATACCATAGATAATTGTTTAAAGAAAAAGAAAAGAGATGAGGAACAAGCTGAAGGGCAGCAGGTACAAAAACAGGGAAACCTACTGCCCATCCCAACCATATTTAAGAAACCTACATTTTCGTGTTATGGATGTGGTGCACCGGGGGTATATCGTGCAATCTGCCCAACATGTACTACGCAGTCTAAGGAAAGTCCACAATATCTAGCGTTTAACACAATTGCTACAAACGTTATTGGTCACGTATTGCTGGCTACACATATTGAAGTTTTTGGTTTGAAAGGAGAGGCAGTGTTTGACACCGGCGCTAAAACAAGTGTCGCCAGCCTAAATTTGAAAAAAATTCTAACAAAAAATCACTGCGTGTTTCAAGATGTCCGTGCAAAGGTTACTTTGGCCAACGGGTCTTCCTCTGTTGGCAAAGTAATGCACACAATTTGTGAAGTAAAAATTGGAGGCAGAGTTCGGAAAATACGATTGGTTTATCTCCCAAACGCTGAAAAAAGTCGTACTCTACTAGGTGCCGATTTTCTGGAACAAGCGGGAATTGTTTTGAATATGGCGCAAAGGTGCTGGTACTTTAAGGGGGAAACCCAAAAATAAATTTGAGTTTGCAAAACCACTGGAACTAGATGCTTTTAGTATGGACATCAGTGAAGAAATCTCCCCAGGCAGTAAAGCAAGAAAAGTAGTGTCTAAATTTATTAGCTTTTTCGAGGACAAAAAGTTTATTTCTCCTTTAGCAACAACCCCAAAAGTGAACAATGACTATTCACCGCATGCAATCCAAAACATCTTTAGAGATTCAATACCCATTGGTGAGACGACACCTGGCGAAATATCTACGTTATTCGCACCTCCAATCAAAATTTCTAAAGCGGATCGTGATGCCTACTTGGAAGACATATTTATGCCGCTATACTCATTGGATATCCACTTTTTAAAAGATGTTGATGGTATAAGTCTGAATAATGAAGAGCGTCGAAAGTTGGACAAACTACTAGCCTCCCACCAAGATATTTTTGAAGAACCAACTGGAGCTACACCATCTGCTGTTCATCGGATTCATACGGAGGATCATGATCCAATAGCGATTCCTCCATACCGCTTGTCGCCGACCAGAAAAATCGCTTTCAAAGATGAAATCGCTGGAGTACTCAATTTGGGAGTTATTACTGAGTGCCAGTCGGCATGGGCTGCTCCTGTGGTTATAATACCAAAGAAACCCGGTGCTCTTGGGGCAGTTTTACTCCAGGGGGAGGGTGCAGATGAGCACCCCATAGAATATGCTAGTAGACTCCTGTCTGAAGCAGAGCAGAACTACTCCACAATAGAACGTGAAGCCCTCGCCATTATATGGGCCGTCCAAAAATTCCGTGGTTACATAGAGGGAGCCCCTGTTAAACTTATTACGGATCACCAACCATTAAAATGGCTAATGAATATAAAATCACCAACTGGTCGCCTAGCTCGATGGGCGCTCTTACTACAGCCATTCAATATACAAATTAAATGCAAACCTTATCCAGACCACCCTGCGAAGACGAAGAGGACGACCTCGAAAGCCCTTGCTGATGCCTCACCGGGACGTCATCGGCATCAGAGGGGGAGTCTGTAGCAGCTCACATTTATTTTATTTATTATTATTATAATCATTTAAACTTAACGTTTCATTACAATCAATCATTTGAATTATTTTTATACAACCCTGTTCATCTTTTTAAACTTAACGGAATTTAACGTATATTTTAAATACAACACTGTAGTACTACTTGATTTTGCAACTATACACCTATCATATCTACACTACTTATTTTTACAACTAAGATAATGTAAACGTTTAGAACTGCTATAAAAGGAGCAGCACTTGTGTGTGGAAAATCAATTAGCATTCTGACCACAGAGCATACAGAGGTGTCACGAGACAGAAAATATTGTGTTTTTTTCTGTCTTTTTCTGTGAAAGCTGCCCTTTTTGCATTTTTTGTTTTGATTACGCAATTCGTGTTGATAGTAGCGGCCTGTTTTTACACATTGCCACTTTACTACCAAAAAACATTTTCTTTCTCTTTCTTCGAAAGCTGCCCTCGCAACTGATTTGGGCCTTTTTCACACGTCACTTATGACAGTTCTGTATATTCTGTGATTCTGACATCAAGAAGTGAAGATCATTGTCTAGGCTTATTATAAGTACCGGACGTGAAATTTACTTGTGAAATAAGAACTAGTCTAATAAAGTATTATTTAAATTATTAAAAAGTGAAAATACCAAAAGAGTTTTTTTTTAATTTAAATGACATACAATCTTAGAAATAAGATTGTTGCAAATTGATTTAATTTTTACTGATATTATGTTTTCGTACAGCTTTTTGATTGCAAGTTAAAATTTTGAACTATAAATTTGGAGTGCAGATTTATGCATACAATCACAGTTAACGATAGTGAAAAAATTTTCAATACCAATTAATTTTTTTAAGGCTAGTGAAAACAAGTAAGAGTGCTATATTCGGCTGTGCCGAATCTTATATACCCTTCACCATTGTGCGAGCAGAATACATAGCAATTAGACAGAAAGTAAATAAAACTGGTAAATATTTTTTTTTTAAATAAGAGACAACCGGTTTTGAACTTCGCTTTTCGTAAGGGCCCAGAATATATATACTTTATAGGGTGTAGGATCAATATTGTAGAAATTACAGTTATACATATATACCATTTTTACCTTCGGTGAAGGGTATAAAAAGAGTAATTTTCGGGAAGTTAGGGGTCTAATCACCCCTGCATACGATAGACACTGGCGTATCGAATGAAAACTCGATAAATGTAATGTCAAGTTACTCGATGTCGAATGGTATTATTTCAAATTCAATACATTTCATTCGATATCGAGTTTCAAGATACCGAAATAAATAATTTCGATGGATTTTGCTCGATATCGTATGCGGTGATTAGACCCCAGTATTTCGGTTATAACTCATACAAATTTCCGACATTTTGGTATATAAGTCATATACATTGGGCATATGGCAGCCCTAAAATTTAGGTTTTTATAAAAATGTTGATGTTTTTTAGCCCATTTTTGGAGTATTTTGCTCATAAATTACCCATTGTCTAACCGATTTGATATTTTTAAATAGGAAGAATTTTACCATTTACTTAAGTTATATTTATATATAAACATTTATATATACTTGTATACATATATTTTAACAAAGTTAATTATAAAAAAGAGTAATTTTTGGGGATTCAGTATTTCGGTTGTAACTCTGCCATTTTTAACCGATTTGACAGATTTATATACCGAAGTGTTGAAGAAGAAATTTACCATTTACTTTAGTTATAAAACTTGGACTCGGGGAGATCTATGGTTCCCGAAAGTGGGTATTTAAAAAAAAAAAAAATTTATTTTGGTCATAACTTTTTTCTATCTGAACCGATTTTCCCGAGTTTTTTATAAAATATGTCCTACTAAAAATTTCCGATATTTTGATATATAAGTCATATCCATAGGACATATGGCAGCCCAAAAATTTAGGTTTTTATACATTTTTTATTTTTTTTGTATGGGAGGTATCACGCCCACTTCTCCAATCCCGCCCACATTTCGTAAGATGGTGTGTATTGGCAACCTAAATGTGTGTACCTAATTTGGAAACTTTGGCTCTTGCCGTTCTCAAGATATATACAGAAATTAAAAAAAATACAACAACAACAAGGGTTTTTTGGAAAAATTTAGAGGTAGTCGTGGTTTTTTGCTCATATCTCCGTCATTTTTGGACCGATCTGGCTGAATTTCAATAGCAAACTTGAACGGAGTATATGTGACATAAATATACATCAACCTAGTCCAGATCATTTCTGGGGTTTTCGGAAAACCCATTTCAACATACACACGGACAGACGGACAGACGGACAACCGGATTTGAACTTCGCTTTTCATAAGGACCCAAAATATATATACTTTATAGGGTGTAGGATCAATATTGTAGAACATACAAACGGAATGACAAAGTTATATATACCCTCTTACCTTCGGTGAAGGGTATAAAAATACCAATCATCACTAAAGCTGGTAAAAAATTGTAAAAACTAATTTTTTGCAGTTTTATTAAGTTTTATGAGTGCAATGTTGATTTAAATCAACATTTAATGCACTACCCCCAACTATGATTTTTGTTTACCTTCAAAAATAATGTTGTTTACTTGTAACTAATAAAAACGTTAAGTTTTTAAAAACCGCAAATAGATAATATTTATACATGACAAAATTTTCGTGTGAAATAATCAATGTTGCTCAACATTTTTCGCAAGTTAGAACAAAAAAGTGAAAATATTGTTGGTAAAAAATGTTGCTGAGAAAAGTATTTGTATTATCGTAAACTTTCAGATTTTTTATTGAAAATCCACGAAAAGTTTGGTAGACTATAACTGACTTATTTTTCAAAGTACCTTATTTAAGATTTTAGTACTGTATACCTGATTTTACAGAATCTGCAAAGAAGTCTGAAAATTTTCTGCCAAAAATTGCAATTATTTCTTGAGTCATATTTTCGTAAGTCATAAAAAAAAATAACAAAGAGGTAAGTTAATATTACCGCCAAAATTTGAAATTATTAAGTTATAAATCTTTTGTTTCTTCCTCACTACAAAAAAATAACTCAAATTTTATGTACTAAGTATTTTTTTTTATTACAAGATTACAAAATTTGAAGTAATAAATTATTTATTTTTGGGGCGACCCTAATATTTCGCAAAGTTTGACGATACTATCTATTGAATAAAACAAAAATTATTTAGGAAATTATTGTCGTTTATTTTTATTTTATATAATGAACCAAAATCGGATAAAAACTATAAATTCTTTAATAAAAAAAAAAAGTACTCTCATTTGACTTAATTTACACTTAGCACCCCATTCATAATGTATGCACCGAATCAAATCAAATTTACGACAGAGCTTAAGCGCATTACTTTCGTAACATTTATTAATTTATATTGCATTATAATCTTGAATATAGCTAAAATGAAGTTTTTTAAAAAAGGATATATGGCAGGTAGGCATGTCCTTGCGCCGAATGCAACAAAATTGACAACCGAGCTTGAATCTAAAATTTTACAGCCAGGCACCAACTTTTGATACATTCTGATAACAAATGTAGCTTAAAATTAAACTTGTAATTTCAGGATGTATGAAAGGTAGGCATATCCTTGCACTGCTCTAGTTTTGCCGATACACTATATGGGGACAGAGTACTTTGTGGCATAGCAAATGTAATTTTTTTAGTAGATCCCCCTTATTCGATTTGCATAACATCTTAAGAAGCACATTAAAGGAACCTACCCAATTATCAAGGTTTTCTCTACATCGTCCGCAAATAAAGGATAATTAAGATACACACGCGACATTTTAGTAATAATCAAATTGCAAACAATGCATTATGAATCCTTGTCTGCGTAGAATTCTTCGAATATTCTGGCCCAAAATCATCACAAATAATGATTCGGGGGAATGGATGCGGCAAACACTGATTCCAACAGAAACAAAGCGACGTAAGTGGTCCTAGCTAGATATCACCCTTCGCAATTCACAGGATGGTTTAACCGAACTAAGTATGGCTTGGTCATATTAAGAACGTCGAATGAAACCTGCACCCATGTTTGGTAACTTTAGTGAGAAGTTCTCGCATCGACCAGATATGAAACAACATATTCCGTCGTTTCTTGAAGAGTGAGAAAAAAGTGTGTCTGTAACTCAGGTCGAAAACTAACAAAACAGATCACGTCGTTACGTTATAAATGTTATAAGATTCCACTTGAAGCCGATATGACATTGCAGACGTTGAAAGTGCCAGTTATGCATATCGTTGACGGCGACCAAACTTTACTAAAATTTAAAATATTTCAACGATGGCGGCGAAAATACAACCGTCGACTATACTAAATAATGCAAAGTGCGACTTAAATGTCTGTTATGTACAAAATAGCTTTGAAAACATTCGTATATTTTATAAAAATGTTGAAAGCAAAATAATTAAACAATAAAAATTGTGCCAAGAACAAAATACTTTTATTATTATTCTTTGTATTTTGCATTTTTAATTGTTTTTAAGTGTTAACATTTTTTCTCGTCCCATTGTTATTCGTGAGTTTATTTGACAGTTCAAAGCAGGAACTCTTCCCCCAAAAATATTACAGACACTCTGTTTACACGGGTTAGAGGGTTGGAACGAGATTGCTCTTGAACGCAAACTTTTGTAAATGAAAACACTTTAACTTTGTAAAACGTTATTAAATAAATGTATGTATTTATTTTTAAGTATTTAAGGGATAATTATATAAGTGGATTTAAGGTTTTTATAGTACATAAATATTTAATTGGAGGTTATGTTCTTTATTGTTTTTGGAAATTTTAAGGCTGAATAATAACACACAATTGAAAGCACTTTCTGCAAACACTTTTTTCCCTATTTACACTTAGTTTTATTTAAAAAACCACCAAAAACTGAGAATAAATACAAAAAATTTTGTTTAGTGTCTGTTTTTTTTTATTAATAACAAAAATGGAGGCCATATATTCAGTTAAGATCGTACACTTCAGCCTCATAGATTTTATACTGGTGTTTGACCTGCATACATACTATTAGAATTAAATAGTGACTGAATAAAAAATTTACTTAAAATGATAACAAAACAAAAATTATGTGAAAAAAAGTTGCCAGATTTTTTTATAAATTAGTAATGATAACAGAAAATGACAAACTGTTAAAAAATAGCTTTATTAATATCGATGGTAAAAATATCCAAGTAAATTGCCAGTAATATCAAAAATCGCCAGAAAAGTAGCCAAATGGAAAATCCCACCACCAAACACGTTTCAAAGTCGCCACGTTTGGCGGGAAATCGCCATATCTGACAGCCCTGTACTATGCTTTGAATGAAAGAACTCTACTGCGGAGTATGAAAGAAATTATGACTGTTTCCTTACAAGATATAAATATTTCATGAAATTTTGGCGCAAGTCTTTACAATCCACTTGAGACTTTGTAAAAAATTTATCAAATTAATAACAGACGTTCAGTGCATTATGGCCCACCCTGTAAATATATACAAAGTTCCGGACTGCCTCCTTCTAACTATTGAATGCAGGTAAAATAATATAAAATTCAGTAATTTATTATTTTTAAGTCAACCTGATTATAAAATAATAATGCCGGGTCAGATATTTTTTAGAGTTAGGTAGTGATATATATTTATTGCAAAAAAATTTATTAATATTAGCGGCTAAAGTTGAATTTTGTGATTACGTTCTTTGGCTCAGAGAAACAAAGATACAGTCGATTTAAAAAGCCTTTTAAAAATGGTAAGAAAAACCTTAAACTTAGAAGAGAAACCATGCACATGTTCTTTCGGAACAGACCATTCGTGGCATAACTACTTTATATAAATTTTGGCGTATTCGATGTATCGCAATTTCAATCGTTTTGCTTATTTTTTGGCAATTCGGATATATTTGACCATTAACCATTGACAACTTCTAAAAAAATTACTTTCACTTTAAGAAAATATTAATTTCTATTGAGATAGAATTTGGCATAAATAAATTTTATAATGGCAAAATGTTGGGACAGTAGATTTAGAAATAAATATATACAATGAAATCTTACGCTAATGGATACAGACCGTCTTCGAAATTTGGTTGACTGACTGGAGATGCCCTTCTACATGATCGAGATTACAATTGATTCTAACAGTTCTTTTGACGCTTAATAAGAAGAAATATACTAATTCATTCAATGCATGTCCTCTTCCATATTTTTCTAAGGACATGCATTAATAAAACCAGTACATTTCTTCTCGTTTTTTACGTTATTTTTCTTTAATTCTTCTCTAACTTTTCGACAAATCTAAAACGTTTGAAATTTATTAAATATGTATCATTAGGAATATACATAAATAAATTGAAACGAATTCCCTTTTAATACAAAACTTTTATCTAGAATTTATAAATTTGCATAAAGTTGTTCTCTTTACATTTTCCTCTATCTAAGACATGAAATAATAAATATAATTTAAAATTGTTTACACACTTTGAAAATATATGACATTTATTTGATAAATTACAAATTACTATGCAAAACATGCTAAATTGTTTATTTTTGCAGTCACAAAAACTAAATACATTCCCTTCTTTTCTGACACTTAAAAAAAAATATTGTACTTTTAAGTCTAAATTTTTGCATGGTCTGGTAGATTTGAGGACATGATTTGTTGTTCCTTGAGATAGCAAAATAAACAAGTGTCATCGCACTAAATGCTTTTTCATTTTCTTGTTTTTTTTAATTTTATATTTATAAACATTTTCTTATTTCACTTATGAAGTTTTTCTTAGCTGTAATATTTTTTGTTTTGTGTTTTTCTTGCATTTAAAATTAAGTATTGTCAAAGTCTTTTCATGTGGAGATCTTATGAACATTTCATAAAATTGTCAAGTGGCTTATGAAACGAAGCAGGAGCAAGATTTTAATAAACCTTTAGAAAAATATTTATTTCTGCCTCTGTTTCAAGTGAAAACTTCTTTAGTCCACCTTTTTAAGTAGGTGGTTAAATGCAAGTGTGTACACTTAAAGAAAATTTAAGGAGTTTACTTTGAAATGAGGCTATAAAAAGTAAACTTTTCCAATAATTGTTTGTGTTTCAATTAAGCAACGTCAAATAAATTAATTCTTTTAGTTAATGAGCATATGCAGTTGGGCATTTTTTGTTATAATTTTGTTAATCATACATAATTAACCCATACATTGAGAATAATTAAAAAAATTTTATCACTTTAAGCATCGTTGAAGTTTTGTGAAATAGTTAAGCGTTAAATCTTTTACAATTTTGACGTGACTTTATTTTCTTAGTTCATCCACAATGAGCGACATCGTTCTATTACTAAAATTCCTAGTAAGCGATATGTATGGCCAATATTACCTTGTTTTCAACTTATTGTAATGAAGTTTATAGCGATAAGAAATTGCTTTTTGGTTAAATGAAAGAGAATGGAACTTAAATTGATTAATCTTTAATGGAAATAAATGCAAATCCTTGTGCAAAATTGTGGCCAAAGTATTGTTTTCAGCCGATCTTGCAGTACGTTGTGATCCATGCTTGGGCCTATCACCTACAGACCCCCTTTCTTCGAAATCAATTACTGCACGATAAAAAGTGCGTTTCACGTCATTTTCTTACCGGCAAAGAAATCGATGATTGGTTTTGATAAAATGTTTTAACGATTAATAGACGTTAGCTTATCGGATATTTTTGCATAATAAATTTGCCACGTGTCTACTTCACGACTGCCAAATATGAACTGTCAAGACTAATGTTTACAAAAATGGCAGCAAAACAAAGTACCTGCATTTATCTTGTTTTTTGGCGGCATTAAAACTTTAACATTTGGTTACCATATCGCTTACTTAATACACGAGTTTTATATGGCGAATTCTCCCATTTGGAGCAATACAATTTTGACACAGAAATCGCTTTATTTATCGCATCTTAAAATTGGTTTTACACACTGAAGTTTTTGTTTATTTATTTTGAGGGAAAAGGGGCTTTTCAACATCCACGAGAAATGATTTGGCATTAAAAAATATCTCAATTAATTGGGTTTAAAAAATTCACTTTTATTCGCTGTCTAATTTATTACCTCTTCAAATGAATTGTTACAAGCAACTGATTACATTTCATATTTGCAAAACATTTCAGCTTCTCATAACGGACTTATCGATCTCCTTTTAAGAAAAGAGAAATCCTTTGTTAGGTTGGTAATTTTAACAATAGTGTCTACAATTGAAGCACAGCCGGGAATTACGTTTTAAGTCGCAAAGTTATTATTTTTCAGGAGAGCAAAAAAACATTTTTAACAGGCAAGATTATTAATTTTTTTTCTTAAGATTTTTAAAAATTATGATAATAAAAACGTTCTTCCACTACGCAAGCGGCGTTCAAAACGTTATTCAAAACCATTTACTTTGTATCATTTTGTAAGTAACTTACAACGTTCTCCCTTTTTATGTAATTTTGAAGGTGCATAATTTTGGTTGATTTGAGATTTTAACAGTGTTAAAGAGTAATGCTAATGTTTATCTGCAAAAAGTGATTTTTACAAATTTATTGGTGGACGTGCCTCAATTATAGGGAAAGAAATTCAGTAATACTATGTGTCCTGAACAGTTGCCGTTATTCTGAAATATGCTTCCTTACAAACCTGCTCCGTAGTTAGGGAATATCGTGGCTCTTCAAATGTTATATACATATATTTTTTTTTTAATTTGTTAAGAATTTGTTTACTTGATTTACTGCATTTCTATATGTCTTATTGCGAGGCACATAAATGTGCCCTTACTTTCAAAAATTAACTATTTGTGCTTGGCAAAAAACAAAATTTTGTTACTGGGTATTAACAAACATGAAAACTCATTTCGTATCTGTTTGGCAACCCCCCTTTCTCTTCTTGCCCAACCGCCAAAAAAACAAAATAAACGTGAAAAGTCATCGTATAAATGCCGCCTAAAGGCGCATAACCTCATGAAAGATCCTTTATACCAATATCTTTGCCAGATATCTTTGAATGGAACTCAATATAACAGTCTACCATCACAAAATTGAACTAAAAACTAATATGATAACTTTTTAAATTAAAGGTAGTTTTGTATGAGAAATATAATCGGATTTTTTTTACTAAATAGCGTATAACTTTCTTGTTTGATTTAAAGTTTCTTTTATTCAACACAAAATTGTTGTAGACTTTAAAAAATGGTAGGCTTAAAGAAAATACAATTAATTAAATTAAATTTTCTTAATTTTCAAAATTAAGGTAGGTGCAATATTCTGGAAGTAATCATCCAATGGGTTTTCCCCTCTTCATACACTCACGCTCTCCCATAATAAACAAACATATACATCGATCCCTTGGTTTACATGGTTGATGCGTTCCTGAAAAATATCGTAACAATTGATATGAAAAATTTCTGTTTGAGAAATCGTGTTAATCGAAAAAAGACACAGATACAATTAAATTTGAAATTTTGTTTAGAAAATTAATTTATATTAAAGTAAATTAAATTCGATTCGTCTGCATTAAAGACTTGATCAGGAGTGTATGACTTGGCAGCAACAATTTTTAGCAAATTTTTCCGGATATTTTTTAGCCGCATCGTTAAAAAGCTTGCACACCTTTTTATTTTAGATAATCTAAGGAATGTTCTTGCTTGAATTTTTCAAACTAACCATGACTTGCCAAAACTATGTTTTTTTTGTAGATGTTAGCTGATCAAAGTTTTTCATAAGCCCTCAAAACTATATTTGTTATAGCATTGGTATCAATTGGGATTCGCTTTTAAAATCGATATTCTACCCAGATAATTCTTGATTCTTCCAAATGTTTAAATGTAACGTCCCAAACGTATAAAGTTTTCCTAATTCTGTTTTCCTATTTTTAAATCTCATTGCCGCTACGTGAATGGAAATAAATTTAGAAACTGTTGTTGCTCTGTATCCTTTACATAGTCTAGCTAAAATCTGAATTTTAGTTTCTAAAATAATTTTTAACGTTTTAGTTGGGAACGGTTTTTAATTCAGTTAATTAAAATTGTATATCGCTGGCTTAACATGTAAAGGCTCTAAGTCCACTTTTTTAAGAAATTGAGATTTTAATGCAGTAATGTGCAATAAGTAAAAATACATTGTTTACAAAGAAAAAATTACAGTTATCTCATTTTGTGTTGTTGTTTTGTAGTGATGAGCAAATGCGCTCAGTCCAATTTATCACAAGAAAAAGCTCTAAGTCCCAAGTAAAAGTACAGTTTAACCATTTCTCTCAAATTGTTCCATCACATTTATTTTGATTGTTTTTTTCTCTACTGTAAAATTTTTAAATATGGACTTAGAGCCTTTACATGTTAAGCCAGCGATATGTTTATTAGTTCAGTTTCTTTACTCTACTTTGGGATCCCTCGGGATACCAATTTGCACGAAAAGCGTTCCCGTACTTTAAATTTGTGTAAATGAGGGCGGGTTCGAGGGAATAAAATTCTCAGCCCAGAATTATTCATCGTGCAAATTGAGTAAATTGTTAAACAGCTGTAACAAATAAACAAAACAAAAAAAGCAAAGAAAAAAATTTCATGATCCAAATTCTGGAAAAAGTGTTGTGGAATAAAATATTGTACTTAAATAGATAGTTTTGTACTGAAATAATAGGGATACAACATGTTAGTTATTGTAAAAGTGTTTGTTTTGTTTCATTTTTGTAAAAATAGTTTATTTCTACAGCCAGCATGCAATTTTTCCAAAGTGGCGCAATTTTTTTTGTGTTTTAAGTGCTGTACAACACTGAATTTTTATTTAGTGCTTTAAATTTTGTTTTTTCTGTTCCCGTACTTTTGTGTAATTTATTCTCTTTATGAGAGAAATTTATGCTTGCTCTCATTTGCACGAACTTCACCCCCAAAAAGTAAAGAAACGAAGCTATTGTGATGCATTAATGCGGAATACGAATGTAAGCAAATGCTTATACACGAAACAATTTTTAATAAGCGATAAATATTGTATTGAATTTGTTAATATATTTTTATGCATCTTGTGCATGTGAATAAAAAACCGGGAATTCCTTTTTTATATTTACCATATTTATATTTATATATATTTAGAAACATACGTTAATTTGAAATACTGTGTAAAAGCTTCATTAAATGTATATACTACGGTTATGAAAAAACTATTCTTGATAATTCTGCATTATATATTTTCTAAAAAAAACACAAAACTATTGCTAAAAATATTAAAAAGAAAAAATCCTGTATTTTTCGGTAATTTTTATATTCCTCTATGTCGAGGGATAGGTGTTTGTATATATTTTCATTATTATGCAATGATTAAATTGAAGTGACCAATTATGCGTATGAGTAATATTTATATGCACTTCGTTTTATGCAAATACAACTCATACGAGTAGTATGCAAATATAGCTATCAGTGTTGCCAGTGATATTTCAAAAAAGATACATTTTATGGCGTTTTCTTTTCTGAGTAACATTCTGCTTTTATTCTGCCTTTTAAATTTCTTTATGTTCTGCAAAATGTGTTCTGTTTTTAAAGTGCAACGTGTTCTGTTCTGAAGATGTTCCCCGTAAAAAGAATAAAATGCTACACGTTCAACACTCATTTTAATTAAAGGGGCATGAGTGTAGGTAGCACTAGATTAACAGCTGGTTTTGTTATAATATCATAAAAAATAAATTATTTTTTTAGTTTGTCTCTCGTATTATTTTACCTTAGAAATAAGCGGTATAAAAGGCTCCAAATTTTTAACGATAATTGTACTTTATAGTTTTATGCCGAAACTTGTGTTCTTTTGTTAACGTAAATTAAACAACACTTCTTAAAAATCAGGTTAGCATTTAAAAATGTTGCCAGATCCCATGTCACAGTTTTGGTACACTTTTTTTAGAAAAGAAAACGCCATAAGTTTCCAAAAAGATACACTTTTTCCCAAAACAAAACATTTGAAAAAAAAAATTAAAAATACATTTTTAAAGTTAACTGCCGCATTCATAAAAAAATAAAATGAATTTGAAATGCATTTTAAGAACAATTCGTACGAAAATTTTGCCTTAAAACACATTTGAAACTTATTTTATTTTTTATGAATACGGCAGTTAACATTTATTAGCATAGCATTTTAATATCATATTTAATGAATGTTGAAAAGAAAATGATCAGGTATGTTTTAGGTTTCGACTTGAATTGAAAACGACAAATTTTTTGAATCCGCATAATTCATTAATTGGTGTGCTTTTAAATTCACATGTTTTTGTGTATTCGAAGTTTTTGTTCGAAAAAACTTTAGTTGAACTACAGGTCGCTCATTTTCTAACCGCAGCATGATAGCAAAGACTTATATTTAATAAAAATCGTGGAAGCTGAAGAATCAAAAAAAAATTGCAAAGGTTTAAAAAAACAATCAGGGTTGTCATGTTTTGCTAATTGTCGGTTTTGAAAACCAATATTGGTTTTATTTGGTGTCACGAAACCAAGTTGGTTTGGTTAATTTCGAATGTAAATAAAACCAATATCGAAACAGCTGTTGTTTACTTTTTTATTATTTTTTATTTTACTTTTTTGCAGAAAATTGACAAAATGTTATATTTTTTTCATTAAAATATTAGTAAAAGGGTTTTTTGTGAAAATAATTGATATCAAATAATTAAAAGGTGATAAGTGCTTACAAATAAAATAAAATTACATCAGCAGTTGTAGCATTTTTGTTATTGGAAGATGATCTTGAATTGCATTTGTTGTTTTAATTTGTGTAATTTTATTGTTTTGTAAAAATATGTAATTATAAAGTGAATTTATTAAAAATATAAACAAATTTGTTGTTAAACGTTATAAATAAGTAAAGTGACGACTGCTGTTGTTGCATATTTGTTGTTAGCAGAAAAAGTGAGAAGAAGACTTTTGCAAATTTGAAGCAGCCAGCTGTCGGAGACTACTGGAAACATGAAAAAAATACTATTTTACCAATTTATCAATTTTATTCACTGTCTGTGGAAAATATCTAACTGTTAAAAAAATTAAGCTTTTAGCAACTATATTTATTTCCAATAAAAAAAACAAGAGGTGTAAGCTGCTTGGTTTATTTCCAATTAAAAACCGATAACATTGGTTTCTGTGACACCTAAAACCGACACTAATTCTATTTCGAACATAAAATCAATACCATTGGTTTCTATGACACCAAAGCATTTTTTCTTGTCGGTTTTAAAACCAATTCTGACAATATTGGTTTCTATGACAACCCTGAATATGTCGAAAAATAACAAAAATAAAATCCAACAATTGTGAAATTTCGCGAAAAAATTTTATATATCAAACAAAAGGAATGGAAAAAATTCAGTAATAACTACTTAACTAGCTGAATAGCAAATTCTATTTTTTTATTATAAATCGTTAAGGCTATAAACAATCAGAAAACTTACAGGAACAAATCGCTCTTACGGCGAACATGGCTAAAATTCGCAAAAAATTGCAAAATTTGAAACGAATTCAAAAACTAATTTGAGATCTCTTAACTGATTAAAAAAAAAAAAACAAATTTTGGAAAATAACATAAAAAGCGTTTTAAATTTTAGGTTAGTTAGGGCCTTTTGTATTTAAGGTTAAAGTAGAAATAGAAAATTTTAAACTAAAAACGAAATTGTTTTCTTGTTAAAAATTTTATCACATTTAAGAATAAAAGTCGATTCGTTTTACTTTCACCAACCCCTTGCTACTCTAATTGAAAATTAATAAAAACATGTGGATGTAAAATGCAGTACACCAAAAATGCTGAAGTCATCCACTTTCGAGTGGATTCGGATTCTAGAACATACAAGGATATAATATAAATTCATATTTATAATTATTTAAGTCATAAATATTAGGTATGTATTTTTTAAAAATACAGTAAGCAAACTTTTAAGTTAATTACGCATCATGTAACTTTCTTTGGATATTATCAAAACAAATTCATCTTTGTAAAAACTAATATATGAGTTAAGGCATTAACACTAAGATCATATAAATTTGCTAAAATTAAAAAAGATGTTCATATTCATTCAGACCAACTTCGCACTAATAGTAAGCATCGATTAAGGTGGATCGTATGTAAAAACTTCCTTTATGCTTTCTTTCTTCATTATTACAGCTGCTATTGTATTAGTATTGAGTCGGCAATGATGGTCAGTCTTAATAAGTTTTAGTTGCCTAAAAATTCTCAAATATTTTATTTCTGTACATTTAGCGTACAGATTCAAAAGATACGAAACATGTCAGGAATGATACCTGAAGTCATTAAAAGATACGAAAAATGTATCCTAACACTGTACAACACATGATTTTGGGACTCAATTCTGATAATTGGTTATGAAAGTAGACCCAAAAAGAAGAACTTCTGCATCATTAGTTTGGTCATGGTGCATCAAATAATAATAAAAATTAATTTGAAGTTAGTAAGTATTGTATAGGGGAATTTGTCACGTTTAAGGCTCTTTTGTTTGTCATAACTCGAGAACCACTATTCCGAATAAGCTGAAACAAATTGAAAAAAATTAAGAATTACAATTCCTTTAATTAATCTGTTCATACAACGTTTCGCCGCATAAGCAACAGTTTCGCAGTTATAAATAAATGTATGAAGAAAAAAAATATTTTTTGCCCAAAAAATTGAAATTTTTTATTTTTAATTCATAAAAATTCAAAAACGGTAAAAAAAAAGTGCCAAGTCCTATTACTTTCACGTAAAGTCGCATAACCTATAAACTCAATGAGACATAAATCATAAAAATCGATGAACGCGTTTCGCTTTTATTTACAGTTAAGTAAAGGTATGAATTTCAAAAATTTGCTGGAGATATCCACAAAATTCTTTGGAAAAACATTTATGACTTTTTTATTGATTCTTTATTTTGCATGAAAATATACATTCCGATTCATATTACAGCTTTTCTTATACAGAAAATATGCGATTTTTATATATTATCTATGCATGGAAACAAAATTTTCAATTTGTTTCAGCTCATTCTAGTAGTTCTCGAGTTAAGACAAACAAAAGAGCCAAAATCGTGACAAATTCCCCTTTACAATACTTACTAACTTCAAATTAATTTTTATTATTATTTGATGTACCATGACCAAACTAATGTTGCAGAAGTTCTTCTTTTTGGGTCTACTTTCATAACCAATTATCAGAATTGAGTCCCGAATCAATCACCTGAAAAATGTTGTACTGTGTAATGGTAACACTGATAGCTATGTATTCGCATTTATAACTCATACGTACAGTAGGTTCATAAAAGCACTATAAAAAATTAATATTTGTATCACACATTCTTAATACTTATCCCTAATTTTTTTTCATGTGTAAACAACACATTTAATAACTATCCCAGTCAGACATCAAGTGATTATCCCACCATGAAGAAGAGTACAGGTTTTTTCTTTATTAAAAAAAATGTTCTTTTAAATAAAGGCAATTTTTAAGTTATTTTCCATTTGCTTAGAAATGTAAAAGAATCTTTAGGTTTTTCACAAGAAGTGCAAATAAATCTAGGGAACATACAAGTACATTTAAAGAAACAAACAAATGTTTTAGTAAGAGGTAACAGCTTTTTACAATAGACATTTTTTTATAATTAGTTTTGTTATAATTTACCGTCTATTACACAGTGAGACAAAAAAATTAAGTGAAAAAACATTGGATCTTATACGATTTTTTGGGTACTGTCGAGTACAAAAACAGTCTGTTTTTGGAATTTTCAAAACACCCCCAACATCTTGAGTTACGGGTAAAGAACCGGTTTTTCATACCCATATGCACTAATCACCCTGTAACTTAGTTGAATACAAACCGATTTTAGCAGATTTAGAAAGAAGAAGCTTAGACCTTTTGAACTGTGTATATTTTCATTAAGTAAATTTTCAGATGTATGTGTCTATATTTACACCGAATATACTTTTTTACGGTTTTTTCCTCATTGTTATATTTTCGGGACGTTGCTACATAATATTTTTGTATAGGAACCGTGCTATTTATGACTTTATTTCAAAAATATAATTGATAAAAAATAAAACAAGGGTTAATTTTTAAAAATCCGTTGAAATTGACTGATTTATTCAACATAAAAAAAAACAATTTTTTTACAAAGAAATTATTCCTAACGATTCCGATCGAAAATGTTTGCTTTATTTCTTTTTAATTTAACGTCTTCAGTATCTCTTTTAAGTAATTATTATAATAATTACTAAAATTTTTACAGCCTGCGCGTCGAAAGTTACAAATCACTTTTAATTTAAATACGAGGGAGATCTGAAAAATTTCCGGGCTAACAATGAAATAAGAAATGTTTTCTTATGTTTTATTTTTTCTATATAATCTCCTTACGTACTGCCTTTCCATTTATACGATAACGCTCACATCGACTCAAACAATAGACTGTCAACTAAAAACTGTCCGTCCAAAATGGCTAAAATCTTAGTGAGTAATTGTCAATAGATGAACAACTACATTACTGGCTTTATAAAAGAGTGCTTCATGTTGAGATCGGAAACTTTGCAGACCAACCTTATAAAAGTTAATATAAAAACAAAATTGAGCAAAAGAGTTCTCATGCAGAAATAATGTTTTTTTAATTCTGTGGCATTTTGACAAAATACCTTAAGTCAAATTTGAAAGAGTGAAAAAATAATGTTAATCACACGAATTTTATTTATTATTTGATAAAAACGATTTTTTCACCGAGTTTATTTTAAACTTATTTGCTATCTTATATTGACTTGGATTTTATTTCCAACGCAGATTTTATCGATCTCGTACTGGATTTAAAATGATCAAAACGCGAAATTTGGTAAAAGCAGACTTTCGAATTCAAGGACTTTGTTATTTTGGCTCATGTAAAAGTAATTAATTTTCAAAAAAGTGGATTATCTGTTATCTGATATTTAGGTTTGAAAGCTGTTTTATTATCGGTTCCCATCAGTTCCACTTTTCTATGCGACTAACATAAAGAAACTTACGAAGTCATGCAAAAAATACTCCTGTTCGTCGGCTATGCCACGCTTAAATGGAAAATCTTAGCTGATATAAAAGTATTGACAATTTTTTTAAGTATTTATCGACCTTTTTTGATTACTTTAAATAGTTTTTATAGTTTTCTATATACAGGCTTTCAAGGTCATTAATTTAATGTAAATAAAAGATTATTTATATCATTATCAATAAAATCCGACGTTTCGTTGGTATTCTTTCCAACTTCTTCAGGGATTGAGTTTTATTAAAATCTGGCAACATTGTAAAAATACAAAGTAAAAAAGTAGTCAATAATAACAATATTTATAATCTTAATTTCTGACAAATCAACTTACAATAATCTTTTTCGTCAGTTTACATCATTTATAAAAAATATATCACAGTATTTTGTATAGGTGGACAACACAACACAAAACTTAAAATATTAAAATAAATATATGTAAATTTAAAAATTATCACAGAAAATTTGTCCTTTTTAGATCACAGTTGTAATTATTACTAAAGTATTGCAATGGTGTAGTTAGCATTTGTATTGTCTTTGTTTTCTTTTGTGTTTATTGCACTTGTCGATTTTTGTTGTATTTTAAGCTCTCCAACGTGTATCTCTTATTTTCCCTTTTCTCTTTATCTAAAATTCTCACTTTTTCAAAGTTTGGCTTGTGTCCGTTTTCAATGCAGTGTTGTGCAAGTGCAGTTGAATGTTTTCCTCTTTTTATGTCAGCTTTATGTTCGTCTATTCTCACGCCTAAATTTATTTTCGTTGTACCAATGTAGATTTTTCCACACTCCTCATCAAGGCGAATTAACTACAAGTGGGGTCAAGTCAACATATGGTGTTTTATTTCTGTGGTCGACTTGTCAAAGTTTGTATACAAAATAGTTTTTTATGTAAACAATCCTATTTTTTTACTAGCAATATTTTTGACAACCCGACCACAGAAGCAGTGTTGTTGTAGAGTTGACCTCACCTTCTACTCAATTCGCCTTGCTCCTCATTATCACCGCCGTCACATTCAATTTGATAAACAACATCACTTTGATCCCTGCACTCAATCTTTGTTTTTGTTTGTGTAAATAAATTATGTATTGTCTTGTTTGATTTATGCGCGAGTATTATTTGTTGGTCTTTTATTATCTCTCTCAGTTTTTTGTTCTCAGTTAGCCTTGGAATAAACGGTAGACTATAGTATTTGGCGTTACCAGATGTGTCATTTCTGTTGTTTCCCCCTGAATTTTATTTGGAATGCAAGGTGGTTACACAAAATATCCGTGTTTTCTTTGTGAATGTGATAGTCATGCAAAAAATCACTATGATTGGAAAGTATGGCCATCTCGCGAGTCGTGCAAATTGGTAGAAAACACGTCCTAAATATACCATTAGTTAAAGCTAGGAATATCATTCCATTTAAAATTAGGATACATGAAATAATATGTTAAAGCATCTTAAATCGATATTTCCAAAATTAAGTGAAGCCAAAATAAAAGGAGGTATTTGTGTATTTACTTCGAAATAACATTCAGTTTAAAAATTTGTATCTCTTCTGAATAATTTTAGGTATTTTCATTGGACCTCAAATTCGTTAAGTTATGAGAATGTTGAATGTGATAATTTTTTTGGAAGTCACATGGTCAATAGTGAATTTTTAATAGCTCATGGTGAAATGTGCTGCAACATGTCTAAAAAATTAATTTTCTGCAATTTTGTTTTTTTTTAAGTTGAATTTAGTTTAGTTCAACTGTAATACATTACCAATGAAAAACTGTGATAATTATTTACTTTTTTATTTTTATTTTTAAATAATTTTAAACAACTTCGTGTTTTATGTTGTAAAACTTGTGTGTTTTTTATTATAAAATGTAAATTTAACAAAGATTGAATATTTAATAAACTGAAAATCCCAGATGAAGTTGGAAAATACCAACGGAACGTGGGATGGGAATATAAATAAATAATCTTTTATTTAAATACGAATGACCTTGAAAGCTGTTTAGATAAATCCTACGAAAAGAATAACAAATTCAAGAAAAAGGTCGATTAATAACTAATATAGTTGAATAAATCATATTTCCAACGGATTTTTAAAAACACACCCTCGTTTAATTTTGTATCAATTTTATTTTTGAAATAAAGTCATTAATAGCACGGTTCCTATACAAAAATATTATGTAGCAACGTCCCGAAAATAGAAAAAACCATTAAAAATACATTCGGTGTAAAAAAACATACATGTATCTGAAATTTACTTAAAGAAAATATGCACAGTTCAAAAGGTCCAAGCTTCCTCTTTCTAAATCTGCTTAAAATTTCGAAATCGGTTAGTATTTAACTAAGTTACAGGGTTATAAGTGCGTGCGTGTATGACAACCCGCTTTTGTATCCGTAACTCAAGATTTTTGGGGTGTTTTGAAAATTCTAGAAACAAAAACAAAAAAATTAATACCATCTACAATGAACCGAATGACGTTGAGTATGTATTGATTGATGTCAACTGCAATGGTACCACACTGCTCCTTGGTTGTGTCTATAGACCGGATAAAACTATAAAATATAATACACTTGTCAATCAACTAGAGCTTTTATCAGCATTATATCCAGAAGTTATTATAGCTGGTGATTTTAATTGCGATTTGTGCGCTGATGCTAGGCTAACTACGATGATGTCATCATTTAACTTGTTTCCTGTTAACAGGACTAGACCAACTCACTTTACAAATACTAGCAGCACCCTACTTGACCTGTTCTTCGTCAGTAATAAAAGCAAAGTTTTACACTATGATCAACTTACGGCACCTGCCTTCTCCAAACACGATCTAATTTTTGCAGTATACAATTTTGCCACAGAGAAACCCGCTACAACGTTTACTTACCGTGATTTTAAAAGTCTTAATATTTTGGCCTTGGAATCTGATCTTGACAATATACTATGGAATCAATTTTATTGCCTGTCGTCAGTTAATGAACAAGTCACTTTTTTAAATTCTATTATTTTACATCTTTATAACAAGCATATTCCATTGAAAACTAAGATAATTAGAAACTGTGTACGGCCATGGTTTACCAATGATATAAGATTGTTAATACAACGCCGGGATAATATGTACCATATATGGAAACCAGGACACCAGAATATCGTGAGCAGTATCGTCTAGCTAGAAAAGCTGTTGTGACTAAGGTAAAACATGATAAATCTGCCTATTATTCTAATAAATTCAACAGCGCTGTTGACACAAAAAAGACGTGGAAAATAATACGTGATATTGGTATTGGTAAGACAACAAATCGAGAAGATGATATTGATGTCAACTTGCTTAATGAATCTTTTGTTAATATACCCTTGCCAACAGTTAACCCTGATTTTTATGCTCAAACACTACCATATAACCCTTACAGTTTTAATTGTCTCAATCTAAATGATGTTGCAGAAGGTTTCTTTAAAGTCAAATCAAACGCCGTCGGTCTGGATGACATTAATCCAAGATTCATAAAGTTGATATTACCACGTATAATACACCCTATTAAATATTTGTATAATACAATCATAACCACCAGTAATTTTCCGACGGAATGGAAATATGCCAAAATCATTCCAGTACCAAAAACAAGCACTGAATACCGCCCAATATCAATTTTACCATACCTGTCCAAAGTTTTTGAGCGACTTATATATAAACAAATGGTTGAATATATAAATCAGTACAGTTTATTAACTGACCGTCAATCGGGTTTTAGATCTCAGCATAGCATAGCCCTAACCGATGTAATCGAAGATATCAGAGGTAACTTGGAAGATGGGAGAATATCGTTTTTAGTTTTGCTTGACCATTCAAAGGCCTTTGATACGGTTCACCACTCAATACTGTGCTTTAAACTGTGTAAAATGTTCAACTTCTCAACTACCGCTGTTAGATTGATTTCCACATACTTAACTGACAGATGGCAATACGTCTCAAATAAAGGACTTCTTTCTTCCCCTCTTCGTGTGACAAGGGGTGTTCCGCAGGGTTCCATACTAGGACCATTGCTGTATTCGATATATGCTAATGATATACCGAAACAGCTAAATTATTCCAGGATCCAGATGTATGCTGATGATATACAGGTCTACTTGGATAGCTCTAAAGCTTCCATCATCACTAGAGTTACAGATCTTAACACCGATCTAAACAAAATTTTCCTGTGGGCGACTGCAAATGGCTTACGAATTAACCCTAAGAAGTCAAAATGTATAATTATTTGTAAAAATTCGGTCAAAATTGAGTCTAGAATTGATGTTTTTCTGGGTGGCAGCAAAATTGATATTGTAAATTCTGCAAGAAATCTTGGAGTGGTCTTCAACAGTTCACTAACTTGGTCAGATCACATCAACCAAACATGTGGAAGAATGTATAGTATGCTAAGGTGTTTATGGACTACACAATATTGCACACCACCAAAAATAAGACTGCTCTTGGCTAAAACCTATTTACTTCCAACTCTGCTGTATTCATCAGAAATCTTTACGGGCTGTAACTCAAAAGACACTGCTAAACTCAACACAACTTTTAACAACATTGTACGTTACATATTCCGTTTGAAGAGATATGATCATGTTTCTCAGTACTCCAGTCGCGTCTTTAATATTACATTTAATAACTACTTAAAGCTTAAAAGCCTAGTCTTTCTGCATAAAATTGCAACATTTGAACAACCAAAATATCTGCATGACCGATTAAGATTTATGAGGTCTTCAAGAGGAAATGGCATCATGCAAATAAGACATCGGGATACGTCGTCCGAGAGACAATTTTTCATACTAACTATCCGTCTCTGGAACCAACTTCCTTCAAACTTGCAATCTATTAGCAACGCAAATAAATTTAAATTTTTACTTAATCAATTTTACCGAACGTAATCTGCTCTAATGTCAGTCGTAACTTGATATTTTTTATATATATTTTTTTTTTTTTTATATTTTATATTTTATTTTATATTATTTTTCTGTTTTTTTTTTTTTTTTTTAATATATATTAGTTATTCTTTTAATTTATATACTTTTTTACGTGATTTCAACTTATTAAGTTTTATTGATATAACTTTTCTGATTCTGATACTATAAATTATAAGATATTATGTCTTGTTGTATTGGAAATTCGTAATTTAATAAATAAATACAAATACAAACTGTTGTTGTACTCGACAGTACATACCGGAAAATTGTATAAGATCCCAGGTATTTTCACTTCATTTTTTTTTTTTGTCTCACTGTGTTATTTTAATTTGTATTTATTTTGGGCTTATGGTCAATAAAAAATGTATTTGTTATTAAATGTTCTTAAATCGTTTGTATAACGTCTTCAGGATATACAAAAAATATTTATTAAATATTATTTAATGAAAGAATCCTTTGTGCTAAAACAGACTTCAATTTCCAGCAGTAACGAACGCCCAACTTCTTACCCTAAATTTTATTGTATTAATATTTATTTTAAGATGCGTGCTGATATTATTATCTTTAGGTCTAGACATTTACTATACACACTTGAATCACACATCATTGATTCCTTTTTTGAAAATCAATTAAAGTGTTAATTGAATTGTGGCCATTAACCTACATTATATAACAAATTGGTATGTCTTGAAAGACTAAAGTCTACATGCAAACTTCTGTTTTACGATTTTTGGGTAACTGGTAACGATATTGAAAAAAATTTGATGCGAATATTTATGGCATTAATAAATTCTTTTATTTATATTAAGAAGCTTAATTCATAAATATAACAATAAAAATAATAGCAAAAACATAAAAACATCAAACGACAAAATTATAGAGCCAGTACAAATAAAGAACAATATAATTTAAAACTGCATTTAAAACATTTAAATTTTTTAAAACTTACTGCTTGTGTTTTGCACACGTGCACAAATCGCGCTCGGTTGGATTACACATTTAAAATGAAAACAAACTTTCAAAATTTATTTTAATTTTAAATGTTATTTAAACGAACGAGCTTTGAGCTCGTGTTAGTTGGCCAGTCCTGAGCTTGTTAATGTCGAGACATTAAATTTACTAAATCCTCTGTGATTTTTTGTTGTGTCTGCCAATATTCATATTTTCTGAATTTGTTCTGTAAAGCATTTTAGATATCTTCTTTAGGGTGCAAAAATGGTGATTGTGGTAAGGAATTTAGTTGTCTGGGAGTATAATATATGCTTGGGACAATTGACTTGCTGGAAAATCCTGATCTTTCCCATATTTAAGTTTTCAACAGACGGTCTCAAATGTGGTTTTAAAATATTTTTATAAAGATATCGGTCCATTGTTCCTCAAGAAAAATTAATTGAATTAATTGAAATGTCATTGCTCTCCAAATAATAACATTTCAACCTCCATGTTTGAATTTGGGTACAATATTGTTTGCATCAAAAACTGTGTTGGGTTTCCTATAAGCTTTGAAACGTCCGCACATTACTTTGTTCCATATACAAAAAAAAATTACTGTACTACATTCCTACCTAAATTCATATTCAAGTTCGGTCTCGTTGTTGTAGACAGTGTTACCGTTCAAAATTTTCAAAAAGGGGCACAAAAAGGGGATTTTCAAAAAAAAAGTGTCACAAAAAGGGGAATTCTGAGAAAAAAAGGGGCAACTTTAAAAACAGGAAAATTTAAAAAAAAACGTATGTATTTATTAAATTATTTTCATCGAAAACTAAACATAACAAAAAAAATAAACTTCATATTTATAAAAAAATACATTATAGGTATATAATACAAATTCTTTGGGAAAAACACACATATATATATATACATATATATATATACATGTCTTGTTTGCAAGTAAACGATAATGAACTGTTGCATAAAATTTTTATTTAAATTATTTATACAAAAACAGTTACTAATTACTTGTAAATAAAACGAGCTTAAAATAGTGTAATAACAATACTTACAAAAACAAAAAATAGTTCATACTATGATTTGATACAAAAAAACTTTACATTTAAAATTTAAATAGATAGAGATATGTATATATGTAAGTATATGTACATAAATATTTGGCACTTGGATTATTTTACTTTTTTACCAAATAAATTAAGTTACGAAAAAACCTCGAGGAAAAAGCATATACATAAAAGTATTGAAAGGAAGATAGTTAATATCAGGTACAGATCCATTTTTTTATAAATTGCAGTGTTATGTTGTTTCTTCAACTATTAAATATCAATTTTTTTGAAAATGTAAATCTATATTTATTAATCAATTCATCACTTGGAATCCAATCTTCCAAGTCATTTTGATACAAATTTAAAGCGGATAACATAGTCTGACAGGTATCTACTTTCAGTATATTTGTCACTTTATTTTTTAAATATGCTAACTTAGAAAAAATCCGCTCAGCGGATGCACTACTATGTGGTAAAGTAAAAACATACGAAGCAAATTTATACAAGTTTGAATATAAATTGTCACCCAAACAGTTTTTTAAATTGCCAATTTCGTACCAAAATGTTTCAGGCTTAGATATTTTAAAAATTACTTCATAGCTTTTATCGTTTGATCTGGTTTCTAAAAGTTTGAACTCTTTTACAAAATCATCTGGGTTATTAATTATATCAATAAAAACGGTTATAATTTCAAAGTAATTTATGTCTTCAGCTGACTTAATAAATACTGGATCTAAAACCTTTAATGAACTCAGCCTCTTATCGCTAATATTAATTCTTGATAAAATTTCTTTGCACAGCTTTTGGTAAAAAAGTAAAATATTGTTTTTAATTTCTACAATATCACTACTTAAGATGTTGTTAGTACATATTTCTAGCTCGGCTTCGTGGCCGATACATACATATATTAAGAGTTTCTTTTATATGCAGAACATCAACAAAATCAATTTGTTCTATATTTGTTTGCATAACATACTCTTTTTTTAAAAAATTTTTAAAAATTTTTAATACAATATCTTTCGTGGATGAAACTAAATATATAATTTGTGATGATTTGTTTTGAAAATTAAGGTTCAAAAAGGGGCAAAAGGGGCATAAAAAACTACAAAATGATACAAAAGGGGATTTAAAACAAAGGGGTCAAAAAAGTAGCACGGCAGTCAAAAAGGGGCAAAAATGCGACTTTAGTCGCATAACGGTAACACTGGTTGTAGATAGATTCTTACTTAAAGTACTCAATGTTATTTGGAATTTTCTCTATTTTAAATTAAAATTCTCAATTTCGTTTTGAATGTTCTCAATTTTATTTGGAATTTTCTCAGGTTCATGTTGATATTTGATTCGTTTCGATTGGAAATTTCTTAATTTTAAATTGAAATTCTCAATTTTATTTTGATTTTTCTCAATTTCGAATTAAAATTCTAATTTTCTTTAGAAATTATCTCAATTTCAATATTTAAACATTTTCTATTGTTTTTTTTTAAATATTTCTTATATAAATTAATTTGGTTAACTTGCATGCGGTTTTTTTTTTTATTTTTGACACAGCTGATTGTTTAACAATTTTATAAATTTGTCCAAAGAAAAATTATGGACTACTTCGTGCAAGAAGAAGAATATTTTTCTCTATCTCTCCCCCACCGTCCCACCTTACAGAACTGTGAGTACGGGAATTGTTTTCGGTTAGATTGGGATCCCGCGGGCTCCAAACGTTGTGTTCGGGATCATACCTACTGTTGAAAGACTTAATTGAATTTAATTAAAAGTACATACATACGTATTATTTTTTTCAGTTTTAAACCTATTTTATGTCAAAACTTTAATTTACTTAATATTCTAATAAAATTTATTTGTTGTAACTAAAGTTGTTTCTTCTATTTTAATGACGATAAAGCGTACACAGAAAAAATAGAAAATCGACTTTAATTAAACAATTCGTTCAGACAATTAAATATTTTACTAATGTTGCCCCTGCAAAGGACTTGATCATATCAATTAAAGGATTTGTATTTTCGAGTCATGGGACACATCAATTAAAAAATTAATTGCATAAACTAAAAAATACACCGCATATACACAAACATTTAATTTTATGGGTTTTGATTAAAAAATTAATTGCTGCAAACAAAAGATTAATTGAATAATTAATGTACACCAATTAATTATTTAATTGAATAATTTTTTTGAAACATTTTTTCTTTGTAGGAATTTTTGTAGCGGAAATTTGTTCAGCATGTGTATGCAGTTTTTCGAAAAATCAACTGGCAACACTGCTTGTGCTAATAATTTGTTAAGAAATTTTGGGATTGGTTTTCAAAAGTGATTTGGATTGTTTAAATACTACGTGTACTAAACGTGTTCTAGTTGGAAAATACTTAATATACTTAAGCGTTTTGCTTTTATATTAATCATGTGACTAATTCTGATTTACGTTGTGGCCTTCTACCGGCTTGAAACCTCATTGCATTATTCTTAATTGGAGAGGACACATACTTATCGTCACCTAAAATCGATAAGGCTGTAAGTGGGAAAACAATAATATCGATTGATTGATTATGGTATATATTTTGCTAGACTGCATCACAATCAATCAAAAGTCAATTTTTAATTTTTTTTCGATTACGGTCTTTTGAATTTTATGTGACGATATACAGAAAATGTTTTTGCAATGTATTTAGAAATTATTTTTATTATTATTTCTCATACAAGTTAATCCTTCAAATGTTCTTGACCTTAATTATATTTCCATACTCGTTTATTGAACTGTTAGGGGTAAACTAAATATTATGTTTATCTTTATGGTATGTATGAATATGTTTTCTGTTTTATACGTTTTGTAGGATTAAGGTTTTTTTTGTCACGTGTTAAAGTAGCAGTTGTGTATTGCATTTAAATATAAAGCATTGTAAATAAAAGTATCAGTTATTTGTCATGATTTCGATTAAGATGAATTAATATGAAATATAAACATGATGCCACGAAAACAAAATCAAACATGACATTTCTACACAAACAATAAATGGATTTTGGTGGTTTCTGTTACCCGTTTCAATAAATCTGTAATTTTGTTGAAGGTAAAATAAATAAATATAAATTAATTATTTACAAAATGTATCATTAGTAAATAGTATAAGAAAATTTTCTAGTCATTGCTGATAACAATCCATTTCTATTGACAATCACATTTTATATTTTAAGGCGCTTTTAGACTGACGTCAAGTAAACTGACTTTGTTGAAGTCGACAGAAAATACTGCAACGACTCAAGATAACGATTGCAAATTTTGGCATCTTGCCGAATGGCCACTGTAAACATAAATAATTCAAACGTATATAAACAACGTTCTAAAAACCAAATTTCAAACAAAAAGTCACTTTAGTTTGGACTTTGCCAAAAAAAAAATATTAATTTTTGTCAAACAAATTTTTATTTTACTTAATTTTGTTAGAAATAAATTTTTGCGGCTGATCTTAAAATTTTTTTTCAAATCAAGCAATAAATTTTTAGAAACGTCTAAAAGTTGATGTCGATATCGTCGACGACTTCCAAAATAGGGATACAAATATTTTAAACGTCTTATTTGAAAATTTCTCAAGAACGAAATTTATATGCCAAATTGTCCAGTACTTTACGCTTTGAATTGATTTACGTAGTTTAAGCTTCTTGTATTTTTCAAATAAAAAACGGCCAAGTATAATAAGATCTGCGATTTTGTCGCGTATTAAATATTTTGTTTGACCCTTATTGCGCGACAAGTTACCCGGGTACCTATATGAAAAATACGTCCTAAATATCTTGTTAAAAAACTGTTAACTATTAATGGGCTTGGAAAAAGAAAATGAATTACTTACTTAGTTGGCACTACAACCTGTTATTGGTCTCGGATTGCTTACAAATTTTTTTGCATTACCAGAGATTTTTAGATCTTCCCCATTTACACTTTCTTTCATATAGATTCTCGAATATCTCTCATTGTGGAGTATCGGAAGTTTTTTGGGAACTCTGGGATTCCTTTAAAAATAAAAATTTTTATAACTATACATATCTCTTTTTAAGCTCACGGCTAAAATTTCATGTCAATTACATCCAACTAGATTTAAAAATTTATTAATTAATTTTGTCAGTATTTTTAAAGTATTGAACAATTTTCTCTTTATTTTAATATTAAAATGTAGAGAATAATATAATTTTTGCTTCATAAATTTTGTGAAATATTTAAGTTTCATGTGGAGAAAAATAAAACTTTTAATATTTTAATCTGGCTTTAAATCATCCTGAGGTTTAAGAAAAATGGAAAATCCCAAAAGTTTTATTATAAACGCACACAATTTTTAAACTTTAATACAGTTTCATTTGGCACGCATTTTCTTTTGGCATCTAAAATGCATGTTAGACAAACATTTACGTCATCATGAGAAAGGAGTTTTTTATTCTTAAATTTAGTAACTATATTTCCTTCGGTATTATAAGTGTATGAACATCTTTGTAACATTATACCATACTGGTGCAATTGAAATTTCCTTTTAAGTTTTTTTTATTAAAACCGAAAACTTTTCATAAGATCGTATATAAACTAAGTCAGTTATTAACATACATGATAATAAATTTAAATAGTCGATTTTTTTTAAAAAGTATTGGAAGGTAAAAAAGGGGCCCTTATGTATGTTACCAAATAAACTATGTGTAGAAAAAATATATGACACTTAATAAATTAAATTGGAGCGCTTCTCTTTTTATAGTCGTCATCTTAGAAACATTAATTCGAAAGGACATTTTACGAGGACTAATTAAACTAATGGACCTACTAAGCCGAACCAAACTTTTTTATGAAAATTATTTGAACCCACATTTATAATGCGTATAATGTTATACTATAATTCCCTTCACCGAAGGTAAAAGGGTATATACAAGTTTGTCATTCCGTTTGTTATTTCTGCAACATTTATCCTTTAAAGTATGTATATTCTGGATCCTTATGAGTAGTGAAGTTGATTTAGAAATTGTCGTCTGTCCGTGTATATGCTGAAATGTGTTTCACTTTCTGAGTTGATCTAACGATGTCCGTCCGGCTGGCTGGCTGTCCATGTAACTGTGTGCGCAAAGTCAATGTCGCAATTTTGGTGATAATTTAATAAAATTTGGCATATAGATTCTTATTGGCACAATGAAATGGGCCAAATTGTAGGACCACGAGGGGAGATAGGGGGCAATTTCTGTCCCTCAGAAACTATCAAACCGATTTTAATGAAATTTAAACCGCAGATAGATCCATATTTGTTCGGACATATAAGCTATGAATTTAAAAAAAATAGGACCACGAGGGGAGATTGAGGGCAGTATTTGTCTCTCATAAACTATCAAACCGAATTTAATGAAATTTAAAACATGGATAGATCCCTATTCATATAGCCATACGCACTCGAAAATTTGTTTTTAAAGACTGTGGTGTAGGGTATCATATGGTCGGGCTTGACCGACTAAACATTGTAACTTGTTTTCTAGGAGATTTGTATGACAGTTCCCGGGTACCTTGCCGTTCAATATTAGTAGTTTTCTCTTGTCAAACACATAATGGCTAAACGTAATAAAAACTACTTTTTTTTCTCGTCAAATATGTTAAGGAAGGTTTTATGTAGGGGTTATAAATGTTGTAGTTGACTGTGTTTGTTTCAAAACAACACTTTGGTTATTTTGAGAGATATCGCATTATTCTTTTTCTTTTACATTTTGTTTTTTTTTTTGTACAGGGAATTGCTAGAAAGTTTTTTTGATGTAAGTTTTTACACTTGACAGCAATATTTTGTTTTCTTATTTCTAACTTTTACAGTAGAACACAATATACCTACATATACATTTATGTATGTATTTTAGTATTAGAATATGAACTTAAATTTAATAGTTTACCTAAAGATATGTATAAGAAAAGTTTATTATTAATATTTTAGCAAAATTTCTACTGACGGACATGCTAACGTGTGTGTGAAATGTTTTTATGAAACAAATTTTTTAGGAATAAAATTAATTTCTTGATTTTTTTAATTTTATTGACAATAAGCAGGCGGATTTAACATTTCAATTAACAGCACTATAAAGCGATTTGCTTCTTTCCAAGGCGAATTTACACCATGTGAACTTATCTTGCTACGTAAGCAACAGCTTATTACAAACCTTGTGTCAAAATGATATACCGTTCATGTGACCCTGGGGAATATTTACTATAATATTCGTTTAAAATTATGAAATTTAAATTTTTTTTAAATTATTACATTTCAAAACAAATAATTTAAAATAAAAAAGGAATAAAATATTTGTTTAAATTGTTTACTACAGTGTTGTATTATTTTGGACACAACGTTTCAATATTTTACAGTGTTGTAAACGTTTTTAAAATAAGACCACCTTGTATGAATTCGCCTTGCTTCTTTCTTTTCAGGAACAGAGGGTCTATATTTCTAATAGATATTGCCATAAAAATTAAAAAAAATTTTATTTTTTCTTTTCTTGCCTTCAATTAATTGAGTTACACTTAATCTCTTAATGACAAATAACGGCAGAAAAGTAGAGTTAGTTTTTTCTAATTTTTTATTTATCATGTTTTAGGCGCGAAACGAAGTGGAAATATAGAAATGCAGAATTATAGCTGTTGTTATTATGCATAATTCGGTATTATTTATGGTTTATAATTTTCGGAACTTTTCCTCTCCTGGGAGAGCATTTAGTTTTTCTTTGATACCTTACAACTTCCGGGAATTTGTTGTGGAGAATAATTATTTATTTTGCACTTAATGGTATTTTATGCAACAAAATGTGTATAATCAGAAAAGGAAACTTAATCGCTGGTAGTGCTTGGAAGGTCTGTCAGATCTTTGAGTCCAACAAAAGTCATTCAACTTGTTTCTTAGTCTAGAATACACAAGATTTCCGAAAACATATCGTAATAGAAATGAGGAAAATTTACTTTTAAACCGGTTCGGTTTGAAGTCTTCTAGCAGATTTTCCATTTCTGTTTTATTATGTTACACATTTAATAAAGATTTTGTAGGATATCATGTACATGACGGAAAGTCATTAATATTAAATTAAGTTTAGACATGTGCCAATATTATTCTCTACATAATACAGTGCAACACATAAAATGTGCACTTAATTTTGGCTTCAGTTTCTTAAAGAATTCGATAAGTTCTAGCAAACTTATTCTTCTGGCGTCGCAAGAAATAATATAGAAATTCTATTATGATGATGTTCTGTTGGGCTCCAGCTTGGAGATTGGCATAAGGTTTGGTCAGTTGCTTCTTTACAACCATTTATGTAAATTGTAGTGATGCTAGTGGTTTAATGTTGATGTATACCAGGTTGTCTTTAGCCGTCCTTGCCGATACATGTCATAGCAATATATAGCCGTGAGAAATATTAGGTTATCTTTAAATAAAAAATTAAGGTTAGAAAAAATATTACTGATGCGAAAAAACTAAATTAACCCCAAACGGGTTAATGTTAGTTTGGATAAGTGCTATCAGAAACCGAAATCAAAATGAAGTGCGCATTTGATGACCTTGAAAATGTGCAGTTTGACTGCATTAACCCATTAATTACCCGCAATTTAAACGTTGGAATTTTACATTTTTAACATTGTCTGAAAAAAAAATTTTTTTTGAAGTGTAGATTTTCTGAAAATTGATGTAAAAAGTTGTAAAATTATTCCTTCAGTAAAACTTCAGTAACTAAAAATATCAAAATTAAAATTAACAGTTTAACTAATAATCACAATTGTTTTTATTTATAATAATTCAGATTTCCTTATATATATATTAGAGCCTATTTTTGGTCACTTTTTAAACCCCCTCTTGTGAGAGCAAACATTTTCAAAAATATTTTTTTTGTTGGTAAGAGACTAAACTTTAATATAAACGCCACATACATTTAGGTTCTTATATAGATCTGTAATTTATATTTATACAGGAAATTTGTTTCCAAAATTTCTTATACTTGGAAAATTTTTCGATCTTATTTACCATAACAATTACCATATTTTAACAGAGACAACACATTCAATTTTGTTGCAGAAACATTAAAAATAATGTGGTCCCAATAACCATATTGATTGTTCCTGCAACCATAATGCGTAATACATACGTATCTAAATTATGATATGATTGAGTACAAGTTATGTCTCAGAACCTGCGTTTCTTAAAAAAACACATGTTCGAAATGTGTTGAATGGGTTATCAAAGTAATGTTGGGAATACACAATTTTTAATTATCAAGCTTGTCGTGCTTAATCCCCAATTTATCCAAAGATTTTAGAAAAACTTAAGATATTATACAAATAAAACTGTTAAGCGAATAAGGATTATACGCACCAGTTTTACTTGTAACAATATCAAAGCTTAAACAAAAACAACAAAAATAAACAGTACATTTCCTACTAAAATTGGTTGAAATTCTCCCAACATTAATCATTTTTCAGGTGAGCAAAAAACGTTTTTAACAAGCAAGTTTATGAATTTTTTATTTTTTTTCTTTAGATTATTAAAACTAATGATAGTAAAAACTTTTATGCAAAATATCAAGAAATTTAAAATTTAAATGACGTGCAAATTTACAGTTTACAAGTTTTTTTTTTTTGTGGAAAAACTATTCATATCCACAACCGCGATATCATTTAAAACGTTCTTCCACTACCCAAGCGGCGTTTAAAACGTTATTCCACGTTTCAAACCCATTTACTTTGTATAATTTTGTAAGTAACTTACAACGTTCTTCCACTAGGTGACTCTTTGTATGTAATTTTGAAGGTGTTAAGGTGCAACATTTTGGGTGAGAAAGTAATGTTAACGGTTACCAGCAAACAAATTGTTGTTACAAAAAGTGGCTTTTACATCGTTTCTAGCGGCTGTGCTTCAATTGTAGTTCCAAGTACGTTAAGAAAAAACTAAATTTAAACAAAAACCACTTGCTTTAATGTTTTTGCAAGAAAATCAAAAAATAAAGCAAGTTGCAATTTCAGTTTTCTTGGCTAGATAATTTTCTAACTTCAAAATATAAAAAAACGGTTATATCTAGTTAAAATTTTACAAAAAAAAAGTACTCATTTCAACACAAGTCATATTTTTGTTTAAAAAGCTAAAAAACTTATCGATAAAAAAAATACTTTTTTTATTTTTGTAAGACACATTTGCATGTTTTATTCGTCTTTATCGAAAATAAAGTAAAAATAAAAGATAACTTTAAATTTGTTAAATAAATACACTTAAACTTGTATGCATGCAATAAAATTTTAAAATATTAGGGAGGTTCATATTTAAAGAAAGTTGTTTTTGTTTGGCTGCAGGACCACGTAAATAAATAAAATAAAAAATAAAAATTCGTGATATTTTTGTTTTTATATTTTTATTATGTTCCCAATATTATTAATTCAACATTTTTTATTTTTTCGAATTTATTCTATGGGCTAAAAATGTTGCATATAATATAAAGTTACCTTCAAAAGGAAATAATTCCCAGTTTCTAATTATTATTAATATTAAACAAAAAACACAACATAATATTACAAAGATAATTGCATGTAAACAATTAAAATATATAATAAAACAAAACTTCACAATAACACTTGTGCGACTACTTATTAGATTTTCTTAACTAAATCTAGTTTATCGAACGTCTGTTTTTGTTTATTAATTGTCTGTATATGTGTGCACAATTTTCTGTATCTTGTCGGTAATTGAGACGAAGCTGTGGATTAACATCAATAATATGCAGCATCTCCAATGTAAATCTCCTTTTACTCCTTCAAAATGCGGTTTGTGATTTTTCAACGTACAGTGGGCTGCTAGTGCAGTTTTTTTTCAATAGGTTTGTCAATAGCTTTATGGTCAGATTTATGCGAAGATATTCTTGTCTTAAGTTTTGTTTTTGTCGTCCCAACGTATACTTTATTGCATATATTGAGCCCGTCACCACTACAGGGAATTTTGTATACCACATTTGACTTGTCTTCCTTTTTAATTTTTGATTTTGTTTTGCTAAATAGCTGATTCACAGGGTTGTCCGTTCTAAATGCTAGTTCAAAATTTTCTTCGTAATAAATACCTGAGTTTTTCCATCTATCCGAGAGTCCAGAAACATATGATATGCTCTTACACCTTTTTGGTTCTCTTACCACCTGTTTCCTGTTGATTTTTGCACGTGTTATACGATTTTTAATTGTCCTTATTGGGAAGTCATTCATGGTTGAAATATTCGTTATTATTGTTACATTGTTTTTATGGAATTCCGTGTCGTATGAAATTTGATGCTGTATTTATAATAATTTTTCTAGGGTGCTTAGAATTAAAATTTATCAATCGACCCGAGGCTGTTGGTTTTTGATACCAATTAACTTTTATATTGTTCCCTTTCCTCATAGCAATAGCGTCTAAGTTTGGTAGTTGGTTGTCATTTTCTTCCTCCATGGTTAACTGTATTTGTCCATTAAATGAAATTAGTTTTTCGATGGTGTCATTTATTCTGTCTTTTTTTACTATTGCGAATAAATCAATTGACATATTTCATAATCATCCTCGGTTTTTCGTCCATTTTATCCAGTGATATGTCGAGAAGTTGTTCCATAATTATATCAGCTATGACTGGTGAGGCTGGAGAGCCCATCGGCATTCCCTTTCTTTGTTCATAGATTTTGTCATCAAACACTAAATATCTACTTTCTTTGATACAAAACCTCAACATGTCCAAAAACAAATCCTTAGGTATATTTGTAAGTGTCTCTAAAAATTTCCATTTTTCTTCAATTGTCCTTTGCGCTAAATTAATTGGAATGCTGGGAAACAATGAAACCACGTCAAATAAAATAAGAACTTCGTCGTCGGCGATGCAAGTGTTATTTATTCTTTAATTAAAGTCTACAGCATCATTAATATTATATTTCGAATTTTCCGTCAAGTGTTTTAATATGTCTACCATGTATTTGGAGCATTCATTTTAGATTTTAAAGAAATCACTACACTCAAAAGAAAAATCAATCCATCCGTACTTAAATCAATCCGAAGCGGTATTAGTAGTACGGTGAGTACGGATTTTCTTGAATCAAGTAGAGAGAGATTGATTCAGGTACGGATTTTTAATCCCAAAATACTTAAATTATCCATATTCAATCCCGTTTTCGGACTTGAAATAATCTGAAAATGAGATTTATTTAAGTAAAACTAAGATTAAATCAATCTCAAAATGACCTTGATTGTAGTAATATAAAGCTGATTTTATTCCGAATTCATGATTGAAAAAAAAGAAATTACAAAGAAAAAATGATTATGATTGATTTACTTACCCGTATTACACATTACAGAATGACAAAGCATCAACATCATGCCCGATATTGTTTATATTTTAGAAATCTTATGTACTTATTTAACCAATAATATAATCTAAATGAGTAGCATGAGTTCAAATTTACTTTTTAACCCTTCGTTGTACACATGAGTCTGGCCAGACCTTTTTCCATGTGTAAAAAAAATCAAAACATGCGCAAGCCGGAGGGTTGAACAAAAAAATAATATGTGTATGTATGAGTTTTTTCCTGTTTTGATATTTCTACACACAATAAGCAAACCGGTTTTTCCAAACTTCCCTGTAGGAAGTCAAACACATTTATAAGTAACTTCAAACTGGTTTTTTTATAACCACATCTAGTTGATTAAGTGACTTTTTTCCTTGTCGACGACTCACTATTTTAACAAGGGCATGTCATAGGCAGTAGTCAATTGGCCATCTTTGCATGACTTTTAAACTGACTACTAACTACTTATTTTTCAACCAATTTGTAGTTAATTTATAGTATAGTCGGTTTATAATAAATTATTTAAAATTGATATAATTCTTGTCAAAAAAATATGTGTTCCTATGAACAAACATGCATATTTTTATATAGAAATTAATATTTAAGAACATTTTGCATCAACTTGCTTTAAGTGATAATGTGTAATAGTGCTGAAATAAATACGCTACATAATTTCTAGTACATAAAGAGATTTAAATCGTTTTAATTTTTAATTATTTTAAAAAATTTGTATATATTTTTTTCATTTGACTTTATGGCATGCTTGTTTCACTTATTTTGTTTTTATTTGTGTTTTACGTGTGCCTCTATGCAATATGTTTGGTTGATATCTGCATGTGAATTAAACCAATTTGTAGTCATTTGAAAAATAGTTAACTTATAGTTAGTGTTTTCTGCAACTGACTATTTAATTTACTACAGGGTTGTGTTTTGTTGTAAATATAAAAAAAAAATTTTAAAATGGATTGATTTTCGAAAGTAATAACATGTAGGATTGTTTGAGTACGTTTAAGTGCTATTCGTACTTGAATTTTTGAGTACGACTCGTACTTAAAGTAATCCCAAAAAATTTTAATTAATCCCGAGTGTTTTTCTTTCTGTATAGAAACCTGTATTTTTTATGCTAATAAAAACATATAAATTTAAATTTTAAAAATAGCCACAACCCTAATAGTGCAACTATATGAAAATTTTGTATGTATTTTTCATGGTTAAGTATAAAATATTTAGTGTAAAATATTTAACAACAATAAAACACTCTCTCACAAAAGTACAAAATAATCGTACATTTTACTTCTGAAGTGAAAGGGGGGAAAAAATAAAATAAATTGTTGAAAAGTTTTTATGGGGTGTTAACATTGATTTGTGCTATTTAAATGTTGGGCTTATCTTTCTGGTCTAGTGGTTTAACACAGAACTACTTCTGCATATTTGTGGTTAAATACAGAACTACATCTGCATACATACAAAAGGACACTTAAACTAAATACTCTCTAATTTAAAATATTTTGTAAAACATTTGCACATACAATCTCACAATAGACAGATGACATTTGTGAGTATTTCTAAACTCCCAGTCAGCATTTTTTGAAAAAGTTATCTTATATAATGCAAGGAACACAACTGGAGCGAACAAGAAAATCTTGGTGGCAAATATTCATACTTGAATAGGACAAGGGTGTTTTTTATAGCATGAAACAAGTTTATATCATAGACGTAGAAAAAAAAATATGGTTGGAGGTAACCATATTCTAAGAGCAACATACTATGTTTGGTTTTTAACAATGTTTATGTTTGCAGGCTCTCATATTATGTTTAAATATGACCATGGTATGGTTTAAATCAACAAAATGTTTCCTTAAATCAATCATAATATGGTCAAAATTAACCATATTTAAGTCAATAATGACTATAATAATGGTCAAAACTTAACATATTATGTTTAAAATTAACAATAATATGGTCAAAATTTCCCGGAATTTTGAGAAAAGTAACCATATTATGGTCAGGATTGACAATAATATGGTGAATGCTAATCATATTATGGTTAATCCATTTTATCAATTTGTTGGTTAAGTGTCAAATTTTAATTTTATTTAATTTAAAATTCTTGATAAGTGTTACGTTCCACTTTTATAAAAAATCCGGTTTGGTTCATATTCCAGCCTGTGACGACATTCATATTACCATTTTATCTGTTCTACTAGTTTTTTCTACGTAAATTTATGTATTTAAATCAATAATTAAAATAAAATGAATGAGAATTTTATGCAAACCAAGTAAAATGCAAGCGACCAGAATGATGTTAATTAATTAATCATACAATGTTTTAAAATATTATAGTTTCGAACATATTATTGTTATTAAATATTAACCATAACATGTTTGGAGGCAACCATAATATGGTTATAGCTTTTGGATGGGTGAATTTAACCATAATATGGTTACCGTGATAACAATATGGCTAAGGTAACTATATTTTAGTTAAGTGTATGGTTGTAGCTTTATTTTATTAAAACATTATATTGTTAAATTCGACCATATTTGAAGTTCCACTTTATTCCACTTTATTGTAAAATGGAAACAAAATATTATCAATTGTGAAAAAAGTTTTTTTAAAAACAACAAAAGTTTGTTTGTTGCCATTGCAGGGATCATAATCTGTTTTTTTTAACCATTCTTCAACCATATTTTTTCTCTACGTGTACGAAAACAAGGAAATGTATTTTAAATATCAATGAATTCATTGGAAAGACAATTTTATGAAATTAATGTTCAAATATGACCGCCACGAATGGCGCGTAGAAGGTGAAATCTGGAACACCATTTTACAACAACTTTTTTTTAGCATACACTTAAACAATTTTTTGTCATGATTAAATTTTAACAAATAAATATTACCGTTAATGTACAAAGATATTTTATTTAATTTAAAAATTTAAAAACGAAACAAATAAATAAAAGTCCAATATTTTGATTTTAAAGCTTAACTTGAGGCCTATGCTACGAAAATCTTTATAAGATGGCTAAAAACCCTGAAAAATTGTCAAAAATCGTTACTTTTGATCGACGTTAATGGTTTAAATTACGTGAAATTTTAAAAAAAAGTCAAAACATTCCGTAAGAGAAAGTTAAGAAGGCAAAAAAAACTAATACAGTCGAATAATTTTTTTTTTAAATAGCGCAGACTAATTTCTCAAAAACATGAGCCAATCTGACACTTCCAAAAGTACTTTCGCACTCAGGGGACTCCCCCCTAATAGTTCGAAAAGGATTCATCGAAGTTCATTTTTTTTCGGGTCAAAAACTATCACAGTGTTATTAATTTAACGTGTTTTTGAAACGAAATATATGGATATAAAGTTGCCTTGTAAACTTATTGTTATGTATCATTCTTACAGACACTTCTCTATCTCTTTAAGAATTAAGCTTTTCTTATGCTAAGCAATTATTTACTTGTACATTTTTTTTGAATACAATAAAAGTTAGTTATTGATTGAACTCCAACAAAAGCGTTTCAATACACTACACTTATTTTATAAGGGCAAACATTAATTTAAAAAAAAAAAAAATTAAGACTATCATGACTCTATAAAGTCTTACGAGAAATATGTAATCAACTGTTCTAAAGTCAGAAGTGGATTTTCTATGACAAGCACATGCTTAAGGTTTATAGCACAATAGTTGGTATACAATTGGTCAGTAGTACTAGTGACAACGCCATTAGCAAATTAGAAGGATGCAAAGCACAAAATTCTCATATTATTCCCATGGTAAAATTATTTTGTTAAATACATACAGCCTGTTCAACGTTTTCGAACGTGAACGTTCGCATAGAAAATTATATGTAAAACAAAAACAATATTCGACAATTTGTAAGTTAATAATAATATTTTCTTTCTTGTTAAGTACTTTGGTAGAAATCAATCTGAGTATTAACCCAACTTAGATATTCTTGAATCACGCACAGTTTGAGATTTACTTTTATCTCAGTTTTACTTAAGTCAATCAATCTAGCGTTCTGTACAATATTTATAGAAATCCATGCTTACCGTACTATTAAAAAAGCTTTGGCTTGAGTTAAGTATGGTTGGATTAGTTTTTCTTTTCAGTATGAGGGACGTTGTGAAGTTTTTAACCAGATCTCTAGCTCGTTTTACATGACGACTATCTTAGCATAATATTTTCATGGGAGCTTGGTGAAATAACAAATCGACTTGCTTAACAAATTTTTATCCCACGTCGAACTAAATAATTTTTCAACACTTAATGACGGAGTAGATACAATTGTACTTTCATACATTTGTTTCTTCATACATAAATATATCTTTTTCATTTCAAAATTATTGAAATTAGCTTTTAATCCATGTTCGAAAATAAACAGCACACTATTTTTAATTCGGCGCACACACCCAAGAACGATATGTATTTTTGTTAGTGATTGTGTAGGCGAAATCAACCCGTAATACCATTTGTTGCAATTTTAAAGAAAGATCCGAACATTATATATTGTTCTGTTCTTCGTTAAAAACAGAACAATTGTAGTGATACTGTAGACAATCATTATATTTTAATGTTCTATAGTGTTTCTTTTTTACAGTGATAAAGAAATGAACAAACAAAAACATTTTTTGTAAATACCGCACCACAAATAGCTTGTATGTGTATATGTTTTGTTTATGTAAAATTATTTCACAGGGGTCTAATCACCGCATTCGATACTATCGTATCGAATAAACTATCGAATGTTTTTGCACACGATAGATACTGACGTATCGAATGAAAACTCGAGAAATGTAATGTCGAGTTACTCGATATCGAATGCTATTATTTCAAATTCAAAAAAATAGACCCCAGGCCTTTTGTTTTTTTTCGTATGTGTATTTTGTTTTTGTAAAAACTTTTTGGTTTTTTACCAGTCTAAAGCCATGCAGCCATGTCCTTAGTCTGACTGCAAACTTCTACTTTACAATTCCATCTTAAATCCAATTTAGTGCTATGGTATTCAATTATGGGGCACTTCCACGGCCTCTAATATCGAAAAAATTCAAAGGCGCCAAAATAAACTTCTTTGAATAATTACAGCTGCCCTTTGTTTTGTTAAAAACTAAAATATTCACAAGAGCTCAATGTGCCATTATTAAAACTATGATTACGAAATATGCAGTAAAATACTTCAAAAGGCTCGAATTGCATCCGAACTCACAAACTCGAAATATTTTAAACGATAGCGGCCACATTCGCTTAAGGAGAAGATACACTGCAGCACTTACCCATCGAGATAAGCGATAAACACCTATATATGTTGACAAAACCCTTGATGAAGAAAGTTTTTGTCTGGCGCTGGCAGGACATAAAATAAAAGTATTAGGACTATTGTTAGTTCATGTTTAATATATGAAGATTCAATAAATTAAAATTAAATTATTTTTTGATAATAACCGGGCAGGTGCACGGCCTAAAAAACACTCAATTGACAACATCTTTTGTAAGTTGTTGTTGTTTTTATTTTGTTTTTCTTAACCTACTTACAACTACAATTAATGTTGAGAGAATTTCAATTAATTGTAGTGGGGAACGTAAGATGAGATAAACCCACTGTTTATTGTTGATGTGTTTTTGTTTAAGCTTTGATATTATTACAAGTAGAACTGTTGCTATAATTCTTATACGTTTAACAGTTTTATTTGGTTTAATATCTTTAGTTTTTCTAAAATCTTTATGGATGAAGTTTCCTGATGATCTGGCCTAAGCAACCAGTGAAATGAGCATAGGAATAGCTTATCCCATCAACAATAAATTCCAAGTGTTTTTATCAATAATAAAAACTGGGAATTTAGAACGAATAACAAAATCTTTTGAAGATTCAATAAATAAATAATGAAAAAAAGCGAAAATTATATTACAGCTTAAATTTTTAAAACCGACTTCAACATGCATTTCTTGCAAACGAATGCAATATATATAAAAAAATGTTTAATAATTCTATTAATGTTCTATAAATTTTTCATACAAAGTGTTTGAAGGTACAACTGTACCTATACAGTCTTAAAAGGCTGTAAAATAAAATATTTTAAGATGAAGGAGTTGAGTTTTTGCTTTTAAATTTCAAAAATATAGGAAAAGTTAAAGTTTCAAGATGTCAGAAAATTTCAAGTATTTGTCGTATATGAGAAAAAATTTATTGCAATTTCATAATGAGAAATGTACAATTATACCTTATCAGTTCGCAAGGAGTATAAATAAATATTTGTATATTTAACTAGCATTTATCACGCTACTGCGTTAGCGTCTCCCTTTCTGTTATAAAAATGTTTATATGCTAAAGTTTATGTTTATGTTATGTTTTCTGCACCAGGATAATTTTATGTTTCTAAGGCCAATACTAACAGAAATTCAAGAAGTACCAGTTAAAGATAAAAAAGTACCAAAAAGTTCCCTAATAGAGCCTTATATACTCAGGATATTGCATGATGAATTTTATGTTTTTGGGTCCAATATTTGCAAAAGTAAATAAAAGTTATGGAACAAAAAAGCTATGGAAAGAAATTAAATTGCCGTATTTTCCCTTTTTGGTACCTTCTTATCCCCACTGAAGTATTAAAAATTGCAATATTGTAGTAGGAGTCCATGTTTACCCCTTATACGTTCGAATTTCGAAAAAGTACCAAACTACTATTTGTGTTTTTTAGATAAGTTTCGAATGTGATATAGCCTTTATTTCTATATAAATTGTTTTAAGAGATAGATAAGGTGACAAAAAAAGTTCCAAAATACAATTTGTATCCCTTAACTCCCTAAAAGGGCCGAATTTAAAAAGTACCAGACACCTATCCGCTTATTTTTCTTAGCAATATGGATAAGTATCTGTCAGTTTTGGTAATATAAGGTGACCACATTTACCCGTTTTTACCCCCTAAACATTCGAATTTCCAAAAATTCCGTCTTACACAGAAAAAATTATTGCGAATTATTTTCAAACAAACGCTTGTTTGAAATTTTTTTTAATTTCTACAAATTTTTTTACTGATGCAATAAAAATTTTTGTTTGATTTTTATTTAACCAACAAAAATATTGGTTTCTAGTTTTCATAATTGTGTATGAAATATTTAACGCTCTTTAATGTTGTCGTTTTTTGCATTTTTTTTATTTGATCGTAAGCAACCCTTCTATATGTGAAATATAATAACAACAACACAAAACACATACAGTCTATTTTGGGACGCTTTAAAAAAGTACAACAAGAAAAAAGATGAAAAATATCGCGACGAGGTTATTAGTAAAAAAAAACAAAAACAATAAAAGGTAAAAAAAGGTTTCATTATTATTAAACAACAGAAACAACAACAACATTATAAGAAACAAAATAAATTTTTGGTTGGTTTCAAAGTTTGGTAAAAAAGAATGAAAAACAAAATCCCGTATTCAATTTTTCAGAACTGTTTAGTTAAATACATCAAATAGAAAAACAAAATGATGACGAAAAACATGTCGAGTCGGTCTGCTGCCGTTTTTGGTTACATTTGTTCTTCTTTAGCCAAGGAAAGGATACAGCAACAGTGAGTGATGAAGAAAAACATTGTGTGCATAAACAAGACTTGATTCAAAAATTATTCCAACAAAAAATGCGTCTCAAAGCCAGCCGCCGCTCTGCTTTAGCCTTCAACTTCTCCTTCAGTGATAGCTTGGGTGCGCGTCATTGCTTGTGAAAAAATTTTTGTTTGATTCAGCAAAATTATTTGTTTGAAATTTATATGAATTTCAGTAAACTTTTTGTTTGATTCTGTAAATTATTTGTTTGAAAAAATCAGTGTTTTTTTTTCAGTAAACAAAATGCAAATAAATTGTTTGAATATGCGAATTTGTTTGTAGGACCGATTTCAGACAAAAAATGTTTTGATTCTACAAATTTTTTGTTTGAATTCGAAAAATAATTTTTTCTGTGTAGTGGATCGATTTAGGGAGAAAGCAACCTTCGGTCCAAATTCAAGTTTTTAGCTTCAGGCTTTTAAGCCTATAGTACACGGAATGTAAAAAGCCACATGTGCATGTGATTCTGACGTAATTTTGACGTCACTTCAAAGCCACAATAGCAAGTTCGTGTTGTGTGATGACGACAAAATTACGTCAGAACCACATGCGCATGTAGCTTTTTACATTCCGTGTACTATAGGCTTTAGGCTGTACGGTGATGAATCAGTCAGTCAGTCAGTCAGACAGTCAGTTAGTCAGTAACGTTACAATTTTATATTATATCTAATTAAATTTAATATACTTTCGACAAATTTTGTTTTCTTGGCTTGATCTTTGTAGTCCTAATTGCGCTATCATATCAACTGGCCTTAACGCTTGTCTTTTTACTTAATGAAATAATATGCCGACCTGTGCCCTGTTTGTCAAAACTACAACAGGGCCTTGGCATAATTACAATAACAAACGAACGTATCAAAGTTATTTTTTCCGAGTCTCCGTTTAATATTTCGATACAGAAGTATTCTAAATAAAATCTCCAATTATCTGTTACTACCTTCATATATAAAATTAAATGTCAATATCTAATCCTTATATTCAAAGCGAGAAGCTTTAAAATGTAAATTTGATAAAAATTTATTTAAGTGTCTTTCTTATTTCCTTTTAGATTTTTTAAAAAAAATTGTTGTATTTTTCCCCAAAAATTTTATTGCACAGAATACGAAAATAAAAGAAAAAAATCTCTTTTTATATTTAGTCTATTATTCATCAATACAACGTTGTATTTCAAAACACCAAATGGGACTTAATTTGCCTCCATGTCCTGTTTTTAGAAATCATGCATTTTTAATGAACCGTAATTAAGTAATCTTTTATTGGTTAATTCATAAAATTTGTACCAAACAATATGTGATTAGTTTTGAAGTATACTAAATGGTTTATTAATCATATTATATTAATACAATAGGGAGGCTCGACAAAACTGAACTTTTTAAAAGTTTCTCAAAAGTATTCTGAAACACAGGGTTTTAAAATCGGTTAAAATTACATTATTTACATAAAGAAAAATACATTTGTCGCCTGAATTGTTTTCAAATCTTTCTTTGCATAGAGACACCCCTAATTTTTTTTTTAGTAATGTGTAAACAGAAGTTGGTGCAAATGTGGGTCATTACAAAAATATTTATTTATGTTTATTAATGGCAAAAATCAATATTTATAAATAATGATTTTTTTAATTAACTTCTATTAGCTGTAATTTATCACTATAATTCGAATAAACGTATTAAAAAAATAACCTCCTCAGTAGCGCACTGCATCCCACTGGTCCTTTTTCAAATTCCCTTTTTAAGCTGTCGAGTGTTTAACTAATGCATAACAGGCACGTAATTTTTTCCAAATTGTTAACAATTTTGTTGAATTGTGACTGCATTAAATATATTTACCAAAAGTTTTTTAACAGCTACTTTTAAATCCGGATTCCGTGGTTGAGTTTTTGAAAAAATTCCTGTTAATATCTAACGGGATAACAAAATTTTATCCTGTCTAGCCGGCTGCTCATTTAAAATAAAGCTCAGAAAATGGCAAGAAAAAAATACAAGGGCTTTTTGTATTATTGATAGATAGTGAGGAGGTAGACCTTTTTTAATAATAAGAGCCAAAACAGAATAACACAAAATATTTCTAAGATGCAGCATAGACAGATGCATAGACATAGACACATTTTGTCATGATTTAAACCTTCATATAAAAAATGTTTCCTATATGGGAGTTAAAAGCGGTTGTAGAGAATATACATATCAAGCTTAACTCTCAAGATTATAACAATTTAAAAACTATAGCCCGGAAAATTCCAATTATCCCCGGCGAAAAAAGTGCTTTCCTCCAAAAAATCTTTGGGGATTTTCACGAAGTTTTTATCTCCATTTACAAAGAAAAAATCTCCTATTTTAGAACACTGACAACAATAAATGTTGGGAGAATTTCAACCAATTTTAGTGGTGAATGTAAGAAAAGATAAACCGACTGTTTTATGTTGGTATTTTGTTTAAGCTTTGATATCGTTGCAAATAAGACTTTTTTGAGTGTTTGCAATTCTCATTCACTTTGCAGTTTTATTTGCTAATATCTTTGTATTTTCTAAAATTTTTTGGGAGAACGTTTCTTGATGATCTGGCCTAAGCAACCATTGTAATGCGCACAGAAAATAGCTAATCCTCCAACAATAAATTTCAGAAGTTTTATCAAGAATAAAAATTGGGAAAAACGCATGACAAACAAAATCTTATTAATTAAAAATTTTGTATTCCCAAAAACTACTATGATTATTGAAGAGATAGTTTGTTTTAACTGAATTTGGTAAATTTGGCCGTTTTTTTTAATATGCTCTTCAAATCTTATTTTTTTTTAAATTTGTTAAGAGTTCATTCCCTAACTTTACTGGATCTCTGTATGTCTTATTGGGTAGCTTATAAATGTGCACCGACTTTTTTAAATTTTGTATTAGTGCTTCGCTTAACATAAAAAAAAAATTTATTGGGCTGTTTCGTATGCTTTATAGGGAATTTTTATTGCTGTTTTCTAAAGGCATTTTAACAGATAGAAAAATTAAATCTAACTACAAAAAAAATAATTGATTTTAAAGTTAAACAAATACATATCGTCGGTCTTTATTCACAATCTCCTATCTGCAAAAAGACAATGGTTGAGGGGAGCAAAAGAACTGATTCGAACGCGAACGAATAAAATTAAACTTTCTTCTACAATATTTTCTAAGAATTATGGATAATTTACAAGTATTCTGTTTTTATTGTCCTTCTCAATATTTACTTCGCTAACGCAGATAGGGGATTGTGCATTAAAACTTTGATAACATTTCTTTTAATACAAGTATATAAGAGCTTTTCTTTAATAAAGAAAAACTTGTATCTTTATATTAACCAGCAAAGGCAAAACAGTTAAGAACACTCTTATCCTCTGTTTGCCAATCGATGCATCTAGATGTGAACAAAAATATAAATCATTTGAAAGAAGTGCATTATGTATATTTTATTAAGATCTGAGGGGGCAAAATGGGTAAAAGCGGCTAGATTCGGTAGTCTAAGAGACAAACAAATTTATTTCTTATCGTTGTTCATTAGAAAAAGAAGCGGACAGGTGTCTGGAACTTTTTTTTAAATTCAGTGCTTTTTGGGAGTCAACGGGCTTTAGCTGAACTTTGGACCGAAATTTTATATTTTGAAATATTATACAAAATTTGTAAATTTGTAATTACCTGAAAAATAAAAACATGGTACTTTTTCGAAATTCGTACGTTAAAGGGGTCAATTTTTTTGCCTATTCTTGATACTTTTTTTAGAAAACACTTTTCTCCATTCATTAATTATAAGCTCTCACTTCAATATTGAAATTTTTGATACTTCAGTGGGTAAAAAATATCTAAAAGGGGAAATACGGGATATTGAATTTCTTTCTATTACATCGGTAAATCTTTGACTGGTACTTCTTGAGTTTTTATTTGTACTGGACTTAGAAACATAAAATTCAATTTTGAGTCCAGAAAGGGATACCAATCCAGAAAAAAAATGGGATTTTTGGGATTTACTCAATCTCAAATTTGTTAACAAAATTTTTTTAGTGTTACATTTTTTAATTCCCTTAGAGGACAGGGAACACAATATTCATATTTTTGAAAACTTAAACTTTGTTATTCTTTTTAAGGGAATGCAAATATAAAGAAATTTTAACGTGGGAAATGCTGAAAATAATTTATTCATTAATTTCGAAAAGGGCTCAGCTACAAAAATAAAAAGTGTTCACAGAGACACAAAAACCGAATATCTCTTAAACCATTTGACTTTTTGAAGCAGAGGTTTTTCCTTTTATTCTAAGCCTCTTTTTATGTTATAATCTAAAAAACAAAAAATTATTTAAGTTATATTTTAAGTAGAAACTTTAGAAAAAAAGAAATAAAAATTTATTGTTTATTTTCCACTTTATTCGTTTAATACGTTGTTACAGTAAATTATAAATTAATGCGATAAATTTTCGAAAAGAAAACTGTAAACCAATAATAAGCGAATTTAAATTTCAATTATTCATTTAAAAAACGGGCATGTACTAAAAATCGAAATGAAGTGGAATTAAAATTTAACGAGATTTTGATTTCGATTATTAACAAAACTACTGTAGATTTTCCTGTTTTTAAGAGTTGTTCTTATAAATATAATTGGTACTTAAAATATGAAGTATATAAAAAGGAATATTTTTAAGAACTTTCTTTGCAGGCTCGTTTTAAAAATTTGTTCGATTTCAATTCCACTGCATTTCGATTTATAGAACATACCAGAAAAACTTACAAATAAATCAATTACAGTTTGCTTTATTCAAACTGTCATTGTGTCATTCAGTTTGTAATTCCTACATTATTGATTTTAGACCAAAGTATATCTGGGTCCTTATGAGGAGAGAAGTTGATAAAACGTCTTACGTTTGATATATTTTTTCGAAGACCCCAAATACGATAGGGGCTAAGTTGTTTATATTTATGTCACATATAGTCCAATATCGGTCAATAAATGGCTGAGATATGAGCAAAAAATCACGACTACCTTTGTGGTTGTTTTTTTTTTTTTTTTATTTAAACGGGTTCAACGCTAAGCATAACAAACACATACACATGTTTGTACATGGTTGGTCGCTTAAATAAAGAAATACATACCTACACATTAGAAACGGTTTTATTTCCGTTTCGATTTATAAGAATTTATGAAAAGATATTAAGACCAGTATAAATTTTTGCAGTTAAATCTAAGTTAGTGGTGCTGAATTTACCCGCAAAAATGGCCACACTTCTTAAAAGTCTTCATTAAAAATCGCACAAAAATGCAGGGTTATCACCTTGAAAAAAAAATAAAAGAAAATTTCTGTGCTCTTTTATATCGTCATATCAAATTATTTTAACAATCAACATGATGTGGCCATTTCTAATATTCCCTTAAGATTATATTTTTATACCATCCAGGGTATACTTAGTTTGTCATTCCGTGTGAAACATTTTTACTTTTCATCTCATTAAGTAATTCCTCCTTGAGTAATTCTAAGTCGATTTAGCCATGTCCGTCTGGCAGATTGTCCGTCTGTTGAAAACACGCTCTCTTTCTAAAAACTCAAAAGAAATGAACAAACTTGGTGTCAAATTTCTTGTAGTTATCCTAAGCAGTTTCCAGCAAAATCGGTTCAGTAGGAAAATGTGGAACCACCACCTAAAAATATTAACAATTTTGTTCCAAAAACTAACATTAATGGTGGAACAATGCACAGAATGATAAAAGATTTTGGAAAAAATCGTTTTATTCGACTGCAAATCACACTGTAAAATTTCGTGAAAATCGGTCCGTAATAAACCCTTCTCCCAAAAAAAAGTTAAGTACGCCTAAAACCATTAATGCTAACATAGCAAAATTTGGCACGTCATATAATATTATAATAATAAATATCTATAAAAAGCATTTATCTTTTAATTTTCAAAGCCCACGAATCCCGAAAAATCCCGGCATCCCGGGATTTGCTTTTTTAAATCGCGGTTTTTGCGAAAACCAGCCCCGATTGTCATCCCTTGTCCAGAGTGGTTTAGAAACTATAGGAGGAGACTTTTTGGAACTTTTGGTTTTTCAAATGATACTTTCTGATTTTTTTATATTATTGAACTTAAAAAATTAAATCAAGCATTCACGGACTTGAGTGAATGTGACATTCTCATCTGTTATTGCAATTAGAAAAGTTTTTAAACGTCCTTTAATTAAAAATAATTTAACTTACCTCAACCGAATAGGGTTATTATTTTAAGTTATTTTATGATCTTTAATATAACACCTTTAGTAATAACACCTTAACAAACTCTTTTATGCATGCATACATTGCAATCCCATGAAATTATTGTGTAAGAGATTTATAAAATATTTGACAGCCATTTCATTAAAAACAGTTCCTTAAAAATTAAAATTCTAACTTGAATTGCAGGTATTCAATCCCATTATAAATGTTTGCATTATCTTTTTAGTTAATTTAAATAAAATTTCGTCCAATAATAACTTCTTTAAGCACAGAAAGCCTTTCATCAATTATAATATTCTTTTACATGCATAAGTAAAATTTTTTCTAAAATGTAATTTCTTAATAAAAATTGTAATTTAAGTCAATAATAATTTTCATAGTTGGCTTTCGACCTACTTTTCTTCAATTCGCTATCCCCTTTCCAACATTTATCTACCATTTCCTGTTTAGTGTAGATGATCGTTTAACCCTTTTAAGCCCAAACGTCCTTGGGGCCATTTTGTTTTTCAAAAGTAAATTTTAAACGCGAAAAGCATTTACTGACATATCGCACTTGATCATATTCCCTTTTTAACTTGAATTAACTCAAAACTTAAACATTTCCAGTGGAAGCAAAACAATTTTTAATTTTACATCAAAGGGTTAGGGAAAAGAGTTTTAAGCCCAAATCGTTTCTTTTCTTAAAGTAGAAAAATAGCACGTAATTTTTTTTTCAGCGGGTAGATTTTAAGGTTATTCGTCGATTTTTTCCAAAAAGCGAAGAAATAAAAAGTTCAAGTTAATACCCTCTTTACGATCAAGTGCGATAGGTGCCAGTTTAAAGTTAGTTTGAAGTAAGGAACAGCAAATTTGTTTGTAATATTTCTAAAAGTTCTACACATACAATAAGAGCAAGAAAGGGTCAATTCAATTATCTTAATGTTCTATAACCACAAATCCATAATAAAATAAATGTAATTACAGGAAAGTATTCATCTTTGGATGAAGTTTCCCGACGATCTGGCCTAGGCAACCAGTGAAATGCGCATAGGAATTGCTTTTCCCTACAACAATAAATTTCAGTTTCTCAATAGTATGAAATGGGAATTTTGAATGAAACCTTGTTAATTAATTTTTGAATCCCAAGAAAAACTTTGATATGCAAGCTTTTGTTTAACAAAAGCTGACAGTAAATTTGTATTCATTTTTATCGAAGAATATCTTCTTAATGAGCCACACTTTAGCAACAAATTATAGGTTTACCTGCGATATTTTTGTTGGTGGCTTTGGTTGTTGTTATTCCCTACAGCATCGTAGATAAAGAGGGTGTTACACGTTTGACAAGTATAAAAATGTAGGTGCTACATAAACTTTTAAGTAAATCGATCGACTAAAAATGGCATATCCGTCCATCTTTCTGTCTGTTGGTTGACTCAAGAATTATTTCAACCTTTAACTATAAAATTTTGTTTTATGTGCCCAGAGATTCCACAAATCTTTATTATAAATCACTGCATCTGATTTGTTGCAGGTATATGGTATTTTTTTGTCAAACGGGCCAGATTATACTTTTATATTAATTGTTAGTTTTGAATAGTTTGGACACTTAATTCGTTGAAACTTTTGCAAAATTTTTCTAATTTCTTTTATTGTTTTCCTGTCTGTTTCGATTTGCAACTCAATACATCTTCACTCGAATATGACCGAGATAGTCTTTATTTTATGTCTTTTTACTTTTCTGTTCTTTTCGTTAGAGAACCTTAATCATCAAGTTCGTCTGCTTCACATTCTGTCGTTTATTTCATTTTGTGGTTGTGGCAAAGTTGTCTTTAAGACATAAAATGAAATTTACCAAATTTGAGAAGAGAAAAGTGGAGAAAATACATGTAAACTACATAAATTGATATCAGTGGAGGTGTTGGATGCAAGTTTTTATTTTTGAAGAATTTAAGAAAATGTTTTTAAAAGTTTACTGGAAACGTAAGGAAAGTAAAAGTGCAAACAATTTTTGGTTACAATAAGGTAAATGTTGAAAATATTAAGGCTCAAATTTACAGTCATTAGTTAATTATTAGTAAACTAAAATGATAACTATTGCTTAACTAATGTTTCATATTTACAATAATTTTTTAAGTAAAAATTTTATTCAGACCAAAACTCTATTAAAATAATTAATATTAAAAAAAATAAGAGAAGTTAACCAATAACATTTGAGGTTAATATGGCTAAGAAAAAGCTGGAACTAATATTTTATATGTTAAACTGTTGTTATTAGCCAGCCAATGACTGTATATTTGGGCCTAAGTGGCTTTAAAAGTTTCTCCTGAATTTTAAATTCAAAAAAATTTTAGTTAAAAAAAAATAGGATAAAAGAAATATGTATGTATATTTACTCTCATATTCATAAAATATAATACAGTTTAAGTTTATTAAAGCTTTATAAAACAAATTTTTTTATTAAAGCTTTATAAAACTAATTTTCTGTAAAAATTTGTTCAATAAACCTTTTACAAATCAAAATTTTTTTTAGGAATATGGGGGTTAATGTTTAGCTTTAAACCGCTATACACATCCTATTCATGAACGATTATTAAATTTAACAAACGTTTATCAAGCCAAAATTTCATACAAAATTAGTTTTGTAAACCTTAATTAAATTTAAATTATTTTTATGAATACAGGCATTAAACAATATTGTTATTTAATTTCCTGAGCTCTTGTTCTTATAAACTTTTATACCACAATCGGCGGAATTGCTGGAATTCCCGTCTTTTTTTTTGTCTATTAATAGGCAATTCCCGCTTATTTTTAAACTAGAGTTTTCAACCGTAAATTACAAGCACATCTAGCTTAACCTAACTCAACAAATTCCAATTCGAATAATTGTAAACGCACAATTACTAATTTTTTTTAATTAGAAATGTCTTCAATAAAACGAATTGCGGGAATTTCCGCATCATGTGCATGAAAAATACTTGCACTTACGTAAAATAATTTGAATTCCCGTCATGGCTGGTATACCAGTCCTTTGTCCGTTTAAAAAATGTTTTAATTGAAAATAGCAAGAATGCCAGTACTTAATTCCCAGCAAAAACTTTTCTTACAAAATAAGCAGAAAAATAATGAGAACTTGACGAGCCGAGAACTTACTTTTCTACTAGAAAAAGTACTTATTTTTGTTCGCGATGTCCCAAAAGTAATCCCTTATAATTTGGCCAATTATAACCTAAAAAATAATATGTTTTTTTTAATTAAAAGTTTTATAAAAATATATAGTTACAAAAAAAAGGGAAAAAATAATTTTTTGCAAATTAATTCAAAAAGGTTTAATCACACTAAATAAGATTGCTTTTATATGCATGAAAGTGTACACAATAATACATTTTTCGAAATGTTGTTCAAAAAACATCGTTTACGTTAAATCGATCAAACTACTTGTGTTCTAATAAAAAAAATATACTGTGGGCGTATTTTTGGAACATTTTTATGTATTTGACAAAACAAATATTAACGGAATATACCATAAATTAATTTAAATAATTATTTAAAATCGTATAATAATAGCTTATTTACATCATTGTATTAAATTTTTTTTTTGTAATGTATAATAATGACTTATTTAATATAATAATAATCCAAAAAGCGGCGAATAAAGCTACAAAGTAATGAATTCAGGAAGTCATTAAAAGTAGGATTGTAAGTAAAGTTTTTGCTGGGTTTTTATACGCAAACGATAATTAATTCTCTGGCAGGAACCAGCTAAAATAAATTTAAGCCGAACGTGATAACATTACAAAACCTCTATAGAAAACTTTCGTTCATTTCTTTTGTAAGTCTAATTTATCTTTTTATTTAAATTTTACTTTTATACAATTTTTGATATTTATTGGTATTTATTTATAGTTAACATCAATTGTTGATTAAAAAAGAAATATGACAAAAGTGGAAAAGTAGAATGAGAAACCAAATTACAATTTAACAGCCATATTCATAAAATGTTCTTAATTTAAGCTTATAATAAACCTCCTATAAAAATTTGTATTCATCAACGAACATTAACTGTTTTATTACTATTAACTGTTTGTGGTGATATTGTGTTTAAGTATGGCAACTTTCTTTATATTTTGCTGCCATTTTATTGCTAGTGATGCATGATACTTTTATTCGGTTCACATGATATTCTATATTTAATTTTTTTTATAGTTTTTTTAATTGTAGAACTTTAAAAATGATTCTTATCAAATACAACTACACTTTGTTTTAGTTTCTTATACTACATTTACACCTACGCAAAATCTAGTACTTACCAAATCTAGTTGTTTTTGACTAGATTTCCCATACAAAACAAAATCTACTTCGTGACTAGATTTCGACGATATCTACTCAAAATCTAGTAGTACTTAATGATGCAACTATGGTTTTTTCAATAAAGCACTAAAAAATACTTCCCTACACAAGAAAAAATGACATTTAAAAAAAACAAAACAAAAATTGTTAAAAAAAATTTAAAAGTTTTATAAAATAAATAAATAAAAAAGTGTAAAAAAATAAAAAAGACGAATAATATTGATAAAATAAATATCGTTGATTATTAATAAAAGCCAATGCAAATTTTTTAATGTATAGCTATTTTTTTTGTGTTTGTATGTGTAACGAAAAGACTTTCAGTTAGTTGTTTTGTTATAAAAACAAAATCTCGCGTATGTCAAAAAAGTGTAATGTAAACGCACTAGATTTCGAAGAAGAATTTAAATCAAATCTACAAGATTTCGGCCTAATGTAAATGTAGTATTAACAAAATCTTGCCAAAAGGTATCATAAACACTTTTGTTTGAACCTTTTTTAAATATACGATAAGAAAGTATTCGAATAAAAAGTTTGTTTACTTTTTATTAACATCACTATTATTATGATTTGTTTATTCTATATTTTTGAACAACAATTCGTCAGTTTAAACAAAAAAACAACTAGAAGCAATAATTTAATAAGTTATTAAAAATAATATCTTGCATTTGCCCCTGAACATATTCTTTTAAACAATATACAAATCTTTTAAATTATTAACTATATAACTTTAAATCGGTTGTCTAAAATAAAAAAAATTTAGTTTAAAGAATTTAACATTTCCATATTAATTAAACATATTTTTTTCATTATTTTTCAACATATTTCACAAAAATAATATTAGAAATGCAGACACTTATCAAAATGTCATTTTATTTTTGGTTTAAAGAAGGGTAAATCGAACAATAAATTTTCTTACTTTATGAATGGTTTATTAAAGGTTTAATAGACTATTTTTCGTTTATAAATACAACTTTAGCAAGTTTGCCTTATACATTGTTAATTAACCATTAATAAATTTTTATGAATACCGCTGTTAATTTGTAAACTCGTTTATAAAAAATTTTTTTTGATGAATTTTGAGTTGTGCCTGTTTATGATTTATGAGCAATTTCACCAATTCTATTTTAGTATTAATTCACATTTAAATATAGTTGTTTAATTTTATTATTTTTTGACAAGAAAAACTAGTTTTAAACATAAATTGATATTTAACTAAATTCGTGAAATTGGCCATTTTGTGTTGTACAGTGTTACTTAAGCAACGTCATAGTTCAATGTATCACATGTTTTAAAATAAAGTGGCTAAAAGATTGGGTTTTCCCATATCATTACAAAACTTAAAATATTTCTGTCAATGTCAAAGTCGAGACAAATTTACCGCAAATAGTTTAAGAGTTCATAAGAACCACTTTTATAAATGTTTTGATGGTGTTGTTTCTCACTACTTAAATGTAAAGAATAAATAAATAAAAAAACAAAAATGCTTTTAAAAAATTAAGCAACGTTTACATCTAGAAAATTGCTTTTGCAAATTGACTTAATGAATAGTTGGTTTTATATGTTGTCATTTTATTATGCACAAAGTTAATCAAATGTCTTTGTGCGAATATTAAAAAAAACAAGTATGAAAGTAGTCGGGCAAGTCCGAACATATAATACCCTTCGTCACAGTATTTAAAAACAAATTTTCGAGAGTGTACCCTACATCATGGACTCGCCAGAACAAAATTATGTTGCGAGGCTAAGATTCTTATCAACGTTCTTTGTGCCAAATATTTTTTAGATATCTTCATCTACACGCAAAGAAAAAACATGGTTGTGGTAAACATATTCTAAGAGCATCATATTATGATAAAATTTATGATTGTAGTCACCATATTAAGATTATTATCGAATCATATTATGACTAAATATACTCGTAATATTACATCATAATATTTTTGCCATAATCATATTATTATTATTATGTTAATTATACTAAGTTAAGAAGTTATCAAATTATTGTCATGTTAATCATAATTAGTTAAGAACTAATCATATTATTGTCATGTTAATCATAATTAATATAGAAGCAATCATATTATGATACAGCCCCTTTCATAACTGTCATAAAAATATAAAATAAATTAAAACTTTTTTGCATCGATTTTGTATTTTGTAGCTTTTTACAATTTTTCTTAATGTGAATCAAACAGTGGAATTCAATAAAAGGCTTGCAAAAGAGCAAATTCAAAATCTGCAAAACCTAGCCCATAGAAGGATAAAGAATTGTTTTTCGGCTCTCCTGAAAAATTTGTTTTTAGACATTATAAAATATAACGAAATCTCTGTGTGTTTTGTTTTTGGATTCTACAAAAAACCTACGATATTTTGCATTTGCACTATTAAATCACTAATACGGAATAAACTTCGCTAATATTTTAATTTTTTTAATTTCTTTTAACATATTTTTTATGGGAATTTATCTTTAAATTGATTAACCGCTCACATATAAAATAAATGACACAACTGATACAAAATTATTTTACAAATGGCGCTTACATAATATTATTAGAGTAAAAATAGCTTGATTGCATCTTAAACATAATATGATAAATGTATTGAAAGTAATCATGTTATGGCTATTAAATATCATGATATGGTTGTGAGAAATATAATATGTTTAGAAAGTTATCATAATTTAGTTGTTAGAAAAATAATTATTTTTCGGTCAACAATACTCAAATTAATAATTGCGATAAACATTGATTTGTTTACAGTAACTATAATATTGTTGATATTAAAGAAAAATAACAATTATTTGTGTACGACAACAATATATTGTTACATTAAACATAGTGTTGTTGCCGTTACCATGCCCAACCATATTTTTTCTCTGCGTGTATATGGGATTTAAAGTCTGCAATTGATTTTAAGAAGAAGTTATGACATTCGAATGTATACTGGAGTTGCATTTATATGGGAGCTATGGTCGACTATGGATCGATTTAAATAAGGTTTGGTAAGATGAATTAGATTGCAATAAAATATGTTTAGATCAAATTAAATCTACCAGCATAAAAAAAATGGTTTATGGAAACAAAGACTCTTTTCGGGAAAGGGATATGCAAAATTAGGCATCGATTCTCACCATTTTTAAAAGGCTTGGTCCTTGTAATAATTGTATTGAATTTCCCAAAATTAGCTCCAAATTTGTGAACCGTACATTGCGAACAAGGTTTACACAGAGAGCCAGCCAGCCTGCCAGCCGGGCAGACTACTTTAGCGATTTCGAGTCGACCGGTATACCTTAAAGGTGAATCTAGGATCAATGTTTGAAGGTGTTACATACATCAGTACAAACGCATAATACCCTCTCCATTATTGTGGCGTGGGTAGAAAAACTAAGAAACAAACGTTTGGAATATTACGATCTTGACTGCAGATATATTTCTTTGTTGCTTAAAATATATTGCGGTTGCAAACCACGAATGTAAAGTTTTTAATTATTTCATATATAAAAGAATTTTTTGTGGCAATGCAACCACATGAAGAATTCTACAAAGAAAATTTTAATTAGAGCATGCATTTTACATTCTTCAATTTCAGAGAAATTAGTCATGCTGAATAATATTGCAAAAACAAAAATTCCTGCTTTTTACCTAAAAGTTAGGGGAAAATATTTTGATTTTTTTAGCCGGGTTTTTGCAAAAATATTGTTTGAATTTATATATGTAGTTTAAATTGCGAAATTATAACGTGTCGTTTGAGTTTTTGTAATTACATAGCAAATTTAAGCACTTTTTTAGCAAATGTATAATTTGGTTTTAATTAACACACATAAATATATTTCAATTTATTTCTTACATAAAACCACATCGCGCTGATTGCAAAATGAGTCATGTATGTACGAGAAAATTAAATAAGAGTGAACTTTTAGAACAACTATAAATTTTGTGATTTAAGCGAGGAAAGAATTGCGGAGTTCCATTAAAAAAAAAAATACAAAAACAATACAATTCCGATTTTAAAAGTTCATTTTTGTTTTATAATTGAATTTAGCTCTACATAATAAAATGTATGTAAACTTAGCTATAAAGAGTCAATAATTTTTCTAAAATGGCATACCAGCCGACAACCTTGGCAGCCTGCAATATATTTTTTATATATTGAGTAGAAAAATAAATAAAAAGTAATACCAAAATAGTTTATCAGATCATAATGAAACATTTATATATTTATATAAGTAAAAAACTTGAATTTATTTTGAAATTTGCTAAGAAAAAGCTGGAACTAATATTTTATTTGTTAAACTGTTGTTATTAGCCAGCCAATGACTGTAAATTTGGGCCTAAGTGGCTTTAAAAGTTTCTCCTGAATAAAATTTTTAATTATCTTACACTCAATTTACATGATGAATTTTATGACGTTCAATTTAAGACGTCATTTTTTGTTTGGAAGCAAGCGGTGTAGAGAAGAAAGAGGAAGAGAAAACAGAAATCATGTCTATTTTTCTACCCCTCTTTCTTCTCTACACCGCTTGCTACCAAACAAAAAATGACGTCTTAAATTGAACGTCATAAAATTCATCATGTAAATTGAGTGTAAGATAGTAGAGTCCTACACAAATCCATTTGAACACACATTCAAATCATTAAACAAATGCTTCACTATTGTGGAAGTCAAATGAGAGGCATGTATAAATAATTCTCTCAAAAAACTAAGGGATTGAAAAAACATGCTCATACCACTTTCATTGGGTAATTTCCTTGATAAGAATGCCACAACAATTCTTTGCAAAATCAATTTTTTGTATTCCTACGCCACATACGACACATGAGTAACTATCACAAATTGGCGCAGACTGCAAAGGCTAATTTTCTTATACTGCATGCATAGGCAAAATTTGCATACTGCGTTAAAAGGTTTAACAAGAAACGAGTATTGTCTGCAGTGTATTTTTTTGAATTCTTGTACCCTCATAACACTATTTAAACAGTGCGATGAATAGTAATGCATCGAAATTGTCATTATGGTTGTTAACAAACCTTTTCTACGCATTTTTTTGTTTTTTTTTCAAATACATTAATTTTATAGGAGTTTTAAGAATCACATGAACAACAAATCTTAAATTTTTAATTTAATAGAATGTATGGAATATTATGATTCTACTGGCACAAAACAGTAAATATGGCAGGCATATTCTAAACTACTTTTTCTATACTAATGTGATTTACTGGATCATGCATTATGTGGGAACTACTATAGATTTTCCGTAAAAAATTATGTATTATACTGCAAGACAGTGTTACCAAAAGTAGCAAAAAGCCTTTACATGAAGATTTCTTTTTTTTTAAATAAGAGCCTTAACAAACTCGGACGTTATTTCGTTAAATTGTGGATAAATTCTTAAATTAAAATTTTAATATTCAAACAAGTAAAAGAACTTTTTTTGCTTATGCTGAACTTTTGAAACCCTTCATCTTAGTTTAATGAGAACAAAAATAAATTAAAGGTCCTTGAGTTATTCTAAGTCAATTTGAATATGACCGTCAATCGCAATCAGCGTTTTAAAAAGATAATAACAATTTTGGTGTTAAATTGAATCCTGCTTTTTAAACTTGGGATTAAAATATAGTGAAGCCAGCTAAGTAGGGAAAGAGTTATGGACCCAAATGTATAACAGCTGCCCCAAAACGATCATATTTTATAATAACCGGCTATATTTTGCACACAAACTTCATAAAACTTCACGTTGGGGGATAAATACAGGGTGTACGATGGTACAAATATAATTCAATGTTATAAAAGTCAAGGATTTAACCTGCAATCGGTGGACTGTAAAAATGAAGATGTTTGCTACAAATGTCATGGAAATCATAAGACTAAAGAATGAACCAAAGAAATAATGATTTAATGCGTCAACTGTGTGAAAAAAACAGAAGATTAAATTTAGGACTTGATGAAAATCACGTCACCAACAACAGCGAATGTCCAGTGTACCAAAATAAAATACTTTGAATATATACAAACATGCATGGCTTAATTAGCAACTTTAACCAACTAGAAATAATAGCAGAAACTGAAAAATCTGAGTTCGTAATACTGACTGAAACACATCAAACAAGAGAAATAGACGAAAGAGGAATTCGAATCAAACAATACGACAATTATAACACATTTGGGGTATTCGCAAGGTGTGCTATCATGTTATATTGTCATAAAGTTCTAACATTTTACAATGGTTTAAAAATTTTGTTGTTGTTTTACAAATAAAAAGTGTCTAAAATTAAGAAAGCTTTGCTTGCTATCTTTATTGTGTTGTCGCAATTATTCAGAAGAGACCAGCGCTAAGCTGCTGACCCGAGTGGCTATGTTTTTGTAGCCGTCACCGTTGATGGTATAGTTTTATACGGCTAACATCCGAATTTAACCCGCGGCTAGCAATTTTTGCAACAAAAAACTTGCGGCGTCAAATTAGATCGGCTGTTTGGTAAACAAACAAAATAAAATTAATTTGTGGTTTGCGTCTGAAAAATGAAAAAAAGTCAGGAAAGATCTAATTTAATTTACTTATTCATGGATAAGAATTAAAAAATATTTTGATTGTAGAAAAATATTTATTTTTTACATTTATTGTAAATCAGGTTGTTCACAACAGTCGTATTACTTCATGTTATTAATTTAAGACATATGACTTTATGACAACTTGTGAATCCCCCAATTGTTAAAGTTGTGTAGAACTGGAGGTGTTATAATCTATTTTAAAAACCATTGGTATGCCAAAAAATAATTTTTAATATTGACTGTTATCAGGATTTTTATACAATCAGATTAGAAGTTATACTTATTAATAATGCTCTTAACCCTTATGTGAGTGACAAAAAACACATTTAACAGAGTGACAGGGAACCCGGGTACCACATCCAATATATATGAAAGTTTTATATTATATTACAATATATGTAAAAGATTAATGATACGAAATGTATAATGTACGTATTTCAATGTCTAACATCAACACTAATCGTGGGATTTCCATCTGTGCTTGATCGACAAATTCATTTACTTGCTACTGCATTCATATGTACATTACTTAGTTCATACTTGAATAAGTTCGGTGAGCTTGAGAAGGTAAAGTGTTATACAATGGCTTTTTGTTCTAAAAAAGCACGTTTAAATTCAACCGATATAAATGAAATATTAAACGCAAGTGCGAGTGATGATGGAGAATTTATATCAGATGAACATATGCTGAATATTTGCGACATAACATCAGAAGCATTCGATGCAGAAAATATGGAATATATTTAGGGTAACGAGGAATCATATGATTCTGACGAGAGTAAAGAATTTGAAGAAACAACTGAACTCTGTGGAAAGAATGGCACGCGTTAGCGACTTGATCCCTATCAGAATAAAAATCCATTAACAGAAATGTGTTATGGCAACGCAGAGGTCCTGCTCCGTATTCAAAACTTTATTATCTAAGGAGATGTGCGATATGATTTTGAGTGAAAGTAATAAAAAAGGAAAAATAGTGACGGATTATTATTACAAAAATTTAGAATTAAAATATCCAGACGCTTGCAATGTGCCAGAGAAAAAAATTTGAGCCATTTTCAAAAAAAGAGCTAGATACTTTCTTGGGACTATTGATCTTTGGTGGAGACCAAATCAAATTCAGAGCACCTACCAAAATTATGGAAACCATACCATTTACCTTTGTTTCGCGCAGCAATGTCTTATGATAGATTTAAATTATTTTTACGTTTTATTTGATTTGATAACGGCCTTGCTCGTGCTAAGCGTGCTGAAACTGAAAAAGCTGTTGCAATGAGAGATATTTGAACGATGTCGAACGAAAATTTATTTAAATTGTATAAAAACATTGCAGATTGAATAAACCAACATGATTTTAAACACATTTTCATTAAAATAAATCAAAATAATACTAATAAAAAATTGTTATTTTAAATATTTTCATAAATTTTATTTTATTTAAGCTTTATTTATTTTATTCCAATATTATTTATTAAGCTTGAGGTTTTTCTTTTTTATATAAAAAATTTTTAAATAACATTTATTTTATAAAAGTTACAATATTTCGATACAGCAATGTGTATCATCGTCAGGGAAATAATTTAACAATAAAAATAACGTTCACAAAATAATGAAAAAATAATAACAATTGTCACAATAGAAAAAAATATTTACAATTAGAAAAATTTTTATACAAATAATCTATTACATTCTAAAAATTTTTTTTTAATTTCCTGTTTTGTTTCTATACACTAAATGTCTATAATTTTGTGCTAGATTTTCCGTGTCTGATTTAAAATTAATTCTTAACAATTCTGGTAATTTAATGATTTGCAACATTTCTAGCATTAAACGTCGTTTATAATTTTTTTCTGTGTTTAAAACTGATACATTCTCAAAGTTCGGAGAGTGATTTAAACTGGCACAGTGGGCTGTTAATGCTGTTTTTTGTGATGAAGTATCCCTAAACTTTTGATTTGATTTATGATCCGAGATTCTAGTTTTCAGTTTGTTCTTTGTCGTACTTACATATACTTTGTTGCATTGTCCATTATCGTTTCCCTTACAAGGTATTTTATAAACTACATTCGACATTTCTAACTTGTGTACTTTATCCTTAGTCCTAGTGAATAATTTACCAACTGTTTTATATGATTTATGTGCTATTTTACATGTCCTTGTGTCGAATATTTTCGACTTTTCTAAACGTTCCGATATTTTAGGAATATATGTAAGTGATTTGTAAATTTTTGGTTCTGCAATTATATGCAAGTTGTTTGCCCTATGGTTACTGCATTGTCCTATTAAACTTGATATCAGTTCCATTGGAAAACAATTCTCCCTCAAAATATCCCTAATTCTTTTTAAATTCCTGTTATGAAATTCTAAGTCACTTATTCTCAGTATTCTTTCTATTAGATTTTTTGCCGTATTAATTATAACCCTCTTTGGATGTTTGGAGAAATAATTAATAATTCTACCACATAATATTTTCATTGAGGTTCCCGGGTGCTCTGTCACTCCGTTAAGGATGAAAAATGTAAATTGACCCACAGCACCCTCTCAAGTTAAGAAACTAAGCTAATGTTTATCCAAATAGATCTAAAACAAAATAGTAAGAGTTATGAAGAGGTTCCACTGCCTCAAGAAAATTTAAACCAAAAAAAAACCCCCGATTAAAGTTTAAAAAGTTACCCGGGTACCCTGTCACTCACATAAGGGTTAAACATGTACTGAACGACTATACTAGAATAACACAAAGATCAAACACATTAATAGACTACATAATAACAAGTAAAAGATCGATTACAGCAGAAAATAATATAAATAATAAAATAGCTGATCATGAATCGATAGACATTTGTATAGAGTGCGAAAATATAGAGAAAAAATGTTTTTAAAGAAATAAATATTTTTAAATATAATAAAATTAGATTTCGTAATTTCAATAAATACTTGAGAGTATGCCGATCACTGTAGCAAATAACGCTTTGTAATAAAATTTGTTCCTTAAAAGTTTTATAAGACTAGAATCTCACTACCAAATTTGATCAAGATCGGCCTATAATTTAACGAAGGCTCAATATAAAGCCCACTCACGAAAAATTATTTAATACACCTTAACTTAAACATATCGTCATTTTGTATTGCATTTATATTCAGTTATATTTTACCTGGCATTTACACGTGAAAGTAGTTTCTTGAAAGTCGTAATAGCTACACTTGAACTTTTTCACCAAAGCTCACACAATTTTGAACTTTCAGCCAATCGGCTGTGTCCTTAATTTTTCGTTAATAATACGTATACTCTACTCTCAAGAAAGTACTTTCGCGTGTAAACCTAGGTTACATAACTAGAAACAAAATTATAAAACTTTGTAATAATCGGCCCATAGATAAACATGTCTCGAAATAAACTTTAATACGCCTTAACGTGCAACGACTTAAAATACTGTGAGTACAAACTTTTTAAAGTTTGGTTCACAATTAAGCATACATAACATATAACGCCCTCTTCTAAAATAGTCAAACTGTCGTATCAAAGATTCGCCACAACCTAATGTAGCGTTCTTATTTGTTGAAAAGTAATAATGTATTAATACTATCGACTGACCTAAAGTTCTATAAAGACGGGTTTGATTGGTATTGAAAATGTATCAATCGCTTAATTATTTCATTAAGCTTTTAAACAAATGTCACCCACAACAGTAGTTTTGACCAAAAGAAATGTTCTAGGGAATGGAAATTTGATTTGAATTTTTTTTATTTTTTTGTCTTATATCATTAGTGAAGGGTATAAAAAAGTTGCTGCAGTCAAATATAGTTTTCTTGCAAGTTGAGAGCATTTCCTTAAATTTACATTGCTGCTTTTCTTTGTTTCGTAATATTGCGTGATTTGCTCTTTTCCTAGAAAAAATATTCGCCTTAAATTACAAATTAATAGGTGTAGTAAAAAAAACTTTCAATTTATAAAAAAAATTTCCATTTAAGGTCATTTATTAACTAAGGTTTCTGGTGGGGCATAAAGTTTATACACGTCAAAAACATTTTTGCTGCTAAAACGTTTAATATTGAAGCTTTTCAACAAAAGATCAGCAACTTTGTTTGAAACATTGCTTTTGCATATAATGAATGTTTATAAACAAAGTTTAAGGCTTGATATCATATTAGAATCTAATAATTAGATGTTCACCTGTTGCGAAGTATAAAAAAAAAACATATTATTGTATCCAACACACACATGACGGCTATACACGTCAAGTTTATGTGGAAATTAGTTCAGTTGTAGAATACGCGTGTTTGTGGGAATATAAAAATTTTTTTTCGCTTTTATTAAGTTTTATTTCTTTTACTACCAAATACTGAATTTTATGAATTAAATATTTTTATGTTTTAACGAAATATGTTGTTTTATTTTTCTAAAATAGCTGCTAATTTAAAAATTAACATTGACGTGTATAAACGTCACAGCTGAACTTCAAAGCTTTTATGTTTGCCTAGACGTATATATTCGTCTGACGGCAATCGACGACATGGTCTCTAACGTCGTCGCTGAGGTACAAGGAGCATCATGACGGAAATAAACGTCAAAAATCTTATGTCCTTTTTATCCTTTAGATAGATTATATTTTTAATTTTGAACAGTTTGGTGTTTTCGGAATTTTTCTATCTATAAAAATGACGTAGATATAGCAAAATGCCCACGGGAAACCCTTCGTTAAAAGGGGTGTCCGCGAAAGGGTTAAGTTAAATTAAAAGCAAAAGCGACAAATACACTAAAGTTTGCCAGAAACAGAAGTGTCATATGATTAAAAACATCATTACCTATACACCAGGGCAGGACGCTTTGTAAGGACAGAAATTTGTCGATATTGTGCCATCTATTTTCCGATAGCTTCTGGCATTAGGAAAAAAGTTCCACTATGTCATGTCAAAAAAAAAAACCATTTTCAAAGCACCCAAATTTAAATTTTTTGACCTCTTTCAACTTAATGAATAATTTAATTTACAAAACCATTTAGATAAAAATTTAAGTTATTTAAATGTTTTCCTTGAAATATTTTCTCGAAAATAATAAAAAATGAGAAAAACACGGGGTTAATTTTTGGGTTTAAAAATTGATTGGGGTTTTTATTTATCTATATTTTTTAGGGTTTTTTTTCTTAGTAGTACGTACCGTACGCTTGGGGTTTTACAGAGTAAGTATACATAAAAAATAATAATAACATTGACACAAATAACAACAACTTTAACTTAACGAAACAGTAATTAGTCCACTGAACAATAATCAGGGACCGTTAACATTCTGCGCGTAAACAATTTTATATGTATTGAAGTGATTTTATATGCAAGTGAAATACCAAAATGGTGTTAATGTGTAAAAATGGTTAACGTTATGTTAAATTTAAGGATTTAATGTTAAAGGTTTATTTTCCTTATTTTCTTTTGCAACTCCGAGATACAAAATTAACGATTAGCGTATAGGTTTCTGTAACCAAATCGAATCAATATTAATTGAAAACAGGAGCTTAACCCATTGTTGCCCAGCAGGTAATTTTACTTGGCAGCACTTTAATCAAGTATAAAACATTTCGTATAAAATATATAACTTTTGTTTGATTTAAATTTTGACTAAATGTCCTTTAAGAAAACAATTTGAAAAATATAGATTTTTTATTATCCATACTTTCAAGAAACACCGAAAACTATGTTAAAAAAAACTTGGTATATACTACCTGTTTCTAAATTCTCATTTCGGCTTCTTTCTTCTCTACTATTCTTGTGGTTATTTTACGTCCATTGGGCAGAACCATAAAGCAAATACGCCAAAAATTGTAAATCGTGAACAAAAGCACAATATACCCGCTATTAGATGCTGTTGGTTGAATCCGCGTTAAATGAAGTTATGGCAATGGCGTATTCAATTCGAGGATAACGAAATCTGGCAATATTTTTTGTATTTAAGAGTTTATCGCTCCAAATAACAACTCATTGATTAATTATGGTGCTGGTCATGGTCTATAAATTCGCTTGGCAATATTTTCGTTAATGCATGGAACATCATGTGTAAACTAAAATTTCGTATAGCTATTGTCAATAAACTACTTACTACTTCATGATCACACACAAGTGCATTACTTTCAATGTCTTCATCAAATTTAAGAGACCGTGCCAAACCTTTATTAAATATTTCATTGCAATTCAAGACGTTCTTGAAACCCAGGGCGTTGCATAATTCACCATACTCTTTCGCCATTTGAATGTCAAGTATGCAATTATATTAAAAATAGATTTCTACATAATCAAAGCACTTGATTAGAATTGAAAAGCTACAAATAATGCAAAATGTACAGAAATTTAACCTTAATGTTAATGTTACAAGTTTTCTTTAAAAAAATTGAGTTCTTGTATTACTCCAAAAACACTTAATATATCTACCCACTAGTAAGTTAAGTCACTAATTAATATCTCAGAGTGCAGCCGTTCCATTTCCTTCAAAGTTTAAATATATTTAAGTAAGACCCAAAAAATAACATGTACAAAGTTTCAACCATATTGGTTCAAGCTTTCAAGTACCGGGCGAATATGGATTAAAGAGTGGCAATTGTTATATTCTTTTACATGTGATGTTAGAAAGCACTTTATATAGGGTGACTTTAATTTACAATTTGGACTGCTTTTGCGGAAAACTACCTACACATATACAAATTGTGAACGATGGTTCCAAGATGTTAAAATTTTTCAAAGAAAAAATTATCGCAAATTTTTTTTTAATTTATCCATTAATCAAAAATATAATAAGTAAATAATTGAATCAATTGAATTAAAGGTTTACTTAGATCAACAATCTTACTTCAGAAAATGTTGTTATTATCAAATAATATTTAATTCAAATGATTAGTTCGCTTACTGATGCAAATTTAATTGAGTTTTAATTAATATTTTATTTTTCCCGTGTCCTTGTTATGTCAGCAATATTTATCTAATTATAATATAAAATAATGATGTTACGTTTATTCCGATCCTCCTAAAATTTTCAATAAAATTTGTTATGTTTCTTTTATAACAGTATAAAATTTTACAAAATATTAAACACACACTATGAAATTCAAGTTCTTAAGGGACATTTTTGACGAAAAATTTTCTACAAACAAAATGAAACTCCATTCAATTCCAAAGTAAATTATTTAAAAATAACAAAAAAATAATTTTGAGACCCCACAAAAGGATAAAATATGCAAATATATTCATTAAAACATCGATGCTAAAGTTCATAAAAAGTTAAAAATGGATAGCTATATCTTTTTTCCTCCATTGATTGCGCAAGAAAGAACTTGTTATTAAATATTTACGGGGTATCGATTTTGATATTTAAAACTGTTAAACATTTCATCTGACTACCTTCAAATCTAAAGAGCCTCCTTATTTATACAGTATTGTTGAAGTGATTTTAACAAGGGTTTGAATTTAATGTGTTGTATTTTTATTCCTCAGTGTAATGAAGTGCATATTTTGTTATACATTTATTGCCTTTGTAACTCAACGGGTTTTGTCACCTACTCAATTTGAATATTTACTCTGTATTTAATACAATCATAATAATAGTTTTTTAAATTTTTATTCCTAAACAAAAAAATATATATCGGAAGTTTTTATGATTCCGAATGTTATTGCACATTGCACATTGCACATATCAGAAATCATACAAAACAATGGAAATTTTGCACATGTGTACTTTTGAACATGACGGTTTCAAGGTGCCATTAAGAACTTTTTCCTTTTTGCCACAGAAATAAAGAAATCGAATGCATATATAAACTTATTACATTGATATCAGGCAATGTTATTTATTCAAATAAATTAAATAATGTTTTGCATCGACTTTTGTTCAGTGGGAATTCCCGGGATCCCGGGAAATTGAAAAATAAATCCCGCTTTAGGGGAAATGAAAAAGTCCGGGAAAAGAAAAACTCTACTTGAACGTCATTTAATTAATTTCATTGTTTGACTGTGAAACACGTATCAATGCATGTATTAAAGAGTATTTTAATTAGAAGCATATTTTAATCGTTGGTAAATATTAAAAAAGCTATAATAAAACTATGTTGATAATAACGATGTCAAATATTGGTATAGACATGTTAATCTGATGACCATTTTGTTGAACTGTTTATGGATTTTAATCCAAGTTTTGGTATTTTAATTAGGTTTAAGTTCATCCAATTTAATTTTCATTAAATTATTTTAATGAAGAATGGAATGTTACAAAATGAAATTTATTGATAATTTTTCATTCTTGACTGCCGTGGGAATCGAACCCAGGCTTTTACGGAGAGATTATCCTTACACGTTTCAATTGCAACCACTCAATCTCTTCAGGGGGATTTGCCGTTTAACACTCACAGCCATTGACGACTGCTTGCAGTCAATAGTAAAACATCAATCTTTAAACCAAGTTGTATTTAACCCTTTGGCAGATCGAAATTTGAGGCTAAAGTTCATCAATTTAAACATGTAAGTGCAAACTGTCCGTAAAAGCCTGGATTGTTTAAACTAGTAAAGTTAGAAAAAAATCTTCTCTATGGGAATGTTTCTACTAAAAAAAGGAACGCCAAGTTTAGTCTAACGTTAACTCTGTATTTTATCCAGTCTTGCACAACTTCTGATATGTATTCGTATTGATTACTAGCATTCTTAAAAATATTGTATATTTAAAATTTTTCTAACACTCATGATTTTGGTCCATAAAGCTTTCTATAAGAGTAGACATCATACGACCTTCAATATAAATCTCTATCGATTAATTCTGGCAACTCTTCACTTACTAAAAAAATACGTTAATATATTATTGAATTGATTATTCCTTGTATAAGTCATACAGGAATATGATTTAAGATAAATCATGCTTAAGATTATTACAAAGAATCTTTAACCATATTTAAAATAAAAAAACAATAAGCTAAACAAAAATTGAAAAATTTGTTTTTTGGTGGCTAACAAGGCGAATTTATAGCAGGTGATCTTATCTTGCTACAAAAGCAACAGCTGATTACTAACCTTGTGTCAAAATGATATACCGTTCATGTGGTTCTGGGGAATATTTACTACATTTAATAAGTTTCGCTTACAATTATGAAATTAGAAATTTTTTAAATTATTAAATTTCAAAACAAACAATTTAAAAGTAAAAAGAAAATGAAATATTTGTTTAAATTGTTCACTACAGTGTTGTATTATTTTTGACACAACGTTAAAATACTTTACAGTGTTGTAAACGTTTTCAAAATAAGACCACCTTGTATGAATTCGCCTTGGTGGCTAAAGAACATGAATATTTGTCAAATCTAACTACAAAATGGCTTAGTTGACAACACTAATATGGATAATAACCCTGCAAATAATGCGACTAGTCCATGCACGCATGTAATATGTAGCCCATAAGGGACTAGAACAAGTCCAAAGGTAGCCCTAATGTATGGAAAAACATGGTCTATTTAACATTACGATATCCTATGGCAGAGCCATATAACCCAGCTTTGCATTACAAAAGTGTATTCTTAAGACTACTCCATGGTATACTCCAGAGGATTAGTTTTTAAATCGTTTAAAAACGAAAAAAATCGTTAAAAAAACGAAGACGTGTCGTTTCAATACAAACTCTTTTTAGGCAATCGTGGACTCGCCATAGCAATATTATGTTGGGATCTTTACATTTATATAAGAGTTATGTAGAGAAATGTAGTCACCTTTATAAGATTCCCTCGACTGTAAGTGAGTTAAGGAAGGGGGTTTATATGGACCTTTATAAGATTCCCTCGTGTGTAAGTGAGTTAAGGAAGGGGGTTTATATGGACCTATGGTCAATTTTGGACATACCAGTAACAAATTTTTTAATTGGCATAGTAACTATAATACAATTTTTCAGTCGCAGATTTTTATCTTAATAGCTAAATTTTATAGAAAGTTATGGCATTAAAAGCGATTTTCGGGAAATTTATCTTTAAGTGTGGTATGGTCAGCTGCTGGCGAAACGTAAACAGACAGAAACAGAAAGAAACAAAAAGAAACAGAGTGGCCAGATTGCCAGCGGCGCTGGTATGCCCGCGTTTAGCTCGGCTCGGATGGGGTGGTTCTTGTCGGCTAACTGTACCATACCCACACACTGACACAAAAAATCCTACCAGCTAATGGTTTGTTTTATCAAATTTTATGGGCTTAAAGCAGTTGTTCATCTCCCTACTGGTCAAACCTATACACAAATGCATTGCCCTCCCACTCGAGAACTTCGTCATGACGTCATCTTCCTCGACGTCCCAAATCTAACATGCAAACATTATTTCCTCTACTTAACATCTAAACCAACATAATTAGATTATTAATGGGCACAAGCCCTTCATTCCAGCTTTGTCTATATGACAATTTAAGCTCACATGGAAAATTTTAATAAATTATCTGCAAAATTGCGATTTATGTCTTAAATTAAAAAGTTTGACATTGAGAGCCATTCAGATACTCCGCCAACCGGAAAGTTTAAAGTATAGGGCCATTTTATTGTAGTGTTACACACATCTGCACAAACGTATAATACCCTCTGTTCTAATAAAAATCCAATAATCCACGTTCTGCTTTATTCCCTTTATTAAGGCAAAATAATTATTACATGGTGATTTGAAATGATGAGATTTTAACAATTGATTGTGAACAAAAATGAAACAATTCATCATGCACATATAAGCATAGACTTTACTACAAATATAATTTCATTCCATGTTCACAATAATGATTGGCCTGGATTGGTTGAAGAGTGATGGTGAACAGGAAAACTAATAATATTTTACGAGTAAGAAAGCTTAATTTGTCTGTACCGAATCCTAGATACCCTTCAATCAAGAATTGTAAATTTTCGGTAACATATTATTTATACGACACCCATGTTAAATTATGGACCGCTCATCGTAGAAGTATTTAGAATAATTTCTAATTAAATTAAGCGAATTCATTCCAAGTTTCGTAAAAATATATTTATGCCTTAAAAACACATTATATTGGTCCTTTCTTTAAACAAGTTGTTCAAAATAATTTTGCAAAAGCTTGATTCTCATGTTCTTTAATATGTAGACAGCAAATAAATTAAGTACATGTGATGGGCAAGACAGCGTTAAAAAAATAGAACTTTTGTTGTCAAACTGTTTCAAGTTTTAAATGTAAAACACGGAATGACAAACTAAGTATACTTTTATCTACCATTAGTGTTGGGTATAATAATCGTAAAAAAAGCTTAATAATCTATCAGACAGCATTAATTTAGTATAGAACGCCTTGTAAAGTGTCGGCAAACACAATGAGTTTTAGCAACATCAATTGCGTTCTTAATAATATAAGTGTACCAGTAGGTTACGCAAGAAAACTGGGAGGGTTTGGACACATATGGGGATTTATAGAATGAAAATAAAATTAAATAAGGGGCTTTTGTGAAAAAACGTAATAAAAGCTTACAGAAAGACAAAAAAACTTTTTTCTTTCGGGAACGATACAATGTCGGTGTTGCTCAGGTATCGATGAATCAAGGTTTTCTATCCTTGGCACATGGATTAGCTCAATTAGGCGAATGTAGATAACAATTTGAGCGATACATTATTTTCAATTATATTAACCAATTTTTTTGAATGTGTTTCAATTTAAAAAGCTTTTTACATAAGACTTATTCCCTCAATATATCACGCAAACATCTACTTAATTTCGAATAATAGAACATGCATATTATCTAAATGAATCGCTACTTCGACTACGAAGCTTCTTTAAAAACATTGATATATTTGTATAAATCTTTTAAAAAGAATTTTTTAATTATGTTTTAGGGCCAATAAACACCGAAGCCGTTATTTATCATACCCAAAGAGGAGTTTAATTTAACCAGGCCAAAGGCCATCTATCCAAAATAACTAAACTATACAAAGCCTTTTTATGCTACAAAGTGGAGAACAACGTTCAGCCTGGCATAAGGTTAGCTAAAAAATAAAGCCCGTTTTCGTTATAACCAGAGAAATTATTTTAAAAATGTATGTAAAACGTTTAATAATTTTTTGATGAAATAACAAATGTTTTCGTTATTCAAATGGAATGATCCGCATTGAAATATTTAGATGGAATGATCCGCATTTAAATAAAAACAACCCCAACTATACATATCAAATAACAATGAACAAAATAAATTGAGCATATGTAGATTTCATTTGAAACCTTATTCGTAATGAAGTAGATCCTAAAGAAAAAAATTAAAGCTTTTTTAAAGAGATTTCATTAGTAACTCTAAGTCGACGTAGCTATGCCCGTCTGTCTTTTGAAACCCCGCATAATATAAAGCAAGTAAAAGTGATATACGGCTACGAGTATGTCGAATCTTATATACTTTTCACCATGGTGCGATATGAACATAAAGTTATATAAATAAAATTTTTTTATTATTAATACATGCATTTTCTGACACGCCCATGTCCACAAACCGGCCCACATTTTGGCGGATGTTGTGTATTGATAACCAAGATGTTTGTAGCTAAGTTGACAACTTTGGCTCTTGTCGTTTTCCAGGTATACATAAATCTATATGGTTTTTGAATTGCAGGTACAATGCGTACTACTCCAATTCCACCCACATTTTTAGGCAGGTAGTGTATTTAACACCAAGCTTTGTGTAGCAAATTTGGACAATTTATCTCTGAACGTTTTTTAGATGTTTCCATCCATATTTTTTCGGATATGAAAAAATTATATATCAGCCGTGTGTAAACCAATTAGGCTGAATTTCAGAAGCAAACAATTTCGAACTCTATGTGAGGTGAATAACACCTGGTGCCCATCATACCTGGGGTCTTCACAAAACCCATTCCAACGGACAGACGGACGGACTGTTAGATCATGTGAAATTGAACTTCTCTTATTATTAGGATCCAGAATATATGAGAATAAGCGAAAAAAATGTTTAAACAAAATGCGTTACGCATTTTTTACTTTACTTTGTAGGGTCTAGGATCAATACTGTAGAAAGAAAATGGGAAGGGCATAAAAAGCTGCCACATCCTCCCCACAAACACTTTAATACACCTTTACCGCTATCAGAAATTATATTGAAATACAATTTGGTCATTTTAAATTTTTTATTTCAAGAAATTACAAGTCCTGTGATGAACGGTCCTTAGTTTATAAAAAGTATCATATAAAACGCATTTTCGGAAAACAAATAAATACGCCTTAAACCGTTTCCACGCATTTCTCTTTTTTAGCTAGAAATTGTAGTGTCTACAAATATATTTTATTAACGGTCAGCCAAGTTCAGTTATAATTTACTATCAGTTATATCTGTCAAAACGTTGTGTTAACTAGAAGTTAAAGTAATAGTTAAATTATCATTAAATTTTAATTTGTTTCATGTTGTTAAATTCCTTTCTTCATAAAAATAATTTAATGAAAATTAAATTTGATGAACTTAAGCCTAATTAAAATATCAAAATTTGGATAAAAAACCATAGAACAGTTCAACAAAATAACAACAATACTAATAATTGTTAAAGCTAAGGCGCGAGCTCTATGTAAACATTTGCCCTTCAAGTTGTGCTGAAAAATGGTTAACAAAAAAAAGGAAAAAGAAAAAAATGAAAAACAAAAAATGTACTTTGGACTTCAAGAAAAATTCTTGACAAAAGGTACGAAAAAACAGAAGTAGGGAAGAACATGTGAAATCAATTAAAATAGATAATCATTGATGTTTGACTATTGACTGTCAGCAGTCGTCGATGGCTGCGAGTGTTAAAAGGCAAATCCCTCTGAAGATATCGAGCGGTTTCGATTGAAACATGTTAGGGTAACCTGTCCGTTAACACCTGGGTTCGATCCCCAGGTCAGTCAAGAATAAAAAATTATCAATAAATTTTAATTAATTTCATGTTGTAAAATTCCTTTCTTCATAAAAATAATTCAATGAAAATTAAATTTGATGAACTTAAGCCTAATTAAAATATCAAAATTTGGATTAAAAACCATAGAACAGTTCAACATAATAACCACAATAGTAGTAATAGTTAGTTTTAACTGAGCTCGGTGAAATTGGCGGTAAATTTTGTAATTATAAATTAATTTTAATAATTGTAGCGTATGATTAATAATTATTAGCATTGAATAAAAATATCACTCATACTTTTAGTATGTCAAATCTATGTTAAATAACAGAGTGCAACACGAAAACAAGTATCCATATACGGATAAAACTACATGATAAAAGACCTAAAAAAAGACCCGTGTCTCCTAGTTTTGCCCAAAGTCATGCACTTTTTTTTATGGGCCCCCAAAGATTTGGGGCCTCAGTTAAACCCACTATACTGGACCTATTTTGTTATGATATAGTCGACAAATTTTATGTTTATATCATTATTTATTAGTAAGTTATGGCATTACCATTTTCAAGAGTGGTATTTGTATGGAAGCTTTTGTAAAATATCGACCGATTCTAATAAAATTTGGATTGTAATCAGTGCCGCCAGAATTTATAACCACAAAAGGATCAATTTTAGAAATAAAAGGGCTAAAAGAGAAAAAAAATTTTTTTATTTAAAAACATTTGATACATTATATTACACTGCATAATGCACAGAAAATATATTATACAGAACATTTTTCGAGAGTATTCCAAGTATTAAAAACATTGGCAAGCACTGACCCAGCAAAACTAAATAATGTTATGGTTTTAAGATTCATATTTTAAAGAGTTTTGTGTATATTCGGCAAACATATCTAGATTTTTTTTGTCTGGACCAGAACACAGGCGTTGACCACTACTAATGCATTGTATTCTTTTGGAACCAGGAAAATAAGTCATGGGAAGAAGAACAGCGACAGTACTGCTTGTGAACATTCAATTTAAACTTTATTTACATATGCTAAAAATGAGATGTAAGACTTTATTCGTAAGATCATTCCTCATTACAGTAACACTGATCCATAAATTTGAAAAAAAAAATTGACTGCAGAAACGAATCTGGGTGCGATGTTTGTTTATCGTATGCTGGCAATACTGCAAAACAGTCAATTCTGACACTAAAATTTCAAAGTTATTTATTTGGCAGAAGTCCGCAATCATTCTAAATCTTTATAAAAGTAGCGTTTTAGTATGACAGGGAGATCGTGTGTTACTGATTCAAGCTATTTTTACTTTGTCTGCGGTGAATTTTTGGTCGGAAAAAAAGGATATTCAATGGCATAATCATTAAAATATGCACATTTACATTATTTTGGGTTTTCAGTCTGAAACTTGGACAAACCTTGGACACTGAAAATGTTTTGTTTATTCTTCATTCACATTTAGATTTTTTTCCATAAAAAAAATATAGGTGCAGGCAGCGCGAACAAGGGGAGCGTGCTCACCAAGATTTCGTGAAAATTGAAAGAATTACGTTCAAATAATGCTATTCACTTTTGAAAATTCATTGATTTTTAAATAAACTGGTGATTTGTTATGTAAAAAACGAATAAAAACTTTTTTCGATTTGATAGAGAAAAACCACCCTGCGGGAAATTTATGTCAATTGGTCCAACAGACTGGTCCTGGGATTTTAGAAAATAGAACAAGTCCAAAAAGAAAGCACTTTTAGAGAAAAAACGATCCCTTAACTGGTTTATAAAGAACAAAAAGGTAAAAAAAGTAATGAATTACAGTACAGTCTTCACCGGTGCTGTGAAACATTTTTTTGTACTTTCTAAAATTTGGTTCTTGAATTTTATTCTAGGACTAGTTTTATTGAAATAATACTAAATTTTAGTAACTTTCACTTAGCACGTTTATTGAGAATAGATCTGTGACTGGTCAAATGATGTCAATTGACTCCCTCCAATGACAACCCCGTGTAAAAGTGATAGGCCTTATTCATATAAAGTGTTAGAACTAGAACCGGTCTCTACCACCAAAGACCTATCACGGGACTACTTTTGTGTCAGTTCGCTTCCTTCTAGGGCAATGACAGATTCGAATTCAGCCCACCAAAATATCCTAAGAATGATATTTGGTTGCTCTAATCCAAAACCTGAAAGATAATTTAGGGTTTGTCACTTATGAAAATTAAAAGGTTTGTACTAAATTTTATCAAATTATATATACAGTGGTGTTCAAAACCTAAGCAACTTGCCTTTGTAAAGTAATCAAAGCCTTACATTATTATTATAATTATTTTGAAGAAATTTCGCCTTTGATATTAAAAAAGCTTACTCGAATTGGACTGTGGCAAAGTGGAAAACTTTTTTATTTAGCGACAAGACTAAATTTAACTTGTTAAATAAAGATGAAGTATACCACTCGAAAACCAAAGGGAATGGTAACATCCACCTTATTGTAAAGGCACAATCAGCCATGGAAGCGGAGTGTAATGGCGTGGATCCGTTTTTCTAAGAGTGGAGTTAGCACTTTTGTTGAAATACATACAAAAATAGACCGTTTCCTTTTTAAGGACTTGTTCCACTTCTATTGGTGTTTCACTATGACAATGATCAAAAACACTCGCCAAAACCAATTAAATATTTATTGTCTGGTAACAGGATTCGAGTCTTGGGTTGTCCAGCTCAATCACCAAACTTAAATCCCATAGAGAAAATGTTTGGCATTCTGAAGCGCCGGTGGGAGTTTCAAAAATTAGCAGGAGCTTTTGGATTGCTTAAAATTAATGTGGAAAGCATTGTCTTTAACAATTTCAATAAATTTTATCGATTTTATGGCAAAACGATGTGCGGAAGTCATAAGAAGCAAAGGCTAGTTATTACACGAAGTACTAAAAGTTTCGTACAGTTGTTCAAAGAGTTGACTAAATTTTTACTAGTTTATTTCTTGCAAGGGAAAAAAATAAAATTTTTGTTGTTACTGCTCGAAAGCAGTTGCATAATATAATAAAAATTAACCGTGTTATATTTATTAAATCTACAAAAAAATAATATGTAAGAATTTTATTATGATGTCACGAAAAGTTTAAAACGGTGGCCTGTAATTTGTCCACAAGTTTGACATGGAAAGAAAACCAGGCAGATCGACTTATAAAGTGATAGGTAATTCTAGGGGGTTCTAGAATTAATTTTTTATGTTATCAACACATCAGCAAAAACGTATAATACCCTCTGCGCTGTTGTGGTGTGGGTAAAGATATATTAATTAGACATTTTATATATCAGTTTGTGAAAGATGGCTCTTTCTGTAAAAAAAGTATCGAATATCCCAATAAGCAGTTTTGTTGGATGGAAATCAAGTGCAAAACAATTGGTATTCAAGTTCGAATTTCAAGTGTCAAGGGTTGAGATATACTTTTAGTGCACTTTATTTCAATAAGTTAAATATTTTTTAACTTCAAAAGCATTAAAAAAATACTCTTGAAGTCAAGTTTATTTTCAGTTAAATTTTAAGCACTTGCCTTATGAAGTGTTCAATTGTCGGTAATATTTAAAGCCTCCTTTTTCGCTTTAACTTACTCGATGCGACCGCAACCGTAACAAAATACGTATTTCAGGTAAGATTTTGGACAATACGGGTATTTAAGCTTCTTATTTTTAAAATTAATTTTTTTCCTAATTATTGTTTAAATTTTCTTAATGTGTTGTATCCAAATATCTAAAGTCTCTACTTGAAATTATAAATAATACCATTGATTTTTTTACATTGTTTTATTCAATTTGCCGTTGTTTGTCATTAGTGCTGTTGTATGTCTTTCGGAAGTATCAATTATGTTAAATACATGATAAAATCCAAAAGGGAATTAAGTTGAGTTATTGTTTATGCTCTTATTGTTTAATTTATATATTTTTAAACATAAATATTTTTGTATGTACATATGTATATATACATGCGAATCTGTATCTAATAAATTATAATGTGCGTTTATGTGTTTTAGTTCGCAAATGTATTTTATTAATTTCAAATTAATGACATGTATGAAGCAATTTATGACTGACATACTTAAAATTTAAGTCGTTCAACAGAACAAAGAACAGAAAAAAAATCTTTTGAAAATGTCATCAACAAGGAAATCCATAAAATTGTATCATTTATGGCTTCATTTACAAAAACTAAATACAGAAAAAAAAAATGAAATTTAAGTCATGCACGAACATACTCTTAAATATGCACGCATATAAAATGTGCGATATTTTAATGACAACATCATCAGCACACATCACCAACATCATTATCATCATTTCATCAGTGACAGCGCGCAACAGTATCGACAACAGTATTGTAATTTTTATTATTTGCAACAAAAATTGGATTTAAATTTGTTAAATAAGACAAAAAACAATTTTTGTTTTCATTAAATTAGTATCTGTTGTTGCTGGTTCTGCAGTTGATATTGTTATTTCGTTGTATCGATAACATTTAAAAGGAGGCATTTCAACGCTACAGATGGTTTTTCAATAAAATATATGGAAGTAAAACAAATAAAAATTATATCTGTTGATAAATGTTTAATTGTATATTTGTGCTAAAAGTTTTTTATTTTTTTTTGTCATTGGCTCTTTCCAAAATATTTACTAGATGGTTTAATTGTATGGTTGCTTAAGAGTTTATGGAATGCTTTATAAGGGCATGCTGAATTAATGACACCAGCTACCATTAGTCTAATTAATAAGACTAAGGCCCATTTTCACAACTTACCGATAGCTAAAGGCAGGATTTTATCGACCGTATAAAAATAGTTCCATTATTGCAACTTTACTTTAACCTACCAGGTAAGATGAACCTTAATCTACTTTATCGTTCAATTGAGGTTTAAGTAAAGTTTTAATAATGGAACACTTTTTAAAAGGCCGGTCAAAGTCGACTTTAAGCTATCGGCAAGTTGTGAAAACGAGCCTTAAACGATGTAAAATTATATATAAACACGAAAAACAACAAATGCCAAATGCCAAAGGGCCCAAATGAAGCTGTTATATAAAATTAATTTTGCGGATGGGCGCAGCATATTCGTCGTAGAATTTTCCAAGGATCCAAATTATAAAAAGGGTCCTTGATTTTTACGATGTTTTTCAAAGGAAATCAGAAAATAATATGTCTGGTGATATAAAGTTAAAAAAACGAATTGATAATTACCAAGTTTTTATTGTGTTAATTTAATAAACTTTAATTTCTTTATTTTTTAGTTCCATTTTATTACACAGTACAACATTTTTCCGCTCGTTGATTTGGGGCTCAATTCTGACAATTGCAAGTGAAAGAAGCCCCAAAAATAAGAAGTTCTGCATCATTAATTTTGTCAAGTTGTCTGCATTAATAATTTAATGGCCATACGAATTTTTTTTTTTCGTGTGTTGAATTTTTGTAAAAGTAACGAAAATCATTCGATGTTTTAATCACCTTTTTAAGATTTTTCCTTGGAACGGGCCTCTGTGTAGAAGCAACGGTGAAATAAGAATCACATGAAACTTACGATTAAAAGCGGAACCAGTTATAGATTTCAATAAAATTTGGGTTTTTTATTTCTAGTCTAACAAAACTAATTTTTTGTGAAATTTCTGATTTGTTTTTAACTGAATAGGAAAACTCTTTTCAAGTTATGGTTTTATATGTGGTGAAAGTGCCTTTATTTTTTTTAAAATAACACGGAAATTAAAGCTGATGGAAAAGGAATTGCAGATTCGCGTTCGATGCTTACGAAATTTGAGCTCCAGTCCTTTAGAACTGTAACAGACCAAATTTGATTACAATAGCGTTATTACAGTTTTAGGCGTACACACATCTTTATATGGGGCATATGTATGGTGGCCACATTTGTCAAAAAAAAAGAACATTTCGAAATGTAGTAAAAATGATAAATAGTATCCAGGTTATTGGATTGTAGTAAAAATGATAAATAGTATCAATGTTATTGGATTGGTAATAAGATAATTCAATGAATATGCAAGTTAATAGTAATTACACTATGGAACATTTTTGGGATTATTGTCTGGGGGGTGAGAAATTCCCCTGTCGATGGTACTAGGTCAGTATAGTAAAACTCTCAAAGGGTTTGGCGTTCGTATGTGTCAGTTTTTTTTTATGGCATTTTAAATTTTTCCTTATCTTGATGTTTTTTTGTTTAATACAACTCGAGAACGACTTGTCCGATTTTGCTAAAACAAACTGAAAAAAATTTAGAATTACAATTTCTTTAATTTAGAATTACAATTTCTTTGTCCAGCGGAAAAATTTACACAACGTTAAAAGGCGGTATGGGTACAATTGTACCCTTATATACTTAACACGGCTTTCCTATTAATATAATTAAATTATTCTGTTCTCATTTAAAAAACAAATGATAGAACAGGCCCGTGGCTAAAAAAAACTTATTTTACGTACACATGTATACATTTTTTGCTTTATTTTCCTGTTTTTTTCTTACGACTTATATGTAGGTACGTTTAACAGTTTTATTTGGTTTAATATCTTTAGTTTTTCTAAAATCTTTATGGATGAAGTTTCCTGATGGTCTGGCCTAAGCAACCAGTGAAATGCCCATAGGAATAGTTTATCCCATCAACAATAAATTTCAAGTGTTTTTATCAATAATAAAAACTGGGAATTAAGCACGAATAACAAAATCTTTTGAAAATTTAAATTTTGTATTCCCAAAAATTGAACTTACTTTTTGACTTTAAAAAAAAATTTAAAATAAGTAGACAGGTTTTTAACTGAATTTTCATTTATTTTATATTACAATTCCAGTTAATTTTACGTGCAGAATATTGTTATATACATGTAAATAGTTTTATTTACTTCTTAAACAATACGGTCACCTCCAACAAAACAAAATTTTAAGGAAGAATTTGTTAACATATTTTAGTTACTTTAACAAAAGTATTGTCATAACATTAATATGTTGACAACTAATAATATTATAGCAATTTTTAAACCATAACATGTTCCTCTGGGAAAAGAGGAACATTTTAATGTAAATTTAAAACCATGCAATTACACTGTGCAGATTAGAAAAATCGTCTAGCGGGATATGCTCAATAAACTACTCTGATTACAATGGCGCTTTCCATTTTTCTAGATTAGATCTTGTGTTAGCTCAAGCTACATATGCCTGGTTATTATAACAAATACAATTGGTCGTCTTGCTAACCTTTTTTAAGAGCTACCCTTAAAAAACAGTTAGCGGAGTTGGATTCAGCGAAATCGATTTAGTTTAACCCACCGGTTGCCCCACTTTTGTCGGTTAAAGACAAGTTCTCAATCTTGTTAAAGTAACTATTATATTCGTATGTTTAAAGCTCTTCCGTAAGAAATGCTTTATTGGAGACTACCATATAGAAAAATGTTTCTTCTCGGCGTGTATATACAGATGTATGTAGTTTAGGTGCTAGAACCACTTAATATTATTTATAAATTTTTGTTCGAATACATTTTTTTTATTAACCTTAAAGTACTTTTACTTACATAAGTGCAATTAAAAAAATAATATTTTCTATGGCAAATTTAAGTGCTTTTTAAAATCCGTATTGAAAGAATTAAACAAATAAAAACTATAGTCAATATACATACATACATACTGTTTTTGTTAAACTATTAAATTTTTATTTTACTTTCTTTCTAACCATGCGGAAAATTTTCAAAGGACCGCAAGGGGCCTCTATACTCCTTTCTAATAGATTCGTTTTTTTTTATCATATCCTGCGTTCAAAAATGTGCCTTGTTAAAGGAATAACTTCCTGTTTTTTCAAAATAAAAAAAAAATTTTTGTTTGGGACGTCATGATGAAACAACAATAAAAAACTCGAATTTGTTGTCTTGTCCGCTTTCCTTACCAAGCTTTGTATTAGGTTCCCTGACATAAACGTGACGTTGCGTTGCGGATGAACCTGATATTTTTCTCCTTTTTAACGTATTAGCTGTTAAACAATTGTGAGTTTCGTTATGTTTATTGATAAAGCAAACAATCTGCCAACATAGACGACGTTTTTTTTTTATATATTTTTACAAAACGCACAAATAACTCAAGTTTAAAGACATTCCTCATATTCCATATTTAAACTAATTTGAAAGCCTTTTAGAATGCCTGTTACATGAAGGGAGTTTGGAAGGGCTTGCTTCCAATACCTAACCTGTGTAAAAAATAAATAAGTATTGAATGCGATGAAGAGTTCTTGTGTCTGCTTTATTTTTTTGTTAGCAATTTTTTAAAATTCTGTTTTGAAATTGCATTAGCGTTCAGATTATGAAATTCTAGTTTTGCAATTCATCTTGTCTTTCCTCTTCTCCTTTTTATTTTTTATATATGTATAAATACAAATACACCTACAGACAACTTAAATTTAAAAAGTGTGAGAAGTACAAATAAAATCAGAATTGCACAGTGCATGAAACTGAGTTCTCCTCTCCAATCTTGTTATCCCTCTTACCAATAAACTCAAAAATTGCTTCACCAAATATTGCAAGGCTGAACCCATGTTCTGTAACTTCGGTGAGAACTTCTCGCATCGTTGATGAGAAATTTACTAATGGTGTTTTCTTTTCTACAAAAAAAAATAGCACATTTTAAAAGGTGCATGCATAAAATGTCTTGCCGAACATGTAGTACTGCAATTTTTGATTTGACGAGAACAAAACACATAATGGATAATGTGTTCGTCAAAATATAAAAAAATATACATAAACCTTAATTTGTTAATAGATTGATATTAAATAAAGAAATAAATGAACAAAATGAATGACGAAATTCCAATTTCTTTAGTTTGTTTCTCATAAAATATGTAAACAAAAAGATACCTTTGCCAGATTGCCGATTGATTAACACCAAGTTTTTACGATTTGTTGATTTGACGTTTTTTTTTTCAAAAATAATTGTAAAACACTGAATTCATTTAAATTTTATACCACTGACAACCTACCATTAACAATGCAATGCTTTCTTTTGTTTTTACTATAAAATAATAGAAAAAATAACTATTTAAACTTGAAATTTTTACTGTCCTGATAAGATGCGATTTTTTGCCAACTTCGTCTGGCAACCCCATATATAAACAGATGCCATCTCTTTACAGGGCATTATCAACACTCTCTTTTTATACTTTTTATACGGGGTGTAAAGTGCAATGCTCTATGACATTAAAGGGTGATTTTTTTAGAATAAAACACGCTGCCCTTTTAGAGAGCAAAGCATTTTTAAGAAACGAACGCCAAATTGCATTTTTATAAATAAAATGTCACATTTTTTGTAGAAAATAAAACACCATAAAATTAAAAAAATGTTCAACGACGGTGACGAAAATACAACCTTCAAATAGTGTAAGTGCGACATTATTGTTTGTTGTTTACAAATTTGTTTTGAAAACATTCGCATATTTTTAAAAAATGTTAAAAGGAAAATATTTAAACAATCAAAAATCTGATAAGAACAAATTACTTGTTTCTTCCTTGTTATTATTCATTGCATTTTACTTTTTTAAAATTTTTTCTTACCCTTTTTTATTCGTGAGTTTATTTGACAGTTCAAACGCGACAGCTACAACTCGCCAAAAAAAAGTTGCAGAGACAGTTAAGTGAGAAAAAACAGTTGTCTGTTTCAATTTATAGCATACTTGTTTTTTTCTCACGTTTCAATCAAAAAGTTTCTCGACGAGGGAGTTACAGAACATGGGCAATGGACGATGACTAAAGGCCTTTTTTAGGCCTCTTTAGCCATTCTTTTAACCTCTGAGAATATTTATATACCAATATCTACAGATTTTCAAATTTACATTTAAATTTACATTGTGAAAGAAATGTTATTCAAAATATTTTTTAGTGTTTTTCTTTGTCTCAATTTATTAAAAAAAAATAAGCAGCTTGGAAGCAAACAAATAAAAAATGATCCTTTAAAGCTTAAAGGGTTTCTTACATTAATCTATTGGCATTGCTTTAGGAAATTCGTATATTTTTTACATTCCAAAAACTTTTTTTAAAGATAGTTTACAACTTAAGGTGAAGTGTCCATAGAGAGAATGTGAGGAACTTTGTTTTTCACACATTTTAATAGATTAAATTATAGATCACGTAATTGAATCACTTTACTAGGCTGGCATTTTCATTCACTTTTAACATTTTTCATAAGTGTTTTGGAATTTGATTTGAAAGGTTTGGTTTTTGTGTGTTTTGTTAAGAATAGCCAGTTTGAGAATTTTATTTGTTTGTGGATAATAAAACTTAAGGTGCATAATTTTGGGTTTAAACCATGCAAGAGAGTAATGTTAACGATAATTTTTAAAAAAAACATACAAAGCAAAAAGTGGCTTTTACAACGTTATTCGCGGCTGTGCTTCAATTGGCAAACCTATAGCAAATATGTATGCCTTCGAAAAATTTGTTGGTGTATGGCTCTAAAATATAATATATTTAATAATATTAATTGCATCAGCCAACACTATAGCTTGTTTGACAGGTGACAGACATTTTATGCTTTACTGTATTGAAAGACATGTTTAAAATCGCTTTAGTCTGTGAAACCTTATCTACGCATAAAAATGAGTGCAAGTTCGGAACATTACCATCATATTTTGCTTTTCTATTATAGAAAAGGTAACACCAGAGAATTGGTTGTCCGTTTTTATGTGAAAATTTTGATGTTTAAGATGCACCTCGCTCTGGTCGACCAATCACTGAAAAGTTCGATGAAATCATGGGAAAATTAAGAAAGACCTGCTCATAAGCAGAATGGAGGTTGCTAGGAAACTAGAGAATCATCACCGAACAGTTATCAATAATTTGAAGAAAGTTAGATACACAAAGAAACTCATTTTTTGGATTTCCGAATTTCCATTTACGGTTCACTGGTAAATTGAAGCGAAATGTGAAGCGAATGATAAGGAGGATACAATTATGACAAGGTTAAGCTCCATAGACCAGGATTTACACCAAGAAATGTAATACTGTGTGTTTGGTGGGATTGGAGAGGAATTGTTTATTATGAGCTTCTACAACCTGGTCAAATGATTGATTTCGATTTCTACTGTTAACAATTAATGTTGTTGTGTTGTGTTCCATTATGACAACGCCAGACCACACACATCTTTGATGACCAGGTAGCTAATGAAAGAGCTTGTATATGTTTCTCAAGCTTTTGATAAAGTCTGGTATGAAGGCTTGGTACGTAAATTGAAGCAAAACTTGCCAGTAAATACACACAAGCTATTAGAAAGCTACTAAGTCGGTCAAAAGTTTATTATTAAATAAATTAAAACTAAAAAACCTCTTTTAAAAACAAACTTTTATTTGAATTCGCTAAATAAAAAATATTTTGGTTTAAAACATTTACTATCAACTAATAACGTCATCTTCTGTAGCATTGTCATTGCACATTTGCTTTTTTTATATATGTTACATTTGTGAATAGCGTTATATGTACAGTGCTTTAAAAAGACTCGTTCTTATTGCACTGTGCCCCAAATAAATAAATAAATAAAAATATATAAAATAAAAATAAAAAATAAGTAAAATAAATTAGTCTCGTCCCATGTAATAAAACAATAAAGCTGTTTCATTTAAAAAAAATAACTTCAAAAGAACAAAATTGCAAAAAATCATAAAATTTTTCATACATTTTCAAAATTTGAGAGAGAACATTATTATTTACTTACACCGTTGCACACGTTTGTTTTACTTTTGTTGTACTGACCTCGTTTGTTTACAGAAGAACTCTCAATCATAAGATACCAGCAGAATTGACCAATATGGCTTCGTAATTATTTACTTTAAAAATTTTGATGTATTTAACTAAATTATTTTAACAAATAGAAAATGGGAATTTATTACACAAAACAGGCAAATCGTTTTTTATAGATAACAAAAAATTTATTTTTTGGTAGCTAAATTATATAAAATAACTGAATATTCCATTGTTTTTTACGTATTATTCAGTTAATTTTTTGGTAGTTAATTTATATAAAATAACTGAAAATTCATTTGTTTTTACGGAATTTTTGACGTTGAATTTTTGACAGCAAAAAATTAAATGAATTTTCCTTATTTTAAACTACATTTTCAAATAAATTTCACATAAAGAAGAATTTAACTAAATCAACGGACAATAATATGCACTTAGTTTTTTGAAAAAATATAAGAATCAGTTAAAAATAAATTTGCTTGGAATTTTAAATGTTTATTTAAAAATGACTGAACGGAAATCCTTATGTGAATGGCAAAAAAAAAACACCTTTAACAGTATTGCAAGGTACCCGGGTACGTATATGGAATTAGTATTGGAAACTCAAATTTTTTGTCGAAATATATGTGAATAATTAAAGAAAAAAATTCTGAGACTCAAAAAATAAATGATAATTTTCAGTAAATTTTAAATTTTTGTATAAGCACTGGGCTATGCAACGTATTAATGCTAAGATAGGCAAGTTTGAAATTTAATGTAAATTTTTGTTTATGCATATTAACGTTATCAAATGTGAAACAAAAAACTTGTAAATATTACTCCGGCGATTTCCCTTATTGTAAAGATGCAGTAATTGAATGTTTTTATGGGTATTGTTTTATAATATCTTAAATGTTGACTGTACTCAGGTAGCATTTAAAGTATAAAGGTACCCTGGTACCTCGCCACGCCTTTAAGGGTATAAGATGAAAACTGCTGCACCACTCCTTTTCAAAATAATTTTTAAGCTAAAATATAATTCTTATTTAAAATTTTTTAATAGTTAGGAGTTCTCAAGAAGTTTTAGATATGTGGACCATCTTTTTATTTAAAAAAAATTAAGTTGAAAATGCCAAAGGTACCCGGGTACCTTGCCATTCACATAAGGGTTAAATAAACTACAGTCCGTTACTGTAATAATATTGTGAGTGTATCAAATTTGTTTGGGACAAATTTTACTAACAGCAATAGGTAATAAGTTACATGGACGAGAGAGAACACCTGTCTGGCCAAAATGTCAAATTTGACCCCCCTCTATCTCGTACACTTTTTTTCCAATCTTGTTGAAACTTTGTGTCTAAACATCTATCCAACGTTGGTGCAAATTTCATCCATCGGAAGACATCGATTTGTAAAGTTGGGTCACTTGACATGAAATCCCCCATATGTATGTACAATTATATTTTTTAACAAATAATATTATGTAGACCACAGGCAAACTATAAACTGTTTTATGGATGTGTGTTGGGTATAAGTATTAGCGATGTCCTTGTACTTCTGAAAAAGGATATAAGTAATCATATTGCGGAAGGCTGAAAGTGATATGAATAAGATTTAATATCATTAGTTCCAAATACACAAAACTTATGACGACAAAAAATTATAAGAAAACGTGCCTAATGAACAAAAACAAAAATAATGGTGAAATTTTCAAAAAATCATCAAAAATAATGACGCAAACTTTTTTTTTATTTATTTCTTTATTGACAATCTGTTTATAAAACAATAAGCAAATTTTATTATACTTAAAAAAGTAACAGCTTGAACTTTATAATTCAAAATAACAAACAAAATTTTTGCCATTAATGCGCACTACTTAAACAGATGCTTAAAGAATTTAAAAATTAAAAAACGGGACAATATTTGAAAACTCTTGATGCGAACAAGCAAGAAAACTGTCTTTAAAATGTTACAAAATCTCTTAAAAAACCTACGAAACGAATCATTCCAATTAGAGCTAAAAACCAGATGGTGCCGATCAAAGCAAAGCTGAGAAAACACTTGGAAAATATTTTTCTACCTCATGCTGAAATTGATTTGTCAACTGCTGATAAAGTACATGAATTTATAGATGTTCCATGGCAAATAAACATTTTAAACGAAGTGAAGTTAAAAATGAAATTATCAACCTTGGAAACAATAAAACCCCAAATAAATTAAATTATTATCTCAAAAAAGCATAACTCTATTATACAATAGAATAATAAGATTACACCATTTTCCGACATAGTGGTAATGTGCGTCTAAAGCCTAACAAAACTAATACTACAGACCAATAACTTTACTATCTACCCTTTCAAAAATATTTGAAAGATTGTTTCGTAATCGATTAAAACCAATTCTTGAGCAAAAAAATATTATTCCCGACTATCAATTTGGCAGTAACCGTAGTACTCCAGAGTAGTGTCATCGAATTATTAATGTTGTTACTGATGCTGTTACAAATAAAAAATATTGTTCTGCCGTATTTTTAGATGTCCAACAAGCTTTGGATAAAGTTTGACACCCGAGACTAATGCCCAATTTTCAGGATTGATATTAAAACACATTTATGTTTAAAATCGTTTTAAATACAAAATTCTCTTTTTCACTAAATACTTAAATGAAACTTAATTGACCGATGTGGTACACTTAATTTCAACTTAAGTTCCCATTGTAATATTTAAGCACGGTGGCTGCAATATCACAATAATACAACAACAACAGGCAAAGCAATAACATTCAGCTGTTTTTTGCAACCACCTTGCAAATAAATAAACTTTTTTTATGATATTTTTTTGTATTTAGTAGTGCTACCATACTTTTATCTTAATTAAATAAGACTGTTCAAATAAAACTCAAAAAATCAATCTGTATTTAAATACGATTTAAGTTTATATGAAAATTAACTTAATATATATTTAAATACTATCCTGAAAATTGGGCATAAGACTTAAGCTAAAATCGTCGTTACCAACACCATTTTATCTTGTGCTTAAATCGTATTTAAAAAATAGATTTTTTATGTTAATAATAATTAGGAATTTTCAATCATCAAACCAATTAAAGCTGGAGTTCCTCAGGAAACTCTATACAATCTATACTTGTGACATGGCATACTCACAAAATATTACAGTTGCGACTTATGCAGGTGATACAGCGCTTATAGCATCAGCGACATGTCCTATAGACGCCTCTACATTGTTACAAAGACCATTTAATAAATTACAACAGTGTTTACGAAAGTGGAAAATTAAAATAAACACTTAAAAGTCTTCCCCCATAACAATTGCCATTAGCAGCCTTTTTTCTGGGTTTAAAAGTAGATATATGAAATTTTTTTCAACGGCTTCTTTTATTTTTAAAAACCTTTTTTTTCAAATTTTATATTATTTTCAGCTAAGATAATTGAGATTATATTTTTTTAATATTGAAAATAGCCTTTGATCCAGCCTTTCAGTGAAAAAAAATTAATGTAATATCTTTAGTGGTTAAGCACCTAAAAAATATAATACAAACAACTTGAAGCCGAAAAACACATTCAGAACGCTTGTAATTTTCTTCACTTTCCTGACTTTGGCAGTGTCCAAAATTTCAACCCAAAGTCCAGAAAATTTCAGAATACAAACTGATAAAGAATTGCGAGATACGTACTTAGGTTTAAAGATTTCTCTTGTCAATTTCTTCGGGTGAAATACTCCTGTGTGAAATGCATAAAACTCAAAATAAAAGTCTTAGTTAAATTTAAGAATCTTGCAGTTTAGTTCAGATCTATATAGAATAATAAACATAAAGTAAATAAACTAGTAATTTGTATATAGTGTCTCACAAATAGTGTAAGTGGCTGTATTAGGGTGATCGATTATTCGACTTTTTTCAATAACCGGTTTTCGAATATTCCGAATAGTTGCTATTTTAAAAAAACCGGTTTTTGGTTAAGCATTTTAAAAATAACCGGTTAACCGGTTTTAATTCGAATGCATAAAAATACAAAAATCAAATTATTTTTTGTAAAAAAAGGTTAATTAGAATAAAAACAAAACAATTCACGAAGGTAAGGAACCAACAAAATACATTGATATGGCTAAAGGTATGTTCAGAGCACAAATATTTGACGATAAAATAAAAAAAAGCGTGACCAGTATGGATTAAACTTAAGCTTTATTTTAAACAAGTTCTAGTTATTTGCTGAACTCTATTTCTAAGATGATAATTGCATTTATGTACAATGTAGTTAAGAAAACGTAAAATAATGATTGCTCTAGCCAAACGTTTTGCAAAAGCAAACAATTCTTTAAGAAATCTAGTGGTTACGTTAGGAGTCTAATATTAAATAGGTGTGAACATAGCTTTAGAATTTTTGAAAAACTTTCGTTTTAAAAATATAGGAATTTAATAAATTTATTATTTGACATATTTTCCCAAATTTATTGTAAATGAGTATTAATTTGTCGCTGGTTAAGCATGTCTATATGAATCAGTAAACTTTAGCCATATTTTTGAAAAGTGGCAAACAATACCTCTTATCCAGGATTATACATTCTAATTTTTTTTTTGTTTCAGCATTAAAGAAACAATAGTAATATGAACATGCTTTTTGTATGAAATATCATTCAATAAAACTGATGAATTTTCCTAAAACGTTGCTTCCGCCGGTATGTTCTTGTTTTAAGCATGAAGATATGCTAGAACTACTTAAAAGCTGTTCATTAATTATTGTCAGCATATTTTAGTAAAGTATTATTTGCAGTCTCTTAAAAACTACTTGGAACAGGGTCAAGTTTTACTTGGCGTATATTTATGTCAAGCTTGTATACTAATTAAAAATGATTAATAAGTCGCAACTTATCATTTTAGGGCCGTTTAAGCACAATTTTCTTTGAAGTCAGTTCGAAATATCAACCGAGATGACATCTTTATAAAGATATATAAATAGTATTTAGAATACTGCCAATTTGCTTATTACTTTTTAAGCTGAACTTTTTTTGTAGTATTTTGTATTGTTTTTGGTTTTTGTTACAAGAACACACACTTATATAAGCGATTTGTATTTACATTGCTCATTATGTTTTTTGACTTTTGTTACATTTTGTTTTGACATTTTTTTAAAAAGTTTTAGTTTGCCAAATATTCAATTAGAAAAATACTTAAATTACGGGTACATTTATAACAAAAGTAAGGAAATCGTATATAAATTACATAACCGGTTTATTTTACTAAAATAACCGGTTTATTCGATATTCGAAAAATGGACATTTTTAAATATTCGACTTGGGCAAAACTAAAATAACCGGTTAAAACCGGTCGAATACTATTCGATCGATCACCCTAGGCTGTATATATATTTCATCAAGAAAGAATACTAAATTTCCCACAAAGAAAATTAAGTTTTAAATTTTTCGGCAAAATACTTATAAATAAATAAAGGAAACCATTTTCCTGAAATAAACCACGATTTTCGAAAAAAATTTTCTTAATTTACAAACGACTTTTTTTTAATGATAAACATACCAGATACTAACTACTATCGTATGATATTGCGGATAATTGTAAAAATTTTGTAAGTTTACTTGGATAAGTTTATCGTAATGTTTTTGTGTTATTTGTGTGATTTGGATTTGTGTTAGATAAGGCGCCAAACAAAAAGAATTTAATTTAGCAACAAATATCATATGAACAAAAATATTTTAAATTTCCGCTACATTCGTCAATAATTCACATTAATATTTACGTTAAACCATCAATCCACCAAAAAGCCAAATTTAAAATGTGTGTAATTGTTTATACACATACATAAATACATTTAGCTTAGTTTTTAGCATCGATAAATGTTTACCCCAAAATATTATTGTAAGTTATTTACTTGTTGTCCGTAATTTAATTATGTGGCCGAAAATAGGGTCACTTGCTGCCAAAATAAAGCCCACACAAAATGAAAATATAAATTTTTAACTTAGTTCATATTTATACTTTACATTGATATATAACCAAAACCTTATAATCACTTTCCATTATAAACAAAAAATAATATTTTATTTTTAGGTAATAAAAGATTTAAGTCAACTATATTTATCATAAAATCATAAAAAATAATTAAAACTCTTTGAAAAAAGTTTAAAAAAAGTTCAAGGTATACCTTAAGACACAATTGCGACCACTTTCCTGATACCAAAAACAGAAAACTATTTTAAAAATTCTAAAAGAGTTCTAGTTAAAAGTTTAAAGTTAATTTATTAAAAACTTCAGTTATTTGTTTAACCCATTTTTTGCCGCATTCCTGTTGATCGCTGTTAAAGATAACAACGAAATACGATTCTATGTAACCAATAGGAAAAAAAAACATCGAAAATAAGCAAGAGTGCTGGTAATTTTAATCACCGGTCGGCAAAAAAAGGTTAAGTCACGACAACCTATCCAAGAAAAATCCACAGCGAGGCCAAATAACAGACATGATAACGAAAATTATAGCTTATGTACCAAACACTATAAATGTGTCTTTTAATTTTTTTCCAGTCCCTTGACACAATATAAACTAAGATAACCAGTTGATTGGCCTGACGATGTTTTTAACGCTAGAATGCATTTTTGTTGTGCTATTCTTCATTAAGTTCTACGTACCCTACGCGGAACGCAGAATTATATGAAAAAATTAGCGAATAAAATACTGGCCAAAGATTTTTTATTTAATTATTTATTAATTATTGTTGTAAAATAAAAACAGCCATTTAAAACAAAATCGAATTTAAATGACTGCTTAATTTTTCTGAGTTTATCTTCATTATCAAATAGCTGTTTGCTTTTAATTGCAGATTTTCTAATGCAAAAATGTGTGTGCATATTTTATTGTTTGAATAATTAAATATTTCGTATGTTTGAAACCAAACACCGAACGTTAAATAGACTTTTTACATGCAATGAACTGATTGTTTCATTTTAACAAACAATTTATGTAAAACCACGAAATAATTACGCTAAACAATAACAATTATTTCCTAATTTTTGTAAATATTATTTTCCTAATTGCAAATGCATAAAGAACAACTAAACTCGCAAGGTGTATGGTAAACTAATGAAACTTCATCATGAATTTTGGTTTTCTGGCATTGTGGCAAGTATCCAGCTGTGTTGTAATTGGAGAGAAAATTATTTATTGGAATTTTTACATTATAATTTAAAAAATATATTTAATCTCAGTTTTTTATATAACGTGTGTTGTAAAAAAAAGCACATAAATTTATATTAATGAAAGTAAAACGTTGTCTGTTCGGTAGCAAAACAACATTTGTACATAGAAAATGGTCTCAACGTCAACCGAAGTTGAAAGAGAATACTTGAAGGTTGCCAATGCACTTGCAGAATATTCATTTTCAGATTCCACTTCGCTTTGGCTTCTATTTTCCACGTCAAGCAAGTAACTTGTGTTAGTTTTGGATAAAATATGTTAAAACCATTGGCAACCTTAGCAGGTACTGCATCGGTTAAAAAAAGAAGGATTTTTTGTCGAATCTTGAAAAATCTTTTATTGTAAGCAGTAGAGCTCTGGTTATTAATTAATTAAAAAAATTTTTTTTTTGATTATTTGAAAATTTTTGAAGTGTTTTTTTCATAATATGAAAATTAGAAGAAAAATCACCCAAAAAATCTCAAAATATGTAAAAAAAAAAAAAAATTTAAAACCAAAATAAGCTTCTTCATTAAAATATGCACGAATATGCAAAAAAAAATCATCAAAAAATGCATTAATATGAAAAAAAAAAAATCGATATCATTTTAACGCAAATTTATTGATAATTTTTATTTATCTAAAAAAAAACCGTTTGCTATTTTTCTGTAACAAAGAAGATGGGTATCTTCTAGTTGTTAAAATTATTTAGTTAAATTCATTAAATTTTTAAAGTAAAATAATTGCGAAACCATTTCGGTAATGCTGCTGGTGTCTTATAATTGAGAGTTCTTCTGTAAACAAACGAGGTCAGTACAACAAAAGTCAAACAAATGTGTGCAACGAGGTAAGTAAATAATAATATAATTAGAAAAACAAGCGGACAAGCTCTTTTGTGGAGTAAACGAAAATTACCGAATTTAATAAAACATCACAATATTAATTTGTTTTTACGGAATATTTAGTTAATTTTTTGATTAAATGAACTTTTTGTTTAAAATAAATGAAAAATAAGTAGACCGGTTTTTAGCTGAATTTATTTATTTTTTATAAAAATTTCAGTTAATTTTATTTGTGAGTGTATACGGCCCAAGAAAATCTGGACCCAAACAGAAAATGAAAATTTACCCAATTTTTTTAATGAAATGAAATATGATCCGGAATTTAGTGTAATTCAAAAGAAAATTCACTTGAAATTTTATAATGAAATTTTTCCCCCAACAAATTAAAATTAAAAAAAACAAAAAAGTTATATTAAAAATTTGGGTTGGGTTCAAAGGGCCGAAACTCAAAATCCCAAATTCGTAATCCAGAATTTCTAAAATCGCAAATTTAAAAATGCAGAATATAAAAATTCTGAATTTTAATATCTCGAATAATTTCTGAGATTAAGGAACATTTTGTAAAATTTAATGAAAATTTCGTCACTTTAGTGAATATTGTTACATGAAATATTAAAAAAAGTTTTAAAATTTTAATCCAGAAAATTTATTTCTCATGGTGAGTAAATTTATTATATACATTTTCATATTATTCGAATGTGTATTCTTAGTCAAATGAGAAATAAATCCCCAGATTCTATTTGTTAAAATTTACAATAGGCACTATCCAGTTATAAGATAAAAAGAATGCTGACGAAGGTCGTCGCTAAAGTCAGCCTCGTAACAGAAATATAAAAACGAAAATTCAGATAGTGCATAGAAAATACTCCTGGAAAATATTGAAGGAATAAGACTATTAAAGTATAAAAGCTTTTGAAAATTGTAATATGACTTGAATACACATTTGAAAAATGAAAATTTATAAAAAAAAAAACAAATAAAAAATTTTAATTTTTAATTTTTTTTTAATTTTTAATTTTAAGTTGTAAAATTCCTTCCTTCAGTAAAAATAATTTAATGAATATTTAAATTTGATGAACTCAAGCCTAACGAAAAATATAAAAATATTAATTAACAGTTCAACAAAAAATCACAATTGTTCTTAAAAATAGCTATGGCACAAGCGCTATTGTTAACAAATGTACTTCAAGTTGTACAAATAAAATGTCGACGAAAGTGGACAAGAATCATAATAAACAAATGTATTCAGGGTTTTAAAACAAAATCTTGACGGAAAGAGTACGAAAAACAGAGGAAAGCAAGCAACATGTGATATTAAATTTAACTGGTTAAAGATTGATGTTTGACTATTGGCTGGCAGGCACAGCAGTTATGCAGAGGTAAGAACTCAAAGAATTCTGATGAAAGAATGTGGTGATTCTTGAAACATGTAAATGCAACCCATGTTTGAGTCCCAGCTCAGCCAAGAAAATTATCAAAAAATTTTAATAAAATTCCAAGTTGTAAAATTACTTGTAAACATATATTAATGAAAATTAAATTTGATGAGCTCAAGCCTAACGAAAAATATCAAAATTAAAATTAACAGTTCAACTGAAAATCACAATTGTTCTTTATAAAAATTTTAATATTTACGGCTTGTGTGAAACTGAAGCTTAGTACTATTGTAAGTAAAATGTTTACATTTCCAAGGTAAAAAAAATGTGGTAGTGCCAATTGCAAATAAATTATGTTATGTTATATAGGGTCCGCCAAATAACTTTTTTTTGAAAATGCTATAAAAAAAACTAATGAATATTTTCTCAAATTTCTTTTTTTATTTGAAACTACAATCCTTCCGGTTAATAATGGAAAATAATTTCATTCAAATGGCTGACTCGGCTGGCCATACAGTAGCCTACGCGATTGGTCGAAATTTTAAGCACAATATCGACTGTGTGCAGCTGTATTTCACTAATGGCTTCACGAATATTGTCCTTTAAAGCGTCAATTGTCTCTGGCTTGTCGGCGTAACACTTATCTTTGATGGCACCCCACAAATAATAGTTTAACGGTGTCAAATCGCAGCTCCGAGGTGGCCAAACTACATCAGCTCTGCGGCTGATAATGCGATCTTGCGAACAGGGCGCAAAACATCGAGTGTAGCTTCGGATGTGTGGCAAGTAGCGCCGCTCTGTAGAAACCAAATGATGCCAACACAGAAAAAATTTATAACAAAATTTTTTCAATTAATTCAATAATGCTGTTTCAAACAATTTTTTTAATTGTTCCAATTAATTTGCCTTAATTGAAAATAAAAATTTTAATGTTTGTGTGTATATTTGCAAATACGAAAACATACACACAAACTTCAAAATATTTTAAAGTTTCAAACAATTTTTTAATTGTTTCAATTAAATGTGTTGATTAAAAAAAAAATTTTGATTTGTGTTTAGGTTTTATGTAGCCCATTTTGCTGGATGTCACATTTCAATTAAACCTATTGGTTGAAACTGAACAGCAAGAAAAGCTCAAACTTACAAATGTGTTAATTGATATGATCAATTTGTTTGCAGGCGGAAAATCAGTAAATAATTTAACTAATAGTACAAATTTCATACAAATACGTTAATTAAAGTTGGTTTTTAATTTTTTCTGTGAATATCAATTTTTGTGAACAAAACTTCGTTCAACATGGCCCGATAACGATCGCCATTGACTGTAACGCCCAACCATTGTCCATTTTCGAACAAAAATGGCTAAATTATTGCACTGGACCGAAATCCGCACCAAACAGTGACTCGTTTTGGGTGCAACGGCTTTTCAATGTATGCGTGCGGGTTTGATGTGCCACAAATGCGACAATTTTGCTTGTTTGCAAAATGAGCTTCATCTGAAAAGATGATCGCACGCCCACTTAGCGAAGCGAAAATGCATGTTTCCCAGCGTTGTTCAAATCAGACATGAGCTACATAAGTGTTACCATTCACGAAATAAGCGCTAGTTGAAAAAACGTTAGATAGCGGTTCCGTTATATTTTCCTAAATTGTAAATTCTTTTATAAATATTCTTAGTTATTTTTTACAAGCTTCAAAGTTAATATATCGTCAGAAAAGTTATTTTTTCACTCAGCACAATCATAAAAATGTTTGCCCACAAGAAAACATAATATTTTTCAACCGTTTCACATACGCCCTTTGAAAGAAAAAAATTTAAATATTTTCACTTTTTGGAAAGAATCGAGATATTATCTGCTTTTTGGTCATAAGCCGGCTTGTTTGTTAATTTTTTTTTTATATGCTCTTAATGTTAAATTAAATTTTTTTTTTATTTTATTGAAAATTTTTAATACTGAGTTAATACTGTCTTTATGATCAAGTACGAGTTGATTTAAAAATTTGTATATTAAATTTTATCGATAACACTATAATTTCTTTTAATTTAAGAACAAATTTAGTAAATCCTTAATATTTATTTAAATAAATTTAACTAGATTTCATTAAATGGACATATTTTCTTCAATGTGACAATTCTAGAATAAAAAATTTAAATTCACAAGATTTTGTTTGTCGTGCTTAATTCCCAATTTTTATTCATGATAAAAACACTGAAATTTATTTTTGATGGGATAAGATATTACTATACGCATTTTACTGGTTGCTTAGGCGAGTTTGTTAGGAAACTTCATCCAAAGATTTTAGAAAAACTAAAGATATTAAACCAAATAAAACTTTTAAGCGTATAAGAATTATAGGAACAGTTCTACTTGTACCAATATCAAAGTTTAAACAAATACATCAACAATAAGCAGTAAGTTTATCTTGTCTTGCATTCCCCACTACAATTGTTTGGAATTCTTCCAACATTAATTGTAGTTGTAAGTAGGTCAAGAAAAAAGAAAATGAAAGCAAAAACAACCCGCTTTTTTGCTCTCACAAAAATAAAGCCTGTTGCCAGTTTTGTTTTTAAGGCCGCGCACTTACCAGTTTATTATCGAAATAACTTTTGGGAATACACAATTTTAATTCACAAACACGACAAACAAAATCTTGTGAATCCGGTGAAAGAGAGCTAGCACATTAAAGTCAGGGTTCTAAGTTCTATTCTCAGCAGAGACTCTGGTCAGTTAAACTTTAACGTGCTGAAGGTCATCGTTACTATTGCGCTGTAATTCTAATATGTTATTTAACAAAAAATTATAATTATCTGTTTTCTTATATCTAAATTTATAAAATAATTTCTGTTTCCTGTCGTTTTTTTTCTAATTTTTTATGCAACTAAAATAATGACTTTTCATCTAAAAAAATTAGGTCATTTTAGCGCTGCAAGGAATTTATGGTCAAAAATAAAAGAAAAGCAACACAATTTTACTTTTTACCCCTTTCAAAGCGATTGTTCTAAAAAGGCAAAACTATTGCACAAATGCTTTAACCTTTAGTAACTATAAAATTATTTTTTTCTTTCTGTTCTGCTCTGATCCTTTTTCATGATTCTCAATTAAATAAAACTGTTTTTGATAGCATAAACTTTTTGTTCACATTGTTTACACAAACAAAAATTTTTTTTAACTTTTGAACTGAAAATTCTCACTGGCATTTAGAAAATTGTAGTCACACTTTCATACGCAGCCAATAATCCATAACGTACATTAAGCAGGACAAATAACGTTAGTTAGATTGTGACCATAAAAGTATGATTTGGTCAACTTTTCAGGGAAAAGAAAAAGGGACAGGAGGGAAACTAAAAGTTATTTTTAGGTAAAAACGCAAGCAAGGGCCAAAAACTCCATTAACAGGCCACAATATTTTGTGGGAAATTATGTAATTTGTTCAAAGTATGGAAGGACAATAGTAGCAATAACAAAAATGGCAACGATAACACACTGTTTTACACTTCCTAAAAACCTTATTGTAACATTATAGTAGCAACTTTTGATGTTATGCCAGTCCTGGCCAAGGACGGACTATACCAACAGGAAAATTCCAGTAAAACAACACTGTATATGTTTGCTCATAAATATAAACTCACACACACATGCACACCAACAGACTTACCGAAGTTTTGTGTGTCGAAAGAGGAAATGAAAGTCATTGTTCTTTACTTTTGGTCAGCAGCAATTTCTTTTCATTATCAATGGCATTTTAAGGGCTCAGACACTTTTGCTTAAATCGTTTCTTGGAAACATTATAGTACCATAATTAATGATAAGAAAGCTTTAGGGAGCACAGAAAATGGTTAGCTTTTTGGATATTCGGTTTATGGATAATTGAAAACTTGTATAACATTTACCGTAGAACGTGACTGAAATACTAAGTAGTGTTCATTGAAATAAATATTTATTTTAAACACTTTAAGTTTTGCTTGAAGAAAACTTACTGTCAAAAATATATTTAGACACTTTTTTATAAGTTATATCCTTAAAAATACTTGCAAGTACATTACATATTTATTTACCGTTCTTTAAATGATTATTAATTCCTTTTATTTCACTTAAGCTTAACCAGCTTTGGTACCCCCATTTTCCGATCCACAGATATAAACATAAATTTATATTGTCTCACTTGGGGGGTGACACACAGTTAGCAATACCACATCGCATGAGGTCATAAAGAAGGTATTAACTCAAAATTTAAATTATATAACATTAATGGTATATGAAAAAGAATTAATAAATCAAATGTGTTATTACTCTGGGGCTCAAGAGTAACCACTCCGAAGGGCAAACAGATAATCAAAATCTAGCTCATCTCTTAAATTTGAGGTTATATCTGTTCGACAGCCCAATAATTATCCCTCAGACCTGCAAAAGTCTAACGATTTACTAGATTTTTGCAGTTATTAAGAACATCAGACATGATCAGCTTTCTACAGTCTCTTTGTTCCACTTGTCTTTTGACTACTCCCCCACTAGGTCATCAGTGCTCAATGGGCACATCATCGAAACACCATTTTGTTTTCCCAACAGACATACTAAGCTCAAATATTGAAAGTATGCAAGCTCCCACGTATCTCAATATAATTCGCTGAAATCCGATGATCAAATTAAGATGCTATATATGTCCTCTCGGAAACATTATCAACTGCAGCTAAGAAGATATGCCTTCTAGACGGTACGGCGGCACGAAATATAATACACTTTCAACAACCATTCAAAACCTTATAAAAAAGAGAAATCTAGAAAAAGCAAACTAAACCACCGTCATAGGACCCTTCACAGTGCTATTTTGGAGGACACATTTTCAGCTCTAAAGGCAACTTCAGAAGATCTATTTACAACAAAATCTACGGATTATAGTCTTTGAAAAGCCACAAAAAAAACTTAAAAATACAACTAAAGGCTAGTTTACACGGTAATACATTGTATTACGACATTATGTAGAATGAGAAAAATCATACCATGTAAAAGCAAAATGTATTGAGTAAGAGAGAATACGAACACAAAATCTGACAAGCGGTCCGTAAATGATTTTTTTCTAAACCATTTTAGAAACTTATGTATTTTCATCACACCAGAGATGTATTTTAACAGAGTATATTAAAGGTGGTAGCATTTTTATACAATTACAAAAACAACTAAAATCAATTCAGGAAATTTTCATGTTGTTTTTGTAAAAATGGTTAAGCTGTAACCATCTGATTTTTTGTTATTATTTTTTATTTTACTTGTACCATCAGTGTAAACATGAAAAATGCATACAACAGATTTTTATTTTTTTCTTTTTAACACGGAGAGAATTTCATAATATTTTGATTCTACAAAGTCGTAATACATTGTATTACCGTGTAAACTGGCCTTTAATACGAATCTGCTATTCATTATAGCGATGGTAATTGGGTAAGTGCCCCTTCATGCCTAATAATAATAGTACATATATAAATTTACCAGTTTTCCCAATAAAAATTTACTTAAATATATAATTAAAATATAATTTTATTATATTATTAAATATTATTTTTTATATATAAAAAACTTTTTTTTTAATATTTTAATTAGGCTTAAGTTCATCAAATTTAATTTTCATTAAGTTATTTTTATGAAAAAAGGAATTTTACAACATGAAATTAATTAAAATTTATTGATAATTTTTCATTCTTGTCTGACAAAAAAATGTACTTTGGACTTCAAGAAGAACATGTAAATCAATTAAAATAGATAATTATTCAAAGCAAATTTCAATCTACCAAAGGTTAAATACAATTTGGTTTAAAGATTGATGTTTGACTATTGACTGCCAGCAGTCGTCGATGGCTGCGAGAGAGAGTCGTCGATCTGAAGAGATTGAGTGGTTGCAATTGAAACATGTAAGGGTAACCTGTCCGTAAAAACGCCTGGGTTCGAGCCTCAGGTCAGTCAAGAATAAAAACTCATCAATAAATTTTAATTAATTTTTATGTTGTAAAGTTTCTTTCTTCATAAAAATAATTAAATGAAAATTAAATTTGATGAACTTAAGCATAATTAAAATATCAAAATTTGGATTAAAAACCATAGAAAAGTTCAACAAAATTACCACAATACTAATAAAAAACTTTTTTTTAATAAATTAATTAAACGCAATATTTCGGTAATAAAAAACTGAAAACAAATAAATCTCCTGGCATGGAAAATTGTTGCCAGAGCAACGACGATATGTACATATACTTTAATAAGTATACGCCTCGTTATCCATTCTTTGAGCTCTCAAAATAAAACACATAAAGTAAAGCATACTTTTTGGATGATTTTGTCTTATGTTATTTTTCCGAAAAATTAAAAAAAAATGTAAGCGATTTTATATTTTTTTTTAATTTTAATTTTCTTCGATAAAAACACAAATTTAAAGAAAATTATGAGAAGTCACAGATAATCGTCATCTTGCCGAAAGAATTTAATATGAAATAACGTCTACAGTTTCGACAAAAACGAAATTAAAGGCAATTTACGCACTACTGAAACGCTAGACAAAATTTGATTTTGCCATTCGATATTGCATATGGAAAAAATTGTTAGAAAAAATGTAAAAATAATGTTTTTTAGATAATTATTAATTAAAACTGACTTAAGAAAATGCCTATTGAAAAATTTTCAAAGAAAAGAGTTAAATGTTAAAAATTATCGCTATTTTTCCAAATTTTCGCGTATCTTTGTTGCTCTTTTCGGCAATCGTCGCCATTATTAAGATAGCCCCATTATTAACCGTAGTCACCTATTTTACAGGGCACTATCAAAGAAAACATCGTTAAATTTTTTTATAAGAACTTCGAATACACAAAAATGTGCGGATTCCAGAACACCAATTTCTGAATTATGCGCATTCAACAAATGTTTCGTTTTCAATACGAGTCGATACCTAGAACACATCTGATAGTAATGAAATTTTGTGTTTACGTTTTTATTGGCATTAGAGGTGGAAAGAATTTCACATAGTCCCCATAAAAACATATTTCTGGAAAAGAGTCCTTGTATTGTAATCAAACAAATACCACTTCTGTAAATAGATTTTAATAATAATCTTATAAATGTTGGTTTTGGCAATAATTTCTATAAAAGCTTGTATGTCGTGTCAAAATTTTGTCTTGGTAGGGCGAGAATTGGTTCTAGGTCGCTTGCTACAATCACTTCAAGAAGAAAAAGTCTTATAAAGATGTCGATGTCTGTAAATTATTCGGCACTTATAAGTTTCATATAAATCTTAAATTCATTATATAATTTTATTTTGGCGGGTCCATGATTATCCACTGACCCCAAACTGGTACACTCTCGAAAATTGATATATTTATATAGATACGACATGCTTGCAATGCTAGGTTAAGCAAGGCTATGTATATTACGGTTATATATATATTATGGTTCGGCAAGGATATGTACATATATAATGGTTAGGCCTTAAGCCAGCAAATTAAAAAAAAAATTTTTTAATATCCCTGAAGGAAATCTGAGAAATTGTCTACAAGTCACCAGTTTTGTCGACTATTTTGGTGACATTGTCAACATTTCCCTTCAAAACGAATAAAATTTTATCAATAACAACTGAGAAGTGTAATTGCTTTAAAAGTTAAAGAAATACTGCAAAAAGAACGAAGGTGTAGACTTGATTTACAGAAATGTACTAGTGATTCTCTGGTTCCAATGTCTACATAGTGAATCAGTACTGATTAACTAGTGACATTTCCTTCAGGGATGCTTTTATTGGACTGACTAAAGATGGAAAATTTTAATTTCAAATCGGCATTCAAATGTGGCGCCCTATGCTCCAATGGGAATTAGAGGAACACATATATATTTAACAAAATTCTCAACAACTTCAATGAGTGAATTTCAATTGTTAGCTTTATTTTACAACTAACAAACCAGTCCTCTGGTCATTATTTTTGCTCGCTGATAAGTAAAACGCATTTACGTGTGTGAAATCGAATAATAAAAAGATAATTATTGCAAATGATGACAAAAGTATGTTTAAAAATCATTTAATATGGAATGAATGTACCACAAATTAAAGTCAATGAACAGAAAAATTTGCCATTTAATTTAATTTTTCATGCAAACATTTTCCACACACCAGCTAACATTGCCAATGCTAAGTATTGTTCATATATGAACAAAGCAAATCCCTAAAAACAAATCGAAAATTTGCCAGCATAAAAACCATGAATACATGCATATAATGAAATGATTTCAGTACTTTTGTTCCATGTTATTTAAACGCGCATTTGTAACCCCAGTCACATAGTTAAATAAACCCAATACTAATATTTGCATTACAGAAATTGGATGGCAGGATAATGGAAATTGGGTTAGAATAATCAACAAAAAAAAATTCCATATATTATAATACTGAAAAGTTTATTCGACAAACTGGAAAAGGATTGAGAAACAACAGCAAGTTTGCAACTTGGAATTTTAATTTAAAACTTGTTGTCCCACCATTGCTAGAGGTCACTTTCATTAGTACCAAACTATGGAAAGTTAATAAACCCATTAACAAATTCATGCATAACGCAAGTCAAAAGCCATCTACTAAATAGAGACTAACGCACAGAATGGGGGGAGAAAATTATGGCATTTACTTAATTAGGCCGTTTGATATTTATACAAGGCATTTTTCAATTAGAATTATAATTACAATTATAACTTTTTGACATTTTTACAAATATCAGGGAATGGAAAAGTTTTAAGAACTGCATTTTTAGCTTTTCGCTATCGTTAAAAAATATTACGCGCCAACCGCCATTAAGTTTTTAATTAAAATGGTTTTTCTTTTTACTGAAATTAAATAATATTTATGTGAAAATAATTTGCTTTTCATGTAATTTTGTTACATGATTTGCAGTTAAATGAAAATAAAGTTGGTATAGTCAAAATGAGCCATAAGATAAAGAAAATATGTGTTACAAGAAATGCGAAAGTTTGAGTAAGAAACTTAACTAAATTTACGGATATTATAAAAAAAAACTGCAGAGATATATTTACCTGATGTTGATACACCATTGCATGACTTAACCAGAATATCAACAGAAGAATCTATAATAGCAAGATTTAATGCAATAGCCATGGGTGCAAAGTGCAGAGACAAAACGTTTGTAATTATAGCAGAGGAGCTTTTAAATTAAAATTGAAAGCAGTTCTTGTTGAGCACGTGAAACAAAAAATGGAAAGCTTTATTTAATATTATAAGAAAAATATTTTAAAACGTTCAAAAGGAATAACATTTAAAGGACACTTTGATATTACCACTAAAGCACTGGACTCAAAACTTAAATCGGATGTTATTCAAGATATATTCTTTGATTAAGATTCTTTATCAATGTTTTATACTGTTCAAGATACTGACAATGATAGGCACACACCAACAGGTAGATATAGAATAACGAAAACGTCCCTTAAATGAGTTGTTGACTTGTAAACAAAAAGAACTGTTTTATATACAAACAATTTTGATGGGGAAAAATGGGAAAGAAATAAATTCAAGTAGCGGAAATTAAAAACGAGAGCACCGAGATAAAGTTAGCATTTCAAGTGCTTGGTAATGCGAAATCGCTCAAAATATTCAATGGCATCAAGGACACCATAAATAAAAATAATTTTTGGACGTCTATTAAAATAATAATTTGTGACAGAGCAAGTGCGAATACTAGCGTAAAAATTGTGTTTTGGCTTTGCTTCAAAATCATTTCAAGTACAGGGTGTCCGGTAAACATTAGTCTTGACAGTTCGTATTTGGCAGTCGTGAAGTAGACACGTGGCATATTTATTATGGAAAAATATTCGTTATACCAACGTGTTTTAATCGATCGTTTAAACATTTTATCAAAATCAATAGTCGGTTACTATGACGATGCGAAAGTTGCGTAAAATTTTTGAGAGAAACAACGTATCAACAAAACGTACCGCAAGCATGAAAACATTTCTGCTACTCAAGAAATTGTTAAAACAATCCATCAACCTCAATTCGACGCCATGCTCATGAGCTTGGTCTCCAAAGTACAACTTTGGCCACAATTTCGCGCAAGGATTTGCGTTTGTTTCCATTTAAGTTTCAGTTGGCACCAGAGCTTTTTCCACAAGACCAATTATGCCGCTTACAAACAAATAAGAATACCTTCCTGGCGGACACCCTGTACATGGGATTGTCTTCACCACAATATATTGGGTGCAAGCATCATATCAACGATTTTATATTAAGGCATAAAACACTTTTCTACAAATTTGGAAAAAATGGACCGTAGGAACGAAGCATGTTTTTAGCTAATCTGGGTGAGTTTAATTCGAATATGGCATAAAAATTCGGCTACAACATCTTGATAATATTTATCGCATGCTGGCAATAATACAAAACAGTCAATACTGAGGTGGCATGTCATAACGTTCAGTGTCATAGTGTCCATGGACATGGAAAGGACTTTCTCCTCTATTGTATAAAAAATACCCGCTTCGCTAACTAAAGCTTCTGTTCACAGCCGGTCATCGGCTGTTCACATGGATTTTCTCTTCTATGGTATAACAACCCAGTAAAAAATGTGCTCCAAAAGGAGCTTCAAATCAGATGCCTGATTTTTGTATGGAGTGTTCCCGGTTTGGAGGACTATTTACTGCTGACAATAAGCGTTGTTTTTAACATGCAAACAAAGCGCTCCTAAAGCGCTTTTTTTTAAGGGATAACTATATTTCCATATTCTTTGATTTTTTGCTTTTTACTGCTTAAATGCATTGTTTCAATAATTTTCGTAAACCATTATATATTTGTATTTTTTTCGCTTTAAAACCTCATCGTTGTCAGCACTAAAATAGCAGCTTTTTTCTATATTTTATTCTTTATCATTTACTGCTATATAAAAGCTCTCTTATTGAAGCGCTCGATTATGCGCTTTTTCTCTAAAGTGCTTCAAAAAACCCAAATTTTTTTTACTGGGAAATACCAGCTTCGGTAACTAAAGCGTTTCTGGGTAGTCGGCCTTCGTTTGGGAACAAGACAGATTAAGGAGCTTTATTAGCGAAGCATTTACTTGTCAAACCATAGAGGAGAAACTTTAGTTAGCGAAGCCGGTACTTGTTTTATCATAGAGAAGAAAATCATTGTGCACGGCCGAACGCCGGCTACTCCGAGACCCTTTAGTAAGCACAGCCGGTATTTGTTGCACCTTAACCCTTGTACTCTGTTCAAATTTGTGAAAAATATTTAGCAACATTAATTATTTCATACAAAAATTGTGACATGTATCAATTTTACCTATCATGCGAGCTTGTACAATTTGACGTTTTTATTCCTGCAAAGTATGCGACATTGTTTTGTGTATGTAAACTAACTCCACATGTATTTAACTAAAAATTATTTTTTTTTTTAAATGAATAAAAAAGAAAGCAAAAATGTATTAAAAGCTGTTACCGGTTGTGTTACGTTAATTTTGTATTTATTATTTAATAATCAGTTCATACTTATTTGCTTTTGCTTAAAATTCCACGTGAAATAAATACAGCCTACAATATTTCGCAGTTGTAAAAAAATGTTGCCAGAAACATTCGGAACTTTTTTACAAAATGCAGAAAGCAGCTCTTGCTCGTTGTCATTAATTTTAAGGACCCTGATTGTCCTTGTTTGTCTGTCTTTCTTGCTTTTTGCGTTTCACACCATCGGTTAATAGCGTGGCGTCGTGTAACTGTAATGAATTACAGTTTTCGAGTTTTCAACATTAACCACATGCATTCGTTTTAACATTATTTTTTCCTGGCGTTGACCATGTGGAAATGAGTTGTTTTTTGATAACTTGGAGCGGACTTCAATATTTACACCTTCCTATACTTCGTTATAGGTCGTTTTGTGCATGTCTTGGAGCACCTTCCGTCATTGTGCGATACCCTAGCAAAATGACTTGTGATAAAGAAAGCAACCACATGTGAAGGAAAACACATATTAAATAGCCCTGGCATATAAACTTAAAGTTTTGCCATTTACACTTGGTCAGGTTGTATTTTAAATATACCTGCCTTAAAACAAAAAAAAAAAATAAATTAACAGAGTACAACTCTATCTACAATATTTCATAGATTTTTTTTCTTATTCCTCTACTTCTATGATATAATTAATAAAGAAAAAGAAAGAGAGAAAAACTAATTTACAATAATTTGACAGAGAATCCATCATAAATGCATAAAGGCCTCCAGCAAGATGATGAATGGGGTTGTTGCTGTTGTTTTAATAATGCATTTTTTTCTTTATACTCTCAATTACTGCCTTAAAATTTTGATTTATAAATAAAACAATAAGCAGACTACACAGAAAAAATGTTCCTTGGTTTTTTATCAATTACACAAAATGATGATTTAAATAATATGTTAATTAAATGAATTAATTTCTTTATTGAACAAAAACTAAAAATATGATTTTCATTCAATTAATATTTTAATTGTTTTAAAATTAATTTATAAGTAAAATAATAATCAAATAAATCAAAACCTTAATTGATTATTTTGCTTAAATTAAAGTAATGCCAAAGTGTAAAAATAAAAGCGCTAAGTAAACAGTAAAATAACTGGGTTTAAAATTGGGTATTGCCTGAGGTAATAAGACATAAAAAATATAGTAATTCTGTTCACACCAAATCGAAAATTTTTCATTACGCATTGTATTGAAAAAAATTATTGTGAAGGCCTAGTCATAACTAGTATACTATTAAATTTTCAAAAGTTATCGTATTTATGTATGTCCTTAGTCGGTGTTCTTTATGTATTTATTAATTCATAGTTAGTTTTTTTGTTGTTATGATTTTCAATTTAATTTCTAAATGTAATTTGCCTACAAGAATATAGTAAGCTAACATCCCAGCCAGCAAAATAAACCGACGTCGTTCAGATATTTGCTAAAAACGTCGGCAAAAAAGTCGGAATTGTATACGAATTCTGTCAGATTTCTGACCCAAAAATGTTTGAAGCGGTTGACACGAATTCTGACAGACATGTCGTGGGAAATTCTAGTTTTTTGACGGCATTTCTGACAGATATCTAAGATTCTTTTTGCTTTCTAACTGATAGCTGAAAGAAATAATGTAAAAGTACATACATAATTTTAAATTGTACATAAAAAAGGTAAGTACTTTTTTATGCTTTTTATCTTGAACAAATAAAGTAACATTGAAATTAAACTCAATCCCTGAAAAAGTTGGAAAGAATACCAACGAAACGTCGGATTTTAATGATAATGAAATAAATAATATTTTATTTACATTAAATTAATGACCTTGAAAGCCTGTATATAGAAAACTATAAAAACTATTTAAAGTAATCAAAAAAGGTCGATAAATACTTAAAATTATTTTCAACTGAATCACAATTGTCATTATTTTAAAAAAAATAATAAGTCTCGTACCCCCCGATATATCCAAGCGAAATTGATCAGAAATGGACCAGACAGTAGGTATATTCTTCATACTTCATCCTTAGAGACTTCGTTCAGAATTCTTTGGCACGAAAAGTCTGATTCAGACAATGTAGAAGTATTTTGCTGTCTGGGATAATAGAAACAAATTATATATGAATGTATTTTCAGGTAAACAAATGTTATATTCAAAATAAGAACTTTTTCCTTGTTTTAGTGATTTTGAAAATCAGTAGGTGACAAGACTTTTTTCATGTACATACTTAAAAAATCAAACAATCAAAAAAATAATAAAAAGAAAAAATTAAGTTTAATTGTGTAGGAAAAAAATTGTGGAAATAAAAATTAAAAAAGTGTAAATTTAAGTTGTTTGTGACAACAACAAACAAACAAACGAAAAATTATAGCTTTCTAAATAAGGAATTATGGTACGTAAAAAAGGTATGTATGTTATTTTTTGCTGCAAAAAAATTGCAGCCGTGTTTAACGATCATCTCTCTGCATATGAATATGAAAAACTTCATGATAATTATACATTTGTTATATTTTTAGAAGTTTAATAACTTTCATAATTATATATACATACATATATGCACATAAAGTTTTTTTATTTAAATTTTGAATTTGATGAAAATTATGACCTCTGCATTTCTAGTCTTAGAAATAAAAATGTAACTGCAGAGGAATTTGCTGCATATTGGCGCCAGTGGGCCCCATTGAGATTCAAGCAGACAAAGGAATCACAAAGGACTTCGGAAATTTTTGAACTTTGGCCTGAGTTTAAATCACCCTCTATATGGCAGCTGTTAGGTTTTATTTACATTATTATTATTAAACGCACATCCGCAACCTTATTAAAGAATTTTATCAATATATTAGTAATATATTGACTATGAAATCAATTTTTTAATTTTTATATGTTACAGATTGATATTGACTTCACGTTAAAGTTTCCAAATGCTAAAAACTTATTTGAGAAATGGAGTCCATTACGAGAAAAATTACTGCTATTGCTAAAGCAAAAAATTAACTCTGCGTTCATTTCTAAAAACTTGTTAGATCTCGAAAACCATAATGATGGTAATTAAATAAAAAAAATTTATAAAAAAACATAAATTTTACCATGTTTAACAACTTTTGTATCATTTGTATTTACAGAATCTAAAAACTTTGCTGTCCTCTGGTACTTACATTTTTTATTTACACCAAATTTGAAAACTAATACAGATGCAAGTGGCAGCAAAATCAGAAAAAAAATTTTCTATTGCGGACTCGCAAGAGGGCTTTGCCGTTTTGTCAAAACTTCTAGAACTCCAAAATCGCAACATTCAGCCCAAACTTTTAATTGTCGGAGAATTACCCACCGTCAATTTAATTTATATATATTTTGATAAGATCAGATATGGGCATTTCCATTTTGACGTGTCGTGATATTTGTAGCACAAAATGTAAAAAAATTAAATGACGAAGTCAAATTGGAAAAAAGGGTTTTTATATATACAAAGTAATGAAGTAGCTCTACATTCAGAAAAAAAATTACAGTAATCGACGCTATGGATTTGCAGATATAAGCAAAAATCTGCCCTGGCGTGACGTTAAAAAAACGAAAGTGGGTTTTGATTGCATTACAAAACTGAAAAATACTGCGAATTGAGCAAGATGTTTTGTACAAAACCGTTTTTAGTAAACTTAGGACTTATATAGATTTATTTTTCAAGCTATCAAATTCAAAAATATTTGCTCGTTTTAAGGTAAATATGGGAATTTTCCGCTAAAAGTCTACTTTTTTTAATGTAACGCCAGATTGCAAATAAGGTTGTATTTTCGGACCATGTTGTTCAATCGTTATCCCTTTTGTTACTTAATGTAGAGCTTGTTGCGCTTTACACCAAAATATAAAAAAGTAAACGATACATATAAAATTTTTTGAGAAACAATTTAAAATACTTCTGGCGTTACGTGACAAAAAGTAGACTTTTCGCTGGAAATGCCCATATCCATTTTGTTCAATATTGCAATCACTTGATATTTTAAATAAACTATTTTTTATTTTTAACTAAGAATATGCTGAAGAGTCAGAGCTATTTTAGGTTTTTTTGCAATATGTAATATGTATATAAAATTCCTCTAACAAAAAAGTCTTCCAAAATTTGTAGCATCAAACCTGAATTGCTAAAATAAATACGTATAAGTTTGATAATTTTGTAGTAGATAGTGAAATAATTTCCATTTTTAGTCTTTTGTTTTGTAAACGCTAATTGATGCAAATATAAATTTTAATATTTTGTTTTATTATAATTTTCATTATATAATAAATAAAACTTACATATATGTAATTATTATAGTTAATATAAACTTAGATTTTGTTGTTTTATTATTATTTAATCAGTAAAACTAATTATAAATTGTCATTATAAAATTAATATATCTTTATTTTCTCAAATAAATTTTGTAATGCATGTTTTGTTTATCTTTAAAATAAATTCACAATTTCTGTGTAATAACAAAAAATAAGAAAAAGTTGGAGTTTTGTTCTACTAGGAATTAGAAGATTAAACAAATTGATTAATTTGGAATACAAAATAATTAATTATTAAGTTAATTAATTCTGAATTTAAATTTTAATTATTAAGTTTAATTCATTCAATTACAATTTTGATTAAATCCAACAAAAAATTAAGCAATTGCTTATTTCAATTACTATATTGTTTATTTTTTTTATTTATTTTGAATTAACTGAAATAATTTAATACAATAACGATTTTTTGTCTATTATTTTTTTAATTAAATCAATCAGCACATTGTTTGAAATCGTACAGTTATTTTAATCAAAATTAAAAATATCGTTTGTTGAAAAAAAATCAGAATTTTCAATTTCTACACTTTTTAGTAATCAATATAATTATTTTGGTAATAGGTGCAAAATCAGCAAATTGTTTACTTGATTCTACGAATTTGGTGATTAAAATCAATTTTTAATTTTTTCTGTGTATTGATGGGAAATATTATAAGTAACTAATATTTATTTATTTATATATTTAAGAAATTTCATTAACAAGGTTTCTTTCAAATGTGCTAAATTCCTATTTCATACTATTGAGATACTGAAATTTGTTGTTGAACGGATAAGCTATTCCTATGCGCATTTCACTGGTTGCTTAGGCCAGATCGTTAGGAAACTTCATTTCCTTTTTTTCAATAGAAATAAAAAGAATAATAATGGGATAAGTTTAAGAATATACAATTATACATACGATACAAAAATGACGAAAACCCCGGATTAGTGGGAAACGACTAATGCTCGTTAGTACTACTAATCCCCGTACCAGATTCCTGGAATCCAGAGCAGTGATTATAAAAACTTATAATAATCGTAGAGGGTGTTCAACCCAAAAATTCTTACCTTTACTCGTTTTGCTAAAATTTGCAGTCGCAAGAAAATGGTTAACAAAATATTTAAATTGTTCGCTTCTATGCTTTTCCTTGTAACGAATATTTCAATTATTTGTTTCACTTGTAAATCTTATCACACTTAAATTTTTATAAAGTAAATTAATTATTGCAGTAATTTATACGTCCAATAAAAGTTGTCAAAATATACATTTATCTTTCTCTATCACCCTGTATAAGAATATACATGATATAAAACATACATGTTGAACCATGATCTGAATATGAACGAGTAAACAAAAATAACAAAATTTTACTAAATAAGCGAGAAAAATAATTAAAATTTTTTGTTATTAAATTAATATTTAAATTAAAAATTTATTTCAAAACAACTAAAGTTTTAATTAAATCAAAATTATATTTTTTAATTTTTTTTAATAAAAAAATAATTGATGCAATTAGCACATTAATTAAATTGAAATAATTTTTAAACAATTATTTAATTGATAAAAGAGAGAGAATTTTTTCTGCGAAGACGAATTGCTGTCCGCCAGTATTTAAGGCAATGTTGAGCTCGGCCAATACATCTGTGCCAACCTGTGGCATAAAGTAAATGCCCATAAAAAATCTTTGTTTGCCAACTTGTAGATAACCCTTAATTTTTAATTTAAGTGTCCTTAATTCTGTCTCGGGATCAAAAAGGTAAGAAAAAATTTTGTGTATTCCTATCAAATTATTATTACAAAGAGAAGAAATTTCTATAGTGCTGGGTTAAATTTATATTTTTATATTTAACTCTTGCTTTCTGTAATTATTCTATAAACAAGCTGCCTAATGAAGTGGGAAAGATAACCATAAAGTGTGATTGTTTTAATTTTTTTTGTTGTACTTGATTTTTTTAAAACTTCCCTGTGTGGTTTCATCTTTTATGGCACTCTTATCTGGATAGAAAAATGTCTTTTTAAGGCTTAAATAAAATTTTAAAAATAAGTTTAAATGATATTTTCAGAAAATATATGATTAAAGCTTTAATTTTCTTATATTTTTTTTAACAAATAAACTTTCAATAAAAAGAATTTAATGTTTTCGTTAAGACTAAAATATGATAATAAATATTTTCTGTTAAATTATTATACTTTAACTGCCGTACTAAAAAAGTATATATTTTGTATTTCCAACGTATCTCAAAGCTTAATTTTCATAAAAATTTTCCTGAAAATAGATTTCAAATCAAATTTTGTTTTTTTTTATAAATAAGGCAATAATAAATTTCAACGTATGAAGTGAATATATAGATCTTTTTACCAAGTATTGGCTAACTTCTCTAGCAGCCTATAAAATTAATGAAAGAAACCAAAAAAAAACCTACACAATTTCTGTTTCATACAGAGAATACACAACTATTCAATGGTATGGCACATTAACAGGAATAAATACCAACTAATAGTTAGAAATGTATTTCCGATTTTATGGTTATTGCATCGAACTAATGACAGTAATTCGTAATTATAAATATTTTTTTTAAGAAAAAAAAAAATGGGCGTACAAACATGTTGGAAGGAAATGATATAAGCGAACTCCATTATCGAAGGATAAAAGCACCCACACCAAACTATAAATATGAATATGCGCATGTAAATTCATGCTGGTAAATATATATTTTGCCTTTTTTTTATCAAATGGCCATATATTGTTGAAAACGATTTATGGCAATTTTATAATGGTACGAGGATTGCTCGTTGCATTAAAGTGTACTAAAATTTAACACAAAATTAAGTAAATTTTATACAATTCGAATATCATAAATGCGATATAACGAAACCTTGCAGCTGCAAAATTTTACAGTCAGGAACTTAATCTGGATTCAAATTTGTATAAGAGATTTATAAGCGTACAAATTGTCTTTCGAAAAAGGTCAAAAAGGTCATATGCGCAAAAAAAGGATGTTTTATAAATATAATTAATCAATTTCTTTAATTATTTTCTTTAATCCAATGAAAAACTTTATTACTGCAATTAAATTTTACATTAATACTACTAAATTGAGTTAAGTAAATTCGTTAAAATTTTTAATTCGATTAACGACAACTTAATATATATTTTTTAAAGAAATATCCAATTAACTGTTTTACATTTTTCAATAGATTTTTAAAAATTTAAATTAACTGTTACACATATTTTCAATACAAATGTCACTTAACCAATTAAAACAAAATAAAGTTCTCTTACTAGAAAATACGTACAACTAAGTAGAAAATATTTTCTTCCCAGAACTGCCGTAAAAACGTATTTTTTAATTAAATGTTTGGCGATAAACATAAAAATTTCTGAAAAAATAAAACATTTTAATGTTTCACAAACCAGTGAAAAAAATTAATTGCGATAACGAAAACGGGATTTTAACCAAATATTAGTATGTGGTTTATAAACAAACAACTAGAAAGAAAAAAAAAACAAGAGCAAACAATTTTTACATTCTTTTTCCTTTAATTGTTAATTGAAATACACAAAATCTACGTAGCAATACAAATCAATAAAATGGAAAGAATGCTGATGAATGTCGTTGAAGGCTTGAAAAGGGATTGAATGCAATTTACTTTAATTGTGTTTTCTTTTCTACAAAAAAATGTGCCTTTTAAAAAAAAATGCAATTTGGTGTCTGTTTCTTAAAAATTTTGCTTCCGAAAAGCATGAGTTTTTTAGAATAAAACAAGCCATCCTTTTCGGGAGCTAAATTTTTAAGAAAAAGACACCAAATTATATTTTTTTTAAAAAAAAGGCACATTTTTTTGTAGAAAAGAAAACACCATAAGGTCAAGCTTATAAGGTAGAATATAACATGATGTAACATGAATATAAAAACGAAAAAAAATTAATACAACTTGATGATTTGTAACAGGAATATAAAAAAAAACAAATAAAATTCACAACAACTCAAAACGCACATTGAAAAAATGTCTGAAATAAATAACCAAAATAATGATTAAACTAATAAAAGACAGTCATAAAAATTACGAAAATTAGAAATTAATTTAATAAATTTATATCATTGAAAAAATAAAAATTTTATTGAAATGCAAAATCCGTTTGATTAAAATAATGAAAAAATATCTTTAAACATTTGAATCTTCATCATTCTGTTAATGAAATGTTTCATTAATGTGAATTTAAATTGGGTGCTAATGGAATATTCTTCATTAATAAAATGATGCGCTACATACCATAAATACCAAACAACGTATCGTAAAAAAATTCGAAATTGACCTTTTGATTGATTTTAGTTCGTTTTATTAAACTACATGTTCACAAAAATTCCAGATCAAAAATGGCTTATTTATAAAAGAAATACATTCGCCAAGTATATTGGAAAGTTTTGTTGTTACGTTATTTTGTATTTTAGGCGACGGTATGTTGAATTTCAATGTAATTTTTAGTTGGATTTATTTCAAAATCTATTGGATCTATGACGAGAGTTCTATTAGTTGTCCGAAAAACTACGAATACCTTTAAGCCGATTGTTGATATTTTTAACTTTGTCATATTAAGTCAGTAATAAAAAATCTGTAATTTTTTTTACAAAGTTTGGCACCAAAAATGGATTGTAAAAAAAAAACTAGCAAGCCCCTATTTGTGTTCAACTGTATAAGTTAAAGTTCTAGTTTGTTTTACACATCTCCTATTTTTTTAGCTACAGTTGTGCCGAAGACCAGAAAACAAAATTTCAATTGGTTAAGTACGATTTGAACCCCTTAAGCGTTAGAATCTTGAAAAAAGTCAAATTTATATTTGTTTTTTTTTTGAGATAAATTATAAATATGGAAACCAAAATTATGCAATTGCCTATTTTTCCTTGTGTGACCAATGAATGCAGAAACAATATAAATATCCGTTTTAGAGGTTTTTATGAATTTTTGGCATCGATTTGTTAGTGCATATTTTTGCATAAATTACCGTTCCGAGCATTTTTTTTTGCATAATTTGGTTAAAAGGGCCTTTTTGCAGCATTCTTTTAAGTTTTTTGCGCTTATTTTGCCTTTTTTGAGGCATAGTTTGATACATATTAAATTTTTCAGGTGCTTACAAGAGCTTTCGCAACATAAAAATTTTGTTTTGTGCAATATTTTGGCTTTTTAGTTTTAAATATCTATATTTTTTACAGGTTCTCGCTAAAGATAAATGTTATTTTAAACTTTACAATTTTATATAAACGAAAAAGTTAAGCATTACCCTACAAGCTTTTACTGGGTAACTAAAAAAAATCCATTTTTTTGGATTTTTATTATAATTGGCCTTAACAACAACAATCAATCACTTTGAAAAAATGTACCCTAAATGTGTTTTTGGACTGTTTCCATATGGATACATATTTCAGTTATGGTAAAGAAAGAGCTTAGTAACAATTTTGTTTGCCATTAAAATTTTCTATGGGAAATAGGAGTCATCACAGATTTTCGTTATTTTTTCTCTAGCTCCTATAGTTTACAAGAAAAACGCATTAAAAGTTTTTCATACAAAAATCCTAAGAAAATCAATATTTCAAGAGGGGACGTTGTTACTTTTGTCCAGATATAAATTTTGTATTCCCACGAAAATTATTTTGATAATTAACAGGCAAGTGCACGGCTTAAAAAAAACCGATTGACAGCTCGCTTTATATTTTGTTTGCGAAAACAATAAAGCGAGTTGATTTGTTTTTGTTTTTTCTTAACCTACTTACAACTACAATTAATGTTGGAAAAATTCCAATCAATTGTAGTTGGGAATGTAAGGAGAGAAAAACTCATTGTTTATTGTTGATGATTTTGTTTTAGCTTTTATATTGTTACAAGAAGAATTGTTGCTGTAATTCTTATACGCTTAACAGTTTTATTTGGTTTAATATCTTTAGTTTTTTTTAAGTCTTTATGGATGAAGTTTCCTGATGATCTGGCCTAAGCAACTAGTGAAATGCGCATAGGAATAGCTTATCCCATCAACAATAAATTTCAGTGTTTTTATCAAAAAAAAAAAATATTGGGAATTTAGCACGAATAACAAAATCATTTAAATTTTTATTTTTCTTTGATGAAAAAAATATTTTTTTTTTGTAATGAGGACCCACTGATTCCAAAAAGCTTGGCAAACATATTTTCCGATTTTTTGTTTTTCCAGAAAAGCCTATTTGAAATTTCGACCAATGGCGCTTATCTTATAAGCTTTGTATGCAACTTATCATTATTTTATTTTTTATAAATTTATTCTATTATTTTTGAATCAAATGATACAAAATTGATTAAATTTTCTTAAAAATTATTTTTATTCAGGGTGTCTAATAATTTATAACCAAATCGAATTGGTGTTCCTCTAATAAATATTTTACAGCTGTGTCTACCAAAATAGGGAACCATTTGTTCATCTATGGATAACTTTTCGTCTCAAACGCAAGATTGAAGAAATTTTCGATTTAGAATATCGAATTAAGGACGCAGCTAAAAAAAAGTAAATTGAATTATATCTTGATAATCATATAATTGGTTTTTGAATATTTTAATAATTGATTCTTACCCAGCAAAAACTTTACTTACCTGGTACTTATTTTTGTTCGAGGTGTCCACAGAATTCAGTACTTACAAAACACTTACTAGAAGTCAAAAAGTATCTAGTTTTTATTTAACTACGAGTAAGTTCAAGTGTAAGCACTAACAATATACTTACTAAAAGCCAAAAAATCACTAGTTAAGAGACCTAATAAGTAGTTATTGAACTTGTTACCACTAAGTAGATATTCAGTACATGTATTCAGTATATATATACATACCAAAGCCATTTTATCATATTTGTTTAAATCATTATTGTTGGCAAAATGTATAAATGATTTTATATGAAAAAATGTTGACCGTCTCCTGGTCTATTTTAACATTGGGATGACTTTGAAGACCAATAATCAGGAACAGATGACAGAGTGTGATATCCTGATAACAATAAAATACCAAAATACCGTTTAAGCATCACCTAATCCAAATGAAACTTCAAATTATTTTATCCAGCATATATATTTGTTTGTTGAATAATTTGCCGATATCGAAAAAATAATTATTTTGAAAACACAAAAAAGTACTAAAACTCGTATTAAATTTTGAGAAAGACGAAAAACTTTTATTTTTTATGTTTTATTTTAGTTTATTTTATAATAAAATCCTTAACTAAAGAAGTTTTTGTTAATTTTATACTTTAAAACTCGTTCGCTAGAATTCTTGTTTAAAGTTCGTCAATTCGACGAAGAGTAACCATATTGTACCAAAATGAAGAGTAACCTTTCAGGGTAAAAAGATAGACAGATTGCAAAAAAGTACCCAAATTCAGGTTTTACCCGTTTACTCCCCAAAAGGACCGAATTTTTTTTTATTTTTTTAAATGAATAACAATAGGTATTGAGTTTTTATTGTATCTCTTTTAGTTAGGGATATATTAGGTTAGTGGATTTACCCGTTTTTACCCCAAACATTCGAATTTCAAAAAATACCGTTTTATTGGATCGATTTGGCGAGAGACCTTGTACGGCTTGAGGAAGAGAATCAATCTTGAAGATATCGCTGATATAAAAATGTAATAGGTCTCTCATGATTAAATAGCGAGAAATTTTTCTAGTGTGGAACTCCCTATGATTTCTGAAATCTTTATTCATTGACTTCATTGCTTTTCACTGAAAACATTCCGATGGACAAAGATACTGATTTTATTATTTTAAAAAATTTAAGAACAAAGATTTTATGTAGTGTGGAAGTAGTAGTGTACCAAATAAAATGCAAATAAACTTAACTTCTTAATTGGTATTTTGATTTATTAACAAGTTGTTGCAGAAGCAAATAAGTAAAACCATTTTAAACAGATGTGTAGTTCGTTAAATTCGCATTAGCGATTTTCAGCAATTTCGTTTCGAAAACGTTCTGATTTACCGATTCAATACGCCAACAAATTTGTTAAAAAAAATCAATAAAAAATTACAGCCCAATTTTTTCTCAATGTTTTAAAGGCCATACATATTTTCCGAACCAGTTAACTTTGTGCTAATAATTTTATTTTAAAATACAGTAATTTATCCACCTTGATGCTGCGGTCAATATTTTTTTTTTTAATTCAATAATGTTTTTTAATTTTTTCGCCGCAAAAACATGTTGCACTGAGTAAATTTTTTTATTGTGCACTAAAGCTAGAGTTATGTGAAATGTTGAAAACATTTTCAACGTACATAATTATTTAATGGTCTTCATCTCCATTTCAGTCAGAAGTAGAATAAATTTAATAAGTTTGTTAACATATTTTTCTTTTAACATTAATTTTACAATAAAATTCTAAAAAAATTCATACAAATCGGAGAATAGAATATAATTGTTTCTTCTAAGATTTTTAGCACAATTGTCCACTGTTGCACTGTTTTACCTTATATGATACGTCGTTTATAATAATTTAATAATATATTGGCACGTTAAAATATAAATCACAAAAAGTGTTGTTCGGGCTACTGTAATGGCCAAACCAATCGAAAAACAACCATTGCAATTCATTTTACAGATTCATTTGATTTTGTCAAAATGAATTGCAATCCATTTTTCAGATTCATTTGAATTGGAAACGAATTAAAATAAATTTCTGCCTAATTCGTTTGAATTGATTCATTTTTGCTGTGGAAGGAATTAATTCAAAATTAAGCTTATTCGCAAGGAATTAAAATCAAAAATGAATGATTCATTTACAGCTCTGGTACATTTTTATTTATTATTTATGCCAAAATTAATATTAAATATTTGAAATCTATATGTATAATTTATTTATTTAAATTTAAATCACTTTGAACTTTTTTTGCACAGCGGCCACCATTTGATCATTTTAATTCCCATCACTGTGTGTGTTGTTTTATGAAGGTATATTAATGCTTTTCTGTTTACGTTTGTGAAAAACAGCTGACACGTTTTTAAATGCTCTCTCCATATGTGCACCAACGTATATACAGTACGTTACGGAACGTTACATTGCATTTACGGTCGGCTAATGCGGCCTTTATGTTTTTGTTGCATTTCACACGTAGCAAATATTTTCTGAGAACTTTTGTTTTGATTTAAGAGAATTTTGATTCTAGACAATTTTCTGTGGTTTATAACCGCTGTGAAAATAAGATGTATAACAGAATATCAATTGCGAAATAAAAGTTAATATAAAAAAATCTATAAAAGGAATTTAATAATCTTTCAAACTAAACATATATTCTCCAAATTTTTTCACAACCCTCGATTTAGATTCACAAAAATATTTATGGGCAGACAAAAAAACAAACAAAAAAAAAAAACAACGAGAAAAACATAAAAATCATTCCTCTGCCACCATCATTTAAATTCATAATTCAAAATGATATTATAGCATCATAAATCTACAACACAAAACAACAATAATAATTACACTTTCATTAAAATTAATGTTTATTAAACACAAATATGCAACAAAAATGGCTTTCAAAAGACAACAAAAGGATTTCATGGAAAGAGAAAACCAACCAATTTTTTTTTAATTTCGGCAAAAAAAAAATATTTTAAAGAGAACAAATTCTTAGCAATTAAAAAAAATACTGTGATGGAAAGCTTTTTCTTAAAATTATTATTTATTTATAAGTTCATACTGCAGTATGTGTGCTTGTTTTCTTTTTTTAGTAGCCCAAATAGATAAAGACTATTTAAACAGTGATGGCAACTCTTGGGCCACTAAACGCGTAAATAAAAAAAAATAAACCTTTAAGATCATTATCATGCCATTGAGTATGTCATCGTTTTACAATCATTTTCATTTTATTTTCTTTTAAAATTGATAGTTTTTAAAGCAAAACTTGCATCTTCGGATATTGTGACTTTTTGTTTGTTTTGTTAGAATTGATTTTACAGAATATCTCGTCAGGTATTTCGTAGCTTATCCGAGTACGCGAAAAAATAATAACGAAACATTGTATTTAACAGAGTTGAATGAATTTAAATTAAACAATGGTACTAAAACTATGGTACATTATTATTAAAACTTTTTATCGCGAATACGACCGCTAACTTTGAAAAATTATTAGCACTAGATTTACCTGTAGGCTGCCCAGCTTGTTAAAAAAAAAGTGTCAAATTCGTACACTGTACAGGCATATGTATTTAATGTCTTCAACGAAATTTTACTTTTAAGCAAAAAAAGCAAGTGACCAAGTTAATTTCTATAGCTATGATCCTCTATCCAAAATATAAAAGTACGTTCTTCGTTTTCCATTCGCACGTTTCTAAATTTTTATAATCGATATTGCCAGAGCAACAAAAAATGTGTCCATAGCGTATCAAATGTAAAAAAGGGGTTAAACGAAAATAAAAAAAAGGCCTCCATTTACGCAATTTTTCGCGTTACAGGAACTTAAAAAAGGGATAAATCTTGCACGACAAGGGCTTAAATGACGTCACTGTGTTTAAATAAGTCGAAGAAAAGGACAATATTTATTGTTTTATTCATATTTTTTTTAAGTTTTAATTCTTGCCATATTTATTATGTTTGTACAATCTCTTGTGTTTGTCTATTGAAATATACTTTCCCCCATTTAGTCGCCATAACTTTTTTGTTTTTTATATTTATATTTGGCGCCAATAGTCACAGTTCCGTATCCGCTTTTAATGCATTATTTTTGCACTGTGTTTGCTTTTGACATTGTTTTCATTGTTGTTGTAATGTTTGTGTTTATTTGGCTTAATGTTCACCCTGAATTAATGCCGTATAAGTGGCGATATGGGCAGTATTGTGTTATTAAAAATACACCAGCATAAGTGCAGAGGATTTTAGGAGTTTTTCAAATGCGTGTAACACATAGAAATTTTGTTCGAAGTTCCATATTTTAGTATATCGATCGATTGTAATCATCTTCCTAAATTATATAATGTTGTCCGTCCATCTGGTAGGCTAAAGTTTTCCTATATTATAGAAAAAAAAATTTAACATATTATTTAATTGAAAATTTTGGTATTTTATACCCACAACTTTGAGTTTTTAAGTCACAGTTATTTTAGGGAATACAAAATTCATTATTAATAAGATTTCTCTAAAACGAGGTAATTCCCAATTTTTTTTTTGATAAATACGCTGAAATTTATTGCTAAGTGAAAGCTAGTTTCTATGCGCATTTCACACAAATAACACTGTAAAACAAATGAGAATTACTAACGTTCAAGTCTTACCTGCCAAGAATAGCAAAGCTTAGACAAAAGCACCACCAAAGGGCAGGGAGTTTATCGTTTTGGAAATTAGCTTTCTTTGTCAAAATCATACTAAAATTTGCATTTTAGAAGAATTTTTCTCAAACCCTCCACCACTATCGAGAACGCTGGTATACCAAGTTTGTAATTCCATTTGATATTTTTTTAATATTTATTTGGGACCCCTGAGTCCTTGAGTAACTCTTAGTCGACGTGGCCATGCCCGTCTGTATGTTCGTCTGTCAAAAACACGCCTACTTTCGAAAAGCCCAACAGAAAATAAAACCTCCTAAGCAGCCTAAGATTGAAATCCAGCACAATCTATTTAGTAGGAAAAATTTTGTAAAGCCAAATGTAAAAAATAAACTGCTTGTAAGATTGATATTTTTAATACAAAAATTATTATAAATTGGTGACGGAAGGCTAGAAATCTCTATACATGACTAAAAATCATACTACTAAATTTTGTGAAGATCGGCCCATAATTGGCTACAGAGCCGATATTAAGCCCACTCTCGAAAAAGACTTAAAAACGTTTAAGACCGATACGAATAATGCTATTGAAGTACAAATGTGCCAGCCATTGCTTTATAAGTCCAGAAATCACGCTACGAAATTTCGTAAGGATTGGTTTTAAATTTATCTAGGCCACATATTAAGCGTACTTTTGAAATATGCTTAAAAACGCCTAAACCTTAACCGTTAGGTCGTTTTTATTAATTTGTATTTATTATTTTAAGATATAATGTCCACTCCTGAAATATTCTTACTCTGGGTAGTGGGTATCAATGATTTGGTACTTTCTTTTCTTTTTTTTAGAAATTGTAAAAAATGTTGCTTTAAAGAATAAGACATTTTTTAGAAATCTACTGGCAATGGAACATTTTTTGACCGTGTTTAAACATGTTTTTTCTCAGCGTGCATAAGCCCTCTTATTATGTTGGTAGTTTAAATTTTGTCCAAACTTGTTTTATTACAATCAAAATCATCTTACCAAATTTTATTTATCGGTACATATTTCACCATAGCTCCCGAAAATAGCTTTAAATGTCATAACTTCCCTTAAAAATCCCAAAAAAAAAATAACTTTGGCATTAAACTCTTTAAGACGAGCACTTATTTATTAAATTAATTCGTTTTATATACTGAGAAAACAAATTATTTATTAATTTTCAATAGGACTTATAAATTTAACAAATATTTTACAGTACGAATAATTACAGAATTAAATGTAAAAAATCGTTTAACGTTTATATTAAATATTGAATTAAATATTGCAAACTTTAATAACCATTTTGGAAAAATCTTTTTCATTTTACAGATTTTTAACTGCACTAAACTTTTTATATTCACTGAACTCACTAGTAAAAGTACTAGTAAAGCATTAAAAGTCATAAAATAATCTGATTATTAAAACACTCACGAAATCCTCACACCCTAATTTATACAGTTTGTAACACACATTTACTAACATAAAAGGCAATAAGTAAAAGTATATGCACGAGCCATATATTTAAATAAAGAAAGCATGCATGTTTCAGCTCATGTAGTTAATTTTTACAAATTGTAAAGTTTTGGTTTCAGTTTTTATACTCTCCACCACAACTATTTGCGAAGAGGGTATACTAAGTTTGCCATTCCGTGTGAAACTTTTTTATTATTAATTTTAGACCCCATAAATTATATATATTCTGGGCCCAAATCGCCGCACACGTGTTCGAATGAACTTTCGTATCGAATAAAACTTCGTCACGTTTCAAAAACGGGATTGCGGCTTTCGAAAGCTATCGAATCGAAATTTGTTTAAAAAATGTAATAGATTTTATGCTTGTATATAAATCAACAGTGTTAATAGTGACTTCGGCTCATCGGTTTTCGGCGCTTCTCAAAAAGAGCAACGCAAAATTTGAAAAAATTCGGAAAAATTTTACAAATTCAGAAAATTTGCAAAAAAAATAAAAGGAATGGCAGAAATTCGCAAAAATTAGCAAACAGCTGCATGAAAGCAAAGTCTAGTATTTATTAAAAATTGTTAAAGCTGTCATGAATCAGATAAAAAACTAAATGTTATTATTTTTTTTCTTATTGCTGAAAAAAGTTTAATACTTACATTTTTAGTGGAAGAAACCTAATAATTTTTCTCAAAAAGTGTGTAAATTGTTTGTAAAAAAAACAATTAAATGTTTTTACGAAAGCTCTTAACCTTTCGAATGACATTTCGAGTAAAAGCATTCGATCGACTTCTCGTTATCGAATTACATAATCCCAAATTTCGATAGAAGTTTTTCGATAACGACTGCGAAGATCTGGGCCCTGGCTCCTTGAGTAACTCTAAGTCGATTTAGCGTCCGTCTATCTGTCCCTCTATCAGTCTGTTAAAAACACGCTCAATGCAGTAAAATCGGTTTAGTAGGATCAGAGCTTGGAATCTAAATTTGGAACCACCACCCTAAAAAATTGATCATTTTGTTACAAAAACTAACATAAATTGTGGATAAGTGCACGGAATTTTATAAGATTTCCCAACACTTTGTTTTATTCGACTGAAAATCACACTGTAAAATTCTGTGGACTCCCGGAAAACAGTTTAGTACGCCTAAAACCGTAATTTATAATGGTATCAGAATAAAATTGAATACTTCAGAATTTTTTAGCAGCCTTCTGAAATTCACTGCCAACGCTAACACTAATTTCACCGCTGTTTTGAAATTTATGTGTTTTAATAACAGAAATCACTCTGCAGAATTTTGGAATGATTGGTTCATAACTAACCATGGCTCAAATATAAATTACCCTCCTGAAAATCATTTAAGTTCGGTTTAAACTGTTAAAAATCTTGATATTTTACTCAAGCTAGTTAAAATTGCTAAAAAAAAAGCATAGAACTTTCTGATTGTCGGGCAATAAGTTTAAATATGAAGGTCTAAAGCGCAACCAATTTTAATGCTGATGTCTGTTTTTATAAAGATAAATTAATAATAAACAGACATCATGTAGCTACCAATCCTAAAATAACAAAACTGTCGATGGAGGGTATCAAAGTTTCGGCGCAGCCGAATATATCACTCTTACTTGTTTCTTTTTTCTAAAATACATAAGAAAATGAACTTTTTTATATTCTTTAATTTATTTTATATTTTATTTTCCTATGCCTTAAATTCATTATTTAGTCCCGTTTCTTTTTTAATATGGCTAATTCCATGTCAAATCGACCAAGAGTTGGACACGAACCCTTTCGATTTTAATGAAATTTGGTGAGGTTCCTTTAATCCTATTAGGATCATATATGAACACAAAAAATTAAAAATATTTTTTTTTTCAAAAGTTATGTCGTATTCAAAATGTCATAATTTCGCCGCATTAGCCGAATATGTTGAGATTATTTCTTCAACTAGCACAGTTTACTTATTGCTCAAGATTAAAATAAAAAAAGTCTTTTTTAAAATTATTTTTTAAAGGTTGCGAAAGAAAAAAATCATATATTAAAAAAGAAAAAAAAAACAAGTAACCCAAACGATTATAAGTGATATCAAAAAAGCTATGAATTTAAAAAAAACTCCATCTTTAACAGTTACTGTCCATTGTAAAAATTTAAGGTCGAAACAAACTCTTAAAAATAGAGTTTTATTTCGCGATCATAAAATAAAAATCATTTGAGGAGTTTTATTTTTTCCGTCTAAAATAAAATTCATTTTAGGAATTTTATTTTTTTCGTCAGAAACAAATTTGCATATTAAAACAATTTATTTTGCACCACGTTCATTGCAAAAATTTTTTTTAACAAATAATTTTGATAATTAGATAATTATAAGTTTTATTTTAGACGGAAAAAATAAAACTCCTAGAATGATTAGAATTGTGGTTATTTTGTTGAACTATTTATGGTTTTCAATCCAAATTTTTAATATTTTAATCAGGCTTAAGTTCATCAAATTTAATTTTCATTAAATCATTTTCATGAAGAAAGGAATTTTACAACATGAAAATTAATTAAAATTGTTATTGATAATCATTCATTCTTGACTGACCTGAGATTCGAACCCAGGCGTCTGGTTACCATGACATGTTTCGATCGCAACCACTCGATCTCCTCAGATGGATTTGCCGTCTTACACTCGCAGCCATCGACGATTGCTGACGTCAATAGTCAAACATCAATCTTTAAACCAAATTGTATTTTAACCTTTGGTAGATCGAAATTTGCTTTTTTGAATGATTATCCATCTTAATTGATTTTACATGAGTTTTATTTTAGACGGAAAAATAAAATTCCTCAAATGAGTTTTATTTTAGACGGAAAGCATAAAACTCAGTTTTAAGATCACCACAGATTCTGAAAGAGCTCGTCAGTACGAATCTAATTATTTCTGACTCTATAGGTCTCCCTCCATTGTCTCTAACATGAGAAGTTTTTATGTTTAAATTTTCCGGATAACTGTTATTTACGGTCCCGGAAAAAACACCTGCCTTAAAATTTCAGGATTTTCAAAGAACGGTTTGAGTTATTTTATAAAAAAAATCAGCCAAATAAAAAAATAGGTTTTTGAATTAGTCCGTTTTTTAAATTTTATATTTTGCAGATATTAAATTTTTCAAAAAAAAAAAATAGTTTTTCAATATATTGTTTGTAGCCCCTAGTATTCTCTTTTAAATGACATATGTTAAGTAGTTTTCGAGATATTTAAGAAATAAGCTCAACACATTTAGCATATTCTGCGAATTTATGACACTGTGAATACGACATAACTTTTGAATAAAATTTTTTTTTATTTTTTTTGTTCATACATGTTCCTTATATCATAAAAGGAACCTTTTTGCCAAATTTCAATAAAATCGAAAGAGGTCGTGTTCCACTCTTTGTCGATTTGGCATGGAATTACCCATATATTATTTCCACTACCTCGTATTTGAAACAATACAAGGACAAGGGGCCCCTTAAAATATGCAATAGTATTGTTTCCACTCACAAACAAATATACAACTTTCGCATTTTTAACTATTCTTGAATTATTGCCAATTAGGTCAACTGTTAGAATTGTGGTTTAGAAAGTGAATTGCTATTGTTTTATTTAGTTCGCTTTTGCATTTTCCTGTTTTTGTGTGCAACGGCTTAAAAAAGAAAAAAACTTTGATATCAAAAAATTCGTTCTACTGAATTTGGTTTACAAGTGTATTGCTTTAAGTAGAACAAACATGAATTTCAAAGTCAATCAGCATTGTATTCAACGATTTTTGTGATTTAACATAATTCAACATAATAAATTCTCAGGCGAAATTGGTAATTATTTGAAAATATTTTAAAAATAATAAAACATTTTAGCCTTCGCCTTACCTTTACTAATACGCACCCGGGTGGTAAAACACATACATACATTTATAGGCGATGAACTAGTTTTCGTCATAAAAAAGTGGTTTTAATTTATTTAGAGGGAAATAAATTCTTTCATTTAAAGCAAATTTAAGGAAGTAATTAAAGAAATAAAACCAAAATGGTCATAAGGGGTGGCATTGGTAAGGCAAAGGTAAAGAGAAAAATAAAAAAATTTAATTTATGATTGTTTTCGACGTACAGTACTTTCGATGGTTATAACTTTAAAAATGATTGTCATATTAATGAAGTGTTTTTGAATTCTTCCAGTTTAGCAAATCACAATGCAAAGACCTTCACCAGAATAACGTTTACAAATCCAGGAAATTTATTTCCAAATTAAGTTTTGAAGCACTTTGTCAAGTTTACGATGAGTTACATTTCTGGCTTAATGGAAATGTGTATCCCAAATAACTCAGTGTTTGGTGCGGTTAACATGTCGAAGACTTCATCGGCCCATTTGCCTTAACATACCAAATCGATGCCAACATTTCCGCGAATGGCGAACGATACAGGCAAATGATTCGTAATATTTGTATTCCTTATTTTATTGAAAAACATTTGGGGGGAAAATGGTTCCAACAAGATGGCGCCACATGCCATACAGCGCAGGCAACATTTTTTGAGCCCAACTTTTGGTGACCGATTATCTAAAGAAAGGGACCAGTGAATTGGTCACTTCGTTCGTTTGATTTTACACCTTTGGACTACTTTTTGTCGGAGTACGTAAAATCTCTGGTCTATGCCGATATACCAGTAACGACTGATTATTTAGTAGCCAACATTCGACGTACATTTGACGCTTAAAAATAATTATAATTTAAAATTTATTAATAGTTATGAGTTCTCAAGAAGTTGAAGATATGTGGACCATCTTTTTATTTAAAAAAAATTAAGTTGAAAATTCTAAAGATGCCCGGGTACCTTGCCATTCACATAAGGGTTAAGAAATTCAGATAATAAATATAAATTTTACAAAGTTTAACTTTTCCTTTATTTGTTTAACTAAATTTAAACTGCATTGACTAATTAATATTTTTTTTATTAAATTTAAATTGCATTGACTAATTAATATTTTTTTTCTATAATCTTTATTAAAATAACTGCAGCTATAAATAAAAAAACGAATAAATTAATTTACTAAGTAAATTATGTAACTTTGCTTATGTAATAATTGTCTTCTTTAATTGTCCTTGAATTTTCTTTTCGTTTTTACTTAAGAGAACAAATCGTCAACTACTCAAACTCAACAAGACTTATAAAATATCTAACTCCGTCCATAAAAAAACCATGCTTGTCAATATAAAATGCTTTAATCTCTATCCTGTTCCTAAAGCAATTTTATACTTGTCCTTGCCAATTTTTTTTTTTTTTTTTGTTAAAGAATCAAGTAATAAATTCTATTAGTTATAAGGGAAATGTGTATAATTTGTAGAGACATATTGTCAACCAAACATTTCTGTTATAATTCTTTATGACAAAACTACATAGAGGATAAACGCGATTACTTATTAACAGGGTAAGTTTTTATATGCCCAAGAAAAAAAAAACAAAGTAACTATATGCTCGATAGTAAAAAACAAGTAAGAAGTTATATTATTTAAAACCAACCATATGTTACCCTACACCACAGAGGCCATTTCTAGAATGTGCCCTCTTTGGGACCCATGGGCACCATGGATTCAGCAAAACAAAACCATGTTATGAGGTTAAGAGGCTTATAGATTATAAATAATTTGTATTATTATTTTAAGTTCTCATGCAGCTAAAAAACACACGTAAAATCAAATAGACTTTATTTGGAGTCAAAATCATTTAGACTTCACTGGTTAATCCTCTATAACATCGTTTTCAAAACCGTTTTGAATCATGAAAACGAGGAACGTCTAACCATGGATGTTCCTCTAGAGTGGGACTAATATTAAATGTTTAGTTTAAAAAATTTTACTGCTAACAGTTTGGCCTACTTAAGCCAGACTTATACTTACACAAGATCGGCAAGCTTAATCAGCAAATTCTGCTGCCATTTAAAATCAAAAAACTGCCATAGTGATCTATCAAATCAACTATCAGGTGCCCCGGTAGGTTAACTTGTAGTGAGCAAGTCTATCAGCGCGGAGGTTGCGGGTTCAATTCCCGCCAGAGACTCTGGTTTCTTTTCTGCAGGCAATCGCAAAGCTTCGCGGAGCTAAGCTTAGGGAATTAAAATAAAAAAAAAATAGAGCTGTCAGTATGCTGTTGATTTCTCATTATAAAGTTTAGTTTGTTATAAATTGTTTGAATATGAATAAGTTTAGCTTTTCGCTCTTATTAATGTTGGACGATGAACATCGATGTTTTAAAAAGCAATCGATGTAAGCTATCGATACATTTTGATACCTTGTTTATTTGAACTAATTAAAATTCATAGTTGCCAGATGTAAATTTGACTTTGATATATTTGTATTATTAATATGAGTTGATAATTTGTACTCCAAGGAAGTGTTTCTAAAGACACACAGCTAAAATAACGCCTTATTTTTATTATTTAATATTATAAGATTTTGTATGTCGTGCTTAATTCCCAAATTTTATTCTTGATAAAAACACGGAAACTTATTGTTGAAGGGATAAACTATTCCTAGGCGCATTTCACTGGTTGCTTAGGCCAGAACGTCAAAAAACTTCATTTGTTTTATTTCTTTAATATCTTTAGTTTTTCTAAAGTCTTTGGAAGAAATTTCCTGACAATCTGGGCTAAGCAACCAGTTAAATGTGCATAGGAATATTTTATCTCTTCAACAAAAAATTTCAGTGTTTTTTAGATACGTCCAGTATCAAAGTGTCCATGAACACTGTGACACTTTTCAAAATGTCGTAATGTCCGTGGGCATTAAGACACTTTTTAAATGGACATTATGTCAATTTTAAAAATATCATATGGTCCATAATTACTAAAGAATTTAAACAAAAAAAAAAGATATACACACACGCAGAGAAAATCATGTTTTATAATGGTCACAACCACAACCTATTTTTAAAGAAACTAATTAAACCATAATTTGGTTGGTGGTGACAATGATTTGGTTAAATTAAACATAATATGGTTAATATTTTTTTAAAAATTGTTTTGTGGTTTTTTTCTGGGTGTATATATTTAATATGTAACGAAAACACTTTTAGGCTCAAGGATTTCCTCCTATATGGTGTAACAAATCTCGGCATAGCCAGCCTTCAGTCGGGAGCAAGGATTTTCTCATCTATGATAAAACAAGAGCCTGCTTCGCTAATAAAACTCCTAAAAAAAAGAGGAGCAAATACTTTGATAATAAACTGGCAAGTGGACGGCTAAAAATACTAAACTGGCAACATGATTTTTTTTGCGAAAGCAAGTTTTTTTGTTTTCATTTTGTTTTTTCTTAACCTACTTAAGAAGTTAAGTTTTTTAAGTTTTGATATTGTTACAAGTAAAGCTGTTGCTTATAATTCTTATTCGCTTAACAGTTTTATTTGTTTAATATCTTTAGTTTTTCTAAAATCTTTGGATGAAATTTCCCGACGATCTGGCGCTTATAATAAGCTTATCCCATCAACAATAAATTTCAGTGTCTTTATCAAGAATAAAAATTTAATTCTCAATTTGAATTCTTGATAACAAAAAGCAAACAAAATCATTTAAATAAAAAATTAAAAATAACTTAGATAAAAAGGGATTTCAAACTAAAATTATTAATAAAACAAAAACTCGTTTTTTGAGTTAAAATACTTTGTCGTCAAGCCAGATTATATACACAGCAATCAAAACAATCGGGATAAATTAAATTTTTTATACATACTGTAAGTACGAGTCGTATTCAAAAATTCAAATACAAATAACACTAAAACGTACTTAAAACAATTTTCAATGGGATTACTTTCGAAATTCAATCCCGGAATTTCTTAAAATAAGTACAAAACTCTTAAGCCAATAAAAAAATATTCTAATCTTCGTTGGTAGTGCCACTGTGAGAGTAAAAATATAAAGTGAGCATTTTAATCTCATTAACTTTATTAAAGTTTGATACAAATACTACAACAACACCACACAAGTGGTTAAAAACGATTTGCTTGTAGTGAGTACAAACAACAAAACGAAAACACATTATTTTTATTTTCAAAACGTAAAATTGAGAACTCTTACCTCTCATTTAGTTTATAGTTTCAGTTAAATATGTACATTAAGTTTTTAAAGTAAAAACCACTTCGGGAATAATGCTGGTGTTTTATAACTGAAATTCTGTAAGATGTAAAACGGGTAAGTAAATCAATCATAATAAAATTCTCCTTCTTATTCCACTTTTGGTTTATTTCAATTACGAATTCGGGATTGAACCGACTTTAAAATACTTGAATTAAGCGTATTTTGAGAATCATTTACATAAATCAATCTTATTTTCGGCTTATTTCAAGTACTAATTCGAGATTAAATCAACTTTGTTATTCAAACTAAAATAAAAATTTTCGTTTAGAAATTTATATAGAAAATAAAAACAAATTTTAATATTTATTGTTGTTTCAATATAGTTATTTTCCCAAGCGAAAATTTTTATTTTATTTAATTTGAAAAACAAGCAATTAGTTTTACTTTAATCAATCTCATTTTCGGATTATTTCAAGTATGAATTCGGGATTTAATATTTTATAAGTTTAGTATTTCGCTATTGAAAATCCGCACTTGAATCATGAATCTGTACTTCATTCAAGAAAATTCGTACTCACCGTACTATTAACACCGCTTCGGGTGGATTGATTTTTCTTTTGAATGTACGTATGAATACACCAGCATGATTCTCGTTCAGGTAAAATATTTGTTATTCTAAATATATGGCATGATTCAACCAAAATGTTTCTTTATTTATTAGATTTTTCTAAATAAGAACAAAATAAGTTAAAATCGAGAAATTTTTGTCTTGGACGTGAATCATGCAAAATTTAGTAAATAATTCTTTCCGTGTTTATACGCTGTAAATATAGAAATAAGGGCATCAGCAAACTATGCATATGTTGCCATATTGAACTTAATTACTACCCGTTTGTGTTCATTCGCAGTGTATTGATCATAAAAAATAGGGGAATCCAATGTCTTAAATATGTTGTCATTCGAGAGTTTATTTATTGTCTTTGAATGGAAGAGTAAAATTTAAGCTAAAGTTCAACCAAAATGTTTTTTATTATTAATTTCTACCAGTAGTTTAAAATCTCTATAACAAGCATGCCTGGGTTTGCTAGGTGTTAATAAAAGCTGGTTGTTTAAAAAATCACTCGTAAATCATAGCCTAAATAAAAATTATTAAAAAAATCAATTGAATATTCATACATAAATACAGAAATTAATATACAATAAATCACTAAGTTTTAGAATTAAGGAAACATTAAGTAGAAGCATTTCGATTATCAGAGATTTCCTTAAGATATCATTTTAGCCGTCACTAGCAAATATGATATGCAAAGTATGAAATTTTATGGTAATTTTGAAAATATGTTTAATTTTTTCTAGAAAAAAGTTCAAAGAACTTGCCCTGCTTACAACTGATCTGCTGACCATCTATTTTCACTTGAGTTTGTCAGTGGAACCGAAAGTGGTTGTTATTTAATAAATAACTGTCACTTAATGTTTGGTGAGTATTATTTTTCGAATTTACGATGAAGAAAACAAAATAAGAATCTAATATTTTATGTTCGCAATTTATCTTTCTTAAACTTTTTCGTTGATAATTTTTTTTGCTTTCCTATAAGCGGAGAGAAATGTGTAAAATTATTGGTAATAAATTAGATAATCCAATTTTCTAAAGTTGTATTTGCTTTGATGCCATTTCTTGCGTAAAACATTTGAGGACTATCGGTTTGTTTTTGGGTCAATCACTAACAGTAAATGGTGTTTTTTAAGCTGCATGAGAATAGAAATTGATAATAAATTGCAGAAATAAGTTTGTAATTTTCCTATTAAGCGCGCTGTGTAAGATTGTCGAAATTTAATTGAGTGTTAAGCTGATTAATTTTTGAAAACAAAAGTTTAGCCAGTATGGCTCGATAGAGCTTGCCAATCGACGTAACGGCAACTCCTTTTAAAAGAGTATATAAACCGCACCAAACAGTCAATTTCAATGGGTGTAATGGAAATTCGGCAACGGCTTGAGGATTGTCTTCGCTCAAAATACAGCAGTTTTGCTTATTAACAAAGCCATTTAACCTTGAATTAGCTTCGTAAATTGGGCGAAGTGCTAAATAAACTTTGTAAGCAGATTTATTTTTTGTTTAAAGTAATGCTAAGAACACAACTGGGACGAACGGCGAATTTCGCCATACACGACCAATTTTTTAGTAAAAATTCGCTGAGTAAATTCGTCGTATGAAACACAATAACGAGGAATAACTAACACCTTTACTAATTGAGAAAGTTGTTTGCTGTTTGTGCAAAGAGAGAGAAATAGTGTGATCGTATAAAAAAAAAATTAACTTAAAACCACAAACATTAACAAAAACCCAATTAAAAACTATTCTTATATACTTTTTATATTTATTTTTATTGCGATGAAATAATAAAAAACAATGATTATTGTAAAAAAGTAACATTATATACTAAAATACTTTAAAACTACACAGAAAAAATTATTTTTCGAATTCAAACAAAAAATTTGTAGTATCAAAACATTTTTTGTCTGAAATCGGTCCTACAAACAAATTCGCATATTCAAACAATTTATTTGCATTTTGTTTACTAAAAAAAAACACTGATTTTTTCAAACAAATAATTTACAGAATCAAACAAAAAGTTTACTGAAATTCATATAAATTTCAAACAAATAATTTTGCTGAATCAAACAAAAATTTTTTGCACAAGCAATGACGCGCACCCAAGCTATCACTGAAGGAGAAGATGAAGGCAGAAGCAGAGCGGCGGCTGGCTTTGAGACACATGTTTTGTTGGAATTATTTCTGAACGAAGTCTTGTTTATACACACAATGTTTTTCTTCATTACTCACTGTTGCTGTATCCTTTCCTTGGCTAAAGAAGAAGAAATGTAACAAATAACGGCAGCAGACCGACTCGATATGTTTTTCGTCATCATTTTATTTTTGTATTTGATGTATTTAAGTAAACAGTTTTCAAAAATTGAATACCGGATTTTGTTTTTCATTCTTTTTTTCCAACTTTGAAACCAACCAAAAATTTATTTTGTTTCTTATAATGTTGTTGTTGTTTCTGTTGTTTAAAAAAGAATGAAACCTTTTTTTTACCTGTTATTTTTTTTTGTTGTTTTACTAATAACCTCGTCGCGCTATTTTATCATCTTTCTTCTTGTTGTACTTTTTTAAAGCGTCCAAAAATAAACTGTATGTGTTTTGTGTTGTTGTTGTTATATTTCACATAAAGAAGTGTTGCTTACGATCAAATAAAAAATGCAAAAAACGACAACATTAAAGAGCGTTAAATATTTCATACAAAATTATGAAAAATTGAACCCAATAGCGCGTATATTATATTATTGAAAAGTTGTCAACATTTTTGTTGGTTAAATAAAAATCAAACAAAAATATTAATTGAATCAGTAAAAAAATTTGTAGATATTAAAAAAAATTTCAAACAATCGTTTGTTTGAAAATAATTCGGCAATAATTTTTTCTGTGTACAATCAAATATGGTCACCTGGTACTGATTTGTTCGTCGTTCGCCGGCATATGAAATAGAAATAAATCTATTGCAAAGTCGCCGCGTATGACGAATTTCGGCCGACGCCATGATTGTGTGTATTTTCATAAACACAAATATGTTTTGTTTTTGGCGAAGAACATTGGCGGCCTAAAATTCGTCGTTCGTCCCAGTTGTGTTCCACAATTCAAAGTAAATTTCCAAATTTGTTCTAGTGTTAAACTATAGATGATGACTTGCCAACCCTTATAGCCGTACCTAAAAAAAAGTGGCACGCGTTATCTATTTTTCAAAAATTGTCATGCCCATACAATTTGTTTAAAGCATTAATAAATGGCGTGGCCTCAACGCCTTGCAATTGGGAAATTCGATTGTGGCAGCGCGTTTTATAGTAAATTTTGCCGCGTTTATATATAAATAATGTCAATTTAGCTAATTTTTGGTCAATGTAGCGTTTTTATCTCCTTTTTAATTTCTATTGTGTGAGTTTTATTAAAAAAGAAGTGTAGCTTGTTCTAGATACGATGTTGGCACTCTTGTTAAGGTATGGCATATCAGCGTAAAATCTAAACGGAAGAAAAGTTTCCACCCTCCGCACTTGTTAAGTCTGGGCTCACATTAAGACAGTTTTCTTTCAGAAAGTCTGAGCTTTTTTCTCTCCTCTCTCACCCATAAACTAAGACTTTCTGAAAGAAAACATTCAAAGTGTGATCCCAGACTAAAGTACGGGTATTACCGAACAGAAGTGTCAACACAGTTTGACATACTCAGCTGTCAAAACAATGCTATCGATATTAAAATTTCTCCTTCAGCTAAAAAAAAAAAACACCCGACATAATGATATTATTTGTAATAACATTATGTAAGGAATTTACTAGAAACTACAAAAAAATTTAAGATTTGTAACTTTAAACAAAACTCTCTATTACTATTTTTTAAAATTTTGGCAAATCAGCGTGAGATAATCTGAAAGAGCTAAATGAGTTGTAAAAAAATGCGTTTGGTGAACATCTATTAAAATTTAGCCAAAATTACTTAAGAGATTTATTACAATGTGGAAATACATCAGGAAGACAACTGAGTCCTCACAAAATTACTTAAAGAACTCAGAATTTATAAAATTAAAGTTTGATATACTTTTGTATGTATTCGCATGATATCAAAAAAAAAAACATATACAATAGCGAAGGTCGATGTTTAATGTACGTGGTCTTGGGAAAAAGCAAATGCAAATATCATAGTCCTTTTATGAAATCTATAATAGACTGACCTCTATTAAAAAAAATTCTCCATTTAATTATAAATACAAACATTTATTTAATCCCATTTCACTTATTGATTCCAAGAAAAAAAATTAAAATACTTTCAACCGAAAACCAGATTTATTTTTATGGCTTTTCGTTAAATGATGTTAAAAAATAAATTCTTAAAAGGAATTTAACACCAAGTTTCCTTAACTATTGCTCTTATATTGTGATGCATGTATGTGTTTTTTCATCTTCTAGTTCTCTTTTGTGTTAATGCAGGACATGCAACTGGCATGACCATTTTACAAGTTTTTTTCTTCGAATTTTCTCTGCTGTTTTTATGGCTTAAGGGCCTGAAAAACTTGTATGTTTTTTGCTCGTAATGCATTGGCAGACAATTCGTAAGATTTAAAAACACTTTACATGATAACAAGAAATGTGGCAGGAAGGAACAAATTTAAAAAATCTCCAAGCAATTCAGAATATAAATAGTTTAAGGCGTCAATGTAAAATAGTGTTACGGAAAAAAAAAATATGTATGGATGTCAAATTTTATAAAAGGGACATAAAAATACTTTTCCAGTTAACTAAAACTAAGCCATGACTTTTCTGATGTTATAAGTATTTTACCATACAAACTAAAAGGTTTCCCATCTCTGTCCATTCAAAATAAATCCTGTAAGCTCTTACACGCAATTGTATTTTAAGGCTTGACCAGTTTTGTTGCCTAGTATGCTGTTAATAGTCTGACTTTTTCTGGTGTGATCAAAAAAACAGTTTGTTTAACTTATTGGTTGTTAGACATTTTGTTTCGATTGTACCTAATGTAGGGTTTAAATAATTAAACATAAATTGATTTCCTTAAAATTCATTTTTACAACAAAATTGCTGAGAAGCGGAATAAAGCATTTTAAATTTAACTTAAAATACTGATTAATAATAAAAGTTAAGCATTTTAAATGCGTAAAACCAATTTCTTTCGCTGGAAAATAAAGCCATCACTTTCAGATTAAATCATACGGGACAAAAAATATACGCTACACTGGAAAAAAAAATCCATGCCTTTAAATTGATGATGGCCTGACATCAGAATTCCGTCATCAATGTCACTACAAATGCCATCAATCAAGCAAATAGGGACATCAATCCAATAACGAACATCACCATCAAATTTTGTCATATTTTAAGCATCATCAATGCTTTGACTGCAGTTACATCAATCCGATGCCACATTTTGTGTGTTATTAACAGGTAAAGCATGAATAAATATAAAACTTAGTTACGTTAAAATGCTTGTAAAGTATGTTTTAGGAAGAATCTAATTTTGTTTTAGACACATTTTTAAAATCTGCATTGGGAGGCATTGTATTGATTCACATACATTCGTAGTCAAATTCATATTGATGACATTTAATCCTCACATTTGACATCCAAATCAAAAAGAAAGAGGGCTTAAAAAGAAAATTGTAAAATAAAACATACACGTGTGTTTGCAAAAGTTTGTTGTAGAAACAACAACAAGGCTACAAAAGAAAGTAAAAACGATTTGCTTGTTTTGTGTAGAAACAACAAGAGTAACACAAGAAGAAAATCACACATTATTTTCGGGTTTAAAATGTAAAATAAAAAGCAAAATTCCCATATTTTATTTGTTTAAATTATTAAGTTAAATACATAAAGTTTTCAAAGTAGAATGATTACGAAAACCACATTGGGCACACAGTTGGTGTCATACAATTGAGAATACTTTTGTAAAAAAAAGGCGGAATACAAAAAAGTGAAATAAACATCTGAAACGGGGAAGTATATAATAATATTATCTAACTTTGACTTAATTAAACACCAATGACGCATTTTTTTGACAAACTGATTGATGAGTGCTTTCTTCGATGTTACTGAGTCATTGCACTGATGACATTTTTTATTAAACTGACTCCGATTAGTTATTTTTGTATTGCCTATGTGTCATCCCATTGATGACATAATTTAAATTTTTACAATGATGACAATTTGGCCAAGTGATGTAAAGGCTGACATCTCAATGATCAAATTTGGCATGGTGTTTAAAACGAAGAAACTTGTCATAGTACCGATGCCAAAGGTGAAATTGTAAACGCTAGTATAAAAAAAGCAGCAACAAAGTTTCAGTTGTAAAATTAAGCATCGATTGTGTTCAGTGTACTCACTCTTTTTTATTCTCATAAAATACATCAATTCGTTAAAATGGCAGTACATATTGTTAGAAGCTCTTTGTCCCCGATCTGTGCTAACTAAATGAAAATAAAATATTCATACACTCAAAAAATTATGTAGTTAAATTCAAACGAAAATTCATTTGAAACAACTTAAAATTCATTTAAAAAACGGATCATTTACATTTGATTTAAAACAAATGATTTGTACATTCATTTTTAATTTTTTTATTTATCAAACAGCATATTCCGTAAAATTGAATAGTTTTTACTTTTAAAAAATATATTTTAACCGAAAAAAATCAAACTACATAACAAAATAAATACGGAAAAACATTATTTTTTGGTAGTTTGTCTTTTGAATAACAAACACAAATGTTGAAAAATAAAATTATTCGTAAAATAACTATATTTTTATTCAATTTTAACAGTACGGAAAACGAATTTATTAACCCACAATCAGTTACTGTAATAATTTAATAAGTGTACACGAAAAAACTCCTCAAAACCTGGGACGTCTATATCTTTCCATAGGTATTGACACTTCAATTACCTCGACAAAGGAATCTAGGCTCTCTCAGGAAAACTTTTACGCCGTTTACAAAAGTATATCGTTTGGAACTCCAAAGTTAGTTTACTAATTGCCTCGGTTATCAATCTCACGATTGAGCTAAAACTAAATTTTTCGTGACAGCACTAACAGCGAGATCTATCCTTGTGCGTTATGACACACCAAAAAGTGTCATTATATTCACGGACACCACGACACTTTAAAATTTTTGCAATGTCCATGAACTGCGCAACAATGTCTCTAAACATTATGACACTTTTAAGTGAGTTGTAATCAGGGAAACTAGAAATATGCCCAAAAAAAAAGGATTTTATGCGCATTAAATATGCAGCAATAACTTGAAAATATTCCCTGAAAATTGTTGAAAATATGCCACAAAAAATCAAAAATTGCTGATTTGAATTCAATTCAAATATTTGGTCGAATGTGAACCGTTTCGGAAGGAACTAAATTAGCTGTAAAATATTTTTGGGGCGAATTTTATCTAAATACCAACGTAATTAGAAGCTTTACGTAGACAAAGAGACTAATTTGGAATGAAGTTTTTATGGAAAATATGTGAAGACCGATTCTCACCATTTACATAGACTTTGTTCTTAGTACATTTAAAATGTATTTACCAAATTTCAAAAAATTTTCTAAAAGATTGCAACTTGTACTTTGCACACAAGGTAAACATGAACAGAAAAACAGGCAGACGGACGGATGGACATCGTAAGATCACTTCAAAAAGTGATTCTTAATCGATGGGTATACTTAAAGATTAGTCCAGATTTGTATGCATTACAAACATCGCCAAAGATGTATATGTGTAATTGATTTTTCCTTAAATTTTGCTTATACATAAAGTTTTTTTACAAAAGCTAAAAATATTATACGGATAAAACCCTAAAGCGAATAAGAATTATAAACACTTAAAGTCTTATTTGCAACAACATCAAAACTTAAACAAAACACCAACAATAAACAGTGAGCTTTTCTTTTCTTATATTCCCCTACATTTGGTTGGCCGACTCGAATTGTAGTTGTAAGTGGGTAAAAAGAAAATATAAAAATGTCCGCGGGCACATGCAAGTATATTTTCGGGAATACAAAATTTATTAATAATAAGATTTCTGTATGACGTGCTAAATTCCCAATTTTTCATATTTGATAAAAACACTAAAATTTAAAACATAAAATAAAAAAATTTGTATTTTAAATGAAAAATTATTTTATAGAATAAACGATGCGATGATTGTTTTGGAATTCATTATTTAACGATTTATAAAGAAATTTTAATGGATCTTTTATAAGTTCTAGTTTTACAAATAATACTGTTAATGATGTCCAGATTCCACTTTGTGGTGATGCAAGAACCTAATGGTGCATCCAGGTCTAAATATATTTTGATTAAATAATTTTCAATTCTTTTTGTGATGTGATTTTTAATCAATTTAACCAAGAAAAAATAATAGAAACAACTTTTAATTGTATCTTTCATTTCAATTTAGTAAGTCTGGGTTCACATTATGAAAGTGTGATCCCAGACTAAGCAACCAAATATTTTGTTAATATGGAATTTGTTTGTTTAATTGTTAACAAATATTTTATTCAATATAACAAACACATTGTTAAAAATATTTGTTGCGTTTTAACAATTTTTATTCACAAAATAATTTTTAGTATTTACAAATTTAGTTTTAGGTGCATTTTCTATTAAAAATTTAATTGTATTGACGAATATTGTATTCAAAATGACAATTGATTAATTTTTTTTTTCTGTGTAAGGTTTTGTTGTTCTCTATCTATGTATGTATATACCAGTATAAATGTGACAAAAAGTGAAAAGTGCTTAAGTCAACTTAAGCAACATTTAAGTTTATGGCACCTTTGTAATCTCCATGTTTAAAAGTACCAATGGACAAAGTTTCAAAGATTCTGTACGATTTTTTATGAAGCTATAGAAAGCAATACTACTTTTTGCTTATTTTTTCAATGTACATTTGGAATAACAACTTAATTTAACTTCCGATATGTTACGTTAGGAGTATTTAGCAATAAAAACTTAAACAAACCTTAACCGAAGAGAAATCAAGAGTTTTTTAGCATAAAAATGTATATTAAAAAACAATTTTTAAGTTTAACCTTTATGTGCTCGGGATTGTAAAGTTACGTTGGCGGTCGAAAGTCTATATTTGTAGCAAATATTTATTTTTTATGGAAAACTGTACCCACATAAGAAAAAATAAACACTTTTACGCAGAGTGTTATATTTTAATTCATATTTATAAAATATAATAAAGTAAAATGTGCACCCAGTTGGCCAGATTACCGTTGACGACATCGTCGTCAATGAAGTATGCACCACTTGTCCCCTGTCGTTTAGGTTTTCAAGAAGACAATTTACAGGAAATCGTCGTGCACGACAGTTTGAGCGACGTTGTCTTGTAAGTTGTCCTCTATTAAAGTCTGTGTGGGACAGTATGAGCGACACTGTTTTATAAGTTGTCTTGCATAAAAGCTTTTGACGACAAAGTTTTCCAGAATGCTATTCAATCCCTTGCTTGGGGTTGTTAAAAATCTCACATTCTTTTTTTAATTGTTGATTTAAATGCCTACAAATTAGCTCTAATGAATAAACCGAAAAATGCCAACAAAAAAAAACCAGTAAATACAAAAAAGTTATTCGCGGGCTGGTAAATGGTATGTACTTCATTTTCTATTGTACTTCACTGTCAACTTTAGGATTGCTTATAAGAGTCGAATATAAAACATGTAACAGAAATTAAAAAACTTACTGAAATAGATAACCATATAATAATTTTTGTCGTGGACGTTAAGATAGACGACAACAAAGTAGTCGACATTGTCGTCAACGTAATCTTTGGATCGAATGAACGACAAGAAGAGCGGCATTTCTTTCTTTGTGTCGTGCACGATTTTCGCGACTTTGTTTCCGCTGTCCCTCACATCTCGTACAGGAATTAACATTCGCAAACAAAGACAATAAAGGTTTTCTGCTAATCTGGAGAACGGTTACAGTTTCATTATTTGCTACAAATATCATGGTAACAAATACATCTGTCAAAAAGAAGGCCTTAAGCAACTCCCATAGAAAATCAATATAAAGTTGTATACTTGGAAAACTGCAATAAATATACGAGATCTGTTGTAAACCAACCTATTTCATTACTATGTTTACTTAAATGGGGGAATCGATTCGCAACGGGTTAATAAAGCATATAAGAAAATTTTAGTTTTTAAACAAGTTTATGATTATCTTTTTTAAAGCATTTTTCCTGTATTTTCTTTTTATAAAGAATTTTTATTTTTTATAGAACTTTTTTTAATATTCTCACTATTTTTAGCTTTTCCCTCTGTTATTCTGATTGCGCTACTGTATATGAATTTTAATAATTCTTGCACAATTATTTATTTTAATTTTTCTTTAATTGTTTTTATCTTATAGCGATTTGTTAGCCTTTTGAGACTTGACAAATATTTCTTATTCTTCTTTGCCCTTAAGAAAAAAATAAATTTAAAAATTTATACATTTTACAAGATATTTTCGTAATTAATGACCCAAAAATTCTTATATTTTTTTTATTTAATTTCTTTTAGTTAACATTTTTTTACTCTTCTTCACAGTTAAGACGTTTTTTCCGGCAAATTAGTGAGTGGTGGTCTGTGCATGTTCTTTGTTTAAAATTCCAGTCACGTTAAACAAATTAAAGGAAACACGGAAATATTTTCTGCCTATTAAAAGTATTTTAATGGTACCATTTTTTTCTTAAGCCAAAATCCATTTAAAGTTTGTTGTACAACTTTATAATGTTTTGGAAAATATAATTTTATACGCGAGTTAGTAGATGAATTTCTAGAGGCACATAAGCGGTATTCTTTAAGAATATTAAAAATTGTATTTGTTCAACAGAATTCTAGACAAATACATACATACAAAGATCGATATTTAAATATTTTTTGGTTTCACGACTTCTGCCTTATTTTGCAAAATTTTTATTACACAAAATAAATTATAAATACATTTTGGTGTTATCGGCACTTTTGTAGAAAAAAAGTATTTAAAAAAATAAAAGTTTTTTTCAGAAATTTTGTAGGGATAGTATTTATATGTTAGATGTTTCAAGTGTGAACGCGTATTTCACATTTCCAGCACCCTCCATTCCGTCCCTCCGAAATGTATGCAAGTGTACAAAGGGTATTAAGCATTCCATGGCAAAAGCCCATAAAAAGGCTACAAATTGTTATCATAATGGCTCGGCAAAAAAAGATTTGACTCCAACGATTAAATCATCCTACAAACTTATACCAATTTCAATATCTTTGCAAAACTTGTTTTTTAAGGAATAAAGCAATTGGAGAAATGTTGGACAAAGTGTATTGAGCTCAAAGGAGACTTCGTTAAAAAATAAAATGATTTTAAAGTAAAAAACCTGGGAGCTAATTCTGGCAGTAGTGATCAAATACGTTTTCTTTCAGTCGATATCGAACGAATACGAAACTATTTTTCAGTGTTGTAAAGCATTTTTTCGAGTTTCAAATCCAGAAATCTTAATCCAAAAACTTGAATATATTTTTTTTTACTTATTTTGATTTCAATTTTGACCATATTAAGAAAGTTATGAACAAAACACTAAAAAAAAGAGTAATTTAAAGGAGTATAAAAAAATTTCTAAACTTACCAGGAAGGCCCTTTTTGGCCGTACGTCAAAAAAAAAAGTTTTTCTTGAATTGGTTTACTGCCTGGCCCATGATGTCGACAAGAACATTTCTTTCTTGTATTTGATAACAATATTAAAAAACAAAAATTTACTTTTGTTTTAAATTTAAATATGCGAAAGAAATTTTCCTTTCGATATTGTGGGCCAGGCTGCTAATTTAAATTTTTTTTCACAACAAAATGAACTGGATTGCCATTTTTTTCAATTTGTTTTTTAGCCTACAAATTAAATAAAAAAAAATAATATAAACTCACTTTACTTTTTTTCGTCAATTTTCTTTAACACACTTTAAGAAAACAATTCAAAAGAAGTGGTTTGCTAGTTGTGCAGCCATTTTGTATAATTGTTAACACATGTAAATTTTATTGTAGCGTTGTTTTTCCGGAAAAATTTTCCGAAATGGGTGAGTCGTGCATAACTCTCTTAGTAAAAAAATGTGGTTCGGAACGCATGCATGAATCCACCTTTACAGTCCGACCATAAAGGCTGATGTTTTAGTCTCGAGAAGACCATTGTACCTCGTTCTAATATTTATCCACCAGATCTCTGTTCGTACCTCCCTAATGTACAACCCTTATGTCGGAAAATTAAAGCTTGCAAGAAACTATTAAACTTTTGCTAAGGAAGTAATTTAATAAATCCAGCAACAAATTTTTAAATTTAATTAGAAAATTAAAGCTCGCTAAAAATCATTACAGTTTTGCCAAAGAAGAAATTTTATAATTCCTGCAGGACAGTCAGCATTAATGCTGACAACAGTCAGATCTTTAAATATTATGTAACGAAATCTTTTCATTCGTCTACCCTTCTTGCTTCTCTTGCCCGTTCGCTTCCAAACAAAAGCAAATGTTTTGCTTTTTTTGACTGTTTTCGATAAGTTTTCAATAAGTTCTAAAACAAAAATTTTTTTTTCATTTGCAAAAACAGGCAGTTAAATTACAGTGCATTGGACTTTTGAGCATTTAAGATTTTCCTACATTTCATGACCTTTTAATGTGTGAGTTGCTTACGTGTGAGTTGCTTACAGATAACAAAACGCGGGAAACACCATCATAAATAAATTTTTTTAAACAATTGTCCATGAAAATTTATTTTTTAAATAACTTTAACAGTCATTGATATATTTTTATGAAGTTTTATTGAAAGGGTTAGAAAAAAAACCCTGTAAAAACTTCGCCTAGAAAATATTGTGTTAAGTAATCAGGAAAAAGTGAAAATACTACTTCCAATCCTACTGAAAGAACCAATGAATTTTACAAGGGAAGTCCCAAAATGAATGCAATTTTATCTTAATCATTATTTTGGGTTTATACTGGGTAGTACTTAAGAACGAATTGCAATGAATAAAATCAGAGTAAAAAATAAAGTGCTACTGAAAACCACTACATAAAAATAGCTGTTGGCTTTCCATCTATATTTTGTTTTTGTATGAACACAATTAATTTTTGTAATTATAAGACGACCAAAAAATCTTTAAAAATGGGGTTTCCTACCAATAAACCACTTTATCACCGTCGTAGGGCGATGTTATTAATTTCTTTTTTTATATGCGACATAATACAGGTCGAAGTCAAAATGGTGGGCTTGAAAAAAAAATTGGAAAAGTGTTAGCCTTTTGCGGAAGCGCGCTGGGATTCCAATTATATTGGTAACAACTGCTCGTAGACGTTTGGATAAACTTATTAAAAATTAGTAAAAAGTAGTTAAATATCCATCGAAATATAACGTTAATGAGTGGAATCAATTGATATTGATTAAGCGTTGTCAGGGCGACATTGTGACAAATATTCTAGGCAATTGCACTGCCTCTGATAACATCCCAGACGATGTGAAAGATTTTGTCATCGATCAGTGCGGTCCACGATTGTTGACTTAAGATAAATACCATTGTTTAAAGATTGATGTTTGACTGCTGGCTGGCGGACACCGTAGTGGGGCAGAGGGTAGAAGTGCAAGGAATTCTGATGATGAGAATGTGATTATTCTCGAACCGTAAATGCAGGCTGGATTCGATCACCAGGTTAGGTTAGGTTAGGTTAAACGGGCAGCCGTCACAAAGACGCCTCACTTGGGTCCTTATAGCGATCCCCAGCTCTGCCAAGAATAAAAATGATCAATAAATTTTAATTAATTTCATGTTTCAAAATTCCTTTATTTAGTAAAATAACTTAATGAAAATTAAATACCAGACTTCGGTCAAGAGCAGGAATTTGAAGAAAATGTTAACGATTTGCCACAGACGTCACAAAAAATTTATAGTGCCAGACTTTGCATTGTGTAATTTTAGTTCGGCTTTGGATCGCAGCGACACCTCAGTTCGATACGGAGACTTGCTTGCGACAATGTTAATAAAAAAATTGAAATTATAGATTGACGCAAAAGCCAAATAGAAGTTGTCTATAGAAACAGCCCAAAAATATATATCAGTTCCTTGACGGGCTAATCATTAACAAAGATAAAATATTTAAAGAACGTGTAAAGCCTTGCCAAGAAGCAATACTCGCTGCAAGATATAAGGACTTATTAACGTGAATATATTTCGATAGCAAGAAAAAGCCAACTTTGAAAAGAGTAACGGAGGAAAATGTGACGCGAAATGTTTCATCATTCTGAAAGAGCCAGATTCCAAATTCTTAATCTATGCTACGCCCACTGACAGCACTGCTTTTGGAAATCCAGAGGAGCATAGTAGATTATTTTAGTCATGAAAACTTTAATATAGACCACTTATACCGATATTTAAATCAGGAAACAAGTCGGACATAACGAATTATAGAGGCATTGCCAAATTGAGTGCGATTCCTAAACTTTTTGAAAAATGCTTAACAGACTCTCTCTTCCACAGTGTATCCTCAATGATATCACCATACCAGCATGGTTTCAGAAAAGGTTGTTCTGCAGTAACAAATATTTTACAACTAACAACTCTAACAAATCGAGCTTTTAAGGATGGACAACTAATGGACGTTATTTAAACTGACTTCAGCAAGGCTTTTGATAAAATCAACCATAACCTTCTTCTCACTAAGCTTAATTTATTAGGGTTTACTAGCAACGCTTTGAGTTGGTTACGGTCGTATCTAACCTGCAGAACACAGTGTGTTATTCTTGATAATACCATCTCCAATGAAATTTGTGCTAGCTCCGGTGTCCCCCAAGGAAGTCACTTAGGCCCTTTGCTATTTTCGCTTTCATAAACGATTTGCCGCTTGTAATGAAGCATTGTAATATTTTAATGTACGCTGATGATGTTAAGATGTTTCTCAGCTACAAATTATCTTCAGATGGGGCGTATTTGTAGCAGGATTTAAATAGTTTTTACGCATGGTGTAAATATAACCAAATGGAGCTAAACTTAAAAAAATGCAAGCACATGCGATTTTCTTGAAATTGCACTTCAATGATACACTATTTCCTGGACGGGTATCAACTAGAGTTAGTTGGAGAATTTCTAGATCTTGGTATTCTACTTGATCCTAAGTTAGATTTCTGCAAGCATATAACAATGACGATAAATAAAGCTCGCAGTGTGCTTGCTTATATTAAACGATGGTCTAAAGAGTTTACTGATGCCAATGTTACGAAACAACTATACACATCCCTAGTAAGACCAATTTTGGAGTATGGGTCTGTTGTCTGGGATCCTGAAATTAATATGCACATAGACCGAATAGAATCTGTTCAAAAGCAGTTTCTCTTATTCTGCCTGAGGAGCTCATTTGGTCGTTATGCTGGGAATCTTCCTTCGTATACTGCGAGGGTATCATTAATTAAACTACCTACCTTAAAAAGCCGAAGGAATATGCTAAATGTTGCATTTCTAATTAATTTGATTAATAGCGATGTCCTCTCCGACTTCCTTCTTCGTAACATAAATTTTAATATTCCACGACGTTTTACCCGACACCTAATTCCTCTGTACCTTCCTGTTGTTCAAACAAATTATGCTGATGCTGATCCTTTGAGGAGAATATGCAAAAATTTCAATGAATTGTATAGCTTAATCGATTTTTCTATTAATGTAAAAGTAATTAAACGCAATATTATCCTGTTTTTAAATACTTAATATGTCTAAACAAAATTTTTTCGTTAATAATCTTGTAATATATAGTAGTCTGTAAGGATTAATATCCATAGATGTAATCAAATAAATAAATAAAAATAATTGCTATAATTTGCGATGGGCCTCCTACCAACGCTGGCTACAAAAATAGAGTGATTGCGAGAATGAAGCGCCATTTACAGAGCCCATTGTAATGGTTCGTGTGTCTTTTTCACTTTTTCTGGCCAGGAAGTATCGGAGAAGGCATTGAAAATTGCATTCATTATTCTGTAAGTTTAATATATAAACTTCATTGTGTTCTGCATAATAAATAAAATTTAAGTCGTTATACACATTTATTTAATAATTCGGGTTTGTTTTTGCTTATTCCGTTTGGTCCGGCTAACAAAAATTTCGAGCCCATTCCAATAAGAGAAATGCCAGTGAATTTAGAAGGCTGAAATGTTCGAGGCTATCATCTTTATCTGAACCGTATGGTTCGAGCCGTTCCTATCGGAGAATGCGATGAGAGATGAGCCAGCGAGAAGCCCGGTGCAATAGCTCAGCAGGCTGGCTAACAACAGCGAAAACTCCGCTATTATATATCGTGCACGCTTTCCTCGATGGTATTGAATAAAGTGGTTAAGTTCGTTGTGAAAGTTTATGCGCCATTCTGGTTTCTTGTAAAAAGCCAACCACTGGCAATTCACGCAAGTCGCAACTTTTTCCAATACATATCCTGGATTCGTCATCGAAAGGTCGTCCGTCCGCTCTTCGGAAATAACGCGTACTTTTTCCATCCTGAGATTGTTTTGTTATTAATGATAACAGACCAAGATCCGATACTACGTTCAGATGGCTTTGAGAGTGACTCATACGTTTACATGAACAATTGGACCAAATTCGATTTTACTGAGCCGCCATGTTTGCAGTTCTATACGCAAGACCAGCCGGAAACATTTAAGTGTTCCAACGAAATAATCGAATACTCTTCTTTGCTAAACTTAAATATTTTCACAGCTTATCCATATATGTTATCCTTTAATTCCCTGTGGAACATAGGGCAGCTTACCCATGCCATTCACAAACACCGAGCGTTGTGTTTAAGTAGTACGTGAATCTACCAAGGCGGTCCTTGATGATCAACGCATTGATCATATTTTTCTAAGCTAGAGAGCCGCCAAAATTGCAGCCAACTTGAATTAGGTCGAAATATGACAGTAAAATTTCCAACATTTTATTTTATCTATATTTTTGAATAAAACAATTTTAAAATGTTTTTGCTGGAATTATCGAATTACTTCCTTAGCAAAAGCTTTTATTAAATGATATCAGGGTTCCACACTACACTAAAATTTTTTTCCTTGTAAGGTGATACGCACTACCCTTTGTACTAGTGTAATAAAAAATATCACAAAATTGGGAAAATCAAAACTAAAATGTTTAACCTTCCGATTTGGCGTGAAAGAGAGAGCATCTCTTTTTCGGAACAGATAAGAAGTCCGCTTATGGGTTAAATCCAAATATTTTAAAACGTGCATACATTTACTAATTAAATAATATAACAGTTTTCTTTATATTGTTTATTCAAGACATTAATTGTACCATGAAACTCAGTAGAAATGTTCATTTGCCTACAAATTCTTTCATAAATAAATTATAATTGATTTCCATTTCATTTTCACCTTCTTTCCATCGGTAAAGAACAACACGGATGCACAAATTGCAACAAGTTGCAGTGACTACTTGGCTTAAGCTGCTTTTATCATTCTTTAACATATTGAAATATTTTTCAATTAATTCAATTGCTTTCATAAATCCCCGTTGGCAACGGAATGATATTTCAGTTGTTTGTCCATCGATAACATTTTTAATTGAATAAAAGATGTTATTTTATCGTATTTCTTATTCCTTTATCTTAAAATGGTGGAAACTGAAAGAAGCGATTGGATAGGAAATCATGTCAAAAGATTCCTGTATTCTTATAGATGAAATTTAAATTAAATTGTTTTGATTGTTTTAAATGAAGAGTATCTTTCTGCCCAGCAGCAGTGATTAACTACAATTTTCACAACGTAGCTATGTAGCATTAAAGGGTATTCTGCTAAGGCACCATAACTCAATGTCCCAATTAAAACTTATATTATTTTGCAGTTAAAAAAGTCAAAGAATTCTTCACAAATTCTTTTAAGAATATATCATTTAAAGGTCTAAGGCACGAAACAAATTTGTGAGGGAAAGCATAAAATAATAACTGTAATAGCCTCTTTACACTGATTAACATCTAACATCAATTTGCGAAGATGTTAACATCCTTCAATAAGAAATACATGGGGCTAAAAACCAACATCTCTTAACATCTTAAAAAGAAGTTCCTTTCTCATTTTAATCCATTCTACATATTTCTATTATTATTATTTATTCACCGACAAAAAGACGTTTGTTTTGAAAGCAGCGTTACGATTTATCAATTTTTCTCTTTTATTGCAATGTTTTTTTGTTAAGTATTTTTTTATATTTTTAAACAAATTGAACTTTAAATGCATTTTTGTGTTTTCTTTTTAAATTTTGGCACTTTTGTAGAAAAAAACATTTTTTATTTTAAAAAATTGTGGCATTTTTGTTTGATGGTAGATGTTTGATGTGAGCATGTAAACGAGTGTTTCACATTTTCTACATCTTTGATGGTAGATGTAAGACGTTGATCAGTGGAAAATGCCTATAACAAACAAGAAATCAGCTGATTGTTACACTCATCAGGTTTTGTGTCAAAAATTAAATGAATGTCTTCCGTAAGCAAGATGTTAAGTGAAACTTACATTTCTCTTTTTTTTATTGTGTAGCAAATAAAAATATTTTGAAGTTCCATTTACAAATAATAACATATCGCACTTGTTCAACAATAGTGATTTAACTCAAACTTTTTATTTTTATCAAAGTTATTTTTGGGAATACAAAATTCATTATTAAAAAGAGTTCCGTATGACGTGCTTAATTCCCAATACGGAATTCCCAAAAATGAATTTTGTATACCCAAAATAACTTTGATAGTTAATATACTTGCATGTGCCCGTGAAAAACCCTAACTGGCAAATTGGTTTTTTTGTTGGTTTCTTACGAAGACAATGGAATGAAGCATAATTTTTTCAATTAGACTTCTATCACAGGGTTGGCTGATGAATTTTTGCTACTTTAAGAAACTGGAGTAACTTTTTTTTGTAATGCATGGAGTTTATTCAATCTTTATTTGACATTTGAAAGCCCATTGAATTGTTGAAAAAGAGTGTTATTAGTCTTAAAAATAATTGATTAAAATCTCAGCCTTAGGTGCCCTTAGCTAAGGGCTAACGGAATGTTGAGTTTCTTGAAAAGAGCCTGTTAGGAAATTTTCTGCCTTATTTGGCCATATCCGGCCGAAAACCCACCACAGAGTTGAAAGGAATTCTCTTTTAGCGTATATCCGTATCAGGGCTGTCAGATATGGCGATTTCTCGCCAAACGTGGCGATTTTGAAACGTGTGTGGCCATAACCGGTCAAATAACCACCAAAGAGTTAAAAGTAATTCTCTTTCAGCGATTTCCATTTATATTATTTCCGTGATTTTTTTATTAGTAATTTTTGCAAGATAGCGGCAGTTTTTACACTAAAACTTCTTCCTTGATTTTTTTCAAATTATGAGTTGACATACGTACATTTTCCCATGCCTTTAACATAACCTGAGCAATAAGAAATATTGCTCCGTTATTGTGCCGATGAGATATTTATCTCAGCAGGTAAGCAAAATTTTTGATTGTTATATAAATTGGTATAAAAAAATAACTTGTCAAGAGCAAAATTGCAAAACATCATAAATTTTTCAATGAAGTTTTAAATGAATTTGTTATTCGTGCTTAATTTCCCAATTTTAATTTTTGATAAAAACACTGAAATTTATTAATGATGAGATAAGCTATTCCTATGCGCATTTCACTTGTTGCTTAGGCCAGATCATCAGGAAACTTCATCCATAAAGATTTTAAAAAACTAAAGATGTTAAACCAAATAAAACTGTTAAGCGTATAAGAATTACCACAACAGTTGTATTTGTAACAATATCAAAGTTTAAACAAAATCATCAACAATAAACAGTGACTTCATCTCTTCTTACATTCTCCACTACAATTGAGTGGAATTCTTCCAACATTAATTGTAGTTGTAAGTAGGTTAAGAAAAAACAAAATATTAACAAAAACAACTCGCTTTACTGTTTTCGCAAACAAAATATAAAGCGGGCTGCCAGTCAGTTTTTTTTAGGCCGTGCACTTGCCAGTTTATTATCAAACAATAAATTTCAGTGTTTTTATCAAAAATAAAAATTGGGAAATTAAGCACGAATAACAAAATCATTTAAAATTGAATTTTGTATTCCCACGAAAATTAGTTTTCAATGAAGCTTGAACTTTTGTCCCCTGTAAATCTATAATTTCTTTTCCAATCTTCACTAGAAATCCATTATTATTCAAGTAATTTGTTTATCTTTAATTAAAAAAAGAAATATTTTTAAAGATATTTGCATTTAAGTGACATCATGTTTTTTAAATTTTAAATTACGATTATTGTGGAATTTTTCGAAAACTGTTTGACTTTTGAGCATTCTGACTTTATATTCGGATTCAGCGGATTCAATTTTTATTTAATACATTTGGTCAAAAAAGTGTCACAGTAAAATTGCGAACTACGATGAACGATAACAACTATATTACGATAGCCTACTTCTTTCAAATATGTTGTGATTACTTTTAACCATAATATAATCACTTTGTATCATAATATGATTACTTCTTAACTTATTAAGATTAACATAACAATAATATGATAACTTCTTATCTTATTATGATTAAAATTTTTAGAATATCATTAAGGGAAAAAATAATACGATATTACGAATATATTTGGTCATGTATTTATATCGAGTTCTGTAGATGTACTGTACTTGTCAAAAGTTCAAAAGTTCAAAATCCAAAATATTTTTATTTAATTATAAAAAGGTGAATCTGAAGAGTTTTCAACATAACGTTAATTTTATTGCTTTTGTCCGGAAGATCCATCGCATCCTCATTTTGAAATGATTGTAAGACTACAGTTTCCAAAATTTTTAATGCCATTTTCATTAAATGTATTTAATAGTATTTCTGCAGTGTCATTAAAAATATTTTGTAATTTAACCTCCGCAGAATTTTCTATTACGCAAATCTTTTCAATAGAAATAATTTTTTTGCATCCCGGAAAAATTGCACAATTTTTCAGATTTGTGCGTTTTCGCAGTTCCATGAACTGATGTGTCTTTAAGTTTTCGTCTCCGCGATCCTTCACTGCTTTCATCGATTAGATTCACAGGTCTTCAAATTTGTTCTCCAGAATGATAAATTTTATACGGTTTTTCAAGAATTACGAAAAGTGCTGGGCCTCCCGAGGAATAGCGTGGGGATATAGATTTCGTGCTTTTATTACTCACTCATTCCTTGAATAAAATTAATCAGTCTCGCTTTAGCTTTTCCCAAAGGCGGTTGTGCAATCGTTTGTTGCTTGTTACCAGTTTAGCATAGTTTCTTAAATTTGTTATTACAGCTACACACAATGCTCTTAAATGGTGTGATACAATTAAATAAAATTATTTCCGTTTAGCGGATTTTGGAAGTAGATTTAAAAATTAGTACACAAAAGCCATTTAGCAACATTCGTATATTTATTTCTGTTCCCATTAATACTACTAAAATATATAAATATGTGTATTTGCCGGCATTTGCTTTAGATTCAATATTTTATTGGCACACACGCTTACAACCCCCGCCACCAATTGTTTTCCTAAAACCCAATTTCAAATTTATTATTTGCTAATTTTCAATAAATTTAAAATTTTTTACATTTAAAAAAAATTTATATTCTTCTACTTTTTAAAAACAAATATCAGTAAGAATTATTAAAAAGAATTTAAAACAAACATTTATATTTTGTGCGAAAATTGTTTAAAGCCTGTCATATCATTCTGCACCACAACTGGTTTGTAGTACAGATTGCCCCACATTAAATGCAACTACAAAACTGTCAACAGTTTAAAAACTATGACACACATTTTAATGTTGAAAACAAAAAAAATAAAAAGTTGTACAACATTTCAAAACACACGCACTCGCACTCATGAACTTGTTGTTGTGGCAGTCTGTGTCATCTACTCGGAATATGTGAAAAACTTTTCATTTTCCTTAACCCATTCTGTTAAAAGGAAACTGTTCGTTTACAGAAAAATAAGAACAACTTAAACAAATTTCCTGTTTCACAGAAGTTGGGCTTCTTTTAATGAAATGAAATTGTTTATTTTTAAAAAGGCAAGTGTAGTTAAAAAGTCACTACAAGCGAACAGGAAACTTGTTTTAATTTAAAAAACTGAAAAGAAATATTGTTGCATATTGTTGCATTGAAAATAAATGCAAAAAGATAATTAAGATTTGTCTCCTTAACTTGAGAAAAAAAAACTTTTTTTGTTCAAAAGCATCAGAAAACAGTCACGATTCTTATAGGTTTAATACGACCAATAGCTGATGTTCCGTTTACACACTAAACTCTATTTTTTTTTACAACTCATAAACCATTGTGTTTGTTGTCTGGAAATGCGTTTTATGTGTAAAACCAAATAACACTGCCATATTCATGTGGCTTTTGGCTCAATGTTGCAACCCACATTTGCTCAGAACATGTTCAACTATGCAGCAAAAGTACAAATAGTACATAACAGCGGTAAAAGTTGTTGAACAAATTTTAACTCTTAACAAGTAAGCACAAAGTATATGTATTGTATATTAAATTTTACATTTAGTAAAAGTAATTTACTTGTCTTCTTTAATTCGCTGCAGTTTATTGTCCGATGTTTCAACATTGTCACAACAGGCTAAATCAACTCTGGCTCAAAATAAGGAAAAAACAGTTCTGTGGGCAAAATTAAGAACTCTATAGTTTCTTATCCAATAAATGTACTGAAGACTTTTTAGAACATCCTAACCAATAACGATCCGTTGAGAATTTTTTGCTTTTTATACACTCCATCACCACTAGTGATGAACGAGGGTATACTTAGTTTGCCATTCCGGGTGAAACTTTTTTATCATACATCTAATACCCCATAAAGTTTATGTTTTATTCTGGCTCCTTGAGTAATTCTATGTCGATTTAGCCATGTCCAACTGTCTGTCCGTCTGTCCGACTGTCCGTCTGTCCGACTGTCCGACTGTCCGTCTGTCCGACCGTCCGTCCGTTGAAAACACGCTCACTTTCGGAAAACTTAAAATAAATGAACAAACTTGGTGTCAAAATCCAGCAAAATCGGTTCAGAAGGATCTGCGCTATGAATCAAAATGTGGAACCAGCACCAAACAAAATTGATAATTTTGTAACAAGGACTAACATAAATTTTGAAATAATGCGCGGAATAATATAAGACCTATCGGCCCATTAATTACCATAGGCCACATATAAACCCTACCCTCGGAAAACCGTTAAGTACGCCTTAAACCATAATAAACAATAATAAAGACTAGAAGACATACTGTCAAATTGTGTGCAGATCGGCCCATTTAAAGCCTATTTTAGTAAATTAATTAAATACGCCTTAAACAGTAGCAGTAATACATATTGCGGTGAAATTTCTTCTAAACTAGATTCATATCGCCAAAAACAATTTCATGCAATTTTGTGGTTTACGGGTAATAATTTACCTTAGATCCAATATTTAGTAGGCTTCTGAAATTCGCTGTAAACTCTGAAACTAATTTCACTGCTGAATTGAAATTATTTAAGGTAACCTAGCCCCTATCTTGTCTGGGGTATTTGTTGAATCAACTTCGCTTTTCATGAGGACCCAGACTATATATATACTTTATAGGGTCTAAGATCAATATTGTAGAAATTACAAATGGAATGACAAACTTATGTATAACCTTTTCCACCTGCAGTTCTCTGCTTTAGCCCTTTGCTAGAATTTTTTTACTCTCTTATTTTTTTTTTTTTTTTGGTATTTTAATATCCATAAAACTAAGTAAGATTGTTTAAATTGCCCAAAGATGTTGGTGGGCCAAATATGATCCATTAAATAATATAATACGATGGCTATTTGACACAAAGAATCTAGTCCGGGAAGAAATTGCATTGTGTATATGTGAAATTATGGACCGATTCTCACCATTTTTATAGGCTCCATCCTAAAAATATTTTAAATCTATGTATTTTATTCGGTTATCATTTAAAATAAGACCTGTAATTTGCGCACATAGTTTACATGGACAGACAACTAGCCAGTTTGACGGACGCACGAATACCATTAAATTCTGAATCAATCGGTGTACTAAAAGGTACATCTTAAAACAAGATATCTGCGTGTAACACACATTAGCACAAACGCATAATAACCTCTCGACTGTGAAGGTGTGGGTTTTAATATTGTAAACATACTAAATCCAATTGATGTTTAGGCAATTTAATCACCAGTCAATTTCCTTTGTATATTCAAATCATTTGTCATGATATCGAATTGTATCTTTTAAAATTCATCGCATTAAATATGAAAATACAAAAGGTAACAAACTAATCAAAACAACATAAATATACAATCAGACAGTAAATTAATCACACTTCGATTTTGTCAAATAAAACGACAAACGAAATAAACAAAAAAATAGATAAAAGCATACAATTGTAACAGAGAGAATAAGACAATTTAAAATGTATTGACAAATTACTTTGAATCCTTAATAAGCTGTAAAAAAGGAATCTATTTATTATTCCCAACTCATGAAGATTTTCAGGTTTTTGTATTTTTCTATTGACTTTATCTACAATTATTTTGGTAAGAACTCTTAAAATGTTTGCGAAGAAAAATACGTTGCTGTTGTAGCACAGTGGGAAACTTTGAAACTTTTGCTGCCTCCAACAATTCAACAACTTCGAACGTTAACGTTCGCATGGAAAACTTGTATGAAAAACATTCAGTTTTATTCCATATTGTTGAACAGGGAGTTCGCTTATAAGAGCCTGTTATAATTGTATAACAAATTATCTTTTTTTTAAAATGTAAGCTGATGTTTTTTTTTTTTAATTTAAAAATTCATAGAGAACAATATTAAAAAACAAAATGGGTTATTTGGTTATGTTTTGGCAATCGAAATCACGTAAATATGAAATCGAACAAATTTGGAAACCTCACCCCACCCGTGTTGAAAGTTTGTAAAAATATTTCCTTTTATATACCTCATACTTTGAGGTCCTCTACCTTTGCTTATTTTGAAATCAGTAGTGCAATTCACTAACTTTTAACACTTTAAAAAGTGTTAACTTTAACCACACATTTTGATGTTTGCACTAACCACTATGTGATTCACTAACTTATTTATAACCACGGTAAGCAGTTTTATATTGCTCTCTATTCAAATTGATATATCGTGGCAACTCTGTCAATAAAAACTTCAAAATAGGATAAAATAACAAAGAAGAATAAAAAAAAACAAAACAAAAACCTTTTAATTTAGAGATTTTAAATGATATTGTGCAAAGTGCGTAAATAATTACTAATTTTTATTATTTTATTAAATATTTTATTTTATTATTTTATTAATATAATTTTAATTAAATTAATTTTTTAAATTTTATTTGATAAGAATAGGATAAATAAATAAGAAGCTCTACGGAAAATTGGTGTGTGATAAAAAGTGGATAAATAGTAGGCTAAACACCTTTATCGAATATACAGGTACAAAGAAAAATAAACCCTTTCCAAACCGGATTTAACCACACCAAAAATGTTGGTGTTAATAAACCACAATTTGTTTTGTTTAAAATAACAGCTGACTGAAGCAGCTGGCTTTTAACACCAGCAGATGTCGTTAAAAGTGTAAGTGAATAGCCAAGCCAAATGGTTAATTTTGTGGTTAACATTTTTAAACGAAACAATTGTGGTTTAAAAAGCATAGTGAATCGCACTACAGGAAAAGCTACGTTAATTTTTACAAAAAAATCAATTAAAAATATAAATCGGTTTCAATATCACGTGATTTTGTGTAATTTAAAATTTTGTTTTTGAAGAAAATTGTTGTATTTTAATAAAAAAAAACATAAATTCTTGTATTTTTAATTTTGTTTTTTATTTTTTATCCGATATTTCGACCATACATCGATGGACATCTTCTGGGGATATAAAACACTGTCAAATTAAAAACCATAAAAAATTGAATTGAATTAAAATTAAAAATACAAAAATTTGTGAATTTTTTATTTATAATTTTAATATGACCTTAAGCCAAACAAAAAACCACTACATAGATAATCGACACAGGTCAACAATACAAGCCCTAACAGCGAAAATAATGTAAGCGACATCATTTTTAAATTTTGGTTTTATTTTTTAATTATTGACTTTATTGTCAACACTTGCATCGTCTCCGAAAATGTCATGGTCACGTAAGGTACCGTTACGATTTTATAGCAAGAACAATTTTATCATAAGCGACAAATTTCATACAAAATTTATATGAAATAAAATGAAAAAAAACTCTCTCGTGTAAAATTTGGTTTTTGGCACTTACGTTATTTTCGCGGTTAGGGGTCGCATAAATATTGAAGATAATTAATTTTTTTTAATTTTCACATTCCTCGCTTTAAGAATTTTTTTTGATTTCCCCAATATTGTGATATTTTTTAGTAAAATTTAAAAGGGTTTTTTTGGTAAATGGCATGTTCTTTCAAAAAATCTAGTTTAAGCCAAAAAATCCATAAAGCAGCTAAGCCAGCGAAACCAAATTGGTGTTTTGTTAGATTCGATAAGTACACCAGATGAAGTTTGCATTTTATGTGTTACCTTGTGTTAGCAGAACGAAAAGATCGCTTCGATTTTCATTAAAAGTCGCATGCATTTAATTTATATATTCCAATTTATTGCCGATAAATGATATACTTTATTTAATCCGCATTCGCAGCATTTCCAATTCGTGTAATGGGATTGAAATTATCATGATTTTTTCTAACGATAATTAGGCAATTGCTTCAAATGTTGTAAATCTAGGAGTGATTAACATCAACTTGAGTAATTTTTATAAATTAATTTTGTATCCGTACAATAACTAGTGCCAATATTTGTTTGTTTGTACTTTATAAAAAAAGATTTTATTTTGCGCTAAAGAAAATAGACTTTTTTTTTATTAAAACATATAAAAAATTTATATTTTGGTTTTCTTTTATGTATTTTTTACACTTTTGTATTGTTTTGCTGGAATTTGGCGAACAGGAATGTCATAAAATGGCCGCATACTCAGCTTTTCGAATGCGAATACGAATGTTCGTATCATGACTACGCATTACCTGGCTTAAGCAACTGCACGAATACATGTAAATCAGAAGTGCTAATCCATACTGAGCTTAAGGAAACTTTTCAATCCGTTATTTTATTTTTGTTTTTTCAAATACATTTGAAAAGTTTTTCGTTAATTTTCGATAAGAGCTTAAGCGTGTTTATGCACATGCTGCTTGGGCTTTTATTACGAACAGAAAATGTATTGTTCACTGCACTTAGAGAAGAAACATGGTTGAAGAATGGTTAAAAAAAACATATTATGGTCCCTGCAATGGCAACAAACATACTTTTGTTGTTTATAAAAAAACTTTGTTTACGATTGATAATATTTTGTTTCTATTTAACAATAACCTTCCTTGAAACTTCAACTATGGTTGATGTTAACAATATAATGTTTAAATAAAATAAAACTACAACCATACACTTAAACATATTATGGTTACCTTAACCATATTATTATCACGGTAACCATATTATGGTTAAATTCATCCATCCAAAAGCTATTACTATATTATGGTTGCCTCCAAACATGTTATGGTTAATATTTAATAACAATAATATGTTCGAAACTATAATATTTTAAAACATTGTATGATTAATTTTAAATTTAAAATAATGTGTTTAAAAAGCAACATCATTCTGGTCATTTGCATTTTACTTGGTTTGCTTAAAATTCTCATTCATTTTATTTTAATTATTGATTAAAACAAATAAATTTACGTAGAAAAAACTAAAAAGGGGATTTTTTTTACAAAAGTGGAACGTAAAACCTATCAAGAATATTAAATTAAATAAAATTATAATTTGACACTTAACAAACAAATTAAAAAAAATGGATTTACCATAATATGATTAGCATTCACCATATTATTGTTAATCTCGACCATAATATGGTTACTTTTCTCAAAATTCTGGGAAATTTTGACCATATTATGGTTAATTTTGAACATAATATGTTAAGTTTTGACCATTATTATGGTTAATATTGACTAAAACATGGTTCACTTTGACCATATTATGGTTGATTTAGTGAACAATTTTGCTGATTTTAAACATACTATGGTCATATTTAAACATAATATGGTAACCTGCAAACATAAACGTTGTTAAAAGCCAACCATAGTATGTTGCTCTTAGAATATGGTTACCTCCAACCATTTTTTTTTCTACGTGTGCATATGGACACCAGGTCAAATAAAGCGTTATAGGCCTTTATTAATTTCTAACGATTTTTGTATATAATACAAAAAGTATTCACGCGAAACCGCTTATTTCACTGATGGCGAGTGGCTAGATAAAATAATATACTTATATGACCTATTTTTAAACTTAAATAAAAATTATCTTTAAAAAAAATTATTGCAAGGCCTTAGAATCACTTTTGCTTTGTTCACGCGTGTTTGAACGTGATTAAGCTCTAATCACTACAAAATCGAGATGAATACTCATACATTAAAATGATTAGTAAATCACTTCAAATTGACATAAATACAACTAAATCATTTCATTAATCACAAAGAATCATCTGAAAACTGAGTATAATGTAGAATAGGCGACCATGAAAGTACCCATCACGTGCACAACCGACCACGATTTCTGCTTAATATTTTTATTTTGTCCTAAAGTAATTCGTAAATATTCACAATTTCATCATGAATATCTTTAAAAAAATCTTCCTATAATATTATTAAAGTATTTTTATACATATTTAACCCATATCGTCCCAGCGATTTTTTTTTTCGAGTAATTTTAAAAAACTTTGTGGTTGATAGATAATTTGAGACTAGAAAACACGAATCTGAAGTCAAAATTTTTTTTGGATTTTTTGTTTCTGAGAAAAATGGTGTTCGATAAATCGAACGTTGGGCGCTATTTAGCATTTTTGTTTTATTGCTCCTATAGATTGTAAATATGGAAAACCTATGTTTTTTATGAACTTAAACTAATTCATTTTATTTAAATATGGTAAAATGGAAGAAGGCATTTATTTAAATAAAAAATATACAGTTGATCCTCGATTATCCGGCCAGCACAGGACCGGGCTGGGAGTGAATAATAAGGGTGATTCATCGGTAGGTTTGAATTATAATGTAAAATAAAGCACATAAATTTAAAAGTGAACCTAAAATTTTTATTATCGGTTAAAAGAACAATTTATGGCATTTACTGTTTGGAAATGATATCAGGCAAATGTTGGGCATGTTATTCCTGAAGACCCAATACATTGCATATCGCCAGAGAAAATAGTCCAAAGGTGTGATATCGAATGATCTAGGGGCCAATTTACCATAGCAAAACGAGATATTAAGTGCTCACCAAAATGATTCCTGAATAAGGTCATTGTTTCACGCGCTGTATGGCTCGTAGCGCCGTGTTATTGAAACCAGAGCTCACAGAGACCATGCGCTTGATTTTCAGGTCGCTCTACTGGAGACCTACTGACCCTGTTATCAAAAAAATGGTGCCGGTCCATTTACCATTTTGGCGAAAGTAAGGTTTGTAATTTCTTTAGATATTTCCAACGCGTTTGACAGAGTCTGGCATTGTGCACGTTTTGACAAGAAACTTATTGCATTTGGTGTCGGTGATAATTTGTCTCGTTTTATATCGAGTTTTCACAGAGATCGCACTACACGATTTGTTATAGTAGGTTTTCGTCAAACGAGTTCAAAATTCATTCAGGGGTGCCGCAAGGCTCCGTTCTTTCTCTTACTGTATTTATTATTTTTCTAAATGACCTCCTACATATGTCAAACTTTCAACCCTATCTACTCTTTTACAAGCCTATGCCATTAGTATTCACTTGATTATGGGCGAAGCGTATCCGATGTTGGTGCTATTAGGCAGAACATGAATGATACGCTTGGCCGACACCGATACCCGTACGCTTGTTCGTAATTCACGTTTTTCCTCAAGAGGCCATCCTTTTGTGGTCGATTGACCGGTAAATCGTACAACGCATTACAAGAAATTCGTTTTGTTGGCCGGACTGTTCGTATGTGGAATAACCCTTTTACTTTCAATAAGTTCAAGTCGAATATTCACAAGCACTACTCTCTCTTTCCACCTTTCCGTAACATAGTTCCATCACAATGCAATGCAATGTAAAACAACAAGGTGCGAGGTTACCATTGACGGTATTGTTCTGGTTTTCCTTAATTTTGAAGAAAAATGGGCCAGTGACTGCACTTTTAGCTACAGCTGCTATATTCACTTTACTACGTGCTGGATGTTGTCTAAAGGGTCGAGTATCATGCATACTGGACTCAAATTTGCGAATGATGTTGGCAATTGTGGTTTCAGTACGTCGATTAAGCGTACCCTAACTTCCTCGAATCGGACGAAAAACATTTCTCACATAACGCTGATTGTGCATAAACATTTTATTAATCAGCAAAAACAAAATAAATTTATATCCGTTAATTCAAATGCGTGAAAAATATATATTATGGTAACATCCGATGATTCAGTTAGCCTCTCAAAGAAAAAACCCAAAGTGATTTATAGTGCCCAGTGTTCGACAAATCGAACACTGCTTTTTAAAGTCAAATAACAAAAACACAATTGAAAAACACGGAAATTTTTTTGCTGTTGTTGAAAGCTTAATCGTTTTTCAATAGAACTACATTTTCACTTTTTTTATTTTTTTATAATTTTTACAAAATTTTCAGTTTTTAAAATCATGCTAAAATTAATATTTTTTCTTTCCCCTTGTTATAAAAGGAAGTAGCAAAGTGGGTAAGAACAATTATTTTTATATTTGTAGCGAACCACTTACAATATTTAATTGTTTAAAAAAATTTGTTCTTTGTCTTTCCTAAAAAGTGTAAAAAAAATTCAAAAACACGAAAAATTTACTGTTCGAAAAATCGAACATTGGGACGATATGGGTTAATACTTTAAAGAAATATAAATTTTCTTACTCAACTGTCATCTTAATCATATCAAATGTAATGTGAACGGTTAATTAGCTAAATGTAAACATAGTATTAGAAAGACGCATTCTCTATAATTTCAATGGTAGAAATATAAATCGGAACATTTTGTTATATACAAGAGCACACCTAGGAAATCCACCTTTTCTAAACTTACAATCCGCACACTAAATCATAAACAGGCACAACTCATAATTTATCAATATCCTTTTTTTTCATAAAAGAGTTCACAAATCAAATCTTTAGCGATCACGAAAATTTCGTTTGCTTAGCTGCCTTCTTCAACTTTTCGTCTTTACATTTGTGAAACTCAATTTGATTAAAAACTTGCAACCATGAGTTGTGCCAGTTTATGATTAAGTATGCGATATGTATGAATATTTTTATCCACACTTGTATGAGAAAGTTTGCCACTGTGCTTTCGTTTATACACTCGTCATGCTTTTGCATATCGGTGCGTATTCCTTGCTATTATTTACGTTAAGGTTCATTATTCATTTTGCTGAATTCTTGGATAATTTTAAGTGAAGATATTTAAGGAATTTGCCTTTGAATTTAATGATTGTGGAAAAATGTATGTTAGTGGGAAAGTAGGCAAACAAGAAAAAATTTTCGAAACAGTACAACAAAATTTATCTGAACGAAATTAATAAAATAAAAAATAATCCAGAATCGCTGAATGTAAAACTGCTATCATGTGAAACACAAGATATTAGCCCAACTTGTACAGCTCTTTGTTAATTGTGAAGGTGAACAAAAATAATTTTTTTTTTATGGCTACCGATTTAAAGTAATGTCACTCACCGAAAATCTACCCAGTAAAAAATGTGCTCAAAAAGGAGCAGGTTTTATGTATGAATGCATACCTCAAATCGCTTCAAACCTGCTGATTAGATGCCCGATTTTTGTATGGAATGTTCCCGGTTTGGAGGACTATTTACTGCTGACAATAAGCGCTTTTTTTACACATGCAAACAAAGCACTCCTAAAGCGCTTTTTAAGGGATAACTATACTTCCATATTCATTGATGTTTTGCTTTTAATTGCTTAAATGCATTGTTTCAATAATTTTCGTAAACCATTATATATTTTTATTTTTTTTCGCTTTAAAACCTCATCGTTGTCAGCACTAAAATAGCAGCTTTTTTCTATATTTTATTCTTTATCATTTACTGCTATAAAAAAGCTCTCTTATTGAAGCGCTCGATTATGCGCTTTTTCTCTTAAGTGCTTCAAAAACACCAAATTTTTTTTACTGGGTACTACCTTATAGATCTTAACTCCGTCCCATTAAAACAAATCAAAGAAATCTAGCACCATTTTGTAGCCCGGACCACCCTCTACAACCCTATGCCCCAATATATATATCTGCCCCTTTGAACCAGAACAATTTTTCTGGCCCAAGGTCAGATATTTTTTGCAAAATTTTTGAACACAAAAGTTAAAAAAAAAAAATTTAGGAAATCGTGTCGGAAGTAAGTTAGAAACAAGTGATAAGGCCATTTTCTCATTACACTATTAACATTTTCCCCAACGAAAAACTGCACATTTAAGAAATTTGGTTTTCTCAATGTCTCATTTGCTTGTATTCTGTCGCAAAGCTAACCAGCACTCATCTGCCGATTATTTGTTTTGCTTTTATTTGCCATACAGAAAAATTCAATCAGCTGACTCCCAACTTTTACGTGTATTTTGAGAGGTGTTGCCAGCTTAAAACCATGTTTTTTTGTCGGTATATAGAGAAACCCAAAACTGTACATTGAGATAATGACCATTAGTGTTGAAAAACAAAATCGTATTGGTTTTACGTTTGACCCGTCTAGAGTCATTTCAGTTGCTCCAGGGGCCAAAGGTAGGAATTTCGTAAAACCGCCATATTTGCATCAGAACTCTCCTAAGTGGGGTGATAGAGACCAATTATGTTGGAAAAATGTTTAGTACAAAGAACAAATGGTGGTCGGTAATACATTTTACACCCCTAGTTTGGACTCGTAGGCAGTTATGGAACTTTTTCTTAATTTTCTTTCTTATCTGTATTTAACATTTTGTATATTAAGGAAGTGGGCTCGGTCCTACATTTTCCCCGAATTGTGGCATCTCAGGAGCTGTGGGGAACATTTTTTTTGCAATTTAATAAAATTGTAGACTTTGTATGTTGACGACCTTAAGGACTAGAGATAGGGTATAAGTATGTTTGGGAATAATGTGGGGAAGGCAAAATTAAGGGGATAGCTTCTACAGTTTACCCCTTTACGCGATGAGCGTCACCTTCCTCGCTTCATACATATAACAAATTGTTCAAGATTAAAAAAAATAATGTTAATTAATCACTATTTATTTTTTATAAATTAACAATAAAAATTAATCTAGAAATTTTGAATAAAAATAATTAGAAAATTGGTAAACTTAAATAAACCCATGTCTTTTTGAAAAAAAACTTCTTTATTGTTACTTAATGTTAACATGTGCTTACACTTCAATTTATACTAAAATTCAACTAAAAACAAAAATGTATTTCAACCCCCCCATCATTTTTTTCTAATAAGTCAATTTGTATGTTTGATACCATAAATTAATGGTCAAGGTCCCATCTAGAAAACAAAACAAAAGAACCGTCCATCAAACATCCAATCCAATCAAAATTTAAAGGATTTTTGACAACCTCTTCGTCAAATGGGCGACTGTGGTATAATTTGATGGCGTATACTTAATATTTAATTCAATTTGCAAAGACTGGAAAAGCAGTGCGTATGACTGATATTTTTAGAGGAAATAATATATTTAACATTCACTTTAACAATGCATTTAGTTTCAAGAACTGTCTATTCCAAATAAGAAAATGTATAGAAAGCGCAAACGTGCATTGAAAAATCAAAAAATTAACAATCAAAAAAATACCCCTAATTTATGGACCTCACTGAAAGCTTAAAAGGTAAAAATATCACTGATTAATAACACAGTACAACAGCCAATCTGGGGGTGAGAAATTCCAAGTCAGGGTGATGGTACTAGGTCAGTATAATAAAACCCGCAAAGGGTTTGGCGTTCGTATGTGTCAGTTTTTTTTTTATGACATTTTAATTTTTTTCCTTATCTTGATGTTTTTTGTTTAACTCGAGAACCACTTGTCCGATTTTGCTAAAACAAACTCAAAAAAATTAAGAATTACTATTTCTTTAATCCGTTCATATAACGTTTTTCTTTATAATCAACAGTTTTGCCGGTAAAAATAAATTTGTGGAGAAAAAAAAATATTATAATTATTTCGCCTCGAAAGTATGCTAAAGCGGCCCATACACTTGCAATATTATTGTATATGATATTCGCCATATTATTTCCATTTTGTCCTATATTATGCAATAAGTCGCACTATGTTTTCACTCATTCAATAAAAAGATGAACATAACCTATAGAAATATCATAAACAGCATTGTACAATGTTGCCAACACATTTCACTTTATTTTCGTTGTGCAATAAAAATCAAAAGTATTTTGATTGTTGTTAATATATTGTGCCATCATCGTATATCACATACACATTGGCGATATAATTGTACAATACGTAAAACTGAACAATTTTATTGCAAGTGTATGAGCCGCTTAATAATTAGTTTAATTTATTTTCTTAAAAGTACATGAGAGCGTATACATATGTGTTTGTTTTTCTAATATTAATCATACGTTCAAAATTACGATCATTTAGGATTTTTTTAGTTTTTATAATAAAATTAAATATTAATTTTAGAATTAAATATTTATTAAATTAAACATATTTAATTCTTGTACAAAAACAAAAAACGATTCGTTTTAGTTGTCAAAAATTTACTACCACATATACAAAGCAAAAGGAAAAAACGTGTATGTGTGGCATACCATAAACGTAAACAAACGTATACATGCACATGTAAGCAACATGTAAACAACTTTCGACAACTAAAAATAACATAAACAATGATCATCAGGCTTCTTGCGCAGACCTTTTCAATTGGCCTTGATATACATCATTTCGAAAATATAATAGGGGAAGCAAAAATTTAATGCAAATAATTAATTTATACATTTTTCATTAATAAACAATTAGTTAACGGTTAATAAGATCTTTAAGCGTTTATCATATTATCGCTTTTGTTGATAGTTTCGTTTGTTTTTGTGCTTAAAAATCGCCTATTTTGGTCGAAAAGTTTTTGTGAACATTTGCGTTTATGCGATTTTATATTTTTGTTTATTGAGGGCCGTTTGCATTTTAGCTACCGATATATATCGAGCGCTTACTGCGAAAATAACGTAAGCGACATAATTTTCAAATTGCGTTATTTTGCATAAATGCCTTTATTTATAAAAAATTGAGCTTAAAAAAAACTGTTTTTAAAAATATATCAAGCCCTTATCGCCAAAAATCAAATTTTACAGGAGGGAGTTTTTTAAATTTATTTTATATAAAATTTGTATGAAATTTTTCGCTTACGATAAAATTGTTGTTGCTATAAATTCGGAACGGTACCTTATGTGACCATGCCATTTGAGGAGACGATGCAAGTGTTGCCAATAAAGGCAATTATGCAAAAAAACGAAATTTGAAAATTATGTCGCTTACGTTATTTTCGCAGTTAGCGCTCGATATATAGCAGTAGCTAAAATGCAAACGGCCCTCAATAAACAAAAATATAAAATCGCATAAACGCAAATGTTCACAAAAACTTTTCGACCAAAATAGGCGATTTTTAAGCACAAAAACAAACGAAACTATCAACAAAAGCAATAATATGATAAACGCTTAAAGATCTTATTAACCGTTAAATAATTGTTTATTAATGAAAAATGTATAAATTAATTATTTGCATAAAATTTTTGCTTCTCCTATAATATTTTCGAAATGATGTATATCAAGGCCCATTGAAAAGGTTTGCGCAAGAAGCCTGATGATCATTGTTTATGTTATTTTTAGTTGTAAAAAGTTGTTTACATGTTGCTTACATGTGCATGTATACGTTTGTTTGCGTTTATGGTATGCCACACATACACGTTTTTTCCTTTTGCTTTGTATATGTGGTGGTAAATTTTTGACAACTAAAAAGAATTGTTTTTTGTTTTTGTACAAGAAAGCAGACCTGATAGATGGGCCTTGATGTATATGTTCCATTTAATTAATATTTAATTCTAAAATTAAAATTTTATTTTATTCAACATTTTTTATTTTTCGAATTTATTCTATGAGCTAAATTTCAGTTATGTATTTTATAAAGCTTTTTTGTAATAGTCATATTCCTTCAATTTTTCAGAAATGACTTTATACACTATCAGACTATTATATTGTATTTTCTTGTTACATTTTACCTTAGCTTTCCGTTGGAAAGCAATGAGGTATATTGTATGAACAGAAAAATTTACAATTATTAGACACCAGCAAAATGTAATGCTTTCCAACGGAAAGCTAAGGTAAAATGTAACAAGAAAATACAATATAATAGTCTGATAGTGTATAAAGTCATTTCTGAAAAATTGAAGGAATATGACTATTACAAAAAAAGCTTTATAAAATACATAACTGAAATTTAGCTCATAGAATAAATTCGAAAAATAAAAAATGTTGAATATAATATAAAGTAACCTTCAGAAGGAAATAATTCCCAGTTTCTATTTGTTAAAATTTTATTTTTTTATAAAAACTAAAAAAATCCTAAATGATCGTAATTTTGAACGTATGATTAATATTAGAACAACAAACACATATGTATACGCTCTCATGTACTTTTAAGAAAATAAATTAAACTAATTATTAGCATACTTTCGAGGGCGAAATAATTATAATATTTTTTTTTCTCCACAAATTTATTTTTACCGGCAAAATTGTTGATTATAAAGAAAAACGTTAAATGAACGGATTAAAGAAATTGTAATTCTAAATTTTTTTGAGTTTGTTTTAGCAAAATCGGACAAGTGGTTCTCGAGTTATGTTAAACAAAAAACCATCAAGATAAGGAAAAAATTTTAAATGCCATAAAAAAAAACTGACACATGCGAACGCCAAACCCTTTGAGGGTTTTACTATACTGACCTAGTACCATCACCCTGACTTGGAATTTCTCACCCCCCAGGCAATAATCCCAAAAATGTTCCATAGTGTAATTTGTTCATGTGCTGAATAAATTTTTATCTTTTGAATTACTAGAAGTCGTTAGGATTAAATTGTATCCAAAGACTGACATTAATAAACAGAATAGGGTTTAGAAAAAGAAGCCGACAAACGTTGGCATAGTTGGAAAAAATAAAATATATTTTCCTCCACAATGGCTTGTTTTCCAAAAAGTTCCCATTTGCTTTCAAAATTTGGCTTAAATGACTCTGGTAAATTGACTTTATTTTTTAAATTTGGGTTATATGAAACTGGTACTATTTGAATGACTTTTTTGCTACTATAACTTAAAGAAAGTTTTGTGTAGCTTTATCGCCATTATTCCTTAAGTGATAAGTTTTCTAGTCGCACATCTCAGCATCCAATATGCAAAGTACCGCAGGCTTTGTTTAAGGCCTCTATACTCCTTTCTTAAATATTCGTTTCTTAATCCTTGACCCCTCTTTGCGAAGGAAAATGGTATTAAATTTGTTTACGTTGCAGTTCTTCTGTTTCGTTTATCTTATCAAACTTATGTATAAATAGGTGCTCTTACGTAAACGTGACGTAGCGTTAGGAATGAACCTTAAAATTAAAAAATTTCTCCATTTTTTTTTTTTTTTTTTTTGTTTCAGCTGTAAAAAATTTTGTGCTTACTTATGTTTACTGATAAAGCAAACATACTACCGATAGACACACACAATGTTTTTTATATTTTAATACAAAGCCTACAAATAACAAAATCTAAAAGACATACTCCCTTTTTGAAGTCCTTCAACTGAAAGCAATTTAGAATGCCTGTAAAAAGAAGGGAGAGAAGAAGGTCATGCCCCCAATGGCAACCTGTGTGAAATAAAAACAACTAATTATGGAATGCGGCGAGGAGAGCTTGTGTTGTGCCGCTAGGGTTCTGCCGACCAAAACAAAGAACAAATCGAATGCGAAATGTTGTATTTTCAGTGTGATTGACACGAAATGCTTTTGTTTTATTTTCAGTAATTCATGTTTCATGGGCACAAGCAGATGCAGGTCGCGGCAGAGCAGAATAACATTATCCAACGATCTAACCACCCTAAAAATATATTTTTTTTAAGCTTTCGATGGAAATTAGAACAACTTTTTTGGAATGAGCAGCATCTACAAGCGGTGTGCCAAAAAGACAAACATCAAAGGACTTGCAGCTGCTTTAAATTTAAGTGCGATAATAATATGCAGGAAATTTAGATGCTAATCGAAAAATATTGTAAATATGTTCCATTATTTATCGAGAAGTGAGAAAAAACCATGTCTCTACCTCATGTCGAAAACTATCAAAAGATATTACTTTGTTCATATGGGCCCAAGGTGGTAATTTCACGTATTAATTAAACAAATAATTGTTCAAGTATCGTGAACACTGCAGAAACTTGCCTAAAGTGCACAAAATTCTACATCAACATGGAAAAAAATAAATGTCAAATATCCCAAGAGGGAAGCGAACTAACACCAAAGTAGTCCCATGTAGGTCTTTGGTGGTTGAGACCGCTTCTAGTTCTAACACTTTATGTCAATAAGGCCTATCACTTTTACATGAGGTTGTCATTGGAGGGGGTCAATTGACACCATTTGACCAGTCACACATCTATTTTTAATGAACGTGTTTAGTGTTAGTTATTAAAATGTAGTATTATTTCAATAAAAGAAGTCCTTGAACTAAATTTAAGAACCAAATTGTAGAAAGTCCCAAAAAATGTGTTTGAAAACTGTGAAAAATGTGTGTGAAAACTGTACTGTAATTCATTACATTTCCTACCGTTTTACATTTACATTTACGTTCTACATATTCCAGTTAAATGATTGATTCTCCTTTCACAGGTTATGAGTTCTTTCTTTTTGTACTTGTTCTATTTTCACAATTCCTAGGACCAGTCCGTTGGACCAAAATACACAAATTTTACTCAGGGGTGTAACAGAGTAATAACCTCACGCGATGAGTTTACTAACAAAATGCGTAGGATGAAAATGTCACTCATCTGAGTATTTTCTGGTACTCATAGACTGCAACGGTATCTTGTTGTTAATATATTATGTTTTTTAATTATATTATTGTCGGGAGAACCATATTATGGTTAAATTAGGCCTCCTTTTTAACCATTACATGTTGCTATTGGAAAAGAGAAAAATTCTATTGTAAATTAAAAACAAATTTTTGTCATATGCCGTGACATGTTTAGAGGCAACCATACTATAGTTGTGGCTTCTGGATTGAGGCCTAATTTAACCATAGTATGGTTGTAGATAACAATAATATGGTTAAATTAATCGTAATATGTTCACAATTTTCTTTGAAAGTGACCATATTTAAACCTGTTTTTCTCTGGCCATGTGCACATATACTCTACTCCGGAAAGAAGCTTGAATGGAAGGAGGCCATATGAAACTATGAACCGAATTTCATCAAATTATCTCAACAATTGTGCCATGGACAGCCAGCCATCCAGCCGGACGGGCATCGTTAGATCGACTCAGAAAGTGATTCTGATATCCTCTCCAATATTTTGGTTTGGATATAAAAAAACTTTTAACTAAATCAAATTTAAGGAAGTTATTAAAGAAATAAAACCAAATGTCATACAAGCAATTCACATCAATAACGATCAAATACTGTATTCACAGTAGTTATTTACAACATAAAAGATATCTGACGATTTTAAACATTTTATATGCGAAGCTTCAGTATTACACATTTTATTCCAAATTTTCTTTACACTTTTTGTTAAAAAAAAACTTTTAATTTTTGTCTCTTATTTAAAAAAAAAAGAGTTTTATAACTTATTCGTTTTGTACTGTTATCGCGCAGCTCAAAATAATTTAGAAGAAGAGTTATGTTCGCTCATATTTATAAAAAAAAAATCATTGAGGTTATATATTTTCTTCCTACAAGTCACATAAGTTTTTGTTTCTGTATTGATAAAGTAACAAGGATTTATGTGCACATATACGTGCATTTTATGAATATTTATAACAATATTTGCATATTTAAAATTTTATGCAAGGAGCAAAATGTGAATGTAATTTATAAAAAAACTCATGTCATCGTCATTATCATGACTTTAAATTTTATAAACATCAACATATATAATTATTATTTATATGTGCCAATATGGAAAAGTAACTTATGTCGATTATTGTAGTTTCCAGATACTCTCAGTTTTGTTGAAGTTTAATTCGAGGAGTTTGCTTTTACTTTAAGTCTGTATGTAAGTCGTATGTGTTACATTTTTAATAAAGGCTTAAAATTAATGTTTAATAAATATTTTATTAAGGATATAAGATTGTAAAGCTTTTCCCCTTGTAATTACTTAATTTTGTCTTATATCGAATTAAGCTACTCTTCCATATGAGCACAGATATGAAAATTTGTCTTTCACGTTTGTAAACATTTTGATTTATTTATTTTTTTATTTTAAATGTAAATATTTTATGTGCATAAAATTAAATAATTTAGCTGTTTTTGACATTTTCAAGTTAACTTAATAAAATTTAAATAATAACAGGAAGTTTTTTTTTTAAATTCAAACAACATACTTTATTCTGTTGGAGTGAAAGTACTACAGAAATTTGGGAAATGTGTTAATTTTTTAAGATTAATAATAAATAAAGCAATAAAAAATGTTCAGGTTTTGGTGAGAAAAATTTTAGTGAATGAGTAAATTTTCATACCAACCGTAAGATGGGGCATATTTTCTGGGTTGCCAACCATAAAAAACAACGAAAGGGGGGTACATTTTAAGGGCTGATGTTGATTTTGAATATTAAGGAAATTATTGCCATTTCTTTTTATTATGATAATATTGGCATGGTTTAATAATGTATGGAACAAAATATCGGCCAAATGACCGCCGCGACATTGGCGGCACACCTCCATGCGATGGTCCAAATTTTTGATGACGCTGAGCTATAATTGAGGTTCTCTACGGCCCTATGAAGCCGCCAGCCCATAAACCGCACCAAACAGTCAACAGTGTGGGTGCATTTGTTTTTCAACAGTCACTCTTGGATTTTCATTCGCCCAAATGCGGCAATTCTGCTTATTAACGAATCTACTGAGGTGAAAATGTTCCTCATCATTATATTGACCGAAAAAATCACGAAGTGCCTTTTGATTTGAACGAAAATTTTCATAATAAGCCTGAAAAATTGAGTTAGTCTGATATTTATTTATTTATTTATTTATTTATTTATTTATTTATTTATTTATTTATTTATTTATTAATTAATTAATTTATTTATTTATTTATTTATTTATTTATTTATTTATTTATTTATTTATTTATTTATTTATTTATTTATTTATTTATTTATTTAGTTATTTATTTATTTATTTTTTTATTTATTTATTTATTTATTTATTTATTTATTTATTTATTTATTTATTTATTTAGTTATTTATTTATTTATTTTTTTATTTATTTATTTATTTATTTATTTATTTATTTATTTATTTATTTACTTATTTATTTATTTATTTATTTATTTATTTATTTATTTATTTATTTATTTATTTATTTATTTATTTATTTATTTATTTATTTATTTATTTATTTATTTATTTATTTATTTATTTATTTATTTATTTATTTATTTATTTATTTATTTATTTATTTATTTATTTATTTATTTATTTATTTATTTATTTATTTATTTATTTATTTATTTATTTATTTATTTATAGAGAAATGTCTGACGAATTGCAGAAAAAATTTGTCGTTTTGGTGTGGTTCACATTATAATTTAACTTATCTAAATTCTAATTTGGTTTTATGTTTTTTTTTATTCAAAAGAATACATACTTCAAATAATCTCTATTCCAAAATCAGTTCCTTTTATTCAACATTTTTTAATAAACCATTTCTAAGCTCGCCTAAGTCTCGCTCTACAATTTTCTTAAATTTTCGAAGATATCGCTGGATTTCCTTTTGGAATATTGTTTTAATGTTTATATATTTTTTTATGGTTTATGGGCGTATAAATGGTTTTTAAACTGGGGGCTTAGACCAGTATCTACAAACAATGCGTTAACCTGAAATGTACACTCACTTGTATCTTTACTTGATGCTCTGCAGCTCCATCTTGTTTTCCCTAAGACTTTTTTTACCATGATGAGGTTTTGAGCAGGCCAACGGTAACGGAATTAACAAATTAATTTTTAAAGCAATAACAATATTGTGAAATTCCAAAATGCAAAATAGAAAGGGGTTGCCGCTTATCAATCATTCTAGGATTTTTTTCCTTGAGCATATTCTCCAATTTTGATTGTGATTTTTTTTTTATTTTTGCCCTTTTATAGTTATTTTGTCAAAAACTTCTCCTCACTTAAAAACTATTTTCATACGATTTTTTTGAACGGCAAAAAATTGTATATAAAATTTCTCAACTCAAGTTGAAGGGGTTTACAAACATTTCCTTAGGCCCGTTTTTATAACTTACCAAGAGCATGTTCCATTATAACAACTTCACTTTAATTCTAGTTCTCTGTCCAACATTTCACGTGAAATCTTGGCAAAACTCATACAAAAATATTTGTGCGGAATATCTATGAAATAATGTATTCTTCTCATTTTGTGAAAAATTAACGAAATGTTTTTAGCAATATTTTTTTTACAACTGCGCAGCTTGGAAGTTTAAGCAAATGGAAAAAGTATAAATTTAATATTAAAAAATGAGAAAGGAAACTTTAAAAAAACACAACAAGTAACAATTTTTCATCAATAAAAAAAATACTTGTTAGTTAAGTAAATACTGGTGGGTTTTGTTTACATTCTTAAAACAATGTCGCATAATTTAAAACAGTAAAAACGTCAACTTGTGCAAATACACGAGAGGTAAAATGGATACATGTCTAAAGCTGGGATCACCCGATTGCCGCAATGCACCAATTTTCACATTTTTTAATACCCCAATCGTGTGACCGCACAACCAAATGGCTCATGTACCAATCGAGGACAATATTGTGCTTACTTTCACCAATCAAATGCAACCCTGGTGCGGCAATCGTGTGACTGTTTGCTATGCAACCGCGCGTCAATAAAAATGACAAAAATGCACCAATATTTATTGTGTTCTTGTGCGGCAATCAAACAACACAATACGCGCCAATATTTGCCTTTTTTATTAGATTTACTTTTTTGTGTTTCTTTTATTAGGTAATGAAAATAAATATGTATGTATTTTTTTAATTAATTATTTTAAGTATGTACATATGTTCACAAGCATATTTAGCTGTTCTGTGCGAATATTTTTATTAAAGATATTTCTATTCGAACCTAAACATACGAAATTGTTGAACAGACTGTTAATTTTTGGAATATCTTAAAAAATTAAATAAAACTTTTCAACAATAGTTTGTTTAAGTATATGATTTGTATCATTTATCATTTAATTTTTTTCAATGAACAATCCAACAAGAACTGTCAAACAAATAAAAAAGCTACCACAACAGCTGTTTTCGCAGTTAATATACATACATACATAAGTAAGAACAATCGTGTGACTGTTCTGCGGCAATTGTTGTAACCATTTCGCTTTGTGCCAACTAGCGGCAATTAAATTTGTATAAAACAGGGCAATTGTGTGATTTCAGAAAATTTGGTTGGGGCAATTTCATTATTGTGCGTCAATAAAGCACAATAATAATTGTGTCATATTGGTGCATTTGCGGCAATCGTGTGATCTCAGCTTAAGTTTTCGTATAAAATAATATATGCTGCTCATTATTTTTCACAAATCTGAACAGAAAACAAGGCTTTAACCTAAACTGAGCGATGAGTAAAATGTAGGTATATCCATTCTGGTAGGTTAAAATATAATTTCAATAATGGAACACTTTTCATACGGCCAATAAAAACCTACCTTAAGCATTCGGTAAAGGCTGTTACACACTATCCCACAAAGTCTTACGTATTTTTCAAAAATGCTTCCCTGATCTAATTATTCTTTGAACATTTTCAAAAAACAATAACAACTTATCATGACAGAGTTGCATTTTCGTAAATTACTAAAGACTTTGTGGGATAGTGTAAAACACCTTTAAGTAGATTTTTGGTTTTTTTACCAGACAAAACGGACGATCATTAATGAGCTGAACCGAACACAATGACGTTTGGGGTTTTTAAAAACAAACCTAACAGAATTGAATGTTCTCATCTTTTGTTGAGTTGGATAAAAATAGTATTATTTTTGTGTTCGAAGGTTGACAAACAGGGAACCGTTTTTGTTTTTAATGACTTACTACACAATCACTATAAGGGTTTGTGTTTTCCACAAATCTGCCTAACCAAACACTAAGGAGCGATATTCAGTGTCTTTTGGAACACTTGTTAGGATTATAAAAGTGTTTTCCGAGAGTTGGCATAGGACCTACGGTAATTTTAAGAGCGATTTCACGAAAGTGAAGTGTAGAAGTGTATTTTATACACTAGCAGAGCGAGAAAGCCAGACAACTGAAAGCTTATACTGAGAGAGGGCAAGGTCCTACTAGGTCTGTCGATCCAATGAAGAGGGCATTGAGATTTTTGTGAATAAAAGAGTCATTAACAGACCATATGGCGACTGTATTTATTCGAAAAAGTTTGTTTTAATGCCTTTGGATTTCTTTTTTTCAGAGGACGGGGTAATGCTCCGTAAACGTAGCACCAGACTGGATTTAAGATAAAGTCTTTAAGTAAAATTTAACAAACCAAATTGAAGACTTTTAATAAGCCAATTATTTTGAATAGTTTTTAGTTTCATTTAAGCTTATTATGATTTCTTCTGCATGGTATTTTCATAATAAACGTCGATCAAGGTTAATACGTAGATAATTTGCGCGCGAATGCTGTGGTATTATTTTATTATCGAAGTGAATGTTATATGTAAATAAATAAATTTCTGGACAATGACCTTTACGATCCATTCTGTTAACTTAATTTCCAATTGAAGTATATGGGAGTGTAAGTATAAAGATGTTTCATGATGATTTTTGCGTGCGCTTCGAAAAGCTGAAGCATTAGCAAAACTTTAAGTTTGGATGTCGACAGAGGAGAACTCAAAAAATCTCCTTTTTTAATAATAGATTTTTAACTGTCTAAGTAACTTTCTTACCCCTTGTATGCGTTTGCTGGTAAATTATCCTTCATTTAAGCTTTCATGCCGGAATTTTACATGTTTCAGAGTCTGAAGCTCAGACTATGCAATTTAATCCTGCGAAAATATTCGTATTCATATTTGATGTTCCTCTAAAAACTCGTACAAGTTCAGACTTAAATTTGACTTAAAGACTTTATATTCAAAATTCTTTACAAGCTACTTTAAAGGCTTTTCTAATGAATTTGTACAATTGCTTTGTGTTTTTCATCTAAATCCAAATTGATGGCTTAAATCTTTAACAAGTTAACAAACATTTAACAAAATTATGTAGTGTATCGGCCATTATTCCGAAAACATCAATAACAAAAAAAGGAAAAAAAAAGAAATAGAATACATCCTTTGTAAGCTTAAGGAAATATTATTTTCTGATTTATATCTGTTTTGTACATTTCTTACCCTGATTGTGGCATGCGGTTGTAAAACAAATTTTATAATGTGGCCCGTAGCATAATGTCTGACATACAAAGTGCAATAAAGCACATTTTACTTTTTAGAGGAAATATCGCTTACAAAAGTTTTGTGTCTAAAACACAACCTCATGCTCAGAGTAATGACACGATGAAAAGTGAATGAATTTTAATTGAAAAAACAAAATAATTTAATTAAATTTAAGGTAGCAAATATTTATATGGCCGTTGGCAGTTTTGATTATCGTTTTATATAAAATATTGACAAAATATCTTATTAAATTGTCTCCCCCTTTTTGTCAACTCAAAAACATTTAACTGAATTATTCAAATAAGAAAATACATCATGGAATTAGGATATAAATACCGCTGATTAAAATCCAATTAATCAAATATTTGCAGCTACATTTGGATGATAAACTCCATGTTGTTTTACCCACTTTCAAAAGACTGCAAATATTAAACAATATCAGGCAATCAGGCACAGTTCTGGCCTTTAAGTAGATGTATTATTTAAGGAAATAATTAAGATTCCTGTATTGAAGGAGTTTAGTTTATGAATAATTTTTCCCAGGAAAATTAATTGGCTTAAAAGACTAGAAAACTTTTTGTTTATATTAAATAGTTCTAGAAAAAGTAAACTTAATTACCCTTGTTAATCCTTTTGAATAAAGATTTAATGCCTGTTCACCAATTTGAAACGTAAACGTTCAAATAAAAATTTTCTATAAAAAAACACACAGCTTTAAAATTATTTTCATTTAAATTCTATACGAATTCGTACGTTAAAGTTGACTTTGGACATTATTGTATACACGCAGAGAAAAAACATGGTTGTGGTAAACATATTCTAAGAGCAACATATTATGATAAGATTCATGATTGTAGTCACCATATTATGATTATTATTGAAACCTATTATAACTAAATATACTCGTAATATTACAACATAATATTTTTCCCTTAATCATATTATTATTCTGTTAATCATACTTAGTCAAGAAGTAATTAAATTATTGTCATGTTAGTCATAATAAGTTAAGAAGCAATCATATTATTGTCATGTTAATAATAATAAGTTAAGAAGCAATCATATTATTATCATGTTAATAATAGCATGCTAAGAAATTATTCATATTATTGTCATGTTAATCATAATAAGCTAAGAAGTAATCATATTATTATCATGCTAATCATAATAAATTTAAAAGCAATCATATTATGATGCAGCACCTTTCATAACTGTCATAAAAATATAAAATAAATTAAAATTCTCTTGCATCGATTTTTATTTTGTGGCTTTTAACAATTTTTCTTAATGTAAATCAAATAGCGGAGTTCAATAAAAGGCTTGCAAAAGAGAAAAGCCAAAACCGGTTGTTTTCATAGGCAACCGCGTTTGTCCATTTTTTCTTATTTTTCTTTTCCGATTTGGAGATGTTGATGCCATATTGCCTAATTTTAATTGCTCTTTACATGTTTCTAAAAATTTTGAAAAAAGATGTATTAATTCCGATTTTTTAACGTGGTGCACAATACCTATCCCATAGTTTAATCTAGAATGGTTTTTTGGCTCTCCTGAAAATTTTGTTTTAAGACATACGCAGTTGCCCAAGAAAACAACAGAAATATCAAAACACTTTTATAAAATATAACGAAATCTCTATGTGTTTTGTTGTTGGATTTTACAAAAAAACTACGATAATTTCCATTTGCACTATTAAATCACTAAACTGAATGAACTCCGCTAATATTTTAATTTTTTTAAATTCTTTAAGCTTATTTTTTTATGGGAATTTATCTCTAAATTGTTTAACCGCTCACATATAAAATTAACGACACAACTGATACAAAATTATTTTACAAATGGCGCTAACATAATATTATTAGAGTAAAAATGGTTTGATTGCATCTTAAACATAATATGATAAATGTATAGAAAGTTATCATGTTATGGCTATTAAATATCATTATATGGTTGTGAGTAATATAATATGTTTTGAAAGTTATCATAATTAAGTTGTTAGAAAAATAATTATTTTTCGTTCAACAATACTCAAATTTATAATTGCGATAAACGTTGATATGTTTACAGTAACTATAATATTGTTGATATTAAAGAAACGTAACAATTATTTGTGTACGACAATAATATATTGTTATATTAAACATAGTGTTGTTTCCCTAACCATGCCCAACCATATTTTTTCTCTGCGTGTAGATATTAATTAAGAATGTGAAAAAATCACTTGTCCAATTCTAAAACTCCGTCGCAAAGTGGAACCAAATTAGCAAATTTGAAATTTGTTGAAAATTCAATTTGTGGGATGGTCAGCAATCAATATACTTTTTATAAAATTTGTTTAGAGACTGTCGGGGATATGAAGTGATTCAGTTTTCTTTTTCAGAATCAAGTGTTTCCTTGTAGTTTAAAACATTCAAGATCGTTCCCAATCTCTTACCGCTTCATCATTTTCAAAAACCTGGTACCCATGTCAGCGTTACACTGAAATTTTCCGCGATCTCATTTAGAGACATCCGGCATTCCACTGTTAACATAGATGTCGTGAAGACACCAGCTAGAGCTGCAATGGCAGCCTTGCTGTCCGTAAATATACATATCGACCCCTTTGCGCGAAATTATCGTATATGCCAATTTTTTTGATATTGAGTTTTTAATGCAATCTTGTTCTACATTCAAAGAGACGTCACCTGACAAAATATTGTAGGCAAAAAAATGTATATTATATTTTCTTTTTGATATTGCAAACGATAGCAGAGAAAAGTAGAAAAATGGCTGTCCTGTAAAATTTGGTTTTTGTAACATACGATAATTTCGCGCAAATAGGTCGATATATCTCTCGATATACGATAGTACCTCACCCAGTTTGCCGCCCGCTTTATGGCAGAGATTTTCGCCTGCAGCACGCTACTACCATCTGGCAGCCTAAAAGAGACCCTAATGTCCAATTCCTCGGTGAAGAAACCTCCACCTTCTCCATCGCTCATCTCGAAACCATCGGTATAGACGCTTAGGGCCGGTTCCAGAGATCGCGTGTTATTGAGGATTCATAAAGTTAGGAAATTTATTGGTGGATTTACTCTTCTTTAAACCAAAAATAAAATGACATTTTGTTAAGTATTTGCATTTTATGATATTATTTTTGTGAAATATGTTGAAAAAAATGTTTTAATTATTAATATTGACATATTAAATACATTTTACTACTTTTTTTTATTTAAGACAACCAATTTATTGTAAATTATTTAAAAAAAATTGCATATGATTTAAATGAATATGTTCAGGGGCAAATGCAGATATTTTCTTTGATAATTTTTTAAGTTATTGCATATATTGTTTTTTTGTGTAAAACAACAAATTATTAATCAAAAATATTAAAAAAAAATTAGATAAACAAATCATAATAATAGTGATGTTAATAAAAAGTAAACAGCCTTTTTATTTGAATACTTCCTTATCATAGTTTTTATGATACCTTTCGGCAACATTTTGTTCAGAAACTAAAATAATATGTAGTTTTATTTGATAACAATAATTTTAAATTAAAAAAAAAATATAAAACAAAATTAAATATACAATATCATGTGAACCGAATAGAAGTTTCATGCATCACTAGCAACAAAATCGGAAAAAAATATAAAGAAAGTTGCCATACTTATCTAAACAAAATTGCTACAAACAGTTAATAGTAAAAAATCTGTTAATGTACGTTTATGAATACAAATTTGTATAAGAGGTTTATAAGACAAAAAGAGTTTGATAGTTATTACATACTATAAGCTTAAAATAAGAACTTTTTATGAATATGGCTGATAAATTTTAATCATGAAAATAAAAAAAGTGCATACTTAAGTCCCTACAAGAAATGAATGAGCGAGTAGTCATGCATTAAACACATTCACCACAGCAGGATACACGAACACACGACTACAAATGCTGCTGGGTGCAATAAAAGTCGTGTAGACAGCTACTAAATTATTTTGAAGACGACAGCTACAATTGAAAAATTAAAAACAGCTGTTTTTTTTATTGTGTATTTATAATTCAGTGGTGCCACTATCATTTTTTTTAAACTTTTATGAAATGGAAAAACATGCATAATTCAAGACTCGTAACAAACTTAATTTAAGCCAATCAATATATAAATACTTATTTATAATACATTTTATAGCGTAAAAACAAATGAATTAATTAAAAATCATTTGAAATACATAATTTTGTTTTTTTGGAACTAATAAACAATATTTTTAACAGCAGATTAAATAAAAAATATATACTGCTTTTAAAATAAAAATTTTGTTCCGTCATCGCACGTCATAAAAGTTTCAGACCACGTTGGGTACGTACGTAAATATACAAAAGCTATGCACCACTGCTGCAGTGATGCAAAATGTTGTTGCTGATGCGTGGTTACCAGTTGCAGTTGTAATGCTAAAGGCCCAACAATAATATGCATAGCCTTGCTTAACCTACTGCCAAAAATTAACAAAAAGTCTCTCAAATGTACTTTAAAAAAAATAAAAAACATTTGATTCCGTACAGAATGTGCGATTAGATTCGCACTTTGCTTAAGCAAATGACAGTTTCATTAACTTTAGCAAAAATTTCCTTAAGTTCAATATGGTTTGCCTTATTTAATTTACATGTATTCGGACATTTGCTTAAGCCAACTTAAGCACATTATGGTTAGGCCTTAATTGTTTTTTACTGCACAACAGCTGAGCAAAGTTTGAATTTTTGAACACGAGCTAAATTTCAAGAGTTTATTAAACTAAATAACAAAAAATGATAATAAATATGTTATCAACAATAACGATGACAAATTCTATTGAAAATATTGAAACAAAAAGTGACAGTGTTCTTATAAATTACAAGAAAAAGCATCACAAAAGAAAAATAAAACGATTTCTTTTGTCAAAATTTATTGCATCAGAAAAAAATTTGCTGCATAAAAAACTTTTGACATATGAGAGTGATGCCAAGTTTCTTACAAGTGATGCTTTTATGAACATTAAACTTTACTTCTGCGCAAGGGAAACCCAACAACTGCATATATGAACGTTCCCCTCATCAATAACTTTAAAAACTGGATCTAAAAAGTATTGGTATTATAAGAAACTACATCGAAATGTCTTTCACATGATGGATTAAAAATTCCGATTTATTAGCCCGTTAAGAACCAATTTCAAATATTAATATTTCTTGATAGATTTTTTGAGAAAACTTAAAATTTTGTTAATATATTTAATCAAACATATTATTAGTAACTCCATCATGTAAAATTTTAAATTTATTAAGGTTTAAAAAATTATATCTTGGAAAATTACTAAATTTATTTATAAGTTTGAGTTAAAATATATATGTGGTAATAATTTATGTACTAGTTACAAATTTAATTATTGTTATATGTACATAATTAATAAGTGTTCCGCAAGGCCGAAACCCCGCAACACAGAAAAACTTTATTACGCAAATAACTAAAGGTTAAATAATAATTGTTATATCGACATAATTTTGTAAAAATAAAAATCAGCCACGGAGTACGAATATAGATATTAAATTGGCTCTTAATTAATTATCGGTATGCTTTAAACGTCATGTGAAAAACACTTTGAAGCATTTTCCAATGTTTCCCATATTGTAAAAATTCATTTAATAGCTAAATAAATATAGATAAAGTATTTTGCAACTTTTAAGACCTATAACTCATAAACTAGGACAGCGTACGCGCGAAAAACATCTTCCTATAGAGCTTCTTTTAAGGATACTAAAATGTTTTTTTTTCAATTTCAAGCGTATTCTTTTCTGTTAAACAAAAAATTTTTTAAGCACTTATTCTTAAAATATTTTTTTATATTAGCAGCACTTTTTCTGTTTTGTAGTGGACAAAAATAGAAATTAGTTTAATTTGACTACAACGACAAAATAAGCACAGACAACAACCTGCAGCCATGTAGCCGTGTCGTCGTGAAAATAATCATTTCCATAGACACACATGTATTCTATTTTTGACATATTGAAGTCGGTAGCTTGCTGTCTCGAATGTGTTTATAGCATCACATTTTTCAATTTGGTGTTAAGAAAATGATAGCAAGAAATGACCGGAATCAAGTTATCGGTCACCTTCGGTCATTTTTTCCTATCATTTTCTTAACACCAACATGAAAAATGTGACTACTCGCTCATTCATTTCTTGTAGGGGTATGTATCTATGCATGTTAATTGAACAAGACAAGCTTTTGATTTGAATATAAAACAGATTTTTATGGCTTCAATATTTAAAAATGTTATTTAAACAGCGAATAATATTAAATAAACGTGATTTAAGGATATTTTTATATTTTTCATTTAAAATTAATAAAAAAATAATGATAAATTTAAATAATGGGCATACTTTTGCAGAAATTTACTATGATTCTTAAACAACATTTTGCCATGTTAATTTCACATATTTTTCTGTGTGTGTAGGATCGATTAAATTGCCGAGCAAATTGCGAATGGCAATGTTAAGGTAGCATTTGTCAGTTAGTTAGCGAATTTTTCGTCTACCATGGCCAGGTGGAACTCGTGACTGCAATCAATGTACTTTCCTTCACTGATTTCGAATTTTGTGGGTTTAATCTTGTTTATTTGTTCTTGAATGTCCTTCACTGTGGTCCTTGATAGTTCCTGCGATTCCCTTGCAAATCTAAACATTATTGGTCTACAAAATGTATTGTTGACGGTCGTTGAGTTTTCCAATGCAAGGAAACATCAAATTTTAGCCGCAAAGGAACAACATATGCCATAAACATATTTCCGTCCGATATTATAGCGTCATAGTTGCAGAGAGCTTGCACTTTCAACAGATTTGGTAATCTGTGACCTTACTTTTTCTTCATCCTTTGTATGTATATCTAATAGATAGCGCTTGCGATAAATGTTCCGTGGTCAAATCGTTGGTGGAATCAGCCAGTGTCCTCTGTCTTGTAAAATGTTAACACTTCTCCATGTTATTTTCTTGCACGTCCAGTTGATGAACTGGGTTCATCTTCTCTCAAAGTATACAGGATGGTGCCATTTAGGGAGTTGAGTCGATTAATTCTTGTTCGATAAATGTTCGAACAATTTTAGACGATTAATTGTTCGAATAATATAAAATTTCTAGTTTTGATTAAAGGATTAATAAAATAATAAACATAATAAAATAATATTCAACATTTTTTATTTTTCGAATTTATTCTATGAGTTAAATTTCAGTTATGTATTTTATAAAGCTTTTTTTTTTTTTTTTTTTTTTGTAATAGTCATATTCCTTCAATTTTTCAGAAATGACTTTATACACTATCAGACTATTATATTGTATTTTTCTGTACATACAATATGCCTCATTGCTAAGGTAAAATGTACCAAGAAAATACAATATAATAGTCTGAAAGTGTATAAAGTCATTTCTGAAAAATTGAAGGAATATGACTATTACAAAAAAAAAAAAAAAAAAAAAAAAAAAAGCTTTATAAAATACATAACTGAAATTTAACTCATAGAATAAATTCGAAAAATAAAAAATGTTGAATATAATATAAAGTAACCTTCGGAAGGAAATAATTCCCAGTTTCTATAATAAAATAATAATAATAAAAATATTTAGTGTTTATTTTAAAGTTTTAAGTCGAAAAAGCCAATTGTATGTGTCCGTTGGAATAAAAAAAAACCAATCATGTTTACTGAGTAATTTAGCTTATATTTTTGTTACATTTTTTTAAACACAATTTAATAGTTAATTTCTCAAAATAAAACATGACAAAGGTAGTAATGTTAACTCAAACATTTATATTAATTTATCGGGAATGTTCTAGAAATCGAAACTTTGTGAGATTGAAAGCGAACGATAATTTAAATTCAATAAGTATTTACAAAATGACCGTAGTTTTTCGTGGTTTTAAGTGTTGTTCAAGGCGAATTCATAACAGGTAAGTGCAACTCTACAACTACAAAAAGCACCATGTATTTTGTTTATACAATTTTATGGTTAGTTGTCAAAATTTTTTTATTGCAAATTAAAATTATCACTTTTTATAAAAGAAATTAATAAATTCACTTCAATCATTCGTAGTTTTGAAATTTTTTGATTATAAAAATAATATTTTTAACACTTTTCATTCAACTTCTTCTCTAAACAAAATCATATTTTGACGTTTCACCATTTTTTTTTAATTCGCCGTAGAAACAGCTGATGAACGACTGACGAGATGAGTTGACCTGTTTGAATTCGCCTTGGTGTTGTTCATGCGGAAATTAGAGATACTTTAAGAATGAAGTAGATAAAATGGAATATTTTTATGAACTTATAAAATTTTCTCGATTTAAAATTCACTTCATTTCGATTTATAGAATACTCCCGTATTTTTAAAAAAAATAGTTCATGCGTTTCTCTCTTTCGAATGAGTTTGGTTTAAAAATATTGTACGAAGGATAAATCTAATGATGTAACAGGTTTCCAAAAATGTAGTAACGTAAACGTTCTTCAATTTCACTAGTTTACCACTTACACATAGAAGATGCTCCATCAACAAAATCAGAGGGGGCTCCAATGAATACATATTTTAAACAAGATACTTCGATCGATTCTGTAGAGGTAATTATTTGCAGAAGCTTAGCAGAGGATGAAATGTCCATGAAAAGTTTAAAAAAATCCACTGTTATATTGACTCTTTGAAAATCTAAATGCGGGAGAGTGAAGCAACAATTTGGTGCTACATTGACAAGTTTTATTTAAAAATAATGTTTTTTTACTCAAGTACTAATTTTTTCTAAATTTTCTATTATTAAGACAGTCCTAGGAAAATTGGTTATGGGAGAGAGGAAAGAGGGAGTAGTGGTTGTGGACTTTCGACTTGAATTTATTCATGTTGAAATTGCGAGCGAAGACTGCAGCAGAAAGGTTTGTCCACATACGAACGGTCAAAACCCTGTATTGCGTTGTTGACTGCAATCGACCACAAAGGATAGGCTCTTGGGGTAAAACTTGTATAACGAACAAGCTTATAGCTTTATGCAACCAGATCCTTAATTTCATCAGAACACATTCCATTGTAGTAACGATTAAAAAGACAAAGAGAGCACACATTGCGATGGTGGGGAAGGGAGTCAATAGAAGTGTATACCCTACTGTCACCAAAGAGATCCTTCGTCCTCTCCTGCACGCGGTCGAGAAGCCAAAAATAGACTTTGAGGCGCCAGCCATTCCATTCGTAGTTGGATAAAGGTGGTATAAATAGTAATTAGATCAGCTGGAGGGAGGAATATCTTATACCGTTTTAAAAAACCGAGGCACCTGAATGCTTCTATCAACACCTTAAATATATGTTTTGTCCATCGGACATCACGTTGTATCTTCATGCCCAGAATATCAAGAGATTCTAATTCTTCAATAATTATACCGCCCTATATTTTTATTATTTTTAATTTTTCCTTTTTATGGGAAGTGCCATGCCCACTTTAAAATATGCAAATATTTATACGTGTTCATGATCTTATTATTCCCTAACAAACAATGGTTGTCCAATGGTTCTGTACACTTTGGCATTTACTTTTCACAATCACAATTTATTTAAAAAAAAAAATCATCATAAAAATTCTTTAACGCATTCCGATCAGTATGAAATAGAATAGAAAATCAATGAACTGAAAGACATCCCCTTTATATTTTTGCTTTAGTTTTTATCCCATTGTAAATACATTTTCTACATCATAAAATTTTTAAGCGTCTTTTTTCTATTCTTTCCAAGACATCACTTTGCCAATGATTTTCCTTGGCATTTTTTTTTCTTTTGTTGTTTTTGTTTTGGGAAAAGTGTGCAAACAGTAATAGACCTCAACAATGATGTTGGTTGGTTGGAGAACACTTGAATGTTCATTGCTGCATAAGTTAATGGCAGCAAATTCCTCAACCAGGTTAAGAAAGCAAATTCCATTATTATTACTACATTCTGAATAAGGGCAATAGAATCATTATGTCGACATTAACTATGCAAGTGGTGAGAGAGAGAGAGATAGAGAGAGAGAGGGACGAAGGAATAAATAAAACTTAACTTATCAGTGGCATATTGGATAAATATGGAGTAGTGAAGCTTTTAGATTAATCGATTAAATAATGAAGCATTAATGGAGGTAAATTTACATAAATAACTAAAATCAAGTAAATAAATATAATTTTCTTTTGTTTGAATTTAAAAATATTTAAAATTGTTTTTTAAGTATTTTTATTGTTTTATTTAAAGTTTGCGCTTTATCAACCATTAAGGTACGGTCTGGCAAACAATTTTAAAATTTTGTTTGCCGGCATTTTTTTAAATTTTGTTAAAAGAAATAAAAATTTTATTTGCTGGTCACACTACGCTCATTTATTTGCCCATTTTTGTTTGTTCAAACAGATATTAAATACCTTCAAATAAAAAATGGGAAAACATGTTTGCCCAGTGTTCACATATAAAAATATTTGCCTAAAAATAAATATTTGATCAAATTGTCAAAAATAAAAATTAAATAAATAAAATTACTTTTTATTAAAACTAAAAATTAACATTTTTATGTAAAATATGGAAACTTTTGTGGTTTTATGGTACAGAAGAGCGAGAACAGCAGTTTTAAAAATAAAAGAGGATTAAGATAACAAATAAAGGGATAAAGGCAATTTGGCAAAGTAATTTCCAGTCTTATACAACTAAATTAACATATGTACATACATTATGAAACTAAAGTATTATTTATTACGGTTTTAGACGCAAGCAATAAAGTGTTTTAGAGAGTGGATCTATTGTAAATTATAGACCGATCTTCACGAAATTCAGTTATATGATTTCTAGGCATATAAATTGAGTTTGTGCAAAATTTAACGATAAAAGGTGCATTCCGCCACCAATTTACGTTAGATTTTGTAAATAAATATTGATTTTTTCAAGAGGTTGTTTCCCATTTCGCTCCATAACTCTTTTCCTACTAAACCAAAAGTGCTGAATTTCAATCCAAACTGCTTGGACGAACTTGCGGCCAAAATTTTTATTTTTCGTCAGCATCCTTTTCTAAATTGATATAACAATGTCCATCCGTCCGGCTATCTGTCGATGTTTACCTTATTCGCAAAGTACATGTCGCAATTTTTGAGATAATCGCGTGTGTTCTAGAATCCGAATTCACTCGAAAGTGGATTATTGCAGCATTTTTTGTGTTCCACAATTCACCTCCACATGTTTTTATTCGTTTTCAATTAGAGTGGTAAGGGGTTAGTGAAAGTAAAACGAATCGACTATAATTCTTTTGTATATGTGAGAACATTTTTAGCAAAAAAACATAATATTGGTTTTTAGTTTGAAATGTTTATTACATAATGAAAACAATACGTATTTTCACACAAATATTGCAAATATTTGCAAATTTCCACTGATTTAGCAATATTTTCAGAATTTTTACCACGCCTTTTAGTTTGGGGGACTTTTAATCAATTTTATGGGTTGTTTGAAATATTAAAAATTTTCGCGAATTTTCGTTACTTTAGTAAATTTTTTTTTTGTTTTTTCCGACATTTTGTTTTTTAACCGATTTGGCAATTTCAAATAAATGTTTGGGTTTGCAATTTTTCGTGAATGTTCGCGATAGATGCAATTGTTTTCTCTGATTCTTTACAGCTTTAACGATTTTTAATAAATACATATAAAACTTTACTATTAGCAAATTTCCGCTAGTTTAGCCACTTTTATCGAATTTTTGCCATTCCTTATAGTTTTAGGGACTTTTAATCAATTTTATGGCTTGTTTGAAATATTAAAAGTTTTCGCGAATTTTTGATAGTTTTGTAAATTTTTGTTTTGTTTTTTCCGACATTCTGTTTTTTAACCGATTTGGAAATTTCAAATAAATTTTTGTGTTTGCAATTTTTCGTGAATGTTCGCGATAGATGCAATTGTTTCTTCTGATTCTTTATAGCTTTATCGATTTTTAATAAATACATATTTAACTTTGCTTCATGCCGCTATTAGCAAATTTTTGCGAATTTCCGCTAATTAAGCCAATCCTTATAGTTTAAGGGACTTTTAATCAATTTTATGGCTTGTTTGAAATATGAAAAATGATCGCTATTTTTGCAATTTTCGCGTATCTTTTTTGCTCATAAAAACTTATATCTGGAGAAAAGTTTTGTGCCATAGCTCTTATTCAAATACCGATTCTGTAAATAACTTTTAATGTTATAATAATCTTATAAATGTTGGTTTTGGCAAAAATTTCTATAATAGCTTGTAAATGATGTCTTGGTAGGCCGAGTATTGGTTCTAGGTCACTTGCTACAATCACTTCAAGACGAAAAAATCTCATAAAGATGTCGATGTCGGTAAATTATTCGGCACTAATAAGTTTTATATAAATCTTAAATTCATTATTTAATTTTATTTTGGCGGGTCCATGATTGTCCACTGACCCCAAACTATTTATATAGACACGCCATTTGTGTAATGCATAATTCGTAACATAAGCTCATATATTATAAGCATATTAAATAAATTACCCATTTACTTAAGAAAAATGTATTTTGTAACATCTTGAAACCTACTTACCGCGCAACTCTTTGCTAAAAAGAGAACACAGGAAAAATTGTTTTCCATAAATAAGTTTTTTCGTAATTAAAAAATTATTTAATTCTGTTAATTTTTTCAATTTTATTCAATAATTTTTATTTTAAAGCTTTTTTATTTGCCGCTGTTTGGTCTTACAAAATTTTTGTAAGAACAAATATTTATTTGCCTAAAATCGAGGAAAATATTTAACGTTAAATGGTCACATTAGGAGCATTTTTGTTTGCTAGCAAATAATTTTATTTGCCCAAAATCAGCTGTTTTTCTGTTTGCCCCTCAAAAATATTTTGTGGTCAGATTAGGGCAAACAAATATTTGATATTTTTTGACAAATGTTTGCCATATGTGACCGTACCTTTAGACAAAAATTAAAGTACCGAAAAATTCTACAATGTCTGTCTTTATTCGATATCATAAAATTCCTTAAATTTGCTTCAGTTAGATGGACATTTTTACTCTCTTAGGTTCTTTAAAAAACATGAAAGGAAAATGTTATGATATATTTTTGGTTTTTATGTGTATCCGCGAATGACTTAAAATGGGCTAAGTATTCAACTTTTTAACTTTGTTATAACGTTAAAAAATCAGAATTATTCCATATTTTCTAAGAAGTTTTAAGAACCAAGTAAAGAGCGTTTAAAATAAAACAATATGACATCCACATCTCTTTATCGAAAAAAATCGACAAACACGGTTACCCGTGAAAATCACACATTTTGTGAAGTTTCATCCGGCTGGCTGTTGAAAGCCGATGTACATACATAAATACATAAAAAGCTTTGGTTAGGCGAATGTTAATATAGACTTCAAATAAATTAAAAACTACTTCAGTTTAACAGTTAAATGGCCGCATTAAGCTGAGAACTCGGAATTGCAATTGCAAATTGTAAAATAAATTAAAACAAGCAAGAAAGTGTAGTGAATCAAGCTCGACTACACCGCAATAATTAAAATGAATTTTTTTTTAGCATATTTGGCATCCGATAAAGCAAAAGTATGTAATGAGGTTAAGATTTATAAAACTTTATAAAATTTATTTATTTATAAATTTGCATGTGCCAAACATTATTTTCAAAATATTTTCAGCATGTACTTTATATACAGACTTAATAAGATATATTTTGCTATAACTTCGGTTCAGTTCGAGAAATATTACTGATTTTTTGAAATATGACTGCACATAGATAAAAATATTAATGTAAAATTAACATTACGCAAGTTTGATTAAAAATCATAGTAAATTTCTGCAAAAGTATGGATTTTATTTAAAATTATCTTTGTTTAATGTATATTTTAAATGAAAAATATTTAAAAAAAATTATTCAATAGTGAAACCATAAAAACCTGTTTTACTTGTTTTGAATATAAATAACAACAACACTAAATAAAGAACAACATGATTTTTTTTATTTTCATGTTTAAAATAATCTAAAAAGAGAAGAAAAATTCCCGTATTCTTTTTGTTAAAATTATTAAGTTAAATAGTACATAAAATTTTCAAAGTTAAACGATGACGAAAGCCATATCGGCCATTCTGCTAATACCATGTTCACATGGACCAATTTTCTTGTTTCGCTCTCCCATTCCTGTTTCGCGCCTCAAACCTGATCAAAACAACATGTTTTCCCATACAAATTTCATATTGAAACGTGCTGCGAAACAGGAAAAATGTTCTATTATCTCCAATTTTAATAGCAATTATCGTTAGTTTATCTGAAATAGCTCTGAAAAGAAATAAAAAAAAAAAAAAAAAATTGATGTTAAATAAAGTAAAATTATAATCATAAAATAATAATATGAATATATGTATTAAATAATATATTTTTAATTTTTACATACACGCAGAGATAAAATATGGTTGGGTGACAGAAACTACACTATGTTTATTGTAACAATATATTGTTGTGGTACAGAAAAAATTGTAATTATTATTAAATGTAAGCAATATTATAGTTACTGTAAACATTTAAATGTTTATCGCAATTATAAACTTGAGTATTGTTGACTGAAAAATTATTATTTTTCTAACAACTAAATAATGATAACTTTTTAAACATGTTAAATATCTTACAACCATAATAAATGATAAATTTATCTACGTGTAGTCATAGTATGCCTTAGATGCAAACAAAATATCTTTACCCTGATAATATTTTGTGAATATCGCTAATTAGTGTTCGGTTCGGTAGATTTGTGGAAAACACAAACGCTGCTAGTGTTTCTGTAAAAAATCAATTAAAAAACTCTATAAAATTCAATTTGTTCGATTGAGCTCATTTGTGTTCGTTCGTTTCAGTTGTGCTCAGCGCCCCTTTGGTTGGTAAAAAAACAAAAATTGTTTACTAAAACAAAATGCACAGACAAAAAAAACAAATTAAAACAAATTTTTTCGTCAATGTAAGAAAAGAAATATTATAGAACATCAAAATATAATGAAACATTATAGAACATCAAAATATAATAATGCAGTATCACAACAATTGTTTTGTTTTTTAAAGAAGAACAGAACACTATATAATGTTCAGCTCTTTCTTGAAAATAGTTACGAACGGTATTAAGGGTTGTGTTCGTCAACACAAACACTAAAAAATAGATATCGTTCCTGGGTGTGTTAGCCGAACGCTAAATAATGTTATTGTTTATTTTCGTTTTTAAGTGTCACAAACATAAGCACTAACGCATAATACGCTCTCCACTATTGTGGAGTAGATAATTCTTCAATGAAACAAATTGGCGCCATGAAATAAGTCATCAAAAAGTACAGATAAAGCAACAACAACGATTTTATGGAATTTATTTAATTTTTTGGGGACTTATTTCTTTTTGATATTTGGTGCTTATTTCATTTCAAATAAGACAGAGGGACTTTTTAATGTTTTTATGGGGCCTTATTCCATGGAGCAGAAAATTTACTAAAATGTAACTGAAATATTTGTTTGAAATAAAAATAAAATTTGTGTTGGTAAAATATTTCGTCGTATGTTCCCTCAATGAAACTATATTTTTCATTTTTTAATTAACATTTGGATAAGAATGAAAAAGCAATTATTTGAACAGCATGTTTATGTGAAGTGTAATAATGACTAAACGCTTTTAACCCTTTTGTGATATTCTTGGTAAAGCTACACCGATTTGGATATTTATGCATTTACAGAGTTTAAAATTTATAAATGCCTCAAATACGACTTTGCTCGAAATCCAGTGGTCCGATAAAAAAAGGTCTGTGATGAAAAGCGTATAAAAACTTTATATCTCTTTTGTTTTCAATGTAACATACCTTATTTTCAATGTCGGTGTTGTAAGGAAGGATGCCACAGAAGGGTTAAATAAAGCTCTGTATTTTCCATATGTACACAATAATTTATATTCACAAAACTTATTGATTGTCAATTGAAAATGATACGAATTATTCTCATTCGCAATCTCGTTTTTTATTTTTTTTAACACAAAGCAAGTCCTTTACAAAATGTTCGAAAATACACATAAACACACAGGACAAACAAATTCCATAGGAGAATCAGCAATGTTTAGACAGAAAAACTAAAACATATAAAATTGACTCACACTGAGACAACAATAAAACCCTTATAAACATGTCAATCACATGAGTATTGAAAAGGATTTAATGACATTTTTCAGTTCGTACCATTAACACATGTCCTTTTTTGTTTTGCTGTAAAGTTTTGATCCTTTTCAATACTTTTATATGTTTGTTTAAATGTATGTATCCTGCAAATTGTTTCACTAGCAGTTTGAGAAATAAACATTCCAATAGTTGGTATGCGCACTCCACCATAGTGGAGAATGTATTTTGCATTTGTGATTATATGTAATAAGCCATTAAAAAAATTAGTTTGTTAGAAATTGGGTCGCACAGTGATTTGCATTCCCGAGTTGGTCCTCTTGCCGTACAAACTATAGTCATAGAAGAAACTCGGCCATCACTTTAACCCTTCGATGTAGTCCACATACTTTTACTTCTTAAAGTGGGTCGAGATATGATAATAACGCAGCTATCGCAAGAAGTAGTTAAATGTTCAGGTTCTTGAGGATTTTCCTGAATCGGTGGTATATTCTCGTCGGGCTCAGGGATGTCAAAAGCTCATCTTCTACATCACTTTGAAGACTATCCTCCAATAATTAATCTTCCGATTCGCTCACATTTTCCAGTGCAAGCGATTCCTCCAACACGATTTGCAAAATAGCGCCAATTTCTGCGTCGTCCAATACCTTAAAATTCAACCAAAACACAAAGTTATCTTCGCTACAAAAGTAACACTTAAGATTACGATACGTTTCTTAGACATATTTTGTGTTTATTTTTCAAAATATACATAACCTTCAACATAAAAACTGCCACCACCAAGTAGGTGCTGCTAACAACAGAGATAATTGAACGTGTGAAAGTTGTATGTTTTCAAATTGTGAAAGTACGAGCACAAAATTGAAAAGGCGTACGTCTCGCAGACGTACCTTATCTTTCTAGGGTTAAAAACGTCATGTCCGAAATCGAAAACAAATGAAGCTTTAAACAATGGAGATTTTCAATTATTTTTTTAAATGAGCGTAGTTTTTCTTGATTTTAAGAGAAGTAAAGATATGTAGTACTTAAAGTAGAAAGTGCATAAAATCACGCGGAATCGATTTCAGAAAATTTCTTTAAAAATGCACAAAAGTTGTTTTAGTGTTTCTAAAAACTAAAAAATAAGTTTAATGTTTTAAATCTAGGTTATTTCCTGAAGTATATTGAAATACATATTTGAAAATACATATGGGAATTTCTAAGATTTTTCAAAAATAAATTGATTTATCAATATAATTCTAAAATTTATGTAATTTTCTTTAAGAAATGGCTGAAATTGATATTTTACTGTTTATAACTTGCCGGTATGTATATTTATTTAATGTTTTGAAGATAATTATTTGTTAAAAAAAATTTTTGACTGTCAGTCATATAATTTTTCACCATTGAATGTAGGTTACGAAAGGCGAATTTTTTATATTCGCCATAATATTTAACAATCATTCACAAAATGTTTCGAATAGAACAATTTTGGAACAGTTATTTATAATAAAAGAACTAGCATTTAACCTTCTACTTCGTTAGCGTCTCCTCTTTCTTCGTGGACGTATCTGTATACAAAAGTTTATTTTTCTAGGTTTAAACTTGTTTCAATTCTAGCATTTAACCCCCTACTTTGTAGTCGGGCCTTTGCTTTCATGAACATATTTATAAGCCAAAGTTTATGTTCCTAGGTTTTAACAAAAAAGTTCCGACATTTTTCATTTCATTTGTTGATATTCACCTATAATTTTGTGTTTCTAAGTTCAATATTATAGAAAATGCAAAAAGTACCACTCGTAGAACACAAAAGCAAATGAAAGAAAGTTAATTTCCCGTGTTATCCTTTTGATGCTTTTTTCTCCCCATTAGTGCGAATATGTCAATGAACGAAGATACTTTTTTTGTAAAAATGTACCAAAAATAATTAGAAATGTGGTTATTTTGTTGAACTATTTATGGTTTTTAATCGAAATTTTTAATATTTTAATCAGGCTTAAGTTCATCAAATTTAATTTGCATTAAATTATTTTTATGAAGAAAGGAATTTTACAACATGAAAATTAATTAAAATTGTTATTGATAATCATTCATTCTTGACTGACCTGAGATTCGAACCCAGGCCAGTTACGATTTTCACCACTAAAACGTTTGAGGTTTGAACAAGCACCAATGTGGTATAAACTTTATTTTTAGGTTTATTTGTTCAAAAGATAGATGGGGGACAAAAAAGTACCCAAAATTCAGGTTTTACCGGGTTTCTCCCTAAAAGAGCCGAATTTCAAAAAAGTACCAGACACCTGTCCGCTTATTTTGCTAAAAAACAACGATTAGTATTTCAGTTTTTTGTATCTCTTTTAGTTTTGGAGATATAAGGTTATCGAATTTACCCTTTTTTCGACTAAACATTGGAATTTCCAAAAATCCCGTCTTTGTGGACCGATTTGGGGAAAGACCCACCTCTGTTCCAAATTTCAAATTTTTAGCTTCAGGCTTTTAGGCTGTGCGATGATGAATCAGTCTGTCAGTATCGTTACAATTTTATATCTGTGGCATTTTAACAAAACATCTAAAGTCGAGATTAGATAGCAAAAAAGTTTTAAAAAAAACTGTGAAAAAATAATTTTTATCAAATAATGAAACAAGCCAAAATCAAAGAAAAATTTCGTTTATAATACAAAATTTTAATAAAAACGAAAACAAAAGGGTTTTTTGAATGAAAAGTCGTATGATTAACAACATGGTTTTCAACTTTTAATATATCTATATAGATTATAAATTTTAAATAAAATTTACAAACAATAGAAACAAGGTTTATAACATTTTAGATACGTAAATTTCCATCGACAAAAGGATAAAGAAATCGCTACGTTTGACAGTCCTGCCAATAACAGCTAAAAAGCGGAAAACAATTATCCATTGTTGTTATTTATAACTGGCATATTTAAAAATATTCAATTTATTAACTTTCAATATATGTACAGAATGTTGTATGCAAATTTTGCGGATTAAACTTAAAAATATTTTTTACGAAAAAATGTCTCAAATAAATAAAAACCCATTACAGGACAAGAGTGCCATATGGCACTCAAATTATCGCAATATTTAATACACTTTTAAAAAATTTTGAGAATTGCTCTGTTATTGTTTTTTGTGTACCGTTATAAGTTTTTTTCTTTACAATCAAATCATATGCATAACATCTTAATCGCTTAGAAGCTGTTGATGTAAAAGCACACTTTATTGGAGGCTGTCTGTTTTTTTTGTCCAAAATATTGCTACGTCATGGCCAGTCGGAGGTAATAGCTAAGTATTTATATCATACGTAAGAAATGCATCAAAGTTTATATATTTCTGATAAGTTTACAAATAAGATCATTTAAAAAATTGAATTTGGTGCATAATTTTTTTACGTATCCCTTAAAATTTTAGTTGTAAAAATGCAAAGTGCCATATGGCACTCTTGGCCAGTACCCTGATCAAGTTAATGTTTGTATTTTTAGACTAAATCCACAACAAATTTTAGACTATTTGAGAGAAATAGAAAGTGAAGACAATAATGTTGACGAAATTATTATTCAGCCACCATCCCCGGACTACGCATCGGGAGAAGATGCCGCCAATGAAGATTCCGGTGGAAATATACACGATATTCATCACAATCAAATTCAGGATTGTATATTTATTGCATTATTATATTATACAAAAAAGATATGCAGAAAAAAGAGCGCGGCTATTCTGTGTCTCGAAAAATTTAAGGAACCGAAATATTTTTTACAAAATGGGTAGACAACAGTGTCGTATCATTGGCATCCACCTTATACGCCGAAGAGCCAAAAGATCTTGCTCAACGATATTCACGGGAGACACATCAAAGAGTGAATATATCACGGCCTGCTGTTGTGTCAGCCTATAATAGAAATATGGGTGGAGTTGATCGCATGGATCAAAACGTATCGAACTACCGCATATCCGTTCGCAAGAAAAAGTGGTGGTGGTCAATTTTCACTTGGACTATTGGTGCAGCTATTCAAAATGCGTTACTATTGCATCGAAAATCCATAAACAATATCTCACAATTAGATTTTCGTCGTAATTTGGTTCAACATTTATTAAAAACTTGTAGTGATAAGTCTCGCTCTGAATTTACAGTTCGTCGATATGCTCATATTGCTAATGTAGATATTCGCTATGATGGTGTTGCTCATAATGTTCAGCCTTGTAATCGAAGACATTGTGCATTTGAAGGCTGTAAAAGTCAAAGCATGGCAGAATGTAAAAAATGCAACGTTGTTCTATGCATCAAATGCTTTATCCCCTATCATACTGAAAAAGTTCGACAGTAGCTAGTCTTTTCTCTTCTTTTTTATAGAACCTCAAATGAATACATTATTATTTTTTGTTTATAACTAAAGTAAAATTATATGGAATAAATGTAAATAAACTAAGAATAATTTAAAAAAAAATTGTTTTCATATTGAACAAAATTAGTTATATAGTGGACAAGAGTGCCATATGGCACTTGCTCCTGGGGCGGACCAGGTAGGTCCTACAGATTAGGCGATGCAAAATTTGAATTAAGGGCAAAGGTAGTACTATATGTTCCAAGTTTGGTGAATATTGGTTCACGGAGAGCCCGTGTCCACTAATGGGTTAATTTTCTCGTTATATTTTTAATATGCCAGAGAATTACATTTCTTGTTTTGTTTTCTTGATTTATAATTATTCTTTATTCTTTTACTTTAAAGTGCAAATAACCTTTATATAACAATGCAATTTAAAATAAATTGTAATGAAGTTCTTAATTAATAAAAGGCATTTTAAATTTATTTATATTTTGTTACATTAGGTAACTAGCTATTTCAAAAATGTTGGTTGTAAAAATTGTAGTGGTTGTGGTCACTGTTAGCTTAACGAAACAATAAAGTATTTTTGAGAATTTATAAAGTTTACATAAAAATGCAACATCGGGTTTTAAGTGAAAAATAAAAAAAAATTTGATCTAATAAATGTATATTATAAGAAACTTGTAATTTGATGTTTATAAGTATTTTAGCTTTATTATACAAATAAACATGGATATTTCTTTTATTACACAAATTAAAAACCACAGAGTGAACATTATTCACCGAAAATTTCTGGCACCACTGGTAGACAGTGCTGCTAAAATGCTCTCTTTTTTTTAGTTTAAAGTAGTCTGCTAAATTATTTATTATGTTCACAGTGTTGCCGTAAGGTTTATCAATGAATTCGATAGTATTAAAAAATATTTCATAAAAATAAAGTTTTTATACAAGATTAAAAATATATTAATTAAAAATTTTTAATTAACCCAGAATTTAATATACATAGGACAAATTATTTGAAAACGGCTATGGCAACACTTTTAAAAACCTTTGGATTAACGCAAAATGTTAAAACTGGTTCCAATAAATTAGTATTGTTTTAGTAGCGTGTTCATGTGCACAGATATTTTGTTGGTGCTTATAGTTGCTTGTTTATAAATAAGCTTGGTGTTTTGTATCTGCTTAAAACTTAATTAATCTACAAAATACTAAAATACAAAAACATGCAAGCTGGTGAACCAATAAATGTGAGTACAAAAAGCAAACACAAAAAGAAAAAATAGTTTAAATGTGTGAGAAAAAAATGACAAAAAATTATTTAAAAGATAAGAAATGTTAAGAGAGCGTCCAAGAGAGTATTGTAAAGCAGGGATGATCAATGACGTTTTTAAAATTGTACATAATTCAGTAAAAATGTGTACTTTTTTAATGCTTATTGTACTAAGCTCAATAAATAAGGTCTTGCTTGTACTAGTTTTATTCTGAGAATTTTAAAAAAAGATTCGTAAATATGTACATTAAAACTCACTTGTATTATAAATTTATATTTGAAATATACATTTGGCAATTGACAAAATGAAAAATAAATGGTGTCCGAACGAAGCCACTTTTTATATTTTAAATTTATATTTGAAATATACATTTGGCAATTGACTAAATTAAAATTTAATGGTGTCCGAGCGAAGCCACTTTTTAGGCCGAAGCTGACATTCGGTCAAATTGGATTAATCTTTAAAACTTTACTTATCCAATTTCATAACGAGGAAAAAACTTTGAAATTTTTAAGATAACATTTTTCAAAAAACAGTACAATACATAAATAAAAACAAAAAAATTTTTTATTTTCAAACCAGCCAGCAAAATACTCCGACGTAGTCTGAATCAGACATTTCTTGATTTAATAGCCATAATGTTGCATTGTTTGTTTCTATTTTCATATAATGGTATTAAAATAGTTCAGCTTTCGGCCAAATCAATGCATCGTTAACTGGCCGATTAACATTTTTTGACCGATGGCAAAGCCGACACTTAAAATTAATTTAACAATAAAATGCTTTACTATAAGTTGATAGTGGAAGAGGGTATAAGGGCAAAGTATTGTCTTAAAGAGTAAATTAATTTGCATTTGATGGTCAACTAAACGACCGTTTGACGATACTTTTAAAAGGTTAAGCGAAATGTTTTTGTCAAAATCCCGTTTAAGAGTATTTATATAGTACATAATACTATGTACTAGTACATATCGAGTTCTAATCGCGATTATATATTAAGCGGCAATTTTTCGAAATTTAGTTCTTTTCTTGCAAATAGGTTATTAGTACTCGTCCCATAAATATCCAAATTAAAAATTAAACTTCTTAAGAAAAAGTAAATTAAAACTCTTCTGCTGTTAAAAACTTCTTACAGATATTTGTGCTAAAATTAGAGTACAACTAATATTGAATAATTTTATAAACTAATTTAAATAATCAAAAATGTTTCTACTATCAGCAAAGTCAATTAGATGGTATTACCATATAATCGAAAATAGGGCTCGCAATACGTAAATCTACTTAAAAAATAACTTAATAACTTACAAAAATAGGTATAGTTAGGAAAACAAAATGATTATTTTTTAAGGAGATCAAAATCTAATTAATGTAGGAAATAAGTTTTTGACCGTTTTCTACATTAGTTTTTTCCTAAGTTAAAACCATATTAACAAGATTTTTTATACTCTGGTAAATCTTTTGTCAGAATTTAATTCGATATAGTATTAACATATAGGCGATTTCTTTGCTCGGTTTCACATTTGCGGACAAATATATTACGGTCATATTCCTTTGCCAATTCTACTGATATCTGGATACATTAATTTTTCTAATTTTCCACTCTCCATCCAAGCCTAAATTAAAAAGTTTCAATGTAAAAGCGTTTAAATTTTTAAATTGCCCTAAATAAGTCTTTAAAGTACTTCAGTACTTTTGCATTGTACATTGTAATAGTACTGAAAAAAGTACAATAGTACTGCCTTTATCATCCCTGTGCTAAAGAGTTCTATAAAGAGCAACAAGCAAAATTGAGTTTTAAGAAAGCAGTGTTGCCATCATAAAAATTCAAAATTACAGTTGAGTTGCGCAAATTTACCATTGTTAAATGAAATTACACCTGATATCAAATTTACGTTTTATTTAAAAAAAAAATCTTTAACAAAACAGAAGCGTACACAAACTTCTTTAAAAGGAGAACAATATCAGCCATACTATTTAGACAAATATATATTAACTTAATATAGCATTGTTTTTAAAATTTATTTACAAAAGCTAATTAACAAGAAATAAAACCCAATAAGCACTCAAATTTTAAAAATTCAATTGATTTAAATATTGTTGGAATTCAGCTTTAATATACATATGCACAATTTTTATGTCAAATTCCAGTTCATACAAAAATGTTTGAAACTATTTTTTTATTGCTTAAACTATCACTATTTTTAAATATTTATATGAGCTAAAAGGGAGGAGAAAGATTTTAAAATTAAAAAAAAAATAAATAAAACCATTTATTTCTTTAGACCAAAATCAAATGAACCAAAGTCTTAATAAAACAAATACACAATGTGTATTACACATGCATACATATCGAGCCCTAATGGCAAAAATGATGTAACCAACAACATTTTAGATATTTACTTTTTGATGAAAATCGACAATTTTTGATCATTTGGATCATATATAAAAATTTCATATCTCTGAGAAGTACCGTTACGAAATGAGAGCAAAAGCAATTTTATACAAAACCCAAGACTTGAAGCAAAAATATTTAAAAAAACCCTTCTCCTGTAAAATTTTATTTTTGTTGGTTACATCATTTTTGCTATTAGGGCTCGATATATTGTGTTATTGTCTTTAATACCGAATTACTTTAGCACCAAAAAACTGTACCATCGTAGTCCTTTTTAACCCTTTTCCAATTATCACATTTTTATATAGATGTGTTATAGTAAAATATGAATAACCTACCATATTATAAGGTGATCAATAACTTCATACACCATTTTTTTTTTAACTTGATTTTTATTGGAATTGCAGCCTTGATTTATAATGGTTTTGATTTTTACTTGCCCTCCATCCTTGATTTCAAGTTTAATTTTAACGTCTTTGAGACTGCATTTCCAGTATCCATTTTGCTGGAGTATGGTATTGAATTACAGTGTAATTCAAGGCTTAACAATACAAAACAGCACTGGAATTACATATCAACAATATTGAAAATGTTATATGAAGATATAAAATAACAATAGAATTACACCTAAAATAAATTACCTACACTCTACCCACGCCATTAAATATTGCACTTAATTCGAGAAATTTCCTGGGAAGCGGCAGCATTGTTACTTAGTTTGCAATGATGTGCTGGCAGCTAAGTACTTTTGGTACTGTTTTTTGAACTTGACTTTTTATATAATTTCCCCCGTATTCATAAACTATTTCAGCCATATTCATAAAAAGTTCTTATTTTAAGCTTATAGCATGTAATAACTATCAAACGCTTTTTGTCTAATAAACCTCCTATATAAATTTGTTTTCATAAACGTACATTAACAGTTTTATTACTATTAACAGTTTGTGGCGATTTTGTGTTTAACTATGGCAACTTTCTTTATATTTTGCTGCCATTTTATTGCTAGTGATGCATGAAACTTCTATTTGGTTCACATGATATTCTATATTAAATTGTTTTTTATAGTTTTTTTTTAATTGTAGAACTTAAAAATTGTACTAATCAGATAAAACTACATTTTATTTTAGTTTCTGAACAAAATCTTGCCGAAAGGTATCATAAACACTTTTGTTTGAACCTTTTTTAAATATACGATAAGAAAGTATTCGAATAAAAAGTTTGTTTACTTTTTATTAACATCACTATTATTATGATTTGTTTATTCTTTATTTTTCAATATTTTTGAACAATTACTCGTTAGTTTAAACAAAAAAACAACTAGTTTCAGTAATTTAATGAGTTATTAATGATAATATTTGCATTTTCCCGTGAACATACATACATATCGTCATCTAAAAGACCAAATAACCTATCTGCAAAAATTTCAAAATTGATTTTATTATAGATTTTTATTCCTTATATCATAACGCATATGTGTGCAAAATTTTGAACATATAATATTACAAATGACAAAGTTTTTCTACCTGGAGGACCGTTACGCACAAAAAAAAGAGAAAAATAAATCATCAAAAATCACGATAAAAGTTTTATTTTGTTGCATAGTGTAATTTAAACAAACATTAAGTACTTGTTTTTGCTTAAACCAGTAAAAGAAACTACTACTTTAATTATTTAATGTATATAATATTCATGTGTAAAGAAATTTTTATTTATTCATACTAATTAGTACTGCAGATAGGTTATTTGGTTTCAGATTTTTACAATTCCAAAAAACCTAAGTGTCATAACATAAGCTGTGATTAGAAAAACAAAATTTTCTCACCCGATATATATTACTGGTTTCATTTTAATCAAAATGTGTAATTTTCGTTTCAATATCGTTAATAGTTCCAATTTTATAACGTTTTTTCCCTCTCCTGTAAACTTTTGAAAACTGCAGATAGGTTATTTCGTCTTTTAGGTGACGATATACTTTTTAATCATATAAAAATGTTTTAAATAATTAACCATATAACTTTAAATTGGTTGTCTAAAATAAAAAAAAATTTAGTTATACATACATATGTACATATGTATGTATGTAGTATGTTTTTAACATGCCCATATTAATAAATAAAACATTTTTTTCATTATTTTTGAACATATTTCACAAAAATAATATCAAAATCCAGACACTTATCAAAATTTCATTTTATTTTTGGTTTAAAGAAGGGTAAATCGAACAATAAAACTTCTTACTTTATGAATGGTTTATTAAAGGTTTAATAGACTATTTTTCGTTTATGAATACAACTTAAGCAATTTTTCCTTATATTTGGTTAATTAACCATTAATAAATTTTTATGAATATGGCTGTTATTCTATAGAAAATTTGTTTTGTAAGCCTTTATTAAATAAAAATATTTTTATGAATTCGGCAGTTGTTATGTTTAGCAATTACTATAAAGATTAACTGTCAACAGAATTTTTAAATGTTTATACAATAGTTAGTTCGAAAACAGTAAAGTTTTTACTATTTTTTACTGAGCTTTATAACATACAGTTAAAGAGAACACAAATTGAGAGCGTAAAGTGACAGTTCTTGTCTGAGTATTTATAAGTTTTTGTAGTACAATTTAGTAAAAAAAACAGGCAAAAATGAATAAACAAAAAGCATACAAATTGTAGAGAAAAATTGTTTTATAAAAGAAAGGTTGAAATAAAAATTAAACAAACACAAAAAGTGAATAAATATAAATTAATTAAACTTGTTTGTGAAGCATGAATATGGCTAAATACCAACTATTGAAACTTTTTTTGTTATGTCAATTTGTAGAGTTGTTAAAGAGTGAAGTATTTTAGTACTTTGAAATGCAATTGTTTTTTAATTAATCAAGAGCAAAAATATTATTCATATTCTTTTGAATAAATTAACAGACACAAATATGCAAAAAAAAAATAAAAAACATATGTGACGCGCAAAATAGAAAGGGACCTTAGGGTAAAAACCGTTTTTTTTTTGGGCATGGGATCGGTCTCATTCGATGCTCAGCTGCTGTCCACAATCAAAAACAAAAATTGATTTTTTTACCCTAAGGTCCCTTTCTCTATGCGCTGGCACATGTTAATGAAAAATTGCATAAAATAATTTGCTTGTACTTTCTAAATCTGTTTGTGTTATAAAAAGTATTTTACCGGATACCGAAAAGAAATAAGACAAAGTAGTCAAAAGTGTAACATTTTTTAAACAAATCATTTATTTGCCATAATTTTTTTCACTAAACCCTACGAATTTTTAAAAATTTTCGTTTGTGTACTTTTTGGACAACACCTTTTTTTAAAGTAATTTTCATTTTACTTATTAATTGATCATATTCATTAACATTACACACAATGAACCAGTAACCATGTTCTGTAACTTTAGTCAGAACTTGTCGCATCGAAAAAATGTGAAACAAAATATTCCATCGTTTCTCGAAAAGTGAGAAAAAGTGGGTCTGTAACTCATGTCGAAAACTATCAAAAGAGATAACGTCGTTAGGTTAAAAATGTCATAGCATTGCACCCGATATGGCATTGCAGACGTCCAAAATTTACTAAAATTGAAAATATTTCAACGACGACGGCGAAAATACAACCGACGCGTCGGCTAAACCAATTAATGTAAAGTGCAATTTTAATGATTGTTGATGTTGAAAATGAGAAACATGCGTTCACACTTGAAACATCTTACATCTACTATCAATACAAAATGTTACCATTTCAGAAAAAAAACTTGATTTTTTTAAAAATACTTTTTTTTACAACAGTGTCAAAATTTAAAAACAAAACACCAAAATAGATTCGGAATTCAAATTGTTTAATAACATAAAATTTTGATTTATAGATTGTATTTTTTATAGGGAATTAACAATAGTTTCAAGAATTGATGGCAAATGTTATATGTTGACAAGTGTAAAAGGTCTATAAACCGTGGTGGAATTTTAAAAAGAAGGACATACGTTTGCGGGTCAGCTGGTCTACTTTGGGGTTTAGAAGGCTACAGAAATTGTGTTTTCTTGTTAAACTTTCAAAAGAATTTGAAGTTTGGTTTTTTTTCGTATCGCCAAGAAACCTCTCAGGGTCGCTCCATTACAATATATTCATATGTACCCTAAACTAAAATTCAAATTTTTTTTTTCAAATATGTATTATTCCTCTCAAAAAAAAACATCTATTTCCCCATTTCCCTTCACTGCAGGACTTCTTATATTATTTTTTTTTCTACCGAAAATATTTGGCAAAAAAAACTAAACGCTACTTGTTTTATTTTTTGCTTATCCACAGTACACTGAAGTCAGCATCAAGGTACCGTGGGGCTATATAAATGGTCGCTGGTATGGTAACCAAATGGAAAGACCTATTTTGGCTCTGCATGGTTGGCTAGACAGCTGTGGTACCTTTGCCAAACTCGCACCCTTAATAGCTCCTTATCGCAGTATTTTATGCATTGATTTACCGGGCCATGGCCATTCTTCACATCTCCCCCCAGGCATACTGTATAACAATATAGAATTTGTTCGAGTTATTTTGCGCATTATGCAGGTCTACAAATGGAACACTGTCAGTTTAATGGGTCATTCAATGGGCGGTGCAACATGTTTTCATTTTGCCGCATTTTATCCCGATCGAGTCGATATGGTCATTAGTTTGGACATTATTAAAAGCACGTATTGGGAACCGCATTTGTTTCCTACGGTTATAGGACACATTATTGAAAAGGCTGTTATAAACAATGAGCGTTTGTTAATGGGTAATCTTTCTGAACCTCCTTGTTATACTTTGGCCGAATGTGAGAAACTTTTGTACGAAGGTTCTTTTAAATCGGTGGAATTGGAAAACTGTAAATATATTTTGGAACGTAATATACAAAAGTCTCAGCTATATCCAGATAAATATTATTTTTCACGTGATGGTCGCATGAAATATTTGACAGAGATGAATCCTAATTGGGGTTTGTCATTGGAAATGGCCAAAAGAATTTGTGACAAATTAATGCCATATCTGGTTATAAAAGGTGGAAAATCCACAAATATGAGTGCCAAAGCAACAAAATTAGATGAGTTTATGGTGAAAAATAATAAAAAATTTGAAAGTCACATTTATCCAATGGGAACACATCATTTGCATTTGAATCATCCGAAACCCGTGGCTCAGCTGATTATCAACTTTTTATATAAATTTGACACAAGAATTTCTAATTTTGAAAAATGTAAACTTTAAAGCTTCGTTCTAAATATGAGCAACATTGTCATTTGGTGTTCAGAATTTTCAATTAAGAAAACGTTTGTTAATTTTGCTAACATCATTCAACATTTTTCATTCAAAACTTACTAAAATTATAATAAACGTCATTTTCAATTTCATACAAATTGTTGTTAAAGTACCCACGAAAAACTTGTCATTGACTATTTCATACCATCTGCATTGAAAGAAGTAGTTTAGTAATGGCTGACATGTAATCTGATACATAAGAACTTGTTTATGAGTTGATTCACGAAATTCATAATAAAATGCATCTAAGGTTTTATTTATTTATTTGATTTTACAATTTATTTTAAATGAAGAATAATTTGTAATAGATTTTAATATGAAAATTTAAATACTTCATTGATTTTGATATGCATTTAAAAAAATTTAAAATTTTAATAAAAACTACACAACACGTTTAAAAAAAATATGGTTGGAGGTAACCATTTTCTAAGAGCAAAATACTATGGTTGGATTTTAACAATGTTTATATTTGCAGGTAAGCATGTTATGTTTAAATATGCCCGTAGTATGGTTAAAATCAACAAAAATTTTCCCTAAATCAACCATTTTAAACCATATTTTAATCAATATTAACCATAATAATGGTCAAAACTAACCATATTGTGTTCAAAATTAACCATATCATAGTCAAAATTTTGAATTTTTACAAAAGTAACCATATTATGGTCAGAACTAACAATAATATGGAGAATGATAATCATATTATGGTTATTTATTTCATCCATTTTTTCAATTTGTTTGTACAGTTTCAAATTATAATTATATTTATTTTTTTTATTCCTGATAGGTGTTCTGTTCCACTTTTATAAAAAAATCAACTTTGATTCATATTCCAGCCTGTGACGACCTTTATTACCATTTTTTCTGTTCTACCAAACCAAGTTAAATTTAAACGACCAGAATATTGTTGCTTTCTAATCATATTAATTTAAATTTTAAATTAAACATACAATAATTTCGAAGATATTAAATATTAATCAAAACATGTTTGGAGAGGCAATCATAATATGGTTATAGCTTTTGGATATATGAATTTAACCAGAATATGGTTGCCATGACAATAATATGGTTAAGGTAACCATAATATATTTAATTGTATGGTTGTAGCTTTTTTTTATTAAAACGTTATATTGTTAAATTCGACCATATTTGAAGTTTCAAGAGAGGTAAGCACTTAATTGTTGAATAGGAACAACATATTGTCAATCGTGAATAAAGGTTTTGGTAAAAACCACAAATGTTGGTCTGTTGCCATTGCAGGGACCATAATATGTTATTTATTTTTATTTGGGTTTTCTGAAGCACTTTAGAGAAAAAGCACATAATCGAGCGCTTCAATAAGAGAGCTTTTATATAGCAGTAAATGATAAAGAATAAAATATAGAAAAAAGCTGCTGCTTTAGTGCTGACAACGATGAGGTTTTAAAGCGAAAAAATACAAATATATAATGGTTTACGAAAATTATTGAAACAATGCATTTAAGCAATTAAAAGCGAAAAATCAATGAATTTGGAAATATAGTTATCCCTTAAAAAAGCGCTTTAGGAGAGCTTTGTTTGCGTGTTAAAAAAAGCGCTTATTGTCAGCAGTAAATAGTCCTCCAAACCGGGAACACTCCATACAAAAATCAGGCATCTTATCAGCAGGTTTGAAGCGATTTGAGGCATGCATTCATACATAAAACCTGCTCCTTTTGGAGCACATTTTTTACTGGGTAGTTATTTAAATTATACGTTTCCATGTAAATATCATATGGTTTTGCAGTCATATCGTTCCATGGTTTATTGGTTATGAATATGTCCTTAATACACGATAGTAAAATTTTGCATTAGAAAGTAAACTGCATTCAAAACACAATTTGTTTGACAAATTCCAATGTAAAGTACCTATTTGTAAGCGAAAATGGTAATGACTTATTAAACTCGCTATTTGTAATGTGAAAATTACTTTTTTAACTTCCTATTTTTAAGCGATGGTGGTAAGTACTTGCCTCCAATGACGTCACCGTGTTAAAATAATGCGTTAAAATGCTTATGTTTAAGAAGTGAAGAGTAGTAACATTAGCTTTTTAACTCATTACTTTGCAATGTAAGTTTTTGCTGGGTAGATGTAGAGGTCGCGGCGGCCATTTGGCCGATATTTTGTTCCATGCATAATCGAATCATTCCAATATTATCATAATAAAAATAAATGACAATAATTGCCGAAATAATATGTATTTTATTCAAAATCAACATTGGCCCTAAAAATTTAACCACACTTTATTAACTCTACCGCCCAACAAAGCGTGTGCTGACGATTTTTTTTTTATTTTAACTAGAATTAATGAAAAATAATTTAACCAGCAGGTAACGAGTAGAAACTTGTGAGTCCATGCTTAAACCTCTAAATTTTCTAAAAGATACTAAAATAAAAGGTTGGATGCCAAGTAATAAACTTGTGCGAAAATACAAAAAAAGTTTAAAAAAAACATAAAACGTAAAGTTTGTGCATTAAAGTATATACAAACACATTATTAAAAATCAATCAAATGTTAAGTTCATACACAAAAGTGTTTTTAAACACATTTTAAAGAATTGTTTCTCAGCTATTTATATCGTTTAAATTCCTCTTTGTTTTGTGTTTTTTGATTAACCCATCACCTTACCAAAGATTTTTATGTACATCGTTTACCATTACCCACCCGGGTGTTACTGCATGTCTATAAGCGATGAGAACAGGTTATCTTCATACAATTTTTTTTGGTTTTTTTTAAAGAAGTTTTCGTCATACTAATTTTTTTCAGTTTTTATTAACGAAAACAATTTGTTATGTAATTAAAAATGTATTTTTAACTGATGCAAATTTTAGAGAGTTATTAAAGAAATAAAACCGAAATTTTCACCCGGCAATTAAATTAAAGTAATTAAAATGTTAAAAAAAGTATTAGACTTAAATTTGAAAAAACGACTGTATTGTGCGACTTTGGAATTTAAAAACGACTTTTTGTGCGACTTTTTAAAAATTCTCAACGGCAACCCTGCCGATAAGATATCATATATTTTAAGCAAAATAACCAAAAATAAGACGTGTGTTAAAAAAATACTATCCTATTTAATAATATGAAAAAAAAATTGTTTCTGCCTACCAGAATCTGAAAAAACATTTAAGTTTTTACTTTTTATTCTCTAAATTGTTGATGAAAATTTTAAAATAAAACTGTTATCAAGTGTTTTGATTAGCAAAAGTTATCAGAGATTACTGTCAAAATACGAACATAAGTACAGGGTCCGCCAAATATTTTTTTTTTGATAATACTATACAAAATTCTACTGAATATTTTCTCAAGTTTCTATTTTTATTTGAAAGTACAATCCTTCCGGTTAATAACGGAAAATAATTTCATACAAATGGCTTCCTCGGCTGGCCATGCAGTAGCATACACGATCGGTCAAATTTTTCAACACATTATCGATTGTGTGCAGCTGTATTTCACCAATGGCTTCACGAATATTATCCTTTAAAGCGTCAATTGTCTCTGGCTTTTTGGCGTAACACTAATCTTTGACGGCACCCCACAAATAATAGTCTGCGGCTGATAATGCGATCTTCAAAAACAGTGCGCAAAACATTGAGTGTAGCTTCGGCTGTGTGACACGTAGCACCGTCCTGTTGAAACCAAATGTAACCAATATCCTCCTCTTTAACATGAGCTAAGTGTTACCATTCATGAAATAAGCAGTAGTTGAAAAAAAACGTTAGATGGCGGACCCGTTATGTGTAAAAATTTTTAAAAATTAAGAGAGGACTCTAGTGGCATAATGGAAGAATTTATTTGTTAAGAGAAATCCAAGAAAAGGACTGAGAAATTCGATACTCTGTATTATGGGTTGCTTTCGGTTTCCCAACATCTACGATAAGTCAAAGAATTTTTTTCAAGCCAAGTCTTATCAGAACTAAAGAAAAGTATCGCATAAATCAAAAATATTTAAACCAAATTATTTTTCTAAAAAATCATTTTTAGGTCTTCTTAAACTATTGAAATATCTAATAAAATGGTTTCACAGTTTATTTTTACTCTCTTACATTGTTTAAACATCATGTCATTCAAAATAATGCACCTTAATCTCTTAAAAATGCAATACAAAGAGTCAGCCAGTGAAAAAACGTTGTAAGATACTAAAAAAGTGATACAATCTAATGGTTTTGCAAATTGGAAAAAGGTTTAAAAAGCCGCTTGTGTAGTTGAAAAACGATTTCAATGGCATCGCGATTGTGGATATGAAACGTTTTTCCACAAAAAAAAGTTTTAACCTGTAAATTTGCATGTTATTTTTTATTCAAATATCTTGATATTTTGCATACAAGTTTTTATTATCATTAATTTCATTAATCTAAAAAATTTTAAATACGTAGTCCTGGCTCTTAAAAACGTTTTTGCTTTCCTGAAAAATAATTATTTGGTCACTTACAAAATTATTCGCGGCTCTGCTTCAATTGTTATCCCAACAAACACGGAGGTTTGATTTCAAATTGAAAGTGATTTGAAATCAAACGTTTTCTCAAACGACAAACGTTTGATAATGATTTGAAAATCATTTGTAAATCATAGCGTTCTCAACAAAAAGGGGAAATTATTTTCAAATTGAAAAATGCCTTTATTTTCAACTTACTTTCAAACGTAATTCTCAAATGTTTTTCAAATGTGGATTATAATAGAATGTGGAATATAAAGATGAAAAGATGAAAAGATGAAATAGTGTTCTTTCCGTCTTCTAATTCTTGGAAAGACAAAATACTTGGCTCCCTTTTATTTTGAGGATTGTAGCACTGGGATCGTTCAACAATCTTTCTTCACTTTCCTGTTTTATTATTTTTCTTTTTTTTTTCGTATTTTTAAACATTGTAATTTCTCACAAATAATTTTTATTTTTCACTAGAAATAAACTGTTCACTTTATATTAAAATTTATTTTTGATAGTAAAACACATGTAACCACAAAGAAAAATAATTTAACTTTAATCGCCATTTTTAATGCTTACATTTATTTTTAGCTTTAGTACTGCCAAGTTTATTTTTGATTTGATTTTAACTTTGACAAACATTTGACATCAAATTGAAAAAACATTTGATATCAAATGTTTATTTTCAAATCATTATCAATTTGAATTTAAATCTTAAATCAAACAATTGAAAAACGTTTGAGAATTGCGTTTGATGTCAAATGATAAAGTCATTTCATATCAAAGGTTTGACTTCGTGTTTGTTAGGATGTTTGTTAAAAAACTTAATTAATCGGTTAACAGATGAGTAACAAAATTAACCGATTAAATCAAAACCTCGGTTAATTAAACGAGCGATTAACCGGTTAAAGCAAAAGCACGATTTAATACCCAGCAAAAACTGATGCTTCCTCGGAAGCAATAATCTAAGGGAGAATTCGGAGTGAAGCGCTTACACTTCTATGAAAAATTACATGATTTTTGTTTGTAATTCCTCGCGTAGAAGCTGAGCTGTAGATATCTGAAAATCGCTTATTTCATGCTTTGAAAACTGACATGATTTACGTGTATAAACTAAGTGGCAACAATTAAGCATTGAAAAAATTGTTATTTCAGCGCTTACATTTTTTTTTATAAATCTCAAATATTTTTTATAATAATTATGTATGATTTTTGTAAAATTATGTTAAAATTTGTTATTTTTTATCAAAAGAATAAATGATATCGCTGCTTCAATAAAGCAGTAGAAAATGTGATCTTAAAACAAGTTAGACTGCTATATTCGGCTGTGACGAATCTTTGATACCCTCCACAGCTCAGTGGGCTTTATATGGGGCCTATAGTAAATAATGAACCGAGCATCATGAAATTAATTAGTGTGAGTAGTGAAGTATTTAATTTTATTTTGATAGCACTATTTATTACGGCCTTAGGCTTACTAAACTGTTTTCCGGGTTTATTTGAGGCCTAGGGTAAGTTATGAACCGGTCATCACAAAAATTAACAGCGTGATTTCCAGTCGAATAAAACAAATTTTTTCAAAATCTTATCTCATTCCGTGCCTTGTTCCACCATTTATGTTATTTTTTTGTAACAAAATTGTCATTTTTTTTTAGGTGGTGGTTCCACATTTTGATTCAAAGCTCTGGTTCTACTGCACTGATTTTGCTGAACTTCAATCCCAAACTGCTTAGGATAACTACAAGCAATTTGGCACCAAGTTTGTTCACTTCTTTTTAGTTGTTCGAAAGTGAGCGTGTTTTTGACAGACGGACATGGCTAAATCGACTTAGAATCACTCAAGGACCCAGAATATATATATATATATTTTACACGGAATGACAAACTTAATATACCCTCTTCACAACTAAATGATTGTGGTGGAGGGTATAAAAACGAATAAACAGCGCTTCACTTCTAGTATTTAGCACCGCATTTAACAATTGTAGGATTGCATGCCTTATCTTACAGCAGTAGAGTAAGGCAGTAATTTTTAGAAGCAAAAAAGCAAGCGGATGGGATGCAGTATACGTGTTTATTGCTTCCAAATCCTAAAAAAATTTTGCTGGGTAAATACCCTATCATTAACGCTATAACGAAATAGAGTACCTACGAGATTTCTTGCAAATCTAGTTGTTTTTGACTAGATTTCCCATACATAACAAAATGTTCTTCGTGACTAGATTTTTAGTTATTTATTTATCAATGATAGAGTTCATGACAGTTAACGTATACAATAGCTATCCAGACCGATAATGAGACAATTAAGTTTTTTCCAATATCACAACTGGCTAATCAAACGAAAAATTTAATTTATATACTGTGACAACGATGCAGCAGAAACCGACTACTTTTGATTGTTTCAAATACGTTTTGGCAACGTATGTCAGCTCTAAGTTCTTAAAGCTGCTGTTAGTTTGTCAGTCACTTTTAAATGTTAACTTTTAAAAACCAAAAACCCTTTGTGTCCCAGATGGAATACCCTAGAGGGAAGCGAACTGACACCAAAGTAGTCCCATGATAGGTCTTTGGTGGTAGAGACCAGTTCTAGTTCTAACACTTTATATAAATAAAACCTATCACTTGTACATGGGGTTGTCATTGGAGGTGGTCAATTGACACCATTCTATCTCAATGAACGTGTTTAGTGTCAGTTACAACAATGTAGTAGTATTTCAATACAATGTATTTCAATAAAACAAGTCCTAGAATTAAATTGAGGAACCAAATTTTAGAAAGTACCAAAACATGTGTCACATCACCGTTGAAGACTGTATTGCAATTCATTATTTTTTCTAACTTTTTGTTCCTCATAAACCAGTTAAGGGATTGGTTCTTCTCTACTTTTCTATTCTTACAAATCCCAGGACCAGTCTGTTGGACCAATTGTAACGATTCTGTGATAGGGTGTACTAAGTCTGGGAACAAGGCTACCTATTAGATTCGGCTGTGCTCGTCGGATGGGGAGGGTTGTGTAATGTTCCCAATAAAATTAATTGAAATATTTTGAATCGAAACCGGAAACTTTACTTTAGGTAGCATGAAAAAAAAAAAAAAAATGACCTACAGAGTAAGAGGGAGAAGAGAGAGGAAAAAGAAAGAAGTGGTTGCTGATTGTAGGGTAGCTTTAGGTGGAATATACTACCCTATGACCTAGCCCGCCCTCCATGCTGACAGTATGCTTTTCATTCGTTGTCAGCCCAAAAGAAAAATAAAATCAAACAGAAACTAAAAAAAGTTACATACCTCCATACCCTACTTCACCTTTCGTAATAAAAAAAAATACTATAATTCAAAATTTCATTATAAAAATCAAAATTAGTTGACCAATTTTATTAATATTAAAAAAAACTTAAGGTTAACGTAAAAAAAAAAAATATAAAAAAAAATTGTAAAGTATCTTTTTTTTTATACAAAAAAAAACTAAGTCACCATTAACGATTAATAAATATAGGAGAAAAAAAAAATTATTAAATACCTTAAATATATGATTGGCATTTTGTTAAAAAAAAAAATTATCAGTAATTAGATTACACAATATTAAACATGATTTTAACAGTAATGAGGTATGTTGTATAGAGGTGTACGGTGTAGGGTGTCAATTAATTTGTCATATGAATATTTTTAGTATTAAACGAAACAAATAAAAGTTAAAAAAAATTAATTGGCAACATTACGTTGCGTATGTGTTATTTCTATAATTTCAAATATATACCTATACAAAATTAAGTTCAAATATTCATGATTTAAATAAAAATTATGTGTAGACATGATTTTTATACATGGCGAAAATATTAATAAATAAACTTACTTTTACTTGGTCCAACGTTGTCAGCAGGCGCCGGATGACAATTTCGTCGATTTTATATATATATTCAATTTGAAGAAAAAAAAAAAAAAAATCTTTATTGCATTGGAGGGTTAAATATGAATATTTGCAAGAATATTTGTTAATACAGAAGGAATTGTTCTTGTCGTTATTAACAAAAATCACTCAACACATATATGGTTTATATGTAATGAGTATTTTTATTTAATTGTGCATGGTGTGGTTGTTTGTATTTGTATAAGTTTAGCAGTGTCTGATTCTAATTTTACGTTTACTTTGTATGTTGTCTGACTGTTAAGGGTTTAATAAATGTTTTAAAAATTAATTAAAAAAAAAAAAAAAATTACAATAAATAAGGTGACCAATTAAAACGATATTTTTGCACAATATAGACAAGAAGCCATAAAACGCGTTAATTGTTTTCAAATATTTACGTTAATTACGTTAAACAGCAATTACATAAGTAATAGTTCAAGTAAAATTAAGTTAAAATGTAAGATAATGTTGTTATATGACGTAAAATTCAAAATACTTAACACGAATTATTTTTATACCAAGATAACGAAAAGAATTACGTTGGGTAAGTTAAACGTTATTAACGGACTGGTCATCTCAATTTGAGAGAATGGCAATCAAAGGGTAATTATTTGTTTTTTATACGTTGAGAAAAGTTTGTTGTTGATGTAGGTTCCAGGTGAAACTATCCGATTGCCAATGCAAATCAACTCACTACCCACACCAACACCACTTTGACCACCAAATGAAAAAGATTATCTTCTGTATTCTTGCCAATGATTCTGATCCTTGTTATTTCCGAAATAATTTCCGGTTTGTTAAAAATTTATTTGAGAAAATTATCTCGAATCGCCCTAAACCAAAAGCGACAAATTTTCTTTAAGTAACCAAACCCTAAAAAAAATACACCTGATAAAAATTTCCCTGTTCAAATACTTAAATTCCATAAAAAAAATTCCTTACCCAAAGTAGGTATCTTGCAAAAATAAAAATTTTCTTAATCCTTTCTCTAAAAATTGGGTTTTCCACAAATAATAAGATTTCTTAATTTCTTCCTTTTTCTTTTTTTTTACAAGAAAAATTCAAAAATTTTCCCGAACTATGAGTATCACTCCAAAAATTATAATTTAAAATGAAGAAAAATTTTAAAAATATTCCAAAATAAAAATCAAAGGTAATTAAATTAAAAATTTATATTCAAAATTTTAAAGCCAAAGTAAAATGTTAGTTAATTCAAAATAAAACAGTGAAATAAGAATAAGATATAAACCCAAACGTCGCCATCACAAAACAGATGAAATACAAAAGAAACGGCAGAATTTTATCTGAAAAAGGTGACCATTACTATGTCCATATATCCTTCAAGTGGTATACACCTACATGCTTGCCGCTACTGTCCTCGAGTTCGTAATTTACGTTACCAATCTTCCGTTTTACAACAGCCTTAACACCTGTTGGTGCAAGCTTGGCATTGAAATTGTCTGCCGAAGAGCTCTGCACGAAATTCCGCCGAAACACAGTTTGACCAATATTGAATTCCCGCTTGCGTGATCTTAAATTGTAGGTTTTAACATTACGTTCATACGCGTCTTTTATCTTTGTCCGTATTGAGTCACGTAAAAGTGTAAATTTATCCTGTCTTTCCAATTGTGAATCTGTCTCCGCCAACAGTTTGAGACTACGTAAAATATTATAGTCCTGTCCATGTGTAATCATAGTCTGTCCGAATACTAAGTCATAAGGGGTCCGTCCGGTTGTCTGATGAACGCTGCTACGAATAGCACAGTTGACGCTAGGGAGATATTCATCCCATTGTCGTTGGTCATTACGAATGTAAGAGCGGAGAGCCTCATTTATGGAGCGGTTTACTCTCTCGCTTGCGTTGGACTGCGGGCTATGTACAGCGGTGTATTGGTGTTGAACTCCGAACTTGTCAACTAACTTTTTGAAATCATTTGACTTGAATTGGCTTCCATTGTCAGACACAATGATCTCTGGAACACCAAAACAAGTAAAAATCTCGTTCTGAAGAAAGTCGACTATGGCTTTTGTTACAAATTTCTTTAACGGCTTCAAAAATGTAAATTTCGTGAAGTGGTCCAAAACTATTAAAATTCCTATATTTCCGGATTTAGTGCGTGGGAACGGTCCTATGAGGTCAATATAAAGTCGTTGGAATGCCCTTTCGGTTTCAATCATCTGGCCCATAGGAGGTTTAAGACATGATGTTGGTGCTTTGGATGTTTTGCACAATTCGCAATTGAGGACGTACTCTTTGACGTCGGACACTAATTTTGGCCAGAAGAAAAATTTTCTGATCCTATGTACGGTTTTGGCTATACCTCCATGTCCTGCGTGTGGTATGTCATGAGCAGTGTACATGACATCCTTACGTAGTTCATCAGGTACCACCAATTTCCAAAAGTCAGACTCATCGGAGTTGCCAGACGTGACACCTGTTCTTCTATAGATGTATTTGTCTACGACGCGATAATCCGGAATTTCTGACTTCGTAAATTCCATTCTCAAACGGGCGTACTCCTCGCTATCAAAAGCTGCAGAATTCAAGTCAATAGATGGCAAGGTTTCTATGTCTATTGCAGCTATGCTATCGTCTCCTTCGAATGCTCGAGATAACGCATCCGGCACAACATTTTCGCTTCCTTTCCTGTGTTCGATAGTGAAATCAAAACCTTGTAGTTTAAGCGCCCACCTGGCCAAACGTCCGGCAAGGTCCTTCTGTCGCATAAGCCACTTGAGGCTGGCGTGGTCAGTTATGACCTTAAACTCGTGACCCTCAATATATGCCCGAAACTTCTTAATGGCCAAAATAACAGCCAAGCACTCAAGCTCCGTTATGGAATAGTTCCTTTGGGCTTTATTTAGTTTCTGCGACATGAATGCAATTGGCCTTTCGATGTCATTGCCGTCGACCTGTGCCAACACGGCGCCGATACCATAAGTACTGGCGTCGCATTGAGCAACAAACGGTTTTTCGAAATCGGCGTGTACCAAAACGGGAGCTGATGTTAATTTAGTTTTGATGCTGTCAAAGGACTTCTGGGCGTCGACTGTCCATACAAAAGTTTTACGCTTTGACAAGAGTTCAGTCATTGGAAATGTCACAGTAGCGTAATCGTCAATGAACCGACGGTACCAGCCCGCCATACCAAGAAATTGGCGTAGCTGGCGTACCGTTTTAGGAATCGGAAACTCAGAAATGGCCTTCACCTTTCCTGGATCCACTCTTAACGATCCTTCCCCTACAATGTATCCTAGATACTGAACTTTGCGTAAACAAAATGAACTCTTCTTAACATTTATTGTTAAGTTGGCTCGGCGAAGTTGTGTGGCCACCTCCTGCAAGTGTGTCATGTGTTTGTCAAAGTCTTTCGAAATAATTAACAAATCGTCCAAGTACACAAAAACATTTGTTTTAAGGTTATACGGAATGACACGGTCCATTAGTCTGCACATTGTTTGTGGTGCGTTACACAACCCAAACGGCATTCTTGTGAATTGGTACAAAGGCCGATTAGGGATTGTGAATGCAGTCTTCTGTCGCGATTCTTCGTCCAATTTAATTTGCCAAAAGGCATCTTTGAGATCCACTTTTGAAATATAATAAATTGGAGGAAGTCTCGAAATAAGTCCGTCTATGTTCGGTATCGGGTAAGAGTCTTTTATTGTCACAGTATTTAATTTCCGACTGTCCAAGCAGAACCCCACTTTCCCAGGTTTAACAATCAAAACCCCTGGAGATGACCAAGGTGATGTTGGGCATTCTTCAATAACACCGAATTGCAGCATCCTGTCCACTTCACCACATAAAAGTTTTTCCCTAGCTGGTGAAATAGGGTAATATCTTTGTTTGATAGGGGAAGAATTGCCAGTATCAATATTGTGTTCTAGCAGGGTAGTGCATCCCAAACCGTCGCGGTCAGAATTGGGGTAATAATCAACTACTTTTTGTAATTGTTGCTTTTGGGATGGAGTTAATGGTATTTTGTCCGGATCTACGTCGGAAACTATCCCACTGATGGTAAGCATGGGAACTATTTGGATCCCAAATTTCTCCCAGAAGTCCATTCCACATATCACGTCTTGGGTAATAGAAGGTATTACCAAGAAATCAATTGATTTCTGTTGTCCACTGTACGTTATATCTAATATCACGGTACCTAGCACTTGCTGTCGTTTCCCGTCTGCTGTTTTAACGTTACCCAAAGCACGTTTGAAATGGTGGAAATTTAATATTTCCGACCCAAGCTCACCACCAATGACATTCACATTCGCGCCACTATCCATTAATGCCAAATAATTTTTATTAAGAATCTTCAGTCTAATGTAGGGCCTATTATCATCTTCCTTACTCACCAAAGACGAAACAACGTAGGTTCGAAAATGTTTCCTACGTTTATAAAATTCACGAATCCTTCTGGAGGAACGGGTTGGCTTAGGTTCCGTGTATGATTCGTTGAAAATTCTTGCCCTAATTCGATTATATTCCCCAAGGCGAATGTGGTAAGGTCGTTGTAGAGGGTGTAATTTTGGTAAATCAGATTCACTTTTGGCGTTATCATGTGCATTATGTATGTCAGGTAAATTTGAACATTCCGGTTTTACAGCCGAAGAAACGTCACGTCTTAGTTGATTTTCGGATGTCCGTCCTTCGTCGCACGAACATCCCTTTTGCCGTTTCCCCGCTTTGACAGACAATTAGGACAGTTGGGCTTATATACATTCTTAGCCCCACAACCGTAACAGAAAACTGTCCTTGGCTCTAAACAATCTAGGAAACTGTGACCAACGTTGTCACAATTCCAGCATTTCCCCGATTTAACCCCACAACAAATTCCCAAATCATTCTCGTCAACATTGTCGGTTATTTGGGTATCAGTTTCCACAATTTCGGACAACTGTTTTTGAATTGAACGTTTGTTCGAACTCGAAGAAAAATCTTTCATAAATTTTTCGTACCTTCGTACTGCGCGTCTCAACTGGGGTAGACGAGTTATCTCGAGATGTAAGATCTCGTGTCTTACCTCGGGTCTTAAATTGCGTTGGATCGTCTCGCATAAATCATTTTCGCCAAATGGGGTCCTCAATTTGTCACAAAGTGTAATAATTCCGTCGTAAAATTCATCAAAAGTCTCGTTCGGTCTTTGTTTACGTCGTAAAATGTCGTCCTTAATGTCAAAGTCTGTTGTAAAGTCCTTATATTGACGTTTCAAGGCGTCACATATGTCGTCCCAGTCCATCAGTTCAGTTGTCCTGTGGTACCGCCAATACCATTGAAGGGCTTTACCCTCGAAAAGTAAATGAGCATGCTCACATAGTAAATCAAAATCCCCCCTAAGATTGGATCTTGTGAGGGTATTGACTCTGTAAATGAATTCCTCGATACTGATTTCCGAGGAATCACCCGTGAACCGAATTCTCCAATTGCGAATTATGTTGAGAATTCGTTCTGAATTTGAACCGAAGTCCCTAGCACCACGATCATCCCGTCCTTGTCTCGAAGTTACACTTCTATTATCCCCTTGAATAGGATTTCTGTCCATTCGTCCAATTTGATTCTGTAATCTGTCCTGACCATCCGGTACTTCGCCTGACACGTTAACATTTCGCATCCTATTAGCAATTAAGTCGGCTATTTCATCCCTAAAACTGCTCATTGTCTCATGGACAATTTGTCGAACACGGGCATCATTCGCAGATTCCTGTTCGACTGCCTCCCGACGAGCCTGTTGTCGCGTCCAAGGTCGATTTGTAGGTCTAGATGCGTCACCGCCGGCGGCCTCATCTAACGTCATGGTTCTGTTGGCCGTCTCCTGTCCCACATTCGAAGGAATGTCCTCACAGCTACGAACCACAAACATTGTCACAAATTAAGTAAAAATTTTACAGTAACGTCAATAAAATGAAATCAAGTAAAAATAAAATATCTGACTATAATATTCAGTAAATTTTCAAAAACACTAGTTAATACGTTATATAAATTTACTACTACTCGGTGAAGTAAAATGGGTAGAACATATGCAGCTAACCAAAAAAAAAAAAAATTAAATAAATTAAAACAATCATCAACATAACCACTGAATAAAAACAAAGTTGTTTGTTGCTCACTTCAACTGGAAACTTTTGACAGAAGCCAAAAGAATGAAGTCCAAGATTAAAGTGAGACAAATGTGAGGGAGTGATTATCCGGTGCGGGAAAGTAACAATCTATAATCATTTACTTTACGTCCACACATCCAGAAAAATCAAACAAGAAAACTAAATTTCGAAGCAAAAGAAAAGTTACCAAACGAAAAGATCAAAGACTAGAAAGAGAAAGAGAGGAGAGAATGAGTCGAACGAGTATTGTACCGAAACCGTCCAATACAACTTCTCTAGTTCGAACCCAAGCCCTGATAACTTGAGTCCTATCAAATGAAAACCGGGAATTGGTTACTATATTAATAATGACCAATTAAGTCCTCAGATCCAAGTAATAAAACAAAAGCAAAAAAAAAAAAACGGAAAATGAAAAGAAAAGAGAAATGGAAAACTAAGCAAATCACCACCCCAAAAGGATTCAAAGAGGCCTCAGCATCTAGATGACAATCGCACTAAAAATCTAAAACTTACGAAAGCTGAGGCCCCACGTTGGGCGCCAAAAATCTCCTGTAACGATTCTGTGATAGGGTGTACTAAGTCTGGGAACAAGGCTACCTATTAGATTCGGCTGTGCTCGTCGGATGGGGAGGGTTGTGTAATGTTCCCAATAAAATTAATTGAAATATTTTGAATCGAAACCGGAAACTTTACTTTAGGTAGCATGAAAAAAAAAAAAATGACCTACAGAGTAAGAGGGAGAAGAGAGAGGAAAAAGAAAGAAGTGGTTGCTGATTGTAGGGTAGCTTGAGGTGGTATATACTACCCTATGACCTAGCCCGCCCACCATGCTGACAGTATGCTTTTCATTCGTTGTCAGCCCAAAATAAAAATAAAATCAAACAGAAACTAAAAAAAGTTACATACCTCCATACCCTACTTCACCTTTCGTAATAAAAAAAAATACTATAATTCAAAATTTCATTATAAAAATCAAAATTAGTTGACCAATTTTATTAATATTAAAAAAAACTTAAGGTTAACGTAAAAAAAAAAAAAATATAAAAAAAAAATTGTAAAGTATCTTTTTTTTTATACAAAAAAAAACTAAGTCACCATTAACGATTAATAAATATAGGAGAAAAAAAAATTATTAAATACCTTAAATATATGATTGGCATTTTGTTAAAAAAAAAAATTATCAGTAATTAGATTACACAATATTAAACATGATTTTAACAGTAATGAGGTATGTTGTATAGAGGTGTACGGTGTAGGGTGTCAATTAATTTGTCATATGAATATTTTTAGTATTAAACGAAACAAATAAAAGTTAAAAAAAATTAATTGGCAACATTACGTTGCGTATGTGTTATTTCTATAATTTCAAATATATACCTATACAAAATTAAGTTCAAATATTCATGATTTAAATAAAAATTATGTGTAGACATGATTTTTATACATGGCGAAAATATTAATAAATAAACTTACTTTTACTTGGTCCAACGTTGTCAGCAGGCGCCGGATGACAATTTCGTCGATTTTATATATATATTCAATTTGAAGAAAAAAAAAAAAAAAAAATCTTTATTGCATTGGAGGGTTAAATATGAATATTTGCAAGAATATTTGTTAATACAGAAGGAATTGTTCTTGTCGTTATTAACAAAAATCACTCAACACATATATGGTTTATATGTAATGAGTATTTTTATTTAATTGTGCATGGTGTGGTTGTTTGTATTTGTATAAGTTTAGCAGTGTCTGATTCTAATTTTACGTTTACTTTGTATGTTGTCTGACTGTTAAGGGTTTAATAAATGTTTTAAAAATTAATTAAAAAAAAAAAAAAAATTACAATAAATAAGGTGACCAATTAAAACGATATTTTTGCACAATATAGACAAGAAGCCATAAAACGCGTTAATTGTTTTCAAATATTTACGTTAATTACGTTAAACAGCAATTACATAAGTAATAGTTCAAGTAAAATTAAGTTAAAATGTAAGATAATGTTGTTATATGACGTAAAATTCAAAATACTTAACACGAATTATTTTTATACCAAGATAACGAAAAGAATTACGTTGGTAAAGTTAAACGTTATTAACGGACTGGTCATCTCAATTTGAGAGAATGGCAATCAAAGGGTAATTATTTGTTTTTTATACGTTGAGAAAAGTTTGTTGTTGATGTAGGTTCCAGGTGAAACTATCCGATTGCCAATGCAAATCAACTCACTACCCACACCAACACCACTTTGACCACCAAATGAAAAAGATTATCTTCTGTATTCTTGCCAATGATTCTGATCCTTGTTATTTCCGAAATAATTTCCGGTTTGTTAAAAATTTATTTGAGAAAATTATCTCGAATCGCCCTAAACCAAAAGCGACAAATTTTCTTTAAGTAACCAAACCCTAAAAAAAAATACACCTGATAAAAATTTCCCTGTTCAAATACTTAAATTCCATAAAAAAAATTCCTTACCCAAAGTAGGTATCTTGCAAAAATAAAAATTTTCTTAATCCTTTCTCTAAAAATTGGGTTTTCCACAAATTTTCCCGAACTATGAGTATCACTCCAAAAATTATAATTTAAAATGAAGAAAAATTTTAAAAATATTCCAAAATAAAAATCAAAGGTAATTAAATTAAAAATTTATATTCAAAATTTTAAAGCCAAAGTAAAATGTTAGTTAATTCAAAATAAAACAGTGAAATAAGAATAAGATATAAACCCAAACGTCGCCATCACACAATTGACACAAATTTCCCGCAGGGTAGCTATAACGAAGTACTTTAAGATCCCCTTCAGATTCGTTTTATTAAAGTTACCCCTATATTTATTTAAATTTAATAAAGGATTACAAAACAAATTTTCTATGAAAAGTTTCCTTAATAAACGTTTGTTTAATTTAATAAACGTTTATGTATACGGGGGTCAGTCTTTATAAATTTTAAAAATATTATTCTCACTGGAGGGTACCAAAGATTCGACGAAAAATATGATTCTAAATTGCTTAAAAAAATTTGAACTTAATCTAAAATTTAAAATATTGCTAGGCCTTATTAAACATATATTCCCCCCTCAACCCACCACCAAAATTGCCCCTTTGTTACATAGAAACACAATTTATATATTTATTCTTTTAAGATTTAATTGTGATAATGGCAACTTTAAAATACATAAAATTCTTATCATATCTTTATATGTATATTGTTTTTTAAATTTCTTTTTTAAACAATATTTGGTTCTTGTGTGGTCGCGCATATTGAAGTCTAAAGGTCTTTCAATAAAAGTGCCTTAATTTTAGTCGTTTATAAACAAACAAATAGAAATCATGTTAAATAAATAATTCTCAAATATATATAGAATTAAAAGTTTATTTTATATATGCATAAATATTTAAAACTGAAAGTATGGAAACAAAGGTAAATTAAAAAAAAAACCAGAAAGAGTGCTTTATTTACCCACCCACGAACGGACATTATCAAACAGAATTAAGAAAAATATAATAAAATATATTGAGTACGTACTACGGTGTTCAATTAATCGGGTTTTTTATTTTTGTTCGATTTAAGTAATTTTTAATTTAATTTTTAAATTATTCGATTTAACTAATACAATTTTAAAATTAATCGATTAATCCAATAATTCTAAGTCCAGAAATTTAATACTCTACGAGATTGTTTTTGATAATTTTCGAAAAAAATAGTACTTGAGTAAATAAACATTATTTTTAAATAAAACTTGTCAATGTAGCTTCAAATTTTCAAAGAGTCAATATAACTTTGGATTTTTTTAAACTTTTCACGGACATTTCATCCTCTGCTATGCTTCTTCAAATAATTAACTCTAGAGAATCGATCGAAATATCTTGTTTAAACTATTTGTTCATTAGACCACTTAGACACCCCTTTGATTTTGTTGGTGGAGCATCTTCAACAGAGTGGCAGAATAAGCTATATGGTTTAAATGGCTTATAACTTTTTTATCCTTAAGTGATGTCCATTATCTGCTTCGCACACAAAACTAAAGATAAAGAAGAAAAACTTTGGTCACTAATTTGCATGTTCTAGTGTGTGTGTATAAAACTGAACTGGCAAAATAAAATAAAGTAATTTGTTTTTATTTTTTTTTTTACCCACTGTAGTTGTACATTTAGAGTTGACAAAAAATCAACCAATTGTAGTCGGGACTGTAAGAGAAGATAAACTCACTGTTTATTGTTGTTGTTTCTGTTTAAGCTTTGATAACGTTACAAGTAAAACTGGTATTTATAATTCTTATTCGCTTAACAGTTTTATTTGCATAATATCTTAAGTTTTTCTAAAATCTTTGGGTGGAGTTCCCTGATGATCTGGCCTAAGCAACCAGTAAAATGCGCGTAGCTTATCGCATTAACAATAAATTTCAGTTTATCAACAGAACGTAATGGGAATTTAGCAAATTTCAAAGAAACCTTGGGTCTAATCACCGCATTCGATACTATCGTATCGAATGTTTTTGCATACGATAGACACTTTCGTATCGAATGAAAACTCGAGAAATGTAATGTCGAGTTACTCTTTATCGAATGCTACTATTTCAAATTCAATAAATTCTATTCCATATCGAGAGTCGTGATACCAAAATAAATAATTTCGATCAATTTTGCTCGATATCGTATGCGGTGATTAGACCCCTTGTTGATTAACTTTTAAACTCCCACAAAAAACTTTGATATAAATTTCTATATTTGCCATATTTTTAAAATAAGTTCTTTGATTATTACTTTACCTAATGCAAAAATTTCCAGCTGCTCGCCCTTGCCTCCTTTTTGATAGAGGTAAAATTGTGCACAAATACATGGTTCCCAAAATGTTGTGCATGCATTTTGGGGCAATTTTTGACAAATTGAGTCCTAACAGCGAAAGCAACGTAATTGTTGCATGGCAAATATGTATATAATTAAATATAAGACATTGCCAATTGGAGAGCTTTCTGAAGAAGCACAGGAGTCTCTAAACAAATTTTATAAAAAATTATCGTGGGTGAGACAAAATGAGGACCATTTTTCATCACTACCGCATGTAAAGTCACAAAAAGTGTTAGGTGCCAATTATGAACTAAATTCGATTTTCGACAGCAGTCGAATTAGCTGATCGAACCAATTTTCATTTGCTATTATGGCGCGCATTCGATAAAAATTTACTATAGTGATTTTGTTAATTCACAGTAGTGCATTTTCAATCAGATGTCACTTAAAATAAAAAATTTGTATTTACAAATTTAAAAAATAAAATTAAAATTAACGTGCCACGGCGGAATTATGGTTGTTTTCAAATAATTTAGTTTCAATGGAGTTTCATCCCACTTTTTTAAATGCTGAACTTTGCTGCAAATAATTTGGTCAAAAAAGAATTTTGTTCCATAAGGAATATAAGCGTTTCCAATTGCTATTTACGACGCTGGACTTGCATAAAATGAACAAAACGAACGCAAACAAATTTACAAATAGTAACATTTTCAACAAGTTTTTTTACATTTATTTTCACCTCGGAAAGCTAATTTGTTTTCGTTCAAAAATTCGATGCACAACGAAATTTTCAACGGTGCTACCATAATACCAAATAACCTTCGATAGTCGATGTTCGATAGCCAGCTAAAATCGTTTATCGCATGTAACTCATAATAGGGGCCTTAGATAATAATTTTACATATAATTCAGAAATGATTGGTCTTTTAGATACACCTTCTTTATGTGGCAAATATTTTACAAAAAATTTAAAAATAAATGAAAAAAAATAATTTTGTGTTAAATTTTTTCTTTAACAATTCCCATAAAATTGATTTTTCCACAAATTTAAAATTTGCAAACCCATAAGTAGGTACGTGAAAGGTGTATGACCGTTTTCATACACTCATTTCATAGGTTGATAAATTATCTATTATAAGCGTTTTGCATTTTTTGATTATCTCGTTTGGTTCAAAAGTAAATATTTTTGCAACGAAAAAACTCAAATGGCGACAATGTGAGACGGAGAGCACGACAGACTGACGGACATGACCAAATCGACTTAGAATTACTGCAGGACCCAGGATTATACCTCTATGGGGCTTAGATGAAAAATAAAAAAGTTTAAAATTAAATGAGGAACATAGTATTCCCTCATTTACCACCAGTGGTGGAGGGTATAAAAAATAACTACAATAGGGGATTTTATGAGCAAAACTGGAGGCAGTCGTGGTTTTTTTGCTCATATCTCAGCTATTTATGGACCTATCTGTCCAAACAAACTCGGAGTATATGTGACATAAATATATAACAAGCTAGTCGCTATCATATGTGGAGTATTTGGAAAGTTTTTTTCAACACCCATACAGAAGCACGGACCAACAAGGAACAGACGGACCTCGTTAAATCCACTTCGCTACTCATAGGGACCCAAAATATATCTATTCTTTATAGGCTCTAAGATCAATATTGTAGAAATACCAACTGAACGACAAATTTATATACGCAAAAAATTGCTGAGAAAATTATAATAATGCAAATTTATTTCTTTTATTTTCTTTTAAAGTGTGAAGAAATTGAAATTCCTCTGCGATTGGGTAAAGTGGCTGCTTGTTGGTATGGCAATCGGAATGAAAGACCCATTTTAGCCTCTCATGGCTGGCAAGATAATGCCGGAACATTTGCTCTATTGGCACCAGTTTTAAGTAAACATGTAGCCATTTTAGCTATAGACTTACCGGGTCATGGCAGGTCGTCTCATTATCCTGTGGGTTGCATCTATCACACTCTCGATTATGTCCGTACAATAAGAGAAATTATGTTGTACTTTAAGTGGCCAAAAGTCTCGCTAATAGCCCACTCAATGTCTAGTGCTGTTATCTATCACTTTACTTCATTATTTCCAGAAGCTGTGGACATGATTATCAGTATCGATGTTGTGCATACCCGTTACTTTACTTTGGATCAACAGATTGGCATATTAAGTTTATGTATTGAAAAACTACTGATAGATACTGAACGAAAACTGAAGAGCAGTGCAGAAAGTAAGAAACCTCCATCTTATACCTTGGCTGAATTGGAAAAAATGTTGCATGAGGGTTCAGAAGAGTCGGTGGAGTTAGATAAAGCTAAATATATTTTGGAACGTAGTATTACAGCTGCCGAAAATCTTCCAGATAAATATTATTTATCAAGAGATAGTGGTATAAAATGTGTAATGGAAAGCTATACAGAGCCAGGACTAACTGTGGCTATGGCTGCAAGAATGCATAATATTAAGTGGCTGATTTTGAAGGCTGAAAATTCAGATCATATTAATGAAAAGCACCCAACTACAAAGAGAGTTTTGGAAATTTTAAAAGAAAACAATCCAGACTTATTTTATTATTTCATACCCGGCGTTAAGCATCACTGTCATTTAAATAATATGGAAAAATTAGCGGAATATATTTTACCATTTTTAAGAAAATATCGTCCACCGGAATATATTAACTATGAAAAGAGTAGCAAGTTGTAATGTAATACCCAAACTCTTCATTAAGCCAATTAAAAATTAAAAAGAAAAATAATAAACATATTGTTGTTGCTTTGTAAACAAAAAGTGTCTTAAATTAATACAACTTTGCTTGCTATGATTATTGTGCTGTCGTAACTAATCAGAAGAGACATGCGCTAAGCGGCTGATCCGAGCCGCATTAGTTTTTGTAAGCCGTCGCCGTTGATAGTGTAATTTTACCCGGCTTACATCCGATATTTATTTTAAATCAGCTGATTAGCACACTTAATTGTGGGGGGTTGTTCAAAAAAGCCGTATTTGTTCATATTATTATTTTAAGACTTTTTGACACCTTGTGAGTCCCCCATATAAAGAAAAAATTTATTTCATAAAACAAAATTTTTTTTGTAACGTTAATACACAAGCAAGAAACTAAATAAAAGAAATTTTTCCTTTACAGTAAAGCCTTTGTAACCACACATTTATTTCTTTCCTGCAGACAAGCATAAAGCTTCGCGGGATAAACTAGGAAATTATAAAAAAAAAAAAAAAAAAAAAATAATTATTTATGCGTGTATTCACAAAAATTGTTCAAATTTAATAAAGGTTTAAAGAACAAATTTACTTTGAAAACTATCCCTAATAAACGTTTGTTAAATTTAATATTCGTTTATGAATAAGGAGGTAACTGTTTAAAAAAGTTAAAACAAAAGAAACGAGCTTTCCGATAACGGACAAGCTTTAAAAGGCGTTTGCTTATGAGAGGTGTCAATGTACAGGGTCCGCCAAATAACTTTTTTTTTTAAAATTCTATAAAAAAAACTACTGAATATTTTCTCAAATATCCTTTTTTATTTGAAAGTACAATCCTTGCGGTTAATAATGTAAAATAATTTCATTCAAATGGCTGCCTCGCCTGACCATGCAGTAGCCTACACGATCGGTCCAATTTTTAGGCACATTATCGATTGTGTGCAGCTGTATTTCACCAATGCATTCACGAATATTGTCCTTTAAAGTGTCAATTATCTCTGGCTTGTCGGTGTAACACTTATCTTTGACGGCACCCCACAAATAATAGTCCAACGGTGTCAAATCGCAGCTCCGAGGTGGCAAAACGACATCAGCTCTGCGGCTGGCAATGCGATTTTCAAAAAAAAAGGCGCAAAACATCGAGTGTAGCTTCGGCGGTGTGGCACGTAGCGCCGTCCTGTTGAAACCAAATGTTGCCAATATCCTTCTCTTCAATTTTTGTGAACAAAAATTCGTTCAACATGGCCCGATAACGATCGCCATTGACTGTAACGCCTACTCCTTGTCCATTTTCGAAGTAAAATGACCTTATAATGCCTCTGGACCAAAATCCGCACCAAACATTGACTCGTTTTGGGTGCAGCGGCTTTTCAATGTATGCGTGCGGGTTTTCTGTGCCCCAACTGCGACAATTCTGCTTGTTTACATATCCGCCAAGATCAAAATGAGATTCATCTGAAAAGATGATTTTTTTGGCAAAATCGGCATCTTCTGTAAGTCGATCGCAGGCCCACTTCACAACCATATTCGTTCAGCGGAAGGATACAACTAATTATCTGTCAAATCAGGCATGAGCTAAGTGTTACCATTCACGAAATAAGCACTAGTTGAAAAAAAACGTTAGATGGCGGACCCGTTAGTTATATTCTTAAATAACATTTATTTTACTAAAATTCAACAAGAGAAATATTTTAGGTAACATATATCAACGAGAATTTCATTAATGTTACTTTTTTTATTCGACATTATAACCCTAAATTTTTTTTTGCAGTGTATCAAGCAGTAAAATGAAGAAAATTTGTATGTGCGTGATTAATTTGTACACCAATTTTTTCTTTTATATTTAATTGCTACAATTTATTTATATCTTTATGTTTAAATATTTTTATTCATTGATTTATTATGGATTTTGCTGTTCATTTTCCAAGTAACCAATAAATTATGGTCATAAATAAATTTCAATTAATTGCCAATAACATGGTATTTTACCACCTTGTCATCGTTGTTAGTTTTGTTAAGCGTTGCGTTTAGTCGACGCGAAGCATTGCCAAATATTTGACCACAATACCAATGTACCAACTGCAAGGAACTTTACATTTATTTATGTTTGTATGTTTGTCTATTTAACACAAATATGCTACTACATTTTCATACATTTGTAAACAACGTATGTAAAGGGTGATTTCTTAAAGCCTGACAGAAATTGAAATTGTTAAAAAATAAAGTTCAATACATGCCAATAACTTTTAGCGTGTTATCCGAAATAATCGGTGCATTTTGCTAGATCTATTGAAGTCTGTTTTGTTTATGAACAAACCCGTTAAGTCTTTTTTCTTAGCCGTACGCCACTAAAATCACGAAGTCTTCTATAAGATGCGCGTATCGGTGACTGATTTCCATAGTATACTTGGACAATTTGGTAGCGTTGTTCAAGCGTAATATACATGCTTATTAATTTAATTTTAAACCTTAATAATAATATAATTATTATACAGTTAATTTATTCGAGCATTAGTGTCTTAGGCCGTCAGCTGCATAAATGTTAAGAAGTGAGCGCAGCCTGATAGTGCGTTTAACACCAAACCTCTGCGTAAGTTATTTCGGGCTTGAAAAAAACATCCTTTACTTACTCTCAAATATGTTTGCCTGGTTAGAGGTCTGTGGATTTGTGCTTATACAAAATTCAGTTGTAAGCAAATGGGTAGGAAAAAGAGAGCTTTCGACAGAAAAACAATCGAATTTATCGGGTCATATTTCTCAGGTTCTTCGTGTCCTTATAATTTAGGTAGTATGTAATACATGGTCGAACCAAATAGTTTAAATGGCTTGTCACTTTTTTTATGCGATTATAATCCATGTTTTTAAATGCAGTATATTATTAGGAACTTTTTTTTAATTAGCTTTGAAAAATGGTATCCTGTAAGTGACGTCAAATTTCGACATCGCACATACGTGCACTTTTTAACATATTTTCCATAGCTATTCTCATAGTTTCTGATGTAAATGTTTTTGCTCTTTTGTTCTTCCCAAAATGCTGAAAAAATTAGGTTAAGTTACTTACGTGCATATCTCATTGTACGCCACCGTATACAATAGAACTGGGCCCTATTCCACAAAACAACTTATCAACTTTTCACTTTGCACTTTTCAAATTTTTCGTCAATTTGCAAAACTTTATGTTCCACAGAACTATTAAATTTGATAAGTGATAAGTTGAAATTAATAAGTGAAATTTGCAAAGTCTTTGCAATTTTTTTATTCTCTTTTTAATTTCTGTTCCACGTACGTTCTATTATGCAAAGTGCAAAGTTATTATTGCAAAGTGTAATTTGCAAAGACTTTGCAAATAATTATGTAGTTGCGTTCCACAAAAACTGTAAATTCTATTTTTGCAAAGCAAATTTTGATAAGTTTGCCAAAAATTTGCAAGGTAAACGATCTCTTTGCAAATTCATATTATTAAAGCTAGTGAAGCTTTCAAAATGTTTATTGTTGGTATTTAGTTTAAAGGATGCCCTAAAATCGGTCAAATGTATGATCAACCCCACTTGCAACATATCTACGAATCTTTAAGGGCGCTCCCATACAAAATTGTCAATACAGATTAGAAATATACTGAAGAAAAAGTCCCATAAATGCCCAGGAGGCGACCCTAGTGGGATATAATGTATGAGCGACCTCATTTTATTTTCCATAACATTTTCTCGAGACATACTTGCCCCTTATCCTCACTTTTTAGGGGGGCTCCCATACAAATATTAAAATTATTTTTTTTTGTGCAAAAAAAATGTTTCTAAAACGACTGCGTAATTTTATTGCGGAATTTCGGGTTTTTTAAGTAAATTCAATAAATATTCGCGAATATATGTTGTGCAACCTCCTCCATTTTCGAAATAACGGTACATCTCGACAACAAGACCTTACCTAAAAAACGATTAGAACCATTGGATTCAGCGTACCCAATTTATGTTAAAACGCCAGATGCCAGGCTTGTCAAATTCTAGCACAGTGTTATTAATAATAATTTGATATACTAATAATCTCTTACACTCTAATTTTGTTTAATAAAAAAAATTACCCTACTTAAATTTTGTTAATTTTTCCTTGAATTTAATTTTTAACAAACAGAAACAAACAAAATGTTTATTTAATTTGGACGTCAATTTCAGCAGCAGTGAAAATGAAGAGAAGAAGGAGAGAGCTTCAGGACACCCCACGGAAAGAAGTTAATTTTTTAAGGTAATCAATCTCGTTTCTTAAAACAAGAAAATCCAAAAATAATTACTTGCTTTCGACGTATTAAGTACAATGTTCTTAAATAAAGAAACATTTTCTCAAGATTAAAAAATTCACATTTTAGTATAAAATCTAAAATATCTTTAAACAGGAAAAAAGTAGCTAGTTATTATTAAAAATAATTTTTGGAAATACAAATTTTTAATTTACAAGATTTTGTTTGTTGTGCAATTGTAGTGGTGTTTATTGTTGTTGCTTTACAGCTTTGATATTGTTACAAGTAAAACTGTTGCTTATAATTTTTATTCGCTTAACAGTTTTATTTGTTTAATATCTTTAGTTTTTCTTAAATCTTTGGATGAATTTTCCAGACGATCTGGTGAAAATCCCCAAGTTCACTAAAATTAATTATCGCAGAGATTTCTTCTACCTTCAGTCTTCCGCCAGATTTGTTTTTATTCACTCTGCAAACTTACAAATTGGCTTAATTTTGCCAAATAATTGTAATAAAAAAACAATATACTCAATAAACATACACAAAACAGCTAATTATTTGCAGAAAACACTTAAATTTCGGTTGGAATGCATGATCCGCATGGTAGTCAAAGGGTTAAAACCAGCCAAAAATTTATATTTTTTTTTCAAAATAGCGATGTTGTTTTTACACAAACAAGTGAACCGTTTTCTAATTTTTTTTGCAGTTTTTTTGCACATTCAAGCAAAGCTTTTTTTCAAACAACAATATTAAAAAAATTATAGAAATTTAATAAAATTTTCAAACAACACGTTGTGAAAAAGAAAGCATAATATCTCATGCTTTCTGTGTATGCTTTTTGTTATGTGCCAAATACTTTTTTCCATACCTAATATTTCATAACCATGTTGGTGGTCAGTCTATAAACACGCACATAATTATTTTGGAAGTTTTTTTTAATACTGTTCATTTCTGCACAATAGGAGTAATCGGATTTCAGATTGACCACAATTCTAAATATTTCATACACTTCAACACATCGTTGACCTTTGAAAAGAGAGCCCTTAATATGTTTTTCTATTGTGTTATGCAAGGAAATGCATAAAATAGATAAAATATATAAAATATTGGCGAACTAAAAATGTTAAGTGGATTTCTATCAACAATTCATGGAAATTAAATCTAATGAAAATAGAAGGTTTTTTTTTAAGTAAATTTGTAACGACGAATAGAAAAATCAAAAAAAATATTTCAAATAAAATTACTGATATTACTTTGAAAATCCTTTATATAATTCAAGATGTCTTATGCTGTAAAGTTCTTTAAAAAAAATTAATTAAAATTAAGCCAAGTACTTTTTAATTTTTGTTTTTTTCTGATTCCTATTTCAAAACTTATTAGTTTTGGTGGCTATTGATGAAATACTTTTTTCTTTTTCTACTTTTGTAAATTATGTTGCAAGTATGAATTGTATATTTGATTACATGTTTTATTTAAAAAAGTAATTTTTTGGTTATATTTTTGATATAAATCAATTAAAATTGGGGCTTGTAAAAATATGATTTTTCAATAAAATATGGTGACTAAAAGCACACCTCTAGTTTATTTTATTTTTTGTATGGATGTTCTTGGACGCAAGTAGCAAGTTGTAATAAGCAGGGAAACCATAAATATGCAATTGCATGTGCGACCAATGAAGGTTGAAACAATATATTTAACCGTTTTAGGTCTTTCTATGAATTTTGGCATCGATTTGTTAGTGTCTATTTTTGCATGTTTTATCGTTTGCAGCATTTTTTGCATAAATTAGTTAAAAGATCTTTTATCAGCATTTTTAAGTTTATAGCGCATATTTTGATACATTTTAAATGTTTTTAGATGTCTGCAAGAAAGAGCTTTCGCAGCAATAAAATAAAATTTTGTTTTGCGAAATTTAAGCTTTTCTGTTTTAAATATCTTTCTTAATACCCAATGTGTCGCATCAATTTCGCCATCTAAATTTTATTTGAATTCCAAAATTTTATATTATTTTAAACTTTTTTTTTTTTGTTGAACTATTTTTAATCAGGCTTAAGTTCATCAAATTTAATGTTCATTAAATTATTTTTATGAAGAAAGGAATTTTCACAACATGAAAATTAATTAAAATTGTTATTGATAATCATTCATTCTTGACTGACCTGAGATTCGAACCCAGGCGGCTGGTTATCCTGACATGTTTCGATCGCTACCACTCGATCTCCTCAGTGGGATTTGCCGTTTTACACTCGCAGCCATCGAAGACTGCTGACGCCAATAGTCAAACATCAATCCTTAAACCAAAAATTGAATTTTAACCCTTTGGTAGATCGAAATATGCTTTTTTGAATGATTATCCATTTTAAATTGATGTTACACGTTTTTCCTTTACAAATTTTATTTGTAAGTGTTAGCAAAAGTTAAGAAAAATCTATTATATACGTTTTTGGTGATGTGTGTAATAAATAGAAGTCTGGACTAATGTTTCCAGCATCACTTTTTTAAGTTTTCTAACGATGTCCATCCGTCCATCTGACTGGTTGACTGTTCATGTTAACCTTGTGCGCAAAGTACATGTTGCAATCTTGGTGAGAATCGGTCTATAAATTTTAATTTACCCCATCAAAACTTCTTTCCAAATAAGACTCTTTTATGTTCGTTAACCATCTAATTATGTTGGAATTCAGATTACATTCGCCCAAAAATATTTCACTGCAAATTAAAATCTTTTTGAATCAGTGGTATTTAGAGACAGTTTACCCATAATTAAGTGCAAACTTTTCTTGCTGAAAGTAACCAACTGTGAATAACTTAAAAAGGTACTTAAAAAAGCTAACACTTAGTGATAATTTATGAATAGGAGCCATAGAAATTTAGGCTGAGGTCATATGCCCGAAACTTAAAATCCAGAATTCCAAAATACCGCATTTCAAAATTCCGATTATAAAAAAACCAAAATTTGTATACTCCAAATAATTGTACAGTTTTGGTTATAAAAATCACACGATAGATAGCATGCTTAGGCCGAGGATCGGCCGCAAAGATTTTCTACATGAGAACTTAAAATGTGAAATATAACTTGCAAGATAACATATTTTTTTTTACCCATAAATCACTAAATTTAATCATATCGAGCAAAATTGATCGAAATTATTTATTTTGGTATCACGACTCTCGATATGGAATGGCATTTTTTGCATTTGAAATAGTAGCATGTGATAAAGAGTAACTCGACATTACATTTATCGAGTTTTCATTCGATACGTCAGTGTCTATCGTATGCAAAAACACTCGGTAGTTTGTACGATAGTATCGAATGCGGTGAATAGACCCCTATTCTTAAAAGCTATGATTTTTTTCTTACCAGAAATAAACTAAGTAGAGTACTGCGCCATGTTTCTGAAAACTACAAGTTTCAAATCTACAGATAAAAACGTCCAAAAAAGCAACAATTTTACAATTTTTGTTTCAAATGTATTTTAGTTGTAGATTTGTAAGTTGTAGTTTTGAGAAACAGGGCCCTGGAAGTGAAAATTAACAAAATCGGTTCTTAAAAGAACGTGCTATTGACAAATAAGGAAGATAAAATATCAAACTAATTGTTTTATAAAGGGTGATCCAACCAAAACGCACGATGTTTATTGTAAATAAAACAAAAAGTTTTTAGAACATTATCTTAATGCTGTTTATAATGATAGAAAAATCTATGACAATTATGTGTGAAAAAATATCGGCCAAATGCACGCCACGGGTTTGGTGTCATACCTCAATCCGATGGTTCATATTTTCAATGACTCTGCCACATGAATGAGTTTCAATATCGTTAATGTGGCGAATAATCTCATCCCTTAACTTTTGAATTGTTCTTGCCTTATTGACGTAAACTTTTTCTTTTTAACATTCCCAAAGAAAGAAGACCAACGTTGTCAAATCACATTATCGTGACGGCCACTTAACACCGCCACGACGTGAGATAATCCAGCCATTGAGATTCTCGCGCAAAAGAGCCTTTGTTTCGTTGGCTGTGTGCCAAGTGGCACCATCTTGTTGAATCCACATATCGTCCAGGTTCATATCCTCAATTTCTGCCACAAGAAGTCGGCTACCATCTCACAAAAGCGAACTCTATTCACGGTAACTGCTTGGTTGACCTCATTTCCGAAGAGGTGAAACTGGTGTTTCCACATTTCCAACAGACCCAGTTGACTTTAATTTGCGCACAATTCTCCCGAATGTGGACATATTTGGTCCACGAAATGCATTTTGATTAGAACTTCCATTTTCGTAAAAGGCTTCAACAATCTTAACGCGCTGCTCAATTGTGTACCTTTCGATGGATGAATTTGTCAAACACTGTAACAATGAAATGTCAAGGTGGACAAAAACTTGACGTTAAGGCTCGACTCACAATTAACATCATGTATTATGGTTGGACCATCCTTTATAAGGAGTATTAAATATTCAAAATGAGCCAAGTCCGTCCGTTGCTTCACCTGGTCCCCATACAAGCAAGAGTTCTCTCCATATAAAGGTTTTATAATGTTAGGTTTTATCATGTTAATATTTTTTAATACTATGGGGCTTATAAGATTCACTATAGCAAAATTTAGCACTTTAACTTATTTTAGTTCAATTGTGTTGACTAAAAAATCTCTTTACATTGACAGAAGAATTTGGTAATACATAGTTTAATATGTTGAAAGTAAATACCGCAACATACCTTCGAAATAGGTGTCCCACGAAAGTATTGAAAAATTGTACGCCTTTTGAATGTTGGTTTGGACGCAAGCTTTCGTTTTTTCATTTACGTAGATTTGGTTGCAAAGCAGTTGCTTTAAATAAAGAACCTGCTCGTTCTAAGCTTGAAGCAAAAGGCAAAATGTATGTGTTTGTTGGTTATTCCCACAAAACTAAAGGTTATCGTTTGTACGACAATTATAGGAAAACAATTGCCCGCAGTTGTATATTTTTTTAAGAATTAAATTCTAAATCGGTAGATAACAGCAAAAAAGAAATCAAAGCAAACATTAATGACTGATTTGACATTGAAATTAATGCAGAAAAAAGTAATGAAGCAGAACAAACAATATCCTTAAATATAGAAACTTATCAAAGTAAAGAAGTCGATGATGAGGGTTCGGAAGACGAAAACGACAATATAGCAGCTGGTATAAAACGCAAAGGGGAAGACCACGATTGGAAAAAACTGGTAAAAGAGGGGGTCCTAAAAAGGTATAAGTATGTAGTGGAAAATTCTAATAGTCTAAATGAGTTAATGGCAGTTAATGACGATCCAGATACGGTGCAAGAAGCAATGGAATGTGATAATGCAAATTTGTGGAAAGAGGCTATGCAATCCGAGTTTAAAACATTGCAAATTAACCACACATGGAACCTAGTGGATAAGCCTGATGAAAAAAACATTATAGGCTTTATGTGGGTATTTGTCACTAAGAGAAATTCATTGGAAAATGTCGAAAAATACAAAGTACGCCTTGTGGCACAAGGCCTTTCACAAAAGTATAACGTTGACTATAAGGATACCTACTCCCCAGTGGCAAGATATTCTGCAATACGTATGCTTTCTGCTATAGCTGCTCAAAATAGACTGTAGTTAAATCACATTGACGTTGCAGCAGCATTTGCATATTAAATGGCGATTTGCAAGAAGAGGTGTATATGCGCCAACCCCAAATGTTTTTTGATGAACGTTACCCAGATCGTGTTTGCAAGTTAAATAAATCGCTTTACGGGTTGAAGCAAGCCGGGAGGGATTGGTAATCAGAAGAAAGATTATTCTGGTTATTATGTGTAGAGCTATCAATCATTGATCGGTTTATTAATATATATAGCTATGGTATCTCGTCCCGACATTGACATATCGTGTCCAAGTTATCTCAGTTCAACACACACCCCGAAAGAGAACATTTTGTTGCCGCCAAAAATGTCCTGAGATATCTAAAGAAAATCCCCAAAGGTATGTTATGTTATAACTCTACGTACACAGATGCCAATTGAGGCTCCGACAATGATGACCGTATCTCTTGTTTCAATGGAAGCTGAATACGTGGCAATGTGCCAAAGAGCTAAAGATGTCTTATTTCACAGAAGGATTTTTTGTACCAGACTACAATAAATCGCCAACGACAATTGTTATAGATGTAGCTATAGAAGAAAGCTACTAAATAATGAGTTAAAAAAGCTATTCATTTTGAAAAAGTAAGCGAATTTGTTACTGGGTATGTAAACTTATTTTCTTTTTGTAAAGTTTTTGGATTGACGAGAAGTATGTGAGTATCACCCTGTGATCCCCTTTTACAATCCACACACTTTACCACCTACCTTTATTATTATTAAAATATCATTTCTTAGAACTGTAATACTTTGTCAATCAAACCTTTTGTCATTCATTAAATAAACGTCTCAAATAAAAGTTCGTCTTTTGTCTCGTGTACTTAGTTTGACTAATTTGATTCTTAAAACTCTCACAGATAAATAATAATTAAGTTTCACACGAAATGACAAACTTAGTATACCCTTTTCACAACTAATTGTGGAGGAGGGTATAAAAATGTTAATTGAAATTTCCCCAAGCAACTTGAACACGAAATGTTGGGATAAAATTTGAATAAGAGCTAATTTGTAATTAAAAGATATCCGTTTTTAATTCTTCGTAGAATACAGTAAACCTATACGCAGGTACGACCAACAAAAAAATATATTTTATAACAGCAGTTTTGAAACTCCATTTTTAAATTTTCAAAAATTTTGCTTAACAAATTTCAGAATTTTTCGATCATCAGATTGGGATTTATTGAGGATAAAATAGAAAATAAAATTATAAAAAAAAATACCAAACCCCCCATAGTTTTTCCGTACCTTGCATTGAGCAGCCTATTCGTAGATCTCGAACTGTAACGTCCGCATAGGAAAAAAACATTTAAAACAAAAACAAATTTTAAAATTTGTTTTTTGTTTTATATATAATTTTCTATGCGAACGTTGACGTTCGAAATCGTTAAACGGGCAGTAAATTTTGGGATTTTCGGGAACAACCAATTTTTTGGCAAAATTTTGGCGTATCAGCCTAATTTCCTTACAGTTGTGAATTTTAAGTAAATCCTATTCAGAATGTTATAGTCCAGATAATTTTAAATAAACTCTGAAGGCTTTACTAAAATCGGGAAACATTAAATAAAATAATTCGCAATGTGATGATAAAAAAGGAGTTTTTAAAACAGCCGTTAAAAAATTATTTATTTTATCATTTACAATATCGTACACAAGATTTCCGTGGTGCGAAGTAAAAAACGATTTCGTGCAATATACGAGAGCTTTCGTGAATACAAATCATGGATTTTTTTGAGTGTAGCTCTTTTCCTTCTGCCTTTGAGAACTTTACAGAATTTGTTACCAAAATAATTTATTTCTCCTTTTTTTTGGTACTTATTTTATTGGTCCTTGAATATGAACTGTTTGTTGATAAAATTGGAAAAAATTGTTTTTTTTTCGTTTTCTTTTCATTTTTATTTTCCTTTTTTTGTGATTGTCATTTTGAAGATGTTAAATCGAATACAGAAATTCAGCAATCAAACGCAACTGTGTGTTATTACTTTTTCTATTTTTGTTTTTCCTCTTCTAACTAAAATGCCAATAAATTGCAAAAGCTATGCTGTTCATAGTGACAGTCAATCACTCACATGGTATTGAATTAACCAAATACATCCATATTGATGTATTGTATATTCAGTTTTGATTAAATTGCCTATATTGCATGATTGTATATTTAATTAGCTTGTATAGTTTGTAAAAAAATATATCGGAAGGACAAGATTTGAAACTTATTAGATTTACCCTGCCTTTACACATGCAAGTATGTATGTAGTTACTTGCAAGTAGGCTATACGTATTAACGTCGAAAATGTCGACGAAATAGTCTTATGTTATACAAGTTGCATGAATGTTTACACAGTCAAGTGGAAGTTCCTTATAAATCAGAGTTACCAAGTGCGAAACAGCGCTTCATTTCTAAATATAAAGTTGACATTAATAATTATTATTACTTTTTTTAAATTATATTGATGTTTACAAAAAAAATCAAGAAATATTTTTAAATATACTCTAAAAAAGTTAAATCTATAATTATTATTATTTCCGCAATCAAGTAAATATGGTAACACTGTTTAGATATGTTTTTACCATTATCTTGCTGTAAGTGACAAAAAATCACTGTCATTAGAAATGTCTGGCAAGTTGTCTGCAAGTACGAAAAATGTGATGGTGTTCGTAAAAAAGTGTGAGTGTATAGAGGTTTTCGAACTTGCACTTGTATGTGTAAAGGCCAGGTTAGATTGAATGGTACCTGTTGATTTTGAAATAAATCTTAATTTAATTTTTAGCAAATTTCAATAAAAAAAATGTATGTTCCATTATGGAGCTAATACTACATTTACATTAGGCCGAAATCTTGTAGATTTGATTTAAAATCTTCATCGAATTCTAGTGCGTTTACATAATACTTTTTTGACATTAGCGAGATTTTGTTTTTATAAGAAAACAACTGACTAAAAGTTTTTTCGTTGCACATACAAACACAACAAGAAATAAACATTAAAAAATTTGCATTACCTTTTATTAATAATCAACGATATTTATTTTATCAATATTATTCGTCTTTTTTATTTTTTTAAAATTTTTATAAAACTTTTAAATTTTTTTTTTACAATTTTTGTTTTGTTTTTTTTTAATGTCATTTTTTCTTGTGCAGGAAAGTATTTTTTAGTGCTATATTGAAAAAATCATAGTTGCATCATTAAGTACTACTAGATTTTGAGTAGATTTCGTCGAAATCTAGTCACGAAGTAGATTTTGTTTTGTATGGGAAATCTAGTCAAAAACAACTAGATTTGGCTCGAAATCTCGTAAGTACTAGATTTTGTGTAGGTGTAAATGTAGTATAAGAACCCAATTTTCCTGCAGATTGTAGGAAGTGAAACTTTAAGGAAGCCATTTCGCATTAACCAACATTTTTTAGGAAGGCTTTGACTGGCATGGGAGTTCTGTGACCCAAATTACAATAAGATTCAATAATATTTTTAAGATTAATCACGTTTAAGGTAGTTTTCGATAGAAGGGAGTATATGAACCCAAAGAAAAACACAGATAACTAAACCATTTTAAAAGGATAATTTTCAAACATCTTTAAGTTACTTTAACCATAATTGCGTAACTGCAACCATATAATAATCAAAATAATCAATACAACCATTATAGAAACAATGATATTTTTGGATTTTTTTTGTGACTGTATTGACTCATATTTGTTTTCTTTGGGCTTGGGAACTACGACCCCCGATAGATCCAATGCCAACGAATTGAATGTACGGATATGTAAACTTTTAAAGAGATGGGTAATATAATCGATGAGTTTTACCTTTTTCTATAGTTTTCGTCCGTAATACAAAAATGGGTGATGTGTTAAATATAATGCAATATTCTGCAATATTTCGACCCGTAGTTTTTTTACACACAACCTTCATATGGGCAAAGGGACGTGTTTTCAACGAATCAAAAAATTTTCTTTAGAGACAGTTTTTGACTGACGCTATAAATAAAGCAACTAGTTTTCAAATATTTTAAAAATGCATAAAGATAGTTTATCCCGATGCAACTACTTTAAAGTAAGAACCAAACAGTATATTTCAAGGAAAATACCAGTTACTTTGTCAAATATTTTTCAAAGAACTATTTTTACTAAAAAAGCAACGAGTGTGTTGGAAATATTTTTTTTTTCTTTTTTTTATTATTTATAATGACAGAGTCAGTAAGTGAACACGTTGCTGTAAAAAACTAATTTTGGATAAAATAATAGAAGCACTATTAGAATTTAATCCCTCGATGTGAAAATCAAAAGAAATATTGCGACAGGTATTAGAATTAACAATATCAGAAATATATGTAGATGTCTAAAGGCCGATCAAAATTATATGTATATTTTAAATATTGGACAACAAATGGTGGCGTCATGGGCACTACAGCATAAGAGGCATTTTTTATGTGGGGGATAGAAATTTTCAAATGTTAATACAACAACATTTTGCGACTCTGGTTTCTTTCCTGCAGACAACCGAAGAGCTTGGCGGGATTAGCTTAGGAAATTAAAAATAAAAATCTTCGCCCACGTACTTAGTTTTACTGCTTTACGAAAAGAAATCACAAAATGTTGGGGCTTTCGCCAATATCTCCCACTGACGATTGCGAGTTGCTGGGCATTAAAAAAAACTAAACTATAAAATCTTCTTTTTCTGATTTTCCTTATTTTCCCATATCATTAAAATCATACTGCAAGCAACAACACCTACACAAAACGTATTTTTAAAAAAAAAACAGGAAAAACAGGAAACTTAAAGGCAAATAATTTGACTTTTACTAAAAGCACTTTAAGCCTTTCTGGCACGATCCCTTTTTTCTTGCACCATTAATATTTTACTTTTTGCACCAAATACGAATTTGTTCTCTAAGCAAAAGGCACAATCTTAATGAACGCAACTCTTTAGAGTTTGCACTAAAACTAAAAATATTATTTTGCTCTCATGTATGCAATACGCTCGAGGATAAAAAGGAAGATGAAGAAGCGATTTGTTTTTGTCGTTAGTTTTCTTCTTCTTTTGCACAAAATAACATTTTAGCAACGAAGTTATAACAATAGTGATTGTTGCTACAAAAGTAATTGTAGTGTCACGTGTAGTGACATAAAATACATTTTTGTTCGTTTTATCTATTTTTTTTTAACGGAACGTCAAGATTTTGAATATTTATGAACAATAGCAACATTACGAATATAGCAAAAGTCCTTCAGGTAATATAAAAATACGGAAAATATAGAAAATATAGAACAACGGATAAAAATAAAGAATTTAAGCTTCTAGAAATATTTGAATGCACCAAATCTATTAAAACAAATTAAGCTATAAACGTTAAAGGTGCCTTGCTCTTCGCTTAAAGTTTAAAGAATGGGAATGCAACATTTTAAGGAATAGCAAATATAGAAAAATGCCAATAAGCGTTCTTTTCCAAACTTAAGTATCTAAAGCGGCCAATCCATTTCAAATATTCTTGCATATGTCATTTGCCATATTTTTTCTAGATTGCCCGATATTATTCAATAAGTGGCACAATTATTTCAATTAAATTATGGCGCAACCCTTATAAAATAAAAAAGACTAACCATTAAAACAAAACAACATCATACATTGCTGCCAACACATTTCACAGTATATTGCACATTTGTGCAATAAAAATCAAAAGAATTTTGAATCTTGCCGATATATTGTGCCACTTTCGAATATCACATACACATTGGCGATACAATTGTACAATGCGAAAAATTTAACAATTATATTGCAAGTGTATAAAGAAATCTACACTCAAAAGAAAAATCAATCCATCCGTACTCAAATCAATCCGAAGCGGTATTAATAGTACGGTGAGTACGGATTTTCTTGAATCAAGTACAGAAAGATTGATTCAAGTTCGGATTTTTAATCCCAAAATACTTAAATTATCCATATTCAATCCCGTTTTCGTACTTGAAATAATCCGAAAATGAGATTGATTTAAGTAAAACTAAGATTGAATCAATTTCAAAATGAGCTTGATTCAAGTAATATACATTTGATTTTATCCCTAATTCATAATTGAAAAAACAAAAAAAAAAAAAGATATTACAAAGAAAAAATGATAATGATTGATTTACTTACCCGTATTACACATTACAGAATGATAAAACACCAACATCATGCCCGATATGGTTTTTATTTTAGAAATCGTTTGTACATATTTATCCAAAAATATAAACTAAATGAGTAGCATAAATACAAAGTAATCCCATTTAGGATTGTTTTGAGTACGTTTAAGTGTTATTCGTGCTTGAATTTTTGAGTACGACTCGTACTTAAAGTAATCCCAAAAAACTTGATTTATCCCGAGTGTTTTTCTTTCTGTGTATGACGTATGTATGGTATTTTAAAGAAAAACTGAAGGTAAAGACAACTGTTTGGTACGAACACGACCTGCTTTCTTTTTGTAGAAATTACGGTCATTAATGCTGTTTTTAAACAACAGGAATTTTTAAAATCAAGTACATATCATCAGGCAAGCCTGTCCATATGGCCCCGCAAAAACATGGAATGACTTGTAATTACTGAACTTACTTTCCTTTTAGTTACTTTTCAATGACTACTTCATACCATCTGCATTACATAGAAGTAGTTTAGGGACTGCTGGCTTATATTCTGTATCATAGGTACTTGTTAATGAGTTGATTTACGATACTTATACTTAATTCATAATAAATTTCTTCAAAGGTTTTATTTATTCAAATCAAATACAAATTGATTTTAAATATTTGTTATTACAATATTGTTTTCGTTTGTTTTTAATAAAGAACAATTTGTAATAGATTTAAATACGAAAAATTTAAATACTTAATTGATTTCGATATGTATTTTAAAATTAGAAATTTTAATTACAACCATGGTAGAATAAGAACAAGGTAAGCCATTAGAATTTTTGTTCTCAATTTTAATTAAAACAAGCATCAAAAATCAAATAAATTAATTTGAAATTACATGGGTAAATAATGAAAACTCTCCGTTATGAACCTACCAGGTACTTATTATACTATGATAACAACTACACTAGCTATTCAACCAAACGATATAGTCTAAATTAGAATATACGATATCGATCTTATATCATAAACAGTGTTGCCAGTGAATTTTTCGATCCGATTTTTTCCTACACGTTGAAAAAACATCCCCTACAAAAATCCCTACGCATACTGTCATTAAAATAGAAGAAAGAATATTAGTTATAAAAATAAATTTTATTCGAATATATTTTGACAAAAAATAATTACAAAAAAAAAAAAAATAAACAATAATAAATGCAATTAAATCTTTCAACATAGAATAATATTCCGGTAGTATAAGAAAGAACCATTGCCATAAGTGACTAGCGAAATGGTTGGCATTTTCACTCTATACACCAATGGCTTTAGTGATAGTGTATACCACAGTGTACATAACTACCAGAGACCAGCAATGAGTAGTGAAAAAGTGAGTAGAGCTGAATCATGACTCATAAATTCTTGTACTTATACGCACTCATACTTATTGCAATGGTATTCAAGCTCATATTCACTCAGAATTTTGATTTTATTCATCGTGTACAGGCGAAGCAAAATGCGAAGCTGCCAGATTTGTCCCCGAAATAGCAAAGTGACGATTTGGCAATTACATTTTGCTAAAGTTACATGTATGAAGTGGATGATTTTTCGGCAAATTCATCACGCAATACATTCGATCGAAGCCAGTCAAAGATAGCACAACAAGTGGTAGATATGTGACTCGAAAACAAAAGATGCCTTGAAAGGCCAAAATTAAACAGGCAAAACTTCTGATTGCACCCAAAAAGTAAACCATGGGGGAAAAGTTGTGATGGATTTGTCAACCGTTATTGTGACAAAATTCTTAAAAAGTTCAATAAACTAACCACAATACTTATTACACTAGCCAACAAGGTCTTGGACTGCAGAAACCAAATATCTTTTCTAAGGGCTGAATTCTGTAATTGGTTTTTCTTTATCTCGTCAGGTTTTCAAAATACAAAAAAATATTTTTATTAGTTTCTTACATAAAAAATCAATAGTTTATTGAAAAATCAATTAATTTTCAAAAGTGAATGGCGTTATTTGAACGTCGTTTGCATTTTGTTGGTTCGGTTTCACGCATTAGAGTCTCCCAGCATGCTTTTGTCTCAAAATCCTTGACAAATTCCTTTAATGTTCATTAAATCTTGGTAAGCATGCTCCCCATGTTTGCGCTCACTGCACCTAGTTTTTTTGGAAAATGCAAAACATTGTTGGTGTCCAAGGTTTGTCCAAGTTTCTGACTGCAAACCCAAAATAATATAAATATGCATATTTTAATGATTATGACATTGCATATCCTTTATTTCCAACCAAATATTCACCAAACACACAGCAAAAATAGCTTGAATCAGTAATAAACGATCTACCTGACATGCCTAAACGCTACTTTTATGAAGATTTAGAGTGAATGTTGGCTTCTGTCAAATTAATAATTGTGAGATTGTAGTGTCAGTATTGACTGCATGCGATGAAAAATTAACAAAACGTGATAGCCCAATTGGTATGCCATATTCGAATTCAACGCACCCAGATTATTATTTTAGAAACAAGCTTCGTTTCTGCAGTCAATTTTTTTTTTAAATTTTTAGACCCGTGCTTTTATTAGTATTTATATTTTAAAAAATATTCGACCTTTAGAAATAGAAATAAAAATAAAACATAAAACATTTTTTCATATTAAAAATTTTGTGCATGATGTTATTTAGAAATAATTTAATAAAAGTGCGCTGCAAACTAAGAGAGACAAAAGCAAATGATTCTATTTTTCAAATGAAATCCTTGGAGGAATAATATGCAAGTCAACTGAGATGCTTTGTATGTTTGCGATGTCGAATGTATTTTACACACCATTTGCTTTTGTTTGTGTATGTGTTTGTGTATATAAATCTACCTCACTATTTCATTTGTATCTGTAAGACTTAGTGTTTGTTTCATATTCAGGTACTTTTTTATTCAGTTCTCTTTGCGATACAAAAGCCTTCAAGCTCAGGTGTTAACGAAGTCAACACAGATCATCATGCCGTCATGTGAGTTATTGAGTTGATACACAAACAAATGTGCCATAAAAAGGTAAAACAACAATAACGAAATAAAATGAAAGCAACAACTAAAACAAAAAAAATATATTCAGGCGACACAAAAACAATTGTAAATTAAAAGTAACAACAAGACCGGATAAAATATACAAACTCTTAAAAATGTAAAAAAGACAATAAAAACTTTAGTTTTAAAATAAGATACAGGAAAGCAAACAATGTCGGTAGCTTCGGATAGCAGAGAAGTTTGAATCAGGTTCCTTTGAGTCCTTAATTGAACTGCCACGTTTTTAACCCAATACCAAAATAAAATAACCAAAATTTCAGTAGTTCAGAGCAATGTGAGCCTAAATTAAAGAAACAAGACACTTAATAATTTTAGTCTCATATTAATATAAGGCGTACTAACTATTTATTTCCAATGTCCGTAGATACTAAAGGATATCTATTGATAGTGACATTATTTGATTTATGCTACAGACTATCCCAACCAGATGCAACGACTTATATTGTCTACAATTTGTATGATGAATAACAATCGTCGATGTGGAAGGATATTCATAAAATGTTTACTATCTATGTAACTATAGTTCTTGTAGTTGCTATTGTCGTCATCCATGTCGTTTTAATTTCAAGTAATTAAGGGCTTTAAACTGAAACTGAAATATATTTTAACACACATACAGCAACAATAACTGTTATTTGCCGGTCTGTTATTTTATTTCCGTTTTTAAGACCTGCACCCTACAAAGTAACACTAAAATATAACAAAATGTGCAGGGATGTCGTTTGCAATAATCAGGGAAACCAGAAATATGTTGTAAGGAACACGTTTTATGTGCATTCAATATACAGTAACAACTGGAAAATATGCCTTGACAAATTTTAAAATTTGCCGTAAAAACTAAAAAATTGCTGATTTGAAGACAAAATATTTAACAAAACAAAACTGGAAAACAAAACTAAAAATATTATCGCTTAAGCCCATATTAGGTTAAAATTCATGTAAGAGAAGTGTGCGCCGAATATTATCTAGATATTAACATACATATGGGTTTTGTCTTAAAGGGATTTTAGGTACGGCCGCTAAATTGTAAACAAATGTTAACATTTAAAGGAAGTTAATGCTATTTAAGGATGGGAACTTTGGGCAAATGTGAAACGATTCAAAAATAATTTAATTTGTAGTAAAATATTTTTGGGGCGAATTTAATTTAAATACCATCATAATAAGATGGCTTACTGACATAAAGAGTCTTATTTGAAAAGAAGTTTTTATGGAGAATATGTAAAATTATAGACCGAATCTCACCATTAACACAGACCCCGTCCATATTTAATCAAAGTTTCTACAAAATTGGAACCTGTACTTTGCGCACAAGGTTAACGTGGGCAGAAAACCGGCCTGACGGACGGATGGACATCGGTAGATCACTTTAAAAAGTGATTTTGAGTCGATCGATATTCTAAAAGATTGGTCAACATTTCTATTTATTATACACATCACACAACATTTATCCTTTATGACAACCTGATTTGTCTTAAAATTTGACAGTAAAAATTATATGTAGATTAAATAAACATGTATCAAAATATGCCTTAAAATGTCAAAATATGCGCTATAAACTTAAAATATGCTGCAAAAATGCTGGTGTTACTAAATTATGCACAAAAATTCTGCGAACGGTAAAATATGCAAAAATATGCACTAGCAAATCGATGCCCAAATTCATAAAAGGCCCCAAAACGGATAAATATATTTATTTATTTTATTTATTTATTTATTTATCTGTATTTCCATACAACAAGACATACGTCTTATAATTATAGTATGGAACTAGAAGAAGCTATGGTAATACATCTTAAAACAATTTAATTTAAAAAAAAGTTTGAAAAATTTAAGCATTTTAAGGATCAAAAAACTAAAAAAAGGAAGAAAAAAAAAATCAATAAAATCAAATTAAAATCAAATAAAAAAATAACAAAATTTAACACTAATACAAACTTATTATAAATTATCAAAAATAATAATAATTAATTGGTCGCACAAGGGAAAACATGCAATTGCATACTTTTGGTTTCCCTGGTAATAATAAAATTCAAAGTATAAACTTACTTAACATAAGTAAAGGGAGGGTAAGCCATTAACTTAGATAATTAGCTAAATGGACAGCTGTACCTACCATTTTTTATACAAGTATATATATTTCACACATAAAAAGTGAGTCATAAAACACATACACCATACAAGCCATTCAACAGTATAAGGAAGACTTACACATTGAAAGAAAAGCTGTGCCCATGTTCGCGTCGAGAAACTTTTCGACTTTTTTTTTGTGGGGCTACGCGAAAGACCGTGTTGATGCAGATAAACCTTTAACTCTTGAGCACTTAAGAACCAACATTCGTCAAGTTATGGCTGAGATGCCGCCCAATATGTGTCAAAACGTGGTCCAAAATTACCTCAAACGAATCGATGCTTGCGATACTTCGCGTGCTAGTCATTTAAATGATATAGTTTTTCACACATAATGTCAACGTTCAAACTTTATAATAAAAAAGAAATATCATGAAAAAAAATATTTTATATGTGTTTTATTTACGTTTACTTTTGAAACCGCTAAATGGGGTAGATTACTAAAAATTGTAAAAATTGAATATTGTAAATATTTTTTTCAATAAATGATATTTTTGATTTTAATTGAAAAAATTATCAAAAAACTTTGCCGTTTCAAACAACGTGGTAATTGATTTAATTAAATTTAGCTCAGGTTTTGATAATTCCCAACAACAATTCTACAAATTTATATTATTTTATTTTAAATAAAAAATCAATTAAGATTTTATGTTATTTAATATTTTAATTAAAAATTTATTTCAATTATCACATTAATTGAATTGAAATACTTTTCAACAATTAATAAAAAACTACTAATAATTTTTTCTGTGTTTATATTCCTGGCCCGATTTAGCTTCATACTTTTTCCACGAGCCAATTTCAAAACTATTTCCCTAGAATTAAAGGGTACAAACAATTCGTTTTCGTCAATAAAGGCACTCTTATTTTTTTTAACTAAATACTTGTTCGAGCTGCATTTTATTTCACATTTTAATTGTTGTAGTATGTATTTTTAATTTGACCCAAATACAAACTGAAAAAAATAAAAATAACAATGTATAAATTCTAAAAGAAAATTGTTCTTCGCTAACAAAAGCAACAAGAATTGAATGAAAAATATATTGCAAAAATGATAAAAAAAATAATAGTATTTTACATAGTTTCAGTTTGCTTTTTATTGTTGTTGTTGGACTTTGTTGTTAACATGTGTGTAAATTAAAAATGTAACAACACCAACTCCTACAACAATGCAGTGGTGCATACGATACAGTTAAACATTTCCTTCAATGTAATAAATACTTGTTTGTAAAAATAGGATATTCGGAAATAAATAAAAACATTAAATAAATATTTAAAAAATTCTTTACATATTGCCCCAAAATTAAATATATTATCATATACATATACTTACGTCGTGTACTGTAAACGACATGCACAAATACCTTTTGCTATGAAAATTTACTTAAAACAATAAAAATGGAATACATTTTTTTTTTGGTAGTCATGTGATTGAAACCATATTGGAATTAGTTGAAATATGTTTGAAATCTCTACAAAAATAGACCAAAACTAATATGTCAGTTACGTGAAATAGAGCATGGAAATGATAGAAATAGTTGAGTAGTAAACTGCTTAAAAACAAAAAAATAAATAAAAACAATAAAATAATAGGTCTGTTCGTTTACTTTACTAGTAGAAGCATTCAACGAGAGAGTAGGTAGAATATGAACAACAAAAATTTTCCACCAATTTCCCAAGAAAATAAAAAGTATATGAACGTTTTACCAATAAAAACTAGCAAGTTAAGAATTTCGAAAGTATTCACATGTAAGATGCTAGATTATTTCTTTCTAAATTCAATTGTTTTGAACTATTTCGGCAACGAAATTGTTCTTCAATTTGAGAAAAAAAAAATTATTAAGGGTTTTCATGATATCGCTTAAAATTGCCATTTGTGCAAATAAGCAAACTTGCGAGACTCGTTTCATGAAGATCGTTTTTAATTTTTGATTAATTTTAAACAATTAATATCATATCAAACTAAAACGTCAATAAAAAAATATAATAAAAAAAAAAAAATAAAAAATATAAAATAAAAGTTGAAATTTGTGTACACATGCATAAATTTGCATAAATTTTTTCAACAATTTATTGTTAGTGATTTATAAACACTTGAATTTTTCATTGAAAACGGCGGAAAGCATAAAAAAATTGAATGAATTCGCATTAAATTTTTGACAGTTCATTTGCGAGGGCGTAAAAAATGCACAGTTTACACAGATTGCGAGACTTTTAAGTGAGATCATGAAAAGCCTTATTATGTTCTTGAAAAACTTTTAATTTTAAAGTTATTAGGGAGTAACTTGAAGAGATACATATATCGGCGATACCGATACGGATATAAAATTTACATTCAACGTAAAATTAGCAAAGCTCAAGTAGAGCCATTTCTAATTTATACAAAATTGCAGTGTAAGAGATTATTAACATCTAAAGTTGATTTTAATAAGATTTAAAAAAACATCGAATTAAATTCTAATTCATGGCAAAATCAAAGAAATTAATTAATACCAATAAAATTTTCGTTTAAGAAAAAAACTAAATATTCTCAACTTTTGCGGAGATAGAAGATTTCGCAACAACGCTTGAAGCAGGCCTGCAGTAAAAATGGGCTCTCATTAAATAAGCGGTTCTGCTTTTCTAGAAAGATTAGAAAATCTAAGGTTAATCCAGACTTATTCTTTAGCTAAACCACAGTGTAGGGTGGACAAAGGATCATCCTTCTCGAAATGTTCTTTTAAGATTTTTCCAAACTCTCCAAAGATCAGTTCTTGGAGATTTATCAGAATTTCACTAGTCGTAGGGGTGACTGCATCTTCAACACTTCCGGAATGCAGGGTAATGTTAAGTATCTCAATAAGACGTTTTTTTCAATGTGATGTCTCTGAAATTTTCGAGCTTTGTATTGAAGGTAAAGAAGCGTAAATATACAAAAGATTGTACGATTCTCTCAAATCTTTTTTTTTTTGGGACTCTGAACTCTTCTGCATCTCAGTTAAATCATTGATTGTTTATATTTTCTAATAATGTTCGAAGATGGTTAACTAGCAAAATAGCGTTAGACAATGTAGCAGTGGCTTAGCTTGTGGATTTTGTGCTCTCTTTGAAGTCATCAAAAATTTGTAGCTAAATGATTTTTATTTTCACAAAAATTATTCAAATTAAGCATGAAACTTTTAAAACGTACAAATACATACTAGTTTAACCAATGAGAGAAAGTTTTACTACAATGGTGCCAAGCAAAATGTTTAAAGCTGCAGGCCCACACCAAGCGCTAAATGCGTTTCTATATCAGTCCAAAAAAGTAGTAGTGTAGAATTGTATTGAAAAAGTTACGTAGCAAAAGCGTAGAATGCATATACGTATCAAAAGTATGATTTAAGATTACTTTCTATCAAAGCTTGCCTCTTGAAAAAAGTCCTCCAATTTCAGAATTAAAAGAAACATTTTATTATTCTGTTTAATTTTATGCTCTTCTTTGTGTAATTGATCTTAGGTGTTACACATAAAATAAGCATTGCATATTAAATTGTATGTTCAAGAAAACTATAAAAAAAGTATTGTCGTATCGTTAGTAAATATCGCCGATACTGATATATCGGCAAGCCCGAAGTATCACCGATATATCGGTATCGTTATTCGATATATCCCTAAAAAATTTGTTGCGAGGTTTGTGTAATGTTGAGTGTTTTAATTAAATTAAACAGTTGTGTATTAATTTATTTACATTATTATTAAGGTTTTGTGCAAAAGAATGTGTGATTTTATATTTATATTTTCGTTTTTAAAATTTTTTATTAACGTTTGATCTGACGCGCATATCATTTCTATTTTCGATAAATTATTGCCGATAATAATTGTTTTTCGAGGTAGTAAATGTTTTATTTTAAATATTTCTAAATCTTTTATATTCCAATTTAAGAATTTTATTGTTTCGGCATTTTTTTATGAAGTTTATCCCGTAAATAACACAAGTTTACCAAGTCTTCACTCATCCATGGATTAGCTGATCTTTTCTTACATGTTGTTTTTTTTTATTAGATATTTTATAAACTTGGTATAACATTGGTATTTTGGTTTTATTTAATTGTTCCAATCTACTCGTTTTATATTTTTTTTCACTAAAAAATTATTTAATTGCAGCCCCTGCATAATGCAGTTTTCCCTTCCCTTATTATTTTCTTGTTTCTTCATACAGCAGAAAAGGCAGCACCCTACAGATAATATTGCAGTACCCTACAGATACTATATTGTGGCTTAAATGGAATACTTACAACATGGTCCAATGTATTGTAGTATGGACCGTGTTATAAGAAATTAACATGCAGTGCTGCCAACAACTGCATTATGTATACTTTTCTATAGTTTACAGTAATACACATTGGTAGCCCTGATGGTGTCCATTATTAATTGTTTATTTAAAAGTGAAAGAGGAATGTTTGTGAAATTTGTGGAAAAAGGCATGACATATGATACATACTATATTTTAGTTATTACGTTTTTCTTTCTAAAACGACAAAAAAAATGGAACACTAATTTTTTTTATTAAATAAACATTTTCTTTAAAATAACACTACATGAACTTAAGTCCTTCACCGTATACATGCTAATATAAATAAATTATATGGGTAAGGAAATGATTGTTTTTATTATTATTTTATTTTTAATAAACCAAAATAAAAAAGCTTAATCGTAAAGTTATTTTAAGTCTTTCATTTAGTAGTGGCATGAATTAGGTTTCAAACCACCCCTTTTGTCCACTCCATTCCATAGAGGCATGGAGTAGTTATAAAACTAACCTATAAGTAAATCCATGTAGTAGTGACATGGAGTAGGTCTGAAACTACCCCTTTAGTGCACTCCATTCAGTAGTGATGTAGAGTACTTTTGAAAGTAGCCCTATTAGTTAATCCATGGAGTAGTTACATGGAGTATTTTTGAAACTACCCCTTTAGTGTACTCCAGCCTGATACATGTTATTAGGAGATCTGCTCCTCGGCTAACACACATGGTATCTCCAGTTCACTTTTCTCTCCGTAGCCATAGTAGAGTATGTGAATTCAGATAGGGGAGAGCACGTTGAAGAATGGTATATGGAGTTGCAGCCGAAGCATTTTACATATCGTTACTTTAATATAGAAAAGCCCTAACTAATGTTTTACTTACTTTACAGGAGAAGGAAACAACTTAATAAAAATTATAGTCTTGCAGTCACGATTTTTTTTAAATGCAGTTTTTTGTTCAATTCTCTAAGCAATTTAATAAAAAACTGGTTTTAAAAATATCGCGACTACTGCACTATAATTTTTATTAAGTTGTTTCCTTCTCCTGTAAAGTACGACATCTAGCTGTCGTATAAATATTTAAAAAAAAATCGTTACTAAAATAACCAATTCAAATTTAGGGGAAAATATTTCCGATTGACGTGAAATTAATAATATTGAAAAAAATTCAAAGGCGCCAAAATAAACTTCTTCGAATATTCAGAGCTGCCCTCAAATTACCCGAAGTGTATTGAGACTTTTACGACATATACCACGAGCGTTGACGGAAAACATTTCTTATTTTACAAGCTGTTTATATGTATTTTTTATTGAATATAAATTTTAAATGTTTTTTAATAAATTCATTTGTTTTTACGTTACAAAATATATTGCAGTGGGACTCCATTTACATTATACGATTTTTGTCGTTGCTATTCTTACCTTATTGTCGAGAGGGGAGAGATGAATTAAAAGGGGTACACAAGCGAGTTTACTTTTCGATTAATTTTGTTCGTTCATTCGTTCTCTCATTGGACGAAAAATGTATTGAAGTTCGGTTGCACAGAAAAAGTTGTAACGATAAAAATCTTACAATGTAAATATTAGACCGACTTCAAAGAAGAAACGTTAAATTAAACATAATATGGTTAAAATTTTCTTTAAACATAGTATTGTTGGAGGTGACCATATTTAATCATGTCTTTTCTCTTTGTGTATAACTTGAACTTATTTTACCATGCGTAAAATCATACTGGGGTGTGCTGGAAATCGCAAACGCAAAACGCAAGAATTTTGAAGTTGTTTTTAATAAACTTTAAGCCTTATTCTTATAATTTTTTGTTTAAAATCCTGTTTAATAGGGACATATCTGTTTAATATTTGTCATACAATTCTTTTATTACAGAAATCTTACTTAAAAACGACTTTTAAAATTCTTGCGTTTTGCGTTTGCGATTTCCAGCACACCCCTGATATTCTCTTAATTTTAGTATCTAAATATGTTTCTTGAGTTTTATTTTGTGAACTTTAGGCGTTGTTGTCAACATTAATTTACAAAAAATTCTATAAGCTTGTGTTGGTATAGTTACACTCCACACACACACATACAATTATTTAATGTATTCATAGTTCAGTGTATATAAGTAAACGTGAATTTAGTTGGGGGTGTTTGCAGGAGCAATAGTCCTTCACTAAGGTAAAGTGTGTATTTAAGTATTTCTTTTACATGCGTTTAACAATTTCGAGGTGACGAAAGCACCTGTTTGTAGTTTGTTGTTTTTCTTTTGATTTCTATTTACTTTTATGTATGTCGACATCAACAAGGTCTTGCAAAAAGGCTTTACACAAATTAAAAAAAAATGAATACCAACATTTAGCAAAATAGAGGAAATAACGTTATTATATGATCGTTTATATTTTTCAACAAAAATCGATTTTTTCATTTCAAAATATATAAAAAAATAAAACTGGTTATAGTTTCTTATTTAAAGCTCAAACTGAGGAAAGCCGTTCCTCTTTAATTACATGCCGAAAATTTGAATTGTGTAATAATTGATTAACCTTGAAATTGTTTTGAACAACATATTTGAATTTGTAAAGCATTGATCTTTTACTAGAGTTTCCACTCGATTAATCGTTGTTCGATTAATCGAAGAATTTTTCCGCCATTATTTGATTGAATAATTAAAATCGTCAATTTCGAATAACGAATAACTCGAAGAATTTATGCCAATTAATCGATTAAATTTAATTTCTTAGAAAATTCTACTTTTTTAATGTAAAAATATTTTGTTTAGTTTTCTAACCTTAAAACTTAATTACATGTTCCTCATACTTTTAAACATATTTTCGTCCATTTTTACATTTGCGCGTGTGTGACAAATTAAGTAACCCACTATTAACAGGGTTTAAAACTGCAGTCAAATCAAAAACTGTCGAACAAAAAACGAAAATTTGTATACAACTTTTCGCTTTTTGGGTTGGTTTGATACCGACTGTTTGCATTAAATGAATCAGAAGAAAAAGCAAAAGTTTTTTTTGGCCAATGACAAATGAAGAAGTGGTAGAAAAGGCAGTTTATCTACTTTGACTGCAGTTTTTAAAACGCTGTTATTACCCTTGTGTAGATTTTTTATTACCTCGCATCTTCTTATCGGCAGGATGTGACATTTGAGACGTCATTACTTCCGCCTTAAAACTCTAAGGGCTAAAAAATCAGAGCAAGTTAAACTCTATTTTTGGTTTAAAATTTGTTTAAACCAACAAATCTATAAATCACCCAACATATAAACCATTTTTAAACGCATAAAATTGGGCGTTTAAACTACCAACTAAACCAGCGTTTAAACCATCAGTGATTTATTAGCCATAAGTGTCCTTGTTTGAAAAGGAAGTTTCTGATTTTTGTCTTGAAATACAAAGTAATACGTTAAAAATAAATCAACCAAACCTATAGAAAAGAGTTTTAAAATAAAGAAAATTAAGAGGGGATTTAAAAACAAAGATCCTGTTTTAAAAGACTTAAAACAAATCCTTTTATATATTAAACATTGAGTTCTTATCTTTAACAGAATTTCTTTTAAAATCAGGAAAAACTGAGGTGATTTTTAAAAAAATTTAACTGAGAATCTACATCGAAATTAATTTCACTCGATTTTAAGAAATACTATTTTGGTTTAAAATGTTTTTCATAACTGGCTAGAGCCTCTCACCTCAATTTTTATGTTTATTAATAAAAAAGTACGAGTTCAAATACAGATGTTTGTTTTTTCAGATAAGATATAATTGTTTGAAGTCTTCGAGTTATTCGTGTAATTCGATCAATTTAGAAACTTTATTCGATTAATCGAGCAATTTTAAAATCCTAAAATCGATTAATTCCTTACTCGAACAAAACCAAAAGTCGAATAATTGGATACTCCATCTTTTACCTTCTTAGAAGAACAAGAAGACATTTCATTATATAAATTTTCAATTGTATTTGTTTAAATGACATCTTCTTAAATGTACAGGTAAAACGTTCCGCAGTCTACACGCTCTTATTAAAAATTATCTTTCAAATGAAGAATTCATTATTCTCGGAAAAATTAATGTTGGGTTCCTTGTAGGTCTAGAAAAATAAAACAGACAAACTAAACTTGAGGGTGATTGAGTAGTTATTATTTGAAAAAGTGTGATCATAACTCTGATCTTTATAAAATCTTAAAAGGAACAATTTAACAAACTTTTAGAATATTGAGAAAAATGATCGGAAATCCTAAGTCCATAAATATATCTTATAACTCGGTTAAAAATGAGTTATATCCTTCTTAAGTTAAACGCTGTAGTACCACTGTAACCTTCAAAACAGTAACGCACCTGAGACATGAGCAGAGCATGCGATATTTCCCCTTTAACACTTACAGGAAGGTAAAAGTTCAACGTATATAAAGTTTTAAGCAATAGATTAACTAGCACCAACTTTTAAGAAGGTAAAAGTTAAACGTACATAAAGATAAAAGCAATTGATTTACTCTAGCACCAACTTTCATGATATGTCTTTCAAAAGTCAAATCCTTATCAATTGTTAATCCCAGGCAGACAATTGAGTCTACACAAGGTATACTTGCTGCCCCAAGTTTTATATTCATTAATATAATGTGGATTAAACATAAGTTTATTATATTCTGCCCATTGGATTGCTCTAGATAATGCATAATTATTAACAGACTCATGACAGTCCTGAAATTGACTATCACCGATGAATACCAAGTTTATATCATCAGCAAATAAATAACTTTTGCAATGAGAAGTGCCAATAAATTCTTCAAAATCGTTTATATATATATTAAGAAAAGTAAAGGTCTTTTCTTTTATAGGGGCACTTTATATAGCATTCAGAAAAAGACGATAGTTTATCCCGAACTCCAAAAAACTGTTTGCGACCCTTAAGGTAAGAATATAATAGTCTACACGAGGACGAAGAACACCTAAACTTCATAGCCAGTTATAATTAGGAGTGGAAAGCTAAACAGTTTGGCGTCCATTACTTAACACTGTGAGAAACAAAGTTAAGCAAAATAAAGTCAAGAAAAAAAACCGTAATTTCATATGTGAAAACTACAAAAATAGGTCGGTGAATTACTTAGTAAATACGCAGAAAGAGAAAGAAAAAAAATCTAAAAAATATTTAAATATAACTATCAGTATGACCATTTTAACATTTTTAGCATTTCAGTATTTTATTAAGGATTTATTAGTAATGTTGATTATAAAAATTATTTTAAATTTTCTTATTAAGCCTGGTACTCTGTTCAACATTTCACGTGAAATGCTGTCAAAACAAACTTGTGCGGAATATTTATGAAATAATGTTGATAGAGTTGTACTCAACATTTTTTAACAACTGCGAATTAATGTAAGCCGCATTAATTTCACGTGGAATTTTAAGTAAAAGCAAAAAAGTATGAACTGATTATTAAATAAGAATTAAAAAATTTAAATAACACAAGCGGTAACAGTTTTTTATCCACATTTGCTTTCTTTTTTAAGCCTAGTACTCTGTTCGAACTTGCGAAAAATGTTGAGCAACATTGATTATTTCACACGAAAATTTTGTCATTTATCAATATTGTCTATCTCGAGGTTTTTAAAAACTTAACGTTTTTAGTAGTTACAAGTATACAACATTATTTTTGAAGGTAAACAAAAACCATAGCTGGGGGTAGTGCACTAAATTTGATTTAAATCAACATTGCACTCTTACTTAATAAAACTGCAAAAAATTAGTTTTTGAAATTTTTTACCAGCTTTAGTCATGATTGGTATTTTTTTTAACTAGCACTAAAAACAATTAATTGATATTGAAAATTTGTTCACTATCGCTAACTGTGATTGTATGCATAAAATCTGCACTCAATCCAAATTTGAAGTTCAAAATTTGAACTTGCAATCAAAAAGCTGTACGAAAATTAAACAAATTTAATAAGCAAAGGAAATTAAACTAAATGAAATTCTGTCAACAACGGAATAATTCTTTGACTTAATTTTAAAACACAAGTTTTGTATTTTAAATTGTGTTCAAAATTTTTAGTCAAATAAGTGAAAAAGAAAAACTGCAATTTACTGATGATTGCTTTTTTTAAATCAAACTATTTTTTTTTTAGCGGAAAATGTTTTAACATTACAATCACTTATGTGTAGTGAGAGTGCTAATTTTCAATTCATCACTCAACATCATCAAAATTATTGTAATCATATTAAACTAGTGCACTACCTCCATCTGTGGCAAACCATGTGTTTTGATAATTGTCATTAAAAAAAGTAAAACAATTTTATCAAGGTATATTTACACAAGGTAAACTCGTTGGCCCATATGTTTGTCAGCTGTTTACCTAAGTTGGAACACCAATGTCATATTCCGTGTATATGAGCCAAAATTTGTACATGTGTGCGTTAAATTTATATGAAGACAATTTTGACAATTCCGTTCCACTCGGTTATTTTTATAGAGCAGCATGTCTACACTCCCAAATGAGTCTACCTTGTGTAAATATACCTTGAATTTTATTTTAATAATTTTCTATAGTAAAAACAAACAAATTCAAATTTATTAATAATTTTTGCACTTTTCTACATTTTAAATTTTGAATACAAAATTGAATACAAAGACCCCCATTTTTGCAATGGCGCCTAAAATTGTTAAATGTGGGCAATGTTAAGACTTGATAGGAGAGAAAGCTTGTGTTCAAAGTAGTGTGTGCTCCTGCTGGCTGAATTCATCAGTCTTGTACCGATATGACTGATCGAGATTTTGAACTACTTGGATACAATAAGTTTTTTTTTTAAATTCATATGTGACAATTGTGAAACCAAAATTGACAAAGAAAATTCAATTCGTAATGATATCTATGCAATGAGCAAGAAATGTGATGACATGTTTAAGAAGGGTCAGGAGGACATTCAATCAATTAAAGCTGCACTTTCTGATGCCGTAAATGAAATTAAAAATGATGTGAACACAGTCCTAAAAGGAAATGAAAGCTGATATTTCGAATTGTAATAAAAAAATTAGTACTATGGAATCTACAATAACAACTCAATTTTAAACATTGGATAAGGAGAGCCATATTCGATGTAGAAGATTAAACCGTGCCGATATTATTATATGTGGGCTGCCTGCTGATTTAAAGAATCTTGTTGATGTTGTTGTTGCCCATGATGCGATTTATAAAATTACTGTTGATATACATACATCATATAAAACTAGTGTGTTATTTGGACAACGATCGCCTTCTTTTGGTTGTTTTTAATAATGTTATCATGCAACACAATATTAAAAAAACAGTATTTTAAGACCCGCACTTTAGGAAAACCTGAAATAATTGGGGAAATCTTAATTGGTAATAACGTTGATTCTACAAATTCATCTGGTGGTAAGATAACTGATAGATTCTTCTTCAGTGACCATTACTCGCCGTTGGCTAGGAATTTGAATGCTGCATGTGGTAAACTGCTTTAGGACAAATTAGTTACAACATTCCAGAAAAAAAAATTTGGGTTTTTTGAAGCACTTAAGAGAAAAAGCGCATAAGCGAGCGCTTCAATAAGAGAGCTTTTATATAGCAGTAATTGATAAAGAATAAAATATAGAAAAAAGCTGCTATTTTAGTGCTGACAATGATGAGGTTTTAAAGCGATCAAAAATAAAAATATATAATGGTTTGCGAGATTATTGAATTAATGCATTTAAGCAATTAAAAGCAAAACATCAATGAAAATGCAAATATTGTTAGCCCTTAAAAAAACGCTTTAGGAGTGCTTTGTTTGCATGTAAAAAAAGAGCTTATTGTCAGCAGTAAATAGTAATCCAAACCGGGAACACTCCATACAAAAATCAGGCATTTGAGGTATACATTCATACCTGCTCCTTTGGAGCACATTTTTTACTGGGATGTAAGTTATATTAACTTTGCCAGATGGATGTGATGTCGTGGTTCATGATGTTGCAGATTGCATGCGAATTAGAAGTGAGCGTTTGCTGTAGCTGGGTGAAATAGTTAAATTTATTGTTGTTAAGACACTATTAATCTCATTTGTAAAGCTACGGTCACACTTATCTAACTTTTAACGAAAAAAACGGAACCAACAAGAAAACTAAATAATTATTTCCCTCAATTTCAATATTTAATTTGATAATAATACCGCATCTTACAAACAACAATTTGTTGCTATGTCTAGCAGTATAATTAGCTTATTTTGTGACATTAAGATCATCCTAAATCTCAATAACTATTAACAAAAGTAGGGGTTACGCTTATTTGGTCAAATATTTAATAAGTGTGACCGTAGCTTAACTTAGAAAAACTTTTTTTCCTTTTGAAGTCATTGTTGTTCGCTCTGTTGCCTTTGAACATTTTTACAAGGACAACACCAAACGGTGTTGCGTCTTTTTTTTAGTGAGATGTCTCTTGAACTCGTGCGCTTAACGTCGGCATTATTTTGATAGCGATCTAAACAATTTTTGTTGCATTATTTTCCGATCGATGTTTGACGTTGAGTAGGCATATTTCTGGAAACATCTTTCTATAAAACAATCGTTAATTGTGTTATTTTTTTTTATTTTTCTTAACTTTATTTGATGAACCTGTTTTGTCTATTATTTCTTTTTAAACTTGAGCTGTTAAGTTTAAATGTGAATATGAAATTAAATTTTTTTGTTTGTTATTGTTTTAGATCTTGCTTGGTTTTCCACCGTTAGTTTTCTTTATGACATCTTAAAATGATAACATTGGTCTGGTGGTGAGCAGCAATGTTTGCTTGTCTGGTATGTTACGTTCGTACAAATTGTTTCTGAAAGTTGCTCATTTAAATTTTAACAGTATTCATTTTATACGACTTTAAAGAATGGCAGTGTAGACAAATTTGTGAAAGATTTTTCTTCTTCCGTTCTACAAGAAATAAGCAAATAAAGATCCCTAAAATTTCTTGCTCTTTTTTAACAGATGCTTTGTAGTAAGAATTGCTTAAATGTGGAATTATCTGCCAGTTCAGTTCAGACTGTTTAGTCATACAAACAATGCTTTTCTTCTTTAGGTAATGAAATATTTCGTAGTCAAGCTCTGCTTTTAACTTTTACCGCAAAGAATCTTTTCTGACAATACTAATAAATGAATTACATGTAAGCACATTTATAATATTGTACTACCAGGCCTGTTCTTTAAATCACTTTAACTCAAATCACGTGATTTCAAATCACATGTCCCTACTAAAATCACATGTCTGATATTATAGTGCCCTGTTTTTGTGTGTTTTGGTGTGATCTTCCTAAAGCACACCTAGAAACACAACAAAATCACACTTGTGATTTCAAAAACACGTCATTTGTAATCACGTTATTATTGCAACAGGCCCGTTTAATAACTTTTATTTGGGTATTTTAATATAGAGCTACTATGTTATATGATTTTTGGCCTTGAAGGCTTTTGTATTACAGTTTAAATGAATAAATTCAATAAACAAATAAATAAAATTTCCGCTGTTTTTAAACATGTTAACAATACTTTAAATTTTGTTTAAAATTAGTTTGCAAGATTAAGCTGTAAACAATTTTAAGATCTGGTCACACTGATAAGAATGCAAACAGAATGCAGTTCCTTAAAGTTATCATAATGACTTTAGGTGAAGAATATAATCTTCACCGTGTAGAATAATTAGCTTTATTTGTAGCCTTAATTTAATGCAGTGAAAACATGGACTGCACACTTTTTTTGGTATTTACATCAAATTTTTTTTTTTTTTTTTTTTTTGTTCATTGTTTATTTATTGAATCTTCATATATTAAATATGAACTAACAATAATTAATCAAATCTTATCCTAATTCTTTATTTATGTCCTGCCAGTGCCAGACAAAAATTTTTTTCTTCACGGGTTCTGTTCACATATATAGGTGCTTATCGTTCTTCTAGTTGGGTAAGTGCTGCAGTGTCTCTTCTTCTTAAGCGAGTGTGGCCGCCATGATTTAAAATATTTCGAGCTAGTGGATTTGGGTGTTGTACAAGCCTTTTTAAATATTTTACTGCATATTTTGTAATCATAGTTTTTACTAATGGCACATTGAGATCCTTATGAATGTTTGAGTTTTTAACGTACCAGGGAGCTGCTGTGATTATTCGAAGAAGTTTATTTTGAAATCTTTGAATTTTTTCGATATTAGAGGCCGAGGCAGTGCCCTATAGTTGAATACCGGAGCACCAGATAGGCTTTAAGATAGAGTTATAAAGTAGACGCTTGCAATCGAGACTAAGGACAGAATTTCTTCCAATAAGCCAATGAATTTGAATGGCTTTTAGTTTCATTTGAGTTAATTTTGCCTCTATATGGCATTTCCACGTTAATCGCCGATCCAGATGTAAACCGAGATATTTTACATGCGAATGTTGAGGAATTATTTGATTATTGATTGTAATAGGGGGGCAAGATTCCCGGCGCAAGGTGAATGTTATATGTACGCATTTTTGCTCAATTACCATTATCCTCCATTGTTTTGCCATATTTCTAGTTGAAATATATGATCCTGTAAATAACGAGATGCTTCATAACTGTTTTCGTGTACGCTTAGAAAAGCTGTATCGTCTGCAAATGTTGAAGTTTGTGTGTAGTTGTTTGTTGGCATGTCCGAAGTATAAATTAAGTATAAAAGAGGGCCGAGGATGCTGCCTTGTGGAACTCCAGTGCCAATTGGCTGAGGTGAACTTAAGAAATCTCCTTCTTTAATAATAAATTGACGGCCGACTAAGTAGCTTTCTTACAGTTTGTAAGTGTTTGCTGGTAAATTTTGCTTTAATTTATGTAGTAAGCATTCATGCCAGACTTTATCAAAAGCTTGCGAAACATCGATGAAGAGTGCTGAGCAATATTTTTTTTCTTCAAATGCTTTTCTTATGACATTTACTATTCGATGAGTTTGTTCAATTGTGCTGTGTTTTCTTCTAAATCCAAACTGATGGTTTGGAATACATCTATTGTCATTTAAAATTGGTGTTAATTTTGAAACTAATAATTTCTCAAACAGCTTTGACATATTTGATAATATGACTCAACTTTTGTATGATCTTTCCCTGGCTTTGGTATCATGGTAACTAAGGAAACCTTCCATTCTTGCGGGTAGTATTCAAGCCGTAAAATAGAATTAAAAATAAAAAGTATAATTTTCTTTGCTATGCAAGGTAGCTCTAAAAGCATTTTATTAATGATCTTATCAATACCAGGTGCCTTCTTAGTGTTTAAGTCACAAATTGCCTTTTCGATTTCTCTTATTTCAAATCTTATGGGAATAGCTGCTCTAGCAGCAACAGGTGGTAACTCGACCTTAATATCGTTAGATAAATTTGGTGTAAATACGTTTTTTAAGTGACTCACAAACAGATTACCTTTTTCAATATCGTTTCTTGCCCAACTACCATTCAAGTTTCTTAATGGAGGCTTTGATATAACTGGCCTTTTTAGATTTCTAGCTGCACGCCATAATGAGTAGTCAGATTGTGGAGTTGCATCAAGTTCCTTAAGATATTTTTCTAGAGAAGCCGTTTTCTGGGTCTGCAGTAAGTTTCTAAGCCTTTTTGTGCATTCTTTTAATAAATTCTTAAGTTGCGGGGATCTGTAAAGTTGCCACTCTCTTCGAACTCTCCTTTTTTCAGTCAAGAGCCGCTCGACATCTGTGGAATATGGAAACATCAAATTTGACCCAAAAATATTTAATTGCAACCTTAAAAATTTTACCAAGTGTTATTGGAACCGATCCATATTTGACCATAGCTCCCATACAAGCATCACAAATGATATAACTTCTATAGAAATGTTGGTATAAATAAAAATTTGGCATCGATAACTTTTATAACAGCTACTATGCGAACTTCGTATTGGTACGTCCATTTTAACCATTGGTCCCATATAAACCCCCTCCCTAAAATCACTTGGAGACGAAAAAATCTTATATAGATGAAGATATTTAGACAAAATTCGGCACAGATAACTTTTACTTGAATCTTAACCTCATTGCAGAAATTCGTGCTTGCCCATGATCAATAGTTTTATTTATTACACACATCAGTGCAACCGAATATTTGTAAATAGGTATTCATACAATTATAAATTTACTTACTAAAAGTCTAAACTAATTAACACCAAACACTAATTTATTTAAAGTAACACCAAAAAATATTTTAAAAAAATAGTAAAGCGCCACCGAATTGTTTTAAAATAAATATAATACACCCATTCTTAACATTGCAATTATTCATATACACAAAGTTCGAGAAATCAACGGTAACATTTAAAATTATTCGTATTCCAAAGTCAACGGCAACATTTTAAAACAACATCTCTTCCAAAAGAAAACAAAACATTTACAATTGTCCGTCTCTTTTTTCTTTTTTTCTACTGTTCTCCAATTTAAGGCATAGGAGAAAAATCCTATGTTGTTGTTCTTTTTATTACGTATAAACACAAAAAAAAGAAGCATAAAACTGTGTTTCTGTTATTTGCTTACATTTTTTTTGTTGCTCACACGTATGTGAGTATTTTCTATGTATTAGTTACACTTTCTAACGCCTATAACTCCTAAAATACTGAACCGATTTTAATAAGATGTAAATTGGCACATTCTACTAAAAAATATCTTTCCAATGATGTATCATTTGTTAAAATCCAATGTATAGTGTAGTCGTAAAAGGGAGCAAATGAAATCCACTTGCCTATTAATATATATGATGATGATGATGATGATGATGATAATAATAAAAATAATAATAATAATAATGTTAGTATAGTAATTTTCAAATGATCACTAGTGGTATTCAAGTGCGAACTTGATAACTTTAAATTCAGTCATTGGAATGTTAAATACATTTAGTGAAATATCGTGTGGCGCTAAAATTCAAATTGGAAATACTTATTCGTATTCGGCGAATACTGGCGCAGATATTCGCATTCCTATTCGCGAATGTTAAAAATTTATTTACGTAATATCACTATTAGCCAGTTATTCGTAATTATTTGTTTATTCTAATTTTGTTACTAATACGCACCGAATACCTTAATATAACCAAACAATTTTAAGGTATTCGGTACGTATTAGTAACATTGCACTATACAGATATTATTCATACGTACAACAAAACTATTTTTAACGAAAAATTCTTAACATATTATCGTTAATTTAATCTATTACGGACACTTGTTCAACTGATGGCAACGCTAAGAAAAACCGTTATGTTTTTAACGTAAGAACAATATCTCATCTAAAAGCTTAAAAGGGTGTGGCAAAGCATTAGGGTGATCGATTATTCGACATTTTTCAATAACCGGTTTTCGAATATTCCGAATAGTTGCTATTTTAAAAAAACCGGTTTTCGGTTAAGCATTTTAAAAATAACCGGTTAACCGGTTTTAATTCGAATACATAAAAATACAAAAATCAAATTAGTTTTTGTAATAAAAAGTTAATTAGAATAGAAACAACAGTTCAAGAAGGTGAGGAACCAACAAAATACATATGTATGTATATGTTCCCGTCGATCCCATAAGGAGCATAAGGCTTGAATACATAGATATGACTTAAGGTATGTTCAGACCACAAATATTTGACGATAAAATCAAAAAAAGCGTGACCAGTAAATTGATTAAACTTAAGCATTATTTTAAACAATTTCTAGTTATTTGCTAAACTTTATGTCTAAGATGATAATTGCATTTATGTCTAATGTAGTTAAAAAATCGTTAAATAATGTTTGCTCTAGCCAACAGTTGCTGGTTAAGCATGTCTATATGAAGCAGTAAACTTCAGCCATATTTTTGAAAAGTGGGAAACAAAACCTTTTATCCAGGATTTTTTTTGTTTCAGCATTATAGAAACAATAGTAATATAAACATGCTTTTTATATGAAATATCTGTCAATTCGTTTGCTCACGCAATTTAAACCCTTCCAGGGCATTTTTGATTCCTTCAATTTTATTTTAACTTCTTGGTGTTTTAATAAATAAAACTGATTTTCCCATATCGTTGATTCCGCCGGTATGTTCTTGTTTTAAGCATAAATATAAAGAGTTTTTCAATCATTATTAGCAGCATATTTTAGTAAAGCATTATTTGCAGTCTCTTAAAAACTACTTGGGACAGGGTCAAGTTTTACTTGGCGTATATTTATGTCAAGCTTGTAGACTAATTAAAAGTGATTAATAAGTCGTGACGTTAAAGATCCTTTGCAACTTATCATTTTAGGGCCGTTTAAGCACAATTGTATTTTAAGTCAGTTCGAAATATCACCAGAGATGACATCCTTATAAAGATATACATATGTATATCGTATTTATAATACTGTAAAATTGCTAATTACTTTTTAAGCTGATCTTTTTTGTAGTACTTTAAATTTTTTTTGGTTTTTGTTACAAGAACACACGCTTATATAAGCGAATTGTATTAACATTGCTCATAATGTTTTTTTTTTTTTGACTTTTGTTTAATTTTGTTTTGACTTTTTTTTATAAAAAGTTTAAGTTTGTCAAATATTCAATAAGAAAAATACTTAAATTACGGGTACATTTATAACAAAAGTAAGGAAAACGTATATAAATTACACATTAGTAAAGTAACCGGTTTATTTTACTAAAATAACCGGTTTATTCGATATTCGAAAAATGGACATTTTAAAATATTCGACTTGGGCAAAACTAACATAACCGGTTAAAACCGGTCGAATACTATTCGATCGATCACCCTACAAAGCATACAAGGTGTCGTAGAAAATGAAAGTGTTGTTTACATGATTTTTAATTACAAATTAAAATTTGGTTTACTTTATTGATTTACAATTTGCAATTTTTGGTACTAAGTGGCTTTAAATAATAGAATATAAATTATTTGCTGTCTGAGAAGTGTATTAATGATTTTAAAAAAATTTAGTAAAAGAAAAAGCGTAGCATTGAATAATAAGTGTCATTTAGGTTTAGGTATATATCATAACTATGATTTTGTCAAGCTGTTCCAGTTGGGGACAATGGGCGTTACAAAAAAAAAATGTTTTTTTTATATATTTCAATATATGAAATATGACACATCGCAATATATTTATGTAGATGCCAAAATTATGTTTGCCACTTCAGAAAGCTTTTAAGAACAAAAATAAAAATGTTGACGTTGGAGCTCAATCAGAATCTGAGTATTCTATTAAGTTGTGCCAACTGATGCCACTTTTATAAGTGATGTAGACGAAGGACATTAAGAATAATTATTCAAAAAAAGTGAACAGTTATTTTCCGTCAAATTTTGCTTTTGCCAATTCACTTTATGCCGAACGATGTGCCAGGAGAATTAAGCATGTCATCATAATTCTAATTTAGTTTGGAAAGACAGGCAGAAAATATCAGGGTATCTTTAAAAAGATGGTGTAAGCCTCGAAAAGAAAAATGCTGCGTTTATTATAACAAGATCATTTATAAATTACAACAAGGAATTGCGATGTTTTGACCAATCCACTATAGGAATGAAGAGTTTGTGGCCAACGTTTTAAATGTAAAAGTTTGCTTTTCTACGCTTTGTAGTCTTAAATTTATATTGAATTCTTGTTCATATTATTTTAATTTAAAGACCTCTTGATATGTAGGTTGGGCTCTTGTTTTGTATGTAGTACGTATTAGTCATATTTCATTATGGTTGTGGTAGGATAATTATGGCACCAAGTTCTTGACATTTCTAACTAGACTATTTGGTAAGATTTCACTGCTACTGCAAGTTTTTTAAACATCGGTTATTCACATTAAATTTACAAAGTCTTTTTTACAAGAAAAAAAACAATAATTTTTCTGCACCATCCTGTATTTAGTTTTCCCCATGGCAAAATAAGTACAAAGTAGGTTCATTAGGGAGAATTTTCATTATTTACCCATGTAATGTCAAATTAATTTATTTGATTTTTGACGCTTGTTTTAATTTTTTTTTCCTTATTTTCCAATGTTTGACGTTATATGGGTTTTAAAATTGAGAACGGACTTTTTACTGACTATACCTTGTATTTATTCTACATTAGTGTGTCCCAAAAAAAAAATTTTTGGCGCTCAAGTATAATTTATAATTTAACATCAATGTCACTACTTTTGAAAGTGATTTTAAGAATATATTGCAGGGCATCTACATCGTAAGAACCGTAATTAATGATTTGTAAACAAAGCAAAAGCAAAATGTTTGTTTTTTATTTGTTTGTTGGGAATGAGTAATAATATCATGAACTGGGTACAAAGCTGAAACCCGGTAAAACTCAGGAACGTCAGTGTTAGATTTGGCTCTGTGCAATAACTCCCAGGTGCAATAAGTCCCAAGGAAAAAATGAAATTAGACCCAACAATTTTTCATACAAAATTGGGAGTAATTTCATTATGAAATAGCTCCCAGCCCTCTAGGTTTTATTTCATTTTTTTTTGAAGTTATTTAATTTTTTGCTTGGGAGTTATTTCATAATGAAATAAAATCCAAATGAAATAAGTCCCCGAAAAAATAAACGTGGGAGTTATTTCATTTTATTTTGGTTTTCGGTGTTATTTCATTTGCTGTGGGAGTTATTTCATTTTTTGTAGGAGTTATTTCAACTATTTGCAATTTCTTAAAATTGTTTAACATTTTAAGCGGTATTTAAAAAGGGATAGTTTATACGGTGGCATTTCATAACGTCCAGTGTCATAGTGTCCATGGATTTTTTCTACTCTATGGTATAACAAAGACCGGGTTCGTTAACTAAAGCTTCTCTGCACAGCCGGACTTCGGCCGGACGCAAGGGTTTTCTCTTTTCTGGTATAATAAAGACCGGCTTCGCTAACGAAAGCTTTTCTGCACAGACGGCCTTTGGGCAGGTTTCGCTAAGTAAAGCTTCTAAAATCTGCCTTGTTTTCGAACGAAGGCCGATTTCGTAGATAAGCTTTAGTTAGCGAAGCCAGTATTTGTTATACCAAAATGGAGAAAGTACTTGCACCCGGCCGAAGGCCTGCTATACAGAGAAAATATAATTAAAATATTTTATTTTTTTGGGATTTATTTCTTTTTTCCAGTTTTGGACTTATTTCATTTATTTTGGGATTTATTCAATTGGGAGCTATTGCACTGGGACTTATTGCACCTGGGACTTATTTCACAGAGCCTTAGATTTCATTGTTTTAGAGGGATTTAAATAAAAAAATACTTCTTTTTTTGTGTTAAATAAATTAAATACAATAAAAAACAACACTAGTATTTACAAAAACAAGTTTTAAAAAAAAATGTATAAACAATAAATACATAACGGTATCACAAAGTGAGATTTTTTATTCTCATAAAAATTTGTATAGTTCTTGCTAAAAATAATCAATGTTTGGATACTTAGAATCTTGTTGTTTTTTGATAATTTTTTAAATTCTTTTTGAATATAAGACTGCAATAAATAAACTAGATGAGAGTCCTATTATATTTTAACATAAATTTGAGAGCGCTAGACATGCATTTTAGGTAAGTTTTATTACATATAAAATTATCAATAGAAATAAATTGCAGTGTTCAGTTGTGATCAGTGAAATTTTATTTACTATACCATTTACCAACCTTTATATTAATAGAAACAAAAAAAAACCCCATCCCACCCCATTGACCCCCAGATAAATTTGACCCATAAAATCATCATGGCGAAACTAATTTTTTGTATTGTAATTTGGCTTTCAACAAAGCAAAGCAAAAGGCATGACCGTGTTTTTGTTTGTATATGTGGAAATGTTAGTACCGGAAGTGATAAGACTGTAGAAATTTCCAAGTTAAATAAACGTGAATTGGAAAAAAGCAAATGCAACTAAGTTGATATATCTGAAATGGAATGCTGATTGGTTTAATCCTAAAATAGACATAACTTAATTTATTAGTGATGCCAAAGTCCAACTCACAGCTGGAAGACCAGAAAGAAATTTAAAGATTGCTGTGAGAGAACAAAGAAAAGGAAAGCAAAAGCATTTTGGCATTCTTCACACAATTCAATACCATTAATGGCAGCAGAAACCAAAATTCGTTCGTCTGGAAACGATCATCGGCCAATATTGTTCATGAACTTATTCACCCCTATCGTGAATAATTTTTCCCTCGTACTTATTCCCCTTTTCACATATTTGCGATCATGAAAAACTCCCATGAAAAAAGGTAAAGCAAATGAGAATAATAACGTGAAAAAATGTTCACCGGAAAAAATTCCCCTTATCGTGAAAAGTTTTTTCCCTCGTAATTTTTTTCATATTTCCCTTAGATTTTCTCACTTTATTTTTGCTAGGGAACAGAACATGTATATAAGTAGTTCCTCCTATAAATCGAATATTAAGGGCTATTTTCGTTATTAATGCACAAACCGATATATTGGTCAACAAAATGCCCTTATATCTGTGTCCTTATATCGTTTTCAACATTTGTGCAATAGGGGGGTATTAAAAAGAGTTTTACATTAGTTTAAGAAATAAGAAAAAAATGTAATATTTGCCATATGATTAAGCTGGATTAATTTGGCCGGCAGGGCTTACAATCCATACTAAATAAAAATAAATAAATAAATAAAATAAATAAATAAAAATACAAAACAACAGATCAATTGCTTGCGAATTTGTGAAGCTTTCGAAAGACGTGTTGGCAGAATTTTGGAAAATATTTCACAACATATAATTTAAAAAGTACAAAAACCTAACATTATAATCAAACTATCCCTCGAATACTTAATATTTTGCTTTATTATTTAAACTTTTCTTTAAAATATATACATACGTTTATGTTCTTCAACAAAAATTTTATTGATTTTTAATTTTTTTTAATCATGCTTCCTTATTACATTCACTGGAACTGATAGCGTGAACAATTTTTCACATAAGATTCACGATTGCTTTTTTCCTGGAATGAAAATTTCATGGGAACAAAAATTCCACATGTTATTGATTACTCCTTCTCCAAAAAGAGGCACTGACATTTAAAGAACCAAAGGCAATCCAGAAAGTAAAGCAATCCTATCTCCTGACCAAGCTTTAGCACAAAGATTGATTGTGATTTATCCAGTCATAGTTACCGTATTCTAAACCTTCAGTACTACCATGCTATGATTTAGTCAAAAATTCAATGAGTTTTTGCTATCCACTTGATATAAATATCACTGAATCTTACGCTGATATCAGATTACAGGCACTGTTAGACCATACTGTAATAAGATTATGTTAAATGCTTTAGTACTTTACTTTATTGTAAAATTGGGGTTGCACTGGTGCAGAGCAAAATCAATATAAACAAAAATATATTTGATTACATTTTTGCTTCTCCTGTAAAAAAAAAAAAGTATAGGTTGGCATTTAAGGTGACGATATAAAGCTTTTCTCTAACAAGCGTATATACATGGGCTCTTACATATCTAAATTTAAATAGTTAATTTTAAGTGATAAAACATTTATTATATTCAATGAAAAATTGTGTAATAGTTTTGGCAGTGGGAGTGGCAGTTTTCCAAATTTTAAGGAAAGTTGCGCGTTAGTCTAACCACACCTCGTACCGAGATAGTAATTTTGTCCAGCTGGGTTAGCTAAATCTTACACTGTGGAAATTAAGAGCGAATTCAAAAATGATTGTTTCTAAGTTATTTCGATTATATTGATCTTTGTTGATTTGTTCATTGTCATAAAAATTTTAAAAGTAAATTAATGAAAAAAATTACGAAAAATTTTAATGTAGGGTGCATAAATGAGCAAATGCATTGCAAAAACTTATAGCCTTTGTACACAAAAATAAAGCTTAGGCATTTTTCTTTTAAATTATTTCCTTAAACGTAAAGAAAATCCTGGTTTTTGACAAAGTTATGCAGAAAACTCAAAAAAGACTGGAAACCCTGATTTTTGGCAAAAATTTAACTTAAGTGACTTTTCCGAAAAATCTGAAAAAAGTCTCAAAACTACTTTACCCTATAAGCTCTTAAATTCTGCTTGAGCGCCCATGATAATCCAAAATATATTTTTTTTGGGCCACACTAATGAACATACATATGTATGTATGGATGTATGCGTAACTTAAAAAGTATCCACAATGTATTGTAGATTTATATTAATGATACATGTTTATTTACATATTCCATTTTCCTTGTTTTAACAGTTTTGTAAATATGTATAAAAAAGTTGTAAGCTTTTATTTATTCTTTATTTTTTGGGACAATGTCAACAGAATTACAATATTGAATAAATTGTCGACACACGTCTTCCGAATCGACAACTTAATATCAGACATGGGGGTTAATCATTACATTTTGTAATTAATTATATACTCAATTACAAATGGCATGTAATTGTAATTGAAAAAAACTCAATTACAATTACATGTAATTGTAATTAAGCTGAAGCAAAAAATTCAATTACAAAAAAATGTAATTGTAATTGAGAAAATATCAATTACAAATTACATGTAATTGTAATTGAAATAATATCAATTACTAATTACATGTAATTGAAATTGAAAATTTTTCCCTTACAATTACATTTAATTGAAGAAAGGAATTGGTTTAAAGAAGAAAACTGTAATCATTACATTTAACATTAATTAATTTCAAAAATTTATTTAATTACAATTATTATCAATTACATATAATAAGAGCATTCAATAAGAACGAAATTAATAATAATAACAATAACGACAGTGATAATAACAATGAAAATAATAAACACAATTCAACCAATAATAACAATAATAATTATAGTACTAACAGCGATCTTATTTATTTATAAATAAGGGGAAGTATTATATTTAAACAAAAATCTGATATTCAAAAATTGGAATTTTTTCATTTTAAGTTGTTTAAGTATTAATTCCACTTTGGTTTCTTAGGATAAGTACTAGTTCTGTAGTATGTTTCTGGAACGCGTTACGTATTTTGCAGGAAACTTGTGTTAGCTTTAAGTAAAAGCATTTTTTCAAAATTGTCATCAGTTAACCTTTGTCTCCGGGGTGTTCAAATGATGCCAGCAAAGGAAAAAAGTCTTTCTACTGGTGCTGAAGATGTTAAAGCAGTATTTGACCGGTGAAAAATTTTAGAAATTGTTGGATATTTTTTCAAACTTTGTAATGAAGAATCGGTGTCGTGCAAATAATTCCGAAGTTCAACTTCAATATCAGTATATCCTAAGTTTGAATTGGATGATTGTTCTATTTTTAGAGATTAAATAATCGTAAATTAATTTCTTTGTATATCAGTGGCTTAGCGTAAAAAGAGAAAGTGTAATGAGGCAAATCAAAAAGTATCAAGTTGAAGAATTATTTATTATAATGGGTGTGACACGCTTGATTGACTGTTTTATTGTTATTTTATAATTTAAGATCCTTTATAACATGCGAAAATAAAAATATAAAATTCAAACATATAGTTATAAACACATTACAAGTAACTTATTATTTTCACTTTGAAAGCAATCCAGTATTCAAAGAGGTACCATGGAATATATGTAAGTAGCTATGTAACATATTATTAGTAACTCATTATTTTAAGTTTAGAAGTAATGTAGTGAGCAGGGGTAGGTCATTATTGGTAATGCAAAAAGCAATGAGCTGCTATTACTAAATTTTTCCTGGGATATTAAAAAAATATAAATTTAACGTTTTAAAACAATCAGCCGAACATGAACCCTGTGTAATATTATGTAGTTTAATTTTGAGGCCTAAGCAGATAAAAAAAAAAATAACTTCAAATAATACAGAGAGTAAAACATAGTAAATTAATAATCGCTCAATGATCAAAAGCAATTAAATATTCTGCGAAAAAAAATAGTATTATTATCGAGATAATGAAGTTTTCGAATAAAAAGTAATAAAAGAGAATATTTTATTTCTCTTAATTATGAGTTGTTACTAACCAATAAAATGCATTTAATTGTATTTTTTGCTTTTTTCCGATCTCTACCTAAATACATCAGTAATTTTATTTAACTTAATTGTTCAGAAATGTAATTAATTACAAATTTGACCAATTATTTTCCTTCAATTACAATTACAAATTATATGTAATGGCAAATTGAAAATTTTCAATTACAATTACATGCAATTAGTAATTGATTTTTTTTCAATTACAATTACAAGTAATTGCAATTTTTTGGTCCTTCATTTGAATTACAATTACTTGTAATTGTAATTGAAAAAAAAATCAATTACTAATTACATGTAATTTAATTGTAATTGAAATGTAATTGAAATCCCCCAAGTCTGCTTAATATACATACATATTTCCAGGAACAAACAAAGAAATATTTTGGCAAATTTAATAATGAATATTTTTCTATTTTTAAATTGGGAATTTTTTTAACAGAAGTTTAAAAATAAATAAATTTTTTTAGAATAAATTTTAACAGAAGAGTGATTGTCCTTAAAAGTTTTTGAATGTCGAAGGAATTTCTTAATTTTTTGTCACGACTTATCACTAAAAATGCTTTAAAATAATAAATGCTTAAAGCACACTGAAGTAAAATGTATATTTTATTCTTAAACTAAGTGCACATTGCTAAAATATTTGACGAAATAATTGTATTCGGCTTTTTTATAAAACACTGCACAACAATTTTGAACTTTTTCAAAAATAACGGGATTCTGGTGAAGTAGACCATTCAACATGTGTCGGCGTTTTAAAATCGAAATTTTATTTTAGGAGGGGAGGGGGGTTAAGTATCCGCGTTTCGGCTGGTCGTGCAGCATATCTGTATAAGAAACTATACGCTTAATAAGGGTAATTTTTCGTAAAAAATCGGGATGAAATGTTCTACAAAATTGTTGGCCATTAAACTCTACTGCATATGTATGTCGAAACGCTACAAAGACCAACTATTAACATAAACACCAATCAATAGCCAAACTCAAGAACCAACAAGAAAAACTCAATCGGCAGTATCGTCAAAACCTGTTCTTTTCGCACAATACCGTTAACATGACTTTCACCTAGAATTTTCCAAAATATCGCCCTCAAAATGCGATAAACAAAATCAGGCAGTGGAAGCACGTTTTAAATTACTCACAAAATGATAAAAACGAAATTGTCGAAAGAAACTGGTTTGTGTAACAGAGCAACAAAAATAAAAGTTTATGTTGAAAATCAAAAAGACAATGGAAATAAAACAAGAAAAAATAAGAATATAAGAAAATCGCCCAAGAGCAGGTAAAGTGGAAAAGGGTTAAAGTACAAACTTTATATTTAAAACTGAAGAATAACGTTTTAAAAGACACTATTCATGATGCATTGCTTTTTGGAAAAACGCTTTAACTTACATCGCTATTTTGGATATGATACGTTTTCCACTAAAACAAATTCTAAACAGTAAATTAACAATTAATTTAAAATTTAATTTTTTTAACTTTTTGCACAAAAGTTTTTATAATAATTATTTTTGATAAACTCAAAAAATATTAGAAATTAATAATCTTGCCTTTAAAACCCCGCTTTTTTGCTCTCCTAAAACATGTTATTCGCTGATTTGCGTCAATTATGTTACTTATATTAAATAACTTTGATTGGTTATCAGTAAGTATTCCCCACCCCTTCTGTTGAATGAGTGTATACTAAGTTAGTCATTCCGTGTGAAACTTTTTAAATATTGTTCTAAGATATTATATATTCTGACACTATTAATATTTATGTAGGACACTATATATTCTGGTATTCTTAACCACGTCAGTCTGTCTATATATCGGTATATCGAAAACACGCTAACTTTCGAACAACTCAAAAGAAATTAACAATATTGCTTCTAGTTACACGCAGAGAAAAAACAAGTTTAAATATGTTCACCTCCAACAAAACTATTTTTAGAGAAAATTTCAAACATATTATGTTTAATTTAGATATCATATTGTCACCGACAACCATATTATTGTTAAAAAAAAAGTACTCCATCAAAAAGAACACAACCACACTATGGTTGGCTCTTAGCATGTTATGGTTTAATATGACAATAATTTGTTTTAAAATTAACAATAGTATTTTGATATTTTCCAAGAGCAACATGCTATGGTTGAAAACCATGATCGGAGGCAACCATAATAATTTTGTTGTAAGTCTCAGAGTTATTTTCGATAAAAATTTAAGTTTCCAATATTAATTCCATATATGTAGGTACCCAGGTACGTTGCAATTCACATAAGGGTTAAACATGTTTTTTCTCTGGGTGTATCCAAAGCAGTGTGGAATAAAAATTCACCAAAATCAGTTCAGAAAGTACTTAAAACTTATACAACTTATAAATTATACAATTTAAGCACTAGCATCTAAGGCTATCAAAACCATTTTTACAATAAAAAAATTACACAATAAAAATTTAAATAAGGGCCTTATTCCGTTAACCCTTAACTACCCAGTAAGCTTTTGTAACGTAACTGGCCAGTAGTGTCCGACGGGCTCATTAAAACAATTAATGATATTTTAAGAAAAACAAAGACAGTATAAATTAGAAAAATGTTTTATTTATATTATATACTTAGGTATTTTGTTTATTTAACTTTAATTAGTTATTTTTTAAACAACCATTACAAATAATGAGTGCTATTTTTGTCAAGGTAATAGAGCCTAAATTTCTTCAATGTAATTAAAATTAAATTTTTTATTACAATAGCTATTTGTTTTTTACAGAGTGTTCAGAACAGGCATGCCGGGTGCATTTCTCGCAGCACTGTTTGGAAGTTCTAGATATTTTTGAGGGGCAAATATGACAAGACTTCTTTCGTTTTGAATCAGGTTCAGATGATTGACCAGCTCAATATATTTAAATAAACAAGACATTAATGTGTCTATTGCACACTTGTTTGTTGAGGCGCTACTTTTTTAGATTATTGATAATAAATAATAAACTATTTATGCTACAAATATTCTGATTGCGCATTTCTATTCCCAAGACCATCGGGGTAGAATAGGTAAAACGTGTTTTCTCTAATAAATACTTCAGCTTTTACTAGCAATGGAATTCAAAAATGTGTCCGCGAGACACTTGTGGGTAGTTAAGGGTTAAACACAACACAACGCCTAAAATTTCATTGAAAACAAAAACAAATTAAATAATATATTTTATAATTTTGTTCTTACTTTCTTTAGAAATTCAAATATCATACTGTTCAATTGCATGAAGATCGGTCCATAATTTACTATAGCACCTCTATAAAGCCTACTCCCGCAAAAAAGTTTAATATTCGTAAGACCGTAACAAAGAATTTGGTACGTCACTGGATTAAATGACTACACACTATCATTTCGTGAAGATCGGTCAATATTTTACTATTCGCCCCATATAAACCTTGCTCTCGGAAATTAATTAAGAACGCCTAAAACCGTATCAGATATGGGATATTACGGTAAAATTTGTTGCATCTTAGTTTCATATGGCCACAAAAAATATTATGCAATTTTGTGATATCCGGTCCACAATTTACATTAGTTCCCATATAAAGCAGCCTTCTGAAATTCACTTTAAACGCTAAAACTTATTTTACTGCTGAATTTTATTTTATTGAAATTTATGTTTTTTAGTACCAGAAATCGCTCTACAGAATTTTGGTATAATTGAGCCCCTCATGAAAACCATTTACATAAGTTCTGCTTAAACTGTAAGAACCATGATATTTTACTTAAGCTAGTTTAAATTTCCAAAGATAAAAGCATACAACTTTCTGATTATCGGTCAATGACTTAATATAGGTCCAAAACACAACCAATTTTAATGCTGACGTTCGTTTTATAAAGATAAATTAATAATATATAGATATCATATAGAGCCCATTCCTGATTAATTCGAACTGTCGGTGAAGGGTATCATCACAGCCGAATAAAGCAGTCTTACTAGTTTTTTTTAACAGTTAAAGTCGTTACAGATTATGACATATCTACATAGAAAAGACTTTCTGTAGTTTTTTGTCTATTAAAAAACCTGTTGAAAAATAATTTGATAATTGAATCAATTATTTTTAAGTTAAATAAAAAATCAAAAAACATTTAGATTTAACCCATTATAGGTCACTGTACTCAAGCAAAAACAAAGAATTTTTAATTGTTGTACCGTTATTTATGTTTACAACAATAATACCAACAGCAGCTAAAAGAGGATTTGGGTTTCTTTTTTATTTTTGGGTACAAAAACATAAGTCTGTTTTGTGTCACGAAAACAGTGTGAAGGTATGAACACTATTTTGATAATATTGAAAACAATATTGGATTTTTTTTTTTGATAATTTTTAATTTTTATAATTAAAATCGTATCAGAATAACTCACAGACAAAAAACAAATCACTTACATAAACAAACAATAAAAGTAGAACAGTATAAAATTGACTGTTCTTGTTTGAGTACACTGACAACATGCACAGGCAAAAATTTTATTTTTTTTTAGATTTTAACTATGAGTAGATAACATTGTACGGCCAAAAAGTGATCAAAAGCCTTCAAAAAGCTGTTTATAGCATATCATGTGATGAAGAAGGAGTTGTTTAACGATTTCAAGTCTACCAAAAGACAAACCTGGTACAATTTAAGTTTTCGTAAATCTTGAAATCATTGACAACGACCAAAGCCTCCAGTTCTTGAAATCGAATCGACCTGGCCAAAATATTCCTTAAGATGAGCCAATGGTAACACAGTTTAACTACTATCCCGCTCAGCAATTCATTCAAGGCAGTCCAGTTCCATTCGGCTTCAAAAACTGGGTAGCGGCTATTGCTGTCAGTTAGATTTGTACTCAAAAAAATCGTATGTGGAATCTTGTGATCCATTTGTTTGGAGTAGTTGAACTGAACTGAACGAAATTATGGTGTTTTAAAACTTTGTTTAGATACAATCTTTATGTTGATCGTAGAAATTTAGAGTAACGTCTGGGTCAATGTTTGCAGATTAATCTCAAGATGGGGCTGGATTCTGTCCTTCAAAACTACAAAACCATCTACGGTCCAGTTTTTGTCATATAAGAGCTCGTTGGCAGTATAAGAAGTGATTAAAACACTTTGCATTGAAAAACAATGTTCTGTAAATTTTCATACATAACAGGTCAGTGTACTCAGTTGAGTACACCCCAAAAAATCAGTTAAAAATAATTTTTTTTTTCATTTTTTTTTTTATTTTATGTTTTTCTTAATAAAATTTTTAATGGGTTATTTTGAAAAAATTTTTTCAATTTAAATATTGATTAATAACAAAAAATCTTGATTCATTCTAAACTAAAGTGAGCGATAAAGCAAATTAAGGTTTATCCTACCTGGTAGGTTAAAGTGCAGTTGTAATAATCGAACACTTTTTATACGGCAGATAAAATCCTAACTTTAGCTATCGGTTAGTTGTGAAAACGGGCCTTAAACTCGTAGTATTGTTGTTGAGAATTTTCAAAACCTGAGCTTTATTTAACTAAATCGATTAATAAATTTTTTGCAATGCAATGTTTTTTGATAATTTTTTGTTTTTAATTTTAATTAAAATTAGCATTTAAAGAAGAAAAAAATATAAATATTAAATTTTTACAATTTTTAGTATTCAATAAAATCATTTTGGTGACTAGAGACAATTTTCGATTATTTCTATATACTCGGTTATATTGAAACGTTTATATCCATTATTAAAAAAATACTCTAAATATAAATTTACTAACAAAATTAACAACAGGATCGCCCAAAAAGGAACTACCGATGTTAAAAACGTATTACTTTTTAATTTATTATAAATATTTTTTTTTCAGGTTATAACTTTATTCTAAGACATTTATAACGAATACATACAGTCCACAATAAAGCGTTAAAATGATCGAATTTGTTTATTCTTGGCAGCGATCAGTTGTTATGACTTAGCGAAAATATCGTCAATACTTTAATTCAAGATAAGCACCTACGGTCATCCTGTTTAGGAATTTAGTCAGCTGTTTTGAGGTACAGGGCTTAGTAAGCTACTAAAGCTCATTCATTCCGTTGAATTTGTGGTTTTTAATTTTAAAAAAAATCTCTAAATAAAACCGGTTTTTTTTTTGTTGGTATTCAGTATAATTTTGAATTCAACAGCAACTATTGAGATAATGAAATACTTAATCACTTAATAGTATCTGACTGTAACATATTTTTTTTAAATGGAGCACTTTTTAGTATACAAAAACAATATATCAAGAAAATGTTTACAACACAGTTTTTTAAAATTAAATTTTAGGTCAATTTTAGGCAAAAAGTTTTGCTTGTTTCAATGAAAAAATTTATCAAATTTACTCTTTGCAAAATAGCACCTAATTAAAGGTATTTAATAATGAAATAATTAAATATTTTTTCATATTCAATAAAAAAAATATTTGAATCAAAGTAAATGCAGTATTTTTTCAACTCTTTTCCATTTGTAATTCTTATTCGCTTTGTAAAAAAGTTGCCTGGTGATATGTCCTAAGCAACCAGCGAAATGCGCATAGGAACTAGCTTATCTCCCCATAATAAATTTCAGTGTATTTATCTAATAATCAAAATTGGAAATTTAGTACATCATCATTAATAAATAAATAAATAATTAAAGATACGATAAACATTTTGTTTGATTTATTCAATATTTCCAATAATTTATTTTAACAAATTACGTAAACATTTTATTAAAAAAAAAAGTTTTTTTGGACAACAACTTTTTTTATTGACTCCATAAACTTGGCTGTTGACTAAAAATTCAATAATTATATATACAAACTTTTTTATCAATACCGCAAAAATCGCCATCGCTAAAAATTCAAAAAAATTTTTTATTAAATATGCAATTTTCGTTTTCATATATGAAAATTATTATTTTTTTCTGTGTACCTATTAAGCTGTATTCCTCTTATTCCTCTTTTTCTTTTAGTATTTGTACGACCTACACAGAAAAAAATTACGACAAATCAATTGTCATATTGAATACCAAATTCGTCAATACAATAAATTTTTTATTTGAAAAGGCATCAACAACCAAATTTGTAAATATAAAAAATATTTTTGTTAATTCAAATTGTTGATATTCAACAAATATTTTTTAATAACGAAGTTGTAATATTGAATAAAGTTTTTGGTAACAATTATATTAAAACTTTAATTACAAATTTTTCTTATTAATAAAATATTTTGTTGAGAACTAGCTTATTGCCTTTGGAAAGAATGAAATACATCTAAATTATTTCTTTAATTCATTTTTATTGAAATATAAATTAAGAACTACATCACAAACACCATTAATATATATTTCAGCATACTGATTCAGACGTAGAACTGGATGCACAATAATGTTTAACTTCATAAAAGGGAATCTTGCCACAATTATAGACTTGTATTTGAAAACTAAAATTAACAAAAGACCCATTAAAATCTCTTAATTTTTCAAACCACAACTTTACTTACCCCTAAGATGGATTTAGTTTTTCAATAATCTGCCTATTAAAACCCAAAATGTTAATAAAAAAAATATTTATTGACACAAAATAAATTTTATTATATGTTTTTATTTTTTAACTAAAACAAATTGTTAATATAAAAATTGTTAAATATATTTGGAAAACCTTAAACATTTTCATTAATTACTTAATAACTCTTGTTATTTTTTTCTGAGTACCACAGTAACATTCATTAGCTTTCAAAAAATTGCTTCAACTCCGAAATGCATATAATCAATTGTAAATATCTGCGTCCAAAAAAATTTCTGTCAAAGGCGCATAATGCTAAATGTGTAACACTTGTAATCTTAGTATTCTTCAGAACTCATTTTTGTTTGATAATTTTATTTATAAAAATGTGTTACCCCGTTTTATTTTTTTTTTGCTTATCCAACCCTCCTGGGTAAATGCTTTAATTTCCTTTCAGTTCTTTTTCATGTAAGCACTTGCATTTAACTATCATTTAAAATAAAAATAAAGTTAAATTTGCAAAGTCAGAAAAGGTAAGAGAATAAATGAGAGGGTGGAAGAGAATAGGTAAACAAATAAGAAGAAAAGAATATTTAATTAAAAAAAAAAAAAAATATCAAGAAAAAAGTGGCATGTATTTATTGTACCTTGTCTACAGTAATGAATAAATATTACATAAAATAAAGAACAAAGTACATCATACACATTTATATACCACATAAATGCATACAAACATATATAGTACATTAGTGTGTCCCACCTACATATGTATAAAAAGCTACACTATCGAAAGTGGTATCAAAATTTGTGGCATTTTAGAGTGATTAGAAAAAAATTTATCAAACTAACAGATCGTGTCATCATGTGTTCTCTATCGATCTATGGAGACGCGTCGGTCTGTCTGCATTAACGGAGTCGAAAATGTTTCAAATTTTCAAAGAACGTTACAATTTGTGTCTTCTAGTATAGTTATATTTTGACTTAAAGGGTTTTTTTGGTAGTCTACGATCAACTAAGCAAATTTTGAGACGTCGTACGTTACGAAAAGCAAAATAAATTTTTTCGGGACACACTAATGCACATAGCTTGAATGTATTTAAAATAAAGACATATTCATGCCACTATTCTCTTTCATGTGTGGTGATGATAAAACGGATTCTGGCGCTACAACTTGGTACGACAAACAGTTGGATGTCTGTGCTGCACTTTATTTGCCTCATGTTGCACATCCTTTATTTACATGAATGAGTAATGAGTGACTTGAAGTTGAATAAGTAAACGAGTTAATGGGAATGATAAGCAAACTGTAATATTGTTAAGTGTTATAACTTTCTTCATTTGTTTTGTGATTTGAGACAAATGAACTTTTTTATGTTTGATGTAAAACAAATTTTTTTATTAATATTTTCTTATAAAGTTTTACTGTTTTTAAGAATGTTCTTATAAAAACGCTGTTATATATAAATATAACAAAAAGTTTTCAGAGGATTATCTTATTTTTTTTTTTATTATAATAGACGGATCTATTACAATAATGCGTAGGTGGCATACCTCTATCCGATGGTCCATATTTTCAATGACTTTGATTAACCCATTATTGTCCTTCCGGTAATTTTACTTATCAGTTCTTTAGTAAAGTATTAATCCTATCGTATAAAAAATATCTAACTTTCGTTGGGCTTATACTTTAACTTAATATATTTGAAGAAAACAATATGAAGGATATTTATTTTTTGTTATCCTTTCGCGTTTAGGAAGGATTTTCGTTTAGCTCCAAAAAAAATACCATATTTTGAATCAAATACAAAAATTATGTTAAAAATAATATTGGTTTTCTACTACTGTTTCTAAACCTTCATTTCGGCTACTTTTATTATGTACATAATTCAATTTGATTTACTTATTCTAAAAGTTTGAAATAACATCAACTATCGTTGTGGTAATTTTACTTACCATTGGGCAAAAACATATAGCAAATTAGGCAAGATTTAATAGAATCGTGAACAAACGCATATCAATTTTTTTATACACTTTGGTTGGTTCAAGGCTCATTGAATGATGTGGTTCAATGGCAAATTCAATTCGCCGCAGTTTGTTCACCGTAAGCTAAATTGATCAGAAGTTTTACATGGTAAATAAGGCGAATTAACTACATGTGAACATTAGAGATCCGCTGACTATTTTTTGCTCCGTGTATTTTGTTCTAATTCGATCTTACAAGTTTGCCAAACATTTTAGTTTGCCTTGGGTTTTTTGACAAATAAACAAAATATTTTTCAGAGCGAATTCGGGCGAGTTATGAATTTGCCTACGGTATTAAAAAGTTTTGCGTTCCAAATAAAATGGTCTAATAAAGTGTGCTTCATCGTGAGGTTTGATTTATAATGTTATATAAAACACAAAAATTTTAAAGTGAACTAAAAATTTCGGAAGGGCGACTCGATCGAGCATAGCGATTAGTTTCTCGCGAACAACACGAGTAATGTTGGATTCCAAAGCTTAAATTTATGTATTAAAAAAAAAATTGCGGAAAAAAACACAACGTTCCATCTTCGTTAACTTCGGTATTTATTAAAAGTTTCAGTCTGTCAAACGAAACACTTCCGAACATGTCGAGTGCCGATTTTCTTTGTTGTTTTCAACTTTTTTTGTTTCAACGTTTTTGCTTCTGCCTTCACTACGACTGTTTTCATTTAATGAATCAGAAGTAAATGCAACGGTTTATTTTCGTCCAATGAAAAATCAGAAAGTGGAAGAAAAAGCAATTTTTTGATTTTGACTGCAGCTTTTTAAACCCTGGTTAGAACACGATTCAGGGTAACTGGTTGGCCGACCTCATTTTCGAAGAAGTACGGCCCAATGACGGAGAAATGAACGAAATGCATTTCAATTTCAACGCCCATTTTGGTAAAAGGCTTTCACAATCTTAACACGCTGCTCAATTGTGTACCTCCCACTGGTTGATTTTGTCAAATTTAGTTGGGCAAGAAACTTGACGTTAAGGTGTGACTCACAATTTATATCGTGCATTATGGTTGGACCACCTTTTATATTTAAAAGGTGTAAAAGCAATGGGGTCTTTTTGCATATGCTCGTTTGCATTTGTTGTTTTCATAGCCTTCGCGACATCAGACGAACGAGCATGCTGAAATCAGAATTTGAAAGAACTCCTTTTTCGTCTACAGTGGCAAAATGTACGAAAACTCATTATCAAAATAAGGAGCGATTTATGTAAAACATCTCTTTTAGACCAACAACAAAATTATAATGGTACATCCAAAATTGTCCGAACGATCCAAATATGCTCCAGTATCGAAAATTATTTTCTTAATATACACAAGAGTTATCATATGGTATGATTTGCCGACTTATTTTGAGAAAATATTACTTCAAATTAATCACCCTTATCGTGGTTGGCGTATTTAAAATACGCCTACGACTGTTTGCTAATAGAGTAAAGAAAATAAGTTCACCTTCTCTTTAATCTATTACGAAACAGTCGCAGGCGTATTTTAAATACGCCAACCACGATAAGGGTGAATAATAAATAAAATCGGTTCACTTTTACACAAATTACAAGTTCTGAGACAAATCCACACGTTAAAGACTAGATTTTTGCTGTAGTACAAGTAGAGAAAACTTTTGTATCTCCATTAGTTTGTTTTAAATATTAAGAAATTTTGCGAGCAGATTAGTATGCTTAACGATACCTTTGCATGTTGCTGCTATTCAAACTATGTGTACAGGTATGTAATTAAAACTTAAAACTATAAGTTAAATGTGCAAGGTATGATTTAATTAAATAGTTTCGTCTTTATCTTTTAAGTTGTGGTTTATTCATTTATTTGCGAAAATATGTTTGTTTACCTCGACAGCTGCTAGGGTATGGGTGAGGTGAACCCGGTGAAAACGGTAGGCGCTCTGGCGGCGCACTGCTAGGTGGTGGTGCAAACCAGGCGCTCGCTGGGATATAGTGGCACACTTTTTCCTTCCTTTGGGCGACCAAACACGAATTTATCGCCAGTAGGTTGGCTAAAAACAAAAACCCTAAGACACCTGTTGGTCAACTCACAAAATAAACACACTTTAGGGGTTGGTTTTGTTGGTCAACGTTGTGACCTCTGTTTATTTGCCAAGGTTTTACAAGTTCACAGCACTTGCACAAGGTGATTCGTATGTGTTTCTGTACAAAGTTTGGTTGAGGGTTTTGTTACTTTTGGACAGCTAGTTTTAATTAATTTTGGTTTTGTTTGATTGTTTTTTTAAAGAAAAAAGGTTGATTTGTTGTTTATGGCTCAGTATACAAAGTAAAAGTGAACAAAAAAAGTATAATCATTTAGAGTGACAGTTGTCAAAAAACTCTCCACTCGAAGTTGCCACATCGTCGCCGGCAAGGATGGACACACACGACATGTTCAATGTTCCATGTTCCACAATAATGCGATGTGCGTTGTGCGTTAGTGCGAACTTGCAAGTGCGCGGTGCGAACATGCCGCCCACCTTGCACCTATTGTGCAAATAAAGAGAAACATGGGTATTAATGTATCAAAATTTACAAAAAAATGTAATGCGAATTCAATTATTTACAAAGATTTCAAATATTAATTCAGTTAGTACTCTAAGTTACAAAAATAAAAAATATAAAATATATGAGATCAAAAATAAGCCTTTTTTTTCCTTATCTGCTTTCTTACGGCTGATCACTGCGCCACCGCTCGAGCCTCCCCAAAGATGGCTAGACCAAAAATAGTAGGCTGCTGGTAAAGTCCGCCTGGCCTGCCATTCGCCATGCCATTAAAAACCAGGTGAGCTACATCAGCTCCCAGGATAAGGTAGTACCCCAAACTCCAGCACCAATTCCTGTTCGCCAAACGAGCGTCGCGCACACCTAAGAGCTCAGTGGGATCTACCTTTCTCCTCGGACTACGCCCATACTCTTTATCCTCCACCACACAGAGCACGTCAAGTTTACGCCCCTCCAACTGGCTGTGACAAATGGTCACCCGTGTGCGGCCTTGCTGTATATCGCAGTACAAAGCTCTGGCTTCATCGGCCATGATCGAGGACCGAGCCACATTGGGGTTAATCAAAACTCGTGTCCATTGATATGGCGCATCGAGACCGGCCTTGATTGCGACATCTGCCGTCATCGGTACCCAGATCCGGCCGGCCCCTAACGGGTGCAGCCACGTGTGGTGGTCCTGATCGCATCGTCGACACCGGTCTATGCTTTTGCATGTGCTGCGGTGGTGAGTTTGTGCTAGGCAATTAGAGCATAACGAGTGGTGGGCCACGACTCTCAATTTGTTCTCCACGCTCATACAAATGAATCGGGTGCACTGGCGAATGGCATGGAACCTGTTGCACAGTGTGCAGGGAAAATTGGGGTTGAAAAACCCGTCACACATGATGAAATACTGAAATGGAATGGAGTATTTTAGACTTGTTTACGAAGCAAGAAGGGTAAATTATTTCGAGGACGTGAGTGAGGTTTAGGTGGTTACGTGAAATACGTGATTATGTAAAGTGGGGCAGTAGGACAAGTTTATGAATTGGCCTAGTAATATTTCCCTTTTGGGTTTTTAAATCTACTACTCGGACCCTATTATCAGAACCACGGTAGACCTTTAAGACACGACCTAATCGCCATTCAGTGAGGCCCGCCGGCTCGTTCTTCAGAACCACAATGTCGCCATCCTTGAGATCTTGCTGAGGAGTTTTCCATTTGTTACGCTTATGTAGCTCCTTCAGGTACTCATGTTTCCAACGATGGCATAACTCCTGCTGCATTGCTTTGACCTTACGCCAGCGGTTTATATGGTTTTTAACAGGTGACAGTTCTTCGGGTTCGGCCGGTGTTATTATAGCTGAGCCGATGAGGAAGTGACCTGGCGTTAGGGCTGTCGGTTCGTCCACAGTATCCGGCAACACACCTAAAGGACGCGAATTAAGGCAGGCTTCTATATTTGCGAGAATAGTGGAGAATTCCTCAAACGTGTGTTTCATTTGGCCAGCGATTTTCTTAAGATGCGTTTTACAACTTTTCACGCCAGCCTCCCAGAGACCGCCCATATGGGGGGCCGAGGCTGGTATAAAGTGCCACGACAGTTTCTGGTGCTCATATTTCGTGATAGCGTCATCTCTAAACTGTTTCACCCTAGCTTCAAAATTCGCATCGGGTTGTTTAGCCGCCCCCACGAAATTGCGGCCATTATCGGAAAACATTTTGTTGGGACAACCTCGACGAGCAATAAATCGGGCCAGAGCCGCTAAAAAGGCTGGAGTGCTTAAGTCGCTTACTGCCTCGAGGTGAATTGCCTTAGTGGAGAAACAAATAAAAAGGCACACGTAACCCTTAGTGATTTTGCAGCACCGTCCCGTAAAACTTTTAATTTCAAACGGGCCTGCAAAGTCAACACCTGTATTTGAAAAAGGTCGGCTAAGGGACGTCCTTTCCTCCGGTAAAGGGGCCATTATCTGCTCCTGCAACTTCTTCCGATGTAAAGCACAAGTTCTACAATTATGAAGCACGGTTTTCACTAGGTTTTTCGCCTTCAATATCCAACATTCGTGACGAATTAAATTTAATACTAAACGCGGGCCACCGTGACACGATAATTTATGAACAAATTCGACATAAAGGCGAGCTAATTTACTGCCGTAGGCAAGAATAATGGGATGTCGTTCATTATATGACAGGCAAGAGGTGGAACCCAGGCGACCATTCGCTCTAATAATGTCGTCTTTGTCTAGAAATGGCGTGAGTGCTAGTAAAGGGCTACGAGATTCCAATTTCCTTACCGATTTCAACGCCTGGTACTCACTTGTGAAATGCCGTTGTTGGGACAAGAAAAACAAGCGGTTTCTAACGAAAACTAATTCTTGAGCCGAGATTTTTCTGGAGCCGAACATTTGATTTCTCTTTTTCTTAGCAAGATGGCAGAATCGGAACACATAGGCTAACACATGATATGCTCTAGGCAAGCATGAGAAACGTTCAAGCATATCTTCGTTTTCGGTCGATCTAGCAACAAGAACCTGTACCTTTTTTGACTCCTGTGCTGTGTCGAACTCTTTGTCACCTAGTCTCGTATGAGCCACTCGGGCCCATGCCACCAAAGTTTGCTTTCTTTTAACTCCGAAGGTATCAGCCCCCGGGTTGCTAGATCGGCAGGGTTTTGACCTGAAATCACGTGAAACCAATTTTTGTTTCCTACCTTTTCTAAGATGGACGCTACTCTATTCGCTACAAAAGTCTTCCAACTACATGGCGGTTTTCGTAACCATGCTAGTACTATCGTTGAATCGGACCACAAATAGAGGGAATGCGCACCAATGTTAATCGTAGGAACTACATGTTTTACTAGGCTTGCTAACAGGACCGCCCCACACAACTCTAATCGTGGTAAAGACGGTTTTTTCAACGGAGCCACTTTTGTCTTGCTAATGAGCAAACTTGTAAAAACCTCGTTTCCCTTGCTAACTCTTATGTACAATGTGGCTGCGTACGCCAATTCTGATGAATCGCAAAACCCATGAAACTCAACATTGCAGGATGGCGAATATTGAACCCAACGCGTAAGCTTAATCGAATCTATCTCATTGTATCTTGAAACAAAATCCTGCCATTTTTTCAAAGCTAACGGCTTATTTGCCTCATCCCATTCTACTTTATCGAGCCACATTTGCTGCATCAAAATTTTCGCTGTAACTACAACTGGAGCTAGCCACCCTGCTGGATCAAAAAGCCTAGCGATAATCGACAGAACTTCCCTTTTCGTATAACACTGCTTTACTTTGATTTTTTCAGTGGTAAAGTAGAATGTATCATCCGCCGCATTCCACCGAATGCCTAGAGTTTTTGTGGTGCTCTTGTCATCAAGAGCCAAAAATGATTCATTAAACAGATGGTCTTTGGGCAAATTTTTTAAAATTTCCTTCGAGTTTGAAGTCCATTTTTTCAACTCAAACCCTGCTGTTTCTAATATGCCAATTAATTGGCTACGTGCTTCTAACGCATCTGAAATAGAATGAGCTCCCACTAGAGCATCATCCACGTACATGGACTCACGAAGAATTCGAGCACCAATAGGGAAACGCTTCTCTTCATCACTAGCTAACTGAATGAGGGTTCTTAGGGCCAAAAAGGGAGCACAATTTACGCCAAACGTAACTGTGTTCAGCTGATAATCTTCTACCTCATTATCCTCAGAAACACGAAAAACTATTTTCTGCCAGTGCCTATGCTCACGTTTCACCAAAATCTGGCGGTACATTTTTGATATATCCGCATTGAAAACAAACTGAAACAATCTCCATTTAAGGACTAAACTCACTAAATCAGCTTGTAAAACTGGGCCAGTATACAACAAATCATTGAGACTTTTCCCACTTGAAGAAGCACTTGATGCGTTAAAAACCACCCTTAGCTTTGTTGTTGTACTTTCTGGCTTAAAAACGCCATGATGTGGTAAATAATAACTTGGACTACCTGAAGTGTATTCAACCCTTTCCATATGCCCCAATGTTATGTATTCTTTAAGGACCTCATCATACTGAGCCTTGCGCTCAGAATTGCGCAATAATGATTTCTCATTTCTTAAAAATTGACAAATCGCAATATGTCTATTATGACCTAGCGTTTTGATGTCACCTTTAAAGGGAAGACTCACAACGTATCTTCCTTCAGAATTTCGCACAGTAGTGGAGCTGTAGGTCTCCTCACATATTTTATCCTCATCTGATAAGCTATGGTTTTGAGACACTTCCTCCAATTCCCAAAACTTTGACAACTGGTCGTTAATAGAAACGTTTGTCATATGAGCCATTCTAACTATTCGTGTGGAAACTCCCCGTCTCGTTGGACCCGTGACAATCCAGCCAAAAATGGTCTCTTGAGCCACCAATGATTCAAAAATACCATGTTTCACTCCACCACGAAGAATTGACGGATAAAGATCACCTCCTAACAACAAATCTACTTCACTGCTTTCAAAAAATTTTGGATCGGCATAGCTTAACTTCGGTGGTACAAAATTTTCCGGGGGAACAAAGGAATGTGTAGGGATACTGCCCGTTACACGAGAAACCACTAACGCTTGTACATTGAGAGACACGTTCTCGTCAAAAAGCGACACAATTGTAAACATTGCCATTTTCGAAGATCTACTGATTATTTCCCCTCCTAACCCTGTGACTTCCGCAAAAACAGGATTAGTAGGTAGCCTCAACAATTTTTGTATTCTCTCCGAAACAAAACTTTCATCTGAACAGGGATCTATTAATGCTCGCACCTTGTAACTATTACCAAAACTGCTAACATTAACCCAAGCTGTGGCTAACATAACTTTTTTCGTGACTGTAGTATGATGCGATTGAACCCCTCTAGACGTACTCGCAACTTCAGATAACTGTGGCTGACTATTGTTGACCTGACTTTCACCTTGAGAACTATTACTCGACCGGGGCTGATTGCTAGTACTACTCCTTACGAATTCCTTATGCATCAATGTATGATGCTTTTTCTTGCACTTTGAACAACTATTAGGACTATTACACTCCCCATACATATGACCGATTGTTAGGCAATTAAAACAAAATCGAAATTTTTTCAAAGTTGAAACACGATTTCTATAGTCCATACCAAGAAATTTATTGCAAGAGCTAATTTTGTGATTTTCCTTGCATAATTTGCATGAAATTGAATCAACTTTAGTATGATGGGCCTTAAATGGCTTAACTTTCGTAGCCGTTTGATTAGTGTTAGAAGAACCTGATTGGGAACCACTGGCTGCTACCCCACCGGCCAATCTAATATCAGAAACACTCTCAAGGGCATGAAATCTGTCTGTCAAAAAACTGTTCAATTCTTCCCACTTGGGAACCTCTGTTTTATTTTTTACTGATTGCTCCCAAAGATTTAAAGTGCATTCTGAAAGCCGCGATGAGCACTGGAACACAAAAATTGGGTCCCATGAATTAATGTCAACATTGTATAACTTTAATACCGATATGCAATTGTTTATTTCTCTTTGCAATCTTTTGATTTCCGAGGCCACCTCTTGTTGGCATGGTGCCAAATTAAACAATACTTTAAGTTGACTATTAATTAACACCCGTTTATTTTCATACTGGGATGTAAGATTGCTCCATGCAATTTCAAAATTTTCGGCAGTTAAAGCAATATTTCTATTGATGTCTCTAGCCTCACCGTCCGTTTTTCTAAACAAATAAAATAATTTTTCAACAGGGCTTAGTCGCGTATTGTTTATGTAAATTGCCGTAAACATGTCCCTAAATGTGGGCCACGATACATAATCCCCATAAAACACGCCAGTATCACACGGTGGTACAGGTATAGAACTATGAAGGTTGGGAACCACTGTTTCTTCACTATTTTTATTTTCATCGTCTAATGCCTGTTTTGCTTTTGCCAGAATATTAATACACCTCACATAAGTTTTCCGAACTTGCGAATACTTTGCCTGAATCGCCGCCGCCTCTTTTTTAGTATCTGCATTTTCAGCAGAACACTCATCGTACAATTTTTTATATTTTTCCCAACTTTTATTTAATTCGCTTTTCTCAAATTCAAAGGCATCGGCCGTATAACTAGAAAAGTCCTCTTTTTTAAACATAACCTCAAACCCGGTCACTTCATCCCCCGCTCGAATAAATTTCTCAATGCTCGTCATTGTTTTTTATTCAAGAAGCAATAATGCCGAACAACAACAACAAAAGGAAACACTTTAAAAATCGCACAAAAAAAATAAACCAATATGAAAAACGAGTAACAATTACAAAAACGCGCCACTACTGTTTTCCAGCGAGTTTAATAATTGCGAAAAACAAATGCTTGTTAAACGTAACAACAAACGGGCGAGTAACTGTCCGCACAAATAAAAGATGGCCTTTATGAAAAATTTTTTTTTCCAAATTAAATGGCGCCCACCTAACCTCACTTTCACCGAAACACGCTTAAGATTTTGAAACACACTGTATGTATAATTTAAATCCAATGTACGTACCTTTATTTTTTCTATTTTTTAACGGGCGAAGGACCAAATGTTTACCTCGACAGCTGCTAGGGTATGGGTGAGGTGAACCCGGTGAAAACGGTAGGCGCTCTGGCGGCGCACTGCTAGGTGGTGGTGCAAACCAGGCGCTCGCTGGGATATAGTGGCACACTTTTTCCTTCCTTTGGGCGACCAAACACGAATTTATCGCCAGTAGGTTGGCTAAAAACAAAAACCCTAAGACACCTGTTGGTCAACTCACAAAATAAACACACTTTAGGGGTTGGTTTTGTTGGTCAACGTTGTGACCTCTGTTTATTTGCCAAGGTTTTACAAGTTCACAGCACTTGCACAAGGTGATTCGTATGTGTTTCTGTACAAAGTTTGGTTGAGGGTTTTGTTACTTTTGGACAGCTAGTTTTAATTAATTTTGGTTTTGTTTGATTGTTTTTTTAAAGAAAAAAGGTTGATTTGTTGTTTATGGCTCAGTATACAAAGTAAAAGTGAACAAAAAAAGTATAATCATTTAGAGTGACAGTTGTCAAAAAACTCTCCACTCGAAGTTGCCACATCGTCGCCGGCAAGGATGGACACACACGACATGTTCAATGTTCCATGTTCCACAATAATGCGATGTGCGTTGTGCGTTAGTGCGAACTTGCAAGTGCGCGGTGCGAACAATGTTCAAGATGTGGTATCAACAGTATTGCGACCGGAACTATCGACGTTTGGCGATAAGCTTGATTCTAGCAATCGATCTGTCAGTTAGACTCCTCAGTTGTTCAAGCTGACACTTCTCGATTATTTCCTGTAGGGATACTTGAAGCCATTAATTTATGCTGATAAATCAGCAACAATTGACGCCTTTGAGACGATTAAGGTTGTGTTATTCGTGATATAAGGACAGTAATGCCCGAAAAATGGTACAAAATTAGACGTGCAGAAAGCGGTGCGCAAGAACAGTCGCGGTACCCATATCCGTGAAATCATTATCAAATGTTTTCTATATCTCTTGGTAAAATTACATTTTTGTATTTTATTTTGCAATTTCAAGCTTAATCGGGGTTAAAAAACATTCTTTACAAATTTTAGTTGTGTTCCTTTTTTATGACTTCTCATAATATGTTTTGCAAAAAGTTAATAAAATTGCTGTTTTGTTTAATTTAAGCTAATTTCTTAAGCCACTTTACTTGAATTAAATTGTCAACTTAACGAAATCTCAAAGATCACATTAATGAAAAATAAATGTCGGTCTTTAGGGCGCTGCGAAATATGGCCCTAAAAAATAAATGAAAATTGGCCCCAAATTTGGGATATTTTTCATAATGCAATATAACACCATTTTTTTAATGCAAAATTACCCCAAAAAATTATAAATAACTCTAAAAATTAAGTAAAATATCACCCTAAATTTGGGGTTATTCCGTATAAAAAATTATCTCAAAATTTATAGTGAATTTTAATCCCAAAAAAGAACACAAAGAAAGTTATATAAAATGTTTTTTGTGGAGTTCATATGCCCGAAACTAAAAATCCCAAATTTAGAATCCCGATTTTAAAATAAGAATAATTTTACAGTGTTGGTTTTAAAAATCGTACGATTGATAGCATGGTTGGGCTTTCAGCCATGCGCAAGGATTTTTTTCTCTATGGTTTAACGAACACTGGTTTTGCTTACTAAAGCTTTACGTTATTTGATTTGATTGATTTGATTTTTCATTTCTTAAAATTTGCATTTTTTATTAGTAAATGAATTTATGTATTAGCATCTAAAATTTTTCTCAGCCAAACATAACATATTGGTCTTCTTACATTTTCTTTTATTTAATTGTTTTAAGTTTTCCAACACAGAATTTAGATGTGAAAAGATTCCCAGTAATTTTATTGTAATTAAAAAGGAATAAAAAGTTTTCGTATGAGTAGGATTATCGTAGATTTAAAAAAAAGTAAATACACTGTCATGGATGTAGATTTGGTTAAATTCCTGCTAAAAAAATAAATTTTGCAAAAAAAAAAAAAAAGTATTGATTTTAGTTAAAAAATTTGTGATATTAATTAAACAATTAACTAAATTTTCAACGGTTAAAAAAATAAAAGCATCAATTAAATACTTTTGGTTATTAACAACATTTTCTGCTGTAATGTTTTATTGATATAAGTCAGCGTTTAATTCTCTTGATTAAATTTTTAATTTAAACTGTTTTTATTTTCGATTAATGGTTTGATTGAAAACAAATTGAGACAATTTTTTTCTGTGTACATTTTGTCGAGTATTTTGAAATATTTTTGTAGGAGTTTTATTTCAAACAAACTTAATAGAAAATACCGAACAGATTGTAATAATAAAACGTTCTCAAAAACTGGTAAATTGTAAAGGGCAATGGTAATTTGGGTTTAAAAAATACAGCAAATAAAAATTTACTGATTGTAATTTACAAAAATTTAATTCTTTTTTTCGAATTTAAGAAACCCCTATTTAACTTTAAAACATTTTTAAACATTACGAACACAACTCTTTTTGCTGCTTTGCATTCATGACCGTAATAAAATTTCAAAGACCTTGAGAAAAACTTATGTTTTTATTGTGACTCCTTAAAAAATCTAAAAAAAAAACCACATAAAATTATTCTTCAACAAACGTCTTTTCGTATCCATAAATTTATGCAAATTTGTGCAGACACTCTGCCATGCGCAAGAAAAAAAAATCAAATTGTGAAATAAAATGCCAAAGATTGCAGTTTCTTTATGGCCCATTATATCAATTTATGAATAAACTTTCATAATATTCAGTCTACATATTTTCGAAACTGAGGCCAGATCCCAGCCAACAGTCTGTTATGGAACCAACACTTAAAGCCACAGGCAGGCTCTTTCTTCTTCATAAAACTTTTTCGTTTGCAAAACTTTTCAAGTTGATTGGCAAAATGAATACAAATAGAAATGGATTTTATGAATTATTTTTTTTCCAATTTCAATTATTTGCTTAGCAATTTCAATCAACTGAAATGCAACATTTTAGCTATAAAAATATTTTTATTTATCTTGTTTGTTATTTTGGCCAGAAACTTTTGGAAATTGCTTTTTACTGAAATAGTAACAAATAGATAAGAAAAAAATCAATGTTGGTTTTTTAATGGATTTTAAAATGGAGTTTATTTTGGAGTAGAGTTGGTATGTATCTTTATCTTTCAGATAAAATTACAGTTTACTGGGGGATATTTTTAAATAATTTGTAAAGTACTTGAGAAATATTGAAAAATATATTTTTCCTTAGATGCTCTAAAAACTACACATGAAAAGAATAACAATATTGAAAAATTTAATATTAATTTTCCGCTTTTCTGGAGTTTTTTCTGATTTTAATAGGAGGCCATCTAAGAGTCCGTAGAAAGTACTTGTAGTCAAAACAACCGTAAGATTTTATTTCAAGTGAAAAATCATTCCGAACGAACGCCAGGTACTCTGAACCAAATTTCATCGGTAGTATTAACTAAAAATTTGAATAAACCCTAAAATAAAAGTAGTTCAAACAGCTAAATTTTTTTTTTAATATAATCAAAATTAATTCAACTACACAAATTTCTTCACAACGGTTTTTGTTAAAAAACATATTTTAATGAAATGAATAAAATTTTGTTAAAAATATAGCTAAAGTTCTATTAAATACCCAAAAATTTTGTTAAATTAACCAGTAGTAAAACGATTTTATGGGAGCAACACATAAAAATTAGTGTGTCTCAAAAAAAGCATAATTTAAAAGCTTTTAGGGTAAAGTATTTTTGAGATTTTTTTCAGACTTTTCGGAAGAGATTTAGAGGTTGCACAAGTCAAATTTTAGCAAAAATTCGTGTCTGTCGACCTTTTTTAAGTTTTCTTCATAAATTTCTCAAAAACCACGATTTTCTCAATTTTAAGGAAATAATTTAAAAGAAAAATGTCTAGGCTTTATTTTGGTGTACACAGATTATAAGTTTTTGCAATGCATTTGCTCATTTATGCACCCTACATTATAATTTTTCGAAATTTTTCCATAAATTTAGAATAACACTTTATAACTTTTAAAATTTTTCTGAAAATTAAACAATGCAGTTTGAAAAAGCAATTTATGCTCAATAACTTCGAAATAAATATTTTTGAATTCGCTCTTACCGTTCCAGAGTAAAACCGGTTTTCGGATTAGTACTCAGTTTATGATACAGTCGAACAACCTTATAGTGAACTTCTATACAATGAAGTTCTCCTTATTATGAACTTAAATCAAGAACACAACTTTTTCGTTCCACTTTCAATGTATTTTGATCTCCGTATAATGAATTTCCATGAATTTTTCTTTACAATGAAAAAAATTTTGGAACCAAAAATACATTTTACGTGCGTTTTTGTCTAAATATAGTGAACTATTTTTTGGAGCTTTATTTTACAGTTGTTAGCAACACTATTTATTAAGAAAATAAGAAATGTACCGTAAATGAAAACAAAAAAGTTAATGATTTGACTTTAAACACCAGTTGCCCGAGTTCAGTGAACAAAAAGGACGCACCGGAGTAGCATTTCTCTTGAAAAAAGTAATTAGTAAGTAATAAAGTTGAAGAAGGGACATCAAAGAAAAAAGATATAAGTAGCTAAAGAGTTTGGAATTCTTCCCAGTACATTATCAAACATTTTAAAAAACAAATCAGTTATATGTATGTAGTTCAAACAAAATACCTGATTATTTTAAATAAATAAAAAACAAACAAAAAAAAATTTCTTTATAATGAAGTTGCTATATAGTGAAATAATTGTCTATCCCCGTGGAGATTCATTATTGGGAAGTTCGACTGTATTATAACTTATACCCAACAAACAAAAGAAAATAGAACGTTTTATTTTATATGAAGAATTTTTAATAATGTGCATTTTTTTAAATTTGTATTTATTTTAACTATGTAAATGGATATTCATACATACATTTGATGAAATTTCGTTAAAATAAACTAATTTGTTTTACTGTAAATAAATAAAATTCTTAAAACTGTCTAATGTACATTAAAAAATTGTAGATTTGAAGAATTTATATTAAATAGCTACAACAAATGTTTTATTAAAATGGAGTAAACCAATCAATTATAAAAATAACGCCCGTAAAATAAAAGAAATTTTGTTGAATTTAACAATTTTTTTTCGTAAAATCGAGTAGTCTTTAAAATGACAAACGGAATCTAAAATAGAATAAAGGAAAAAAATAACAAAAATTGGAATAAATTTGGAATTTTTATAGATTATTTTAACCCTTGTGTTAATACCCGGGTACCATGGTATCCACCTAAATATATGAACATGAAAAAAATGTATTAAGAATTCAAATTTTTAAACAAGCTTCTGGATCGTCGTTATTCAACTTAAAAGAAAGCGAATTCAGATTCAAGATTTATTTTTTTGCTCCTTTAATACGCAAAAAAATTTGCTTAAACTTTAACCATCACAACATGGGCACCCGGGTACCCTGGTACCGTATATAATACAATTCACTTTATGGGATAACACAAATACGTTTGAATTGCTCAAAAAAATAAATGAACTAATTCTGTATCATACAATTACTTAAGATAAGTTTCTAAAGCGTTAGTATTAAAATACGGGGAAGTCTCATTTAAATATCATGTGCTAACAAAAATGTTCAACTGTTATACTCAAATATACTGTCCTGTATAAAAAATTTAAAATTTTAGCCGTTATGCAATACAAAGTTAAAAAATCATATTTTAACATAAATATAAGTTAATACGCTTTTAAAAATTTTAAGAATTTTATTTCATTTTATAAAAATATTGATTACTAATACATTATAGTAAATGGGTACCCGGGTACCCCGGGTGCTAAATAAAGTGGATAAAGTTGGGTACTAACACAAGGGTTAAAAGAAAAACAAAATACGTTCCAAATATTATATTGAAACAGCAATAACAAACTAACATTTGTTTTTCAAGTCCTCGTCCATTATATGAAACATTTACTGCGAAACATTTGAGTTTGTTAATTAATATAGAATTGTTAGAAAGAAACAGTAAATACTAGAAAGAGCAAAATATAAAAAATGTAAACAAAGTTTTTTAGTTTTTTTTCTTGTTATGGTTTTGTTTCAGGGATGGCGTTGAGAATTTTTAAAGTTTTACCAACAACCTTTAAAAATTGTACTTTTTTACCCTAATTGTACAAAAAGATTTTTTTAGCTGAAATTAATTTCATTTATGTTCTTAAAAAACATCACCTAAAGGTATTATAAATCTTAGTTTAAAAAGTATCAACAAAAAAGTACAATTGTCATCCCTGTTCTGTTAGTTGTATTAAATGTTGCCAACTATTTGTTTATAAGAAAATTAAAAACAAAAAGCGGTAAATCGCTTAATTTGCCCATAAACCGCTGATGCAGCAACACTTTTAATATTTCAAGCTTGAAATGTCAATTTTAATTTGGACAATTTTACATTTTTTTGACATAACTTCATTTTTTATCGATAACTTTAGTAAAATGTTTGACAGTGTGCCATTTATCTTAATACAGCTAAACCCTTCGCACTTGGTAAATTTTTCTATTACTTTATATTTGCACTGTTCACCAAAACTTGAACAACGCATTAAAAATGTAGTGTCATAAGGGCTTAATAAAAGGGGAAAGACAAATGGAAAAGTGTACTTAGTTTCATCTACAAGCAGTTCTTGTGAGTTTGTTATTGAAAGAAAGAGAGAATGTAATGGAAAGAAAGAGAGAAGTCATACAAAATGTTTAAATGCTGCAAAACAAAAGTTTTATGCAGCGTCAAAAGAGAATTGAAGAAAGTTTATGCAGCAAATGTTTTGATTGAAAAACAGACAGATAAATAGTTAAAGTTGTGTAACAAAAGAAAGTACATGTGAAGTATTCTCTATTCAACGTGGTAAGAACTCGTTATTTTAGCTTTCCCTTTTTTTTACATAACCAGCAGAACAAACCACTAAAATTTAATGTTTTTAGGAATACTACTTCTTAAAGCAAACTGAAAGAAAATCACAATGCAATTATAAAACAAATATTTAAAGGTGGTGCGCAAACTGAAAAAATGTATAAAAGTTTTTTAAAACTTAAAATTTTGTATTCCCAAAAGTTACTTTGATAATAAACTGGCAAGTGCACGGCTTAAAAAAATGAAACTGGCAACTTGATTTATTTTTGCGAGAGCAATAAAGCAGGTTTTTTTTGTTTTTATTTTAGATTTTCTTAACCTACTTACAACTACAATTAATGTTTGAAGAATTCCAACCAAATGAAGTGGGGAATGTAAGAAAAGATAAACTCACTGTTTATTGTTCATGTTTTTGTTAAAAGTTTTATATTGTTACAAGTAGAACTGTTGCTTATAATTCTTATACGCTTAATAGTTTTATTTGGTTTAATATCTTTAGTATTCTAAAATCTTTGGATAAATTTTTCTGACAGTCTGGCCTAAGCAACCAGTGAAATGCGCATAGAATTAGCTTATCCTATCAACAATAAATTTCAGTGTTTTTATCATAATTAAAAATTAGGAATTAAGCACGACAAACAAAACCATAATATAGTTGAAGCTTCTTGATGGAGTACTAATTTAACCATAATCTAGTTGCCAGTGATAATAATATGGTTAAATTAAGCATAATATGTTTACAATTTTCTTTAAATATAGTTTTCTTGGAGTCAGGATATTTAGAAAAGAGAATCAAATCTTTTAGAAATGAGTTAAGAGGCCTTAAAAAAAATGAGACTTTCTTTTCTTTTTTTATATTTATCGCTGGCTACCTTCTCCACTTTGGTGGTGTTGGTATACAAATATTTCTGTCAGATTTGTCTTTTAAGTCGGATATTACGACCAAGAAAATGTCAATAACAGACACAAGGACGGATATAACTAGATCGTTTTAAAAATTTAATATGAGAATATCGTCGATATTTTGATACCGTTCGAAAGATAAATAATTTTTTCTCACACCAAATAATACATTGCTGTTGTATATTTTACTGTGGGGAGGATTAACATCTGCCAACTTTGTTTAAATCAACTACAGATAATCCGGATATCGATTAGGTACGGTAGAGAAGGTGGAATTATGTCAGGGGTGGGTGGAGGGTCAAAATGACTAGCAGTGTTAATTGAGTAGTCAACAGAGTCGTGTCAGCAGAAGAGAATTGACATAGAGTTAGCAGAGTAGTATTAACAGAGAGGTGTCAGCAGATCAAAAAATGTCAAATAAGGAAAACCGAAGTAAACAACCGATGCAATACAGCAGGCAATATGATGAGAGTTTCCCGCAAGTGGTTCAAACCAAAGTAGAAATGTAGCAGCTTAAAAATAACATTTATGTAGTTTTACGTTGGTATAAAAAGGGGGACTGGAAAGTGAGACGTTGTATCAGAGCCGTTCAGAATAAAAATAAACAAAGGAAAACAATACACAGAGCAAGTAGTTAAATAGTGGATTGATAACACTAATTCCTTGAAAGTGAAGAATAGGGCACTGGTTTTATATCAAGTTCAGCGAGGAGGATTTGTATATGACTTATCTTGACTGAGACTTACATCTGGTCTGGAAGGAGTGCAGACCACTCAGTAAGGGCTAAGCTGTAGGCACTTTTGAGGTTTACACCCACAAATCAGAGAGTCATAATGTTGTCTTGGAGTTACATTCAAGGTAACGAGGGTTAGGATTTAGTGGGCAGGAGTGGTAGGGCACTGGCACTGGTTATAAGGAAGGCTTCAATAGGCAGCAGAAGCTCCTCAAAAAATTGGTGTGAATAAAAATGTGTAAAAGAAAATAAACAAAACGCAGAATAATAAAGCCCACATGTATCAGATTTGCTTCTTGAGCTAAAAAACAATTAGAAGTTTTTGTTGTAAAATTAGCTTAGAGTTATTTAGCTGCTTTACACCCTTAGCCGACGATATGTTTATAATAGATTAAGCCTCTGATCGATGTGTTACAAATGCAAAGGGTGTTATTACCAAAATATTTTTATTACATAATATCTTCCTTTATTATCCTGAGCATATTTCCCAAACGTACCTGTACAGTGAAACACACATCTAAATGTGTAATGTAAAAGGTGTAAAATATTCAACAATAATTACTTTGTTAATTGCCCCAAACAGCAGAAGTACAGCTTTTAGGCAAATCTTTTTTATGTGTTCAGATATTAATATCACATGTTATAGTAATAATGTATGCAATGGATTTCCTAATGGAAATTATGTGTTAATTTGGAATTCAAACTGTAATAAGGAGCATCTATTTAACTGTGGGCAGCAGGAGTTTATACAAGAGAACTATTATTTTTATGTATAAAATCTAAACATTTCCTTTTATAATTTGGAATATGAAGATAAACTGTGCTATTTTTAAGAAGAGCAATATATATTTGAAAATAAGCAAATAATCTTAAATAACTTATCTTTGAATAAATGGTAAGAATTATTTTTTCTCTCTCTCTAATATTTTAAATTTTGTCTTAAACGGCATTTACAAAATTTTTTTTTTAATTGAATTCTCTTCTTTTTTTATCTATAAAAAAATTATTAAGAGATAACTTTTAGTTTAATTACTATTTTTTTATAATCTGTCCTTCCTTTCTTTCTGTTGTTTTCAAAAGACAAATTTAAATTTTGTATTGCAACAAAGTAAAAATTTTCAACATCCTGTAACTAAACAAAGGATAATTAAAGGAAAACACTAAAGTATTAAAAAGGGGCAAAAAATACTAAATGTAAAAGTAGATTACATTTTATCTTTTTTGCAGTGCAGTTTTCTGCAATTTTAAAGGTATCGAATCTGAAACAGGATTTTATTTAACCCATTAGAGGACAAACAAAAACTGGTCACAACTTTTTAATAAACAACTTTATTTATTAACAGAAGTATTAAAAATAACATAAAACGGAAAATATGAAAAAAAAAATTTTTTTTAACTGAGTTTTTGGGGTGTACTCTACTGAGTACAATGACCTCTTATGTATAAACATTTTCAAAATATTGTTGTTCAAAGTGTTATTAAGCACTTCTTATACTGCCGAAGAGCTCTTGTATGGAAAAAAATGCACCACAGATGGTTTTGTAGTTTGAGTAGGATACTGTCCAGCTCCTATAGCCCCACCCGGATAATCAAGCATTCGGTTGTCCCTGACATGGTGGACTACTGTCCCCTGGAACCTTTATTTGGTGCGGAGTACACAGCATATATGGCACATGTTAGTGTTCTGTCAGGTGAAACGACTTCCCTGGACCGGACCTAAGGGTATATACTGATGCTTCGCGAAAAGGATGAAGAGTGGGCGTGGTTTCTCCATACGGGAACAGGACGTAAAATTTCCTTTTCGTCTGCCGTTGAGGTTATATATAAATTTACTTATAGAAAGGCTGCCATTGCTTCCCTAGCGGATATCTATACGACATCTGAGTTAACTGTAGAATGTCGGATATCTCTGAATGAGATTGCGAAGCATTTCAAGGTAACAGTAATGTGGATACCAGGGCATGAGGGCTGCACGGGCAACCAGACAGCAGATGAGCTTGCCATACGAGGTGGTTGAATGTATGAAATATTCATTGATCATTTACAATAGCTTACTGTAAGTCACTTATGAAGCGTGGGTCTTACAGGGTTGCGCAGATAGAATGAGTTCCAGAATTCGCCTGCCCCATATCCAGGCAACTGTGATGGACAGCTACGATGAACGTGGAACTAGCTCCCTACTTAGGTTCAATAGGAATCAGATTGGGGCAGTGGTCTCAGTTATGACTGGGCACTGGTCAGTTCCGACTACTGCAGAAGTTATTATGACTCGGAGGAAGAGGAAACTGTGTTTATTTATAAAAGTTCCGGAAATCGGGGAATTAGGGAAAAATTCTTGGGAAACCCGGTTTTTTCCTGCTTAGACGATCTATCTACGATGAATCGTTTGAATTCTGCAATGCTGCCTACTGGGTAAGTGCTCTGTAGGATGGGCATTGGCGCTGGGTATCACAAAGGAATCCCTGAAGGACCCAAGTGAGCTGTCTCACGTAATATTTTTAAATTTACCAAAAAATTGGCTGTAGCTATTTTAAACCACATTTGTAGAAAAAATATTCTTTGGTGTGGTCACCGACAGCTAATACAGTATTGGTGTAGAGAATTTAAAAAAAAAATTATATTCACTTAACTGAAACATATCATGTCATATCATTCTATGATTAAAAAATTTATTAAATACCACATTTTAAAGGCATCATGCTATGATTTCTTAAGTAGCCATATAATTAGTTACACTGTGCTAGTTGCAAAATTAGACAATTAGGGTACGCTGAATCCAATGGTGCTAACCGTTTCTTTAGGCAAGCTCTTGTTTTCGAGATATACCGTTGAACGTTGAGATACAGGTTGCACAACAAATATTCGCGAAACTCAAAAACGGCTTAGTTTATTAAAATTACTTACTTGCCACACAATCAAGTTTTGCCTTTCAATTCTTTTCAATTTGCAATGCACTCTCACTTTTTTACTAACACACTCGAACTTTTTAAATTGATTGCTTTCAATTTCACCTTTCCATTTTTTGGAAATTTTGCTTTCAATTTAACAGCTGATGACTTGTTTGTCTTTATAAATTGTTTTGTTTTTTTTTGATGACATCATGAAAGGAAATTGCTTGCAAATTCAGTGCAGCCTACGACACAGCTTTCAATTTTTGTAAATTTTGCAAGCAGTATATGTAAAAGACTATCAAGAACAACTTGATCGTGTGGCCGCAGTGTTAGAGAACCGAAATTCCGCAATAAAATTGTCTTTCAGAAAGGTACAACTTTTTGGAGTGCCAAGGATCTTTTTTAAATGTCTGCAAACAATTAGAAGCCTGCCTGCATTTTCCAATTTTTTTATGAATTTTTAAAAATCAAAAATATCGAAATTTGATAAAAAAAAAATCATTTTTTTTCCAAAAAAAAATTATGTTTCTAAAACGACTGCGCATATTAGAAAAAAGTTAAGGGGTAATTTTGTTGTTCGCTTCACCTGGCGTTGAGAAAATTTTCATATAAAATTTTTTAAATTTTTAAATTTTCATATCAAATTTTTTGAATTTTCAAAAATTTAAAAAATTTTATATGAAAATTTTCTCAACGCAAGGTGATGTGAACAACAATACTACCCCCTTAACCTTTCTAAAAGGAAATTTTATTGCGGAATTTCGGTTTGTTTTAGTAATTTCAATAGACTAAACCGGTTTTGAGTTACGCGAATTTATTTTGTGCAACCTCCTCCATTTTCGAAATAACGGTATGTCTCGAAAATAAGGGCTAACCTAAAAAATGATTAGCACCATTGGATTCAGCGTACCCGAATTATGTTAAGTGCCCAGCTTGTCTAAAAAAAGTGTAAATTTCGAGCTCAGTGTTTTGGTTAGCATGAAATCATTTTAACAATCATAAAATGCTCATGGGCAACTATTATATGGTTAAAAGGCCATACCTCTACATTTTTGTGTATTTACATTTTTTTTAACTTGTTTCGTTATCAGTGGCAATCTTTTTCCTTTTTTTAATACTTTTGTTTCTTTAAACATAATTATCTACCATTAGCTTACACTAACGATTACTTTGCTGTTTTTGTGTTATTTTTTGAGTGTTTATTTAAAAGCGTTTCTTATTTCTTGTTTGAATTATTTTTTGAAAAATTATATGAAATTTTAGCTAACATAAAGAATGTTATTATGTTTAATGACCAAAAAAAATTTGATCAATTTATTTTTTTGTGATTATAATATGCTGTAACATTAGACAAAAGAATAATATTCTTAAATAAAACCTAAAATATCTTTATAATGGAAATAAAACTGTAAAAAAAATATATTAATAACTAGCATTTTATCTCTCTGGCTTTGATGGATTATCTGCGGTTCCTTTATTATTCTTAAGCAATAATCATTGCATTATTTCCTTAATTTTGCATATGGTTTGATTGTCGAAAAACGTTCTTCTTCAATTGTGTCTTTCATATAAATGATAACGCCAAAAATGTAAATATACTGCAACTCACATTTTATGTTAATTATACTGGTCTAAAAATTTGGAGAGAAAATTGACTGCAGAAACGAAGCATGCTTTTTAACTAATCTATTTGCGCTTAATTCAAATCTGGCATTAAAATTGTCCTGCCACGTCTTGTTCACGTCGCATGCTGGCAATACTGTAAAACAGTCAATACTGCACGCAAAGAAAAAACATGGTTTTGGTAAACATATTCTAAGAGCAACATATTATGATAAGATTCATGATTGTAGTCACCATATTATGATTATTATTGAAACCTATTATGACTAAATATACTCGTAATATTTCATCATAATATTTTTCCCTTAATCATATTATTATTCTGTTAATCATACTAAGTAAAGAAGCAATCATATTATTGTCATGTTAATCATAATAAGCTAAGAAGTAATCATATTATTATCATGTTAATCATAATAAATTAAAAAGCAATCATATTATGATGCAACACCTTTCATAACTGTCATACAAATACAAAATAAATGAAAATTTTCTTGCATCGATTTTTATTTTGTGGCTTTTTACAATTTTTCTTAATGTAAATCAAATAGCGGAGTTCACGGAGAAAATCCAAAATCTGTGGTTTTCATGGGCAACCACGTTTGTCCACTTTTTCTTATTTTTCTTTTCCGATTTTGAGATGTTGATGCCATATTGCCTAATTTTAATTGCTCTTTACATGTTTCTAAAAATTTTGAAAAAAGATGTATTAATTCCGATTTTTTAACGTGGTGCACAATACCTATCCCATAGTTTAATCTAGAATGGTTTTTCGGCTCTCCTGAAAATTTTGTTTTAAGACATACGCAGTTGCCCAAGAAAACAACAGAAATATCAAAACACTTTTATAAAATATAACGAAATCTCTATGTGTTTTGTTGTTGGATTTTACAAAAAAACTAGGATAATTTCCATTTGCACTTTTAAATCACTAAACTGAATGAACTCCGCTAATATTTTAATTTTTTTAAATTCTTTAAGCTTATTTTTTTTATGGGAATTTATCTCTAAATTGTTTAACCGCTCACATATAAAATTAACGACACAACTGATACAAAATTATTTTACAAATGGCGCTAACATAATATTATTAGAGTAAAAATGGTTTGATTGCATCTTAAACATAAAATGATAAATGTATAGAAAGTTATCATGTTATGGCTATTAAATATCATGATATGGTTGTGAGCAATATAATATGTTTTGAAAGTTATCATAATTTAGTTGTTAGAAAAATAATTATTTTTCGTTCAACAATACTCAAATTAATAATTGCGATAAACATTGATTTGTTTACAGTAACTATAATATTGTTGATATTAAAGAAAAATAACAATTATTTGTGTACGACAACAATATATTGTTACATTAAACATAGTGTTGTTGCCATAACCATGCCCGACCATATTTTTTCTCTGCGTGTGGCACTACAATTTCACAAGTATTTTTTATGACAGAAGCCCACATTCATTCTAAATCTACGTAATAGAAGCGTTTCAGCATGTCAATGAGTTCGTGGGTTCCTGAGTCAGGCTATTTTTGCTTTGTGTGTGTGGTTAATATGTGGTTGGAACTATTAAAATGGGCATATTAACATTATTTTGGTTTTGCAGTCTCAAACTTGGACAAATTGTGGACACCGACAATGTTTTGAATATTCTTTATTCGCATTTAGATTTTTTTCCAAAAAATGCTAGGTGCAGTGAGCGCGAACCAGAGGAGCGTGCCCACTAAGATTTAATGAAAATTGAAAGAATTTGTCAAGGATTTTTGAAACAAATGCATGCTGGTAGATTATTGCTGGAATCTAATACGTCAAACCGAACTACCAAAATAAAAACGACGTTCAAATAACGTCATTCACTTTTGAAAATTCATTGATTTTTAAATTAACTTGTGATTTTTTATGTAAGAAACGAATAAAAAAATTTTTTTGTATCTCGAAAACGTTACGTGATAGAAAAAAAATAATTACATTTTCGAATTCAGCCCACCAAATTACTCTAGGAAAGATATTTTGTAGATGGGTAGTGTTATTCTATGTAGGCTTGAAGTAAATTTGGTTAATTTAATTTATATCAAATTAAGTTATCAAATTAAAATTTTAAATTAAACTAACGCTTTGGTTTTGAGTTTCAAACATATTCTGTTTTATATGTCCTACTTATAGTGTAACTAGTTGTATAGTTTCCGGAATGCATGCATTCAGGGTAATTAATTTTATGTAAACAAAGGATTATTTATATCATTCTCTCTTTCCAACTTTTTCAGGGATTGAGTTTCTAATAATATCTGGCAACATTGTGAAAAAAAAGTTAAAAGTGAAAAGAAAAAGTAAAATAATTATTCAGAGGTATCGTTGAAATCGAAAACGTATAACGAAAGAGTTTGACAGTCCTTTTTATTAAACTTTTAATCTAATTTTAGGTTTTCGATTTCCATGACATTTTCGACAAATTACATATTTCACAGTATTTTGTTTAGTTGAACAACACAAAACTTCAAATATTAAAAAAAAGTGTTTTTTATGAAAAAGGATTTAAACAAGATTTTTTGACCAGAAATTTTTTTATATCAACGTCAAACTACACGTCTCTCTTCTTCAGAAAGAGAAATAATTTTGTTTGGAAGATTTTCAATTTAAATCGGCATCCGGCAACAGAAAAATTAAGTAGAATATTTTCTAAAAAATAAAAAAATTGATGTCATGATGGTTTCCGAAACTCATTTGTCCTTAAGAAATACGTTTGAAATCAATGGTTGTATACAAATATGATACCAAGTACCCTAGCGATAGAGCTTGTGGAGATTCTGCCATTTTGATAAAAATTTGAGTCAAACAGTGCCTAATGTGGGATCATAGAGAATGTTATTTCCAAGCAACGACCATTTGCGTTGAGGAATTAAATAGAGACCTAGTAATTTCATCGTTATACTTCCCACCTAGATTTTCAATAGCAGAAAGCCAATATTATAAAATATTTTAAAATATTAGGACCCTGTTTCCTGGCCACTGGCGATTATAACATTAAACATACCTTCTGGGGGCACGACTTGTAACACTAAAGTGTCGTGTTTTATTAAATACAATTTCTAAAATGGATTAAAATGGGGAAGCGAGCGAAAAACCAACATATTGGCCTACTGATCAGCAAAACATTTCAGATGTCCTCGATGTCGGCGTGGTTAAAAACATTCCTACAGAAGCAATTCATGTTGAAGCTTCCTTAGAATTAATTATCTTCCAACCTCACACCTACAATTGTTGCTATAACGAACCCTAATAGAATTGTATCTCCGACTGGTTACTGGTTACACAAATAAATTGGTTAAAATATAAAAAATTTCTAAGTACCCATTTTACAGAAAACATTCCGCTTAGTACACCGGAGAATGTAGATTGCTCTATTGTTAATTTTGACAGTTACCTAAAACAAGCTGTTCAACGTTCTAGTATTGGCCTCAAAAAAAACCAAAAATAATAAAATATATTCCACGAATGTCGAGCGTCTCTTGTCTAAAAAAAGGAGAGCTCGAAGAGAGTGGCAATTGCACGGATCCCCTCAACTTAAGTGTACAAAAAGGCTAATAAAGTTACTGCAGACTCAGAAAATGGCTTCTCTAAAAAATATCTTAAGGATGTTGATGCAACTCCACAATCAGACTGCTCATAATAGTGCACTCAAAATATTATGTTGTTAAATTCAAACGAAACCTCATTTTAAACAACGTAAAATTCACATTTCATTTAAAACAAATGATTTTAACATTCATTTTTAAATTTTTAATTTACTAAACAGCATATTCCTTGAAATGGAATAGTTTTTACTTTTAAAAAATATATTTTAGCCGACAAAAATCAAACTACATAACAAAATTAATACGAAAAACATTATTAAGGGTCCTCATGATATCGTTTATAAGTCTCGTAATCTGTGCAAACTGTGCATTTTTACGCCCTCGTAAATGAACTGTCAAAAATTATATGAGAATTCATTTACACAAACTTGGTAAATTTGCCCAACAATTTTGTCTCGTAAACTTGCGCTGTTCAATTGTGCATTTATACAAACAGATCTTTTAATGATTTTAACGTCGTTTTCAATGAAAAATCCAAGTGTCTATAAATCACAAACAACAAAATCTAGCAATAATTTCAGTAAATTGGTCTTTTGGCTTTCTTTGAGCATTTTTAAAAGCAAATTTCTCATACGTATTAATCACAAATTTAAACACAAATTTTTATATTTTTGAATTTTAATTTTTAATTTATTTTTGTATTGACGTTTCTTACAAACTGACATTAATTGTTTAAAATTACACAAAAGTAAAAAAGGGGCTTCATGAAACAAGACTCGTAAGTTTGCGCATTTGCACAAATGGTAATTTTAAGCGACATCATGAGGACCCTTATTATTTTTGGTAGTTTGTTTTTTGAATAACAAACATAAATGTTAAAAAAAAAAAATATTCTTAAAATAACTATATTTTAATTCAATTTTAACAGTATGGAAATCGAATTTAATAACCCACAATCAGTTGCTGTAATAATTTTATAAGTGCGTGCAGCTAGAAAACTCAAAAGGCCAGTTGTCTCTAAACCACAATTTAAAACATGAATGGAATGGAATTAGTACCTGTTGCTTCTAGAGCAGCTGTTCCCCTAAGATTTGAGACAAGAGAAAACGAAAAGGATGTTTGTGATCCTTGATAAAATAGGCAACAAAATGCTTTTGGAGCTACCCAGCGTAGCAAAGAAAATTATTCTTTAAATTTTTAATTCTATTTTACGCCTTGAATACAACCCTCAAGAATAAAAAGTTTCCAAAGTTACCATGATACCTAAACCAGGAAAGGATCACACAAAAGTTGAGTCATAAAGGCCTATTAGCTTATTATTAATTATATCCAAGCTTTTTAAGAAATTATTAGTGTCATAATTTACACCAACTTTAAATGAAAAATCATCAATTTGCATTTAGAAGAAAACACAGCACAATTGTACAAACTCATCGAATAGTAAAGAAAATATTGCTCCACTCTTTTGATCGATGTTTCTCAAGCTTTTGATAAAGTCTGGCATGAAGGCGTATTACATTAATTGCAGCTAAGCTTACAAGTAAACACACACAAGCTGTTAGAAAGCTACTTGGTCGGTTGTCAATTTATTGTTAAAGAAGGAAATGTCTTAAGTTCCCCTCAGCCAATTGGCGGTAGGGTCCCACAAGGCATCATTCTAGACCCTCTTTTATACTTAATTTATACTTCAGACCTGCTAACAAGCAACTACAATCAAACTTCAACATTTGCGGACGAAAGAGCTTTTCTAAGCGTGCACGAAAACCGTCATGAAGCATCTCGTTACATACAGGATCATATATTTAAACTGGAAATCTGGTTAAACCAACGGATGATGGTCAATAAGCAAAAATGCGTACAAATAACATTCGCCTTGCATCGGGAATCATGTCCATAGCTCTGATTCATAGCTCTGATCTAACTGAACCGATTTTGCTGGATTTCAATCCCAATCTGCTTAGGATAACTAGAAGCAATTTGACACAAAGTTTGTTAATTTATTTAAAATTTTTCATAAGCAAGTGTGTTTTCAACTGACCTACAGAATGATGGACATGGCTAAATCGACTTTAAATTACTCAAGGAGCCAGAAGTCTGGAATGAATACTTAAAAAAAAATTCACACGGAATGACAAACTTAGTGTACCCTCTTCTTAAATTTAATGAAACAAATAAACACAAGAAACAATTTAAACAAGGCGAATTCATGTAAACGGTGTTGTCGATACTACAACAAGTAACAACACCAAAAACACAACAATGTATTTTTTTGTTGCTTTCGTTGGCCGATATGTCAAAAACACAAGTAACTTTTGACACTCCTCTCTCTAACTAAGAAAAAAAAGTAGCACAGCTGCGCTTTCAACGCCACCTGAAAATGAATTCGCCTTGAATTTAAACTTATAAGATAACTCAAATTATAATATAATTTAAAAACAATAATAATAATGTAAAAGTAAACATTTTTATCAATGACTCTAATCCCTTTTATGCTGACAGGATAATCGAATATTTTTATAAAATTGTGGTGAAAAATAAACCAGAGTTCCAACAAAATTCATTTTAACTTAATTTCCAGTATTCAATTATATATTTTCTTTTCGTTCGCTTTTTTTTGCAAACAAATCAATCAAATAATTTAAACACTAAGACGACACCATTCAAAGAAAAAATTCTGCCTGTTTAACAATTTCGAACATAAACGTTCGTATAAAACTGAGTCATGGAAATTTTCTATGTGAACGTTGAATGAGGTGAATAAAGTAAAAAAAAATAAAACGTTTAATACTAAATAGCCTTATGTTTCTTTTACAAATTTATTTTTAAGAGTTTTCTCATGTTTAAAGCTGAAAATAAATCAGGTCTTGCAAAAAAGCAGCACAATTGGGTTTTTGCATAAAAAAAGTTGCAAAAATAAAAAAAAAAATCGTTATTTACTTTTGCAGACGGTAAGAAATTTGATAAGGGTTTGACATTCAATTAAAGCCCCAGAGAAATACAGGCGGCAAAATGTTTTTCTTTAACAAAAAAAAAATGCGGTCTCATTAAAATTGTCTGGTTCATACTTTTATTGCAATTTTCTTGTTTTAAAAGTCTATTAGCCAGACTTTAAAACTTGTAAAATAAATACATAATTAAAATTTTTAAAAATAAAATCCTAAATAATTTAAATTTTTTTGGTGGTATTTTGCACAGACAAAAAACAAAAGAATTGGTTTCTAATGACTTTTAAATTTAACACATTCTAATTGTTTTACTTTTCATTAATGTGACACCGCAACATCCTTTAGAATTCAAACAGCGGAAAACCTTTTAAAAGGTTTATTCGTTTTTTTGTTTACAAATAAGGGATTAATTAATTTGCATGAATTACCTTTTGAAGATTGAAGTACACTACTCCACGTCAGTACTTTTAGTTTGTCTCTCGTCGCGTTAATTACAAAGAAAAAAATTTAAATTGAACTTAACTATTAGTAAATTAAAGTGGCTTATACACCAATACCTCGGTTTGCGTCGTTTCGAAGTTGCGTCTGCAAACATGTACATATGTGAAGGTTGTCTGCTGGTTGCAAGTAAACGGTCGTTAGTAATACTTTGCTGAAGTAAGTTAAATTGAATTTTTTAGTCAAAAAAAGAAAGCAAATAAGCTAAGAACAAAAACTGGATACATATTTTTCAAACGTTCTAAATCAGTGGAAAATGCGGTTGATATTGAAAAAAAAAAACTTCGACTAGACCCTTCTAAAGTAAAATCGTTTTAATGTTCCAGAGGCGTTGATAAAATTTCAAATTGTTGAAAGAGGAACATCGTAACAATATAAGCCGGTAACAAAAATGAGAAGTTCTTTAACGAAAAAGATTAAAATCAAAAAAAAAATCGAGTTTTTATGACACTCGGAACCAATTAACTGAAAATCAACACAAATGTATGGAAAATGTTGCTTTGGTTTCCGTCGCGTTTTCCCGGCCCCAATTAGCGACGCAAACTGGTGTATTGGTGTATAAGTTTTACTTTAAATTTAGCTTAACTACGGCCCCAATAGGACTTTATGCAGGAGGTGTAATCAAATATAAAATATTCCGAGGGAACCCCATTAGGATATATGGGCATTTCCAGCGAAAAGTCTACTTTTTGTCACGCAACGCAAGAAGTATTTTAAATTGTTTCTCAAAAAATTTTATATGTATCGTTTACTTTTTTATATTTTGGTGTAAAGCGCAACAAGCTCTACAATAAGTAACAAAGGGGATAACGATTGAACAACATGGTCCGAAAATACAACCTGATTTGCAATCTGGCGTTACATTAAAAAAAAGTAGACTTTTCGGTGAAAATGCCCATATGTACCTTAAAACGAGCAAAGATTTTTAAATTTAAAAGCTTGAAAAATAAATCTTTAAAGGTCCAAAGTTAACCAAAAAAGGTTTAATACAAAACGTCTTGCTCAATTCGCAGTCTTATTTAGTTTTGTAATGCAAGTCAAAACCCACTTCCGTTTTTTTTAACGTCACGCCAGCGCAGATTTTTGCTTCTATCTGCAAATCCTTAGCGTCGATAACTGTAATTTTTTTTCTGAATGTAGAGCTACTTCATTACTTTGTATATATAAAAACCCTTTTTACAAATTTGACTTCGTCATTTAATTTTTTTACATTTTGTGGTACAATAATCACGACACGTCAAAATGGAAATGCCCATATCTCGCTTATTTGCTGCAACGTTGTCAAAACTCAAAAAATCGGGTTTTGGAGTTAGTGATGCAGATTTGTTCGCCATGGTTTTCTTTTTAATGTGTAGAAAATGTATCTTTATATATTTCATACTTTCCCCGCTTGAAGAGAATGTTTTGTAATTGTTTCTTTATTTTGAGTTATGACGACGTTGCAGCAAGTGAGCGATATGTACAAGGTGGCACATAAATTTATAACTTTTTAAGTTTTGTGATTTTTATTACTTTTTTAAATATTTTGTCATTAGGTTATTTTCGGAGTTAGATTTGTCTTCTTTTGGTTATATGTAGAAAAAAAAATAATCTAAGTCTCTATTTTATTTCCCTTTGGAAAGCAGTCAGATATTACATGGAATTAAGTCGATGGTGTGCTGAATGGATTGATTTGGTTGCTGGAATTCTGGTTTTACTTCTGATGAAGTAGTTTGATTTCCATATGGACAATAAACTTTAGTAGCCGATTATTCTTCCTCAAGAATATTTTACGGTGATACAAAAACCTTTACTCTCGAGTGAATAGCCTGTCGTGTACACTATCCACACAATTCCCGGTACAAGGCAAAAAGGAAGAACACTCGAGAGTTATAGAGTTAAGATATCTATAACAACAAAAGTGGCCCTTAAAAATTATGATTCCTACGTAAATTTCACGTATAATATTTACCTTAAATATACCCAATGGGATTGAATTGCACTTTTATGAAAATAAAAGAATCGATTTCCTCCAGTTATGCAAAAATCAAGAAAAAAAAGATTTGTCACAGTTTTCTAATTAGTTTATCACAAAAAAATTATTTATGAATTTGCCACGTTTTTTTATTTAATTTAATTTGTAATATTTTTATTGCAGCTCGTATGTTTTGTGGTCTTGATCTTTTGGTGGAAGAATTGAAAAAGATCTAATTGTAATACTCCATCATGCGGACAAACCGCTTTATGCATGATTTGATATGCTTACTATATACAGTCAGGTATACAAATATATTACTAAAAGCTTTTGTACTTTTTAACGTAAATCTAAAACGTTGGAAAGTAACAACACAAGTGCCTGAACATTTCCTTTCTCTTTCATCATGTATAGTTTTATAAGAAGATATCCATACATGATCGAAAATGCTGAATAAAGCAATGATGAATAAAAATCAATGGACAAACTACAAAAAAAATCAAGCTTATTTAAAGGGAAGAAAGCTGACTAGCGTTAATCATGTTGAGATTAACGACTTTGTTTTTTTTTCAAAAAAATATATTCAGGGATATACAAGTATACATATATATATATGTTAATAAAATATAGGCATTACATACGACATGACCTATTATATTATGGCAACGCTCGGCCACAAGTTGCAAGACCATATTAAAACAATTTTGAAAGAAGTTGGATCAGAAGTTTTGTTTCGCCCGCCTTATAGTCAAAACTACCAATCAGTGCAACGCGCTCTTACCATAACGCAATTCATTTCAAAACACAAAGTATTAAAAGGTGTCTTAATTCTTTTTCGACTCCAAGCAATTTAAAAGTTCTCTTATCGCCATATGTAGTACCAGAATAGGTCATACCTAATGAAAGCTTATCTATATTCCACCAATGTTTTCTACAATACACTAAACATTCGCCAAAAAAAAAATAAATACAAATAGAATTATTTAATTCAGTAGAAAAAAGGATATCTAAAGGAAATGTTAGAAAAGAAAAAAAACCAATAGAGGAAAATAAAATTAAAATTTTCACATTATGGTACTTAATTAAAACCCTAAAGACATACCACAATGCAACAATTAAAACTGTCAATTTGCTTTCAATAATGAAAAGAAAAATATCAGACCAGACAAAATACCCGCAAAAAAAAAACACACACGTATTTTTACCAAACTATTGTCGTAACAGAAATTGTACCCAAAAGTAATTGCAATCTACTGGTCTCCTTTGGCCAGACAAAAAGACAATTAATTCGTTCTAATTTGTGCTGTTGTCATGTTTATGCATGCAGCATTTTAATTTTCAACAGCTTCTGTGTCTTTAGCAGCACTTGTGTTTATGCTTTTGCCAAAGAATTTTTTCGTCTCTCTTTTTTTGTTTTATACTGGTGAAAATAAATGTTTTAGATTTTCTTTTTTATTGACGCAAAAACCTTATCGCTTAGGAGTCTTTAATTAAAAACTCTTGGAATTTTTTTTTACAAATGTGGTTAATTGACAGTTTTATCTATTGCTTTTACTGTTGGTGTTGGTTGGCCTTCTTTGGAGTCCTTTGTGCATTGTAAATTAAATGATAATTTTAAAGTGTACGTATAAAGAATCGTTCTTATCGTTTATTATTTAAACAATTCGATTGTCTAAATTATTTTGTAGCTAAGCTTAAATTTAAAAAAATATAATAAAATAAAGTTTTCTTTTAATTTTCCAAGGACATTTCGAAATGTAGCAAATATGATGAATATATTTATACTATAGTTTCAAGGATATTTACCGACATATCAGCCAAGTTGGAACAGATACACCAGTTAGCATCGAATGTTGGTCTTCATATTAACATCGACAAAACAAATGTTATACGCATCAACACAACTAATCTCTCTAAGCTCAGGATGTGCAATCATTTTGCTACTTAGGAAGCATAATTTCCTCCACGGGCGGCTCCCGTGAAGATATTGCATATCGCATAAAAAAGGCAAAGCAGTCATTCGGAGCACTACAAAGAATATGGAAATCACCACAAATACATACAGGTACTAAGCTGCGTCTTTTCTCCTCAAATGTTCGCTATATGGATGTTAATCCTGGAACTCCACGGCAAACGACATACAACATCTACAGGTATTCATTTACCGTTGCTTGCGGATAATATTGAGAATTTTTTGGCCGAACGTAGTTTCCTATAGCGATGGAAGGATTTCGTAACGGCCCTTTGTTCCAACTTGGAACCATAGGAATCAAGATGTACAACATATATATATCAAGGATATTGGATAGGTTATAAGGTAATTCAGAGAATATGTTATTATCAATTAGAACTACTGTTTATACATACATATAAGTACTTATTTTATTGTCTATGAAAAAGGCAATAAAATTAAAAAAAAATGATGTAAAAGTCTTTATAACAAAATAATTTTATAATATAATAATTGATACTTTTCTGTACACTAACTAAAACTAACTAAAATTCTGCACAGTCCATTTTAAATTTGCACTTAAAAGTGATTCTTAAGTAACCATTTTTAAGTGGGATTTTTCGATAATCCAACAAGGATTAGCAATAGAAAGTAATATTTTTGTTGGCGCACTAAAGGATGGCAGATACAAACAAAATGCTACAAGCTTCATTATATTTTCTATCCTCCAATATTTTTACATTGAAATAGCCAGAATGTTCCACCTATATTTGGTCCACTGATGTATCATCTTTTTTCCACTTCTCACCCAATCAAAATCTAAAATTTTTGTAAACACGGCAGCCCATTGATTTAAATCGTCAATACAGAATACTGCCTGCCAACTTAATATTTCAAAATAATTTATTAACCAATGGTAAAAACACATTTTCTTTGCTTGCGATTAATTTTAATTTAAAGTCCTTTAAAGTGCCTCAGGCACAACCGCAAAAACAGCCTAAGCGACATCATTTTTTTTCGTTTTTTTTTTTAATAAATTATTTTACTGGTAACACTTGCATCATCTACTAGAATATCATGGTCGCATAAGGTAGCGTTTTAAAGTAATAACAAACTCAAGCGATAACCGTCACACAAAATGTTTATGAAATAAAATAAAAAAAACCTTCTCCTGTAAAATTTTATTTATGTCGCTAAAGTTTTTTTGCGGTCATGGCTCGATATGTTTTGACTTTAGACGACAAATATATTTATGGAATATAAAGGCATTCATATGTGCCAAACGTAAGCACAGTGCAAGCACATGAATCATTAAAATAATTTTTGCAACATCATCGGAAAATGATGATGAGAGAGAAAATATTTTTTCAATTGAACGAACAATTTTAGAATTCGATCTAACGCTGACATTAATCTTAAAGTTTTGCTGTATTAGTATTGAAATTTTGGGGTTTTGGGAAAATAAAACTTATAGCTTTTGCTTTTAAAGAAGAAGTCATAATGTAACAAAAGGACAATTCACTAAAAAGGACAATTACTGTTCTTTTTTTTTTGAAAAATATCTAAAAGGACATCGTATAAAAAAGAACTGTCCTCTTAAAAAAAAGGACGAATGGTCACCGTACCAATGGGATTCGATTCAGAAAAGAATTCCTAATATCTACCAGGGACTTTAAAAAAGAATATGTTCGGCAATTTTTCTTTAAAGTCTGCATTGAGAATAGATTTTGAAATGAATCAAATGAAAAATTACATTCAAATTCAGCCTATGTTACGTTTCATTGAATTAATGAATAATGTTTTATAAAATGTATGAAAATAACTTGCTGAAAGAAATTTGATTAATGCTGTGTCCATTTGTCATTACATGAAAGAAATATTTCGTAAACATTTTGATGAAGAGTCATACTTTTTAAAGATTTTTTCATAATTTTAATCAACTGGTTTTTGTATTTCAATGAAAATTTTAATTTCTTCAATGACAAGAATTAGTTACTTAATTATTTAATTTTTATGATGGTTGGTTAACGTGGTAGCACGCATAGGTCCAGGCGGGCAGCAAGTAGAGCCGACAGTGGCTCCGTTTTGACACCACACAACTCGTCAAGAAATTGGAACCCCTCGATCAAACTTGACCCAGGGGCAATGCCGAGGTGGCTAGAGCCAGCCCGTTGCGTTGAGATATTTCAGCAGGCTGTTGAGTCCCACCCGCGATATCTCAGAGAGTCCTTGTAGAAGGTAATTCCCAAATAGTCTATGTCGCATTGAGTTAAACGCCGGGCAATCACATAGAAGATGAAATATTGTCTCCTCAGTTCCAGGTTCCTTGCAGCTGCGGCAGCATTCATTGAAAGGGAGGCCGATTTTTTGTGATAGTTTTTTATTAGTTTAATAGTAATTACGGTGATTTATTTTAGCCATTTTTTTGATTTGCTTTTTGATTTGTTGTTTATATTTTTTCGTTTTCATGTTCCTGTTACATCATGTTATGTTCCAGCTCATAAGCTTACCTTTAAGATTATTTCATTTTATTGATTTTTCAAACAAATGTTCATGCCTATTTCCAAAACTTTAATTAAAATTACGTTTTTAGAACAGTTCTTGGAAGAAAATATTTTCTAGTTAACATTTTTTGGTTTTTGGGGGATGAGGCCTTTCATAAAGGTGAAATGTTCTCCATTTGCTATTTACTTGGGAATAGCCGGAAGAGATTCCATTACCAAATTTCTAAAGCAGCTCACTACTTCTGGCCATTGGTCAAGTAATGTGTAGTGTATGACAAGCATAAGTTATGTTTTTGCTTGAATTCGTTGTCTTGTTATTTTAACTGAAATATGGAAAAATATATTTATTTTATTAAAATCTGACCAAAAAAAAGGAAAAAATATAAGAATAAGAACAGTAACGCTTCTCTTTAAAAAATTCAAGTTTTTGCGTCAAAAGGTATTATAAGAAATTTGCCTAGAATAAATAGTAAATTTATCCGAGAATAAAATATTAGAACAATATTGAACAAATATATTTTTTCTTTTTTCCCTTTTTTAGCCATTTTTAAATTTTCGTGTAATTTAAGATTCTTCTCGGAAACTTTTATATTTTTGTTGTTTTTATAACATTGTGTATGTTTTCTTAACAAAAAATATATACATTTGTTCAACACAGTGAGAACGAAAATCATTCAGTTGGATATTTATTCATCTAACTAAATAAATGGTAGCCTTTAGAATATAGCAGTGATTCCCTAATGGGAGTCCTTATAACGTGTCCTTAAAAACAAAATTTTCGGGTCGTATTAAATTCGATTTTCCATTTGGGGCACATCAAAATAATCATTTTAAGCCCTATAACGTCCTCTCGAAATCTTAAACTATAATATTTCTATGACCGTCATTTTTTTAGCCGGAATTGTTTTCCTACATGCAGAGAAAAAACATGGTTGTGGTTAACATATTCTAAGAGCAACATATTATGATAAGAATCATGATTGTCGTCAAAACATATTGTGACTATTATAAAAATCATAAAATATCATATTATGACCAAATTTATTCATAATTTTACATCGTTATATTTTCCTTTTAATCATAATTGGTTTCTTTTTCATCAAATTATAATTTAATGTTATCATACACTTATCATATTAATCATAATACGTTTAGAAGTAATTTTATTATGACACAAAGTGGTTATGTTATGTTTAGGTACTCATATTACAGTCTGAGAGAATCATATTATGATTCAAAATATGGTATCAGTCAGTGATGTTACAAACTTTTCAAAAAGTGCTTACGCAACCCATAAAAAATCCCCAAAATCCGCATAGGGTAACGCGTTAAAAAATTTCTCTCCCACAAAAATCTCTACAATTTTTCAAAAGCTAAAATATCAATACGAATAAAACCATTTTTAATTAACTTATGTACATAAAGTTTATTTAAAGTTGTTCCCATCTAGCATTTGGGCCAGGATTTTTTGCAAAAATCTCCTAAATTAGTCTTCTCAGATCACTATTGAGGATTCAAAGCTGATTAATCATTTGACGGATAACTTTTGTTTGGTTCAAAATAAAATGTATTCAATAAATTAATGCTGCTGCGCTGCTTTGTCAGAAAATAATTATATATGTTACCTGCTCCACGAAAAGGGACCTCTGCGCCGAAAAAATTTTTTTTTACTTTTTGAGTGATTCTTATAGGATGCCGCAAACCGCAAGTTTCTATGTCTTTTAGTTTTTTTTTAAATCACCTGTAAAGATGAACATAATTAATGAAAAAATTTAAAAATGTGATATAAACAGATATATCGACGGTCACAGGTTGACAACTCTTAACTCGCAAAAAAATCGAATCGGGTTTTTGATGCCAAAAGACTGTGTTTGTCCTTCTGCATGTTAGTACCTTTGCTTTCTTTACACCATCTTACAATAAATATCTCCTACTAATTTTGTTTTTTTTTATTTACTTCCAACACGGTTCAGTAACGGAGTAATAACTTTTTTTTTTGTCTCCTGAAAAGTAAAAAACATGTTAAGAGTTGTCAATCTGTGACCGACGATATATAATATTTGAAATTTAAAAAAAGTTCAATATCAAAGGTACAAAATTACAAAAATTTTAACATTTCACTCTTTTTTACTCCTAACACGCTTTTCTGGTGGTTCTTCTGTATTTTGCTGCTTTTCACCTTTGTCTGATTTTTTTTAGGAAGTTCTTCCAGTTCATTTTTTGTTATTTTCATCTCCGATTTATTCACCATTGTAGCACGTTTCTTTATAGATTGTTTATCTCCGTCTTTGTTTCTGGTTTTCACATCAGCTTGAGCTTATTCAACTACAGCTGTCTTCTTAGGGAGTTTTTCCACTTTTGCTACCGATTTTTTAGGAATATCAGTTTTGTTTTCAGTCAGTTTTTTTTTCGTTCTTATTTTTTATGGTGACTGCCTTGTTTTCGGTTGATGTAAATTCTTCGGATTTCGCTGCCTTCTTCTTCATCGGTTTTTGTGGCTTCGGAGCCACAGCATTGCACTTTTTCTTATCGAAAACAAGCTGTCTTATATTTTGTATAATGCATCCGGAGTAATAACGTTAGGATAGGATAAATCATCGGTGCAGATACGTAGCTCAAATTTTATTATATCCTGGCTATCTGCGTATAATTTTGCTTCCACGCCATCTTTACTAATGCTGAAGTGGTGAAAGGTCATAATTCCAACTAATGGCGTAAAATCTTCTTGAAATTTTCAAGCCAATCATACCATGTGATGTTTTCCATTGTCACTGGTTTATTACAGCCGGAGAGAGAAGAGGCAGTCACGCAGTTCTTGATATCTTTGTAACTATCTATCTAACATGGATAATTTGATAAGGAAAAATTAGCAAAAACAGGTTTTTAACTGTTAGAAATAATTTTCATAGAGGCAACACTGCATAGTGAACATCGTACAAAGTACCAGAGAGTCGAAATGCATCGCCAGATGATCAGGTTGAAGGAAGAGTTGCATAACCATGCGCAAAACACGGAAAAACGAAGCGCTCTTTTTAAACGCGTTTTTATCAATAACTTCTTTTCGGCGCAGAGGTCCCTTTTCGTGGAGCAGGTCACATATGTTAATAATGACAATTAAAAATTTATTTGAACTATAATCAGAAACAAACTTTATATCGCCGGCTTAATATGCAAACCTGCTAACTCCCTTTCAATACATTTAACAGAATCGCTAAAAAAGTAGATTTAGTAAGTTCGCCTATTAAGCCGAGGATATGCATGTAATTAACGATTTAAAAATAAGATGGAAAATTAAATGACTATAAAAACTACAATTAAATTGGGATAAGAAAATTGAACCACAAGTGATTCTTTGAATTGATTTGAAGATTCCTTTGTTTTCTACGGAATACGTAGGTAATTTTTTGATAGTTAAATTACATAAAATAATTGAAAATTCATTTGTATTTACGGAATTCGCGGTTGAATTTTTGACATTAAAAATTAAATGAACTTTTATTTTAAATTACATTTTCATTTAATTTTATATACAGGAAAGTTTAACTTAATTAACGGACAATCAGCATTCATATGCATTTAGTTTTTTTGAAAAATGTTAGAATCAGTTGAAAATAAATGTGTTTGGAATTTTAAATGTGTATTTATTTAAAAATTACTGAACGGAATATTTCTTAAAAAAACTACAGTCCGTTACCGAAATAATATTGTGAGTGTATAATTTATATTCGAAAAAGTGATATATTTATACATTTATGTTCTTTATGTGATTTCTTAAAAGTTGTGCAGGTGTAAGGATACCATTTTTTTAAGTAAGTTTTGGTACACTTGAAGGTAAAACTATTTTTACATTCGTCTTGTTAAAGAGCAGATAATGGAAATCGAAGATAAAATATTATGACTCATTTCTTTCCTTAGTGCGAACATCAGTGATGTTAGAAAAAATCATTTCGTATCTGTTCGGCATGTGGAAGTGGTGATGAATTCTTCATTAAATTTTTCATTTCGGTGACTTTACTCCAACAATTTTTGATGCTAATCTTTCACAAATTATCTATTTGTTGCTCTGAAAAATTTAGTTCAAAAGATCTTCTTTATTTTAAAAATGGTATTCACAACTTTAACTTAAAATAATAACTGAAATGACGGCAAGCGATAAATCAACGAAATTTAACAATTTTACAAGTTGCCGTATTACAGTGTAACCCGGTTAATTACCCCATGCTTTAATGACTTTCACGCTTATTTACCTTGATTAAATAGTTTATGAACATAAAGAAAGAAGTTTGCATAGGGACTATGTGATATTATAGACCGATTTTCACTATTTACCAAATTTTATCAAATTATCTAAAAACTGCCACATTTACTTTCTACACAAGGCTTAAATGGACAGACAACCAGTGAGGTGGACGGACGGACACCAAAGATCACTTTAAAAGGTGTTGCTAAATCGATGGATTTCTATGTATCAGCAAAAATTTATATAATTGCTTTTTCTTTAATGTTTGCATCTATAAAAAACTTTAAAGTTTGGAATAACATTTATCTTCAACGAAAAGTTGCTTAAGCTTACAATTGTAGAGTGAAAATTAAAAGTAGATGGCGAAATTAAAGAAACAGAAAATTCACTTGTTAACCAGAATTTAAGCAATTTTTTTATTTCTCTAAAGATGCACCCAGAGAAAAAACATGTTTAAATGTGGTCACCTCCAACCAACCTATTTTTAAAGTAAATTTTAAACATATTATGTTTAATATAACCACATTATTGTTAGCGATAACCATATTATGGTTAAATTAGGCCTCCATGAAGACGCCCCAACCATATTATTGTTGCCTCCAAACATGTTATGATCAATAATAACTAAAATTTGTTAAGTACTTAAAATAGCATGGTTGATTTTCAACCATAGTATGTTTGCTCTTGGAAAAGAGGAAAATACTATTGTAAATTGTAAAACAAACTATTATCATATTCAACCATAACATATTTAGAGGCAACCATAATATGGTTGTGGGTTCCTGATGAATGACTAATTTAACCATAATATGGTTGTCGCTGAGAATTATATGGTTATATAATGCTTTAAAAACGTGAAATATGTCGCACAAGAAAAACCATGCAAATGCATATTTACGGTTACTCTGTTCATTAGTTTGTATGTATGATTACGCTTTTGTTAGTAGGATATAACAGGATATCTCAATACGTATTACAGATATAATTTAAGACAACAAATACCATTGTTTTTGCTATTTCTTTTGTTTAAGCTGATGTATGCAAAATTTTCTATGTCTTAACTTTTTTTCATACATCAAAGTTGAGGTATCTTGTAAATAAATTCGTTTAATTACCTTTGTGAAGTATATAAATGTATTCGCTTAATCACCTCAATGAGGAAGTTTAACGTATTCGCTTAAATGCTTGCCCCGCATGATTACCCAAAAATATTTGCAATTTTGGCGAGTTAGTTATCCGTGAAATACTGTAACAACTTTATTTGTATGCTGTCAGAAATCAAAAAAGTTTACAATATGTATACAGTATCACAACAATATTCAAAAGTCCCTACATTTTAATAATTTTAATAATCTGTCCTTTTCCCCTACGGCCATTTTTTTAAGAAGAAAATTTTTACGAAAAGAGATTTTTCCCTACGTATAACATCACTGGTTACAGTAATCATTGCAAAATCGTAGGTATCACTACATCGAAGGTCGCAAAGTTCTTTAAAATATTTTATAGAATCTTTTAAAATACCATAAGACTAACAATGAATGCTCAATATTTTTGCAACAATATTTTCGAACTTTCACAACAGTAAAAAAATTTTTAATGTACAATAAGTTTATTTTTTAAATGTCTTTTCACTTATGATTTTGATATAATAGGAATTGTTTTTAAATTGTATTATCACTTATTTAACACTAATAGATAATTTAATTTAATACAAACCTCAGAATTGATGCAAAATTATTTTGCAAATATTATTACAGTAAAGGTATTTTGTTTGCATTTAAACATAATATGAGTACACGTATAGAATGGTAATGGGTTTTACATATCATGGTTGTAAATAATATAATATGGTCTCAAAGTTATCATTATTTAGTTGTTAAAATAATAATTTTTTTTTTTTGCAGTGTACCATACTCAAATTTATAATTGCGATAGATATTGAAATGTTTACAGTAACTATAATATCGCTTATATTTAATAAAAATAACAATCTTTTGTGTGCGACAGCAACATATTGTTACAATAAACATAGTGTAGTTGCCGCAGCAATGCCGAACCGCATTAGAGCAGTTTTCTGTTGAACTAAAGCCAAAGCTACAAAATATTTTCAATAATTTTTTTCTTTGTTCAACCCTCGAGAGACTAAGAGCTTCAACAATAGATTTCCAATCTAATCTATTTATTGCAATAACTTTCTCTATCAACTTCCGCTAGCTTGTTTCTCACGGTTCTTGGTATACCATTGTGAAGAAAATTCTTTTAGTGTAGCATTTGTGATTTGTTGTGTGCGCCATATATTTTTGAGTCTGCCAATTGCACTTCTAGCTCTATTGAGCCTGTTTGCGTCAGTCTTATTAATCCCACCGTTGATCGACATCGTGTTTCCTAAGTAGCTGGAGCTGTCTACAAATTATATTCAATGGTTGTTGATTAAAATATGGCCGTTGGTATTGTTATTAAGGTGCATGGCACACGTCTTTTTTATATGAATTTATTTAACGCCTTTTTTGCACTAATTAGATTAATAACTATCGTAAGTAAACTTTAAATTATATTTCAAATGAGTTTAAAACTGCATTAAGCTTATATTTCCCCTTATTAAAATAAAATCCCATTTTATACAAAATCACTATAATTAATACGAAAAAAAATTTAAATTCGAATTTTTTCTAGCTCGAGTTTAAAAGTAGGGTGTTATTTTTTCATAGGACTTAAAAAAACAGGTAAGAAATTATGGTCTGTCAAGACCTACCATATGATCAAGACTGTGTTTTTTTGTCATGGTAAACATATTTACATACTTATTTGATAAAATCGAATTACAGGTTGCTAAAAGTTAACTTCTTTCTAAGATTATCTTCGACCAGAAAGAAAAAGTTTTCTTAGTGTTGATCCATTTTATAACTTGAGTATAAAAAGCTGTTTCGTTATTTTGAAAGATTTACATTTGTAAAAGTTGTTATTTAAATAAAATGCGTTTTCATTGTTAAAAATGTTTATTTTACTTCTAGCAATTTTATAAATTTTTATAAAAAATCATTATTTTTGAAGAAAAACCGCAAAAAAAAAATTTAATTGCCAAACAAATGTAAATATGGCAAAAAAAAATGTTTAATGGCTAAACTAATTTTCTAATGGCTAAATTGACAACACTGCACACCAGCATATTTCCCGATATGGTTTTTACTTCCAAAACTTAATGTACACATTTAACTAGAAATATAATCTAAATGAGAACTGTTGCTTTCAATTTAACTTTTTAAACATGATAGTATTATGTTTTTGTTGTTTCTACCCACAACGAGCAATTCGGGTTTTAACTGTTTTTGTAGTGTTCTTGTAGTTTCTACAACAAACTTTTATAAGTTATATGTGATTAAAACGCTCACGTTGCACTACCAGCGAAAAGTTTAATCTTGTTTTTTACTAGGTTTAATAATTTTATACTTATTTTTTCCACAAGTTCAAAATCTAAATACACTCACACTTTTTCACTAATATACACACAATTTTTTTACTTTCAGCCAATGGGCTGTTTTCTCGATTTTTCGTTGATAATACGTATACACTTCTTGCAAGTAATTACTTGCGTGTAGAAACGTAGGGTTAAGAAATTTGGGGATTGATTTTTGAAAGTAATACTGTTTAGGATTGTTTTGAGTACGTTTAATGTTACTCGTACTTGCATTTTTGAAAGTGAGTATAAAAAACTTAATTTATGCCAAATGCTTTTCATTCTGTGTATTTGTGTCGAATATTATCTAGATATATAAAAATCTACAACTAACCGACAGCAAATACAGTACACATTATCGCTTTTGCGTAAAAAAGTCTCCAATTTCTTGGTTTTTTAAAAAAAAACCTTCAGTTTTTTGATATTTACAAAACTTTCTGCAGCAATGTTGTTGACATAAGTAAATGTTTAATTCACTTGATTAAATTTTTTAAAGAAAATTGATTTTGTTTTATTATATAAATGGTTTAATTGAAAAAAAAAAAAAAAAAGGACATTTTTTCTGTGTATCTTGCATAGAGCTCGTTGCATGGGCAATCAGTTAAAACACATCAAAATTTATGTTACAATTCTTTGTATGGATATAATTCGTTAAATGTTTTCAAATTATATATCGCACTTGTATAACAAAAAACAATCGGAATCTCTGGAATTGAAATTATATTAAAACGTACGTAGACAAATCTATTTGTTTGCTTTTAAAAATTGTTTTCAAATGGAGCGAAGAGCATAAATGCATAATATTGAAAGATATTTTAATAATGACTGCATAAGGTGATAAGAAAATCGAAGCCAATTATAGACAGGAGGCATCAATGTCAATATATTTAATAACAAAATTTTTGAAAAATATAATTTTATATTTAATTTTTAGACTATTTTTGCTGTAGTATAAACTTTGTTTTGAGGTGTTGAGGAAAATGATAGCCACAACAAAATATATTCCCAAAGGATTTCTAAAAGAGCTTGTCAAAAGAAATAATATGTCTTATGCATACCAAAATATTTATGTAAATTGCGTTTGTTTGTGTAGAGATATCAACAGACAAGACGTGTGACCTTCTTTGAATGGTAATTTTTACATTGCGTGTTCTTTTTATTAGACAATGTATTAGAAGGATTATTTGTAAAGCCAGAAGCGCTTAAAAAAACTTTATAAAAGTTTAACTATTGCATAGAATAGAGTAAATTTATGCCAAGTAGTGAATAAAGGATTGTGTCTAAATGAAAAAATAACGAAAACTTAAAGTAAGCTTTAATAACTATTCCATCTAAGTAAAGGCTTGCAAGCTTAACATTAATAAAATTAAAGTTAAAATAATATATAATTTTGAATATTTGTTTTTTTCTTAAGAAAACTATTTACTGCCAGTAGTCGTCAATAGCTGTTAGTGTTAAATGGCAAAACCCTCTGAAGAAATTGAGTGGTTACGATTGGAACATGTAAGAGTAACCTGTCCGTGAAATCCCGGGTTCTAGCCTAGGAAATGCCTACTGCCAATTATAAGGTAGGCGAAGAAAAAATCCCCCACTAGTGGCGACTCACAGTGTCCTGTTCCATAGGCAAAATTAAAGATTAATAACGTGCTTATAATAATTATGTAATATACATGTATATTTAGCTTACAAACTACTTTAAATATATTTTTAAGTAGAATTCATAATTTCCACTTTTTTGATAACAGTGGATGGCAACAAAATCAAAAAATTTTAGAGCTAAACTATTTAATAACAAAAAAAAAACATTTTTACCTGTTTTACTATTTTTTTTATTTACTGTTTATTATTTTTTATTTATTTTTATTATTTTATTAATTTTTTCTCTTTAGAAATTTATTTAGTCAGAACATATGTAAATGAAAAAATTAATTTAACTTAGTAATAGAAAAGAAAATAAAAAAAATTACTGTTTGAAGTCTTTTTTGCTTTCAAGTCTGGGCAATTTCGCACGGCTCTCTAATGTCGTCGCCATAACAGCCTCTACATTTTCCGGTATAACTCGTTTGGAAACGCTAGCTAGCAATTGAACGGGCACTCTAAATGGGTCAAAGTGGGATTTTTCAAAACTTGACCCTAGGGGACAAAAGTCAACAGTTTGGGGGGTAGTAGAATTCGTTTTAGAGGTATGGTTCCTTCGTCAAAGTTTCTTAGTTGGATCCCTAGAATACGATTTTCACTGAGCCATGGGCAATTTTTTTGCCTCCCCACAAATCGACCCGGCCTAATATACATGTATGTATATATATATATGTATGGGGGATTTCATGTCAAGTGAGTCAATTTCGAATTGGATGAAATTTTCACCAAGGTTAGTCCTATTGGATAGTAGTTTAGATACAAATTTTCAACAAGATCGGTCAAAAAGTTTCTGTGAGGGGTCAAAGTTAGACATTTTGTTTTTTAAATTTTTCTTTAAATATAATACTTTTTTATTTTTTTTATCCGGAATGTGTTTTTTTTTTGCTTCAAAGAAAGCTTTACCTTTAAGTTAGATTTTTGGGCTGCGAGTGGCTTATGTATAAAAAAAAAATAATTTCTTACTCTAGACGAGGGTTTTTCAGTTTTAGGCATATGCAGCATTATGAATTTTGTCCTATTTGTGTTTAAGTGTTTCTATAACCTTAAAAATAAAACTTATGCAGAGAAACTAGACAAATTAACCTATCCGGCGGTATGTAACATACCCAACTATCGCGTTATACCTTCGATACTGTAATGCCCACAATATGTTAATCCCAGGAATAAAATCACTTTTTTTCTGTAGAAATGTTGACAAATAATTGTTTTTTTTTTGTTTATTTGAAATTCAAAATTGTGTTGCTTGTCATGCAATCCCTTTTCTCGGAGAAGATCACATATATGTTTGATTTTTATTTGTGATTTAGATACTACGTTAGGAGAGCTAACTACTGTTAAAAAAGGAAATTTAGATTTTCCGCCGGAAAATGGAAATTTTGTATTTACATATACACTCAGAAAAACAAGAATAATTTTAAAATTTAATGAAGCAAAAATTACAACGGAGCTAAGAGGCATCATATATGAAAATATTAAAATCAGATATGCAAGCAAAAGTTAGTTTTTGATAAAAAGGATTCATAGTACACAGAGGGAAAAATCCGGTATATAAGTACCAAAATTGGCACTATTCATTGTCTGATGGTGTCAATATTTTTTAACCACCACGTTGTGATTTTGTCACCTTTTGGTCTCATTCCTTCAACGAAATGTTAATATATTATAAACATAATGGTGTCATTTCGACAACATGCTGTTATCATTTTTGACAACACACCGTTGGTAAATTGACCACATTCGGTTGTCATTTCGATAACACATTATTCTGAGTATAGTAATAAATAGCCCATTCTAAACACAATAAATAAAAATGTATGATGCATTCTTTTTAATTTATTTCAAATTTTAAAAATAAAATAATTCACATGTTTAATTTTAACAATATGTACAATTAAAATTTTGAACTTTATTGTGAAATATTAGATTTAATATAATTTTTTTCAATTGTTAGGCCTCTTCATCATAAATTTTTTGCACTTGCATTGTTTGTACATCATATATATTTTTTTTTCAAGGTTCTCCTTCATATCCAAGGAACATAATGCTTTCTTCACTGTTTATAATGTTTTTTTTTTACTTTTTAGTTTTATAATTTTATTTCTCACTCATTTTATTTTACTTAAAAAAATTTGCGGTTTATAATTGCAGCGAAAACAAAAGTATTTTTATATTCGCTATTAATAATGACATTGCGATACATATTTGACAACAAGGTGTTGGTAATTTGACAACAATGGTACGATTTTTATCTTTCGGCCCAATTTGACAATATTTTGTTGAAAATTTGACAACTAATGTTGTCAAAATATTGACAATACTTTGTAATCAATTTGACAATTGTCTCAATAACAACTAAATTAAGTGTCGAATTGTGGCCAATTTTCTTTAATTGGATAAAAAGTGCCTGAGTTATGGTGGAAAAACGTAAGATTTTAGGAAATTTTACTTTTTTCTAAATTATTATCATTATGGAACATATTTTTCAATACAGTAAGTAACCAGATTGTTATTTTAATAAATTTGTAGTAAAGTCTATTCGATTAAAAAAATTTCAAGCTATAATTAACTGAAATCAGGTAAAAACTAAAAATTCTTTAATTAAACAATTAAAATACTATCATTTAACTTAGATTTTACTTAGAACCCCCATCATATTTTCACATTTTTATAGAAATGTATGCACCAAATGAAACGCATTTACATCAGAGCTTAAGCGCAATATTTTTGCAACACTTATATTCATAAATACAACTTAAGTTTGAATTTAAAAGGATATATGGAAGGTAGGCATCTCCTTGTGCTGAAAGTAACAAAATTTACAATCACGCTAGAATGTAACATTTTACAGCCATGCACCAACTTTTGATGCATTCTGGTAACAAATGTAGCTAAAAATTAAACTTTTATTTCAGGATATATAGGAGGTAGGATGTATAGGAGGTTGCAGTATAGATAATTTCATCTTTCAACGATAGCTGCTCTAGTTTTGCCGTTTCACTATATGGGGGCAGAGCACTGTGCGACTGTGTCTATTTGATTAATTTTTCTGTTTTCTTTTACTCTTAAGTTTATATAAACAAGGAATTTTTCAAAGGTTTCATTATCGTTGTGGTTTGGCTTTAAATGAGTTGAGGATAACAATAATAGAAAATATATATTAAAACAATCCACATGCATAACTAATTAAACCTCGTACCCTTATAAATAGGTCCCCGCAATTACTCAGATTATATATTACGTATGATTAATATTAATTGCTAATTATCACTCATACGCTACAGCATGTGTACAAATAAACATAATAATATAAAACAATCTACTAGCATTTATTGAGATTATACAAAATATATTTTATGTATTTTAACTAATTTCTTAGTATGTAATTAATTAATATTTTGCACAAGCAAAGAATGTTGTGGAAAAAGTTTGCTCAATTTATTTGCTTAACATTTTTTAAGCTTTAAACAAAATTAAAATAAAATATGGGTAATTCCATGTCAAAAAGGTTTCTTTTATCCTATAAGGAACATATGTGTATGAACGAAAAGAAATTAAATATTTTTCAAAAGTTCTGCCATATTCAAAATAATGTCACAATTGGGATATAATGTATGTCCAGCCTCAATTAGTTTTTTTCCTTTACATTTCCTTGAGACATACTTGCCCTTTATCACCAATTTTTAGTGAGCTCACATACAAATATTGCGTTTATTCTTCAATTAACTAAAATGTATCGTCCCTTCTGAAAATTATCAAAAGTTGTTAACAGATTTTAATAATTTTGAAAATTCTTTAGAAGCATTTCCAATTTTTTTTTTTGTTTTTAATTTTTAGCAAATAAAAATTTCGAAATGTTTCAAACAAGTTATTTTTTTTTAACTGTACTTAAAGGTAATTTACTGCGGAATTTCGGATTTTAGTAATTTAAATAAACTAAACCATTTTTAAGTTACGCATTTTCGAAATAACGCTTTACCTTGAAATCAAGAGCCAACATAAAAACGGTCAGCACCGCTGGAGCATTAGGGCGGATCGATTTTTTTTTTAAAAATCGTATAGCTAAAACGTAATCTACATAAAATTCTAAGAAAATTCTCCGAAGAAACCATGGGTCTAAAACAAAATCCTAATCCGCGCCTTTCGACTTGAAAATTTCGGGCAGCCAAATTGGAAAAAAAAATTTTTTTTTGAAAATTAGCTTTTTCCATTTTTTTACAATCAAAATTTTTTTTACATTGAAAAAATTTTCACCCAAGTAAAAAAATTTTCAAGTCGAGAGGCGCGGACTAGGATTTTGTTTTAGACCCATGGTTTCTTCGGAGAATTTTCGTAGAATAGATATAGAATAGAATAGATTACGTTTTTTCTATACGATTTTTAATTTTTTTTTTCATCCATACAAATCGACCCGCCCTAATGTGCATACTTTGTGTTCGTGTTTCATAAGCTTAATAAAAAGCAAAAATTCCCGAATTTTTTTTTTTTGTTCAAATTGTTTCGTTAAATACATCTAATTTTTAAGTAGAATGATTACGAAACCCATTTGGGCATGTTGCTGGTGTCTTATAATTGAAAATTCTTCTGTAAACAAAGGGCGGAATACAACAAAAGTGTAAGAAATATAATAATATTCTCTCTGGTTCTGTAGGAAAAGTGTTAAGGTGAGAATCAATCTAATCTCACTTTCGGATTATTTCAAGAACGAATCGTGATTAAGCCGTCTAAGAAATTCTGGAATCAAGCACAGTTTAAGATTAATTTAACCGCACTTTTAATAAAATCAATTTTGTTTTCGGATTATTTTAAGTACGAGTTCAGGATTTAATATGGGTGAGTTAAGTATTTTGCACTTGAAAAATCCGTACTGGCATCAATCGTTCTTTATTTGATTTAAGGAAACCCGTACTTAACGTACTGTTCGCACTGCTTCGGCTTGATTTAATTACGTATGGATTGGTTTATTTTTTCAGTGTGCATATTTAGTCACACCTTTTTTATTTAGCGAAAATATACGTCACATTAGCTTCTTATAGTGTTGACTTTTATTGAAAACTGTCAAAAAATGGTTCGAACTTTTTGAAAATCCCGATATACATATGTGAACATCGCAGTTTTAAAGAAATTAAGTTACCCATTTTTTATATTAAGCCATATGCTGGTGGAGAATTCTACAAACCGAAGAATATTATGCTTTTAAGTTGTAAAAATTTGTTCGCATCCATACTTTTTTATTGTTAAGTAAATATAATTCATCTGTATAACACCACACATACATACGCACAATAACCACACACACAAATACGCAATATAAACATCCACCCATTTGTTGATTTTAACTTTTGCAACGATTTATTGCGTTTTGTTTGAATAGATTTTGCAAATAATAAGAATGAAACAATAACAAATTTTCCAAATATGAAATGCAATGAAATAAACCGTCGCTTGGAAATAAATAAAATTTTCAATATTATAAAATTATTGAATAGGAACAATATTTGAACTTCAAAAATGGTTTAGATTAAATAAGAATATTATGTTACATGCGAATTAGTGCACGTCTAATGTCAGATGCGAATTTTTTTAAATTCATAATAAACAACGAAGAAAACATATTTGTTTATTGATAGAAAGTGTATTTTGATAGTTTTTGGCCTTTTTAGATACAGAAACCTTACATTCTGTTCTTTAAAACAAAAATGGTTTCATTCTGAATAGTTTTTTGTTATTTTCTGAAGCATCAAAATACGGAATGAACTCCGTTTCCGAACGGAATTGTACTCTGTGTCATCGCTGATACTTCAAAATGTTCTGTTATTATGTTTAATGCGTATTTATGGAGTGAAAGAGAAATTTCGTTGTTAAGAAAAAACACATACAGAAATACTTCAAATCCTAAAATATTAAGGCTATAAATTCTGTCTAAAGAATATAATTTTGCGATTTTATTGGGTGCGAATTTAATATAAACAAATTAGAGTGCTTGATACACGCCACCGACAGTTCACATATTTCAGGAGTGCTATCTACATGATTTTAATTTGTCTTTAAAAAACAGACATCAGCATTGAAATTGATTCATTTGTAACAGTTTAAGCCGAACTTAAATGATTTTCTGGAGGGGGATTTATATTGGAGCCATGGTAAGTTATGAACCCATCATCCCGAAATTCCGCTGAGTGATTTCTGGTATTAAGAAACATAACATTTTTTCTGGCCATTTGAAGCTAAGTTGGAAGAAATTTTGCCGTAATATCCATCTGCTACGGTTTTAGGCCTTTTTTTATTTACCAGAATGGGCTTTATATGGTGCCTATAGCAAATTATGGACCGATCATCGCGAAAGTTATTAGTTTCATTTTGTTCTGATTTCGGTATTAGGCGTACTAAACTTTTTTCCAGGTGTAGGGTTTACATGGAGCCTAGGAAAATGATGAACCGAACTTCACGAAATTTCACAGTATCATTTCTAGTCATATAAAACTGTGACTTGCCAAATTTTGTTATGATATCATGATTAATCACGGTTTTAGACGTTCTATGGGGCCAAGGGTAAATTGTTACAGTGTGATTTTCAGTCGAATAAAACGAAGTGTTGCCAAATCTTATATAATTCGGTGCATTGATCCACAATTTATGTTAGTTTTTGTTACAAAATTATAAATTTTTTAGGGTGGTGGTTCCAAATTTTGATTGATAGCTCTAATCCTACAGAACCCATTTTACTGGATTTCAATCCCAAATTGCTTAGGATAACTACAAGCAATTTGACACCAAGTTTGTTCATTTATCTTAAGTTTTTCGAAGTGAGCTTGTTTTCAACAGACGGACAGACAAACGCTGTGGTTCCTAGTAGGAACAAAGGGCCGCATAGCACGCTTAGAAAGATAATTATAGGTATATCCACAATTAAGTTCACGAAATTTTTAATTAAACACGAGGATTTTTCATATTATCACAAAGAAAAATCAGGGATGGAAAATTAAGAAAATTTTGTTCAAAAATTTTCAGCACAATTTTTTTTCTAATGAAAAAATCCAAAAAAATAGAGATAAATAAAAATTTTCCAGTGCTTTTAATGTATAAAAGTTTGAAACAAAAAATGGCTTCTAACATATGCCACTTTTTTCAGCATTTTCCCAAAAATATTCAGAACTTTTTAAGCATTTTTAGTTTAAGTGATAAATTTAAATTATTTTCATTAATATACAGATTTTTACTAGATGTACAAATTTATTCATATTTATAATGTTTCTTCAATAAAAATTAAATTGTTATTGTTTAATGATGACTTATTTATAACCCAGCACCCTGTAAAAACATAGCGGTCCACAAATTGTTTTTTACTTTATTTTAAATTCTGTCATCACATTATTTTTCTTATACTAAGCATAGATTGTTAAATAATGTTTAAAATCATTAAACTCACTCTAGCTTTAACCCTATGCTCCATTGAGGAGTAAAAAGGACAAAGAAGAAGCTTCAACCGTAGAACAATAAACAAGTGAAGCAACAAAAAGAAAGAAAAAAAAACATTGTAACCCAACAAAAAAAACTAACATCATAAATACCTACATACATACATAAATTAAAAAAAAAACTGTGAACAAAATAAAATACATTTTATTAAAAACCTAATATTAAATAAAACAAAAATACGAAAACTAAAAATAACATCGATTTCGAACGTTAACGTTCGCATAGAAATTATATGTAAAACATAAATAATATTCGAAAATTTGTTTTTGTTTTAAATGTAGTTTTCTATGCGAACGTTGACGTTCGAAATCGTTAAACAGGCAGAAAGTGTTTTTTATTAAAAGCAAAAAATATAGTAAGCCGTGTTAACTTTAAGGTATTGACAATTTTAAGTTGAACCCTCAAACAGTTATTCCTCATATTTTTTAAATAAATTATTTACGTAATGGAATTTGATTATTTAAAACAAAAAAAGTGATTCAAGTTGAATTTTTTTATAGCTGTGTTATTTTTTTATAACCTTAAATCATCTTTATCTTTTATTAAATTTTTTCTTGGGATGCAAAAATTAATTAACAAGGTTTCTTTCAATTGTGCTAAATTCGCATTTCATACTATTGAGAAACTGACATTTTTTGTTCAAGGGATAAGCTATTTCTATGCGCATTTCACTGGTTGCTTAGGCCAGATCGTCAGGAAACTGCATCCAAAGATTTTCGAAAAGCTTAAGATATTAAACAAATAAAACTGTTAAGCGAATAAGAATTATAAACCTCAGTTTTTTCAGAGAGTTTATCTTTTCTCACAGTCCCGACTAAAATTTCCCTCTATTATAAGCAGTATGTGAATATATACTTAGTTTGTCATTCCGTGTGCAACTATTTTTATATTCATTTAAGACCTTAAGTAATTCTAAGTCGATTTAGTCATATCCGTCCGTCTATCTGTTGAAAACACGATTCTTTAATGTTCCCCCTTATCTGTTTGGGATCTAGCAAAATCGGTTTCGTTAAAAAGAGCTATGAACCCAAAAATGGAAGAATCTCTCTAAAATTTTGTTTTATTGGTGACAGAATGCACCAATTAAATATTGCACAAGTTCGTTTTATATGACTGGAAATCGCACTAAAATTTTGTGAAGATTAATCCATAATTTATTAGAGGACTTATCTGAAGCGGTCTTCAGAAAATCATTTTAACCTTCGTAAGGTCTTCTGGTCAAATCTAACACATTTTGAAATAAAATGACTGTTATTTAATTTTAAATGCCAACAAATTTCCAGTTGTTATACAAATTTTTTTTTTACCTCCTGCAACATGCGTTGTTTTGAAGTTTACTAATAATGTAGGTAAATGTGTATTTGCTATTGATTGGACTAAAGTGGCGACACCAAAATTTCGCATTTATTGGTTCTCTTGTTAGCTGAATTGTATAGATCAAATAATGAAAGTACATACAGTTTGTGGAACGTTGTGGACGGGAACCCTATTTTTAGAGTAATCTTGCCAACAAGGAAACCCGCAGTGAACGCCAAATTTTAGAGAAGTTTGCGTCGATATGTGAGCTATGAAAAATATGGGTTCATTAGCTATGCCTGGAATATACAACCGTCTACAGGCAAATAAATAGGAACTTTGCCTAAATTAACAAATGTATGCATGTAGTTCTTGATTTGACAGGTGGTTAGAAATGTCACAGTATGACTGCAGACAATTGTTTTACATCGTACTAATTGTGACACAAATTACTAGAGAATCAAATAACTTTAGTAGAAACTATATGTTAAAACAAGACGAGGGCTTTTGGCAGCTAAATGCTATCATTAACATCAGCTAAACATGGCTAGAACTAAAACTGTTTTACCAAACGTCGACATTTCTTAGAAAATTTCGGTTTTAAACTTGCCGCCAAAAACATTACCCAAAGACTAATTTTTACGAAAGATTGCAAAAAAGTACGTGTAGAAGCTGAGCAGGAACAGCACCCGTCATCTTCAACCAATTCCTAGCAAAAAATATGTTTACCAGTCAAAAATAAGTCGTTGCCAATTATTTCACAAAATAAAATATCAACTTTAAAAACATACTTAATTGAAAAAACGTGAGTTTTTATATAAACTTTTCTATTTGGGTCAAATGTGACCCGAAGACCGTTAACATCAGCAAATTTGAAGACCGTATGAAGGTTAAGATTATTCAATTCTAAAAAAATTGTATTACTTTATTGAAAATTCTAATCTAAATTAAATTTTATGCAAAAATTACAACAGAAAAATTGGTTTAAGATTTTCCACAAAAATAATTTTAAAAAAATTTTTTTTTAAAAAAAACTGGTTCGAAATTTGGTTTTCAAATACTTTGATATATTTTAAGTTCATATAAAATATAAGATTAACAGCCTGTGTTCGTAAAAAAACGAACAAAATCAGATTTTGGTTTTCATAAAATTAAAAAACATTTCCGGTGAGTAACAAAAAAGCTTTAATTGTTTTCTACAGATTTTTGGTTCTTATAAAATGAAAATCTTCGTAACAAATGAAACCAAAATTGATAAGAATACGATAAGTAAAAGCCATTCGTTTAAAAAACAATTCACAAAAATGGAGAATAACTGAGATATTTTTAAGAAAGAAACCTAAAATATATGGTAGTTTTTTTGTGCTGGGTTCTACCTGGGTTAATATAAGTTTTATGTGAAACAAAAAACGGGGCTTAATTTGGAGGTGAGTGTTTGATGTGAGTATATGGGAAGCTATTCATACTAAATTTTAGAAGGACTTGCTTGGCACGTATCTTTGATACCATCCACTAACAGTTCAATTATATCAGGAATGATATACATGAATTCTAGTAATTACACGGTGCTACAGTGTAAAAAAACTTGGAAAACGACCTAGCGTGGGTTATTGGTCTTGTTGAGTAAATAAAAAATTGTGTCAAAAAATTTCAGAAACACCCTCAAATTCAGAAGTTATTTAAAAAAACAGTTTTCAGTGACGTTCGTCAACTTATCGACCTGTAACGCAGGGTTTGGAAAGAAAACTAATTACGCTTTAAAATGACGTGCATTTTTTATACATTTGTAAGTTATAACAATTGTTTTTGTTAAGAATATCTACAAAAACAAACGAAAATTATAAACTTTTTTGATTTTAGGTGCTTTTCATTGCTTATTTTAATATGAAAGCTTATAAAAATCTGTATAAACGTATGAAGAAAATTTAGTTCTTAACAAAACATGGTTTTAATTTTTCAATTCGGATAAAAATTGTATAAGTTATTCAACTTTTCATTAACACCTGTTTTTAGTATTTTCTCCCCCCGCGCAAAACATATGAATAAAAAAAACAATTAACTATACAAGCAAATTTGTCAACTTAATAATTTGTATGTTGTAATTTTACAGTTACGTTTTTGGTATTAACTTGGTTTACAGAACACGAATTCAAAATTTTGTTTTAACTGTAAGTTGAACGGACGAGTAAGGCGCTCGTGTTCTGTAAACCACATATTAATAAGTTATTGTTAATCTGTCTTTATTTAAAAAAAAGAACTGGAAGATAATACAAGATGAATAGGGTTTATTATGCCCTATTTTTTTAAATCATTAAAAAAGTTTAGAATGTTTTTAAATGCAATTTTTAGTTATATATTTGGATAAATACATAAACTAATCGAATTTATTACCAACACAATGGCAAAGTTTAAATACTACCTTTTGGTGAAGGATATTGTTTTTAGATAAGAGTAAAAAAAGTGTAACTAGTTTAAAATTTGTGACAAGTGAAGTGATATTAATATTTAATTTTATTAAAATAAGTAAGTTTGTAATTTTTGTAATCCTTTAACAAATTTTAAATTGTGTTTAATTTTTTTCTGCAGTGTTTGATAAGCGTAATAATTTTTGTTAAACAAAAAACATCGCTTTGATCTGAAGAAAAATTAAGCCTTGGTAAATGCCTTCAATACAGTTTTTAACTGCTCATGCAGTTCTAGCAAATGTTATGAACCCGAAAGTGTTTGTACAAGCTGTTCCAGTATGCTTAAGAAAACTAAGTCCGAAAAGTTTATAAGCCAGTCATTACCATTATCTTTCCCAATGATTTGGCATCATAAAATATTCCATAAACCACAAGACTGTTATTTTTGCCAAACAAACATCACTGGTTATCAATATAAAAATCGTGATAGCATTAAGTATGATAATGTGTTAACTGTTACTAAGCCAGTATTAAGTGGAATTAAATGTAATGAAACTTTACATAAACAAAGTGATGATGAATTTGAAAACGAGGAATGTGATATTGAATATTTACCAAAATCGGCTAAGCCACATTTTGTGACAAATGCATATTTTTGCGATCTTGTGCGAGATTTAAAACTTTAGTAACTTTCGCAAATATAAGCCGATTTTAACAAATGATATCTCGTTTTTTTCTACATAAAATTATCTTAAAAATACAGTACAAATAAAGATAGGTTTTCATAGAAAAAAATTAAAATAACTCTTGTTGAATTTAAAAAATTAGGAAAAAAAATAAAAACAAATAGAAAATTTTGAGAAAAACTCACCTAATTTTTTGGAATATATTTTTTATGAATACATTTCATAAAAGCTTAATTCTTTGCCTTTCCAAAACTGTTTAAAATTTTAAAATCGATCAAAAAATTTGTGAGTTAGAGGTACTAAAGTGCTACGACCTACCCTAAAACAGTTTTTTGAAAATAACTAAAAATTTTGAGGGTGTTTCAAAATGTTTGAAAACGGTTTTTGTATGTCCTCACCTAGGCCTACAACCCCCACTAGGTCGGTTTTCAAGTTCTGACAAAAAGTGTTTTTTTGTAGCAGTGTGTTATTAATTAATCTTTATAAAAAGAGATATGCACATTGAAATTGGTTGCGGTTTAGACATATATTAAATTATTGGCCGACAATTAAAAAGTTTTATGCTTTTTTTAGCAATTTTAACTAGCTTGAGTAAAGTTTCATGATTCGTAACAGTTTAAGCCGAACTGCAGAGAGATTTCTGGTATTAAAAACATAAATTTCAAACAAGCGGTGAAATTAGTTTTAGTGTTTACATGGGATTTCAGAAGGCTGCTATATAAGGGATCTAAGGTAAATTATGGACCATACATCACAAAATTGCATAAAATTTTTTATGGATATGAAACTAAGTTGGAAGCAATTGTACCACAATAAATGGTGTTTTCTTTTCTACAAAATATGACGCATTTTATTTAAAAAAATGCGATTTGGTGTTTGTTTCTTAAAAATTCTTTGCTCTCTAAAAGGGCAGCGTGTTTTATTCTAAAAAAACGGCGCGCCGTATAAATCGAGAGTGTTGACAATGCTCTGTTTATATATGGGGTTTTCAAACGAAGTTTAGAAAAAATCGCCTCTTATCAGGACAGTAAAAATGTTAAGTTTTAAAAGTTATTTTTTCTATTATTTTATAGTTAAAACAAAAGAAAACATTACATTGTTAATGGTAGGTTGGCAGTGGTATACAATTTAAATGAATTCGGTGTTATAAAATTATTTTTGAAAAAAAACGCCATTCATTTTGTTCGTTTATTTATTTAATATCAATCTTTTAACAAATTTGGGTTAACGTATATTTTTTTATATTTTGAAGAACACACTTTTTGTCAGCTGTTAAAAACAGGCAGACCCAATTTTGTGTTTTGTTCTCGTCAAATAAAAAATTGCAGTATTACATGTTCGGCAAGGCATTTTATACATGTACCTTTTAAAATGTGGTATTTTTTTTGTAGAAAAGAAAGCACCATTAATTTACCAGAATAAATTAATCGCGAAATTTATTAGTGTTATTTTTAGTCCTTTAAAACTTTGAAGTATTCAATTTTATTCTGATATCATTGTTTATTACGGTTTTAGGCGTACCAAACTGTTTGCCATGAGTAGGGTTTATATGGGGCCTAACGTAAGTTATAGACGGATCATCACAAAATTTTACAGCGTGGTTTCCAGTCGAATGAAACGAATTTTTGCAATATCATTTATCATTCCGTGCATTGTTGCTCCCTTTATGTTAGTTTTTTCAAAAAAATTATCAATTTTTAAAGATGGTGGCTCCACATTTTGATTCATAGCTCTGATCCTACTTAACCGATTTTGCTGTATTTCAATTCCAAACTGCTTAGGATAACTACAAGCAATTTAACGCCAAGTTTGTTAATTTCTTTTGAGTTTTTCGAAAGTGAGATTGTTTTCAACAGACGGTCAGGCGGACGGACAGACGGACATGGCTAAATCGACTAACTCAAGGAGCCAGAATATATATACTTTATGGGGTCTGAGATTTCAAAGAAACATTAATCGTTTTAAAGGTATTAATGTGTAGATATGCACAATACATTTTATTGTTTCTAAGTTATTAGGACTTAAGCGTTTAAAAATCGTTTAATTTATCTTGCTTGCACTTACACACATGTATTAACGTTGGTTTTATTACAGTAAATTCCAAGTGGTCGAATTTTGACCACGGGGTGAACTTAGTGTTAATAAAATGCTTCCTTCATTAAAACAAATGCTTTCTATATATTTTTAATGACTAGAAACTGGGAATTATTTCCTTTCTTAGGTTACTTTATTATTTTTCGAAAAAATAAAAATGTTGAATATTTTAAATGACGTTTACATTTTTTGTTTTCCCCTTTATTAACTTTATAAAACATAAGCTGAGCTCCAAAACATCCTAATATTTTATTCAAATAAAACTTTTTACTGAATTGAATACTCAAAAGTCTTACCAGTACTAATATCAAAGCTTAAACAAAACACCAACAACAAACAGTGAGTTTATCTTCTGTTACAATCCCGACTACAATTGGTAGATTTTTTGCCCACTCTAATTATTGTTGTAAGGGGAAAAGAAAAAACAGAAATAAAAATAAATTACTTTTTTTCATTGTTGCCAGTTCAGTTTTTTGCACTGTCACTTGCATATTTGTTATCAAAGGTTTTCTTGGGAGGTAATGTATGTTATTATTTTAGGGCAATGCGAAAATTTTAAATAAAGAAAACAACCTCAATATGTTTGACATTGCTAAGTGAGATTTAAGTTTACCAACATTAACAGTCATGACATAAAAGCCGTTTGTTGCCAATCCCATAAACATTTTTAAATGAATATTTTTTTGTTGATAAAAAGTTGTTTATAAGAAGAAAAATGTAAACGGCATCTGACGTGGAAAGCTCAAATAAGGTGACAAAGCTATTCTTTATAAAACTAACACCGTCAAAGTAACTTGCTGCCAACGTAATACATTTCATTTAATTGGCATATCCATAGTTTCATCAGTAATCACAACAAAATTTGGGGTTTAAAAATATTATGCTAGAGTTGCAATTGCCTACTTTACGACCAGTGTTCTAAATTTGTTAAAATAAATATATGCAGTACATTTTCTACAAGCGACCGAAATTAGGTTTGACCTACCATCCGACCAAACGAAAAGTATCCGACCAAATTGGGTCGGAAAAGCTAAGCTTCGGCAACCATGTGGCCGTATTCTGTATATGTTGTGCAACCTCGAAAACAAGAGCTAACCTAAAAAAACGGTTAGCACCATTTGATTCACCGTACCCGAATTATGTTAAAACACCAAGTACCCAGCTTGTCTACAAAGTGTAAATTTCGAGCACAGTGTAATTAATGAATGGCAGTTGTTATTGTATAACATTTTTTTGATTTGTGTCATAATTTAAATTAAAGCACTACATTCAAAACATTTCCCAAAAATAAATATCTCATTTGAATTTATTATAATCTCGCTTTCAGGCATTCATTAAAAGAAGACAAACATACATACTCATTGCAAATTCAAACATTTGCTGACAACAAGAAATGCCAACTGCCAACAACATTCACTTACGAAATAATGATGTTGATGAATATTTTTTCGAACAACACATCAACAGTAACGACAATAATAGAAATTAAAATCCGCACATGTTTTTTTTCAGTTTATAAACAACTAGATAATGACATTAACTAGCGCTTCTGATGTACAATGTGCAGATATGAACATAAATATATGTTTTCATTTATTTATTCTCTCATTCATTTATTCATTTAGTCACACTCGTTCATGAAAGTTCATACATACGTATTTTAGTAATAATTTTATCAACCAACTGTCACAAGTACTTAAATGTGAGTGTAGCAACTGTGGGAGGTAAAAGTAATTGACATAAATCGTATTTAACAACTTGCTTAAATTTAAAATATATTTGCTAATTTTTCTACTGATTTAAAATACATTTCGCAAGACATTTTTCGTATTTTAGTCAAACAGGTGTCGGCACCAAACTGCATCACAGAGAGAGTTATGCTAACCGTCAGGTTTTTTATCTAGTATTTGACACTGATGCGCTCACCTTTGCGAATTCATCTTGTTTAGGCCAGATTCACAATGACAGAAACATTTTCACTTTTTCTTCTTTACAAGTACAGACATTTTTAATCCAAAAAAGAACCTTAGCAATTTTTGCCGAGAACAATATAACGTATTTATTTTTATTTTTTTAAAAATATTTTTAAAATTTTCATTCAAAACTAAATAAAAATTTTATTAACGTCCCAATAAAAAAATTGTGCTTCAACCGAGCAGGTTTGTAAGGGGAGAAATGTAAGAGTTTCGCTTGCCACTTCGCTGACTGAAGGCATGAATTTTAAATGGTGAGTTCCCATTTTGAAGCAGTTAATTTTCGGCACCAAATGCGCTTTTTTCAACGCATATAAAAACTGATGAGTATAGATATCAAATTTACATTTATTCTGGCTCGTTGCGTAATTCCAAGTCGATTTAGCCATGCCGTCTGTCTGTCCGTCTGTTCATTTGTTGAAAACACGCTCCCTTTCGAACAACTCGAAAGAAATGAACAAACTTGGTGTTAAATTGCTTATAGTTATCCTAAGCAGTTTGGGATTGAAATCCAGCAAAATCGGTTCAGTAGGACCACAGCTATGAATCAAAATGTGGAACCACCAACTTAAAAAATTGATAATTTTTTTACAAAAAATAACATAAATGGTGGAACAAGGCACGGAATGAGATAAGATTTTGAAAAAATTCGTTTAATTCGACTGGAAATCACGCTGTAAAATTTCGTGAAGATCCGTCCATAACTTACGCTAGGCCCCATATAAACACTACTACCGGAAAACAGTTTAGTACGCCTAAAACCGTAATAAATAATGATATCAAAATAAAATTTAATACTTCACAGTTGTTTAGGATTAGAAATCACAGTAATAGATTTCGTGATGATCGGTCCATAATTTAGCTTAGGCGCCATATAAAGCCTACTCTGGTAAATTAATTAAATAAGCCTAAAACCGTAACAGATTGTATTTATTGTGGTAACATTTCTTCCAACTTTGTTCCATGTGACCAGAAAAAATGTCATGCAATTCTGATGGTCGGTCAATAATTTAATTTAGGTCCAAACCGCAACCAATTTTAATGTTGACGTCTGTTTTTATAAAGAAAAACTAATAATTAATAGATATCATAAAGATATCTTTTCTGAAGATTCGGCACAGCCGAATATAGCACTCTAACTTGTTTTAATTATATTTGTTTCGCCAAAACTTTACTTGCTTAGAAAAGACTATAGCTATAAGACTACATTTTTTAGACTTCATTTCATAGACCTCATTTGCTAGACTATATTTCAAAGACTATATTTTCTAGACTATAGCACATCTAGCCAAGCAAATCTAATCTATACTTTCAAAACTTTCATGTTCATGCTAGACTAAAGACAAAATTAAATACTAGAGAGTAAACCAGAAATATTCTAAACAATGGACTAGACAATTGATTAGACTTTTAACTAGACACCATACTTGACAATGGGCAAGAAAATGGATTTATTTAAAAAAAAAAATTATATATAACAAATTTTGCTTTTCACTGTAATTTTTTCACTTACCAAACACATTATACTACTCGTAGTTAGTAAATGTATAAAAGGAAGTAGCAGAGAGGAAAAAATAGCAAAATATCAGTGCAATGCCAAGTTGCAATGACTGAATAGTTAACAATACAACTTTAGATTACATATCACATTTTCCGCCAACACATTTGTATGTAGTTTGTTAGTAAATATAGAAAAAATCTAAAAATAAAATGAAACACATACACAAGGCGCCAGCAAAGTACAGTCCTTATAGATTTCCTTCTGCAATTCTCCATAAATGTTTGTTCACATTTGCAGTACACTCAGAAAATGGGGTTCAAAGAGTTAAACAAGTCTTTAAAAGGCACAATATTGAAATTGCAACAATAATAAAAGCAAATTTCGAAGGACTATTTAAAGGCGATGTTTTAACCTTAAGCTTTATTAAATTTCTCACTTTGTACTTTGACAATGTAACACTCACAAAAACAAAAATTTACTTTCCCCTGGAATTTCTAGAGGTTATAAAAAGAAAAGTTTTTCCTATGAAACAAAAAATAGATATAATGCAAACAAACTAATTTTCTCAGTGTTAATTTCATGCAACTCACTCGCATACACTCACTCTTTAACATTGTCTAAACTAGTAAAGGGTTTTTCATTAAGAGCGATGCATATTTTTTAATTACAAATTATGGAATATTTAACATATCAAATGAAAGAACAATCGAGATAGCCATATGCTACCACCATTTCTAAAGACAGCAGCTCGACGTCCTGTGCCGTCCTGTTTAAGCCATAAATCGGCGTAGATCGTACCGTCAAGCAGGTCCCAAAAATATCCCGATAACATAATCCTGTAGCGATTTGCGTTGTTGGCGCTCCATTCTTATCAAAAACGAAAAATGAGCCAATAACGCTGCAGTTATTTGTTTCATATCAGGGGCCTAATTCTGGCAGTCGTGATCGAGTACTTCCTCGATTCGAAAGCAATTTAATTTCAGTCGATACTTAACGAATCGAAATTATTTTTTCAGTATTGTGAAACTAAAATTAATGCTTTATAACACTGAAAAAATTATTCCGATTCGTTCAGTATTGACTGAAATAATTAAATAATAAATTGCTTTCGAATCGAGAAATTACACGATCACGACTGCCAGAATCAGGCCCCAGGTTGTGCCTTGTGCATCACTTTAATCTACACACTCGTTCAATGTGACAATATTGCTTGCTGCCAACCAATCAAGCCAGAGGTGTGCTTCATCAGAAAGCTAAAATTTCTTAAGTGTGTGCACGCAACAATGTCGCTATAAAACAAGATCTTTGATAAATTATTTAAAAGGTTCTTGAGGCCTGTATTTCTTTATGATTTTACAACATTGACTGAAGTTTAAAACGGTGAAAGAATAGCGATGCAAATTTTAATTCTATTCTACTAGAAATGTCAAAAACAAAATACGTGGTACATTTTTAAAACCTTGATATACATATGTGAACATCTACCGTTTCTATACATTTTTGGACAACATTATTTTTGCTAAAAATAAAGCATGACAAGTTGAGAAAAAAAACTGTTTAAAAATATACAATGTTTTGTTGTAGTGCCATTAGTTGTAATGTGTGTTGGGAAACATGTGACACATTTTTGCAAACATTTCTTGTGGAATTGTTGTTTGAAAAAGTTGGAAAAAAAGATCATGTTTTTCATGTTCTCTATGCATTAATAGAAGGTGTCTCCTGACGTGCTTTTATCATTAAAAAGATTGACGATGTTCACTTCTTGGTAATGTAACCAATGTTAGGAATGATGAAGAAAATTGATAGGAACATTTGAAAAGATTTGTTAACGACACTTCAAGAAATTTTAAAAATGATGTATATCATTTATACAAACTGTTATTTTTGTCTATTATATTTTGTGCATACGTATATATGAGGGTTTCAGCGCAGAAGTGGTGTAACCCACAATTTAATATGGTTACGGTTCTGATGTAAGATATGTTCTTTGCACTGTTCTTTACAGTGGAATAGTCGAGTAAGCCAACTGTAACCTTTATCTGCCGCAAATTAAGAGAAAAATGCCGCAAAGTTCCAAAAACTATGACTAGACTATGACTAGACTATGACTAGACAATGACTAGACTATGACTAGACTATGACTAGACTATGACTAGACTATGACTAGACTATGACTAGACTATGACTAGACTATGACTAGACTATGACTAGACTATGACTAGACTATGACTAGACTATGACTAGACTATGACTAGACTATGACTAGACTATGACTAGACTATGACTAGACTATGACTAGACTATGACTAGACTATGACTAGACTATGACTAGACTATGACTAGACTATGACTAGACTATGACTAGACTATGACTAGACTATGACTAGACTATGACTAGACTATGACTAGACTATGACTAGACTATGACTAGACTATGACTAGACTATGACTAGACTATGACTTGACTATGACTAGACTATGACTAGACTATGACTAGACTATGACTAGACTATGACTAGACTATGACTAGACTATGACTAGACTATGACTAGACTATGACTAGACTATGACTAGACTATGACTAGACTATGACTAGACTATGACTAGACTATGACTTGACTATGACTAGACTATGACTAGACTATGACTAGACTATGACTAGACTATGACTAGACTATGACTAGACTATGACTAGACTATGACTAGACTATGACTAGACTATGACTAGACTATGACTAGACTATGACTAGACTATGACTAGACTATGACTAGACTATGACTAGACTATGACTAGACTATGACTTGACTATGACTAGACTATGACTAGACTATGACTAGACTATGACTAGACTATGACTAGACTATGACTAGACTATGACTAGACTATGACTAGACTATGACTAGACTATGACTAGACTATGACTAGACTATGACTAGACTATGACTAGACTATGACTAGACTATGACTAGACTATGACTAGACTATGACTAGACTATGACTAGACTATGACTAGACTATGACTAGACTATGACTAGACTATGACTAGACTATGACTAGACTATGACTAGACTATGACTAGACTATGACTAGACTATGACTAGACTATGACTAGACTATGACTAGACTATGACTAGACTATGACTAGACTATGACTAGACTATGACTAGACTATGACTAGACTATGACTAGACTATGACTACATAAATTCTTTTGTCACTTAAATTTGTTTACTTTTCCCAATAATTTTTTCAATCTAAACTTTCCTTAAAAAATTAAATAGTTTAATATTCCAACACTATTTCGGTAGTTATTGCATTCATTCGTTCGCTGCACTATTAACTAACCAAACATAAAAGTAATTTTCCCTTTCTGTAATAAATGGTCATCTAAATTGTTTTGTTTGTCTGTGATTTAGCAAAACTATAAAAAATAAAACAGCAAATTTAATAAATTACGACAGAAAAAACGTTCTGCAATTGTACAACTTTTTCGAACTTTATTTTTAGTTGTGACTGTTGTAAAAATATTTTTTTTCTAATTTGAGTCTGTGCAAAATAAAAGGGCAGTAAATAATTTAAATGACAACAAAAGTTGAACTGAAATTAGGCGAAAATTTAATTGTGCATGGTATGAAAACAAATTTTAAGTTTGTTTTAAATCACAACATGACGTTCAAAGTATTTTTGGCTATTTTAGTGTTTTTAATACAATTTGGCTTAACTTTATTTTCTGCGTTTTAGTTTAAAATGCCTTTTCATCATCTGCACAAAAAAAATATATACTGGAACGTATTTTCTTAATTTTTTATTTTAAGCCTCTTAAATTCAACAAGTATTTTTAAACAAAAGTAAAACTGAATTTAAAAAATCTAAATTTGTTTACTAAGTAGTAAGCAGAAGCTATTCACACTCTTGATCGAATTGCAACCTTAAGTAAAAAACTTTACAACTTGACTTTTTGGTCAACATCAGAACACTTACGCTTCAGCACAACATCGAGTACACAAAAGTGCCGTCGGATTCCTTTTGCAAGGTCGAATAGGGGGAAAACGGTTATACCTATTGGCACACAGAAGTATGATAAGGGAATGTCAATTTTATTATAACGCAATTCATCTATGGAACAGATCTCCGAATAGAGTACAAACAAACAGCAACGTTATAACTTTTAAGACCGAAATAACAAAAGATTTGAACAATAATTGCCGTATTCACAAAACCCTTTGTATCATTCTGTCGATTGTATTTTTGTATTGAAATAAAAAAGTGTAAAAGTGTTGTTGGTAATTTTCAAGGCGAATTCATACAAGGTGGTCTTATTTTAAAAATGGATATAACATTGTAAAATACTTTAACGTTGTATGTTATAATAATAAAACACTGTAGTAAACAAAATAACTGTGTCAAAAATATATGCTGTCAATTTTAATTTTAAATCGTGTGTTGTATAATGCATTTATTTGAAAATGTGTGCTAACAAAACATTATTTGCAAGAAGTTTTGCTTTTTTAACATTAAAAAAAAGTGCGGATGAAGCAGACCGATTTCTCATGGAATCTTTTTTGAGCGAAAGTTTTAAACCATTAACATACATATGTATGTATGTATGTAGTATTTCTTATAAGAACTCAGTTGAAAAAAACCAAATTTGATAGCCAAAAACAAAACGAGTGTGAGTTAATCCAACGAAAAGGGGTCACTTACAGGAGAGAAGCTTCTTTTAGAGTTATTAATGGAAAATCGGGAGATTGAGTTTTGTTTAAAATTATTTTGTTTTTAATTTGTTTATATGTATGCATATACATATTATGTATGTATGCATTTCAGAAACCAACAGCTCATTTATATTATCGCAGATTTTGTGGCGAAAAAATGTAATAATTGAATGGCCACAAGTGCGATCCAAAGTAAGGAAACTTCGGGTTAGCTACAATAAGGTAAAAGCATGGGAGGGATCTACAGGCATCGGCACTATGGATGTAAGTTCCTTAAAAAAATATTTCATATTTGTTTTTCGACACCAATGATAGTTTTTGTGGCAAGTTCTCTGGTAAAAATGTGCAGCTACTTTGATGAACTCGACGACATATTTGGTAGCCGGATCATAGAATGTGCAACGATTGAAGAAAGCTTGTGCTCAATAATGAATTCCACTGAAATTATATTAGATGAAATGACAGCTTTAGAGACATCATCGCAAGCAATTTTGCCGTCAACAAGTCGCAAAGGTATTTATTCCAGAACTGCTGTATCTGATATAATGTTGATGCGGCTGGAGGCGATGGAAATAAAGAGGCAAAGACAGGAGTATGAAAAGGAGTTTTGAGCAAAGAGAAGTGTCCGTAATGGAAAAAAACTTGCAATTAAAGGAAAAAGAAAAATAAATAAATAATCAAAGAGAATTGAAAATACTTGAGTTGGAAATGAAGGAACGTCTGGCAATGGAGGAGCTAAAACTCAAATGAAAAAATTGTTAACAATAATTTTCCCAATTTTATTTTATGAAATAAATTTAATTTTTGTACCCTAGTGTTCGTTATTATTATTAAATTGTCTGATTTTGTATAAAAAGTAGTAAGTCATTTCTGTTATTTATTGTAGAAATGTCAGTGTGGGAAACTCCTTCTAAGTTTTCATCTATATGAGCTTCCTCTAAATTGTATTTTATAATAATGTTATGAAGAAAACAGCAAAGCATAACCCAAGCATTGCACTCCTTTTTTTTTTGTTCTGTAAGCATTCAAAACTTAAGCTCCTTCAAGCTACCAAATTTTTCTTAAAGAAGGCCAAAAGAATTTTCAATTGTAACACGATATTTAAAAAGCATTTATTAAATTGATCCCTTGCTTCTCTTGAATGTTCCGAGGTGTGATTAATAACTGTTTTAATGGATACGCACTATCTCCGGCAATCCATTGGTCATTAGATAAATAACGTCGGGGATGTTTAGCAAGAGGACAACTTCCAAAAATGTTTGCATCATGAACACTTCCAGGCTATCCTATGGTCAGCTGTCTTATTCTTAAGTTATGATCGCACACAGCTTGTATTTTAATAGAATACTGACGTTAACGGGAATAATACAGTTCATTCCTTTTGAAAAGTGCTTCGGCCAATCTAACTTCGGAACCATCAATGTATCTAAGTAACTTGTTTCTGGTCGCTAAAACAAGTCGAGTTCGTTCCGACTCACTGGTCCAATTTAGAAATTGGTTTTTTAGTTTTAATATTGCATTAAACACTCTTTTTGTAATGTTTTGCGCAGTTCCACCATCGCCAATGCCAAAAATAGAAGCCTCTTTTCACACAGAAGCTCCATCGCCTGAAGATATTAAGCGTGAAGAATGATTTTTAATTGTAAATCAGTTGGAAGTTGAAGTTTTTTCCACTTTGTAATCGTAATTGCACCATTTGATTTAATCTATTTTCATGTAAATTTCTTAAAATATTATGTTGCCATTCTGATGATTTTGCTAGTCGTAAATGAACGCTTGTGCGAATCTATAGTAGGCAAATTAATTTCATCCTAAAATTTTCTTGAATTTCATCTTCGTCTTCTTCGTCACCTGCATATTAAACCAAATAAAAAGTCAACCATTAACATGTTATAATTATAATTTATGCAAAAAAAGCTAATTAATTTACCTTTATCAGTTCTATTATTCATTATGCTTTTAAAGAATTTACTTTTGAATTTCGTTTCTTTCTCTTCTTATTTGGTTTTTGACAGTTGAAAACAATGATACAATATACACAAGGTGCTCACAGACAAATCAAGAAAAAGTGTATTTAATACTAGATACACGTTACACATTGTTGCGAATTCGGCAAATATAACGTAACTTGACACTTTAAACTAAATATTATTTTTACCATAGTATAATAGTATGTGCCAGGTGTGTTCATTGGGGAGAGTTGTCAATATTTTCCCTTGTAATATCAAATAAATTTATTTCATTTTTGACGCTTGTTTTAATTTGTTTCCTTATTTTCTTTTGTTTGACGTGATATCTATGGGTTTTAATATTGAGAACAAAATTTCTAATGACTGTACCTTGTACTTATTTACTATGGATTTTCCTATAAGTCTGCCTTCACACGTTTCATCTTTTGATGTTCAACTCTTATGTTTTTAGGTGAGAAAAGAAAGATGAAAGGGGGTTAGTACGGAGATGCCTGTACTCGGTCAGTACGCTTTATGTTTTTATTCGTTGGTATATGCACAACGATGGCTGCATGTATTTTTTTTCTTTCCTTGTTCCCTTTAATTTGCTGTTAATAAAATTGTTGTTGTTTTGAACCGAAAGAAGTTGAAACCGATTGCTGTGTGTGATTAGATTAGCATCTTTGAAAAGGGAATTGGAGAGAAGTTGAGCATCAAAAGATGAAACGTGTAAATGACTAAGTATTTTTGATAATTTATAATTAGTTTGTATTAGTGTTAAATTTTGTTATTTTTAACTTGATTTTAATTTAATTTTATTAAATTGTTTTCCTTTTTTAATTTGTTGATCCTTAAAATATTTAAATTTTTCATTCTTCTTTTTAAATTCAATTGTATTTAATTGTATTGCCATAACTTCTTCTAGTTTCATACTATAATTATAAGATGTATGTCTTGTTGTATGGAAATACAGTTTAATAAATTAAAAAAAACAAGTACTTCCCTAATATACGTTCTCACCTTACAAGACCTTTGTTTATTTAAAATTTGTTGTCTATGACAAATTAAATAACTACAATTGCTCTTTGTGCGAAAATAACAAAATATGTTTCAAAGGTAATCAAATCTTAATGATCTAAAAAAAGAACAGAAAACAAAATGGAATGATTCTTTAAAATATTGCAATACCTTTGCTTAATAACACCATCTCTCTTGAGAATAAATTGCTGCACAAATTCATTAAAGCACAATCCTTTAACAATGCAACAACAGCACTTGCTACACTTTCGTATTGTAAATCATAGAAGACAGCAAGAATAGAAAGACAGAGTAAAAAAATCGCTTGAAATTCAGCATGTGTATAGCAACAACATCAAAATTAACACATTTTTTCAAACATAATCATAAATGTAATGTTGTTTTGACAGTTGAGTTGGGGTTTTTTTCTCATTATCCTTCTCCTCTAGTCGTCTTCTATACATCCATAGTTTAATGGCAGGTGATCAAATTTACATCAGTTCATCTGTGGCACCTCATGCAACTTGTTGGAAAAACAAAAGAAATTGTATAGAATTGTGGCTATAAATAACAACTTTTGTTTTATTCAGACTTTTTGACACTGTAAAATCATCACTAATTTCTTTTGCTCTCGAATAATTTTGTCAGACTAATTTTAGTTTCTGTATTTTCAATTGTTTTACTATTATATTTTTGCAGAGCTTAGAGAGCCATGTAGAAAGAAATGCAGGGCAATAACATGTTGCATTTCGTAATTCATTTAGAGTTTTGAGTTGAATTTTGAGAAGGAAACAAATTACACTTTTATATTCAGTTTTTGGTTAACATAATCTAACGTGCAAATAGCGAAAACGTGACGATTACAGTGCGTTTCTAAAATAAGATTCATGGAATACAAAATTTAATTTAAGCACGAATAACAGAATCATTTAAATTAAATTTTTTATTCCCACGAAAATTATTTTGATAATAAACTGGCAAGTGCACGGCCTAAAAAACTGACTGACAGCCCGCTTTATATGTTGTTTGTGAAAACAATAAAGCCAGTTGTTTTTGTGTTTTTATTATTTTTTCTTAACCTTCTTACAACTACAATTAATGTTGGAAGAATGCCAATCAATTGTAGTGGGAAATGTAAGGAGAGATAAACTCACTGTTTATTGTTGATGTGTTTTGTTTAAACTTTGATATTGTTACAAGTAGAACTGTTGCTGTAATTCTTATTCGCTTAACAGTTTTATTTGGTTTAATATCTTTAGTTTTTTTAAAACTTTTATGGATGAAGTTTCCTGATGATCAGGCCTAAGCAACCAGTGAAATGCGCATAGGAATAGCTTATCGCATCTACAATAAATTTCAGAGTTTTTTTATCAAATAATAAAAATTGGGAATTATGCACGAATAACAAAATCATTTAAATTAAATTTTGTATTCCCACGAAAATTATTTTGATTATTAATAAATGTAGTTAATTTTTCTTTTATAATTTTTTCCAATAATTTACTGATTGCTGGTAAAAGGCTAAAAGGGGGGAATTTTTGTTTCCAAAAATTAAAGAGAATGACATGGACGACATTTGGTTTCAACGAGACGGGGCCAGATGTCACACAGCCAACGCAACCATCAATATTTTACGCACTGTTTTTGGAAATCGAATAATCAGGCACCTCGGAGTTATATTTGAGCCCTTTGGATTATTTTCTGTGGGGAGCTATTAAGGATATATGTTACGCAAACCATCCAGAGATTCCAGCCAAAGCAATCGAAATTATACTGAAATATTGGATTGATCGGATGAGGTACTGCCGAGCCAGTCGTGGTAGTCATATGAATGATATTGTATTCCATTATTAAATGACAAAGTTCAACCTTTCCAATGACACCAGAATTTGAAAAAATTATCTGTACTTATTTTTAGCCAATTCAAATTTTATATGGCCCACACAAAAATGAATTTTTATCATTTTATTAATTAAAAAATAAAGTTTATAAATAAAAATATATGATGTACGAATGTGGATTTCACATACTGTATGATAATTAAAATTAATAAACAGGCTCTAATCAATAGCTGCAAAAACCGAGGGTGTACTGAAAACGAGTGAGTGGACAAATCTGCGACGTAACGAATGGATAAAGATATGAATACATAAGAAGAGGCATGTTTTCATATCTTTCTTATTTAAAACAACAAACATATTTTTTAACTTAACTATCTACTAATTCTATACTAAACTAAAGACTCGTGTTTTAACTTAATTTTAATTAACTTTTCATTGGACTTTATGGTCGATTATATAGATTTGGGTATTTTTTTAATGTAATGTTAATTTTGTTCATTTTATTTAAATTGCAATTTGTTTTCTTGTAAATTTTATTCATTTAAATCCTTCAAAATAAAATAACTTCCTTTTACCCAATTAAAAAAGGTTAAGTTGAATTTTATTCCCTGGTTTTTTTTATCTTGCATTAAGCGCTTTTTTTTAATTTTAGCTGCTTTAATTTTTTTTTTTGCTACACATCTTCTTTCTCGGAAGTCCTTTTGTTAACATTTTATTAATATTCAAAAAAAAACGGGTTACAGAGTTTTAAGGGTTGCAAAAACTATTACACTCACAATATTATTACAGTAACGGATTGTTGTTTATTTAAGAAGTATTCGGTTCAGTAATTTTTAAATAAATAAACATTTAAAATTCCAAGCAAATTTATTTTTAACTAATTCTAAGATTTATTCAAATAAACTAAGTGCATTTTAATACGGATTTTCAGTTGCAGTTAAGGATGTCCGTTGATTAAGTTAAATTCTTCTTTATGTAAAATTAAATGAAAATGTAATTTAGAGTAACGAAAATTTTATTTAATTTTTACTGTCACAAATTCAACCGCGAATTCAGTAAAAACAAATGAATTTTCAGTTATTTTATATAATTCAAATATAAATTTTTAGTTATCCAAAAAGAACCATTTGCTTGTTTTGTGTTAAAAGTTCCCATTTTCTATTTTTTAAAACTATTTAGTTAAATACAGAAAATTGTTATAGTAAAATAATTTCGAAACCAGCAGCATGGTGTCTTGTAATTGAGAGTTCTTCTGTAAACAACGCAGTCAGTACAACAAAAATGTGTAACCGGGTAAGTAAATAATTATATTCTCTCTCATTAGAAAGGCAAGCGGACAGGAGTCTGTCTGGAATTTTTATTAAATTTTATAAAATAACTGAATATTCCTTTGTTTTTACGGAATATGTAGTATATTTTTTGATAGTTAAATTATATAAAATAACTGAAAACTAATTTATTTTTACGGAATATGAAGTTGAATTTTTGAAAACAAAATAAATGAAAAAATAAGTAGACCGGTTTTAAACTGAATTTTCGTTTATTTTATATTACAATTTCAGTTCATTTTACGTACAGAATATTGCGAGTGTACAAATTATATTCTAACTTTAATAGCCGAGCAGTGCGTTGTAGTGAAATAGGCCAGAGGCACTGAAGGGAATAGAACATACAACCTTCGCAGTGATATACTAGCTCACTGCAGTCAAGCTAACTGGGGCACCCATGTTAAACCATATAACTTTTTTTTATAATTGTTTTTTTTTTTGCGGGCTACAAGAGTGAAAATTACTGAATTTGTTTATTGTTGTCAGCGATCAATTGTTATGACGGATCGAATGTGTAATCAATATTTTAATTCAAGGTCAGCTCTTACAGCCTTCATGATTAGGAATTAAGACGGAAGTTTTGAGAATCGGGGTTCAGTGATAGGCCATCCTGGAAGAGGTGCATTGAAGGCAACGTGAAAGCTATGCGGCAGAATATTGAACTTCCTATCTAAACTCGTCATTGCTCCAGTCAGTTGGGCATTTTCAAAACAATATATAAATTGTGCAAGTACAGCTATCGCAAGACCACCAACTACGACTGCTGGAAGTCATTTTTTAAGCTACGTTGAGCAATTTGTGTTATTAACATCTTATTGTTTACAATGCATTTTTTTCTAAATTGTAACTTAGTAGCAGATTTGGCAGAATTATTATTTATTAAATGTAACAAAAATCGTCAAATCCGCTTCTCATAATAATATGTAAAATCTTGAACCTAGTTTTTATTTGTTTAAAAAAAATCTTCAACATTGTTTCATTTCAAACAGTTTCTATTGTTAAAACTCTTGTGCGCAGTAGAACATCAATTGGATCTTAAAATGCACGGCACTGCTGCAATCTGGTTTATTTATCGCATTAAAACAAATTTATATTCGCTGCAACAAATAAACGGCATCATAAAAAAATCATGTTGCAAATTTAGCACCAGCTGCTGCTTTAGATATTCTCTTATACTGTCCATATTCTACGGCTGTTTTGTTTTATTTTACGACATCTACTTTATTTGGATAGGACAGTGAAAACTAAGGAAAACGCTCATTACAAGTGGCATTTGTATAGAGGTTAGTTTTCAATAAACCAATTTCTTTACGCACAAAAATATATTTCAAGGAAAAATTTTGAACAACTCAGTTTGTTAAAAACAAAATTTTGGTCAACAAACTTTTTATTTTGTTGAATGAAAAAATTTACTCAGTAAAACATACATATTTATTAATAAAATAATTAAATATTTCTTCATATTCAATAAAAAAATATTTGATTCAAAGTAAAGACAGTATTTGTACAACTCTTGTCCATTTTTTAATAGCTCACAATTCTCATTCGCTTTACAGCTTTGTTTGTATAATATAAATAGTTTTACCAAAGTCTTGGGAATAAGGTTCCCTTATGATCTAGCCTAAGCAACGATCGAAATGCGCATAGGAACTAGCTTATCCCCGCACAATAAATTTTAGAGTAGTCATCAAAAAATAAGAATTGGAAATTAAGCACGACATAAATAATAAATAAAGATTCGATAAACGTTTTGTTTGATTTATTCAACATTTCCAACAATTTATTTTAACAAATCATGTTGTTGAAAAAAATTATTTTGGGCAACAACTTTTTTAATTGACTCAATTGTTGCTTTTTGACTAAAAATTCAATAACTATACCTACTAACTTTGCCAAACATCACAGAAAATTCAAAAAAACTTTTAATCAAATATGCGATTTTTTTATTCAAATATTAAAATAATTTTCTTCCGTGCGATCTAAAAAAAATAAAAACCATGGGAATTTTAAAACGGAAAATTGGCGAAACCAGCCATTTTTTCTTGGAATCCGAGCTCATTTGGGCACTCCACGTTTGTATTGCTTTGAATTAATTCGTAGGTCTGTAACTTATACATACTCGGCCTTATGCAAAAACTTTAATATGAACTTGAAGTATTCGTATAACGTATATAACGTATAACGAAAACTTCAAGTTCATACATTAAGTTTTTCGCACACGACAAGAAAAAGCAAGGTTGTGGTAAACATATTCTAAGAGTCACCATATTATGATTATTATTGAATCCTAGTATGGTCAAATATATTCTTAATATTACATCATAATATTTTTCTCTTAATCATATTCTCACCGTGCTAATCATAATTAATGTAGAAGCAATCATATTATTATCATGGTTATCATAATAATTTAATAAGTAATCATATTATTATCATGTTAATAATAATAAATTAAGAAGTAATCATATCATGATAGCAGCACCTTTTATAACTTTCATAACAGTAAAATATAAATTTAATTTTGCATCGATTTTATGTTCCACGCTACAAGATATGCAGTGTTTTATTTATATTTTAATTTTCAATGTCGGCTGCTAAGAGTTGTCACTTGCTTATATATTTTTGTTTGTTGTATGAAAAATTTTCTACATTTGAGGTGGCACCCAGTTAAGTTCGGCTCAATTCGAAACATACTTTAATTTCGACTATAGAAGCATGATAATAAAAAGAATGTTTTTATTTTAAATTTGTTTTTAAAAAGACCCGACTTTAGCTTTTGACTATAGTTATGGGCCATTTAAAAAGTTGTCATGCTATGACTATTAAATATCATGAATTGGTTGTGAGTAATATAATAAATTTTCAAAGTTATCATTATTTAGGTGTTAGAAAAATAATTATTTTTTAGTCAACAATATTTTTTCGTTTAAAATAAAATAATTAAAACTTGTAGAAATGTTGTTGGGAATTGTCAAAACCTGAGGTATATTTAATTAGATCAGTTAACACATTGTTTGAAACAGCAAAGTTTTTTGATAATTTATTTTATTAAAATTAAAAATATCATTTATTGAAAAAAAATATTAGAAATTCTATATTTTTACAATTTTTAGTAATTATTATTTTGGTAATAGGAGCAAAATCAACAAATTTTTTACTTGATTCTATGAATTTTTTAACTAGAGACGATTTTAAATTTGTTCTCTGCAGTTGGATATTTACCCTTTTCCAGCAATGGAAATTTCAGTAATATGGTACTATTTTCAGTAATTTTACCTTTAAAAAATGCCAAAGGCCCCCCCCGACCGTTTTAGTACCCTTTTTGGTATGCTTCTTCTTTAGAAATTTAGCGTTGATTTTTTTAACATTGAGTCGTCAACAAAAAGTACCAGTTCCGACTCCAACCGCTGAAATTCCAACTCCGGCTCCTAATCTAACCTTAATGCAAAATGTATATGAGACTGGTCCTTATTTGACTTTAAACTCTATCTTTTAATGCTGTACCTTTTAAATGGTAAAATATAGCAAGAAAAGGATTCAGTAAAAATTTCGAATCAATATTTTTAATATTGCATCGCAAATTTCGATATATTTTTATTTTGCAAATTTTTAGATTATTTTTTAAAATTTTTATGCTCCGACTCTACAGCCCTGTTTACAACATTGCCTACAGAAAATTTGTTATTATCAAAAGGTTGCGGCAACACTGCTTGTTGGTATAAGTCAACAGTGGTCCGGACGAAACGCCAATACGTTTCGAGGAGTGTGGACTGTACATAGGGGTGGATTTGGACTACAGCTCCAGAACACCTGCCAAGGATCAAAGCGCCTTGCTGATATTCCCCGAGAGAACGCCGATTGCGTTTCTGGGTTAATGGAGTGTATAGGGTAGCTTCGGTATTTAGCGCAAAAGTATCCACCAAGTATCCAAACAACTTGGTGATATTATAAAGGATCTAAAAAGAGCAAAAAATGCACAGATATACAAAAAAACAAAAAGCACTTTTAACCATATCAAAACACTTTCCTTATTTATTATTTCCGTCGTTATAACACGTCCATTTATTTAATGCAAAAAATAATTAATTTTCCAAACAATTAAGTTAATTACTAATCTTATAGAAGTTTTAAAATACAAAGTTTAAATACTTAAAGTTACATGGCGAATACAAAAAAATCAGCCGTCCAATATGGCCTTAAAACAACGATTCGACTTAGCACCAATTTGCAGTTACAACCATAAAAAAAATACATAAAAATAAAAGAAAAATTTAAAATATAATATGTACATGATTATAGTGGCGCCTCACATCGTCAATTCGTCTTAGGGCATATCATCATTCAAAATAGAAACCAGAGATGGGAAATCCGCTGCCTACGGTTCAGACGTGAACATCCTCATCGAAATGTTGAAAAAAGTACTCTTTTTCTTGGTGGTCAGTACCATATAAATATTTAAATTTTCCTCCACTGCCCTTTTCGCATCTATAAACAGTGATATTAAAAAATGCTTGCAATAACAGGGTGATTAATATTTAAGCAACTGAAAAAAAAAATTACAACAACAAGAATGTTCAGAAATTTCATTTAAATAGTTTTCACTGTAACAAAACAATAGCCAGCCTTGTTCAATTGTTTCTCATAATTGCTTTGAATAAACAGCAAAAAAAAAATAGAAAACAGCCAACAAAACTTTTATTATTATTTTTTTTTTTGCAGTTCTTATCATTACGAATACTAAAAAATTGCAATAAAATTAAATTATCCACTTTTTTAAGACAATAGAAATTGTTCTCTTTTTCTGTTGAGTTTTTTTTTATTTGTACGTTCTTAAAAATTTACAACCAAACAGTTCACATTGAAACAGCAACTTTTGTTACAAGCAAACAAGAACAAAGAAGCTGGAAACTTAATCATGACCAGCAGCATCAGCATCACTATTATTGACATCAACTAAATAAACATTTAAAACAGCGTCAGTATAGAAAGAGCCCGCCTGTTTAATACCAAACGGTGGTGCCAGACTTTGTTTTCAAAAAGACAAAATGTTAAGCGCAAATAAAATATTAAAAGTCCGAATTTCCTAACGCATTTGTCAAAAAAAAAAATTGCATGAAGGGAGTTTTCCTTCTTCTGGCAGCACTGATACCAATTAAAATATCGAGGAAGTACACACAAAGTATTAACCTTCGCTCTCATAGCATCTACCGTGGTAGATATTTTGATCTTCATTTGTTAATAACTTTCACAGTTTTCATCAACTTTAAATTTACTTTCGGCTCAGCTGTCAAAATTTGTGGAATTTTTAGGAAATAAACAACAAAAAATGTTAAAGCAAGATTACGGAAGTTTTTTATGATTTGTTTTTTTTTTGTATGTGGGCTTATAAATATATACCGTGGAAGAAAATTTTGATAGGAAACTTAATAAAAACCTGCTGGTTTTCCGATCGAGATTTTATTTGGGATACTTAAAGATTTCTAACCAGGGAGTTTAAGAATATACGTCGATAGTTTTTAACTGTTATTTGTGTGTTATTTTTGGCATTTATGTTGTAAGCTGCAAGGGCTGAAATCTCCAATAAATTAGAAAAACATCGCCCAAGGAAAACGTCTTGTTGCTCGTTTGGTTGAGCATTAAGGCAACATTTTGTCCATTGTGTCATCTCCTTTACAAAATATTCTTATAATTATTAGTATTGTGGTTATTTTGTTGAACTATTTATGGTTTTTAATCCAAATTTTTTTTTTAATATTTTTAATTAGGCTTAAGTTCATTAAATTTAATTTTCATTAAATTATTTTTATGAAGAAAGGAATTTTACAACATGAAAATTAATTAAAATTTTTATTGATAATTTTTCATTCTTGACTCAAGAAAAAAGGTCAACAAGAAAAAAGAAAGACAAAAAAAAAAATGAAAAAACAAAAAAAATATATGTACTTTGAACTTCAAGAAGAATTCTTGACAAAAGTACGGAGAAAAAAAGAGAAGTAAAGGAATAACATGTTAAAATAAATTAAAATAGATAATCATTCAAAAGCAAATTTCGATCTACCAAAAGGTTGAATACAATTTGGTTTAAGGATTGATGTTTGACTAATGACGTCAGCAGTCGTCGATGGCTGCGAGTGTTAAACGGCAAGCCCTCTGAAGAGATTGAGTGGTTGCAATCGAAACATGTCAGGGTAACCTGTCCGTAAACACCTGGGTTCGAGCCCAGCTTGAGTCAAGAATGAAAAATTATCAATAAAAATTTTAATTAATTTTCATGTTGTAAAATTCCTTTCTTCATAAAAATAATTTAATGAAAATTAAATTTAATGAACTTAAGCCTAATTAAAAATATTAAAAATTTGGATTAAAAACCATAAATAGTTCAACAAAATAACCACAATACTAATAATTGTTAAAGCTAAGGCACGAGCTCTATGTTTGCATTTGTCCTTCAAGTTGTGCTGAAAAAAGGTCAACAAGAAAAAAGAAAGACAAAAAAAATGAAAAAACAAAAAAATATATGTACTTTGAACTTCAAGAAGAATTCTTGACAAAAGTACGGAGAAAAAAAGAGAAGTAAAGGAATAACATGTTAAAATAAATTAAAATAGATAATCATTCAAAAGCAAATTTCGATCCACCAAAAGGTTGAATACAATTTGGTTTAAGGATTGATGTTTGACTAATGACGTCAGCAGTCGTCGATGGCTGCGAGTGTTAAACGGCAAGCCCTCTGAAGAGATTGAGTGGTTGCAATCGAAACATGTCAGGGTAACCTGTCCGTAAACACCTGGGTTCGAGCCCAGCTTGAGTCAAGAATGAAAAATTATCAATAAAAATTTTAATTAATTTTCATGTTGTAAAATTCCTTTCTTCATAAAAATAATTTAATGAAAATTAAATTTAATGAACTTAAGCCTAATTAAAAATATTAAAAATTTGGATTAAAAACCATAAATAGTTCAACAAAATAACCACAATACTAATAATTGTTAAAGCTAAGGCACGAGCTCTATGTTTGCATTTGTCCATCAAGTTGTGCTGAAAAAAGGTCAACAAGAAAAAAGAAAGACAAAAAAAATGAAAAAACAAAAAAATATATGTACTTTGAACTTCAAGAAGAATTCTTGACAAAAGTACGGAGAAAAAAAGAGAAGTAAAGGAATAACATGTTAAAATAAATTAAAATAGATAATCATTCAAAAGCAAATTTCGATCTACCAAAAGGTTGAATACAATTTGGTTTAAGGATTGATGTTTGACTAATGACGTCAGCAGTCGTCGATGGCTGCGAGTGTTAAACGGCAAGCCCTCTGAAGAGATTGAGTGGTTGCAATCGAAACATGTCAGGGTAACCTGTCCGTAAACACCTGGGTTCGAGCCCAGCTTGAGTCAAGAATGAAAAATTATCAATAAAAATTTTAATTAATTTTCATGTTGTAAAATTCCTTTCTTCATAAAAATAATTTAATGAAAATTAAATTTAATGAACTTAAGCCTAATTAAAAATATTAAAAATTTGGATTAAAAACCATAAATAGTTCAACAAAATAACCACAATACTAATAATTGTTAAAGCTAAGGCACGAGCTCTATGTTTGCATTTGTCCTTCAAGTTGTGCTGAAAAAAGGTCAACAAGAAAAAAGAAAGACAAAAAAAATGAAAAAACAAAAAAAATATATGTACTTTGAACTTCAAGAAGAATTCTTGACAAAAGTACGGAGAAAAAAAGAGAAGTAAAGGAATAACATGTTAAAATAAATTAAAATAGATAATCATTCAAAAGCAAATTTCGATCTACCAAAAGGTTGAATACAATTTGGTTTAAGGATTGATGTTTGACTAATGACGTCAGCAGTCGTCGATGGCTGCGAGTGTTAAACGGCAAGCCCTCTGAAGAGATTGAGTGGTTGCAATCGAAACATGTCAGGGTAACCTGTCCGTAAACACCTGGGTTCGAGCCCAGCTTGAGTCAAGAATGAAAAATTATCAATAAAAATTTTAATTAATTTTCATGTTGTAAAATTCCTTTCTTCATAAAAATAATTTAATGAAAATTAAATTTAATGAACTTAAGCCTAATTAAAAATATTAAAAATTTGGATTAAAAACCATAAATAGTTCAACAAAATAACCACAATACTAATAATTGTTAAAGCTAAGGCACGAGCTCTATGTTTGCATTTGTCCTTCAAGTTGTGCTGAAAAAAGGTCAACAAGAAAAAAGAAAGACAAAAAAAATGAAAAAACAAAAAAATATATGTACTTTGAACTTCAAGAAGAATTCTTGACAAAAGTACGGAGAAAAAAAGAGAAGTAAAGGAATAACATGTTAAAATAAATTAAAATAGATAATCATTCAAAAGCAAATTTCGATCTACCAAAAGGTTGAATACAATTTGGTTTAAGGATTGATGTTTGACTAATGACGTCAGCAGTCGTCGATGGCTGCGAGTGTTAAACGGCAAGCCCTCTGAAGAGATTGAGTGGTTGCAATCGAAACATGTCAGGGTAACCTGTCCGTAAACACCTGGGTTCGAGCCCAGCTTGAGTCAAGAATGAAAAATTATCAATAAAAATTTTAATTAATTTTCATGTTGTAAAATTCCTTTCTTCATAAAAATAATTTAATGAAAATTAAATTTAATGAACTTAAGCCTAATTATTCTTATAATATTTAAGTTTTTGATAAAAAATGTTGTACATACATACAATTCCTTAAATAAATTGAATGGATAAAGGCATTATCTACCCAGGTAGATACCATGAGTTTACAAACAAAAGTGTCGTCATTACACCGAAGTGAAAAAGCCACACTCACAAATACTTTTTGTGCCGCTATTATTACAGGGTTATTTAATGACAGACATTTTGCGGAATAATTAAAATAACGGTAGCTTTTGTTTAACAAAAATACATGTAAAAACAACAAAAAAATGGTATCTTCGTTATTGTTGCAGTCATTCCTTTAATGTACTAAATGCTCTTAACATTTTAAATATTTCACTTTAACGTATTTTTCGAATAAATAAACTTTTTTGCGAAATGAAATTGAGCCGAAAATTATGCTAAACTTTATGAAGACTTAGATGATGGTATAAATGTGCAGCATAAAAACTTTTATAAGCTTGAAGTTGAAATTAATTGCAGAATAAGAAGTTTTAGTACAGTTTGTAATCACAATGTTTAAGAAGATACTTGTGACTGGTAGTTAAAATTCAATATGCAAAGTAAACGTGCCAAATCTTAAGAAGTTTATATTTGAATCATAAAATTAAGATTTTGTAAATAGCGATTAGGTTTTTATAAGGCTGGTTAAAGTATACTTTCAGCTATCGATAACTTGTGAAAACGGGCCTTAATCAATTTGTTTTTTTCACCGGTTGCATAACCCAATTTTCCGATTTATTTATTAGAAAATCCAAATAATTCCAATAACCTCCATTTTTTGTTAGTACCCTTCTCGCGTTTGGCGAATTTGAAAAACGGCTGCGATTGGTTGGCAATAGATTAAAGAGAACGTGAAATTACTTCCTTAAATCTATTATCAAACAGTCGCAGGTGTACTTTAAACTTGAACTAGAAAAATGAGTTTTAATAATAAATAAAATAATTTTTTTTTATTTTACCAGCTTGAATCATAGTCAATTATGACAAAAACAGATTTTTTTTTTAAATGTGCACACGCCCCCTTTCAGCGATACAGATCACCTATTCACCAATTGCAATAAATATTTCCAAAAAATGGACTCATCTGGCTAAATTTAATTCTGGGCTATATGTTATATTTGTAAATATATCGCGTGATTCAAGTAGAGATACTTTTTTCAATAGCCTTATTTTGATAGATCACGTGTGAGTCGTGTTATGCTGTCAAGTTATTTTTGTTAAGTATTGTTTGGCATTCGATAACGGAAAAACTTAAGCCTGAACAACGTTTACAAATCTTTCAATTTTATTACGAAAATTCACGTTCTGTGAGGAAAGTGTTTCACTTTGCTCAACTTATGGTCAACATAATCGGCCTACTGAGCGTACTATCGGAAACACCATCACCCATTTTGAGACCCATCATTCATTATTTGATAATATTCCACCGAATAGACCACGTCCAGAACGCTGTGAAGAAAATATACAAGAAGACCGTGGAGAGTCGATTCGGCGCCGTCCGCAGTAACTCGTTATCGTTATCGTGCCATAATAACAAATAAAGTATCCAATTATTCGACTTAAGGTTTTCTTCGAGTAAGGAATTAATCAATTTTTGAATTTTAAAATTGCTCGTTTAATCGAATAAAGGTTTCAAATTGTTCGAATTACTCGAATAACTCGATTTATTCAAAAACTTTATCCAATGGGAAAAAACAAACATCTCTATTTGAACTCGTACTTTTTTTATTAATAAACAGAAAAAGAGGTGAGAGGTGCCAGCCAGTTATGAAAAATATTTTAAACCAATTAATTATTTCTTAAAATCGATTGAAATTTAACTCTTCTTTATAGGTTTGGTTAATTTATTTTTTAACGTATTACTTTTTCACGACAAAAATCAGACACTTGGAGTTTTAAGACGGATCTAATGATATCTCAAATGTCAACATCCAGCTGATTAGAAGATACGAGGTAATAACAAATTGACAGTCGGGTAATTACAGGTAACCCAAAATCTGACAGTACATGGTTTACACATTAATAACTGCTGATGATTTTCTTTACGAACTCACCGTTTATAGCAGGGCTGTGGAGTCGTCCGAAAAAAGTACTAACTCCGACTCCAAATGCTGAAATTTTTTAAGTGCGACTCCTACTCCGACTCCTACTCCGACTCCTACTATAATCTTGATGCTAAATGTATATGAGACTCAGTGATGTTAACTTTTATGTTTTCATTACCGTACGGCCTTCTAAAAATTAGAGTTTTTGAGAAGCAATTTCCGTACGCAAACATAAATGTGCTGTTTCCAAATGACAGGCGATTGATTATGTAGCAAAATTTATCAGGGGTGTCCTGGAAATTGCAAACGCAAAACGCAAGAATTTGGAAGTTGTTTTTAATAAACTTTAAACCTAATTCTCATAATTTTTGGTTTAAAATCCTGTTTAATAGGAAAATATTTGTCATAAAATTCTTTTATTGCAAAAATCTTATTTAAAAACGACTTTTAAAATTCTTGCGTTTTACGTTTGCGATTTCCAGCATACCCCTGTATATGAAAAGCACTCTGTCCATCGCCTGTCATTTGGAAACAGCACATAAGAGCAGTATTCTTAAACCATTTATTTAAATTTTAAATGTGTTTTAAGAAGATAATTTTTTTTTTGGAAATTTTTTTTAAAATTTTTTATGCCGAAATACTTTGGAGTCGGAGTCGGGAGTTTTTGTGGGTACTACGACTCCGACTCCGACTCCGGCACAAAAACATTAACTCCGACTCTTCAACTCCGACTCCGACTCCACAGCCCTGGTTTATAGGCAGCGTTTAAAAAACAGCAGGCAAAGTTAAAAAAAAACTGCCATTTCTTCCACTTCTTCATTTGTCATTGACCAAAAAAACTTTTGCTTTTACTTCTGATTCATTAAATTTAAGCAGTCGCTATCAAACCAACTCAAAAAGAGAAATGTTGCACAAATTTTCGTTTTTTATTCGACAATTTCTGGTTTCGACTGCAGTTTTTAAACCCCGTTTATAATGATTAACATTATTTCTCACACACGCACAAATCTAAAAATTAACTAAAATATGTTTAAAAGTATTAGTAATGAAAATAAATACAAAAGGTAACAACATGTTACTTAGTCTTAAGGTTAGAAATCTAAACCAAATATTCTTACATTAAAAAAGTAGAATTTTCTAAGAAATTAATTTTAATCGATTAATTGGCATAAATTGTTCGAGTTTGTTATTCGAAATTGGCTATTTCAATTATTCGATCAAATATGGCGGAAAAAGTCCTCGATTAATCGAACAACGATTAATCGGGTGGATACTCTAATAACAAACTAGTTGATGCCTGAAATTGAAGCTCGTGATCTCGGAGACATTTGGTTGCAGCAAGAAGGCGCCATTTTCCACACATCGCATCAATCAATGGATTTATTGAGAGAACACTTCGGTGAGCACATAATTTCACGATTTGGGCCGGTCGACTGGCCACCAAGATCGTTTGACATTTTCCTGTGGGAATATGTAAAGTCTAAAGTTTATGCGAACAACCCCGCTTCGATTCAGGTCTTGGCGGAAAAACTTCACGCGTGTCATTCACCAGTTACCAGTCGAAATGCTCGAACGAGTCATCGAAAATTGGTCTCAACGGATGGAACATCCGTGACGTAGCAATAAATTCCAAAGAATGTTCTTTCAAATGATAATAAACATTCCCTATTAAATATGAATTTTCTGTATATTTTCTTTAAAAATATGTATGCAAATACCCCGTTCATACCTTATCTGAGATCTTTGGAAAGTTAAATTCAACATACACATGGACGGACAGAAACAACATAGATTTGTTTATCTCTAAAGGCCTTATGACACTACATTTTTAATGCATTGTTCAAGTTTTGGTGAACAGTGCAAATAAAAACTAATAGAAAAATGTACCAAGTGCGAAGGATTTAGCTGTATTAAGATAAATGGCAAACTGTCAAAAATTTTACTAAAGTTATCGATAAAAAATGAAGTTATGTCAAAAAAAATTTAAAATTGTTCAACTTAAAATTGAAATTTCAAGCTTGAAATATTAAAAGTGTTGCTGAATGAGCGGCTTATGTGCAAATTCAGCGATTAACCGCTTTTTGTTTTTAGGTTTCTCATAAACAAAAAGTGGGCAACATTTAATAAAATTAACAGAACAGGGATGGCTAAGTTGTTTCAATTTTTATTGATACTTTTTAAACAAAGATTTATAATACCTTTTTGTGGTGTTTTCTAAGAACATAAATAACATTAATTTCAACTAAAAAAAATCTTTTAGTACAATTAGGGTAAAAAAGTAAAAATGTTAAAGGTTGTTGGTACAATTTTTAAAGTTCTCAACGCCATCCCTGAAACAAAACCATAACAAGAGAAAAAAAACTAAAAAACTTTGTTTACATTTTTTATGGTTTGCTCTTTCTTGCATTTTCTGTTTCTTTCTATCAATTCTATATCAATTAATGAATAAAAAATGTAGTGTCATAAGGGCCTAAGCAACGGTATTTATTCTAATTGGAAAATGTTAAAGGGTATATAAGATTCGGCTAGCACTCTTACTTATTTTTATTGAAATTTATTCTGTTTGATTTTAATTTTCTATTTTCTTTTTCTAAAATAATAATGATTTAAGTCAATTTATGGCAGCACCATCAGCAAATATTTAAATTTCTTGCCTTCTTAATTCTTTATTGTGTTGTTAACAAACACACAAAATATTTGTTTTGTTTTTTTTTTTTTGGTTGTTCTAGCTTTAATTTAAATAAACAAGAAACTCTTTCACCAACAATCTATTAAGAAAATCTAAAAGGTTCAACAATTTTCACAAAATTATGTACATATGCTTACAGTGTGTGGCAAAATAAAGCGTTAAATAGTTATAATTAATAGTGTATTAAGGCTTATGAAATATTTATACAAATTACTAGGGATGAGAATTTCATGCACTAAAAAATCGAAAAATGCGCTTAAAATGTGCACTAAAAACCCAAAATATGCACAAAAACTAAAAATTTCCATGAAAAATTATTTTAACTAAAAATAAAAATAAAAAAAATTCAGTCTATTGTTATTAAAATATCTTAAAATAACTAATTAAAATTTTAAACTGTTAAAGAGTAAAAATTAGAGCAAAACTTTGTCTTGTACTTAAATAATGACAATGGATTTTAAAAAACTTTTTTTATAATATGGAAAATCAGTCAATAATGTTAAAATATGCATATAAAACCTAAACATGCAAAAATAATGATTTGGAAGGATAACTGCTCGACATCGTTCTAAGACTATCGACAAAAAACATGAATTTGCAAGAAAATAGCTTCCCTTAAAATTACATTAAAAGATTATATTTCAACTTGATTTATCGGGCAATAGTTACGTTCACCTTCAGTCCGTTGTAGTTAAATAGCCCAGGCTTTCTGGCTGTAGTTCTAGAAACTTTTTTCTATTTTTTGTATCTTAATTATAATTCCGTAAAGTCATTTGTCTTATCTGTGTAGCATGCAACGTTGGGAACTCGCTAAGTAATAATTAATAATTAGTATTTAATATTCAAATTGCATGGGTGTAGGTGAGCTAATAGCATGCATCGGGTCCCGGCTATTTCCTCGTCGGTTAATGGGTGAACTTCGTTGCTGCCTACCCAATACAAAGCAAAACATTCTACAGACCTAATAATTTTAAAAGTACATGCAAAAAAAAATAGTGAGAGGTAAACCAGATCGAATAAGGAAATTTACGAACTCCAATTTTGTATATGAAGTTGTGCTTGATGTTACCACAACAAAACGAACCCTCCCATCCATGATCATGTCATTTCCGCCAGCGCTATTGGGCATGATCCCTAATGCCACCTGCCCTACACCTCAGAAACCTTCAGTAATCAAACTTCTAAATTGTTCAATTATTCATTCTTTCATTTATTTAGTCACACTTAAAAAAATTAATAAATTCTAACGAAGTAAAGACAAAAAAAATACTTTTATTAATATAAAAAATACTGTCCAAAACATATGCAAAAATCACACTGCACCTGGAAAAAAACTAAAGAGGCGTCTAGTTCGGCTGCCTTTATTAAACAATTAAATAAGTAAGATATATAATTGTAAAATTAATGCGGGGAAATTTATTTGCAAAAAAAATTGGATTTTACTTTTACATTCGGAAGCGAAGGGAAAAAAATTAAAAAAAATTTATTGTGGGTCCAGCTGGGATTGGATCCCAGGTTGGATTTTTCTTTTCTCACATATACATTCATACATTTAATAAACATTACACTAAATGTTTTTCTTCCTTTTTTTTTGAAATTTGATATAAAAAAAATCTATTTTTATTTCCAAAATCTCACCCCATCAATTGTACATTAACTTTTATGTAACTACTAAAATCACTTTATAATAAGTCCATGTTTTGCGTTTTCCAGCACTGGGTACAAAAAACAAACATTCTATAAATAGAACGCGGAGAATTTCAAACAGCCAATAGCAAACAAGGAAGTTAACTTTTATATTTCATGTGACTTTAATACAGGGGTTTCCATTTCTTTGCACAATTGTGCAAACCACTACAAACACATATTTTTATGCTCTTCAATTCAGTCGTCGGTGTGACTTCGACAAGTGTACATGTTTAGCGGATGCTATATTATTTTGTTTCAGCTTACACTCAAAAATATTGTGCGGTCAAAAATGCTTTTGGTAACATCCAATGCCTTGCGTGCAATATTTAGAGTCTAAATTTAAAGACTTCAATGCAGAGTAATATAACATTTTTATTTAATTTTAACATAATTTAAATTGTTGAAAATATTTAACAGCAAAGCTAGCGTAAATTTTATTTAGTAAATTTTTTTAACAATAACATTTACTGCAACGTTTAAGCTAACGATATGTGTTTTGTTTATGAAAAAAATTATTTGCTACCTGTAAAAGGGTCCCTTTTGCTTTCTTAAAAAAGACGTACCTAAATGCAGAAATTATTAAGAAACAAAATAGCCAAAAGAATTTGTTGGTATTTTGCTTGTAAAAATATTTTGGTTTCTGTACCAATTGCGTCGTTGGGTTTTTTCTTTCTTTGAAAACCCTTTTCTTAAGTAAGTAGAAATATTTAAAAAACAAGTAAGAAAAGTCTTGTTTTGCTACAATTTATGTGTAAATAACCTGTACACATAAAAGCAAATGTGACAGTAGGTAAAATGTTTGGTAAGAAGATGTGTTTTATTGATGTATTAATGAAACTTTATTGTTTAGCACTATTTTTATAGCTTACTTTTTTATGCTACAATTATTTGACCGAGCCCAAAGAGTTAAGGCTCAGTAAGTCTTTACTTTCTGGTCTGTTACGAAACAGCTGATTTGTTTTTGTTATTAAAAAACCTGTGAAATTGATTAGTTGTTCTGTTCTGTTGCGGTTCAGTTTGATAAAACCAAGAACTTGTAAAGTAATTGTAAGTTACCGCAAAATAAATAATAAAAAATTCGTTAATTAAATTTTATTTCTTCAAATTTATGTGCATAAAAGTTATTGAAATAAAACAATGGATGGTGCAAAACTAATAAATTTGTCATAAATGGCTACAGTTGCTACAGAAAAAGAAACTTTTACAATTTTGAAACAGAACGGCACGGAAAAGAACAGAAACAGAAAGTAAAGACTAATTCTGCCTTTAACCTTACTAATTTATTGTAATTATTAAACGTAACTTTGACCTGTTATAATGACTTTATACATTTTTGCAGGCAAACTCATGTGCACATTTGGTATTTTCTAAAAAGTTATGATATACCATTAGCTAGAATAAAAATGTATGCACAGATGTTTGAAGTATGAGCAACCCAACACCGTGAATACCATTTCTATATTTCTTACCACTATGAATACCCTAACTGTTTACTAAAATAACTTTTTCACGTTATAATTCTCATATTGAATTTAAAAAATGGTTATTAGAAGAGGAAATTAATGAACCAAAATCAGTTCCCAAACTGATAATGGAGATTTCAAGTTTAGTAATATTGGAAATTGTTAAGAAAGGAAGACCATTGTGGGATGGTGTTTTTATCAAGCAATTGCTGAAGAAAATTTGGAAAAGGCTTAATTATAATACTAAATTTATAGAGTCTCTTCCCCTTTCCAGTCAAACGGTAGGCCGTCGTACTGTTCAATTTGGAACTTGAATCTGCAATAAGGGACAATTTTTCTATCAGCTGTGATTTGCGTGCAATATTTATTTTTTATGAATTTTTTAAACATAAAAATCTTTAATTTTTTACAATTGTTTGATAAGATATTTGAAACTGATTTAGAGTCAAAAAGCTTCCGAATAAAAAAAGTGTAGTTTTAAAATCAGCGACATTGAATTGGTAAAGAATTGCTACAAATTTTTTATCAACACAAAAAATTTTTAATTTTGTACCTTTGTGTTATACAACTTAAAATATGTATTACTAACATTTTATTTCGGCTGTAAATAAATGCTTTCTCTCAATTTGCTTACTCTCTGGTACTCACTAATACACAACCAAAAAAATTTTGGAAATCCCTGTATTAAAGCAGGGATTTCCAAAATTTTTTTGGTTGTGTATTAGTGAGTACCAGAGAGTAAGCAAATTGAGAGAATGCATTTATTTACAGCCGAAATAAAATGTTAGTAATATATATTATAAAATGTATAACACAAAGGTACAAAATTAAAAATTTTTTGTGTTGATAAAAAATTTGTAGCAATTCTTTACCAATTCAATGTCGCTGATTTTAAAACTACACTTTTTTTTATTCGGAAGCTTTTTGACTCTAAATCAGTTTCAAATATCTTATCAAACAGTAAAAAATTAAAGATTTTTATGTTTTAAAAATTCATAAAAAATAAATATTGCACGCAAATCACAGCTGATAGAAAAAAAAGTGCAGTTTTAAAATCAGCGACATTGAATTGGTAAAGAACTGCTACAAATTTTCTAGCAACACAAAAAATTTTTAATTTTTTTCCCTTGTGTTATACAAGTTATAAAATAAAATCTTCTAAATTTATACTTTTATGGCAGTTTCGTAATAGTAGAATGCTTTTCAAATGGGATGAACTTAATTTATTACGTTGCTTGGAACAAATAAATTTTAATTCCGAAAAAATTTGTCCGCATAGGTAAGTAGTGCCGAATAAAGAGAGTGCTTTCGTCTTAACAAATTGAAAAAAATTCGCAATTAACTACTTTTTCCCTAATTGCAATTCTACACAAGTTCCTAATTGAACAGCACGACGGTCTACCGTTTGACTGGACAGAGGAAGAGACTCTATAAATTTAGTATTATAACTAAGCCTTTCCCAAATTTTCTTCAGCAATTGCTTGATAAAAACACCATCCCACAATGGTCTTCCTTTCTTAACAATTTCCAATATTACTTAACTTGAAATCTCCATTTTCAGTTTGGGAACTGATTTTGGTTCATTAATTTCCTTTTATAATAACCATTTTTTCAATTCAATATGAGAATTATAACGTGAAAAAGTTATTTTAGTAAATAGTTAGGGTATTCATAGTGGTAAGTAATATAGAAATGGTATTCACGGTGTTGGGTTGCTCATACTTCAAACATCTGTGCATACATTTTAATTCTAGCTAATGGTATCATAACTTTTTAGAAAATACCAAATGCACACATGAGTTAGCCTGCAAAAATGTATAAAGTCATAATAACAGGTCAAAGTTACGTTAAATAGTTACCATAAATTAGTAAGGTTAAAGGCAGAATTAGTCTTTACTTTCAGTTTCTGTTCTGTTCCGTGCCGTTCTGTTTCAAAATTGTAAAAGTTACTTTTTCTGTAGCAACTTATTAGCCATTTATGACAAATTTATTAGCTTTGCACCATCCGTTGTTTTATTTCAACAACTTTTATGCACATAAATTTGAAGAAATAAAATTTAATTAATGTATTTTTTATTTTGCGGTCACTTACAATTACGTTACAAGTTTTTGATTTTATCAAACTGAGCCGCAACAGAACAGAACAACTAATCAATTTCACAGGTTTTTTAATAACAAAAACAAATCAGCTGGTTCGTAACAGAATAGAAAGGGCTCGGTCAAATAATTGTAGCATAAAAAAGTAAGCAATAAAAATAGTGCGAAAATATAAAGTTTCATTAATGCATCAATAAAACACATCTTCTTACCCAAACATTTTACTTACTGTCACATTTGCTTTTATGTGTACAGGTTATTTACACATAAATTGAAGCAAAACAAGACTTTTTTTTACTTGTTTTTTAAATGTTTCTACTTACTTAAGAAAAGTGTTTTCAAAGAAAGAAAAAACCCACCGACGCGATTGGTACAGAAACCAAAATATTTTTACACGCAAAATACCAACAAATTCTTTTGGCTATTTTTTTTTCTTAATAATTTCTGCATTTAGGTACGTCTTTTTAAAGAAAGCAAAAGGGACAGGTATCAATGAATTTTTTTTCACAAACAAAACACATATCGTTAGCTTAAACTTTGCAGTAAATGTTATTGTTAAAAAAAGTTACTTAATAAAATTTACGTTAGCTTTGCTGTTAAATATTTTCAACAATTTAAATTATGTTAAAATTAAATAGAAATGTTATATTACTCTGCATTTAAGTCTTAAAATTTAGACTCTAAATATTGCACGCAAGGCATTGGATGTTACCAAAAGCATTTTTGACCGCACAATATTTTTGAGTGTAAGCTGAAACAAAATAATATAGCATCCGCTAAACATGTACACTTGTCGAAGTCACACCGACGACTGAATTGAAGAGCATAAAAATATGTGTTTGTAGTGGTATGCACAATTGTGCAAAGAAATGGAAACCCCTGCTTTAATACCACAATTAAATTCGATTTGTGGATCATTCAGCCCAGTTATACTAATTGTTTAACCAATTTGTACTTATTTTAAAGGTATTTTTATTTCCAATTTGATGGTGCATAAATCTTTTTAATTCAATGAGATTTGAAGGTATTATGAACTATTGTCATTGTTGAGTTAACATTGCCAAATTTTTAACATTTATAATCTGTTAACATTCTAACCAATGCTGTTACTCATATTGTTGCCCCAGCTCTTAATTAGGTGTAAATACCCTACAAGAAATCAATGAGCGAGTAATCACATTTTTCATTTTGGTGTTAAGAAAATGATAGAGAGAAATGACCGAATGTGACCGTAAACTTGATTTCGGTCATTTCTTTCTATAATTTTCTTAACACCAAAATGATAAATGTGACTACTCGCTCATTAATTTCTTGTAGGGTAGTTTTAGGAAATGGAAACAACTAATAAGTAAAATGTTATTACTTTTTTTCACGATAGAGTGGGAAGGTTTCCCCCACAGTGACAGGTACCGCGACCAGGTTAGGTCTATTGTTACCAGTTACATACCTCTGTTGTACTACTGGAACTCCAACGATGAAAGATCTTTCAGGTTGTAGTAGTATAGGTGTTTAATTACTGGTTCTGGACACAGGGTTTTTCGTTAGTGGGTTAATTTGCCAATAAGAACATTATCTAACATATATACATATGTACATATGTATGTATATAGGAGAAATAGTTATTTTCTCTTTAACACTCTTAGCAATATTTCTTTAATCTCTAACTCCACTTCATGCGCATTGTTTTTTCCGTTCGTTTGGCCGTTGCCGTAATATTTTGTCCCGCACTGTACTGCTAAAAGTAACTGGGATCTTTCTCATGTAATATCACAATTATAGAGCTTTCTTTTTATTTAATAATTATTTTTTTTCTCTTGGCGCGTCCTAGACTTTAATTTCTCTTGTTTTTAGTTTTTTTTTTTCTTATTTACAAATTTTGGTTTTGGTTTGACTTATTCTGACACTTGTTTTCAAACATTTTCTGTAATACTTTACTCTTTTTTTCCGACGCGATCGTGTGATTTTTGCAGTACATTTAGTTAAATATATAAACAAAATTCAACGGTAAAAGTTAATTTTAATCAAATACGTACAAAAAAAAATAAGAATAATTTAAATTTTACATTGGCGAATCACTTTGGACATTGGGCTATTTCTTTATAGAGGAAAAACAAGTAAGTATCATAAATAAATTGTTATATTTAAATTCTAAGTAAATAACATTGTACATCATCTTGTTTTTACTTTTTTTTTTTTTTTTTTTTTTTAGCAAATAGCCCCTGTAGCCGGTTGACCGTGATTTGCGCATTTAACCATTCAGGTTATGTACCCTTTTTGTTTACACTTTTTCTTACAGACAACTTTGCACTTCTTTTCAGCTTTATTTTCATCTTTTAGTCACTTTATTTTTTTTTAAACAACTTAACTTTGCGAATCACGAATTCCTACTACTGGATTAAATATTCTATTACTTTCGGGGCCCTTTCCCGCTGATCTGGTGTTATTACCGTGGTAGGCTAAAACCACTTCCTTCCTCACTGATTCTGGACAATTATATCTGGCCTATTGAGGAGAATTTTAGGGTTAAGTAAGAAGATAACTCATGTATGTATATAGGTTTTCGTTACAGAATCATAGAAAAAAAAATTACCTTGTTATGAATAATAAAAGGCAGAGGTTTATCAAAAACCCAGGATGTCTATCCACTTCTTCCCAGTCGTTTTTTTTACTTTTTCACCTTTGTTCTCTATGTAACCAAATCTAGTAATAAAAAAATTAGATCACCTTAAGTCGTAGGTAATAATTTTCTTTTTTTTCACTGTCTTAAAGCCATATTGAAATTTATATACTAAGCAAATAATGTACAACAAATCTGATGACAATTTGTTTTTCTTATATTTGCTAGAATAAAAATCAAAAAAGTACGACAAGACGGGAATTAAATTGACACGCGATATCAAAGGAGCCAAAGTTTATAAACCGTGTATTTTTAAAGAACTTTTATTTTTAGCAAAGGTTTTTAAAAAAATTACATAGAGATTTGGTTTGGTTTATTAAATTAAAAAGAAATTCCACTCGTACTTACTTTTTTTTTACAAAAAAAAATTATGTTCACACTAAAAAAATTACAATAAAGCAAACACTAGTTTTTAATTTTATTCACTGTTTTAAAAGTTACTGGCACTGGTGACGTTGAAATAGGAAAGGAAGATTTTGGGCCCGCGTACTCCTTTTATACCTCTGATTTTCCTAAAAATTCCTGGAAAAGTCATGTTAACACAAATACATACAAATTTTAGCATAAACTCTAACATCCAACTTCACCCCAAATACCCACTATCATTCACCCTGCCTTATCTTTTATGCTCAAATTACCTCCCCAATGTTCCATTCATGTTTCCTGATAAAATCTTATTTATCTTTTGAGCGAAAAAAAATCATATTTAGTTCATGGATGTGTTAAAATAATGATTTTTTCTGATATTCTGAATTTTTGGCCAAATAAAAAAAAAATAGAAACCATTGTGTTTAAAATTGTTTCCCCCCCCCCCCCCCCCCCCTTTTGCGAGAAACCGATAAAGTAGAAATTAGAAATTAAAAATAAAACAAAAATGTAAAACCCATGACAAATAAAAAATGATATTATATATGATTAAAACTAGATAATTTACGATTGAATAAACCCATATGCGGGTATTTTGATCCTGACGCTGGTTCCTAAATAATTAGATTATGATACTACATGCTAGCTAGGGAAAGTCCGAATTTTAACTCAATAAATAAGGTACACTTATAAAATTATACCAGTAACTGATTGCGGGTTATTAAATTCGATTTCCGTACTGTTAAAATTTAATAAAATTATAGTTATTTTACGAATAATTTTATTTTTTTTCCAAAAAAAACAAATTACCAAAAAATAATATTTTTCCGTATTTATTTTCGTATGTAGTTTGAGTTTAGTCGGTTACAAATATATTTTTTTTTTTTCAATGTAAAAACTATTTAATTTTAAGGAATATGCAGTTTCATAAAAATTTAAAAATTAATGTATAAATAATTTCTTTTAAATGAAATGTTGATAGTCCGTTTTTAAACGAATTTTCGTTTGAATTTATTGTAGTATTACACTAAATTAAATTATATTACAAACAAAAATAAAAAGTGGATGAAATACTTTAAACTAAACTTGCGTCTTAAGTTTTCGTCGTATTTATTAAATAATCAAAACGTTTTTATTTATATTATCGAAATAACACAAATTACAAAGTACGAAAATTTAATTTAAATAATCCTATAATATCTCAATAAGGTTAAAATGTTTTCAAATACAAAATACACTTTGGATTAGGTAGAAATAAAAATTCAGATCAGATTTCGAAACATAATTGCCCGTTTCCGACGTATAATCTATTTTACAAATTTCATAGCAACTGGAAGTTTGCAACTATAATTTACTGTGTCTGAACAAAAAAAATTGCCTAAGAAATTTTATTTTCACCACAAGCGCCACTACATCTGGCCGAAACAACGACGAGTTGAAATAGATAGATGATTTTCAACAAGCTGCCGAACAACTTCTGCGTTGCCTTCAGTGCGAAAATTTTAAATTCCTTATTAAAAGGGCTGTGGGAGCGGATCTTGAATTAAAATTTCCAAGAATTTAATTATAACCTGCAAAAAGAAAAACCATTATCCCTGCAGGAAATTTTTGCCAATTGTTCTTAAAGCACTTATCACGTGACCTGTAAACACAATATCATAATAGAAAGAAGAAATTGTGTTGCGTGCAAACATGACATATAACCTAACTGGTGCTAATGTGTTTAAAAAAGTGTAGTTGTTCAAAGGAAAGGTAGATGTGACTTCTGCTGGGACATCGCCATGTTAAGGTGACCTACATATACTCTTCATATATAGTGTTAGAACCATAACCGGTCGTAGCACTTTCGAACTGTCAACTGACAAGTTTGGTGCTTGTTCCCATTCCCCTAGGGCATTGACAAATAAAAATTTTACCCGTTTTTAACATTTGTAGGTCTTATTTGGGTCACACTGTACATATGTGTATAGTTTATAGATAGATGTTTTTGTGTTTATAAACAACATTTCATTGCTAAGATTATTATGAATTTATTCTTCTAATATTCAGCATTACCGTACATAATCTACCCCAAAATATAAAATAATAAATAGAAAATATTATTCACACATTTTTCTACACTTCTCCAAGAGCAATAAACAATGCAAATAGTCGTAATAAAAAACTAAACAAAAGAGAGAGAGCAAATAAAAAGGACTACAAAACTTGAAGTGAAATTCTTTTTTATAAGTTTTATTAAATTCCTGTAAAAGATGTTTTCATAAAAGCGTCTTACATTTAATATTAGGTAAAAAAAAATAATACAATCTGGGAATTTATTTCTAATGGTGAGTAAAAATTTTCATATTAATTCGAATGTGAATTCTAAGTCAAATTACAATTTTAAAAGCTTTTATAATTTAATATTCCTGGAAAATGTTGATGGAATAAGACTATTAAAGTATTAAAGCTTTTAAAATTGTAATTTGATTTAGAATACACATTCGAATTAATATGAAAATTTTTTCTTAATATTTTAACTGTGAGACATTATCAACTAATCTTTATAAAATCTCGCACTACATCTTAAGGTTTTAGGCGCATTAAAGTGTAATCCCAAAGTGGGCTTTATATGAGAGATATGGTATATTACAACAAGTTAGAGTGCTATATTTGATACCCTCCACCGACAGTTCGAATATTTCAGGAGTGATATCTGCATACATATATGATGTCTATTTATTATTAATTAATCTTTATAAAAACAGACGTCAGCATTAAAATTGGTTGCGGTTTGGTCCTATATAAAATTATTGACCGGCAATCTTAAGTAAAATATCTTGATTCGTAACAGTTTCGTCTGAATTTAAATGCTTTGTAGTGTGACCTTGATTATGGTTCGTTGTACGAACAATGAATGATAATTTATGTTTATTACTCGCCACTTGAGTAACCAACCCAAAGACGAAATAACACAAAGCAAAACAAGAAAAAGATATCATATGGCATTTTTTTGTCGGTTTGTTTGTGATCAATTAAATTAGAGTGTCTTGCGACGAATGTAAACAAACCAACGAACACACACGTTGATACATGTGTTAAAAATGATGACGCGTGGTATGGTGTACAGTAAGAATAGGTCAAGACTTGTGTTATTGGGTTTTGGGTACAAGTGTTAGAATAAGTAGGGTTAAGACATATTCACAAAAGTAGTATTTAAGATCGTTGTTAAGTTCATGTAAAGGCAGTCTAAATTGAGAAACAAAAAGCACTAGAACTAGAAATAGTTCCGTATGCTTTAAAAGATAAATAAACATAACTGAATAAATAAATTAAGAATAAATGTTAAGTCAAAAGTAATAGATATAAACATTTGTTTTATTTTTATTGTGTGGTAAAACACAAACACATTACATGGCGATCCTGCCGATTTCATAAGGACCACAAAGGAAGAAAAATAAGAGAGGTACTCAATCCATGCCTGGGATTGAAAGGACTGTTCGGCCGAGGAACGAGTCACGTCAGAAGAGGACAAACAAAATTTATTTTTTAGGGACAGAGTGCTTCTAATTCAGCACCTGCGAATCGGAGGCGAGTTCGCCCATGATTCAAGTTTAATAGTTATAATTTCCATTTTTCTTCTTAATGCCCGATGAGAAAGCTGTGAGAGCAGGTCCAAGGAAGTTGACCATAGAGGAGTATAGGAAAAGAAATAAAGCGGCACCGGTTGAGTGGACACCAAAGATCCCAAGTGTTAAGCCCCCAAAAAGAAGAGGAGGTTACTTGGTGAAGCTGAGAAGGGAATTAGCCAACACAAGAAAATTAGTAAACGCAACACCACCACCACCATGGCAGCGTGCGAATGAGTATTGGCAGCGCATAGAAGAAGTGGAGAAAATTATCGAATTATATTTAAAAAAAAAAAAAAAAAACAAAAATAAATAATTAGTAATATGAAATATATATTTGTACCATTGTTTATGATTGTATGGATGATTCTTGTAATAACATTCATACCTAGAATAGAAGAGACAGCAAAAGCAAGAATTATAGAAGCAGCGGATGAGTTCTTAAGTAGCATAAATATAAGAAACTTACTACATATCTAGAATAATGATAACAGATTTGTTAAAAAATATTATAAAATTAATTGTACTTCTAATATTTTCACTCATTATCGGATTTTCGGTTAGGGCATATATATTAATGCAGGAGCGTATAGAATCACTTAAGAGTATATTCACATTTTTTTAATAAAGTTTATCGTTATTCGTGTATGGAGTCTGTTTTCAATTCGTTAAGATCTATTATCTCAAACGCAAAAAAATCACTAAATCGTCCGTATTCAAATAATACAATCACAGAAAAGAATTTGGAATTGTTAGAATTAACGGAAAAATTTAATAAACTCACTTTAGAATATAAGGTGTCTGAGGAACAAATATCCGAGTTCGACAAATTAAAGTTAGAAGCGGCAAAGGTATTAGGTTCTCATATAACCAAAAATCAGAATAAGCTAGGAAACAATTTATCCTTGACAATGTCTTATATGGAAATTGGGGAGCTAACAGCTATCGTCAAATTAGTCCCACTTTTTACGGGAAAGAGGGACGAATTGCACAGTTTTATAACAAATTTAGAGATAGTTTACAAAACCATCCCAAGTGCAAAACAAGTTGCTTTCTTTCAATTTATATTTAATTCCAGGTTAGACCTGAAGGTCCAGAATAGGGTCAAACAGGGTACCGTTCCAACTACGGTTGAAGAGTTAGTGACGGTTTTGAAGAAATCATATCAGTCAAGAAGGAACTCAAATAGTATCTTAAATGAATTGACAGGTATATCTCAAAAGGGTGACAACCTGATGGGATTTGCTAGCAAAATTGAGAGTTTGGTTTCAGAGCTGAATGAGTTACAAATAAGTGAGGAAGGAGAAGGAAATAGGTCTTCGATTATTAGGGCAAACGGTAAAATAGCCTACAACTCTTTCTTAAACGGTTTATCAGATCGTCAAATCATTGCCACCATAGATGCTAGTCGTGTTTCGACATTTACTGACGCATTAGAAATTGCGGAAAAAGCCTCATCCAGGACAAAACAGAGACAGATCCTGTACCAAAATTTGGCACCAAGACAAAGAAACGTCTCTACCCAATGCAAGAAATGCGGCAGGGTGCATGGCGACAGGTGTTATGCCGATGGAAAAACGTGCAACAAATGTGGGAAACTAAATCACTTTGCAAACAAGTGTTTAACAAAAACAAATTCAACAAACTCGGGCAACAATGGTTTCAGAAACAATGGTAACAATAACAGGAGTTTAAGCAATAATAACAACCGAAGGAACAACCAGAATTGGAACTCTAGAAACAGAAATGTTAATCACATCGAAGGTCAGGGAAACTCGCAGAAGGATCTCGAATAAATATTGAAAAGAAAATTTGTAGTATATCATCCGACCTCAAAAACTATGTCAAATTGAACATTTTGAATACAGACTATCCTCTAACGTTTTTGATAGATACAGGAGCTGACGTATCTCTCTGTAAGGAAAGTTTAGTCTATCACTATAATGAGGATCCAGATGATTACTGCAACCTTACGGGAATCTCAGACGAGATAATAAAGTCGATGGGTTCTACAGAAATAAAGATGAAGTTTGACAACCATGAGGTTACACACAAAATACACCTAGTAAAGAGTGATTTCCCAATAAAAACAGACGGAATTCTTGGTAGAGATTTTTTCTCTGAATTTAAGTGCAACATAGATTATGATAGATATATATTATCATTTCAGATCAAAAACGATTTCATCACCCTTCCAATACATGATAATACATTTGCAATAAACCGTGTAAGAATACCAAGTAGAAGCGAGGTTATCGTACCATTCAATATCGAATTAGAAGAAGATGTCGTGGTATTGAATCGTGAAGTCATTAAGGGTTTATATCTGGCAAATGCCATAGTACCTAAAAATGGCAATCAACATATAAAGATGTTGAATACCACTAATAGACCCATGACGGTGGATAACTTAGAAATAAAAACTGTTCCATTAAGAAGCTACGAAATCTGTTCTTTCAACACCGGTCAAAATAATAACAGGAATACGGAAAATAGGTTGCATAAATTATTGGAAAGTCTAAAATTAGACGACTTAGAATGCAATGATAGAGAAGATATTGTAAAAATATTGCATAAATATCAGTCAGTATTTCATTTGGATGGTGAAGAATTAACGACTAACAACTTCTATAAGCAAACAATAAATCTGCATGACAGTAGTCCTGTGTATATAAAAAATTACCGTTTACCACAAGCGCATACAGAAGAAATAAATTCACAAGTACAGAACTTATTAGAAACCAACATTATAGAGCCATCCATTAGCCCTTATAATGCACCACTTTTGTTAGTTCCAAAAAAGGGACAAACTGAGCTTAAAAAATGGAGATTAGTGGTTGATTTTAGAAAATTGAATGATAAGATAGTTAATGACAAATTTCCGTTAACACGATTAGATGATATTTTGGATAAATTAGGTAGAGCTAAGTATTTTTCTACGTTAGATATGACAAGTTCATTTCACCAAATAGAGCTTGAACACCAATCTAGACCGTGTACAGCATTTTCTACACCAAATGGACATTATCAATTTAGACGACTACCTTTCGGTTTAAAAATTTCGTCGAATAGCTTTCAGCGAATGTTGACTATTGCTTTATCAGGGTTAGAATCTGAAGCTTTTTTATACGTAGACGATATCATAGTCTTCGGATGTAGCCTAAAACATCATAACGCGAATTTGGTTAAAGTATTCGATCGACTGGAAAGGTATAATTTGAAACTGAACGCGAGTAAATGTTGTTTTCTAAAACCGGAGGTGATATATCTTGGTCATTTAATAACTCCAGAAGGAATAAAACCAGATCCCGAAAAGTTTTCGGCTATAACTAATTATCCAGTACCAACTAGTGCAGATGACGTAAGAAGATTTGTAGCTTTCTGCAATTACTATAGGAGGTTTATAGAAAATTTTGCCGACATAGCAAGCTGTTTAAATCGGTTACTGAAGAAAGGGGTAAAATTTGAATGGACTGAACACTGTCAAAACGCATTCGAAAAATTGAAGCAAAAGTTAATTTGTCCACCGATTTTAAAGTATCCCGATTTTAATAAGCCTTTTATACTGACAACAGACGCATCAGATTTTGCGCTGGGAGCAGTGTTATCACAAGGTGAAATTGGAGAAGATAAACCAATATCGTATGCTAGTCGTTCTTTGAATAAGCACGAAAAGAACAAACCGGTTATTGAAAAGGAGTTACTTAGTATTCACTGGGGTATACAGTTTTTTAGACCATATCTATATGGTAGAAAATTTGTGGTCGTGACAGATCATCGTCCGTTAGTTGCTTTATTTACACATAAAAATCCGAGTTCGAAATTAACGAGAATCCGTTTAGAATTATCTGATTACGATTTTCATATAGTTTATAAAAAGGGAATTAATAATACAAATGCTGACGCTCTTTCAAGAATAAAATTAGATTCTGATATGTTGAAGGAAATGATACCTAAAAGCCTTGACGACACAATTAAGAAATCGCTGGTGATAACAAGAGGTATGAAAAATAAGTTGATACAAAATGAAGCTGGAAAAGAGGATAGAAACAAAAAAATTGAGGAAAATGGTAATGCAGATCCTATTGAGCCTGATCAACTCAAGATGTGGGAATGTACATCCATAAATGATATAAGACGCGCACAAAAACTAAAGTTTATATTAGAGAAGTCGACAGAAAAGTTAAAAATTGAAAACAATCATGCTTTTACGGCCGTCAGATGTGGTGATAATCCCGATTATTTAGATAATATGTTGGAGAAACTACCTTCTGTTCTAAGCAGGTTGGGGTGTGGCGTTTTCGCACTAGAAAAAAGTGACGAAATATTTAGAAAAATAAGCCATGAGAAAATGAAAGAGACATTGAATAGAAGCAAAGAGAGAATAAAAATTCTGCTCTATACGAATCCTCAAAGAGTAATTGATGAAAAAGAAAAAGCTGAATTAATAAAATTGTATCATGATTCACCATGCGGAGGACATTCTGGAGTCAGAAGAATGTTGCTCAAGTTAAAGCAAAAGTACATATGGAAAAACATGTGTAAGATGGTAAAGAAGTATGTATCTAAGTGTGATCTGTGCCAGAGAAACAAGCAGGTAAGACACACAAAAGAACCGTTATGTACGACAGATACACCAACACAGAGTTTTGGGACTGTGGTTATCGACACGGTTGGTCCGCTAAGACCATCGGGGAATAGTCGATACGTACTAACGATGCAGTGTGAATTGACGAAATACGTTATAGCAACACCTATGGAAACAAAAGAGGCTAAATGTATAGCGAGGACTCTGATGGAAAACTTAATACTGAGGTATGGACTATTTAAAACTTTAAAATCCGATAGAGGTACTGAGTTTGTAAATGAATTATTGAAAGAAATATGCAAACTATTGCAAATCCAACAAGTATTTTCTACTCCTTACCATCATGAAACTCTAGGAACAGTTGAACGTAACCATAGGGTCTTGAATGAATATTTTCTGTCATTTGTCAACAATGACAACTGGTCGGAATGGATTCCGTATTATTCCTTTGCTTATAATATAACCCCACACGTTGATACAAACTATTCACCGTTTGAGTTAGTTTTTGGGAAACTACCATGCTTACCAGGTGAACAGGTAATGGCTTGTGATAAGGTTTATAATGTAGAGGATTATGCAAATGAATTAAAGATTAGACTAAAGTATTCATTAGAGAATGCTAGGAAATTGCTGTTGAAAGTGAAGGAAAAAAGGGGTTCAGATTCAATAAACAAATCAAACAGCATAGAGTTAGCGGTAGGGGATTTAGTGCTGGTAAAAAGAAGCAATAGGAGGAAGAATGAATCTCCATACCAGGGTCCATACAGGATAACGAATATAGACAATGTTAATGTAACAATAGATTACAACAACAAAGATAAAATTGTGCATAAAAACTTGCTTAAGAAATATGTAGATGAATAAAATTAAATTTATAAAGTTATATACAATAGATTTATAAGTAGAATTTAACAATTTAATTTTTTTTTAACATACAAATGTAAATACCTATGTAGCGTAATGAATTGTTAAAATAAGAAAAATTATTTTTTATTATTACAGTTAAGAGTAATCCTACAAATTTCATAAGAAAAAAATAGAAATTGTATGATTTCTCTCAAGGGCAAGGGTGTAGTGTGACCTTGATTATGGTTCGTTGTACGAACAATGAATGATAATTTATGTTTATTACTCGCCACTTGAGTAACCAACCCAAAGACGAAATAACACAAAGCAAAACAAGAAAAAGATATCATATGGCATTTTTTTGTCGGTTTGTTTGTGATCAATTAAATTAGAGTGTCTTGCGACGAATGTAAACAAACCAACGAACACACACGTTGATACATGTGTTAAAAATGATGACGCGTGGTATGGTGTACAGTAAGAATAGGTCAAGACTTGTGTTATTGGGTTTTGGGTACAAGTGTTAGAATAAGTAGGGTTAAGACATATTCACAAAAGTAGTATTTAAGATCGTTGTTAAGTTCATGTAAAGGCAGTCTAAATTGAGAAACAAAAAGCACTAGAACTAGAAATAGTTCCGTATGCTTTAAAAGATAAATAAACATAACTGAATAAATAAATTAAGAATAAATGTTAAGTCAAAAGTAATAGATATAAACATTTGTTTTATTTTTATTGTGTGGTAAAACACAAACACATTACAGTTTTCAGGAGGGGAATTTATATTGGGGCCATGGTAAGCTATGAACCAATCATTTCAAAATTCGCAGAGTGATTTCTGGTATTAAAAAACATAAATTTCAATACAGCGGTGAAATTAGTTTTAGCGTTTACAGTGAAATTCAGAATTCTGCTAAAAATGGGATCTAAGGTAAATTATGGACCGTTTATCACAAAATTGCATGAAATTTTTTTCTGGCCATATGAAGCTAAGTTGGAATTAATTTTACCGCAATAAATATATCTGCTACGGTTCTAGGCGTATTTAATTTATTTACCAGAGTGGGTTTTACAGGGGGCCCAGGGTAAATTATTGGCCAATCTTCACGAAATTTCACAGCGTCATTTCTAGTCCTTTAAAACTGTGAATTACCAATTTCAATTATGATAGCATTATTCATTATGGTTTAAGGCGTAAATTATGAACCGATCTTCACAAAATTTCACAGCGTCATTTCTAGTCCTAAAAAACTGTGACGTACTAAATTTGGTTATGAACGATTTATTCTTTTTTACGGTTTTAGGCGTCCTAAACTGTTTTCCGGGAGTAGTTTTATATGGGGCCTCGGGTAAATTATGGACCGATCTTCACGAAATTTCACAGTGTGATTTCTAGTCAATTAAAACGAATTTGTGCAAAATCTTATCTCATTCGGTGCCTTGTTCCACCATTTATGCTATTTTTAGTAACAAAATTATCAATTTTATAAGGTGGTGGTTCCACATTTTGATTCATTGCTCTGGTCGTACTGAACCGATTTTGATGCATTTCAATCCCAAACTTCTTAATATTACTACAAGCAATTTGACACCTAGTTTGTCCGTTTCTTTTGAGTTGTGCGAAAGTGAGCGTGTTTTCAACAAAGACGGGCAGACAGATGGACAGACAGACGGACATAGCTAAATCGACTTAGAATTACTCAAGGAGCCAGAATATATATACTTTATGGCGTCTGAGATAAAAAATAAAAAAGTTTCACACGGAATGACAAACTAAGTATACCCTCTTCACAACTAATTGTGGTGGAGGGTATAAAAAGCACCACACCTTTCCAGAACATCATTAATCGTTTTAATTTCATGCTTATTAAAGTACTTTGCGAGAGAAGAGTTTAAATTGTATACATGGTAAATTATTAGCCCATCATGGTTTTTGGCCGATTATTAGAAAAAAATAAAAAAAAAATATATTATGGTCTTACACGTGGAATGTCAAACTTAATATACCATCATTAAACACTCGTGATGATGGAGCGACAAAAGAAATATACAGAACAATAAATTAAATGTATTAAGGGAAATTCCAAAGCATTTATGCTTTTGTTTATCTGATAAATGACCAGAACGACCATATGTTACATAACGAATAACATTTTTCATAACCCCTGATGTTACTTTATTTTATTTACTTATTTTTATTTATTTTTTTTTTTTTTTTGTTGTGGCACGATTTAAATTGACCATAATTTGCTTAGACTTGTTGTATGGACTTTACGGTCCCCCACCACACAAAAAATCATAATTGATGAAAACTAAGACAAAAAATAGATTTAATATGATTTTTGCATACAAAACAAAGCACTGTGTAACGCGCTGTGCTGTGCAAAATATCTAAAAAAAACAAGTCGATCCTAGGCCTTAATTATGTAAGTATGAAGATTTTTCAATTGCTTAATATCTTCCATTTTTTATTTAATTTTAATTTAAAATTTTTTATTTTTAGTTGCGCTTTTCACAAAAATATAAAAAAGTAAACTAAACATATAAAATTTTTTGAGAAACAATTTAAAATATTTCTAGCGTTACGTTACAAAAAGTAGACTTTTCGCTGGAAATGCCCATGTGGCTTTCGAGACAGGCTGTGGTTAAAAAATTTCGGACATAAAAATAAACGCTTAAATTTATTGGAACTAAAATTTTAAACGTTGAAACAAAGATGTATTTTTATGTTTGTTATACATTTTAAAAATCAATTCCCAATTTCGTGCTTTGGCGGATTTGCCAAATTAAGAACGAAATGGACGAACTTATGTTTCCTGATATTTCACGTATTGCTATCGGAATATTGTCAACACCCCATTCAGCAGCAGCAGTTGAGCGCACGATTTCAATTCAAAATTATACAAAAACGAAAAAAGAATTTAAAAAATTTAACAAAAACTAAAGATTTATTAAAAACAGCTGATTCTTGTTGTTACAATTAAAATATTACTAATAGTCTTAGACATCGAAATGTGTGAACCTTCGCAGCTAGCATTTTCAATCGTCTAGGAGTCTACTAGGATTTACATATAGAGTGTTCTTGATCGTCGATGAGCTCATTTTTTAATTGCAGATGATTCCGAAAGACGCTTATATGAATCCTAAAGGGAATCGTTTATGGTGTATTTAGAGTTTTACTGACGAGTCTTTCAAAAAGCATGCCAAGTGTCGTATGAGATCCATGTAGGGATTATTTTACAACTCTTGAATTCTTAACCGTATAACTGAGATACCTAAAGAAGGGCATCAAGCGTATTTTTCATGCCAAAACTTCTAATTTTCATACAATTTATATAAAACAAACCTTAAGGTCGCGACATTAACACCATCCTGTCGGAAAATCCTTTTTACAGATCCTTATGCGGTTTGTTTTATTGAAATTGTTTTGGCAATAGAATGTTCATATTTCAAAAACTCTCTTATTCAGGTAGTTAAGTAATTGTTATACAACTCTTACAGAGAGTCGCAAAAGCTTCATTCCAAGATTAAAAGACGAGCGTGTAAAAACATAAATAAAAAATATAAAGATGTTTTTGTTTTTGTTACTAGTCAGATAATCATCAGAAGATTCTTTTAGGAGTTGTATTTTAAACATAATCGTCTAACAAACAGCCTATGCTAGCTGGGTTATATCAAAAATGAAATTATTGTTAGTTTCTTAACCAAAATATTGTATATATTTTTTTTATTAAAATGAATTAGTTTTTTAATTTTATGTATGTATTTTTGTTTATTATTTTTAAGTTTGTTTTTCAATCAAAAATATGTTTGAATAAAGTACCAAAATATTGAAAAAAGTACTCCTTTGCTTGGTGGTCAGTACCATTTTGATTTTTCAATTTTCCTTCACTGATATATTCTAAGAAAATAATGGCCATAGAATTCTACAGAAGACATCTGAAATAATTTTTTAGCTCAGAAGTACATTTAGTATATTTTTTTGACTAATTCCAAACACCTTTTCAAAAAATTCAAAAACTTTCAGGTCAGAAATTTCGAAAAGCCGAGCTAACTTTTTAAAACCCTTTGACAAATTTGCTCTACCAGTATTCTTGGTTCATTTCGTGTTGCAAGTATTGAGGCTGGTGGCGATTACATGAATTTTATTTCACTGTGTTATTTAAGGTAACTTATACTGCAAAACTATTATATGTAGTTATACTGTAGCCGATATTATATTGGACCACATAATGGAACAATGTATCGATGAACTACAAATGAACAATATACGAATAAGACTGATCAAAAAGTATGTTGTTGATTTGTTTGCCACAATAAAATATAAAGACGAAGACATAATATTGAAAACATTTAACTCATATCACAACAAATTGAAATTTACTCTAGAGAGGGAGAAAGACAATGCAATACCATATCTGGATATGAAGATATTCCGACATAATGGCAAAATAATAACAGATTGGTATATGAAACCAAGTGCTTATGGACGCTTGATAAATTTCCACTCACCACAACCCATGAAACAGAAGATAAATACGGCAATAAATCTAATTCACAAAGTTACAAAAATAAGCAATGCAAAATTTCAATTTAAAAATATGACAAGAATAAAAGATATCTTAATGAAAAACAATTTGCCAAAGTGAATAAAGTTAAAAATAATATTTCATCAGGGGAAAAAACAAAGATGACACATCTGGCAACGCCAAACCGTTTATTCCAAGACTAACTGAGAACAACATACTGAGGGAGATAATAGAAGACCAAAAAATAATATTTGCATATAAATCGAACAAAACAAAAACAAAGATTGCGTGTAGGGATTAAAGTGATGTTGTTTAACAAATTGAATGTATTGGCGTGGATATTGAGGAGTGTGGAAAAATCTATATCGGTACAACGAAGAGACATTTAGGCGTGAGAATAGACGAACACAAAGCTGATATTAAAAGAGGAAAACAATCAACTGCACTTGCACAGCACTGCATTGAAAACGGACACAAGCCAAACTTTGAAAAAGTGAGAATTCTAGATAAAGAGAAACAAGAGAAAATAAGAGATACACGTTGGAGAGCTTAAGAATACAACAAAAATCGACAAGTGCAATAAACACAAATTGTGATAATTTTTTAAATTTAGTCCCAATTTCCACAATGCAAGCCTTATTGATAAACTTATCAAATTTTCTTCTTTGAATCAGCTTCGGCGTTTTCACGAGTCAAGTCTTATTATTTATCTGTTATTTCATTTGTATGAATGTATATGTGCGGTTTGACATTTCGTTTAAAATATATTTCTTATTAAAATGTATTTAAATTCAAATTTGTGTTAAATATTTTAAAAATTGTTTAATTTAAAATTAAAGTTGTGTAAAATGTACCTACTTTAAATTATAAATTTCTTTTGTTTTGTTAAATAACAAATATTTAAAAAAATTCACACATAAAAAATTACACAGGCTACGAAATTAACTTTGTACAACGAAATTAAATATGAAAGATAATTGCCAAAATAGATCTGCTGAAAATTACAAATGAGAAAACAAAACGCATATGACGAGTACAGCAAGCTGAGTACTCGTTTCTTTTCCCCTCGTCACTCTCGCCAACAAAGTAGCAAGCTGATCAATAAGACTTGCATTGTGGAAATTGGGACAAACATACATTTATTTTAATATTTTGAGTTTTGTGTTGTGTTGTCCACCTATACAAAAAACTGTGATGTAATTTATAGATGATGTAAACTGATTTTTCAAAAGTTAAGATTATAATTATTGTTATTATTGACTACTTTTTACTTTGTATGTTTTACAATGATGCCAGATTTTAATAAAAACTCAATCCCTGATGAAGTTGGAAAGAATACAAACCAAACGTTGGATTTTATTAAAAATTTAATAAATAATCGTTTACTTATATTAAATTAATAACCTAGACAGCCTGCATATAGGAAACTATATAAACTATTTCGAGTAATCAGAAAGAGGTCGATAAACACTTATCATTTTGTGTTTTATTTTATTAAAATAGTTAAAAAATAAAATTAGTCATTAAATAACCATATTTTCATTAATGGTTTTCATAATATCGCTTAGTCCCAATCCATACTATGAAACATTTACTGCGGAACATTTAAGTTTTTTGTTGAAAGGGGACAGACGAATGGAAAGGTGTAATTTGTTTCATCTACAAGCAGTTTGTTTTTGAAAGAGATAGAGAAGGCATAGAAAATGACTTACTGCTGTAAAATAAAATTTTTATTTAATGGACACGAATGCAGCGTCTAAAGTGAATTGAAGAAAGTTTTTGCAGCAAATTTTTCATAATATGGCTGAGTACTTAAACGACTTGCAATCTGTGCATTTTTACGCCCTCAAAAATGAACTGTCAAGAATTGTATCAGGATTCCTTTAAACAAACTTTGTAAATTTGCCCAACAATTTTGACTTGTAAACTTGAGCTGTTTAATTGTGCATTTATACAAACAGATTTTTTAGTGCTTTGAACGTCGTTTTCAATGAAAAATCCAAGTGTGTAGAAATAACAAATAATAAATTCTAGCGACAATTTGAGCAAATTAGTCTTTTGGCTTTCTTGGGCATTTTTAAAAACAAATTTCCCATATTAATCACAAACTTCAACTTTAGATTTTATTTTTTTGAATTTTCTTTTTTAATTTATTTTTGTATAGAAGTTTCTAACAAACTGACATTAATTGTTTAACATTACGCAAAAATTAAAAAGGTTCTTCATGAAACGAGTCTGAAATATCATGAAACCCCTTATTATTATTAAACTTAACAGAAATAGATTTTATTTAATAAACTTAATACAGTAACTGTAATAATTTTCTGAGTGTATAATTTAATTTTTTGGACCAAATTTAATCTAAATATCAACATATAGAGAAAGTTTATGGGCACAAAGACGCTATTCAGGAATGAAGTTTTTTTGGTGTCATGTGAAATAAGTGGCCGATTCTTACAATTTTGAACAAACTCTGTCCCTACGACACTTGTAACTTATGTACCAAATTTCATCAAATTAGCTTTAAAATTGCGACCTGTTCTTTGTGCTTAAGGTTAACATGGACCAACAACCAGCCAGGCAGCCCAACGGACATCGCTAGTCCTCGGTCGATCGGAATACTAAAATTTGGATCTAGGACCAATATTTTTAAATATTACACACATCAGCACAAACTCATAATACCTTCTTCACTTTGTTGTGTGGGTGCGATTGAGGAAATTTGTCTCACAGCAAAATTATTTATGCAAAGATACGACGAGATAAATTTAAAGCAGTTGTTAATCAATGACAATCTTATTAGGTCATCTTATTATAAACACTTACAAGCACACACATTAATATCGACTATGTACTGGGGAAACTTTTGTGCATATTTTGGTCTTGGTAACTAATAGAACTACTATTACATCATTAACATTCATCTTAATAGGATTATCATGTAAACACATTTACAAGAATAGATAAGGATATAAATATTGTCTATGGAACTTTGCGTTTGCTTATTTTTTTCATCTACAAGAGAGTAAATATTTGTGTTGGCGTGAAAAGTAGCAAATTTTAGGTTGACTGACTGACTGATGGTAAATTATTCTAGCATATTGTTTTTTTTGCTCTTCTTATCTTTAGCATTTTGTTTATACAATAACAAAGGCGTCGGCACTTTATAGGAACTTTATAATTATGGATTTAAAATGTTCAGCTGAAGAGATTCGCATTAACTTTACCTTAAAATAAATCTCTTTTTAAGGCCACAAAGAACAGAAGAATTTTAATTTATTAATATTTGGGACATAAACCTTAAGTCTGAGTTTGTAAATTATCGCTATCTGAAAACAAAATGTGAAAATATGTAAAGTTTATAAGGACATTTTATTGATTTTACTATATTGAAAGGTGGCATAAGGATTCTAATCATAATTAAGTTGTTAAATTTGCATTATTTTAATGACTTTTATTTTAAAGCCAATTTTTCGTTACTTTAGATTGAAGTGAAGTTCATTTTAGCCTGATAGTTTTGAATAGAAATAAATAAATTGCAATCGTAAAACCAAGTTATGAACAAAAATTCCCCGGAAGTGTTCTTCTTCCCCCATTATTACAATTGAATAGAAATTGGAAGACTCATGCGGAATTTTTTTTTTATAATTCGATTGATAATTCGCAAAGTAAAGGTTAGAAGTAATATTAGTTAAAATTAGTTCAGTAGAGAAGATTAGCATGAGCTCCAGTCATGTTGGCCTAATCTCATGGTGGTCTTAATCACTGGGTGACCAAGATGCGTTTATCTATGGCCAATGTGTGTAAGCTTTACCAGCGCACATAGTTCATATTTCTAGTGTATCTGAAGCAATCTAACCTTTGGACAGTGGCTGAAACCCGTTTTTCATCGGCCAAAAATCTGTAATTTTATTTTAAATTAAGGGCCAAAGTTGAACTTTTGGTGTTTTTAAGCATTTAGTATGAAAATGTTTTTCATTGAGCTTGAGAATTATGGTATTTTTTTATTCAAAGAGGAGAATTTTTTTAAGTGCTCTGTTTTAAGAATTTTTTTATTCTAAATAACTGCCCAACTTCATTATGATATCTTTATACATGTCAGATTTAAAGCATGTTTAACCTTAAAATTACTATATTTTACTCATTTTGAAAGACCTTTTATTCATTTACACTATTGAAATAATAATTTGACTGTTTGGCATTTGACTTAATAGCATCCCCATTTTTTTTTTTTTTTTTGACACCCCAAATTTCCAATACCGAAAAACGTATTTAAAAAATATTTTTGTCTTACAAAAATGCCAACAGTGCCACTATTTACCACTCGATATTGATCAGAATTTTCCAGAAAATCATGGACACATTAGTTGAATCCCATTTGCGATTAACTCAAGCTATCTTCAAAAGCTAAATTTATAACGATTCCTCTGCTGCAAAATTTTTTTTACTGTTGAAGGTGCTAAACCAAGAATTATGTTTATGTCGACAGCTTTTTTACTCGACTTGAAACTTTTTAATACGTCCAATTTAAGTTCCAAGCTAATGCATTTTATGTTTTTTTTCACTCATTTTTCTACAGCACTTCTTAATTAATTCTTACTTCCTAACACGCAACTATGTTTAGAACAACTTTCCTAACAGAATAAAACGGGAATTCGCCTTTAATTTAAGCCAATTTGACACCAAAGTCCTAACTGACCATTTATTTACTGAAGGCAAATTTTGATAGAGTTTTCAAGCTGACTCTAACCAAGTAATGCTATGTTCACATTTGGCTTCTTAAACGCGTTTAAGCAGCTCGAACGTGATTAAGCGTTAAACACTTCAAAATCGAGATGATTACCCATACATTAAAGTGATTTGTTAATCACTTCAAATTGACTTGATTACAACTAAATCACTTCATAAACCACATAGAATCCTGTGAACATACCTCAAACCAAGGCGAATTTAAATTCGTCTTGCCTCAAACTGAAAAACGGCCACAATGAACGTACCTCTTTGACAGAAAATTTTTTTTTTTATTAAATAAAAAATAAGTTAAAATATAATAAAAACTTAATGGATATGGAAAAGAAAAAAAGAAAGAAGCCTTGGAGTCAGAAGGACGAAGAGATGCTAGTGGAAGTGTGGGGTGAAAGTAAATAATCTGCTGATAACTTTATTAATGTATTTCTTTCCGTTTTTAATGTTTTCAAGAAATAAAAATTTGCTTGTTCTTTTTTGTTTATCGATCAGCTGTTTTTGCTGTCAACTTAATCATCTCAAATGTAATGTGAACGGCTTTGATTAGCTAAATCAACATTTTGCTTAAACGCGTTTAAAAACCTAAGTGTGAACAATTAGGTGTTCAATACACTGCAAAGATTTAAAAAAAATATCTCGACATACGTAAAAAGTAAAAAAGGATTTTATAAATTTTAATTCTTTAACTATTGGTAACGTTGTTTTATAATATTTGTTCAATTTGGTTTGTAGTTTTTCCCATTTTAAGGAAATTAAACGTAAGTTAAAAACATTCTTCATTTCAAATAATTGTGACATTACAGAAAATGTAATTTCTCGTACAAGAACATCAATATTATTAAAACCTAAACACATGACATTTGTAAAACAAATATTTCAATGTTTGTACTTGAGTACTAGGGTGATCGATTATTCGACTTTTTTCAATAACCGGTAAACATTTTAAAAATAACCGGTTAACCGGTTTTAATTCGAAAAATCAAATTAGTTTTTGTAATAAAAAGTTAATTAGAATAAAAACAAAAGAATTCACGAAGGTAAGGAACCAACAAAATACGTACATAGATATGACAAGGTGTGTTCAGACCACAAATATTTGACGATAAAATCAAAAAAAAAAAAAAAAAGAAAAACGTGACCAGTATGGATTAAACTTAAGCTTTATTTTAAACAATTTCTATTTATTTGCTAAACTTTATGTCTTAGATGATAATTGTATTATGTATAATGTAGTTAAGAAACCGTTTAATAATGTTTACTCTAGCCAAACGTTTTGCAAAAGAATTGAGAAAACTAGTGGTTACGTTAGGAGTCGAATATTTAATAGGTGTGAGCATAGCTTTAGAATATTTGAAAAACTTTGGATTTACAATTTTTTTTTTGTTAGGAATCAAACCGTATTTAACACAAGAAATAACTTGAATCTCCGAGTTGCAAAATGTCGTTTGGAAACCACGAAACAAAGAGTTGAACATATGGGTAGTTTTCAATAACCAATAATTTCAAATAAGTTAAATAATCTTCCGCAGAATTTGAAAAACATTGAAAGGGTTTCAATTTTTAAGAAAAGTTTAAAAGAGTTTCTTCTCCAAAATTTAGAAATGCTTCTAATTTGAAATGTAATAATATTTTTTTCTTTTTCTTTTTTTTATTATTGCTATTATTATATAAAACTTATGTAATATTTTTTTGCCAACTCGCCTCAATAATGTCCAAGTGGCGCTGAGGCACTTTCTTTCTTTTGTAAAATATTTCTTTTTTTTTTGAAAATAAACTGAATAAAAAAAAAAATAATAAAAAAAAATTTAATAAAATTTATTATTTTAGACCCAGCAAAAAACTTTGGAAGTTGTTCAAGTCGAAGGGATATTTTCATGTCTTCTTTAGCACGTAACTACTTGAATGAATTTAAAATGCCTTTTAAAATTCGAATAAAGTTTAAATAAGTACACCCATGAAAAATTACCTGCAATGAACCCATTCAACTCTTATTTAGGAATTAAAATTTTTCACTATAATTTGGTATTCTGTTCGGATTGAAAGGGGACGAATATTATTTACAATTGACTTTATTGATTGAGTTAAATTTTTTTAATATATACATACATACATATATTTGCAAAATGCATGTACATAATTCTTGATGAAAGTAATGAAATTGTTATTAAAATGTTAATAACATAACAATTAAATCAAATTAAGTACTTTGTAGAATCTAATTTGCAATTCTACATATGCGTGTAGTACATTGTTATATGTACATTCCCAGTAAAAACTTCGCCTACAAAATAATGTGTTAAGTAATCAGAAAATCTTAAAAGCACTACTTACAATTCTAATGAAAGAACCAATGCATTTTACAAGGGATGTCCCGAAATGAACGCATTAAAAAGTAAGTCATTATTTTTTTACCTACAATCCATCCAGAAATAATTAGTTTTAGAAGTTGTTATAGAAGCATGTAAAGAAGAAAGCTACTAAATAATGGGTGAGAGAAGCTATTCATTTTAAAAAAGTAAGCGAAGTTTTTACTGGGTTGTTTACTTTGTAGAACATCATGACTACTCACTTTTCGTTTTCTGCGGGTAGTCAGATGTACCTAACAAAATATCACGCGCTTAAATTAATTTATAATACATTCCCATAATGCATATAAAAATTAATATTAATTACCAATGAAAATACATTTTAAAATCATTAAAGATTCATTGCTTTTAATTCACACGCATTTCAGTTAATATTCCGGATCAATGATAACCCCAATCTAATCACTGAACTTTCATTGGTTCTAAGCAGTGTTGCCAAAACTTGGAGACCAAAAATGGCTAAATTTACGGGAAAAATGGCTAAAAAATGGCTAAAAATGAGCTAAAAAATGGCTAAAAGCTTTTTTAAATAAAAACACATTAATATTCAATAGCACAACAGAAATAATTCATTTAAAGTTGTTAACGATGAAATTGTTAGTTAAGATCAATTTCTTAAATAAGAATAAACGTTATTTAATATTCTGAAAGATATTTAAAAAATAAAATCATCGATAAATTTTATGTCGTTATTGTTCATCTCATAGGAATCACTCGTGCCTATTAGTTTTAAATAATTTGAAGGTAAATAGTAATCACGACAACATTTACCCAACCTTTTGACTCCAGATCTACAATAAAAAACAAGTAAGAAAATATAGTCCGTCAACCCCGACTATATTATACCCTACACCTCATTAGAACCTGTGTACCAAATTTTATTAAATGATCTTCAAATTTGCGATATGTACTTTACGCACAAGGTTTACATGGACGGCCAGCCAGCCGGACAAACATCGTTAATTCGACTCAGAAAGTGGTTCTAAGTCAATCGGTTTACGAAAAGGTGAGCTTAGGACCAATATTTTAAGGTGTTACAAACATCAGCACAAACGCATAGTACCCTCTCCACTATTGTAGTGTTGGTATAAATATTTCATTGATAAAATCGAATTAGCGGTTGCTAAATGTAACCTATTTCTGAAATTACTTTTAACGATGTTTACTTCAGCATTAGACCATGGAAGTGGGAGCAACTTTATAGTAAATTCTAAAATTTCTAAAAAAAATTTGTTGCCGCCAGTATCTCTTAATTGAAATACTTGCAACCAGAAAAAAACACCGATGTTTGTGTTGATCCGTTTTATAAATTTAATATTGGAATACTGTTCCTTTATTTTGAAAGATGTCTCATCATCATCGTTTATAGCGATTTTCAACATTTGCAAAAGTTGTGATTTAAATTGAAGCCGTTTTAATTATTTAAAATGTTTATTTTGCTTTTATATATTTATGGCTAAACCAGTTGAAAAATGGCTAAAAATTAAAAAATGCATTTAGCTTATGGCTAAACAGGGTGAAAAATGGCTAAATCTAGCCACTAAATGGCTAAATTGGCAACACTGGTTCTAAGCAATATTTTAAATGACGAGCCGTTTACCTAAATGTGAACCCATGCTCGCCAATGACACGCTAATTTCAAAATCATGCATGTTTCACCAAAAAAGAACCAGTGCATTATCCGCGGAACCCATGCATTTACTACTTCTTTTGCATGTCTTTTTTTGCTGGGGATATTTTCCCAAATTTATTGTAAATGAGTTTTAATTTCTTGCTGGTTATGCTGGTCTATATGAATCAGTATACTTCAGCCATTTTTTTGAAAAGTGGCAAACAAAACCTCTTATCCAGGATTATTTATTTCAATTTGTTTTGCTTCAGCATTATAGAAAGAATAGTAATATGAACTTGCTTTTTGTATGAAATATCTGTCAATTCGTCGATTACAATTTAAACCCTTCCAGGACATTTTTGATTTAAATAAAACTGATGAATTTTCCCATAACGTTGATTCCGACGGTATGTTCTAGTTTAAGCATGAAGATATGCTAGAACTAGAGTTTTTCATTCATTATTGGCAGCATATTTTAGTAAAGTATTATTTACAGCCTCTTAAAAACTACTTGAAACAGGGCCAAGTTTTACTTGGCGTATATTTATGTCAAGCTTGTAGACTAATTAAAAGTGATTAATAAGTCGTGACGTTAAAGAACCTTTGCAACTTATCATTTTATGGCCGTTGAAGCACCATTTTCTTTTAAGTCGGTTCGATATTATCACCACAGATGAGATTTTTATAAATATATATATATATGTATGTAGTGTATTAAATTACTAATTACTTTTTAAGCTGAAGTTTTTTTTGTAGTATTTTGAAATGTTTTTGTTACAAGAACACACGTTTATAGTTATTAGCGATTCGTATTTACATTGCTCATAATGTTTTTTTGACTTTTGTTTCATTTTGTTTTGACATTTTTTATAAAATGTTTAATTGTGTTTTCTTTTCTACAAAAAATGTGCTTTTTTTAAAAAAAAAAATGCAATTTGGTGTCTGTTTCTTAAAAATTTTTATCCCGAAAAGCATGAGTTTTGTATAATAAAACATGCCACCCTTTTCAGGAGCAAAATTTTTAAGAAAAAGTCACCAAATTGAATTTTTTTTTAAAAAAAAGGCACATTTTTTGTAGAAAATAAAACACCATAAGTTTGCCAAATATTCAATTAGAAAAATACTTAAAGTACGGGTACATTTATAACAAAAGTAAGGAAAACGTATATAAATTTACACATTGCTAAAATAACCAGTTTATTTTACTGAAATAACCGCATTATTCGATATTCGAAAAATGGACATAAAATATTCGACTTGGGCAAATCTAAAATAACCGGTTAAAACCGGTCGAATACTATTCGATCGATCTCCCTATTGAGTACACACGTGAAACAATAAAGTCCCCCATGAATAACAAACATTATTTGGCGATGATATAAATATGAATAGTAAAAAAACCATCAAATTCAAATTTAATACTCATACTCTAGCGAATCGATGTGGCATTATGAGAATGTACTCAAATGTGAAATTCTAATAAAAATGTCATCATTTAATGTAATCTATGACTTTGCAAATGATTTATATATGAGTACGGTTTTCTCATTTCTTGCGTGCAGAGTTCAGATTCCTGTACTTAGTCAGTACAAAAAGGACCATAAATCTTTCAAGGCATGACAAGATCATGAAAACAGAAAAAAACCATAAAACGTATAATTCATAATATGGGTGTTTATTTGATAAGACCATAGGGAAAAATTAAAAAAAAATTACACCGAATGTTTCACAAACATATGTACATAAGTACATATGTACATATGTAGCTAACAGGAGGTGTGTATGAAGAGAACAGAAACTCTTATAAATACATCAACACCTACACACTTGTTACTTGTGCGTAGGTGTAGATAAAGAAGTAGCATTTATTTTAACACAAATTGATTTAAGGAACATTTCTGCGGAAAAGGTAGCAACAACAAGCAATCTCCAGTGAATTCAGAAGCCACCTATCGTTTGTTTTCCTCTTTTTTTGATAAACCAAATTGAATCAAATCAGATGCGGTAATTTTTGCACAAAAAATTTCTGCACCATTGGAAACTTTTTCTTTTGTTTGAGAATAAAAACAAAAGTTGTTTTTTGTTCTCCATGTTAATAAAAAATGATAAGGGATGAGTAAATTGTATTACTTGTGCACGAGGAATAAAAAACAATTTTGTTTTTGTTTTATAAAAAAGTTTTTCTTCCGAAAAAGATTCGTAAAGAATAAGCTGGAAGTAAACATAAAAGGAAAAAAAATCATATGATATTGTGTAAACGTGTTGGGAAGTTATCAAGCACAAGGATTGTCTGGTTGCCTGAAAGTAACTGTAGCTAAAAGTTACACATGGAAGCAATAAATAATCAACTATTGGTTCAGGGAAATAAGTTATTTTAATCCAAAGTTTTATATTTTAATCAGGCTTAAGTTCGTCAAATTTAATTTTCATTAAATTATTTTAAAGAAGAAAGGAATTTTACAACTTCAAATGAATTAAAATTATTGATAATTTTTCATTCTTGACTGAATGCGAAATTGCATCAACGCACAGAATAATTCTTGACAAAATGTATTAAAACAGAAGTAAAGAAAAAACAACAACAACAAATTTCGGTCTAAGATTGACAATTGACAGCCCACCGTCGCATAGTGTGGCAAGTTTGAAAATAGCGGTCAAAGGTCTATAACTTTTGACGAAGGCGGAATTTTTTAATGCGGTTTTTTTTTACCTTTATTTTGGTATATTAGTTTATATATTAGGTTGCCGCAGAATGTAGTTATGATATATAAAAAATAAATAGTTATTTTCCTAAGATTAATCAACATTAATTTGATTAAGAAATTTTTGTTTGGAATATGTATATTTAACATTTTTAACATTTTTTGTACTGTGTAACAAGAAAGCCTTTCTCAGTCCGTCTTTAAAAAACAAAAATGTTTGTCTGTTTGTATGTTGCCTTATAGACGCGTAATCTACTAAACTGATTTTCCTGAAATGTTTACAGCAGCATCACGTGAGCCCCGAAATTAAACTATTCAACTTGTACTTTCGATAAGGGCAGGAGAAGTGGCACCCTCCATAGGATGCCAATATTACGTACCGCTTATCTTAAGAGCCACTGCAACGATTTGCAGTAAGCACTGAAATCGAAATAAGATAATAGCAGGGGAAGTGTTACCCCCATAGGACGCCAATGTAAAATATCGCATTTCTTAACAACTGTTATATTAATAATTTTCTAACTTGGTAGAAGTCAATCTTATAGTACTCTTCACCTTTGAAAATAAAAATAAAGGCGGTAGGCGCAGGTGGAGTAATGCCCCCCATAGGATGCATATATTAAAAATCGGGTAACTAAAGAACGATTATAGATAGAGTCTTCAAACGTGGCTATAGCCAATATTATGGTAAATTATAAATTTTATATATATATATATATATATATATACCAAATATCTGAAGAGAAAAGTCTTCAGGATTTATAGGACCCACTTTATGGTAAAATACACCTTTCAAAATAAAAAGAAAAGCAATAAATAATATATAAATAAAAAAAGCGTATGGTTGTTGGTTCCCTATAGACTCTTCAGCTACTGAAACGATTTTCCTGAAATTTTCACATAGGCTTTAAATATATATTTTAATTTTTAGGTGGGCGTAGCAGTAATAAAACTGAGTACCTGGATCCCAGATTTGGTTTTTTAGATATTATTTTTGTTGTTAATAATTTTAAAAGTTATTTTAAAAAGGTACATTTATTTTGCTCCATAACCATTACATACTGTTTCCACCATTCCTTTTTTTACACAGGTAATATTAGTGTTAGATGTAGGAATTTAATATAACTGTACAAAATTTAATATAACTGTACAAAATTTCAATTATTTTATTTCCCGTTTTCCCGGGATTTTTCTTGTGGGATCCCGGGAAATAAAAAATTCCTCATAATTCCAAAAAACAGCTATTTATTCTTTAAAATTTAGTTTTCTATTCTCTAAAAATTAGCATCTGTGCGAAGAGTTAATAAAGTACATTAATTCAAAATAAGATGCAGGCATCAAATTTTCATTGTCCATGAACAAGTCTTAAAAATAGAAGATACCTAAACATATCGCTCCTTTATTGCAACATAGTCATATCTACAAAAACAAACGATCTTGGCAAAATGCGATTAAAGTTTTCAAAATGTACCGATTTAAAGATATATTTTGCTATAGCTTCGGTTCTGTTTGAGATATAATACGAAAAGGTTACTTATAATTTTTGATTTTTTGAGATATGACTATGATGCAATGAAGGAGCGATATGTTTATTAGGTGATAAACACAATTTTTTTCAATTTGTGTTGGTTTATATAACAGTGTCGTGTAAGATGCGAAGCATGCTACAACGGTGCACTTTTTACTATTTGTCCAACCTCGGCAAAAAATGAACGAAATTTTTCGGTAACATGATAATTCGTAAATATAATCAGAAATATACTTTTTGACGACTTACTAAGCGCTTGGAGTGTGTCAGAAAGTTATTTTCTAAGCCGTTAAAATGTTATTTATTTATTTAAAATATTTTATCTATTTTATTAATTAACTTTTTGATCTCATATCTTGAGTACCTCAATTTTTTTTTGTTTTTATTATTGTTTTATGAATTAAATTGTTATGTTTATGTTATCTTTTTATCTTGTATCTAGAGCATAATAATACGGAATAAAAGCTTAATAATAGGTAATAAAAGCGTGAGGTAATAATAATTCAAGTTCCTATTTCAATCTTCAATTCATTTTTTAGTATTGAACCATTTCGTTTACTTTCTTTGTAAACAAGTTCCCTTACGTATTTTTATAAAAGATTTTTTCATTAATTTAAAACAAAATTTACTTTGTATTATTTATATGGAGCGGGATCCTTAAAAACTTAAACAAATTTCCCGCTTTCCCGGGAATCGAAAAAGTCCGGGAAAAAAACTCTAGTACCTATGCAAGATGAGCAAAAACAGAAAAAAATGAAATTTTAAAAAAATCAACATAAAAAAACATAAAAATTACAAATTCCCAATTTTATCGTGATGTATAACATTTTTAGGATCGCGACTACCTTAACTTTCAAAAATCTTTTATTTTTTACAAAAAGTAAACCAAAAATAATTTTTTGCTTTTAATTTCGAAAGAATTTTTTTATAATTTGTATTATTATTAAAATTGTTCTAAAAATTACTACACGCAGCTATTAATATAGTATTTCATATGAAAAAAAAAACAAATGTAAAATGCGTTTAGCCCCAAAAAATATATTGTAAAATTCTCAAAACTGTATAAAGTCAATAAAAACTCGTGCAATTTAGTCAACTTTCCTGACTTTAAAAGTGTCCCAAAACCATAAGCCTCAAGTAAACGATTTAAAAATTAACTTTACGATGCAGAATTTTTTATCTGTCGAGCTGCGTACTTACATTCCTTAAATTTATTTGTTTGCCTAGTATTTCGTCGTACTCCAATCAGCTTTTTGACATGAGCTTTAGAAACCTACTAAAATGCAAAAGCCTCCTTATGATGCATAGAATAACATATGTATAGGAGCCCTAATGTCTATTTAGAAGAATTATTTTTGCCAAATCTCCACGCGGTAAAAATTTGATTTCTCAAAAATATAGATATCTTATCACTTCGAGACAATTTTTTAACTACACAATTAATCTCTGGATCAAATTACCATCCCGTTTTCAACCACAAAGCAACACTTCGGTCTTTAAGAAGGAATTATTAAAGCATTCTAAAAATCTTTAATAAAGCTTAAAAAAAATAATGTCCGGCTAGATTTATTTTCGTGAGTGGGAGTTATATGAGGGGTATGGCCCAATGTGGCCCGATTGTTATAAAATTTAGTATAATACGTAAGCGAATAATTGAGCTCGAGGCCTTAGTTTTTAATAAATTTTATTTATTTATTTTTTATGTATCAATATTTCGTAACCCTTCGGGAAACATCTTCAGGAATCTTAAATAAATATAAAGAAAAAACAAAAAATTTTTTTTTTGTTTATATTTTAACACAAAATTTTTCACTACATAAAAGACTATAACAGACAAAATTGCAAACATAAACAAAATATAGCAACAACATAAGCTCACAAAAATAAAGAAATTATTATTATTAATAAGAGTACTAATCTACGGTCATTACACGACTGCCCGCTAATTTTTACTAATTAGTCGTTTTGTTTATGATGTGTTGAAAGCTGCTTGCACAATTGTTTTCCACATCTTTTTTAAAATTCATCCTATGCTCTTTTTTTGTTTTTATAATGTATAGCATTTCCAATGTAAGTCTTCTCTTATAGTTGTCTTCTATGTGTAGGATATCAATATCAGTTAAATTTGGCAAGTGTTCTCTCTCCGCACAATGGGCCAGCAGTGCAGTTTTTTGTGTAGACAAATTATTTTTACATTTTGATTTCTGATTTGTGTCCAGATATTCGGGTTTTTAATTTGTTCTTGGTTGTTCCGACGTATACTTTTTCGCATTTTACATTTTCGTTGCCGTTGCATTTTATTTTATATATTACATTAGATTTTTCCATTTTGTCAATTTTTTGTTTTTGTATTAGAGTAAAGTTGTTTAAGTGTATTCCTGGTCGTTGATGCTATTTTATACTTTTCTTTATTATATATTCCGGATTTCTGAATTCTCTCTGATATTTTGGGAACATAAGTTAGTGACTTGTAAATCTTAGGTGTCTCTTCTCTTGTTCTTCCTTTTTGATTTTTATTATCTTTTATCAGTTTTTCTATAATTTTATTTGGAAAAGCATTTTTCCGTAATAACTTCCTTATTTTTATAAAATTTTCTTTATGAAACTGTTTATCGCTTATGGTAAGTACCCTTTTTATGAAGTTTCTCGCGGTATTTATTATAATATTTTTAGGCTGACATGAGTAAAAGTTTGTTATCCTTCCCGAAGATGTTGGTTTTTGGTACCAATCCGTTTTAATCGTGTTACCTCTTCTTACAACTAGGGTGTCAAGATATGGTAATCGTTCGTTCTTCTCCTCTTCTATTGTGAATTTTATTCTATTATGAACGCTGTTTAACTTATTTAGCGTTTCCTCTATTGCGCCTTCGTTTACAATCCCAAAAAGGTCGTCAACATACTTCGTTAATAGCCTTGGTTTTTTCTCCATAATCCCAATACTTTTCTGAGCCTCGAGCTCAATTATTCGCTTACGTATTGAAAACAAAAAGGTCGAAAAAACATACATAATAATTTAGTATAATATTTCATTTTCATACAAGAGTTCTTCTGGCTTAATTTGATCGTTATATCTGTTTTTGCTGGACATCTATGAGCGTTTAATAGGTTTCCGGACGGTCATTTGTATGGGAGGTACCTGAAAAAGTGCTGGCATAATGTATAAACATCATAATTGAGTCAAAAAATGTATCAAGCTCCAAACGAGCAAAAAAAATAAGCGAAAATGAAAACAAAATGCTCTTAGAAAATATTAGGAATTCTCTTAGGTTCTAGTCAATCAAACCATAAATTTATGTAAAATTTGGTACATTTTCGAAAATGATATAAAAGCGATTTAAAAAGTGGTGGAAACATAAGTCTACATTGAAATTAAACTGTTTTAACAAAACCCGTTCATTCCATAAATATCCGTTTTGAATATAAAAAGTTATAAGCGAATAAATTTTTAAAATTTATTACAAAATCATACTTTTCAGACAGATAATTAATATGCGCATATTAAATCACTCTGTTTATAGGGTTAATGTTTCTGTAGAGATCTAAATTTTTGGCTTTTGAGGTTCTCAGGTGCTTATTTTAATAAGAATATACTTAAATTAAAAACTGGCGGTTAAATAAAAAAAAATACTTTTGGCCGCTATTTCAAAAATAGCAACACTGTGCGTCGTCAATGGCAGTTAGTGTTAAACGGCAAATATTTCTGAAAACATTCCGAGGTTACTATCAAAACATGTCAAAGCTTCCTGGGTTTAATCCCGCATGCAGTTAAGAATGAAAAATTATCAATAAATTTTAATTAAGTTCATGTTGTAAGATTTTCTTCTTCTTTAAGACTGTTTGAGTTCAATAAAATATCCACAATACTAATTATTGATAAAAAAGAATATAATAATTAAAATCGTTCGTAGTAATATTTTACAGTTCCAAAAAATCCAGAATACATTACATAATCTGCTCCCCGTCTATTACTTCGAACGCGAATTACTAAGCGTGTCCTTATTTAAAAATCGATGTTAAGTTACTGAAAATTTAGCCCTTTTACTTCGACGTAAAATCCCTTTTTTTAACTTTTTTCAACATTATATGAGTGAAAGTTTGTAGTTTAATGCCACAAAACTGCTAGTTTCAATTGAAAACTTTACAAAAAAACTCTTTAAGTTTACTTTTCCGTAATTCTCCAAATTTAAAAAAAAAAATTGCATTGAAATTTCGACCGATATCGAATGCCATAATTTTCCTCAAGGTCACATAATGAATTCAAAATTAAAAATTGCTTATAAATAAAAATCTTAACTATTGATGTGAATTTTTTTTTATATTTATATTTGGTCATTGTTTTTATTTTTCGTATATAATAAATTTATATACATAAAAAGAAAAATCATTAGGATCAGTTCAAATTAATGTGCTGTTTTCACAACACAACTGACTCAACGTGTAGTAAAATTTATATGAAAAGCACTCAGTTTTTTGAGTGTTTTCCATATAAATTTAATAACACGTTCAGTCACTTGTGTTGTGAAAACAGCACATAACTTGAACGACTTTTAGTATCTATGATTTTCTAATTTGAAACGTTGTAGAACTATTTTGTAAAAATAAATAATAATTCCAAAATCACTAATCCAAAAGTAAAGAATCTTACCTAAAAATTGCAGTTTATTTATTCCAAATCGGATTGGTAATAAGAAAGTTCTAATCATATTTAGAAAAAAATTTCTAATATGAACCCCTTTATACGTATGACTATTAAGTATACGCCCTGTAGTACAGTTAACATTATTCATTAAAACTATAGCACACTTTTAAGCTGATAATTTATTTAGAATACAGCTGCTACTTAGGCGTATGAGTAATAAACAATTTTCATATAAAAATCATAAAAAATTATAAAATATAACCTTTTGTCATTTCTGAAAGAATATAACTTTCCCCAAACCCAATAAAAACAAATAACCAACCAAAAGTATAAAAATTCATGTCATTTTCTCTGCAGAAACTTTTTATTGAACATATTGGAAAAAAAATTAATGGCTGATTATTGAGATAAATGTCACACTTGTGTATAGATTTGTAACGCTAAATAAATACAAATTGCCACTTGTGTCTGACGATGATTAGCAGTTTTTTGCTGAGGGTGAAGTGACGTTAAATAACGTAAAAACTTCGAGTTTTTCTAGCGATTTATAAATTAAAACACGTGTGCAAATATTGAACTTATATGTAAATAAATTTTGTTCTTCTGATCAATTGTTAAAGTAATTTTTACGGAGAAAAATTAAAAAACATTATTATTGAAATTTAATGAAACGTAAAATACAAAATACTATTAATTGAAAATAAACGAAATAAACGCAACAATCTGCTGAGTAGATATAACAATGTACACATGTTAAATAAAATGATATTATATTATTAATTAATTGGTATAATTATATTGAACATTTATTCATAATTCAAATATTTGTAAAAAAAAAAAAATAATTGTTTATATATATTAAGTATTGAGTTTTACTGATAAAATTAAATGTTTACGAAGGCCATAAAAACTTTTGATATATATGTATGTGTTTTAATTATTAAACAAGGAAATTTATTTGTTTTCCTTTACTTTACGGTTCTACATGTGTTGCTTATTGAATGTTCTTTAATGTAGAGCTTAGAAACATAAAGTTGTAGATGCACGATTCTCAGTGAATGAAAACCTACAAGATGAAAAATGTCGGTAATTTTATGTTTAACCCCAAAAACACAAACTTTGGCGTACAAATATGTCCTCGAAGAAAGAGAGAGTTTTACAGTGAATTCCTTTCAAAAATCCAAAAGTGCCAAATTTGATTATTATTTTACTTCTAACTCGAGCAACTGTATAAAATTATTTACTCCCGTATTCTTAAACGATTATTAAATTTTACAAACGTTTGTTAAGGAAAATTTTCATTAAATTTGTTTTTTAAACCTTCATTAAATATAAATTTTTTTATGAATACAGGGTGAATATCAGTGTAGCCAAAACTTGGTAACCAAAAATGGCAAAATTTACAGAAAAAATGGCTCAAAAGTTTTTCAAATAAAAACACAATTAAATTCAATAACAAAATAGAAAAAATTCATTAAAAACTTTTAGCAATGAAATTGTAAGTTGAGATCAATTTGTAGCATAAGAATAAACGTTAATTAATAAACAAAACTTTTCCTAATATAATCTATTTCTCAAATTAGTTTAAACGATGTTTACTTGGCAACTTTATAGTAATTTCTTTATCGATTCATTTTATAAATTTAATATTAGAATACTGTTCCTTTATTATTGAGATTTAAATTAAATGCGGTTTAATTGATAAAAATGTTTATTTTACATACATCAACTTTTGTGTGAAAACAAAAATTATTATTTTATAAGAAAAACGGCAAAAAAAATTGAAAAAGTTGAGAAATGGCTAATAACTAAACTCGTTTTGTAATGGCTAAACAAGGTGAAAAATGTCTTAATCTAGCCACTAAATTGCTAAATTGTCAAGACTAGTTAATATGTACAAGCTTTGCTTACAATTAAGATAAAACAACTCGGTTTATTATTTCAATCTCATTAAAATGTAGCTATCGAACAGACTTTTTGAAGGATATGGGCCTCAAGGAAGGATAATTCTATTTGATCAAATATATTCTTCCAAAAAGTTTCCATCATCTTATATATAAATTGGCAAAGGCAAAACCACAAATCTCCAAAACTTAAGGACCTACAAAACAAATTGAAAACTTATCGCTGTTCATTAGAAAAATAAGCGGACAAGTGTCTACATAGTACTTTTTTTTGAAATTCGCCTCTTTAAGGGAGCAATCGAGTAACTCTTGTATTTTGGTACTTTTTTGTCACCCCGCCAATAAGCATAGAAATAATGCTTACATCAAATTAGTAACGCATCGAAAAAAGTACAAATATGTATAAATTTCTTTTTCGAAATTGAGGCGTTTGAGAGGTGAAAATTATTATTTTTTTGGTACTTTTTTACAAAACATTATTCTCTATTCTCCTTTGTGTATGTCAATACGTAATGTAGTATTAAAATAGGGGCTTCCACTTCAACCCAGTAAAAGCTTCGCCTACTTTTTTAAAATTAATGGCTTCTTTTACTCATTATTAAGTAGCTTTCTTCTAAGTGACTACTATTAATACTTATGTAACTACATACATACTTATTTTCCAGATGTATGTAGGTGAAAGTAACCCAGCGGAAAAAATAATGAGTAAATAGGCCTAAAAGAAGGCCTTATTTAGCAGACACAAGCTCATACAAGCTCATACTCATATATTTTTTATACAGGTTGTCATTGGGAGCAAGCCTTCCATACTCCCTTCTTCATACAGGCTTTCAAAAAAAAGCTCTTTTGTTAGCCTTCTAATAAAAGACTGTTAAAAGGCATTACAAAGGTGTACTGAAAACAGTGCTTCTTTTAAAGTACTTTATGAGTATATACAAAAAAAGTACATATTGAATACCTAAAAAAAGTTTTTTAAGAGGACTTTTGAAATTTTATTTTTACATTCATACTTATACATACATAAATACATACAAGTTCAATGGTAAGAACGCAAAAAAGGAATTAAAAGGAAAGAACCACCGATTGAAAAAGCTACCACATATTTTTCTTCTCCATTTTCCGTTGAAAATGTCCTAGTTGGATTAAATTTATGTTTTAAATGAATTTTTTAAAAGTTCACAGAAAATTTATATTTAATATTTATAATAAAAAATTGCAAGATTCCTTTATATAAAACATTTATAATTTGTCAAATAGATTTTTAAACTGTTCTCCAACAATTTTAGAAAAAGATTTAATATTAATTTTTATGCGTGATCTTAGAGGGAGTTCACACGGTGGCTTTTCAGACATGTTGTGAGGACGACTTTCTTAATTTCTTGTTTATCTATTAACAAATACTATTTTTTTTTTGTTTTGACTGTTATAGTTGCTCATTTTCAAAATTAAATTCAAATTCTACATTTTATTTTTTTTTTAAATTATAATAGGCATTGATTTCATTTGTCATATGAAATATGAAAATTTCTCCTCATAATAAAAATAATTTCTTTGTCGTCAGTTCAAATGAACTAAAATTTTTATAAAACGGTTCAGTTATTTGGGAAAATTCTGTAAGCGGAAATATTATTTAGTGGATTTTGTTCCAGACTTTCTATAATTTTTATACCGTTTTTGTTTAACGTAGGGGTAAATTTGAATGTCAATTCGCTTTTATAGAACATAGTGCTTCTTTGTCTGGGAGTTCAGGTCACTTTCGTTGGAAGATCAATTCCATTGGGCATTGCCATTAAGCTGGCATCATTATTTAATAATATTCTCCTCCTGGGCAAACATCATTATAGTATTGGGTGCTAATTTTATCGATTACCGAACACATCACCTAATTAATCGTTTACCGAACACATCACCTCCATTCACTTATTAATTGTGTAATTTATTTAATTAAATTTTGTTTAAAGAAAAAAAATTAATGTCACTCAAATTCCTTTTGGGAGGACTAGAATGCCTAGTCAAAGTCAAATCTCCCAAAAGGTGAAACCCAAATTCAAAAACTAAAATACTAACTAACTTTAAATTTTATTAATTTTTTTTGTTGTACATTTTCATAAATTTTAATTTTCTTTGATAACTTAAAGTCGTGAAATGGTCACCTTGTTTATTGTTTTTTTTTATCCCTCTAATATGAATTTACTCTTTTAAATATTTTTTTATTTATTCCATTACATACAAATTTACACCAAAAACACATTTTCTTTAATCTAATAAACACATACATGTATTATAAGCATAAGCAAACAATTATTTTCTTGTTTTTATGCAATCCACATAGTTACCAAAATACACAAACACACTCTCTATCTCTCGTAACGGTTATATTTGGCTAAGCATAATCTACCTATGCAAGTCTTCCGGCGCCTGATGATAGCAATAAAACTGTAAGTGTTTATTTCTATGTTTATTATATTAGCCATGCTATAATTACACTCTCATACATTCCAATTTGCAATATAAATATTCATACATACTTACATTTAAATGTTGTTTTTTTTTAATACACCTAACTAGCGTTGATTTTGTTTTAAACGTTGCCATACTATACGTATGAATGTAAATTTTTTTTTTAAATTTTCATTGATAATACTTCTCATGTAAATAATAATCAGAATTAATTTCACCATTTTTAATCCCAATTTTAAGGATGACCATTCTCAAATTAATATCGAGTTTTACTTTATTATATTTTATTACTTCGTAAATTAAACTTAATCTATGAACTTAATTATTCAACTTAATCCATTTAAACTTAACTTAATAACTAATTTAATAAAATGAAAATCACATTTATAACGTTTTATATTAAAAAAATTAATTAATTGTTGTTATTCATTATTATGAAAGGTGAAGTGGGGTTTAAGGAGTAGATAAAGTTTTTTTTTTTTATTGGGCTGTCAACCAAATCCTAACGTTGGACAGCATGGAGGGAGGGTTTAGACCAGGTGTGTGGCACTTAACATCTTGCGCTACACCCCATTCCTCTTCAAGCTGCACTGCTTTCCTACTGCCCCGGTATAGTGTATCGCGTTTGTTTTTTTGTTAATATGCTCCCTAAAGTTAAGTTATCCTGTAGCGGTTCAGATAATTAGTTGGATTATCTTTCATTGGGAACCAGAACACCCCCATCCGACGAGCACGGTCGCACCTATTAGGTAGCCCAGTTCCCAAATAAATACACCAAATCGCAAACAATCGTTACAATGTCTAACAAACATGTTTGTTTTGTTTGTTGGCATGAAATGAGTTTTCATGTTTGTAAATATGAATTTTCATGTTTTTAATTGGTATGTATATGTGTATTAGACTATTATACATGAAAACAGAAATGTTTGGAAAGACATCGTGAAAAGACAAAGGGTTTTTGGTAGCATGTTCAAAAGAAAATGTCAAAAACAGACATGTCTGGAAAGACACCGTGTAAACTCCCTCTTATTCTAAAAAAAAGCTTTAAATAGCGAAAATAATTGCAAACGTTTAACATTTCTGAAATTTGTTCGTAAACAATTGATTTAAAAAAAATAGGAGTGATCACAAAATGAGCGAATTTTTTAATTTAAAAACTTATTAAAGGAATAACGAGCGTTTTAAATGTTTCTATAAAAAATTGATTGTTGATTAAAAATATGAGTGATGAAAAAAAATTAATTGTTCCATTTGGATGTTAATGTTTTTTTTTTTATCAAATAACAACTTTACCCAAAAAATATGTTTGATCACAAGACAAGCTTTTATTTTCGATCAAAATACGCTTTTTGGAGATTATTCTATTATTCGCCTATTTTGTGTGATCACAAAATAAACTTTTATTTTTGATCAAACGATTTTCTTAACGAAAAACGATTTTTGCTTAAAAATATGAGTAATCACAATCTTAATAAAGTAAATGAAATATAAAAAAAATAAATCAAATCTTAATTTAATTCTTAAGTTTACTAGCTGCCAATGGCGGATGAAAATTCTCTTAGTCAAGTGTATTTTCTATAGAGACGTTTAAAAACTTAAGCGCTGGAAAAATTGGAAGTTACACAACGCGCGTTATAAAAGTCCTTTCTTTCAGCTGTTTTTGTTTGTTTAACATTTTTTTATGGAGTTTTAAGCTTCAGCTTTAATTTTATATAATACTGTATGTTTTATAAACTTTTCAATATGTTTTCCTCCACGATTTACAAAATGTTTTAAATTATTTTTTTTATTGTCAGGTTATTACTTGTCAAAAATACTCAACGCGTTAAAAAAGTTAACCAAAGTTAACCAAATTTCTGCCGCGTACGCGTCAAAAGGTTTTTTTGTAACTTATTCTATAAAAACCCCTAGTTAAGCTTTCTTAGACACTAGTCTACAGAGCGTGGGCGCACAATCTCGTGTTATGTACTTTTACATTCAGCCCTCTTCAATTCAAATAAGCTTAAGCGGGTATACCCGCCTCCACTCAAAATATTTCGAGCTAGTGGATTTGGGTCATGTTCGTCGGTGGAATATTTGCTTTATCAATAAACTTAATCAAACATAAAATTCTTTCACAACTGATAAGTTAATACGGGGGAAAATTTTAATTTTATCAGAATAATCCGCAACGCAACGTCATGTTTATTATAACTTTTTATACAAAAACTTAGTAGGAAAAACGAAAGAATTGATCCGCAATGTATACGTTTACCTAAGACAAAAGTACCGTTCAGGGACGAAGAAAAAAATAAGAAACCGTTACAAGAACAAGATCACGTGCAAAAAGAAATGTATAAAATGGTTTTTAAAATGTTAGAGACCAAAAAATAAAAAAGATAACAATTGAACAACTTCTTCCCCTTCCCTAAGGAGGCAGTACTAAATGTCACTAAAAAAAAAAAATTTCAAAATTAACCAACTTCCTTTCTCCCTTCTTTAAAGAGGGAGTAGCAAATGTGTAATGAATATTTTGGAGGGTCTCTCTAAAAGCAATTTATACCTTCTTGAAGGCATATTTCTGAAGGAAGGATATCATACGAAGCGAATCTCTTAGAAAGGAGTGCAGTGGCATTCAAACGGGCCTTCCACTTTCAGTCCTTTCAAAACTTACCGCTTGGCATGACTTCTGTTTAAATGCGTTCATTTTGGGACGTTTAATTGTCCTCCAAACAAAATGTTAACTGAATAGAAAATTGTGATACGATAAGTCTATAAGACTTGAGTGCTTGTAATTCATTCGGTTACAGTTTATTTGTATAAAATCTTAAGTTTCTCCAAAATCTTTGGAAAAAGGTTTCCTGATGATCTGGGCTAGGCAACCAACGAAATGCGAATAGGAACTAGTTTTTTCCCCAACAATAAAATTAAGTGTATTTATCAAAGAATAAAAATTGAGAATTTAAAACATCATAATTAATAAATCATTAAATAAAATTTGATAAACAATTTTGTTAATTTATTTTAACAAATCAAGTAAACATTTTGTTGAAAAAATTATTTTTAGAAAAAACTTTTTTTATTGACTCAATAAACTCGGTTGTTGACTAAAAATCCAATAACTATTCCTACAAACTTTTTTATCAATACCGGCAAAATCGTCATTGCAAATAATTCAAAAACTTGTTAATCAAATATGCGATTTTCATATTCAAGTTATTTTGTTCTGTGTATTTCACTTAGTGCTTATACGAAATTTATTTCGGTATAAATTTGAAGAATCAAAAAAGAGTAACATGAAACTTTATTATAACATAATGATTTTGTTTTGAAGCAAACCTGAATTTAACATTTCCTGCAAATTCATTAATTTTGTTAAACACAACTAAATTTTAATGAAAAAACAAATTTAATTTTGTTTTTTAATATTGCTTTTATAACAGTTTTATTTGTTTGCAACATCAATTATATGATTTTTGTTTATCTGTATTTATTTAATTAAAGTAAACATTTTCATGAGGCAAACAAGGTAAAAAAACATAAATGTGTAATTTGTAATTAAGTAAAGAATATATTTGTATGAAAATAAATACTTTTTAAAATAAATAGTATTAAATTGTCTTGTTTTTATTAAATTTTACATGAAAAATGTAAATAAAGTTTTATAAAAAACTAGGAAAATTCTTAATAAATATGATGAACTAATGATGCAAGTAACAGTGTTGTCTTAGGCATTAGGGATTTTTTTTAGAGTTTAAATTTTTTTTTTTTTTTTGGGTTGTAGCATTTTAGCAGAAAAAGTTTATAAAAAAAATTCCCACATTAACAGCTTCCTAAAAATCAATTCTTAGCAGCTTTGGCTACTGACACGTTAAAAAAATAATTTACAGCAGCCCGCAGACCATACTTTTCATATTGAACATCTCCTGGCCGGTAGCCTACAAACGTAGACACCATATAAAATGTATGGAAACTCACATCGTTCTTTTACGCAACTCGATTTTTTTGAATGGAGCAAGTCGAAAATGTACTAATGCACGTTTGTGTATGCACTCGCGTGCTTAAGGATTGCCAGACGGGCTTAATTTGACTTGATTGTTGAGCATTTTCAATGAGCGTCAAGAAACAAAAAATATGTCATTTGCCAAGCTAAACCGAAATTTTAAAAATTGTTACATTAAATTGTTAAGAAATTCAACAAATAATAACAATTATTGATCTATTTGGTATCTTTGGGCTGCAGTTATAATTTTTTTTGTTCAGAAATCGCTGTGGGAATTTTTATCCCAAGGAATTTTGAATTGTTAGAAGAAGAATGTATAGCAGGACTATCAGACGTTATTTTGTTTTTCATTTATACGATATTCCATTCATGAGAAGCATCATTATTGTCTTTAGAAATAAATTTTGGAATAACAGATAATATACGAAGTATCCGAGTAAAATTAAGTCCTTCTATTTCATATTGTGTGGGCGATCCTGTACCAAAACCGTGATTTCTAGAAGAAAGAGGTAGTTCTATGTCTTTAGCCAGATCATTTATAGACCGTTGTTTTTAAGTTAATTTTATGCAAAATTTTAAAAATAAAGCTCATTATGTATAACAAGACTTTTAAAAGTTAAGTTTTATGGGTAAAATTAGAGGCAGTCGTAATTTGTAGCGGATTTCTCAGACATTTGTGGACCGATCTGGCCGAATTTCAATTGTAAGCTATTCCGGACTTTATAAATACATATTTTCTTCAGAAAACCTATTTCAATGTTTACACGGATAGAAAACCCGACGGACGAAGAGACGGGGATCGTAAAATCAACTCTGTCTGCATTTATTAGATCAATATTGTAAAAATTATAAACGAACTTACGTATGTGTGTTCGTCCACCTGTGTTGGATGGTATAAATAATATAAACTTATAAGAAAAATCAAGCTTTCTTTTCAAAGCCAAGCTTTTTGCCAATTTCGATCTGGCAAGCCTAGTGTGCTTGCATATTTGACCTTATTACATTTTACAAATATGCATTGAAGTATAACACTCTCCTACTGATGTTTTTTTGGTGGCATGTCATAACGTCAAAGTGTCAAAAGTGTCAAAAGTGTCAAAAGTGTCACAGTGTCCATGGACTTAATGACACTTTTAAAAGTGTCATAATGTCCATCAGAAAAATGACATAACATCCACGGACGTTATGACACTTTGCAAAGGGTCATAATGTCCACAACGTATAATGCCAAAAATTCTTGCAAGCGAGAATATGAACACATTTGGGATCATAGACGGCCTTCGGCCGGGCTAAAGAATGTGTCCTCTATGGTATAACAAATACCGTCTTCGCTAACTAAAGCTTATCTGCACAGCCAACCTTTGGCCGGGCGCAAGGATTTTCTCCTATATGGTGCAGATAAGCTTTTGTTAACGAAGCCGGTATTTGTTATACCATAGAGAAAGTGTTTTGTTATATATTTAATATACACACCCAAAGAAAAAGCAACAAAACCATTTTTAAAAAAAATGTAACCATAATATGTTTAATATAACCAAATCATTGTAACCGGTAACCATATTATGGTTAAATAAAATTCATTAAAAATAGTTTTGTTGGTTGTGACCAAAATAAAACATGTTTTTCTCAGCGTGTATGTAGATCTTTTTTTGTATTTAACCTCTTTAGTAATTACTGACCTTATGACACTTTTGAAAGTGTCATAATGTCCATTTGCAAAGTGTCCATCGACACTATGACACTGGACGTTATGACATGCCATCGTTTTTTTGATATGTGGACATAGTTTTCCATACAGTCACATATTTGTTACAAATGTAGACTTCCGACCGCCAACGTTAGTCTACAATCCCGAGCGCATAAAGGTTAAACACATTTGTTTAGAAAAAAAAGGTATTTTTCAATATATTTTGCAATAAAATGTTATCGTAAAATTTTGAGCTGACATATTTAAACGTTAAAACTACTGCGATTGATCTACTTAGATTATTTGAGGTAAAGGTAAATATAAAATGTATAAAACGAAAGAAGACTTTAAAGATTTAATAGGGAAAAAGTTGTGACTTTTTGCTCACATCTTAGCAATTTGTTGACCGGTGTGGTTGAATTTCAAAAGCGAACTTTAAAAGGTTACATGTGAAATGAGTGTACAACATGCTGATCACCATCATATCGGGGATCTTCGGAAGCCCCATTTGAACCAACACACGAAGAGACGAACCGTTTAATAAATTCTTCTTTCCATACAGGTTGAAAATACAAAAGATGTTTTCAAAGCCCATTAAAAATAACGAGAAGTAAAGCTCTGAAAATAACTGTCATACTAAGTACACATTTTTAATATTGATGATGAGGATAATCTGGCAAATCATCATGCATAGATTCACGAATGAACAACGGAAACAAATTATCACAATTAACTGTAGAAATTAGTCAAACGATTGGAACAACTTTTAGACGACAGTTCTTTGTGCCGAATATTATCTTAATATCCTAATTTTAATTCAAATTTTGTTATTTTAATTAGACTAAAGTTCATCATATATAATTTTAATTAAATTGTTTGTATGAAGAAAGAAAATTTACAACATGAAATTAATTAAAATTTATTGATAATTTTTCATTCTTGACTGAGCTGGGAACCGAACCCAGGTGGAACAGAACACGGGCAGGTTACCCCTACATGTTTTGATTGCAACCACTTAATCTCTTCAGAGCGATTTGCCGTTTAATACTCACCGCCATTGACGACGACTGGCAGTCAATAGTCAAACATCAATCTTTAATAATTATCTACCTTTGGTAGGCTTTGGTAGATCGAAATTTGCTTTTGAATAATTATCTGTTTTTTCTTACTTTTTGTCAAGAATTCTTCTTGAAAATCCAAAGTACATTTTTCTATTTTTCATGTTGTTGCATTTTTTTGTTCTTGGTGACCTTTTTCAGCACAACTTGAGGGACAATGTAAACATAAACCTCGTGAAAGTGATTTCTGGGATGAATTTTATATGCGATGTTAACACTAAATCCAAGCCGTTTTATTATCGCAAAATTTTATATCAATACCAACATTAAGAAGAAACTTGCGGCATTAAAAGATATTTTCGGGAATGCGAGCTTTGGTCAAATATGGACCGATTTTAATAAAATTTGGCAAAACGATGAAGGCTTGAATTAAATATTTTTGGGCCAAGTTCAATGTAAATACGAATAAAATAAGAAGGCTTTCAGTCACCGGAAAGAAGTTTGTTAGCAGCTATGTAAACTTATATCTGTGTCCTTATCACAGTCAAAACGTATGCACTAAATTTCATCAAAATCTTATATATAGATACGGGAACAATTAATTTTGAGGTTGATTTTTAAGTACTTTATCGTCCATTGATTTTCAATAGGATTAATGGGTTTAAAAAACGTTAAAAATTTGTTTGCAAAGACACGCACATACATGTATAAATAGTGGTTGAGTTATTTGTTATTCTCTGTATAAACGTATTTTGACAGGGTTACCGTAAGACATTTTGAAAAATAAAGTCGCGTAAAAACGTCGTTTAAGAAAATAAGAGTCGGAAACTTTTTTAATAACTTTTAACGAAGATCTGTGTTTCTATTTTTAACTTTCATGAAAATATTTTAAATTAAATACGGGGATATGCACAATATATTTTTTCTAAATTTTTGGAATTAAAGATTTTTTAAAGCGTTTAAATTTATGTTGCAGACATACGTACAAATATAGCTGAATAGTGCCGTTCTCATGGTTTAAATGAACAGAGAACCAACCAGCCGGACGGACGGAACGACAGTCATCGTTAGACCACTTAAGAAAATTATTCTGGGTTGATCGGTATACTACTCTCAGCCCTTTAGTGGGAATATCTCTTCTCGCGACTTTGAGTTTTAGCTGCAACAACCAAGTGATCCTCGGGAGTATTCTGTCCATGAAAAACAGGAAGAATCAACCGCAAGAAGCATACTAGCGGAGGCCTCAATAAATTTTTAGTCAAGTGCCGTATCACCGGGGGCTACTTCCCCCGTGATCTCAAGAGATCTCTCGATTCACAGGAAGTGGTTGCAGCTGATTTGACCCCGAGGATGTTAAACAAAGAGATAAAATATCCTTAAGATGAACCCAACAACACCAGGGGGTTATTTAATTCACATTTCACAAGCACTTTTTCTTTTTTCTTTCTGTTTTCATTGATTTTTCTTTTTTCTGTCTTTTTTCATTGATTTTCTTAAAATAAACTAAAGATGTGTTTTTCGTCAACAATGTTCTACTAAATTCCTTTATATTTACAGATCCTGATTTCAAATACAAACTACACCGAAAAGAAAAATTAATCAATCCGTAATTAAAACAATCTTAAGCGGTATAAATAATACGATAAGTACGGATTTACTTGAATCCAATACAAAAAGATTGATTTAAACTGATTGCCCAAGTGCGAAAACATAACATATGTAAATTTAATCCCGAATTCGTACTTGAAATAATCCCAAAATAAGATCAATTTAAGTTAAACTAATAAGTTAAAAAAAATACGTTACACTTTCTAATCCAAAAAACAAAACACACAGAGATTTCGTTATATTTTATAAAAGTGTTACGATATTTCTGTGGTTTTCATGGGCAACAGCGTATGTCTAAAAACAAATTTTTCAGGAGAGCCGAAAAACCATTGTAGATCAAACTATGGTCTAGGTATTGCACTTTTTATTGATCCATCTTTTTGAAAAATTTTTCGAAACATGTAAAGAGCGTTTAAAATTAGGCAATATGGCATCAACATCTCAAAATCGGAAAAATGGACATACGTGGTTGCCTAGAAAACCACAGATTTTAAATTTGCTCTTTTGCAAGCCTTATATTGAACTGCGTTATTTGATTTACATTAAGAAAAATTGTAAAAAGCCACTAAATAAAAAATTGCTGCAAAACAGTTTTAATTTATTTTAAATAGTTTTATGACAGTTATGAAAGGGGCTGTATAAATAATATGATTGCTTCTTAATTTATTATGATTAACATGATGATAATATGATTACTTCTTAGCTTATTATGATTATCATGACAATAATATGATTGGTTCTTAACTTATTATGATTAACATGACAATAGTTTGATTACTTCTTAACTTATTATGATTAACATGACAATAATTTAATTACTTCTTGACTTAGTATGATTAACAGAATAATAATATGATTAAGGGAAAAATATTATGATGTAATATTACGAGTATATTTAGTCATAATATGATTCAATAATAATCTTAATATGGTAACTACAATCATAAATCTTATCATAATATGATGCTCTTAGAATATGTTTACCACAACCATGTTTTTTCTTTGTGTGTAGTATCAAGTTTTAATACATTTTCTTAAGTTTAAACCCAATAAAAAGTTCATTGTCAGCCCTCAAAGAGGATTGATCAATAATATTGTTAAACGAATTAAAAATTTTTCATCATCAGCATACATGAGTATGTTGGAGTGCTGAACAACGGATGGCAGATCATTAATAAATAATGTGAATAAGACGGTACCAAGATGACTTCCTTGAGGCACGCCAGAGGGAACATTGATAAGTTTTGAGGTAGCATTCTTAAATTTTACTTGTTGGGTTCTATCTAAAAGATATAAGCCAACGTATTGCGTTGTTACTAAATCCCATACGTGATAACTTTTAAAGTAAAATATCGTGGATGACTTTATCAATCTGATAATCTTCATTGGCAATAGTTCTTAGTTGTAAAATGTTAGTAACAGTGGAACGTAATTTCCCGAAACCATGCTGACAATACTAACCTTTTTACTTGATTTAATGGAAATTAAGAAATTATTTATTAACGTTTTGCTTGATATTTTAAAAGAAGGAGTTATTTTGTGAATTTTTTTGTTGTTGTTAATTTTTCTTTTATATAAGTCAAGTTATATTAAGAATGTTTGTCGCGGGACCAAGTTGTGTAAGTTATTTTTATTGTTAATTTTAATTTTGTTTTCCATTTGTTTTTAAATCAATTTTTTTATTTAGTAAAACTACTGGTCGTTTAATATTAACATTGTATGAAAGCAACGTTGCAGGAAAGTTTTACAAATTAGTTAATCAATCCTTATGAAGATTTTAATAAAAATTGTTATGCATTTTGAATGAACATAAGAAAAATGGTATACTGATTTATTTAATTTGGGTTGTGAATTAAAAGACATAAATGAAATAGAGTTGTAGTAAAGTAAAAAATAAAATTTTTATTATATAAAATTATATTCAAAAATTTCCGCGAGTTTAATCATGGTGGTATTTTAGTACCAAAGGGGTGCGCTAAAAAGGGTTGACCATCTAACCCAAAACAAGTAGTCAAATAAGAAAGGAAAATAGTAACTCATTGTTAAGAACCCAAAAGTTTTGTTGTTGAAAATCTATGACGTTACACACTTCAAAATAGTTTAATAATTATTTGCAATATAATATATTGAATATCAAATATTTTCCTTAATGAATATTTTCCTTAAAAGGACATTCATGCATGTTTAAGAAATGCATATCCTTCAGTTAGTTTGGCACTCAACTCTTTTATATTTATAATTATAAAATTAAAATGGAATAAAGCGAAGTGATTTTATATTTTTGTGATCTTTTTTAACAAAAGGATATTTTAAAATACAAAAATTCTTGCTTGAATTTATAAAAAATTAAGTACATAAATTTAAATTATATTTAGATAGATTTGGTAATTTTCAACAATTCAACATAAAAAATGTTGCCGAATTAAATTATAATTAAAAAAAGGATATATGGGAGGAACATGAATCCTTTGACGGAATGTTTTCAAAACTAATTTTGTTTATTGTTATCATATATACCTCCATGCAAAATATTTTAAGTCTGGTTCAACTCCTTCTATTTTTGCACAATTTTGTTTTACATCAAAGTTTTGTGTGCCGCCTTGTCTGTTTTTTCAACTAGCACAGTGCTACAAATAATAACGAAATAAATACTAACATCAAATTGAGTGCTTGTTTTGGTAATTTGGTGCTTTGCTAAGCACAGCCACACACCAAATTTTAATTGTTTCAAAATAAATTTCAAAATAATTGTTTGTCATTCTTTGTCAGTACGTAAGTTAAACTTTTACTCTTTAAAAACCCTGTTACAACGTTTTGCTAATAAACTTTTCTTTAATACATAGCAAAAATGAAAACTGTCAAACAATTTAGAGCAGAACATTTTAATACATTTCTGAAATTCTACTGCAAATTCCCCTCTCAAAAACCACCAGTTAATTATCAATAACAACAAAAAACATCAACCCAAAAACTAAATCTTTGTCTCCACTCTTTTATGACCATAAAATTATAATGTAAGAAAAAAATTTTGTTGCCAAAATTTCATTTATTCTAAAATCTTTTTCTTTCAGCTGAGGGGACATAAAAAAAAGTATTTTAAACTTTGTAAAGCAATTTACTTCTACAACACTTGGCAACAACAAGAAAGTCAGAGAACAAAAATTTTAACTTACATTTACCACCAGAATAAACAGAATGGAATAGAAAAAATTTAGAAACAAATTGTAAAAGAAAAATATATTTTGAAACTTTTCACCTGTCGTTGTAAAGTTTTAAATTGTGGTGCTATAATTTCAGTATTAAACCAGCACTTGGGGTAAGAGTGTTTGTATTCTGTTGTATACAAACTTAAAATGAATTTATGTTCAAGTACTATTCCAGTGAATAAAAAAAAGAAGATGAATTTAAAAAAAAGGTGCTTAAGTTAAATAAATTATTTTCTTAAAGAAATAATAAGCTTGGAATGAAAGTTTTAACATAAAAAATCAACAATTTTGACTACGTGTTAAGTTCAGAGTATTAAATTTACAAAAATATTTTCAAAAGGCCTCCTTTCTGATTTTCTTGTATCGAAAACTTTTCACGTTATGTGTAAAACAAAAAATTCTACCGCATCAAGGTTTGTAAGTTACGAGTGTTTCTGTGTTCCATTGCGAAAACGAAAACAGTTATCGAATGTTAAACAGAAAAAACCGTCTTCTATAAAATATAAACAAAACGAATTCAGAATAAGGTATTGTTAAAAAACCAGCTGTTTTTTTTTTTACCTTTTTTTAAATAAAGACAAAAAAAGTATTTTGTGAAAATTCAAATTCAAAAAAGTTAAAAAAATTTATTCAAATATAAAGAAAAATTGTATTGGCATATGGTCACGGGTAAGGAAACTATAACTTAAAGTTTACATACTAAAGATGCCTACATGTGTATATGGATTAATGTCACTACAATTTTATTAGGTACGAATGACTCTTCCATAAAGAAGCCAGAATGTAAGTGTTGTCTACGATACAGGCATGATTACACTGTGCTAGTTGCAAAATTAGACAAGCCGGGAACATGGCGTTGTAACATAATTCGGGTACGCTGAATCCAATGGTGCTAACCGTTTTTTGAGGTTAGCTCTTGTTTTCGAGATATACCGTTATTTCGAAAATGGAGAATGTTGCACAACATAAAGTTGTTAAATTTTAAGGGCCGATGTTGATTTTGAATAAAACTTAAATTATTCAGGAAATTATTGTCATTTCTTTTTAAAAGCTTTTATTTAACTTACAATGTACGTAGGTATGTATGTATATTTGTTCGGGTGGAATCTTACAACTCAATTTTGAAGCAGTTATCTTTAGCCGATTGAGCTGAAATTTTGTATGCACGTTCAGTTTGGATGACAATGCATGGCAAACCGTTTGACGTCATTCTAAATCCAATATAGTGGCCACGCACAACATGGCGGACTAGTTAATTTCAATGCACTTCTACAATATGGGTATCAAATGAAACGGCTCGCGAACAACAACTCGAAAAATAAAGTGGCCACTCTAAATCCCATATGGCGGCCACGCACTTTTACAATATGGGTATCAAATTAAAGGGCTCTATAAGAATAACTCGATAAATAAAGTAGTCAGTCTAAATTCAATATGGCGGCACAAAAAAGAAGGCGGCCTACTTCTTTTTAATGCACTTCTACAATATGCCTATCAACAGAAAGTATGCTAAGATTAGCTCGAAAAATCAAGTGACGTCACTCTAGATACAATATGGCGGACTAAGTTGTTAACGCTTGCTGACAACACGAATGCGAGTTTTAAAAAAATTAAATGCGCTAAAAATTAAAAAATTAATTATAAGTCAAAAACAAGCTTTTATTTGAATTCGCTAAAAAGGGAAAAAAACTTTTACCATCAACTTATAACGTCATTACACAATTTATATGATACAAAAGCTTTTTGCGAAATTTACTTGTGCAGGAAAACAAACTTGATTTTAACTATTAAAATTTTCAAACTAAATAAATACACGTACTTAAATCTCGCGACAAGCGACTCATGATTAGACGATGTTGACACAACATAATAAGAATTAATTTTTCAGGGGTCTAATCACCGCATTCGGTACTATCGTATCGAATAAACTATCGAATTTTTTTGCATACGATAGATACTGACGTATCGAATGAAAACTCGAGAAATGTAATGTCGAGTTACTCGATATCGAATGCTATTATTTCAAATTCAATAAATTTCATTCGATATCGAGAGTCACGATACCAAAATAAATAATTTCGATATATTTTGCTCGATATCGTATGATTTTTATTAAAGCCCAGAAGATGTTATTCAATGAAAAACGAAATATTGGCAAAATAAATATTGAAAAATTAGAATAATTAACAATTTTAACATATTTTAAGGCGCCAGAATTTCAAATGAAATTTTGTTTGCTTTTCAATTTCGTTCACATAGAAAATAATATATAAAACAAAACCAAAATTCGAAAATTTGTTTTAAATGGAATTTTCTATGCGAACGTAATCGTTCGAAATCGACGAACAGACTGTTAAGGGTCAAATACACTTGTCAAATGCTTGTCCAGCCGTCGAATTCATCGTGTACATGTGCTGGACATAATATTCGCCGTCATATCTAAATTTTTTGATTTTTCATCAAGCGTTATCGGTTTCACACATACAAACACATTTTCACTAATACTACTACAATGCTTGATGAGTACTTTGATCAGTACATTGGGGCCTTTAGTTTAAGTTCGGATTTTTAATTGAATTTGAAAGGATTTCAAATGTTTTTCCACGATTGCATATATCCTTTCAAATTCATAACAATTGATGCAATGCATACAAATTGAGTGTGTAAATATCTGTTGTGTTTTATCTCTTTCTGATTAGTATCCAATAGAATAGTCTGTAATTAAAAAAAAACAAAAGTTAAGTAAAACGATTGAAAATTAAATAAATTAAAAAAAAATCAAGGTAAGTAAAGACCCTCGTTAGATGCTTTTAGTTGCTAGTTTTTCATAAAAAAACTTTTGTTTAGTTCATATAGTGTCAAGATTCTTACACTATTTTTTTTCTGTCTGTGTATACTAAATGAATCCTTTTTCGATATCGAAAAAAAAATCACACACATATTTAAAACCAAATGCATAAGGGCATGTGCAAGCTAGACATGCAAACATAATAAAATATGGCAATTGGACATTGTTGCATCTTTCTTTTGTAAAAAACTCACAGAATTGTTTTTTTAACCAGGCATTTGGTAATTTAAAACATGTGTTTTTAACAGCAATTTTTTCAACAACTAATTAAATAAAAGTTTGTTGCTGCAGAAAAATAAATATATTTTTAATTTCCTTCTTTTAAAAGGATTGTTTTGTGAATATATATGTACATAGTTAGTCTCTGCAAAGGTCTGTGTTGTTTTTTCAAAACATTTTATTTGAGTTTATTTTTCTGTTTTAAAACTAACGAAATTTCAGCAGCTCCTTACGGAAAAATTTTTAATCATGTACCCGAAAAACTTGCAAATTATTAGCTTCAATGCATGACTAATAAATTCAATCTACTTTTTTATTTAATTTTTAAATTGTTTTCCATTTATTTTAATTTCGAAAATATTTAACTTAATGAATTTTTAAAATCTCTATTTACATCACATACAAAGAAACCAAAGGGAGATAAATATTCACCCCTATCGTGAATAACAAGTGGAATTTTTGTTCCCATGAAATTTTCATTCCCCTAGAAGGGAAAAAAGCAATCATGAATCTCATGTGAAAAATTTTTCACGCTATCAGTTCCAGTGAATGTAACAAAAAAGAAGAAAGATTAGGAAATATTAAAAATCAATGAAATTTATGTTCAAAAATATACACGCATATATTTAAAAGAAAAGTTGAAATAATAAAGCTAAATGATTAGTATTGGAGGGATAGGTTGATTGCAACGTAAGTTTTTTGCACTTTTTAAATTTTATGTAGTAAAATATTTCCCAAAATTCTGCCACCAAGTCTTTCGAAAGCTTTACAAATCCGCCAGCAATCAACCTCTTGTTTTGCATTTTGTTGACTAATATATCGGTTGGTGCCTTATTAACGGAAAAATCCCTTAATATTCGATTTATAGGAGGAACTACTTACATACATGTTCTGTACCCTAGCAAAAATAAAGTGAGAAAATCTTAGGGAAATGTGAACAAATTACGAGGGAAAAAACTTTTCACGATAAGGGGAATTTTTTGACGTGAACATTTTTTCACGTTATTATTCTCTTTTGAATGACATTTTTTTCATGGGAGTTTTTCATGATCGCAAATATGTGAAAAGGGGAAAAATTACGAGGGAAAAATTATTCACGATAGGGGTGATTAAGTAATGAAGAAATGTGTTGGTAAGTTGGAATTTGTAGCACTGTTTATTATAGTTTAAGAAAAATCGCATTACAAGGCTGTGGTCAACAATTATTATTTGCGATTATTTACGGATCAATTATAGAGAGGCTACAATATTGGCATACGTAGAAAGTTAGTTAAGGATCATGTAACCCAACTACTTTAAATTTATTATAGTAGCGAAAATATTTATTTATCTCAAAAATATCTTGAAAATTTTATTTTAAATTTAAGGCTTATTACAAAAATGTTTTTAAATTTTATTAAATTATATAAAAATAACACAATATAAACTCCCTTTTAATATACACTCCACGCCACTTGAAAAGGACACCCTTTTGTGCTTTGTAAAACTGCAATTATCTCCGATATGTGCAAACAATTAACGGTGGTTTGTTTTGTGTGTGTTAAAGGTGTCTATGTTTACTTGCTCTCAGAAAAAATTTGTGTTCTGAAAAAGAACGGTTATAATTTATTTTTATATTTTGTTTTGTGACTGACCAAAATTATTTATATTTTTTTGCGTCACGATATCAGGACATCCCGCAAAAACTTTAGTTTTCTTAAGCAAGCGAACAAGAGCAATAGAAAAAAATTGTTTTAACGCAAATTGAGTTATTTTAATAATCTTTTTTTTTAAATAGGTTGAAGAAACACCTTAACAGAAGCTGAAAAAATTTTAATAAAAAAAGTATAAGAAATATGGATAATCGATCAACAAAATTGCTGAACAAAACTAAAGAAGCCCAAGTCTAGTATCTAATTTTTAACGGAATGAGTCAAACTACTGAAAAATTTTAAAGGCCGTATATACAGTGTAATTTCGGCAACTGATAAACGTGCAATTCTTAGATCATCGCCGAATTCTTACGACTCGTCTGCATAAATTAAATCTAAAACTGGTGTTTCGGCAAGCGTAAGAACAGTGCAGCGTGTAATTTCTAAGGCCCCAAAAAAGCACTTGTATTTTTGTCGAACTCACATGGTGTGGAATAATGAGTGGCACCGTGGCGTTGTTTTCAGACGAAAAAACTTTGATTTAGAAGACCCTGATGGTTTCAATTATTATTTTCACAATCTCCGAAGAGAGGAGCATCGTTTTTATATCAGAGTGGGAAGGGTTATGGTGTGGGGAGCCATATCCTATTTTCGTACCCGCGAGCTGAAACTCTTGTCCAGCACCATGAGGGCTAATTGCTATATTAGAGTGCTAAAAAAAAGCATTTCCTCACTTTCAGAACATTTTTGGAAGCTTATAGTGGACATTCTAGCATAACAACGCAACAGTTTATACTGCCCGAGTGGTTAAGTCATGCCTACGCTGTCAAAATGTTAATGTGCTCAATTGACCTCGTTACTCGATGGAACTTAACATCATTGAAAATGTTTGGGAATGGCTAGCTCGTAAAATTTATGGTTCTGGAAAAAAGTATACTACAAAAAAAAACTTATTGAATGCATAAAAGAATCAGGGTTAACCGTTTCGCTCGATTGCATAAAATCATTGTATGATTCTATTCTCCATCGAATTTACGAAACAACCTGTAAAAATAGAGGCTCTACGGATTATTTAAATTTACAAATTTTCAACAAATAAAATAAAAAAAATTGTATTGCATACAAACATAAACTGTTGTTTTAGAATAGAAGGGTCCCTCCTATTCATGTGACGCAAATTTTGAAGGCAGTTTTTCTTCGGTTACAAAATTTTTTATAAAAACAAAACCAGTATATGAATGGAATAATTTTTATAGCATTCAAGAACATCTAAATTACATTTAAATAGATATAAAAATTAAGTTCTTAACATAAGCAATATAACTCTGGAGGAAATAAAACACCTCTAACAAATTTACAACACTCTCCTAAGGACACAAACAAATGAAGCCACACTGGTTAAGCGTTTAGTTCGCAGGGATAAGTGCAATTACTGCAATAAGCTAGCCCAACAAGCTGAAACTGCTGCAAACATTGGAAATTTGCGTGGCGTATACGAAACCATAAAACAAATAAGTAGTAATAATATAAGACCTAACAATCAAAGATGATAACGGATCCGAACTAACGAATCCCGAAAGACAGTTGGACCGATGGCGAACATGTTTTAGTACTGAAGGATCAATAACCGACGAGACACAGTCAATCACAGCAATCACCGCAATCCGCCGCAACCAAAGAAGGGATATACCCACTGCAAATTATAAAAATATGTTTGGTTTATCTCGATAATACAAGAATTCTCAATAATAATATTTTTTTATATGCACAAAATTTTAGGAAATCCCAGCAAGGTTTTTTTTTGTTTTTTTTTATTGAAGCTAACGAAATTTTCAATAAGTATCCAAATCTTAATTCTAATTGTTATTTTTTAGTTATTTCCAATGAAACATCTAGTTTACTGTATTCAAATACTTATTATTCTACATTCAATCCCAGCAGGTGCCATCTATATACAAAGAATAAATGTTTGACTGTAAAATGCGTGCGGTTGAATTATTAATAAGCCTTAGTATATGCAATATTTATGTATATATGTGTTAAATGAATCAAAATTCTATTCGATAATTTTTGACGAAAACACAGATTTGTCGGGGAAAACCCAGATTTCCTTATCTTAATGATATTTCAACATACAACAAAAAGTTGTTAGGAAAGCATTTATTGGCTTTGTTGTAAACGCATTTGAAGAGGCTTCAAAGATAATGACGTTGATGTGTCAATTGATGCACTATCATCAATAGTTCTAAAAGCTTTGACAAATTTTAGGCTTGACCTAAAAAATTGTGTAGGAAATAGATCAGATGGGTGTCCTCTGATGTCAGCAGAAAATGGAGCTGTTATAAAATTCTGGACAGATGCAATATAAACGCCTTGCTATTCCCATTTATCAAACAACTCAATTTTAAAAAGCAACATTGTGCCATTAATACAATAAGTTGTATCATTTGTTAAAGAAGCGACAATTTTTTTTAAATATAATCATCCCAAGCGAAACGCTGCATTAGCAAAGTATTTGGGAGACAAACTCTCTATATTATGCGAAACAAGATGGTTGGACCGTCACGACTCAATTTTACAATTGTGTACATCATATAGAATAATCTTTGGAAAAAATATCTGAGTGGAAAGGTAGTGATACTTTATCAAAAGCCTTATATTAAGGAACTCGCTTAGTACTTTTGAATTCATTTACGGAATAAACATATTAAGTATGGTACTTATTGTATCACAGCCGCTTAGTGTCATTTTACAAAAGCACGATATAGATCTTCAAAAAGGAGCAAGCCTTATCAAAACTTAAATCATGTGCCTTGAAGAGAAAATAAATAAAACCGAAGAACTATTTAAAACGATTTTTGAAAAAGTTAAAGTTTTGTGCGTTCAAATCGACGTTCCAATCACATCCAAAATGTTGAAGATTACTACCGAGTTGTAGGTTACATTCCTCTTATTGAATTTATTTTAGAATATCTCAAAACACGTTTCCCAATAGATATCCTAAATGTATTGAACATACCTAAACTTCTACCTCAAAGTGCAATCAAGTCAAATACAGATACAAAACTTTTAAAATCATAACTAGCTGATGAGCTGATTATGTTTGATAAAAGAGATAGATAAACACCTTCTAATATCTAAACTTGACTCTGAACTGTTGCATTGGCAACAAACATGGAAAATATCTGAAAATCTATCAGATAACGTTGTAGATGCTTTAATAAACTGTGATGAAGATATCTACCGAAATCTAAGAAAAATATTTCAAATTTTCAATATTTCAATAAGTTGAAAATGGCACGAAAAATGGTTAAAAATGGCTGGCAAAATGGCACGAAAAAGTATAAAAAATGGCACGAAAAAATTAAGTTTTTATTGTAAGCGCAACAGTATGTTTCTTTAAATTGTCAAAATAAAGAAAAATATGCTGGGGGGCAAAACGCAAGAATTTGGAAGTTGTTTTCAATACACTTTTAATCTAATTTTTGTTATAAAATTCTGTTTAATAAAGAAATATTTTTATAATGTTTGTCATAAGATTTTTTTATAAGGGAAATCTTATTAAACAACGACGTTAAAAATTCTTGCGTTTTGCGTCTTCGATTTCTAGAACACCCCTGATAATCTCCTGTTATCACATAAAACAGTTCTATAAATGAAAAACACTCTTTCAACATCGCAAGATGTAACTGGAGCACTAAAAGTTCAGATGGAGAAAGGTTGTCAATAAATTCATCCGTCTCTCTTTCATTAAATCAAAATTGTGAGAAAATCGATTAAAACACTTTTTCAACATTGAAATGCCAAGCCATATAGATTTTTCAGGAGTATTGAATAATTTACCACACGTATTACGATCTAAAACGTTTTTTCAACAAAGTCTTTTTTACTGACATCTTGTATTTTTTTCCTTAGCACTGTCAATTAAGCCAGAGCTTTCATTCATAGAAATCCCTTTCGTTTGTAACTTCAAGAGGCTTGAGCAGATGCATTAAAGTACTTTTTACGTCCGATTTGTTTATTATTCAGTTAGCATTTCGAATAGATTCTGCCTAATATTCGCTAAGCTTATTTAAAAATTTTTTTCTATGTTGCAAAAAGGTATTCTTTAGCAAGCTGGACCAAAAATTGCTTTTTAAAAAAATAAATGAAGAAATGGCAAAAATGGCATATGCCAAAAAAAACTTGCACTACTCGTCAGTAATGCTACGAGAGAGAGGTCATTTACAACCTGTCATCTAATAAAAACATGGCTCAGATCAACAATGACAGAAGAAATTGCTTATTTAAAAAAAATAATTTATATTGAACTGATCTTATATTTCATTTAAACTAACTGTTGAGTTGTTTTAATATAATATAAACATATTACTTTTAATAAACTTTTAAAAACAAATTTTTTACTTTTTTGAATCAAAAAAATTTCCCCCCCCTAAAACTCAAGCTGGATCCGCGCCTGACCCACTACCGCACCTTCTTCTGAAGGGATTGAGGCAGTCCTGAAGTCGCTAAAAAATGGCAAAGCAGCCGGTCCCGATAACATCCCCGCGGAACTGCTCCGATATGGATCAGAGCCCATTGCCCGAGCTATAACCCCAATCATACAAATGCCTTTCCCACGGAATGAAAGAAAGGAATAATGATAACAATCCCGAAGAAGGGGGACCTCATCCAATGCAAGAACTGGCCGGGAATAACATTATTAAATGCAATCAGCAAAGTTATGTCAAGTTTGCTTCTCCTACGCATCTCCATCTCTTGATTCCATTTTACGCAGGGAGCAAGCTGGTTTCCGTCCAGGGCGATCTTGTGCCGATCACATTAACTCGTTGCGCATAATCATTGAACAGTCAGTAGAACTTAACACACACCTATTTCTTCTAGTCATCGATTTTGAGCGAGCTTTTTATACTGTCTATCGCAACGCTATGTGGAACGCTCTTATGAACAAAGGCATACCTACAAAAATTGTCACACTGATTAGTGAGCTGTACAGAAATGCTGAAATTTTAGTTCGCTTCAATGGAAGGGAAAGTCTACCCTTCGAGACCCACAAAGGTGTAAAGCAAGGATGCATCCTTTCACCCACTCTCTTCCTAATCCTCCGGGATTCTGCCTTAGAATCAACAAATAGTCAGGCACCTTATGGCATTCGCTGGAACGTCAATGACCTCCTGGGTGACATCGCCTACGCTGACGATATCTGTTTTTTCGAGCACAGTTTCGAACACATTCAAGCCAAGCTTAAATGCCTGTCAGAAAATGCTGCTAAGGTCGGTCTGAAAATTAATACTAGAAAAACCAAGCTTATGAGAATAGGCACAACAAATGTTAATCCGCTAACTATAGTCGGGCAGGTCATTAAAGACGTTGGAAGCTTTTGCTACCTCGGCTGTAAAATAACCAAAGACGGGGGATCAGAGGCAGACCTCCGCGATCGTATTAACAAGGCTAGAAGTGCTTTTCTTGCATTAAATAAAATTTGGAGATGCAACAACACCTCGCGTAAAACAAAAATAAGAATTTTCAACTGCAGTGTCAAATCCATTTTACTATATGGCTCCACAACTTGGAGTCTACGTCAATAATTAAGAATTGTCTGGCCAAACCGAATTTCATATGAAGAACTGCTACTACGAACAAATAATCGTCCAATCGAAATAGAAGCCCGAAGAAGGAAATGGACCTGGTTAGGTCACATCTTACGCCGCCCACACAATGATAACGCAAGAACCGTCTTAGACTTGATACCCCAAGGGCAATATAGAAGAGGCCGCCCATGAAACACCTGGATACGCTGTACTAAAAGAGAACTAGAATCAGTGTCAATACCCTGGAATCATGCAAAAACTCTGGCCAACGATAAAGTTAGATGGAGAGAGCTTGTTTATGAACTGTGCTCACTTTGAACTTTTTACATTTGTTTTATATGCTTTGTAAATTAGTTTAGTTGTAAATAAAGGACATATATACATTTTTTTTTTATAAGCTATAAGCTTTTGAAAAATTGTTACAGGTTGTCCTATTCATATGGCAGGGAGTGAAATTTACCATACAAGTATGCAGCACATAGAATTTTACCAAGAACAAAATATGTATGTGCTTCTTTGCTTGATACATTGTCAAAAGGCGCTGATTATTTTACGTTTTCAAAACTGAATGGGAATAAAAATTTTATTTACAATTTTTTTAACTTACTTTTATATCGTCCCCTTAATATAACAATAGTGTATGTGCTCATACGCTATTATTTTTTTATTGCATATTTAGAATCTCCATCATTGATTTTTTGTCTGGTCAACATTTCGTCATATTCCTCCTCGAAAAAGTGGGTCAAAATGTCGTTGGAAAAAATAGTGTATAATTTCTTGTTCAAAATTTTCCTTCAATAAGTGTGTAAGCACATATTCGCTATTTTACTTGGAATTGCCACTCCAAAATTGTTAAAAGAATAATAGTGTATACGCATGATACTCTATTTTAGTCTGTAGAAAAAAATACAATTTTTGAAAACTTTAACCCATAAAATAGCTTTTAATAATTTACACTATTGTTTGAGAAATAGTTGCATTCCGACCACCGAAAGCTGCATGATCTCCAAAATTTGTGCAAGAAGAATGTAATTCGTCGCGGCTCGCAGTCATTTTTTTATAACTGACAAGGTGGAAAGAAGCGAAATTATTTAGATGAGTCAGATGAAGCAGAGGAAGAGGAAGAAGACGAAATACCTTTTGATTTACGCAATGTATACCTTAATTTGTCATATTTTTTGTTTTTAATAACCCAAATTGAAAAGTAATGAATATGTATATGCCACTGAATTAACAAAACTATGAATTAATCATCACTGTTTTATAATGTTACAACTTGATATTTTTGAGATCAAATATTTTAATAAAAATACCGTAAAATTATTGTATAAAACAGCGTATACCATACAAAATAAAATAGTGTATCAGATTCATCATACGAATTCCTTAAAAAATAAAATAGCCTATATGGAGGACTTGCACTTTGAATGACATATGAATGGTCTTAAAGGATGCGTAGAATAAAAAAAATTGGTTAATTTTAAGACAAGAAACGGTATTATGTATTCGTCGAAAAATCCAATATGAAGAAATTTTATTTACCGCGATATTGAGGTTTTAATAGACATCCGATTTGACAAAAACTTTAAACACGATTTTCTCAAAACCCCAAAAAAAATTATACGCTATTGTTATATTGAGAGGACGATATAGCATCTTTCTCTGTTTATAGTGCTGGCAAAAGTTGTTAATTTTTTGTGCCAACAATACTGAGGTAATAAAGTTTTCTGCAGTCACATCTCTTCCTTTATTTTTTGTTATATTCTTTTAATACCTTCAACTGTTCTCTCCCAGCATTCAATTTTGTGTACAATGATCATCTCTTCCCAAAAGTGGAAAACCGTAGAGAAGATATTTTGATTTACACTAATACAAAACCCTTAATTTTATACGACCTTGTCATAAGAATTGTAAAAATTTGGCCCTTTGGCTTTGCGGAAAAAAAATTGTCTTCTTTAGTGATGTTAATACCAGACCTGTTACAAAATTGGCAGTTTTTAATAAAGTCTTTCCAGACATGCAAAATTGAGGAAAACTTATTTGTTCGAAATCAAGGAGATCTTTTTGCACACACGCAAAAACAGATGTGTTTCATTATTTGTTTGAATCGATCTTTAGACATGATTTTCGAAAAGAATGCACCTCGGTTAAAGTACCAATATCTAAAGTACCAATCGTCTTATAGGTTCTCTATCTGACCCGGCAAACGTTGTTTTTTCATAGAACCTTTTTCTAGAGAAAGAAAGAGGAATGACGCACTTTATAACATGATCGGCGATGAAAAAGAACAATAGCTATTTATTTCTTTATTTCTGTTCGTTACATATTCAAAAGTTAAACATAAAAAAGTGATGTATCTTTTATCTTGAAGTACACACAGAAAAAAATCAAGTTAAAAACGTAGAAAACATGGCTGATTTAAAATTTTTCGGTGTTGATTTTGCTTCATACGGTTTTATGTTAATTCAACCTGATTTTACATTACTTGCGAACAAAATTTTTTTTTTTTTAAATAACTATAATTCATGTTAATTTAACATTGCAGTAAATTTAGAGAAAAATGTCATTTATATTGCAATAACAATCCGAATCACATTGAATGAAAGTTATTTCAACTTGAAACAACGTGAATTTCATGTAGAATCAAATTGGTTTGAGTGTGTTATAACTGTGTGAAGGCTTCAGAGACAACATATGCATTTATTTAAGAACAACACATGCTTCACTTATTTTGTATTCTCCTTTGTCAACAGAAGCATCTGCAGAATCGCTCGATATAGTTTTCGTCATCGTTCTACTTTGAAAACTCGATGTACTATTTAACTAAATAATTTTAATTAAAAGAATACGGGAATTGTCTTCTTTTTATAACATATTTTAAGAATGAAAAAAATTAACATACTTAACTATGTATGCATGTTAATTTAACAAGATAAACTTTTGATTTTAATATAAAACAGGTTTTTTAATGTATTCAATATTGAACCCATATTTATTTATATTTTAATATTTTTTTTATTTATTTTAACAGTGAATAACATTAAATAAGCGTGAAATAAGATATTTTTAATATTTTTCATTTAAAATTAACATGTAATAATCATAAATTTAAATAATGGGCATACTTTTCTGTGTGTACAGAGTGAAAAACATTATGTGCCCAAATCTAAACCGCAAGCAGACATCGTTTGGCCTTACGACTCATTGATTGTCATTGCGAATTCCAATACAATAGGAATTCAATTGGGCCGTCTGTGGCAATCTTTGGAGTTTGTGGCAGCAAAACATTTTAATCTCGGAATTTACCATTCAAAATTGTAGCTTCGATAACGTTGTTCATCAATTTTTTAACGACCAATCGTGTGGGTTCAAATTTCGAAGTACTATAACCGAAGAAAAAAATTCGTCAAAAAAATATATAAACTTTTGAAAAGAATTGGTTAATTAATTAAGAAGTTATAGCACCACCCTTTTTGCTTTAAATAACGCCGTAAATGTTAAAGGTTATAGCCTTTAGTTCCTTCTAAGAATAATTAATTAAGAAGACATGGGTAGAGGGATTTATTACACCTTTTTTCAAAAAATTTATATCTTAAAGTTCCTTTAGATATAACAGTGTCTGCAAATTTTAAGAAACCCGGTTGAATAGTTAAGAAGATAAAGAGAGAGGGAGCGTTTGCTCCTCTTGCCCTATTTCACGCCCTTAATAATAAAAAAGTATAGGCTGTAGGTTCTTTTATACCAAATTTCAACAAAATCTTTTGGGAGGTGGAGGTTTTATCCGTTTGCCCTATTTAACGTCCTCAAGCGATATGAAATATACATTAAGATCTAGTCCAAACGTTATTGTACACATAAGACTTTACGATGCATTTTTTGGTAACTTTTCAATTGACAGTCAAAAATAATTATATGGAAAATGGCGGGCATTTTGTTGATATTTGTATGGGGTTGACTAAATTTTGTTTGAAATCGTTCGATCCTTTTTCGCAGTTAGTGGTGACATCAGAGCGTACACTTCTTTTAATATATATAGATTAAAAAAATAACACATTTACAATTGATAAGTAAAATACAGAAATTAAATTTCCTGTAAGACCATATTTACATTATGCAATTAACGCGGCAACTTTCGCATGCAACTTTTTGTTTGTTAGCAAAAGGTGTAGCGAAGAAAACGGGGTTGAAAAAATGCTTGAAAAAAATTTATATATAAATGTGAAAAGAGTTTCGCAGCAACTACTTTAAAAGAAAATAGAAAAAAAAAACTCGGCGTTAATTGCATAGTCTAAATAGGATGTATTTCCCCTTTTTGGTACTTTATGCTTCCCACTAAAGTTATTTCTCTATTGTACATGGAGCCCATATTTTAATACGTATATGTCAATGAATAGAGAAATGTGTTTTGTAGAAAAAGTAAAAATGGTACGATGTTGAGCATTTAAACGTCCGAAATTTCGAAAAAGTACCAAATATATATTTGTATTTTTTAGATAAGCTACGAGTATTTTTTAATTTTTATTTCTAGGTTTATTGGCTTGAAAGATAGGTCGTTTGACAAAGAAGTTCCATAATAAAGGTTTTACTCCCCAAAAGTGCCGAATTTTAAAAAAAGTGCCAGACACATGTCCGGTTTGTTTTTAATGGAAAACGAACCGTGATAAATTTAATTTATCTCTTGTAGTTTATGACTTATGAGGTTAGCGAATTTACCCGTTTTCCCCAAAAACATTAGAATTTCCTAAAATTCCGTCTTAGTGGATCGATTTGGCGAGAGATGATGAATCAATCCGTCAGTTAGTAAGGTTACAATCAAGGCGAATTCATGTAAACGGTGGTGTCGATACTACAACAAGTAACAACACCAAAATCAGAACAATGTATTTCGGTGGCCGGTATGTCAAAAACACAAGTTATTGTGCTGTGCTTTCAACGCCACCTGAAAATGAATTCGCCTTGGTTACAATTTTATATTAATTCATTTTCTATAAAAGTCTCGAAATACCAATTTAGAAAAATATTAACAGTCAGATATGAAAATGGGACAACTTGCCACTGCCCGTCTTTCTTGTGCTAACTATTCATTTTATATCATTTCTTTTATTGCACTCTATTCGTGTAATGTAAAATAATCTTACTTCATGGAATTATTAAAGCTAGAAAAAATATGTAGTGTGCAGCAGCACAACTCATACCATGTTGCATTTATAACACACTTTGACTGACACTTTTAGGGATTTGAGAACAAAGTCAAGTTAAATCTCTTTCATACATCATTTAATTTCTCATTGTTAGGTTTAAATCTAGATTAAAACTGGCAAAAACAAAAACGCAAGAACAGGTGTTAGAAAGAAAAACGTGACAACATTAGAAAAACTTATGTACATAAAACATGTTTTCATATGACAAAAAATAAATAACAAAACAAAAATATATTTTTTAAATGAACACAAAACAAAACATCTCCTGATAATACAAAATTGGTTATGATAAAGTTTTATAAAATAAATCATTTATTAGAAACTATTAAAATTGTATTTTATTTCCAAAAACTATTAAATGCAATTAAAACTTCTGCAAAAAAAATTGCGAAATAAAGAATAAATACTGAAAATACTAATCCAATTTATTGTACAACTTAATTGGAATGAACACAATTAAAACTCGTATAACATTCGATTTTTTAAAATTAAATGCAATTTATAAAATAGTTTTTATTTTATTATTAAACTAAAAAGCGTATTGAACAAATATATTAGTTTAAATAACTTTATGGGATTTGTTTGGAGATTTTTTTTTATTCTAATTTAACATTTGTTTCAGGGGAAGGTGAAACAGAAGCCTAATTTGTTTCATTTTCAGTACTAAAGGCAACTAAAACCAAAAGCGTTAATACTAAAAGATTTTAAACAACAAATTGCATACTATGTATTCTTAAACATTTTTTCGGAGTTTTTTATAGTTATACAAGTTAAGCAAGGACAATTCCTTGATTTAAAAAAAGTGTACTCACACCACAAATAAATTTCAAAAGTTTTTAGGTTTAACTCAAACGACTTTGTTGCTGCACAGCTAGAATTGAATTGCCTTAAAAAAGTCTAAACAATTATAAAAGAATTTAAATTCAATTGATAAAAATGCTTACTCTTACTAAAATTAATGGGAACGGATGAACAGTTTTATTCCCATGATTTCGGGATACAAGCGCAAGCAGTGTTTCGCATTACAACACACTTATCCACAAGGATTGCTTAGTTGCAATTAATGGTATGCGCTTATACGAGTTGGGTCGTTGCACTCAGGCATGCTGGTTTAGGTGTAGTGTGTTTACAAGGTATATTTACACAAGGTAAACTCGTTGGCCCATATGTTTGTCAGCTGTTTACCTAAGTTGGAACACCAATGTCAAATTTCGTGTATATGAGCCAAAATTTGTACATGTGTGCGTTAAATTTATATGAAGACAATTTTGACAATTCGGTTCTACTCGGTTATTTTTATAGAGCAGCATATCTACACTCCCAAATAAGTCTACTTTGTGTAAATACCAGGGTTGGCTGCCCACTGGGTAACCCAGAAAACCCCACAGGGTTTTAACGGGTATTTTGCTTAAATAAACCCAAGTGGGTATTTTTCTTTATATTCATTGAAACATAGATGGTATAATTTTTACATTTTGTTTGCAGAAACATAAAAGAAAATAATTATAAAATGCATACAATGTGTTTATTTGCCCATTTGTCCGTATGTAGATTTAACTTTAGAGGGCTTTTCTCTATTTATTAATTGAAACATAGATCGTATACCACTTTAAGGTATTTAACTGCAAATTCGGCCTTTTCTAAATCTAATTCATTTTAAAAATCAAAATCAGTTTTTTTAAAATTAATTTGATTAAAATTTATTTTAATATTTAAAGTGCCGAATTTGATTTGAAAAATGCGGAATATGATTTGTAAAATACTCAATTTGATTTCGAAAATTTTGGTATTTGTTCTTTAAAACCCGGAATTTGATTTTGAAAAGGCCACAAATGAAGTTTAAATCCTCTGCATAAAAAATTACATGAAAATAATTAAAAAATTCAAAAAAATAGCAGCGCAAACAAGTACATTAGGCTCAGATTTTAAATGTTGATACATTTTAACAAGAGCTAATGCTTTTTCCAATCCAAGACGATTCCTATGGTTATTCTATATTAAACAATAACGTGAATTTTTTTTCTATTGATGCTGAACTAGCAGGGCAATTTATTACTGAAGTGAAAAAGTCGTAAAAGTTTGCTGGTAAATATTTAAAATTTATGACATTCAGATTTTTTTGATTGCAAAAATGCTTTTTTTCATTTAATCAATCAAATAAAATCTTAACTAAATACCGTTATTGTGAAAAATATTCTGCAGCTTAAAGTTTAGATGACAAATACAAGAAATTCTTCTGCTTTCTTTAAGGGATGCTTCATATTCGCTAAATAATGAGTTGGAGTAAGTTCAACGAAATCCCGTTTGGAAAGTAGTATGTATATCATGTTCAACAAATTACTTTATTAGCAGTTGCATTTGTGAAGATCGGTTTACAATTGACTATAGGCCCCATATTAACCTCACTCTCGGAAAATAGTTTAGAACGCCTAAAACCGTAACAAATTACGCTGTTGTAATAAACTGTGGTACGTCACAGTTTTAAAAGACTAACAATCACACCGTTAAATTCCGTGAAGATCGGTCTATAATTTATCATTGGCCCATATAAAGCCAGCTCTGGAAAAAGATCCAATATAAATTTCCCTCTCGCAAATATTTTTTATGAATAGAAATAAAAGCATAAAGCTTTCTAATTGTCGGTCAATAAATTACCATATAAAGGTCTAAACCGCGACGAATTTTAATACTGACGACTGTCTTTATAAAGGTTAGTTAGCAATTTCTAGATGTCATAAAGGGCCCATGCTTGAAATATTCGGGAGAGGGTATCAAAGATTCGGTACAGCCAAATATACCCCTCTTACTTGTTTCTCTTTAAGAACGATGTTAGCCAGGCAATCACTGTTTACTAATTCTTTCGGAATGATTTATAAAATATGGACACCAGCTTCAAAAGGATGCCGCTACATGTCGTAAAAATCATGCACCATTGCACATTCCTTACGAGGGAACAGTTAAAATAGCTGTAAACAAAAAATCAGTCTTTCCATTTTTCTGTTGTTTTGACTACGAACTATAAGTGGTATTTAGCAAACAATAACGATTTATAAGAGGCAAAGAAGATTTGATTTGAAAAAAAAATTACGAATTAGCGAGGGGACCAAAATGTATGGAAATTTTACGAATTAACGAGATTTTTTCAAGGGACCGACAGTTTATTACGAATTCTTGGGAATTACGATTTATCGGGGTACGAATTATCGGGATTTGACCGTATATACAAACAATAAAAACTCTGGTTTTTAATGGTATCAAAACCTTATTTTGTATATGCATATTTTTAACATTCGTTTATAGTAAATCTGTTATATTAATACAAAATATTCGATTATTAATGTATTTATACATACAAGAAATACACTTTTTAATACTACTTAAAACACTTGGTGCTTTTTCTGCAAGGCGGTCACCATTTGAACATTTTCAATTCTCATCACTGTGTTTGTTGTTTTATGTATACTAATGCTTTTTTGTTTATGTTTTTGAAAAACAGCTGACACGGTCTTATATGTTCTACAAGTGCAAAAACGAGTTTACAGAACGTTACGGTATGGTACGTTACATTTCATTTCATTACATTTACGGTCGGCTTTAGCGGCCCTTAAACTGACCACCGATATCTTGCGATTAGACTCAGTTAGACTTTTTCTTGTGGGAGATTCTTAAGTTGCAGGTCCAGGCGCATAAGCTACAGTGGACCTTAAACCCAACTCTACCAATGCAATAAATTTAATTCAGCCTGATTTGTGCGCCACAAACGTGGAAAATTTTACATTTCGGATGAACGCCACTTAGCGACCCCCATGCTTATATTTGCACGATGTTATATTTCCTACATATTGTCATCGATAAGTCCTTCAAACGAATAAAAAATTTTAATGTAATCTTAAACATGCCTTGTTTAATGAAATTAACAAATATAAAGTGCTTACAAAAGTGTTCTTAGGGAAATTAAATTAAAGGGTTTCTGTTAAACTAAACCTTTTGCTGTGCAATGATTAAGATTTTATTAAAAAAAGTTATAAATTTACATTTTTTTTTATCCACCCACTGCTCAATTTATCTGTGGCAATGAGGAAAAATGCCTACTTTTTCAGTTTTGAAGGAAAGCAATTTTAAACTTTGAATAGATATTAGCTGCGTTCGAGAACACAAAAGTTTTTACTATATTTTACTGAACTTTACTGCATTTTACGAAATTGCGTTCGAGTACACAAAATACAGTAAATGAGAACACAAATTGAGAGCGTAAAGTGACAGTTCTTGTCTGAGTATTTACAAATTTTTACTGCAGAAATTTTTGCAGTAAAATTTAGTAAATCAAAAAAACATATGTTCCAAAAGGTAAACAAACAAAAGTAACAAATAAAATGCATATAAATTGTGAAAAAATTGTGAAATAAAAGAAAAGTTGAAATAAAAATTAAACCAAAACAAAAAGTGAATAACTATTAATAAACTAATTTGCCTAAATACAAACTTCTGAAATTTTTTTTGTTAAGTTAATTTTTTAGAGTTGTAAAAGTGTAAAGTACTTGGGGACTTAAGTAATCAATAGCAAAAAAAATATTGATATTCTTTAAAATAATTTAACCCGCTACAAATTAGTAAATTCAAATAAAATTAAAAACAAACAAAGATGAAAGATTAAATAAATAAAATATTTTGTTTGTATTCTCCAAAAATTTTCGTGTTATAAAAAGTTTTTAATCGAGTACCGATATGAAAACGAGTTAAGTATTTAAAAGTGTAAACATTGTTCAACACTTCAATTATTTGCCATCAGCTGTTGCCTTTATTTTACGAATTTTTACAAATTTTGCGTTCGCGTACTTTTTTGCACAACAGCTTTTTGTGAGAGCAAATTTTTCAGTTTACTCATTTACTGCATTTTACTGCAAAAGTACTCAAACGCACCTATTTTTGTTCTAATCAAATCAAATTATTTACATTATTTTCTTACAAAGGGTGAGTGTGAAACGGTAGCAAAGTTCTATGGTGAATTAAAATTGTCAAGAATTTCTACGCTAATGTCAAAATTTATACTAGCCCCCAGAGCTAGTGAAATTTTATGCACCTCAACAGTGTCAAAATTTTACTTTCATGAGTACTTTGCTACCGTTTCACACACACCCAAACTAACAATTATTTTAATTTTGCTATAATTTCCTAAGATCTCGTACAAAATAATTGAAACTTTGTTCATGGGTACTTTGAAAATTGAGATAACAGAGGTGTCATAAATTCAAACTTTGCATAAGTCGACTTAAGCACTTTTTCCGTTTTGCCTTAGATATGAGAGTGAAATTCTGCTGTTTGGTATTTGTTAGCGCTAATACAAGCATTCAAATTCTACAAACAACACATACTTTACACATAAATTTGTGTGGTATGTAAATTAGAAGAAATTGTACATATAAACATACATACGCGATAATTTACATATTAAATTTCAATTGTGTTATCTTATTATATTCGTATATGAACATGTTCTCTCCAGCACTGTGGTTTCCATCCGATATGTCGCATTCCAAATCAGACCTTCAATAAAAATGTGTGTGTATGTTTGTGTGTATTAAAACTGATACTAATCCAGTATTAAATATTGCGAATGTTTTCATATTTTTATGTGACTCCGTGTAGTTGGGTAACACAAATATGTACGTGTCTTATTTAAATTGTCATAGATTATAATGTGTTCATATGTAAGCAACATACATAATTTCAATACAACAGATGAACTTTTGTTTTAGGCAGACTAAGCAAATATTTGCTATAATATAGGTGAACAAAATATAACTTATTTAATAATACTTACGAGTCTCTAATTTTTTCTCAGACCCTTTACTTAAAGGGCAATACTGCTCCTGACAACAGACACTTGTCCTGTCAACCCTCAAGCTGCATCATTCGAGAGAAAAATGGAAAATAATGACTTTCGTCTTCTTATTAAGCATTATTGTTTACAGAAAAAAACAATCATTCAAACAAACCTTAAGCTTGAAAAATACTATGAAAACTCTGCACCATCAATTTCAATGGTAATAATGGGGTTTAATAAATTGTATCGTGCTGTTCAAGCACGAGAGATGCCGAGCGTTCTGTTTGCCAAGTTGGTGTCGGCCGGTCGAAGATTAAAGGAGGTAGAGATTGTGAAAGGTTTCAATTAAGAATGATAACATGGGTATGAGAAAGACTTGCCCAAGATGGCGGCCGCGTTTGCTCACAATGAACCACAAACGCAATCATGTGACAACATTACAGGAGTGTTTGACATTGTTCAACCCGAATTTGGACGAGTTTTTACGCCATTTAATAACAGTGGACGAAACCAGGAATCAAACAGCAGTGAAAATACCAGGTTTATCAGGTTTGCCAACTTATGAATTAAGGAAGTCCGTTTTTTGGGGTGCACGCATATAATCCTCATTGATTACCTTCAAAAGGCTCAGACGATCAATGACGAATATTATGCCAACATATTGGCTCGATTTAATAGGGATTTAGATTAAAAAATTAACGCAATTTGCCTAGAAAATAGTTTTTTTAAACCAAGACAATGCGAAGGTGCACACATTTGTTATATTTACAGGAAACAATCTCCATTTATTACTTTCGAAAGGCTAAAACAATCAATTGCGAATATTATGGCAACTTATTGGATCGATTTAATGAGCTTTTAGAACAACGACAATTTGAGTAGAAAATAGTTATTTTGCACACATGTGTAATTTTCACAGGAAAAATCCATTAATTAGGTAATGAATTGCTTGCGCATCCGCCCTATTTTCCGGATTTAGGCTCTTATGATGCAACATATTTTAAGAAGGCAGCCAGAAAAACTGTTTAAGTGTTAACGATTTAAAAGTTATCTCACTCATAACGAAGTAAATACTAATTAAAATTAATACAGAAAAATAGTAGGTTATGCGTCTCTTAGAAAATTTTAAAATTATTTTTAAAAAGGTCCAAGTTGCCCGAAAATCTCCTTCTTTATAGAGCACAACTCCTTCCCTTCAAATAAAGCTGTCACCATTTTTTAGCCCGAATTGAAGATCGGACATAACATTTTCTAACCAAAGGTCAGATATTTTGTGCAAAATTTATGAAAAGAAAGGTTTTTCAAATAAATTATATTTTGTACAGATTTTTTCCCCCCTTCAAAATGTACAAATATTAAAAAAAAAGAGAAAAAATAATTACTCAAAAAGATATACATTGCAGATGCTACATATGATTGATGTTATTCCACAGCTTCAACTCAATTGTGCCGGAAAATTGTGCACACATATACAGACAAATAATAAACAACAACAGACGATCGATAAACTAGATTTAGTTAAGAAAGTCTAATAAGAAGTGGCACAAGTGTAATTGTGAAGTTTTGTGTTGATAATGTTTTTAAATTACTTACATGTAATTATCTTTGTAATATCATGTTTTGTTTTTTGTTTTTTGTTTAATATTTGTAGTAATTATTTATGTTATTTATTTATTCGGACCCCTGAAGAATGGTTAGCGATGCTAAAAAAATATTGGGAACAAAAATATCACGAATTTTTATTTTATGTATTTACGTGGACCTGCAGCCAAACAAAAAAAACTAATAATTTTTTATAAAGATTGAAGGATCTTTGACAATTATGTGGAAACAATATATCAGCCAAATACCCGCCACGGTTGCGGTGGCATACATCTATCCGACGGACCATATTTGCAATAACTCTGAGACATTATTGAGGTTCAATGTCGCTACTGGCCGAATTATCTCATCCTTTAGCTCTTGACTTGAACTTGGCTTTTGGCGTACACTTTTTCTTTTAAATGTCCCCAAATAAAGAAGTCCAACGGTGTCATATTACATGACCGTGGTGGGCAATAAACATTGCTACGACGTGAGATAAAGCGGCCTTTTAACTTCGCGCGCAAAAGAGCACAATCCGGTTGGAGCCACCCAAATCATTCAATTGCATAAGCATCAGTGATGTTCGTGATATGTTAAATTGTTAGGCACAGACGTCTCTTCTGCCATACTTTCCGCCATGTTTTCCGCAGAACGGACTGGGCGAGTTTTCACAGATGTTTTCACATTTCCTACAGACCCGGTTTGCTTAAATTTGCGCAAAGTTCTCCCGAATGTGGATAATGTTGGTCAATTATGCTGACCAAAATAATTACGAAGTGCACGAAAGGTATTTTGATTTGAACGCCCATTTTCGCAAGAGGCTTCGATAATCTCAACGCGATGGTTAATTGTGTAACTCTCCGTGGTTGAATTTGTCAAACACTGAAACAAACTTAACTTGACGTTAAGGTGTGACTCGTAATTAACATCGTGCATCTCAATTACCAAAATGCGGCAATTCTGCTTGGTAATGAATCCACTGAAGTGAAAATGTGCCTCGAGATGCATTTCAATCGAACGCCCATTTTCTTAAAGGATTCGACAATCTTAACGAGTTGCTCAGTTGTGTACCTCTGCATGGTTAAATTTGACAAACACTGAAACAAAGATATTTTTAATTAAGTTGGGCAATAAACTTGACGTTAAGGTGTGACTCATAATTAACATCGTGCATTATGGTTGGTTTAAACAAATATCTGATAAAATATTGGTTACTCTTTTTTTAACTAATATTTGATTAATACGATCTTAAGTTTTTACTCTCTTCCATATTGTAACCCATGTTTACATTCCTGCAGATGTATATTTGCTTACGTGCATGTTTGAGTCTTGTTATTAAGATTGTGTTTGGGATAAAAATTCCATCCTGTATGGAAAGCAATATGGATTTTATTGAAAATTAATATGTTTCATTTTCTTTGTCGTTTTTATTTATGATTAAGCGAGAATTATTTTTATACATGAATAAAAGTGTAATTGATTTTTTCATATAGATTTTTTCAATAAGGTTTTTATTAAATTTGTTTTGAAGTAATAATTATTGCCTTAAACGCTTTAAGAAGGTGGCGCATTAGTAACGTAAGTCATAGCATTTAATGAAAAGAAAATTTATATTGGATTTAATTGTATTTAGTTCTTTCGACGAGAGGTTCTTTAAATTGAAGGTTTCTTTTGGTATGCAAGTGAAATCATCGGATGTTTTTTTTGATTGTAAAGAGAAAACAGTATTTACTAAATGACCGCTATGTGGGATTTTTCATTTACTGTACTTCTTGTTAAATTTACCTGGTAAGTGGTATTGATTTTTCAACTTCGCGAGGAATCCCGGGAATTAACGTCCAATACAAAACTATGAAAAATATTATTTATATTAACTTATTTGCACAAGAAACAAATAACAGTAAGAAGATCTATTAAAGATGCCTATAAATGCATTAGGCAAAAGCACTAACGGCAAAGACAAATCTGGACATACAATACCGAAACTTGCATAAACTAGTCAAGCAATTACGTGGCAATTACAAGCGCAAGTGGGCAGAAGACCCTGCCGCACAGGCTGAAGATGCATCACGAACCAACAATCTTCTTATCTTAAATCAAATAACCAGAAAACTAACTGGAAAATGTTAAAATGCGTCCCGGCCCATAAGGGACAGCGCAGGAAAAATGGTAACAAATGAAAGAGACCAACTTACAAGGTGGCACTCCTATTTCCAAAGTATTTTTAGCCATGCCGATACAACACCAAGAATGTAAATGGAGCCCTCATTACCCACCGAAATCACTGTCAACACACAAGGCACCACCATATGCACAAACCCGCCATCCATTGAGGAAATTATCTGGGCCATCAAACAAAAAAAGCTGCAGGAGTCGATAATATTCCAGCAGAAGCTCACCGCTGTAGCCTTTCAACCGCTATATGGCCAGGCCATATGGCAAGAAGAAAAACTACCCGATGAATGGCACCAAGGACTACTCCTTAAAGTCCCAAAAAAGAGGCGACCTATCCCTATGCAAAAACGACAAGGGTATAATGCTCCTATCGACTCCTTCCAAAATTCTGTCTAGAATACTGCTTGACCGCACCAAAAACAAGATCGAAAGGTCTTTGCGTCGTAACCAAGCAGGCTTACGCCCAAATAGATCCTGTACGGATCATAACACAACGTTGAAGATAACTCTAAACCAAATATTTTAATGGGAACAAGACCTCCACATCTGTTTTGTATATTTCATCACTGCATTCGACAGTATCTACAGGGATATAATTTGGGATTCCTTAAAATCCAGAAACATCCCGACAAAAGTTATAAACCTAATCAGAGCACATTACGAAGGTTTCAAATGCCGCAAACTCCACAATAAGCTTTGGTCACCAAACCCAAGGCTGGTGGTGAATAAGGCTGTTAAATGTCCCCTTTACTGTTCCTCGTAGTACTAGATGACGTACTAAACAAGCCGCTAACAGAAAATCTAAGTATTTCCTGGGATATGTTCGGCCACCTAGAGGAACTAGCATATGCAGATGATATTGCACTACTGTCAACTGAAAGATCAGACATGCAAATAAAACTCAAACGCCTAAGCCAACATGCCGCCAACAGCGGCCTCCGGATTAATGTTAAAAAACCGAATTTCTCACCACATCCCAAACTGCTCCGTCGTTCAACATTTACAATGAAACCATTGCACAAACAAATACTTAGGTAGCATGATAACACCAAATGGTGGCACCAATGCGGATATTCAGCTCTGCATAAACAAGGCCAGGGGGACCTTCTTCCAACTCCCAAAAATATGGACATTTAGGTTAATATCGCTTAAAACAAAACTGAAAATTTTCAACTCAAATGTAAAGTCAGTCGTTCTATATGCAAGTCATGGGCTCTAACGGCGGTGTTAATAAAAAAGTCTTCAGACCTTTACAAACCGCTGTTTGAGGAAAACTATGAGAATATGGTGGCCCCATATAATATCCAACTAACAACTACTAACCGCAACAAATGAAATCCCGATTGACCTTGACATCAAACGGCGTAAATGGCGATGGATAGGTAATACCCTCAGGAAAGATGTGAAAGAATCCTGCCAAACATCATTACGGTGGAACCCTCAAAGGACTAGAACTCAGGGAAGCCCAAGAACAACATGGCGACGCAATACCAACTATGAAATCATCCAGATGAATAAATCCTGGAATGAACTAAAACAATTATCAAGAAATAGAAACAACTAGCGATCTTTCGTTATGGCCCTACGCTCCACCCGGAGTTAAAAGAAATTATATATATAAATTCATTAAACGTTAATATTAAATGCAAAGTCCTGTAAGTGAGAAACACGATCATTTTCTGCGAAAGCTTTCCTTAATGTCAAATGAGCAAAATATATACAAAAAAAATTCTCGCCATTTTTTTCAATCGTTAATGAAAAATAAAATCAGTTTTAATTAAAAATGTAATCAAGTGAATTAAATGTTTACTTATATCAACAACATGACTGCATAAAATATTGTTATTATCAAAAAATGTTAAATTGATACTATTAATTTGTTTACTTGTGCAAATATAAAATTTAAATTGATATTACAAATTTTTTCATTGCAATAAGTTTTTAAGTTTTAATCTCTGAAGACTTTCAATTTTCCACCACTTCGTAGAAAAACTTGTAATTCTTTTTTTAAGTAAATTATGTTCTTAACCTCAAGCTTCACTTTTTGTTAACGTCTTTTACAAAACTAGTATTTAAAACATGTCACGAAAAACCTTAATAAAAAAATCCTGAAATTTCTTTTCCGGCAAATTTTTACCACGTTTCGAAAAATCACACATAAATAAACTTTGTACGCATCAATATTTTTTAAGACCGGTCATAAAGTTGAAAATTTCATGAAAAGAATAAGTTGCTTCAAGCACAGTCGCAGCTTTTTACCGTTATTAATGGCATACCTTCCTCTTTACGATAACAAACCTGCTAATGCTTATTGGAAATTATATTTTGCAAAAGAAATATGTGAAATAGAGCGCGTTGTTAGCTTTTAACTCGCTTAAGTTTTTTTTAAGAGCATTTCTCATATCTTGGCGTAGAATCAATGGTACCAACGCATCCGATTCATGACGACCTTTAGCTGTTCAAAAATTGTAAAAGTTAAAAAAGGTGTACACTGTAGCCAGTTAAAAACGCGATATTATAAAATCGCCAAGAATTTGAGCAAGAGAAAGTTAGCAGAACGAGCTGTGTAAGCTGAGCTTTCCTTTTCTTTTTCCAAATGTTCGCCTTTTTTTAAATTAAAAGTGTTATTGAAATTATAATTTTTTTTAGCAATTTTCGTAAAAATAAATTAAATTGGTTCTTCTTCTCTCAAACTTTTTGAGAACGTCCAATGTTTGAAGTATTTTTTTTTAAATTACAGATAGTCTGCGTAGATTTATCATTTAGAATAATCGCATCTGAATCACTTTCTTACTTGATTGGAGAAATCGAGGGAAATAAAAACTAAATTTTAGACTGTAATTAGGTTAAAATCGGAAGTTTTGAAAATTAAACAACACACAGAAAAAAAAACAAATTGATTTCAATTTAAAAACTAAGAAAAGGAAAAAACCAGTGAAATGCGCATAGAAAAAAGCTTTCCCTCAACAATAAATGTCAGTGGATTTATCAGAAATAAATAAATATTGGGAAATTCGCAAGTCATAGAGAAATTTTATTAATAAAAAACTTGTTACATTATATTATATTAAATTATATTATATTATATTCTTTCAATAATCTCTCAAGCTCAAGGCCTGTTTTATATAAAGAATATTTATTTAAAATTGATCCAATATTTCGCTATCTCAATGGATAGCTTCTTCAGGGATTTTTTGGTTTTCTATATATCAAACAATTTTTTAAAAAACAAATTTTAATGAAACAACAAAATTGTCAATAATGAAAAATAAATAAAAATTATGCACAGGAAACAAAAATTATTCAATTACATTTTTATAAACTTATTTAATTTCCTACTTATTCTTATAAATTAAATGTCTGTAATTTTGAGCTACATTGTCCGTATCTGTCTTAAAATTAATTCTTTGTTCCACTGGTATGTTTATAATTTGCAGCATTTCTAACATGAAGCGTCGTTTGTAGTTTGTTTCTGTATTTAAAACTGTTTTTTTTTCAAAATCTGGTGTATGATTGAAATTAAGCTAAATAATATTATAGAGCAATTCCATATGAAAGCGATCACCTTTTGGACGACCCCTCTCCGATTTTAAAATAAATAGTCTCAATCGATTGCCCAGCAAAAAATAATGTACCTAAATTTTTTTTTTTTTTATAGTGACTGGTTTAGTGGTGGTGTACACCACTGTCATGTGACAAAATTGAAGAATTCTTCATAAGGGACCTCATTGAAAGTTGTTTTAAAAAAAAACTACTAAAGCGATCGCAACGAGTGATAGCTCGTTGGAATTTTTCTTAGAAATTTACCTTTAAATTTTCCCATGAAAATTAAATTTTCCGATTTTCCACAGAAGCTCCTAAATTTTCCGGCTAATTTTTTTTTTTTTGATTCCTCATAATTTTTGCTTTAAGAATCAGCAATAAAAAAATGGGCCCGACTCCTTGTTTGGACAGGAGAAGAGCATTTAAGAGACCACCTTGTTAAAAATACATTTTAAAAATTATTTTACAATTAAAAATACATTTATGAAGAAAAAATCATTCTTATTTTGATGCTTATACTTAATTACAATATTTATTAAAAATGTAATGGCACACCAAACCCGACTGAGGCTACAGGTCATAAAATGTTTTGTAAATTTTTTAAATTACCAGGTAATAAATATTTCGCCCAAAATGTCACGTGCAGAAACAAGTCATAAAACACGGATTTTCCAAAAATATGGCGAAATATTTATTACCTGGTAATTTAAAAAATTTGCAAAACATTTTATGACCTGTGGTCGGCTTATTGGCAGTAACCAATTAAGTCCCTCTTTAAAAAACATTTTATTTTATAATTAAATTGAAGTTTTTGATATTTTTAATTGAGTTGAGTTCATCAAATTCAATTTTCTAGAATAAAACTATAAAAAAATTTTAATTCAATTCATGGTGTAAATTTCTTCCTTCACTAAAAATAATATATTGAAAATTAAATTTAATGAATTTATGCTTAACTAAAATATTATTTCTGATTAATGGTTTATTAAAAAAAAATGGGCGAGATTTTTTTTTTTGTGTACAAAAAAATTGAGGTTTTTTAATTTTTTTAAAAAAAATAAAAGATCTTTATGTCTTTTCATCAGCTGATGACGATAACGCTCTTATTTGTTCCTTTCCAGCTATAGTTTTTAAGAGAAAGTGACATATCGATACAACTTTTCAGGAGAGAGAAAAAACGTTTCATCTTTTTATATCTCGGTGTTTGGGTAAAAGTTGAAATACAATTATTAAAGAGTTGATTACATCTATGTATATTAGTAGTAATAGTGTACAAATCTTCTTTAGTTTAAGCATGTAACCCATATATTGAGATACGAGTTTGCTGCATTAACAGTAATATTAATTCTTGATACTTGATGAATTAGTAACTCGTTTGTTTCACTCATAGCTATACAAACAAATAACCCCGTTGCACCAAAATTATCCAGTGAAAACCATATTTAATATATCACAGAAAAAATTAAAAATGGATTTTAATCACCCAATTCACAAAATCAAGTAAACAATTTGTTAATTTGCACCAATTAAAAAAATAATTAAGAAAAAATCTATATATTATTCAATTACTTCATTAGATTGAAATGAAACAAATAATTAATGAATAAAGTAATTGATGAGCAATCCAGTATTAAAATTATTTGTAAGATTCAATTAAAATTTTTATTAAATAAATTATTATAAATAATTGAAATTTAAGTTAAAAATTTGTTATTAAAATCAAAAATTAACAATAAAATTTAAATACGCCCTTTATTCTATCCGGAAATATAAATTAATATTGTGGTGAAATTTGGTCGAATTAAGTTTCGTTAGTGCCCATTCACATTATACAATTTTTGTCGTTGCGATTCCTACCTTATGGAAGAGAGGGGAGAGAGGAATTAAAAGGGGTACACAACCGAGTGTACTCTTCGATTCATTTTGTTTGCTCATTCGTTCTCTCATTGTGCTCGCATTTGACGAAAAATGTATTGAAGTTCGGTTGTAAAAGAAAAAGTCGTAACGACAAAAATCGTACAATGTAAACATCAGACCGACTTCAAAGAGGGAACGACAATAATCGCAACGACAAAAATCGTATAATGTGAATTGGGACTTAGACTCGAAGTTATAGATAAAAGCTTTTTTCATGACCGCTTCAGAATTTATCACAGGTTCCATATATGTAAATCCTGCTCCAGGAATGCCAGCCAATTATATTTTTATATTGGAATGTAGCAACTTTTTAACTCTGCCCAATTTTGTGATGTTTGTTTCATAACTTACCAAAGATCCAATATAAAACTTCCTCCCGAAAAGCCTAAAACCGAAAGGAATCATTATAATTTATTTCATAAATATGTCACAAGATTACATAAACTACTTATGTACATGAATACTTACATATTGCACTGCTTCCTCTAAAGAGAGTCAACTCAAGATTTTTTCGATTTTCACATTTTGCAAGAAATCGATGTAGAGTGAGTTTTCACTGTAAAAATCAGCACTCTCAATTTAATCAAAAAATAAATAGAAGTCTGGAAAATATTGGTGTGTTGCTCTGGGTTATTTAATAAATCTAAGAACATCGGGATTTTAACCTATTAATTATTCACCTCAGCGTTTTGCACATTAACCACCTGAAGTAGATAGGAATGTAAAGCTTGATTAAAATTTAAGTCGCATTTTCAAAGGAGATTTAATTAAGTGCAAAATGAATAATGAATCTCTGCTGAAAAACTTTAATTTAATACAAAAGCTGTTTTACAACAAAACTACAGATATGCTGAATACTTTAAAAAAAACCTTAATTTAAATATTATTTTATTGCTTTATTTACATTTTCAAATATTAATTCAATTTAAAATAAGTTTTCTTCTAATATATTCCAGCAATTACTTTTATCTATTTAATATTTAGTAATTTTAAAATATTTTTTTTCCACAAAATAACCAAGACTGCATTAAATTTAGAATCTAAATTAAGTATTGTTCTGTAACCACTCATCTTCTTATTTGGTTACAATATAAATAACTTGTATGTATATAAAACAGTGTTGCCAGTAGCGGAGAAAATCATGCAGGTGTTTTCTTCTCTAAGCTGCTGGCTTATAGAATATCCGATATAGATTTTAATTTCTTAATCTTTCAGATACTTCTTTTTAATATAATTTTTATTACAGAAATTCCTATAAATTAGATGCAATAATTCTTTTCGTGCATTACAAATCTTCTTGATAATGTTAAAATTATTGGTGTATTCAAAGACATATTCTAGAGTTTGGGACAAATATTGTCGTAAAACATTGTAACCCAGTTTTTCTCCTATTGAAGGGTAATTTTTGGCCAGTGTAAAAAAGGGGAGAAAAACAGCCACACATTGTAGAGCTAAAGGGTTAAAATGTTCCATAAAAATGTGCATCGCACGATCTTTCATTCATCATCAAGGGTAACATTATTTTCTATGTACCAAATCGGGGAAACTTTAACTCCCCCTTAAATGACCTCTTGACCTTAACTTCTTAAATACCAATACAAAAATAATAATTTTTGGTCCCCTCTGCCAGATTCACTAAGCGAATCGTTGTAATTTTACAAAAAATTTAATTTTGTTGTACAATGTAAACATAATTTTGAATTAAGAAAAAAAAAATAAATTTAAAATTGAACAAAACTGCATTAACCCAATAAAATTGTTTATCATTTTGCGAAGCACTAATGGTACATTTAAAACAATAAACGTGTAAGTGTGCGCTACGCAATAAGACCTACAGAGATGCAGTAAAGTAAGTGAACGAATTCTTAACAAGTTTTATAAAAGAAAAGTTAAATTTCAAGTGCCACGGCATCCCCTTACTACGAAGCAGGTTTGTAAGGCAGAATACTAAAAAATAACTGTAAAAAAATTCAGTATGTAAATCAGCTTTTTGTGCAAAAAAGTGGGAACTCACCAAATAAAATTCATGCCTTCCGTAAGCGAGCTGGTAAGCGAAACTCCTACATTTCTCCCTTACAAACCTACTTCGCTCGAAGCACAATTTTTTATTGGGTAATGTCGTTAAACGAGGCAGATATTTTTAATACATTGGGCTATAGCGCCCAATTATGTATATGAAAGCTATTTTTTTTCTAAAGTTCTCATATATTCCTAACTTATATTCTGATCCACAAAGATTAATGGATGAATAAAAGCGATTGATGTACGCTATAAGATCGTTAAGAAAAAGACAGATTTGTTTAACATAGTGCTGGTTGTTATTATATCGAGCCCTAATAGCAAAAATGATGTAACCAACAACTTTTAAGATTTTTGTTTTTTGATAAAAATCGATAATTTTTGATCAGTTGCATCATCTCTTAAAATCTCATATCTCTGGGAAGTACCGTTAAGAAATACGAGCAAAAGCAATTTCAAACGAGACTTCAAGCAAAAATATTTAAAAAAAAACATTCTCCTGTAAAATTTTATTTTTGTTGGTTACATCATTTTTGCAAATAAGCAATTTAATTCACATTTAATTTTAATTAAACATATTAAAAAATAGCATTTCAATTATTTTACAACGTTAACAACAATATGTGAATTTTTAGGGGTATGAAAATATTAAATTTGCATCAGTAAACAAATAAATAGCATCAATTGAACATTGTATTCACTTGATTAAACGTTTAATTCACTTGATTAAATTTTTAATTAATCGTCTTTGCCGACTTCGATGACAGAACGGGCTCTGAAGATAAGAGTAACATATTTAATAGATCCCTCATGATTAATTCGCGAGAGATTTATATAGTGTGAAACTTCCTATAATTTCTGAAGCTTAATTTTTTGACTCCATTTTTTCATTCCAATTGGCAAAGAACAAGTTGTTTCCTAAGCAAATTGCAAAAAAGTCGAATAGAAGTACTAGCAGGTAAGAACATTTAAAAAGATTTGTTGTGGGAAAAATTGATGTAGCATCCGCAAATCTCCGCTTCTTATTCTGAAACTATATATGTAAGTCCATAATATCTAAATTAAGTTCCCACTTTAATTTCAGGGTTACAGCCCTTTTTTGGCTGTATTTACGCTTCATAACCTCAACGTAAATAGCAATCATATATAAAGGAAAGCCGTTTTTAATAACACGTCTGGCATTAGAGATTCAATATTCTAGCAAACACATTACAGGGAAGTTTCATTTTTTGGCCGGACTGTTCGTATGTGGAAAAGCAATCCTGTTACAGTCTTTCCTCATACTTTCAACATGCATTAGTCCAAGTCGAATGTCTACAAGAGCATTCCCATAGCCTATATTCCTAGTTCCAACACAATGCAATGTATTAGCAGGTTAGCCCACGGACTGTGGTCCTAAAAAAATAAAAAAAAATTACAACCCAATTTTTCCGCAGTGTTTAAAATGCCATATTTTCCAAACCAGTTAATGTAAATTTATGATTTATCCGCTTTCATACTTCGCTAAAATTTTATTAAATTTAATAATTTTTCTTTTATTTTTTCTCCGCTAGATTGCTCTTATTTCCCAATGTGTAATTCTGTTTGAAAAAAACATTGGTGGCAACATTGATCAAAAATTAAACAAAAGATTTATTTACACTTCAACATGTATCTGTTTAATTTATCATTCAAAAAAATTATTCATTGTTATCAATAAAAGATTTAAAGAACAAATAGCATTACTTTAATAAAGTATGGGAAAATATACTGCATTATTCATCAAGTACAGTACAGAGTAAAAGTTTGAAAACAAAATAAAAATAAAAAAGTTGATTTTTCCTTTACAAGTGTGGATTTCATGTTGTACCCCAATTAGGCTCATCGATAATTCCTAAAAATTTAATAATTTTTGTTTCTAACTGTACATATTTAAAGCGCAATGATTTCTAATATTTTTAAATATCTTAAACAATCATTTTGTATGTAAATGCATCGTGGTAATTTTCCAATTGATAAAATCTAAGAATTAAATTAATTTTAAAATAAACAATGAATAATTTGATAGTTTTTCATTAAAATGGAAGAACAAATACATATTTGGAAAATTTCAATTAAGTGAAAAAATGTGGTCAGTAAATAAATAGAAAAATAATAAATGTTTTGTTAAATTATATAGTGACTTAATTGAAACGTTTTTTTTTTTGAGCCTCACCAATATTTTGTTAAAATTTAAGGAAATCTTTATAACATAAATTCAATTCAATTTCAAGCGATTTTAAACGAAAAACACAATCAAGTCAATAATTTGTGTAAAAGACTTTTTGATATACAGAGCAGTACTTAAATAATTGGGGTGTTAAAAAGTTAAAAAGCAGGTTGCCAGTCAGTTTTTTTTAGGCCGTGCACCTACCAGTTTATTATCAAAATAATTCTTAACCTACTTACAACTACAATTAATGTTATTTTATTTTAATGATATTTTATTGATAAAAATTTCACGACAATTTTTTCGGTTCAGTTTTTTTTAATTTTGATTCGAAAATTAACACCAAAAAAATTTCGTCATATAGAACACAATCGCTTATATCGTGGAAAAATTTTTCCTCGAAATCGTTTCCCTTTTCCCTAAAAAATCTATGGGGAAAAGCAAAATTTCGAGAAAAAAACGGTTTACTTTTTATTCAAACAGCATTAAAGTTGTGTATTTAAAATACGAAATACAAAATACTTTTTTTAATTTTAAAACATGTATGTACAATACATGAACAATGAACATATGTACATATGTTACAGTCATATTAGTAACAGCCCCAGCGCAAAACAATTATTTCCTTTTCATAAAGGCACGCCAAAGTATTATATTTAAAGCAAAAACAAATTCATAAATATTTTGTAATTTTGTTGTTGCTTTGTACAGAAATTTATTTACCGTTTTAAAATGTTCAACGCCACAAGCAATGAGGCGTATGAAATCTTAAAAACCAATGTGAATTTCTGTTAAAGCCCTAGAGGGAAGTGAACTGACACCAAAGTAGTCCCGTGATAGGTCTTTGATGGTAGAGACCGGTTCTAATTCTAACACTTTATATAAATACATGGGGTTGTCATTGCAGGGGGTCAATTGACACCTTTTGACCAGTCACAGATCTATTCTCAATGAACGTGTTTAGTTTCAATACAATGTAGTATTTTTTTAATAAACCAAGTCCTAGAATTAAAATTAAGAACCAAAAAATGTGTCACACCACCGGTGAAGACTGTACTGTAATTTTTGTTCTTCATAAACCAGTTAAATGATTGGTTCTCCTTTTAATGGTCATGAGTTCTTTCTTTTTGTACTTGTTCTATTTTAACAAATCCCAAGACCAGTCTGTTGGACCAATTAACACAAATTTCCCGCAGGGAGGCAACAACAAAATTACAAAATATTTATGAATTTGTTTTTGCTTTCAATGTAATTCTTTGTCGTTGCGTTGTGTTTTACAAAATTAGGGCCTTGATTTTTTTTGTGTTATTTTTTACAATTCCAAGCTTTTATGTCTTAAAAAAATTTTCTTAGCTCTAGACAAGCAGCCTCTTCTAAGAGAATAAATCAAACAGGATAAAGAAAACAAAAATTTTATAAACACTTTTTTTTTAATATTGCTCTGAGGCATAAATTGCAAGATTTTGCACTCTTTGACCCTCATCTGCCGTAATGCTCTCTGACACCCAGCTCATTGCGAAACTGGTGCGATAAAACGTCTCAAACTAGTGTCTTAAAGCCGACCTATTGTGGTTTTTACGGACACCATGGTAGACAAAAGTTTTGTTATAATAACAATGGCTGCCGTAAATGTCATGTAAAACTTATGGTTTCAAAACATCTATGAATTCCTCTAAATGTTCTATAGCCAAGAAAGTTTTATTCTTAAAATATTTATTTAATTTACATCCCCGTAGTAAAGTCGTTAATAAAGTGTCATAAATAGAGTTGTATCTTGTGGGAATTGACCATTAATACTTTTACCAAAGACATTCTATTAACACTTCGCCCGATTTGGGTCTTCTAAACACATTCCACTTAGCAAATACTAAATAGTAAATCTTTCTTACACGAGAATTTTTAAAATTATATTTCTCCGTAGTGCCTAAAGAACTTATTGTGTGAGACAACTTATTTGTTATTTATTAATAGTTAATGTATTTTAAGACCAAAAGTATTTAAAATACAAAATACTTGAGCAACAAGTATTGAAAATACAAAACACATTTTAGTAATGTATTCAAAATACAAAAGCAAAATACGTATTTATTTAAATTTTATAGATACGTATTCCAAGTACATGTATTTTAAATACTGGGTAAAATAGGAAATGTGCAACGAGAAAAAGTTAAAAGAGGAATTTTAAAGGCAAACCAAAAAAATATGAAAAACAAACTTTAAAAATCTTCCCAAGTAAACAACTGTACACTATTATTGCAGACACTTAATATTTGTGTGAGAACCAACAAGCTTCATGATACACGTGATTTTATAAATATTCGAGGGTTGTTTTTAATTGTAAACTGTGGCTCCCAAAAGCTGTTTTAGCTTTCTAAGGATCTGCCAAAAAGCTGTTTTTGCAAAAGGTAACGACTTCGTTTATTTGGTCAACTCCTTGTCCTAAATTAGTATTTTTCGCTCATTATTATTATGTTTTGCGGTTTATAAAGAACGTATTTCACACATAAACAGGTAACTTTAGTTACTACTAATTATTGGTTTGCAAAAAAGTCATTATTATTAAGGGATAACAACAACAATGCAATAAAAACCGGATTTTAAAATGTAACATTTCCAAAGTTCTTGCCTTAAAAGTAAGCCCTCGTACATTTGTTTATAGATATGCAAAATTTTTCTTATTTGTTTTTTAGAAACAACACCGAAGGTAAACAAAAATCGCATGCAAATGCACAAAATGAGCGAAATAAGAGCACCGAAAAAATCGTTCATAATAGATTTTAGATTTTTTTCTAAAGTTAATTATATTTCAAAATAATTTAATATACAAACTCCTCATCTCAATACTCAGATAGCATTTTACCTCAATTATTAAACTTCCAAAGGAATTTGGACAATTGAAACATTTTCTTATAGATCTTTTTATCATCAAAGATTATATAAACCAATTAACCATTTGGAAGATATCCCTAGAGGGAAGCGAACTGACACCAAAGTAGTCCCGTGATAGGTATTTGGGCTTTGGAGACCGGTTCTAGTTCTAACACTTTATATGAATAAGGCCTATCACTTTTACATGGGGTTGTCATTGGAGGGGGTCAATTGACACAATTTGACCAGTTACAGATCTATTCTCAATGAACGTGCTTAGTGTCCGTTACTACAATGTAGTTTTATTTTAATAAAACAAGTCCCACAAAGTCCTAAAAAATGTGTCATACCACCGGTGAAGACTGTACTGTAGTTCATTACTTTTTCTACCTTTTTGTTTTTCATAAACCAGTTAAGGGACTGGTTCTTCTTCCTCTGGTCATGAGTCCTTTCTTTTTGTACATTTTTTATTTTTACAAATCCCAGGACCAGATTTCCCGAAGGGATATTACACCAAGCTATAAAAATTACGGAACAGATTTTCATGAGCACCTTCCATGTTGCCTAATCTCATAGTGGATCTTAACCACTGGGTAACATATAATGCGTTTACCAACTGCCATCATGTGTTCATGGATACGTCACAAACACGTTTCAATTTTCAGTGTATAATCTGACAAAAATTATAAACTTTACCGTTTTTAGGAGCCGGAGCTATCTAACCTTTACTGCTACTTGAAATCCAACAGCTCCTGTTGAATAGCTTCCCTGCGGCAAATTTGTGTCAATGGGTCCAACCGACTGGTCCTGGGATTTGTGAAAATAGAACAAGTACAAAAAGAAATGACTCATGACCAGTGAAAGAAGAACCAATCCCTTAACTGGTCTATAAAAAACAAAAAGGTAGAAAAAGTAATGAATTACAGTACAGTCTTAACTGGTGGTGTGACACATTTTTTGGTCATTTCTAAAAGTTGGCTCTTAAATTTAATTCTTGGACAAGTTTTATTGGAATAATACTACATTATATTTAAATAATACTACATTTTAGTAACTGACACTAAGCACTTTCATTGAGAATAGATCTGTGACTGGTCAAATGGTGTCAATTAACCCCTTCCAATGGCAACCCCATGTAAAAGTGATAGGTCTTATTCATATAAAGTGTTAGAATTAGAACCGGTCTCTACCACCAAAGACCTATCACGGGACTACTTCAGTGTCAGTTCGCTTCCCTCTAAAGTACAGCTACGAACTTTCACACAAGAGGTGAAACATCAAACGTTTAGAAGGATTTAAAGTACTGGCCCTTTCCAGTTTTCAGTATAAACTGCAGCCATCACGTGATCCCCAAAAGTATATTTTCTTCAAGAAACCCGGTTTCCTTAAACAATTTATGAGTTGTTGCCTTGGAAAATGTACTCCCCCATCAGACGGAGAAAAGCTAATGGAAAGCAACTATCTATGAGAAATGTAAAGCTTTCGCAAGGACAATCATCTTATAAGATAGGAATATTTCTCGCAAGAAGCACTATCCAATAGCCTAACCGGTGCCTTGTACTCTTCGGGGGCTACTGACTACCGTGGTGCTAGATGGCAATGTTATCTGGTGAGTACTTCGGTCTCAAAAGTCACGAAGACTTCAGTAGGCCTGCCATTTTAGATCTTTGTTGGAACCCAGGTATCGTGCAGCTGATGTGCCCGGCAGAATGGATCACCAAAGTAAAACTATCCTTGAGATTATCCTTATACCCCCGTGAAAGCAAATTATACAGTTGAGAGTTATTTCCGCTGATATATTATCCCTTAATTTTCCATTTTTCATAGTCTACAATATTATTTATAACACAGCCATTTAATTAAACACAAGTTTTTAACTCATGATTTTCTACAATTTAGTTGTTTTAGTTCATTGTTTAATAATGTTTCTTTCCATCTCCAGTTTCCAAGTCTTCTTTACAACAGTGTGAAAAACGTAGCAAAGATCATAAAATGAAGTTAAAGACACATTTGTTTCTCGTAGACCACATTTTTTTCTACTAACTTTTTGCTCTCAAATGTATGAAAGTGTCTTAATAAATTAATGGATTGATAGATTTCTACAGTGTATCAAATAACAGCACATTATTGTTTTATATTTTTTTTGTAAAAAAAATTAATTACATACATAAATGATTTATCTATTATTAACGAAACAAAAAATAGCCTGCTAAGGTAATATCATATCAGTATGTATAGTAGGGCGGGTCGATTTGTATGGATGAAAAAAAACTTAAAAATCGTATAGCAAAAACGTAATCTACATAAAATTCTACGAAAATTCTCCGAAGAAACCATGGGTCTAAAACAAAATCCTAGTCCGCGCCTCTTGACTTGAAAATTTTTTTACTTGGTTGAAAATTCAATGTAAAAAAAATTTTGATTGTAAAAAAATATAAAGTGTAAAAGAATAGTTAACCTAACTAAACCATTTTATTAAAAAAAATCGATTTCCTTTTTGGAAAAAGCTATTTTTTCAAAAAAAATTTTTTTTTTCCAAGGAGGGCAGCCAAATTTTCAAGTCGAGAGGCGCGGATTAGGATTTTTTTTTTTTGGCCCATGGATTCTTCGAAGAATTTTATGTAGATTACGTTTTTGCTATACGGTTTAAAAAAAAAATTGACCCGCCCTAATGTATAGTAAAGGTAACTACTTTTGAGGAGAATATAATTGGCAAATGGATTAAAATGTTTAGCGCAATACACACGGAACAAATACACTGACCATTCTAGTGACTCGAAATGGTAAAACTCCATATTAATGTTCTCTGGTTGAGTCTGAAATAAACATAAATAATTTTAAATATTTTATTTGTTGCAAAATAAGACTATGCGAAAACCCAGAAATTTTTGGGATTAAAAATAATTCCGAAATTATTGTTTTTTCTAATCTCGCGTAGTGTGAAATATTCACTTAAGTAAAAAACGGTTAATATAAACTTGAAGGGCCCGACCTCCTCCATATCGTTACAACCAAAGTTCGCTAAAACCGTGTTTATTATTTGCATTAAGAATGGAATCGAAGACAAGTATTTTCATAGTTCGCTGGTTCCGATGATTGCTATAGCCGTGTTTCATTGTATAAGGAAATTAATGAACTTTCTAAACAAACAAATATTGATTTTCAAATAGATTCCTATGTGCCTTATGTCAGGCTTTCTGCACTCAGAGAAAAACCACAATTTCAATATGGTCAACTCCAAAAAAACTTTTTTTAATGAAATATGTTTAACATTGTACGGCTAATTAATCATATTATTGTCACTGGTAGCCATATTATGGTTAAATGAGTTCCCCATATGTATATTCAACACTAAGAATGCTTATATGTGTATTAAGGTCATTAATTATATCAGTGAAGAAGCCATTTTACATTATGATACAAACAGTTTCTAATATCCCAATAAAAAATTTTATCATTTTGCGAAGCACTAATGGTACATTTTAAAAAAAACGCTCAATTATGCGCTACACAATAAGACATACAAAAATGCAGTAAAGTAAGTGAAAGAACTCTCAACAACTTTTATAAAAAAAAATAACATTTCAAGTGCTACGGCATTCCCTTACTACGAAGCAGGTTTGTAAGGGAAAATACTAAAATATAACTGTATCAAAACATTCAGTGTGTAAGGCCGATCGTTACATTCAACAATTTTTAAATGCGCTGCATAATGCGTTTTATGTATCAAAAATGTATTGCTTCAAAGTGGCAACTCGCCATATAAAATTCATGTCTTCTGTCGGTGCAATGGTAAGCGAAACGTTTATGTTTCTCCCTTACAAACCTGCTACGTTGATGCTCCATTTTTTATTGGGATGTTTTTTCCTTCTCCTGTAAAGTTGCAATTATGTTAGTTAGGGCCTTTCTACATGAGACCAACCATATACAAATAGAACAAATTCAATAAAAAAAATGGATCTTGATATATTTTCGAATCCGTTTTCAATGTACTAATAAAAAACAGCGGACAGGAATGGCTTTTATAACGCGCGTTGTGTACTTGCAATTTTTCATGCGCCAAAGTTTCAAACTCAAGACACACTTCGACTTAATAACGCCTGTTATGTACTTTCAGACAGCCTCAGCTTAAACTATAGCGAACTTTCTAATGTTTTGATTTGTGAAAAAAATTGAAAAAGAAAAAACTGATTCTGTTTACAATGTTATTGTCAGTAAAATTGATTTAAATAAAGTTTAAAAAAAAAGACTTGGCTTCGTTAAAGTAAAAGGTACAGACTTTTTGTAAAAACTTATCTTTAAGTTGGCACAAGGGCTCACGGAAAAATTAACGACTTTTTCAAGCAAAACCAAAACTGATTTTGGCTGCATTGCTTGCACGCCGTTTGTTGAGCCCCTTGCGTGTGCCCAATTTCCAAAAAATTTATCCGTTGGAGTTCGAGATATTCGACTATACCAAAAATCAAAAACCCCAAAATTTCTGCCCATTAAAAAGACTTAAATTCCATATTTCAGCCATATCGGTCCAAAACTTTGCCTGAAATTATTGTTGGCCTTAAATGTAGATCAAATAAGTGTGCAACGGGCTGAAGGACTAAGTTACTCTTGCTCGGAAAATTAAACAGGTTTAATTTCTAATTGTTTATGTAGCTCTTCAAAAAAGACCTATTATACCCCTTAGTTTTTGTATACATTTGTTGTGTATACATCCGTCCCATTTGCTTCTCACAGTTCCAAAATTCGTTATTCCAGTATGTGAAACAATAAAGCTTAAGATGTTATGAATAATTTATTTATGTTTCTTATGAATGTTTACAACACCACAAAATATGTCAATGATATTTTTTTTATCGTCTAAATAAGTTTTTGGGATTTCTCTTCTTCTTTCTACTATTATCCTTTTTAGTTTTTCAGCAACAAACTTAATTTACAAACACAAAAAAAAATTATTCATTCGGTCGTACCGAATCTACGATACCCACTACAATTTTTTTAAATTAAATTTAATGACGAAAAATTATATATATTAATAACTTATAAAACGTTCAGTTTAAACGTTTTCTGAAATATATGTAAAAAATATAACATTTTTTTTAACCCTTTGAGAAAATAAGTTGTTGCTGATGTTGTAGCAGCAGACCTTAAAAACATGAGTTGCTGAGTTGACAATTCATGTTCGTTGAACTTAAGTTAGTGACTATGATTACGAAATATGCAGTAAAATATTTAAAACATTCTGAATTGCATTCGAATCCACAAGCTTGAAATATTTAAAAGCCACAGTCGCTTAAGGAGAAGCGATACTGAAGACTCATCCGATTGGAAGAGCGCTGAATACATACAAATGTGAACAGAAACCGCGATGTGGAAAATATTCGTCCGGAAGTGGCCGGACATGAAATAACGTTTGAGAATATAATTTGATTAATTACACTGCGCTAGTTGAAAAAACTGTCAGGCGGGGCACACGGCGGGTAAAACTATTTCCTGAAACCAGTGGTGCAAACCTTTTTTTTTGTAAGCTTTTGTTTTCGAGATAAACCAAATATAAAACTAAAGAGGTTGCACAACATTTATTTGCGTAACTCAACAACATTTTAGTTTAAAATAATTTAAATTAAATAAATTTAAAAAAGAATCCAAAATTCTGCAATAAAATTACATTTTCCGAAATATAAAATGTACCTGTCCTTTACATGAATTAAGAAAATTACCCATAACTGCCTAAGAGTCGTCCCTAGGAGAATAAAATGTATGACTTATCTCCATTAGTTTTTCGTCCTTAGCATTTTCTCAAACATTTTTGCCCTCCATCAACACCTCTCAGGGAGGCTCGCATGCAAAAATCGAGTTTTATGATTTTATTATTAATTGAAAATGTGATTATTTTTTTTTTTTTTAATTTTATATATTTTGTTCAAATTTTTTTATTTTTTCGAATTTATTCTATGAGCTAAATTTCAGTTATGTATTTTATAAAACTTTTTTGTAATAGTCATATTCCTCTAATTTTTAGGAATGACTTAATAAATATAATAAATTAACCTATGAAAGGAAATAATTCCTATTTATATATTTTGTGAACAAAATCAGAAGTTGTAAACTGATTTTAATCTCTTATGGCTTGCGTTGCTTAGAACTTCGTTTTTAATGCGTGTCGAAGAGCATATCTGCATTTTCCAGTTTTTTTTTGCCGTTCTGAACAACAAAAATTTTTTAATTTTGGTTAAAAAAAATTTTTTTACCAAAAAAATTTATATTCTCTAAAACGACTGCACCCCTGGATTCAGCGTACTTGAATTATGTTTACTCGCCGGGTAGCCCGCTTGACAGAAAAAAGTTTAAAATTCGAGCACAGTGTTCTTGTTGGTTCATATTTAACATACCGAGCCTTAGCGGTAATAAAGTCATAACTCAAAAAACCTTATTTTTGAGCTTATGTTTTAAATTCCTTAATTCATAGGAGAACAAAAAAGAACAAGGGGAGCTCGCAGAGAGTGGCAATTGTATAGATCCCCTCAACTTAAGAAGTTGCTAAAAAAAAGTGTAAAAAAGACTAAGAAAGTTACTGCTGACTCGAAAAACGGCTTCTCTGGAAAAACATCTTAAGGAACTTTATTTAACTCCACAAACAGACTGCTCATTATGGCACGCCTCTAGAAATCTCAAAATGCCAGTTGTCTCTTAACCACCATTAAGAAACTTAAATGGAAGTTGTTCAATAAAAGATATTGAAAAAGTAAATCTGTTTGTTAATCATTTAAAAAACGTATCTAACCCAATTAAATTGCGGTCGACTTACCCCTAAGATTTGAGATGAAAAAAATTTAAAGGCTATTTATGATGTAAGCCTCAAAAAAAAGCCCCAGGTTTTCATAAGATCAGTAACAAAATGTTTTGGAGCTACCTGGCATAGCAAAGAAAACATTTCTTTTAATTTTTAATGCCAGAAGCAAATCTCAGAAACTACAACTCTACAAAGGCCTTTAACAACGCTAACAATACTAATCAACAACTTTCATTATGTTTTTATTTCATACATGTTAAACAAGACGATGTTCTTAAATCTATGATTAGTATTAAATCTGACTCTTTGGGAAATGATGAGGTTCATCCGAAATTTGTTAAATTGATAGTTACATAGTTATATACTACAACATATAACACATTTGGTTAACACAATAATTACAACATCTACTTTCCCATCAATGTGGAAACAAGCAAAGAATATACCTGTTCCAAAACCTAATAAAAATTACCGGCCAGTTGCGATTTTGCCATGTTTGTCAAAAGTATTAGAAAGTTTAATGCATACGCAGATGACTCGATTTTTGTATGAAAATTCTCTGCTCTCTGAGAGACAATCTGGTTTTAGACCTACACGCAGCTGTATTTCTACTCTCATAGATGTTTCAGAGGAAATACGGTCAAAAACTGATAACAATATAATATAGTTTTTGGTTTTGCTTGACCATTCTAAGGCGTTTGTTACCGTCGAACACACAATACTTTGCCAAAAACTAAAATAGATGTGACATTTTTCAAACACAGCTGTAAAATTACTTGCTTCATATCTTTGTGATAGAAGTCAATTCGTTTCTTTTGGTTGTAATAAATCAAACAGCTGTTTAATGACAAGAGGTGTTCCACAGGACTCGATACTTGGCCCACTATTATATTCAATATACTCCAACGACTTGCCGTCCAGACTCAACTACTGTGGTATACAGATGTATGCAGATGACGTTCAGCTTTACATCAGCTGTTCCCCATCAGGTATTATTGATTGTATCAGCAATTTAAATCACGATCTCGATAGCCTGTTAAGATGGGCGTCAGTGAACGGCCTTTGCCTCAATACGAAGAAATCTTATAAGCAAAATAAAATATTTACCGTCTAGCTTGCCGCCAATCCAAATCGGACATTCTACTATTGAAATCGTGAAAAGTGCCAAAAACCATGGTGTTATTTTCAACAACGTTCTCACCTGGTCGAATCATGTAAATGTCATATGTGGAAAAACTTACGTTATGTTAAGAAATCTTTGGATGGCACAGTATTTTAAGCCAATTATCATCCGCAAAAAAAATATCTCAGTTTTCAAAACAAATCTATAATACATCTTTTGAAAATCTATTAAAATGCCGAACTTATATTTAATAGACAACCTACTTATCTCTACAAAAGAATAACATTTTCAAGATCGAATCGGGGCAATAGAATGAACTCCATAATATACCGTAAGGAAATATCTGAAATACACTTACTCGTTAATGCCATCCGTCTCTGGAATGAACCTCCTCCTAATATACAGATAATAAGCAATGCAAAGCACTTTAGATGCGAAATATTTACCCTCTTGGGTTAACGAAAAATCACAAACATAACTAAAAATTTGTTATTGTTTTTTTATTGTTAAAATTATTACTTTTCTTTCGTATAAGAATCTGTAACTCATAACTAATTAATTTGTTTTTAAATTGTTCTTAATTTTAAGATAAACCTTTGTAAATGTTATAATCTAATGTGCCTTCATCTCCCCAGTACTATTAAATAAGATTAAGTCTTGTTGTACTGTTTATTTTTCAAATAAATAAATAAAATAAAAAAATACATTTTACGCCTTGAATATTACACTCAATAATAAAAATGTTCCTTAGTTACCATGATACCTAAACCAGGAAAGGATCACACAATATTTGAGACATATAGGCCTATAAGCTTACTATAGTGCCACTCTGGCAACATTGTTTCGTTTGCTGCACAACACCTATGCAAAGTTTGAATTTTTGAGCACGAGCTAAATGTAAAAAGTTTTATAAGCGAACATAAAACAATACTAAAAATGTTATCAACAGTAGCGATGTTAAATTTTTTCTGAAACTATCGGACCAAAAACAAATAGTTTTCTTATAAATATTCAGAAAAAGCATCAAAAAGAAAAATAAAATGATTTATTTTGTGTGAAAAGTTATAGCATCAGAAAATTAACTAATGCAATCAATAATTGCCGACATTTGCTGCAGAGCTGTGGCATCACTGCTTAAAAAATTACGAACATAAAACTTTACTAATGCGCAACAACTGCATTTACGTACGTACCCGTTATTTATGAATGGGTGAAACAATGAACCGATTTGGTCCATTTACCTTCGCAACTTTCTTGTTTAGTCCAGCTGCTACTTTAAAAAAGTCTTCTCTTAAGGTCACAGATGCATGCGGGATACGTGATATAACAGAAATATTTGATCCATTCACAGTAATACACACAAATACATATTAATAATAATAAATTTTGTATTCCCAAAAATAACATGTTCCCGTGCAAAAAACTGATCTGGCCAATTGGTTTTTTTTGTTGTTTTCTAATTTTGTTTTTTTTTATTGGTTTATTGTTGATGTTTTGTTTAAGCTATAATATTGTTACAAGTAAGACTTTGAGTGTTTAAAATTCTTATTCGCTTTAAGGTTTTATTTGTATAATATTTTTAGCTTTTCTGATATCTTTGGAACAGGTTTCCTGATGATCTGGCCTAAGCAACGAGTGAAATGCGCATAGAAGCTAGCTTTTCCTCAACAATAAATTTCAGTGTATTTATCAAATATGAAAAATTGGGAATTTAGCACGTCATTCAGAAATCATATTAATACACTTATAAAATTATTACAGTAACTGATTGTGAGTTATTAAATTCGTTTTCCGTACTGTTAAAATTGAATAAAAATATAATTTTTTTACGAATCATTTTATTTTTCAACAATTGTGTTTGTTATTCAAAAAACAAACTACCTAAAAATAATGTTTTTCCGTATTTATTTTGTTATGTAGTTTGATTTTTTTCGGTTAAAATATATTTTTTAAAAGTAAAAACTATTAAATTTTACGAAATATGCTGTTTGACAAATAAAAATATTAAAAATGAATGTAAAAATCATTTGTTTTAAATGAAATGTAAATGATCCGATTTTTAAATGAATTTTAAGTTGTTTAAAAATTTCGTTTGAATTTAACTACATAATTTTTTGAGCGTAATAAATTTTATATTCCCCAAAAAATAACTTAAAAAATTTAGTCTGTTTTCTTTTATGAGCTCCATCATGCCTTCAGACCGACATACAGACAGACAGACAGAAGGCCCTACAAAAAATTTATATAATTTCTCCGATTATTATATTTTTAGGTGTTACAAATGAAATGACAAAATTATTATACCGACCAAGTTTTTTTGTGCTGGGTACAAAAAGGAAAACCAAATATGTCAATAAATTTAAATTGTAACATGATGTCATTTTTATACACAAATACATACATCTGCTAAACAACAAGAAAATATTGTCAATCAATATATTATCATGTAAGTAGTATTAAATATACATGTTAAAGAAAGTTGAAGAAAAAAATTAAAATACTTACAAAATATATTTAAGCTTAATAAAACTTATATTAAAAAAGAAGTAACTTAATAATTTACATTTCAATTGAGCCTACAATATAATGTAAGAAAGTGATTTTTAGAGATATTTTAACATAATTTTGAAACGATGATATATTCTTTATAATCTGTTCAAAGTAAAAAGAAACTTTATCAAAGAAAATGCAAAGATGTTTCTCCTCAATAACGAAAAATTTATTAACAATTTAATTTCATTATTAAATTTAATATTTTAGCCTTAGAAAAGCAACAGAAAAATTGCAAAAATTATATCTGAAAAGCCAGCAAAGAGAATGTGAAATAAGAAAAAAGCTTCTGGTTGTGGTCGTATCAAGATTTGTTATCACGCACTTGCAGTAAACTTTTGTAGTTCTTTTACTTCTTTTTCAAATACAACATTTTTTGTTTCCAGGCCTCTACAACACAAAGTTAATTTATATGGCATTAGATACTACATTAGCGGTTTTGGTTACACAGTATTGGGATGGGAAAATTTATGGAGGCAAGTCTATTATTATTGCTTGAATTTCAGTACTTTGTTTTCTTTCAAGAATTAATCACAAATCGCCTTTAGCAAACATTTGGGGTTTCAAGATATTTTTGACTCAAATTATTCAGAATACAACGACTTTATGACACAAGATTTTTGAGTCGTAAATTATGCCAGATAGACTTAGGACGAGCGGATTCCAAATTTAACTCTAAAACTACACTGAACAAACTTGTTTTAATTAACACATAATTCTTGAACGTTATGCAGAAAGGTATAAGAAAAAAAATGCATTTTGAGTTTTCAATTGGGCTTAACTAATTTGTCTCTCTTTTCCGTTTGATATCAATAACTATAGTCAAGCATAGCTGCTCTGAACCGTCATCATTTGCTCTTTAGAATGTGTGTAAATTTTTTAAGGTAACAAAAAAACTACAGTTTCTGAGTTAAGGCCTTATTGCCTTACTGCAAAGACTTATCATTATTATTGATGTCTAACCCTTTCAGTCCCATGCTTTACATTGCTCTCAAATTACCGTTAATAATAGAAATCAACAAAAATATTTTTGTATTTAACCAGGTGCGCTTTGCTTACCCCATCGAAATACAATTGGTAAAATTTTTCTTAAACAAATCACGTGTATTGATAACAAAGCATCTGGTACTAAATTTAAATGCTTTTACAGTAACCGTTCTACAGATATACAGAAATATCACGGTGCTCTATGCCTTCTTTTCCCATTGAACCTACTTTTTGAAAAATGTATTATCTGAGCTTTTTGTACCAAATTGGAATACTTTCACTGTTATAGTACTCCAAATATGTAGAAATCTTTATTGTCATTGTTGGGACCCACTTGAAAATTAAAAATATTAATAACGTAGGCTACGTTGAGCGCCGGGTAATCAGAAAATTTTGTGAAAAATTTAGGAAAATAGGTTCAGTAGTTTAGGAGTTTATTGGGATCAAACAAAGATAGGCTTTTTTATTTACTCAATAAAAAATTGAGCTTCAAATGAAGCACGTTTGTAAGTGAGAACTGTTAGTGTTTTTACAGTTATATTCGATATTCTCTCTTACAAACCTGCTTCGTAGTAAGATAATTCCATGACACTTGAAATATTATTTTTTTTATGAAACTTGTTAAGAGTTTCTTCACTTACTTTACTGCATCTCTGTATATCTTATTGCGTAGCGCAAAATTGTGCGCTTTTATTTTTAAGTGTACCATTAGTGCTTCACAAAATGATTAAAAGGTACATATTACGTATTGCTCCCCCTGCATCTGACCCCTTAATTTTTATTTTGAAAGGCGTAGTTTACGTTAAGAGTGGGTCCTACAAAGCTTGAGTCTTCAGATATTCGGTATTCAGTATTTTTGTCCGCCAACTCAGCCCATTTTTATTTTAAAATTTACCATAAAAGTGGCTTAAACCACTTTTGAAGACTCTCTAGCTATAATAGTTCTTAAGTTACGCGATATTTAGTATATGCATCATATGGGAGGTATTGCTCCCCCTGCGCCTTCCGCAATAATTTCGGCATATTCGTGCAGATCATAACGGTCAAACCTAAGGTCGTCAGGAGCATCATGTATGCGATATTTTGTTTCGTGGTAATCATCTGCAAGCTCAAATGTTTCTACGTTTTCAGGAGGTGCAAAGGAAGCCGGTTACCTTTTACTTTGGCAATCCGAATAGTTTTGAAAGACTTTTGTATTCCATCAAAGAATTATATATTGCCAAGTCAATTGGGTCGAAAAAGACTTTAGTAATCCAACATCCTGTAGTTTTCCAACATTTTATCGCACAAATCAAATCCACCCATAAAAGCGTTGAACTTTTGTTCAACTTTCAATGGCGTTTCACGCTTTTATTCCATCTATCAATTTCTCCTAAAGGATATTTTATACAATTACTTGAAACAAATATCGCTGCCTTTGTGTGCTTCCTTCCATTTTACAACAGCTGCATTTTAGTTATTATTAAATTGTCCATATATGTGACTGCGCTTTGGTTAGCTTTTAATTAGCCCAATGAATTTGGACGGTCCATGACCGATACCAGATTCTTGAAACGTCTTAGCACCTCGATAAACTTCAAATTTTTAAGAATAATATATTTTCCAAATAAATCGGAATTTTTTCCAGAAATAGAAAATTAATGCCCAACATATACATTTTTTTAAACTTACCCATTTTCGGGAACTTAAAATACTTCTGAGTAGATGTTTTACCCAAGTAACCAAAGTAAATGGTAAATTTTTTCTGAAACATGTGTAAAATATTCCAAAAAACATCAATATTTTTTAAATCAAACTTAAATTTTAGGGCTGTAATATGACCTATGGATACGTAATATATGCCAAAGATCAGTAGAAAATGTTTTCTGAAAAACTCAGAAAAATCGGTTCAAATACAAAAAGTAAATGACCAAAATAAAAGTTTCCTATTTTTGCGAACCATAGATCTTCTTTAGTCTAAGTTTTATAATTAATCTAAATGGTTAAATTCTTTGCTCCGATCTGAGCTCCGATCACCTTTCTTTGCATTACGTCTAAAACGTTGTGGCCTGAATCAGAATCTGAGCTCTGAGCTGCAACGAAATAATTCATAAAAAATAATACATTTACGTATTTCACAACTGGAGTGAATTTATTTGCAAAGATAACGGTGATTAACCCAAGTCAATGGCCCTAAAAAATCAAAATTTCTTATAAATAGGAAAAAATCGTCTTAAAATAATGTTAAAATAAACGTTGAAATTAATTTTAGAAGATACTGTTCGGGGGCAGATATAGAATAGTTGTTGCTTTTTGATGGAAGACTAATTTAACAATTATTTGGTTGCCGGTCACAATAATATGGTTGAATTAATATATTCAAAACAATTTCGTTAAAAATTGTTTTGTTTGAAGTGACCATATTGACAAATGTTTTTTCTCTGGGTGTGCAGACTGATGTCTTTTGCATGTCTGTATTCTGTTTGTAAACTTATTAAATAGTTAAGGCCCAACCAGAATGTGCTTAAGTTGGCTTAAGCAAATGGTCAAATACATGTTAATTTTATGAGGCAAAACAATATTGAACTTAAGGAAACTTTTTGCTAATTTTAATGAAACTGTTATTTGCTTAAGCAAGGAATAAAATGTTTTTTGATTTTGTTTTTAATACCTTTAGAGACTTTTTGCTAATTTTTGGCAGTAGGCTAAACAAAGCTATGCCTATTATGGTTGGGCCTTTAATATCGCCAAAAAAAACTTGTCAAATTTCTCAATTCAAAAAAAATACGTGTCGTTTGTAACAGAAGCACTGTTATAACTTCTGTAAATAACATAAATGTCCATTTTGCAAATATCGTAATGACCAGTTATATTTGTATAACGAACCGGTTATTTTACAAATTTGTAATTTATATACTTTTATCTAACTTTTGTGGAAAATATACCCGTAATTAAGGTATTTTTTCTAAATTGGGTAATCGAAACCTTTCTATAAAGAATGTCAAAACAACATGTAAAAATGTCAAAATAAAAAAATATAACGAACGGTGTAAATATAACAAAAAATGTGTACAGTTAAAAAGGTATATATTAATCTGTGTGAAATTATTCTAAATATATTCTCTCTTAATGCCCGTAATTTCAACAAACAGATATCTGGTCGTGTTCGTAACTAACAGTTATCTTTACCTATGCGGTAAAAATAGTTTGGTAATTTCAACATTTATTTTGCCTACGTGTTTTCTTTTAAAATATGGCAACATTTGTATTTTTATTAATATTTTTAATTAACTGTCAAAAATCGATGGTGTAAAATACTCTACAGTTCAACCAGTAGGTAAGACAAACATGTTAAAATTATCAAAAATTCGTTACACCATAGATATCTATACACGGCTAGATATCTGTCTGTAGAAATAACGGGCATAACTCTGGAGATATTTTGAAAAGCATGAAAAAACAAAGATTCGGTCCTAAAGTATCCTAAAATGCGTAGTTGCAAAGATTCTTTGGGCTCAGAGCTTATTAGTCTCTAAAGTTTAATTAGTCCATAAGCTTGACATAAAGGTGCGCCAAATCAAAATTGACTAAGTTCCAAAAATGCCCTGCCAAAAATGAATCATTGAGTGAAATCTATGCCCATTGTATTGCCGAGGACGAGTTCTAGCATAAACCAAAGCATTTCGGCAGAATCAACCATTGACAAAAATTCACCAGTTCTATTTAATAAGACCAATAACTAAAAAATAAAATTGATGAAATCAAATAAACTGCCTGTTTTTAGAACCGAAGCGCAAAAATAACTGATTTAACTAACACCTTTGATTTAAATAACCAACTTCATTTTCATCAAAGTTATTTCGGGAACAAACAAATTTATTATTTATAAGATTTCTCTATGACGTTTTAAATTCCCAATTTTGTTAATTATTTTTTTTTTAATAAAACCGGTTATTTTTAAATGCTTGACCGAAACCTGATTTTTATAAAATAGCAACTATTCGGAATAAGCGAACCCCGTTTTTTGAAAAAAGCCGAATAATTGATATCTTCTTGGTGTAAAAGTAGCTTCTCCAGAGTCTACTAAACAGAATTATTTTGAGTTGTTCCCAAATGTAAGCTGAATTCATAAATAAAACTGATATAAATGTTATATATTTAAATTTTATATCAGTTTTGTTTAACCTAAAGAGAAATATTTTAACTAGATTATGTTGATGTTCTATTCTCTGTTGTATCTTTTGAGTTGTTAAAGGTGAGTTTATTGTGCTGTTATATGTCATTTTGTTTCTAAATTTATTTATGAAATTATGAGCAACACAACTCTAAAATCTTGCTATTTCTCGATAATCCCTAAAAAAAATAACAAAAATAACTACCGTTGTAAACTTCTTAAGATTTGTTCACACCTATTAAATCTATATAACGTCCTTCACGTAACCACTAGTTTTATTTAAAAATGACTTGGTTTTGCAAAATGTTTGGCTGAATCAAACATAATTTAACAGTTTCTAAATTTTATTATACAATAATTTTCTTACAAATAAAGTTAATAAAGCTTAAGTTTGATAAATTAACTGTCCACTTTTTTTTAGATTTGTTCGTCAAATATTTGTTCGGTCTGAACGTAACTGTACTCGTATTTCTTTACAATGGCATAATTGTTATCAATTTGCATTGTAAATGCTTAAAAAAAAAACAATTTTTTGTCTCTACGGAAAATTAGTAAATTTTGAGTTGACTCACTTTACCCTGCAGCCACACGATCAAGTTGTTTTTGATAGTCTTTCACATATACTGCTTGTCAAAACTTACATAAATTGAAAGCTGTGACGTAGACTGCACTCAATTTGTAAGATGTCATCCATAAAACAATTTATAAAGACAAGCATGTAATCAGCTGTAAAATTGAAAGTAAAATTACCAAACAAATGGAAAGGTGAAATTGAAAGCCATCTCGTGGTCAATTTAAAAAGTGTGGATGTGTTAGTAAAAAAGTGAGAGTGTATTGCAAATTGAAAGGCAAAACTTGATGGTGTGGCCACCAAGTTTGAGAAACCAGTGCGTTTCACTCTTATGTCCTTAATTGGTATCTTCGAATTTCAAGATGGCTGAACTCTTTTACTGCACATACTAAAATTATCGTGGCGGCAGCATGCCACTTTTGTCATCTTTGATGTCTGCGAAATAAAATACAGAAACTGTGCCAGAATCAATTAACATGTACGTATGTGACCGAATATCATTTACCTTCTATGAAACAAAAATTTTGACACACACGCAGCATTACATGTGAGTTGAAAATTTGACAAGTCAGATGTAAAAAATAGGTCGTGTATGATGGCCTTTCAGTTGGTATTAGAACACAAATTTGAATTAAGTTTATTAAAAATTGATTAATGGCCATTTTCTAAATGTATCGGCAAACAGTCTGTTACTTAATGTCAACATATATTTATTAGACCGATAAACTGTCCGTTAACGATTTTGTGTTTCTCAATATACCGACAAAAAACATTGTTTTACGTTGGCAACACCTCTCAAAATACATGTAAAAGTTGGCAGTCAGCTGATTGAATTTATCTGTACGGCAAATAGAAGGGAAATACTTAATTGACAGATGAGTGCTGGTTAGCTTTGCGACAGAATAAAAGCAAATGAGACATTGAGAAAACCAAATTTCTATAATGTGCAGTTTTTCGTTGGCAAAAAAGATAATCGCGTAATGAGAAAACGGCCATAAGACTGTTTAATTCTCTTACATCTGAACCTGTAATTAAACTTATAACCGATGTTGTACCTAAATATTAAAATTAATAGATATCCCACTTTTTTTAATTTTCTGGCTATCATAGTGATGACAAAGCTATACATTTCCCAAAATTTTTAGTTTTGTTAAAAAAATATTCTCCTTCAACATTAATTAATCTTAAGTTAAAAAAACTTTGGCGTATGTTATATAGTCTGTGTCTAAACAATTATCACCAAAAAAAAAACTTTAGTTTAAAATTTTCATTAAACTACAACTAAAAAAAATTTTTAAAATTTTAAAAAAACTTTGGCGTATGTTATATAGTCTGTGTTAAAACAATTATCACCAAAAAAAAAACTTTAGTTTAAAATTTTCATTAAACTACAACTAAAAAAAATTTTTACTTTTCATGGTGCCTCTTTGCCGCACCCTGAGTAGGGCATCAAGCAATTGCATGCCGATTGACAGACCACAGTTTTCCTTATGCATTTGACAGCCAAAAGTTTACATTTGTAGTTCGCAAGTATAAACAATAGCTAAAGTAAGTTAAGCAGAACACTAAGAAAGAAAAACAAGTTAAAAGGGTTTATTCGGCAGTGTCGAATCTATGATACCCGCTATTATTGGTTCAAATTGTTGTTGCAGATTTCATAAGGATTTTATAAATTTTCTTTTGATCACTGTAGCCGCTTTTTTGCTAGAAGTCTTCTTTCGGGTTAAAATTTGTTTGAGAACAAGTTAAAATAAAATAATCTTGCACAACTCCATTTAAATCATTCAAATCATTGTATTTTTAAATTCTATACTGTAGTGTCGCTGTTACTAACAAATACTGTGAAGTAAGAGAAGTGTAGAGGTGTGAACAGCGTTGCCAGAATTAAGATTTTATCTTGTTTTTAAAGATTTTTTGACCAAAATAAGATTTTAAGATTTTTTTTCTCAAATTAAGATTTTTTTATATTTAGAAATAAAGATTATTAACTTTAAGTTTGTACAAAATACAGTTTTTTAAACAGTAAATTTTTGAAACAATGAGGTTTTGTATCATATTTGTTGTCTAACTATTGGTTTTGCACACTTTTGAATCCATTGTCTGGCATACACAAAAATACATCATTATTTCTGGGCATACAACAAAATATTAAATATGCATCTTAAATAAGGAGTTGTTCATTTTGGGACTACTGAGGAAAAAAATTATTTGTGACAAGAAAAAACGCATTTTTATAAAGTTTCATATTTTTAAGAACAAAAAAGTTCAGGTATTTAGTACCAAAAGGTAAAACTAATGGAACTTAAGAAGCTTTTAGTTTAAAAATTCCACATTCCATGTTTATGATAATTTTTAAACAAAGTATATAAACATAAGTGCTTAAGAATATCTTTTTTAAAGGTGTACCAACATTATTTTAATAACAATTCAATAAGGAATATATTTAAGAAAATCCATATATTTTCAATGAGCTCTTTTTAAATGCAATTTCCTCGAAATGCATTCCATATAAGAACGGTGTCAACAAATATAATATTAAATTAAGAACCCTTAAAATTTCATATGAAGTATGAGCTCCCAAACTAAAATTTTCTTGCTCAAAATTGATGTATGTACATATCTCTAATTTTAGAGTTTAATTACATTGAATGAAACTTCTTTATTTAGATGGACTTTTTTAATTTCCTATTTATTAAAAATTAAATGAATTAAAAATTTATTTTAGAAAGAATTTTATGAAAACATATACATAGCTTTAATATACATAGCTTTAAACCTACAATCTAATTTTGTATAAATTCCGCAATTATGTATTTCGATTTAAATAGTTTCCATAATAAGAAGTATGTTGTTTTAAAAAATTAAAATTTTTTACCTTTTTGCCCTTGTTATAAAAAATTTTAAGATTTTTCTCTTAAAAATAAGATTTTTTTTCGCCAAATTAAGATTTTCCTTCCAAATCTTCTGGCAACGCTGGGTGTGAACGTGTTAAAAACCAAAGCGAAAGTGCGGGTATAAAAGCTACTCTCAAAAATTAACAACGGCGTGAACTCTTAACGCATCTATTGAAGTGACAACAAAAATTATACTGATTCTTTATTTGGTTAATGTGCGGTTGTGACATCGAGCCCTTTCCGCAAAAAAAGCTTAAGCGACATCATTTTTAATTTTCGTTTTTTTTTTAATACATGATGAATGATCCTTAAATATAATGGTCATAATTTTTATGAAATGGCTCGATATGTATGTACAAAGTGGCTTTTTTGTTTTCTTTTTTTTTTGTGTTTTTTTTTAAAGACTCAGATTGGAAAAACTTGGAAAATTTATGACGGAAGGACTCAGCACAAAACAAAGATCTAAAGATGTTAAATTTAATATGAATACGATTTCCGTATGACGTGCTAAATTCCCAGTTTTTCATATTTGATAAATACACAGAAATTTATTGTTGAGGGAAAGCTTGCTTCTATGCGCATTTCACTGGTTGCTTAGGCCAGCTCATCAGGAAACCTTTTCCAAAGATTTTAGAAAAGCCAAAAATATTATACAAATAAAACCCTAAAGCGAATAAGAATTATTAACACTCAAAGTCTTACTTGTAACAATATCAAAGCCAAAACAAAACACCAACAATAAAGAGTAAGTTTATCTTTTCTTACATTCCCCTTTGAAAGTCAGAAATCGATTATTCAGCACAAAGATCATGTCGATTAATGAGCGATGCGACCAATTTTCAACTCAATGGTGACGTATATAAAAAAAAATTGCAAAATAGGAGCACCATAAATACAACAATAATTGTTGAACTTCAAATGCATCCACTTAGATGCACATATTTTTTTCTGGATCATATTTTTTTGAAAACGACGAACAAGTTGCGGTTCATGTGAATTTCATTCAAAACCGGGCAATTGTTTAAACTTTTTAAGGCCCGAGTTAGAGAACAATCCAGAATTGTGGTTACAACATGATGGAGACACAGATCTTCCAACTAAGACACTGCCCAATCTAACGCCTCCCGATTTTATTCTTTGGGGTTACCAAAATTTTTGGGTATGTGGCAACAGGCCAATTTCTATTCAACAGCTTAAGGCGATTTTCCGAACTGGGACCAGAAATTCTAAGTAAATTTATTGGAAACGTTTTGAAAAGAGCACTGCAGGTCAAAACAAATAATGGGTAGCATTTGAAGATATTCAAAACATAATGCAAACATATTTTCAAACTGTTAAAATTCATTAAATTAATAAATCATAACGTTACTTATGCGCAACCCTGTATGTGCAAAATTTTTTTAGTGAAATTTCTTTGATAATAATGCAGACACAATTCTTCGCAAAAAATAATTCTTTGTATGCATACGCCACATACGACAGCCAAGTATACTAGGAGTATACGCAAAAATTGTTTACTGAATTGAAAGGTTTTTGAAAGAACCAAGTACTGTCTGCAGTGTATTTCTTTGAAGTCTTGTACCCCTACAACACAATTTAAATTGTGCGACGTACAGTACCTCACAGCATTTGCCATTGTCTTTGTACACACAGAGAGAAAAACGCTCGGGATAAATCAAGTTTTTTATGATTACTTTAAGTACGAGTCGTACTCAAAAATTCAAGTACGAATTACACTAAAACGTACTCAAAACAATCCTAAAGGGGATTACTTTTGAAAATCAATCCCGAAATTTCTTGAAATGAGTATAAAATTCTTAAACCAAAAAAAAAAAAGATTAAACTTTTCGTTGTGTTTAACCCTCTGGCCAACGCATGTTTTGATTTGCTATACACATTGAAAAAAGGTTTGGCCAGACTAACGTGTACCACGAAGGTTAAAAGGTAAATTTGAACTCTTGCTTCCCATTTGGTTTATATTTTTGGTTAAATATGCATATAAAACGGGTAAGTAAATCAATCGTTATAAAATTCTAATTCTAATATCTGTCTTGGTTTATTTCATGTACGAATTCAGGATAAAATCAACTTTATAATACTTGAATCAAGCGCATTTTGAGATTGATTCAATCTTAGCGTGAATTAAATCAATCTCATTTTCGGATTATTTTAAGTACGAAATCGGATGGAATATAGATAATTTAAGTATTTTGCGATTGAAAATCCGTTCTTTTATCAATCTTTCTGTACATGATTCAAAAAAACCCGTAATCACCGTACCATTAATACCGCTTCAGATTGATTTGAGTACGGATGGATTGATTTTTCTTTTGATTTCACAAGTATTTTATACACACATTTTATTAAAATTGATTTGTCATCTAGAAAAGATTTTTACCAATTTTACGGCTAATTTCATCGAGCTTTTTTACGCTTTTCACAGACAGACGGATAGATGAACAGACATGGCTAGATTGCTTGAGAATTTGAAACACAAGTCCCGATATGCATATTTACATACTCTACAAGATGTGTTACAAACGACATGATAAAATTTAAATACATGCTCCTGTCTTGCTGGGTTAAAAAACAAAAACTTAGCAGAGAAGTATATTTCCTTAAGCTTTTCGTTTGATTGGTATTCTTATATCACTTCCTAACAAGCTGTCAAACTTCTATAATACTTTCCAAGCACATTTCATGGCTATTACTTTTCAAACAATGACAACAACAACAACAAAAACAAAAATAAACATTTATAACTACAACAAAATTATTAAACTCAATACAAGAAGCAAAGAATGAAAGAAAAGGCAAAAAAACATGTACCCATGATCCTATCTTTGCTGCTTGAGGGTTGAAGCGGGTGGGAGGGGGGTAGGGGGGTGAGAAAAGCTTTACAGGACTTTAATGGTCTAAAAATCTTAGACACGTTTGAAATTGGAAAAATCAGCTTAAAGAAAAGTTGTTTTCTTACGTGCCAACAAAGTATTAAATACGGAATTTAATGTTGGTGTGGCACGAGTATGAATTATTTACAATTTCAGCAGCAACAACAAGAAGAAAACCAGCAAATTCTTTAGACAGTTCTTACCCCCTCTTTTAGGTTTCTTTTTTTTTCGTTAGCACGAACGGAAGGAACTACATGACTTTAGTGTTCAAAATTTTGAAAAAAAAAACTTCTAAATTAAATAAAACTAATGTATTATTTATAGGATTATTTTTATTAATAGGATTATTAAGTTTTAACCTTAAGGCATTATTATGATACTTAAATGGATAAAAAAAATTCCCATTTTTCTAGGTTATAAAATTAACCCCTAACAAGTGAAAAGACTAAATTCAGCCACGACGATACCCACCACTAGCGGTTGAAGTAAAACGTTGTGTTATATTAAACTCAACTTAAATATTTTGTTTGACTTACAAAAGAAACAAGATGCTCAAAAGATGAAATGGTTCATCAAAATGAAAGAAAAAACTAATTGAATTGATTGAGAATATTGGTGGCATAAAACTCAATGAGAGAACTCTTGGTTTTATGAAGGGTGAATTTAACTTCTGTTTAGGTTGCGAGGACTCACAATTATTTTAATTTTCTTGTTTGTAAACAATTAAATATTTAAGAATTTGTTTTTTATAATTCAGAAAGTGTTAAAATAAACTCTTGTTTTATATTTCAAATATAACTATTGCATTTCCCCTTACAATAATTCCCCTAAGCGCGTTCAAAGTCGTCAGTTAAGTTTCCAAAATGAAAGACTAGAAATCCAAAACCATATCACAAATATCTTGGCGTTTGCCTGGACAAAAATCTGAATTTTGCAAACCACATTTGCGAAATATGTAAAAACTCTTTGGTTATTGGACTTTAACAAAACATAAATTTTCAGACCCCAGATTTTTTCGGCTTCAGATATATGACGTCACTAAAGATGTGAAAAATGTTAAAAAATCACAAAAAAGGATAGAACTTTTGAACTACGCAAGTTTTTGTGATATCGTTTTAAAGGTGAAAGTATACCCTTTAAAATGATAAACATATTGTGTTTTTTTAAGAAAAGGTCAAAGGTAATTTTTTGGGGTCTTGAGTTCAAAGGCCCATATCTGAAAAAGTATATTTTTTAAAATTATATGTCAAGTATTAGACTCTTTTCTGCACTTGCAGAAAATTTGAAGGTGGAGACTCAATTGGTGTCAGAATTATATGCATATCATTTTAAAGGGTGCACTTTCACCTTTAATTATCTTGCATAGTTCAAAAGTTCTATCCTTTTTTGTGAGGAGACTTTTGTGATTTTTTTAAAATTTTTCACATCTTTAGTGACGTGAGTAGTGAGCCGAAAGAATCTGGGATGTGAAAATTTATGTTTTGCTGAAGTCCAATAACATACAACATTTGTGTTGAATTTCATTGAAATCGGAGGTGATGATGCCGAAAATGCCATTTTTTCGTGATGGTTTGACGTGTTTTAACTCAATGGCTTCACGAATATTGTGATTTAAAGCGTCAATTGTCTCTGGCTTGTCGGCGTAGCACTTATCTTTGACGGCACCCAACAAATAATAGTCCAACGGTGTCAAATCGCAGCTCCGAGGTTGTCAAACGACATCAGCTCTGCGGCTAATAATGCGATCTTCAAAAACAGGGCGCAAAACATCGAGTGTAGTTTCGGCTGTGTGGCACGTAGAACCGTCCTGTTGAAACCAAATGTTGCCAATATCCTTCTCTTCAGTTTTTGTGAACAAAAATTCGTTCAACATGGTCCGATAACGATCGCCATTGACTGTAACGGCCACTCCTTGTCCATTTTCGAAGAAAAATTGCCCAATTATGCCTCTGGACCAAAATCTTTAGATAAAATCTCGAAAATTGTAAATATTTGTATACTTATGGTGTTTTCTTTTCTACAAAAAAAATTACCACATTTTAAAAGGTGCATGTATAAAATGTCTTGCCGAACATGTAATGCTGCAATTTTTTATTTGACGAGAACGAAACACAAAAATGGATCGCCCTGTTTTTAACGGCTGACAAAAAGTTTGTTCTTCAATATAAAAAAAAATACGTACATAAATCAAAAAGTGTGGTCGTCAAAATATAAAAAAAATATACATCAACCTTAATTTGTTAATAGATTGATATTAAATAAAGAAATAAATGAACAAAATGAATGACGAAATTCCAATTTCTTTAGTTTGTTTCTCATAAAATATGTAAACAAGAAAATACCTTTGCCAGATTGCCGATTGATTAACACCAAGTTTTTACGATTTCTTGATTTGACGTTTTTTTTCAAAAATAATTTTATAACACCGAATTCATTTAAATTTTATACCACTGACAACCTACCATTCACAATGTAATGCTTTCTTTAGTTTTTACTTTAAAATAATAGAAAAAAAAACTATTAAAACTTAAAATTTTTACTGTACTGATAAGAGGCGATTTTTTCCCAACTTCGTCTGGTAACCCCATATATAATCAGAAGCCATCTCTTTACAGGGCATTATCAACACTCTCTTTTTATACGGGGCGTAAAGTGCAATGCCTTATGACATTTAAGGGTGATTGTTTATAGAATAAAACACGCTGCCCTTTAGAGAGCAAAGCATTTTTAAGAAACGAACACCAAATTGCATTTTTTTAAATAAAATGTGACATTTTTTGTAGAAAAGAAAACACCATTAGTATAAAATGTAAATAAAGGTGAAATATAAAAAAAAAAAATAAAAAAATACATAATTGAGCAGCGCGTTAAGATTGGTTAAGTTTTTACGAAAATGGGCGTTCAAATCAAAATGCATTTCAAGAACTTCGTGAGGCACACTTTTACTTCAGTGGATTCGTTAACAAGCAGTATTGCCCCATGTGGGCAAATGAGAATCCACGAGTGTTTGTTGAAAAGTCGATGAATCGACAAAGAGCGACTATTTGGTGCGGTTTATGGGTCGGCCAAGCACTTAACGTGAATAGTACTTACTAGAGGTCTGCTTTGAATAACTCACTTGTTTGCCTTTACCCAAAGTGCACAACATTGATTCAATTATAAAACATTCCAAAAGATAAGAAGAGAGTAAACCACATACAAAAATAAGAATGAATGAATGGAATAAAAAACTTGTTTATTGTAAATGAATATGAGAGTAATTCATAAATAACAAAACATTGGAATGACCTGTTAGAGAGAGCAAGTTTTCAAAAAATATTCAAATAATTTTTGAATTATTGAATGTGCATACATTTATTTAAATACCTTGACATAAAATGTGTGTATGCTTGTGGCTTCTTTTATTTTTAAGAGTTAAGCTTACACATACATACATAATGTGTAGGTACACATATTTTACATTCAAATTATATTTGAATAATTTACTCATTTGACTTGAGTTGACTGAATAGAATGAGTTTTTGTTGTTTTGTTATTATTGGGTGATCGACACATTGTAATTAAAAAACAAATGAGTGTGTTGAAATTGCTTTTTATTTGTTCTTGCAGACCTCTAGTACTAACTACCGCCAGATGATAACGAACTTCTTAAATAAAGGATATTTACCTGGACGATATGTGTTTCCAAAAGCCACTTGCCACACAGCTCTTTTACGCGAGAAATTCAATGGCCGTATTATCTCACGACGTGACGATGTAAGTTGGCCGCCACAGTCATATTATTTGACACCGTTCGACTTCTTTCTTTCGAGATATTTAAAAGAAAAAGTATACGTCACTTAGCGAAGAACAATTCAAGAGCTAAAGGAGGGGATAATTCGGCACATTTACAACATTGAACCGCAATTATGTCTCGGATTGAAAATATCGACCATTGGATAGAAGTACGCCACCGACACATAATTGTCATAGATCCCTCTATAATAATAAAATATATTAAGATGATTCTCTCATTTTAATCATAATGCTCAAAATAATTCTTCAAATTTCCGCTCAGCTAAATGGTATATAAGCATCAACTATTCTGCAATATTTGGTGGAAGTAATGCGTATATATTGTACCTTGGTTCCCATATTGGCCCCAATATCAAAACTATTTTTTAGAATTTTATATTCCAAAAAGATATCAGTATAAAAATAAAATTTAGTCAAAATCTTTTCAAAAAATCCTTGTGCTGTTATGTCCACAATACGGTCAATTGGTCCGTAACTTTTTAAATTTTCCAGCCCTTAGCTGAAAGGGCAACACTGATCCTGTCAAAAACCATCTGGAAGTTAACTTCTATCAAAATTAAAATAAGCTGCGTCGTTTTTTTTTTTTTTTTTTTTGTATTTAACACCGATTGATAGCAAACTAATGGTTTATTTGAGGAGACAATGAAAAAAGGTTAATTTTCCGGCTCAATTAGCATTAGCTTTTGCGAAAAAAAAGCTTGATTAATATGATTTCAATGGTAAACAACAGACATGATATGCTTAACATTAACACAAATTAGTGTTAGGTACAGACTCATCACGTTTGAGTTTTTCTCATGTGCTTTAGCAACTCTTTCACACCATTTTGTTGCAGTTTTGTTCTTGGATAAAACGATTTTCATTCGGCGCAAACATAAACATTAATGTGAGTATGGTAATGATGTCTCAACATCATGTTTAAGCAGCAACTCATACCTGTTCTGAACGTAGAGCAATTTCAACATTGTTAATCTATTTCGTTGCCATAACTCTCATTGATAGCGTAGAAGAAATATTAAAGAGAAAAGTCCAAAATTAATAAAATATATTTTTCTTTTGTTGGCTGTAAAACAGTTATTAAAAATCTGTCACATTGAAATGGGTCTTAAGTGTGACATTTAAAAACCTTTAAAAATATAATTAAAAAATATTTTAGAGTATCATAAACCTAATTGAAAATTTATTAAAGTCCATTCATATAAAATTATATCAAATACAAATCCTAAAAAACCATTTTTCGCATTTAAATGAAAAAAAATTAAATTCCTAAATTTACACTTTAAACTCAACCGATTATTTTTACAAAACAAAAATATAAAAGTTATTTTTTTTTCGACTACAACGAAAACGAAAATTCCAAAGTTTTACCTTCACATTAATCAATGTTCGATAAAGATAAGAAAGAAAGCAGCTGCTTAAAACCGCATGTTCAGTTGTGAAGTGAAAGAGGGTGGCAAACTTTGGAAAATGACAGCAGAAATGTTTTTAATATTTAAAACAAAAATAAAAAGATTATTTAACTTACTCGTATACTAAAGCTAAGAAATGACGACACAATTACCCCTACCAGTTCTAGTAATTGATGATAATGACAATTGTTATAAAATTCCCATTCTCTGTCATTTATATTAACGTGCGATTGTTTGTTTGGCAGCACCCAAGAAAATTTTACAGATGCAGACACAAAAATCCACAGAAGTCAAAGTTAAATGTTATAAAATCTATTTTTATAAATTACAAGTTCATAATGCAGGTTCAAATACTTTCATCATTTATCATGTCGCAATAGTATAAGTCAATGTGGCAGCAAAAGTAGCTGGGAAATCAGAAAGTAACATTAAAACAAGAAGGCGGTTTATTTTATGTGGCACTATAGAATATTTTATACCCATCACCCTCGAAAAAAAATTAAGTGCAAAAGACCTCTTTTTTATTGGCTTTAATATGATTTTTTGTGTCTTTGGAAAATAAGCACTCTTCTTAAAGAGATAACGAAAAAATATACAGATTGGATTAACAAGGCAGTCAAATCGGTCTAGAAATTGAAAGTGCTGAAGTCTTAAAAATGTGGGCCTCTTTCTAAACTTTATGCATTAAACAGGCTTCCGACTTCAATATGTAAAAATAAAATACACACGTACTTAAAGGCAACAGGACTGCAAGTTGTTGTCCATGCTAAATTTTTGTCAGCTACAAAAAATAAATAATGTTGCCAATACAAAAAATTTTATTAAAAAAATTAACGATTTAAAAAAAAATAATTAGAATTGTGGTTATTTTGTTGAACTATTTATGGTTTTTAATCCAAATTTTAAATATTTTAATCAGGCTTAAGTTCATCAAATTGAATTTTCATTAAATTATTTTTATGAAGAAAGGAATTTTACAACATGAAAATTAATTAAAATTTTTATTGATAATCATTCATTCTTGACTGACCTGAGATTCGAACCCAGGCGGCTGGTTCCATGACATGTTTCGATCACAACCACTTGATCTCCTCAGATGGATTTGCCGTCTTACACTTGCAGCCATCGACGACTGCTGACGTCAATAGTCAAACATCAATCCTCAAACCAAATTGTATTTAAACCTTTGGTAGATCGGGTTCGAATCTCAGGTCAGTCAAGAATGAATGATTATCAATAACAATTTTAATTAATTTTCATGTTGTAAAATTCCTTTCTTCATAAAAATAATTTAATGAAAATTAAATTTGATGAACTTAAGCCTGATTAAAATATTAAAAATTTGGATTTAAAAAAAATTTATTTTGTAAATCAGAAAACCACAAAATTGATATTTTCTCAACTTTTTAGTATCCTTAAAAGAATTTATACAGGAAGATGTTTTTCGAGACAAAAGTTCTAGTTTAGGAGTTACAGGTCTTAAAAGTTTCAAAATACTTTCAGCCATATTCATAAAAAGTTCTTATTTCATGCTTTTGACTTATAAACCACTTATAAAAAATTTGTATTCATAAACGTACACTAACAGCTTTTTTACTATTAACTGTTTGTAGCGATTTTGTGTTTAAGTATGGCAACATTCTTTATATTTTGCTGCCATTTAATCGCTAGTGCTGCATGAAACTTCTATACGGTTCACATGATATTCTATATTTATTTTTTTATAATTTTTTTTTTAATTGTAGAACTTAAAAATTATTCTTGTCAATTAAAACTACATTTTATTTTAGTTTCTGACCAAAATCTTGCCGAAAGGTATCATAAACACATTTGTTTGAACCTTTTTTAAATATACGATTAGGAAGTATTCGAATAAAAAGTTTGTTTACTTAATAAACATCCCTATTATTATTATTAGTTTATTCTATTGTTTATTCTATTTTTGAACAATAATTTGTTGTTTTAAACAAAAAAAAAACAACTAGTTGCAACAATTTAATAAATAATTAAAAAGAGTATCTGCATTTGCCACTGAATATTCTTTTTTTCAAATAATTCATAACATTAAATTGGTTGCCTAAAATAAAAAAAAAATTAGTAAAATGTATTTAACATGTCCATATTAATAAATAAAACATTTTTTTCATAATTTTTTAACATATTTTACACAAATAATAACATAAAATGCAGACACTTATCAAAATGTCATTTAACTTTTGGTTTAAAAAAGGGCAAATCCAACAAAAAATAAAACCATAAATAGTTCAACAAAATAACCACAATACTAATTATTGTTAAATCTAAGGCATGAGCTCTATGTGTACATTTGTCCTTCAAGTTGTGCTGAAAAAGGTCAACAAGAAAAAGAAAGACAAAAATTAAAAAACAAAAATGTAATGTAACAGAAGTTAGGAAAAACATGTAAAATCAATTAAAATGGATAATCATTCAAAAAAGCAAATTTCGATCTACCAAAGGTTAAAATACAATTTGGTTTAAGGATTGATGTTTGACTATTGACGTCAGCAGTCGTCGATGGCTGCGAGTGTAAGACGGCAAATCCATCTGAGGAGATCAAGTGGTTGTGATCGAAACATGTCATGGTAACCAGCCGCCTTGGTTCGAATCTCAGGTCAGTTAAAAATGAATGATTATCAACAACAATTTTAATTAATTTTCATGTTGTAAAATTCCTTTCTTCATAAAAATAATTTAATGAAAATTGAATTTGATGAACTTGAGCCTAATTAAATATTAAAAATTTGAATTAAAAATTTTTTTTACTTTATGAATGGTTTATTAAAGGTTTAATAGACTATTTTTCGTTTATAATATACAACTTTAGCAATTTTTGTTTTAAAACGGTTGTTTATTAATCATTAACAAGTTTTTATGAATACGGCTGTTTATTTATAACTTTTTAGATTAAAACATCTTAAGTCAAACTTAAAAAGTTGAAAAAAATGTAGTTAATCATACGAATTTTCATTAAAACCCATATATTTCTTTAATTTTGGTTTATTTTATAACAATTATTTTTTCACCGACTTGTTTTAAAAACTTTTTTGGTATCTTATCTCGACTTAAGATGTTTTTTATTATAAAAAAAAAATAAGAAATCATCAGAAAAAACAGCATTAAAAGCAAGCAAGATGTCATTACACAACTTTTGTAAATCTTAAAACTGTTATCATGAACAGGAATAAGGCCAGCAACTGTGACACAAATAAACCAGAGCCTTAAAGCTATTTTCAGAAAAGTGTCCACATTAGTCGGATCTATCGCCTCAAATTAATTTTATATCCTTTATGTTTTTATTTTTTTGTAAGAACCAGCACTCATGGAATGCCATTTACTAATGCATTGGATTATGTTGAAACTAAGAAAATAAATTATGGAAAGGAGGATAGAGGGAGAAGTGTTTGTGAATATTCGCCTTGAACTTATTCATGTTGAAAGTAAGAGGGAAAACTTCAGCAGGAAGGCTTTTGCACATACAAGCATTCCGGCTAAACAAATTTTTCCTGTAATGCGTTGTACGATGCACTGGCCAATCGACCACAAAAGAATAAACTACATCCCATTGTAGTAACGATAAAACAGTCAAAAACAACCCACATTGCGACGGTGCTCAAGGGAATCAATAGAATTGGTTACCCTCCTGTCACTAATGATAACCTTCGCCCTTCCAAAATAGACTTTGAAGCACCGGGTCACGCAGGAGCGTTATATTCCATACGCGATCGGATATTGGTAGTATAAATACTAAGGAGATCAGCTGCAGTGAAGTTTATCTTACACCGTTTTAGAAAACCAAGGCACTTAAATCTTCTTTCAACACATTGAATATATGTGAGGAGCTCCTTGGATAAACTAACAAAAAAAAATTATTTAGGCCACTACCATGTGCAAACCCTTTTTGCACCTCACCATTCCGAGATTATGTCAAGGTCTCCACCAATCGTATCATTCATGTTCTGCCTTATAGCACCAACATCGGATACGCTTAGGCTTTAATACTAATCAACAAGGTTTTGGACTGGATCAACCAAATATCTGTCCTTGGGTATTTTTTGGAGGGCTGAATTCGAACCTGTAATTGATTTTTCTCTATCACGTCAGGTTTTCAATAGTTTATTTAAAACTCAATAAATTTTTAAAAGTGAATGGCGTTATTTGAACGTCGTTTTTATTTTGGTAGTTCGGTTTCAAGTATAAGAGTCCAGCAATAGTCTCCCAGCATGCTTTTGTTTCAAAATCCTTGACCAGTTCTTTCAATTTTCATTAAATCTTGGGCTCGCTCCTCTTGTTCGCGCTCACTGCACATTATTTTTTTTTTTTATTGTAAAAATTCTAATTGCGTATGAAGAGTATGCAAAACATTGTCGGTGTCCAAGGTTTATTCAAGTTTCTGACTGCAAACCCAAAGTAATGCATTACCCCTTTTGCCAACCAAATATTCACCCCCACACAAAGAAAAAATAGCTTGAAATAGTAACACACGATCTCCCTGACATGCTTAAACGCTACTGTTATAATGAAGATTTTGAATGAATGTGGGCTTCTTTCAAAATAATAATTGTTAAATTGTAGCGTCAGTATTGACTGTTTTACAGTATTGCCAGCATGCGATAAAAATTTAGACGTGAAGGAACAATTGTTTTCCCAGATTCGAATTCAGCGCACCCAGATTAGTTTAAAAACATGCTTCCTTTCTGCAGTCCATTTTTTCCAAATTTGTAGACCAGTGCAATAAAACGAATACGAATGGCAACAGTTGCTGTCATCTGCAAAAGAGAAGATAGAGTTAGAAGATCGACATAGGAGATCGTTAAGAAATATAAGAAATAAAGTAGGAGACAGAACGGAGCTTTGCGGCACCCCTGAATGAATCTTGAACTCGTTAGATGAAGTCCCATCTATAACAATTCGTATAGTGCGATCTCTGAGAAAGCTCGATATAAATCGAGAGAAATTATCCACAATTTTTCCGATAACAGGTCCAGTAAGTAACCAGTAACACGACCTCTGCGAAAGCCATACTAGCGGTTACTTAGTAGGTAGTTAGTTAGTTATGTCAATGTTAAAGTTATTTATTCTGAATTTAGTTAAGATACAAGAACTTAGGAAGGTTTAAGCGATTTTCGTTATTTGATCTTATATTTAAGGACCACTTTAAACAACATTTTTGACTTTTTAAATATTTTTCAAAACTTACCATACTTTTCATTACGTTGGTGTACAGTTTACATAATTTTTCCATAAAAGAAAAACTAAGGTCCCAATTGTGTAAAACACAACAATTTTAAAATTTTGTTGTTGCTTTCTACAGAAATTTGTATTGAATTTTTAAATTTTAAACGCTGCATATCTTGTGGCGTTAAAAATTTTAAAACGCTATAAGAATTTCTGTAGAAAATAACAACAAAATTATGAAATATTTTTGACTTTGTTGGTACTTTCAATGTAATTTTTGGCGTTGCGTTTTACACAAATAGGGCCTTAAATTTCATAATAAACACTTATCCGATTTAATCATGAAGAGTTAACGCCTAAAAGTCTGCTGCGTTATTTTACCTTAATTTAAAAAAAAAGGAAGTAAAGCTTGGCTCAGAACTTTTTTCGTTTGATCCAATGTTTTCGATTTCAATTCCAATATATTGTGCATTTAAATTAAAAACAAAACTCAATAAAACATAAATTTAGAAAGGCAATTACAGTAAAAAAGTTCCCTTTTCTGATCAAACATCCGTAAATTTTTAACTTTAAGAAGAAAATTAGTAAAATTTTGCCGTGACAGGAATATTTTTGCCATTGTACATAACAGAATAAAAAGTGTCAAAAATAAATGGTTGTTTAAAAATTTATCTCGATCAGCTCATCATGTCACCACTGTGCGCTTTTACGAATTGTCAATTTTATTCCTTTCGCTACCTCGACCGGCAGATCAGAGTATTTAGAGTTTGTTATACCGTAACATTCTGTACTAAAAATTTTGATAACATTGATAAAGATTGGTTTATAATTTACTGTAGTCCTTACCCAATAATATGTTAATGAATGAGAGTATCTTAAATTCGGCATAGCCGATTATAGCGTTCTTAATTGTTCTATTTATTTTTTAAACAAAGCTTTCGAACAAATTTTAATTATACATTTTCCAGGATTTTTTTTTTTCATTCTGCACTCTTGCATGTGATTGGAAAAACATGAGAATGCGTTTGTTTAAAATGAAAAAAAATGGTTGGATAATTTACTGTTTATGATGTTGAAACAAACGTTTTAATTGAAAACTTCATTTTCATTGAATCGATTAAATAGAGAGTATGGGGACTTAACATACATTGTGTTCACTTTAATTTATTTAACTGCAATTCATATTTTTGTTCAATTCAGCTTAAACTCAAATCATTGTCGAGTTCTCTTCAATTAAAACTTATGAAACTGTGAAATGTGTAAATATATTTTTCTTCCAAAACTATTTTTGTATTTTAAAAAATATAATGATACATTTAGGAATTGCTCATTAGTTTACAACATTTTGTGAGTACAAATTACAATATTGTTTATTTTATTCTTCTTTCCCAATTCGGTTCTTTATTTGCTCCGTTTTCCTCACACGAGCATTCATAGACTGAAGTAGTTCGAACAGTTTTTCTTGCAATTTTCAATCTATTGCCGATAAAAAGGAAATAATCATTGTTGAGGAAAAAACTGGGGTGGAGGTAGGTGTGTTTACTTACTAAAGATTGATTATTGTGGGTAATTGAAAGAGAAAAAAAAACAAATGAAACAGATTGGAAATCATGAAATAAAAATTCATAGCATTTTTTTATTGGAGCATCATATTCGATAATACATGAATGTAAAAATATTATGAAAAATATAAACAAATTAAAAAATATTAGTATGAAAAAAAAAATAAAAAAAGTTTGGCCGAGCCAAATTTTTGATACCCAGATGTATTAAATTACGTTTTCTCGAATTGCCTTTATATGAGGCCTATGCTCATATGTTTTCCAGTCTTATAAGACTTATTTATTACACATCAAATATTTCCTCGAGATTTGGATTTATATCGTATATTATACACTGCTCTTCACGAAATTTAGTTGTGCTATTTAATGGACCCAGACTTCAAATACAGGGTCCGCCAAATAACTTTTTTTTTTTGAAAATGCTATAAATTTCTTTTTTTTTGAAAGTGCAATCCTTCCGGCTAATAATGGAAAATAATTTCATTCAAATGGCTGCCTCGGCTGTCCATGCAGTGTGCAGCTGTTTTTTAGCCCAATGGCTTCACGAATATTGTCCTTTAAAGCGTCAATTGTCTCTGGCTTGTCGGCGTAGCACTTATCTTTGACGGCACCCCACAAATAATAGTCCAACGGTGTCAAATCGCTGCTCCGAGGTGGCCAAACGACATCAGCTCTGCGGCTGATAATGCGATCTTAAAAAACAGGGCGCAAAACATCGAGTGTAGCTTCGGCTGTGTGGCACGTAGCGCCTTCCTGTTGAAAATAAATGTTGCCAATATCCTCCTCTTCAACTTTTGTGAACAAAACTTCGTTCAACATGCCCGATAACGATCGCCATTGTATGTAACGGCCACTCCTTGACCATTTTCGAAGAAAAATGGCCCAATTATGCCTCTGGACCAAAATCCGCACCAAACAGTGACTAGTTTTGGGTGCAACGGCTTTTCAATGTATGCGTGCGGGTTTTCTGTGCCCCAAATGCGCCAATTTTGCTTGTTTACGTATCTGCCAAGATCAAAATAAGCTTCATCTGAAAAGATTATTTTTTTGGCAAAATCGGCATCTTCTGTAAGTCGATCGCAGGCCTACTTAGCGAAGCGAAAACGCATATTTCCCAGCGTTGTTAAAGCGTTTACACAACCATATTCGTTCAGCGGAAGGACAAAACTAATTATCTGTCAAATCAGACATGAGCTAAGTGTTACCATTTACGAAATAAGCACTTGTTGAAAAAAAACGTTAGATGGCGGACCCGTTAGCTTATGGAATCTCAAATGGACATTCAAAAAGTTTTACAAAGAATCCATCTTGTTGTGAAGTGTATGATAAATGTGAGGCATTATTTGAGAAGCGGTCAAGTCAAAAAATACTTTGCCGAAATTCTTCATAATTGGCATAGCTAAGAATGTATGTACCAAACTGTCACAGATGTACTTTAAGAAGCGTAAAATGTTGGACTGACCCCCTCAATTCTTACTTCCCGATATTATGTTAGAAGCTTTGTAAAATTTTCTTTAAGATAGGAAATATTCGTAGAACTTTCTACACAGAAAATATTAAATTAGTTGAACGCAACGTTCAGAAAAAGTCGAACTGAATGACATTTTAGCATTTAAAATTATATTTAAACGCGTATTTTGCTATTGACTACGCTAATTTCAGCTTGCAATAGTCCAAGCTATCGTTTGACTGAACGAAATATTGTAAAAGAAAAAGTTTTCTACTAAGAAATGGAACTCTACAATCAAAAAATTAATTCTTAACTGAACGAAAGTTAAGAAAAACAGAATGCAAAATTCAGTAAAATTGTTCTTGGATGTTGTAAAACGTTAGTGCCGGTTCACACAAGTCAAGTCAAGTCTTGAGCTTTTAAGAAACCCCTCTCTCCTAAATACTTAAGACTTGACGAGTCAAACTTGACGTGTGTGAACCGGCACTTACATTCAGCAACTATTAAAAAGAAACTTAAAACTTGAATATATACATACATACATGAGTATTATTTCACAAGCATGCTGCGGAATTAACGGTCTTATAATGTAAACCCAACAAACATTTACGAAGTAATGTTTCAAAATAAAAGTTATGTATTTAAAACAATTTAACATACATAAATCTTTAGCTTAACAATGGCCAGTATATATTTTTGTGTATACATACACATGTCTTTTACTTTTATTTTGAATATTAAATAGTTAAAAAATTATGAAATAATGCAGTGTAAGCCCACTGCATTGTAAAACATATAAGTTTCCCTTTGCTTTAAAAAATGTTCATTAGGCAATTCTTCGTATGTACAAAAAAAACAACAAGGGTTTATTTTGATAAAATGTCATTTATGTGTTTGCAGTTGAAGTAAATGGATAAAACTCATCAATTTCTGCTGCCAAAGTTGGAAGGTAAGTAATTATTAGGGACAGGATTTTCATGAAGTTAAAATCAAGTTTTATAGCGCATAAAACATACACTTAAAATAGAAAAATATGCGCTTTAAATTTAAAAAATATGCACTTTAAATTTTTCTTAACACATTTTTTAATCATAAACAAAACATAAAAATAACATAAGACCCCTAAAAATTCAGTCTCGTTAACGAAAATAAGGTACACCAAAAAAGCAGAAGTAAAATAAAACATAAAGTAAAACAATAATGTAAATTAAGTCACTTGTTAAATAGATATTTGAACCTTCATATAAAATTAATTAAGAACAATACTCATTTTCAACAACATTCATTTTCCACTACGCTGTCTCGCAAAAAATTTAGTTTCAGAGATAAATTCGTAATTTGAAGTCTTAAAATTATCCGAAATTTTATATTTGGTAAATTAGTTTTTCTTTTTTTGTACTGCATTACTTTCCCCTCATTGTTGATACTTCTCCTAATATGCGACTAAACGCGATGTGCTTTGCAAAATATTTTTTCCCCATTTTCTCCCAAAAATGCACCAAAAATATGCAAAAATATGCATTTAAAGCAAAATATGCAAAAATATGCACTAACAAATCGATGTCATTTTATTAAAAATTACTTGATTCGAAAAGATATTAAGTTTATGTTGATCTCAGACTGACGACAACAAATATGCATTTGCATAAAAATCCGGGCCTTGGTAATTATTTAATAATTACTGGTGATTTGATTTATTATTAATATAAAATAAAAATATGCGTTTGTTACAGAAGCTGGCATTGAAAATAAGCATCTTCAATACTTAAATGAAAGGGACTTAGCTGATGCCATAAAAAATTTTGCCGAGAGCAGAATTTAGAGAAAAACTTTTTAAGTAGAAAAACATTTAAATTATTATTTGTTCCTTACTTTAAGATTTGTCATTTCAGTCATTAAGTGAGTTGCTAGCGTCAACTGAGGCCGACATCAATATTAAACAATTTTACGCTAAAAGCGAATTATTGAATAGGGACAGATTGATTAACATTATATTGGAAAATGTGTCAACGTCAATAAAAAAAAATAACCACCATCGGATTTAAAAGTAATTGTCGACGAAATTTGCAAAGAGTTTCATGAAGAAGAACTAGTTTCCGTAAGTGACTGTTTAACCAAAATTAAAATGTACTTTAATAATACGTTTTTATTGAATTATGATTATTATTACTACACCCGCAGTGAAAAAAAGATCCAGGCGGCAAACTGTTCCACCGATACCACAATTATAAAGCGAAACATAGGAAAGTAGACGCCCTGTGTTTAGAAGAAACATCAGCGCAAATAAATATATTCATATATTTACTTATATACATATATTAAGCTGGTGAGGCCTAACTCCATTATTGAAAATAAAAATGCAAAATTTTTTATTTAATTTTTTCCCGACGTTTCGTGAATTTTATGTTCACTTCTAGACGACGATATTAAAAGTTTAAAGCAGCCCATGCACGGTACAATTCAAATGAGTCAGTTGCTGTCCAATTAAAAGCGTAGATGTAGTTTGACAGCTGTCGAGTTGTTTGAAGAAAAATCAAAAGATTTTTTTCAAAATTAATGTCAAAATTAATGTAAAGTAAGCCTCGTAACAGAAATATACTAACGAAAATTCTGATAGTGCATAGATTAATTATAAAAGCTATTGAGGATTGTAATTTGACTTAGAATTCGAATAATATAAAAAAACAAATTTTTATAATAAATTTTACCCAGATTAATTTTTTATTTTTTTTTTAACAAAATAAAAAAAATTTTGTCGTAACTGTACATAAGAAATCTAAATTATAAGCGCTTGCCCACAGCAGTCATACATATATATTTCTTTTAAATATTTAAAGACATATGACTTTACAACTTTATGACTACCTTGTGAATATCCCAATTATATTTAACACAGGTTGTTGTTTAAAACAAAAACATAAGCATTGAAAATATGAGTGAAGGCAAAAGCAATAGCTTATTCCTTCAACAATAAATTTCAGTTTCTCAATAGTTTGAAATGGGAATTTAGCATATTTGAAAGAAATCTTATCAAAAGCGAATCTATTCATGTACAGCTCTGATATATGTATGTATACATATTGTGTGTATGTTTGTCACCTATGGTCTCCTAAACCATTTATCCGATTTTCCTGAAATGTTCCTAATTATACGTAATACAATTTATAAATACTTGTAAAATTCCAAGAGGGCGTAGCACCTCCCATAAAAAGATACAATATAAATTACACAGTATTGATTCGGGACTCAATTCTGGTAATTGTTTGTGAAAGTAGACCAAAAAAGAAGAACTTCTGCATCATTAGTTTGGTCAAGGTGGCTCAATAAATAATTTAAAAATTAATTTGAAGTTAGTAAGTATTGTATAGGGGAATTTGTTACGTTTTAGGCTCTTTTGTTTGTCATAACTCGAGAACCATTAGTCCGAATAAGCTGAAACAAATTGAAAAAAATAAGAATTACAATTCCTTTAATCTGTTCATACAACGTTTCGCTACATAAGCAACAGTTCCGCAGTTATAAATAAATGTATGAAGAAAAAAAATATTTTTTTCCCAAAAAATTTAAATTTTTTTATTTTTAATTCATAAGCTTATTCGGAATAGTGGTTGTCGAGTTATGATAAACAGGAGAGCCTCCCATAGACAAAAATCAAAAAAAAATTTTAGTCTCAAAATGTGATAAAAGATATATTGATCGATAGATAACAACACAACTCATGAAAATTTTTTGGAATTGATTTCGTGTGACTCTCCTAGACTCCGCCAGAGGTCGCTAAATTCAGTCAAATTTAAGAAAGAATTAATGAATAAAAAAAAATGAATTGAATTGCTTCAAGAAAATAACTCTCAAAAATTCATTTTTTTAAAAAAGAGTTTAATGTTATTTTTTTGTGATCCTTGGTATGTTCAAAATTTGGCAATAATACAGTTTTTATTAAAAATATTAACTTAAGTTAGTTTTTATCGCTCAAAAAAAAATATATTTTTTTCAAAAAAATCCAAAAATTACAAAACTTTTTTTGAACTTTAAAAAAAATCATATAAAATCAGACATTGTTTTATTTCGTTTTTTTCTTAGCAAATAGTATTCTTAAAAGGACCGTAAAAAGATTAGTGCCGGTTTTTGACCGCAACTTAACAAAAAATGCACTTTAAATAGGTCTAATTTCACAAATTTTTTTAAAGTTTTTTTATTATAGAGCTAAAATGTTTAAGTAAAGTTACAAGCTATATGAAAAAACATTTAAAAAAGAAATACTGAGAAAATATAAAAGTCAAATTGTGCACCATACCCCTTAATCAGAGTGCGCTACAATTATGTAATTTTCAGCAGGATAAAGTAATACATTATATGCACACCTATTTTTGTGGTAGATCAATCCCAATAATTGTTTAAGTTTATAAACAAACAAAAATTGTAAAAAATTACAAATAATTCTTTTTTTTTAAACTTAGGGCCTATTTCACCAACAATATTTATATATCAATTTATGTTTAAAATTTGTTTTTCATGTAAAAAAAAAAAAAATTATATGAAAAAATTTATTTTAATATTAATTGATATTTAAAAAAATTGGTGAAATTGGGCATAAGTATCTATTAATAAATTAGTTTGTTATTAAAAAAAAAATAAAATTTTTTTACATAAATGTTCTACGTGCTTTATGACCAACCTTTTTATATTAAAAATTCAAAAGAAGTTAAAATTCAATTAGCCACTTCTGTCTTTCAAATGTAAGTTGAAATCAATATTTGCAAAAACAACATGCAACTTTGTTTTCTTGTTTTTGTTACTCTTGCGTTTGTTGTAGTATTTCCAACAACAATTACTAGTGAATTTGGCAAAATAGGAAAAATAGATCAGCTGTGCTATTTACGCCACCTGTAAAGTAATTTCACCTTGACTTGGGTTATATTTTTCTTTGCTTTGTTTTCATATTAAAATGCCGTTAATTTATATTTCAAATTAGAGATGAGAACGTGAAAAAACATTAAAATATAAAAAATAATTAAAGTATTTAAAGTTTAAACTGTGGTTATGGCAAATATTTTAAAAAATGCAGATATAGTTGATTGTTGGTTAACATCATCTTCGAGTAATAAGACATCAGTGATATGTATATAAATTTGTAAAACATAAAATACACGGCTAGTAGTTATGATGATACATAATTAAAATGTGTAAAAACTAAATTTAACAACATCTGTTATTGTGTAACTAAAATTGAAAATTGTTATTTTTGCAAGAGCATTTGAAGCGTTTTTAACTCATTTTTCATTTAATGATGTTTTTGTATTTTTCACATTAATAATCCGATTCTAAAATTCGGCACACATATATCTCTAACAAATATCAATTTCCATACCAAATTTTATTACGATTGGATAATTTTTGTAGGTACTATAGCATTTTTAAGAAAAAGGATATATGGCAGGACCTTGAGTTCTTGTTCAGATTTAAGTGAAAATTTGCACACACGTTGCTAGTTGTGTGTGTATTAGCGTGCCCATTTGTTTGTAGTTTTGTGGGCATTATTGAAGCTAAAATTACATTTTTACATTTCAGGACACATGGGAGGTAGGCGTGTCCTTGGACCGATTTGTCCAAAAATTCATATTTTTCTTAACTAAGCTATTTTATGCTAGTGAACCAAATTTCAAAAATTTCTGACAACTCCTTCTATTTATGTCCCTTCGTTATATGGGGACAAAGCACTGTGCAACGTGACAAATGCCCCTATACGATACTTACTAACTTCAAATTTATTTTTAATTGGCGAACTTAAAATTCGCCTGCGACTGTTTGGTAATAGATTAAAGTCGCAGGCGTATTTTAAATTCGCCAACCACCATAAGGGTTATTGATATTCAAGACTCTAAGATATATTACAATACAATTATGTACCTTCAAAATATTGAACTTGTTTTAGAAAAATCTAATTGGAAACCGTTCAATTCCTACGAAATATCACACCTCAATTTAACTGATGTAGAATTTGGTTTTCTTTATTAAATTTTTATTCAGCTTTAATAAAAAAAAAGATTATATCTTAAGATCCTAAACAATAATGACAAAGAATCGTCTTCTGAAATTATGTACATTCAAATTAACACAGGTTCATGTCAAGTCTGTAAATTAAATAAAAACAAAAAAAGGACTGATTGGCACAAGCAAATATGCGTTTACATATGGCAATGAGTGCTTTGATATACACGGAAGAAAATCAATGCCTAAAATTAGGAAAAAGTTTTACAAAGTGGCGTGAAATATTTTAAAAGAGTAAATAAAACCATGAACAGTTCCATTAACAAAACAACCACAAACAAATTGTAGTAAAAATATATATAAATTTAAAATACTTATTTGGATTAGAAGTAGTTTTGACCCATACAAATCTCCTGGCCAGGATGGCATCATATCTGCGGAACTGCAGATGGTATCAAGTATTACAGCTCCTCGGCTACTGGAGCTCATTACGGCACATCTACGCGCAGAAACGGTATTCAAAATAGAAGCATGGCTCTAAGTCACGACAAGCAGTAAGCTTTGGAGTACACTCAAGAGAGCATAATCTCAATTTATCGTGAAGACTTCCGAATTTCTGTAGTGTTTTCCAGACGGATATACTTGCGATTGACGAAGTTGTATAATGGGTGAGAGTATCTCCTGTGTCAATATGTATACCGATAGCCTTTCCTTCGTTATGGCCTTTGACAACATTATAGCGGATGAGTTTGCTAGACTTGAAACAACCTAACGGATTCCACGGGTCGCAGCAAACTCGAAATTCTGCGATCGACTATCTTTATTATTCATGTAAGATGGTCGGCGATTACTGCAATTATTATCTCGCATTGGTGACGGGCGCTTTCAAATTTATGACAGCTTCACAAAATAAACAGTATTCGGCAAAAGCACCAAATGAATCTTTCTGAAAAATCAATTTAACTCTTAAAAATGTCAATAACGTCCTATGATGGCTCGGACGAAATGCCGGCAGGTTACATGAAGAATGGACTGCATTTAGAAGTGGAGGTGCGGGCTACAGATCCAGAACATTTGGAAAGTATCCAGAAACCTTGATGATATTCCCACATTTAGGGAATAGAACTATTGCAAAAAAACTTTATAAATTGAAATTTGATTGTTTCCATTGAACACATTCGAAAAATAAAAGTGGTAAATGTAATAATTATAAAAAGAAATAATTCTCCTTATTCATAAAAACTAAAACAGGTTTATAAAATGTTTTTAAAATGTTTTCAAATTAAAAAGAGAAATAAATCTAATATAAATAAAATAATTTTCTATAAAGTAGTTTTTTTTATCTAATAACGGGGGTTAAATTTCAATTACTTCTTTAATCGAATCAATTAAAAATTTAATTGATAAAAATCGCACACTTTAATGGTTTCAATTAAAGATTTAATAGATAAAAATCACAAATAAGAATTAAATTTTTGATTGTATTAATTATCACATTGAACTGAAAATGAAAAGAAAAACAATTATTTTTTTAATTAGGTCAATTAACGAATTTTGTTAAAAACAAATTTAAACTCAATTATTTGATTAGTTGGGCCAATTAATAGATTTGTTAAAAACTTTATAAAAAAATAATTATCCTTTTAATTTATTTAATTAAAAACTTGTTTAAAGTTTCCGTTTAATTTCAATTAAACCTATTAATTGAAACTCAACAGTAAGAAAAGCTCAAACTTACAAATGTGTTAATTGTTATGATCAATTTGTTTGCAGGCGGCAAATCAGTAAATAATTTAACTAATAGTACAAATTTCTAACAAATACGTTAATTGAAGTTGGTTTTTCATTTTTTCTGTGCAGAAAACGCCAATTACGTAACCCAGGATATGGAGTGTATGGGTTGGCTTTGGGATTCAGTGCATATATTCAGTACTATAAAGACTAGAAAAATAAGTCAAAAAGATACAAATATGTAAACATCAAAAAAAACACTTCAAGCTTAATAAAAAAAACTTTACTCTTTTATTCTTCTTCGATTTTATTAAAAATGAATGAATGATTGTAATTTGACTTAGAATACACATTCGAATAATATAAAAATTTGTTACTATAAAATTTTAATTTTAAAACAATTTTACTGAATAACCTTAATGAAATTCCGACTGAATTTACTTTAAATATCTCCACAAGATATGACCGTTCAATATGGCCTTCAAACAACGATTCTACATCAAAAATTATTCTTAAGTTTTAAGCAAACAAACTTTCGAACATACATACGAATTTAAATAAAATGAAAATGTACTACTTGTTGATAGTGGCGCCTAAAGTTGTCAACTCCACTCAGTCACAACAGATATCAGGGATGGGTTTAGTTATTTTAAAAAACGTGAGCTTTAACTCAAAAAAATCCTACTAGCCCATATGGAATGGGAGCTATTGTGGCAAAACAACTACTTTGGGAACAAAACTAAGTAGTTCGTCTTTAACTCTTACGTTTATAAACCAATTTTGTAATTTTCATAAACAGTTTTCTAGTACAAGTGAAAAAAAATAAGTTCATAAATTCTAAGAAAACTTTAAAAAGTTACGGTTAATAGGCAAACATTAGAGATAAATGAGTAAAATCATGGCAGTTATAATTTTCTGCTCCTATCTGTGATATAAATATATATACCAACCTAGTCCCTGTCTAATCTGGGATCCTCGCATAACTAATTTTTACAAATAGACGGTCAAACGAACATCGTTAAATCAACTTTACTTCCTTTCTTCCCAGAATATAAATGTGTACTTTATAGTGTAAAAATATGTTTGGACTCCCAAAGAAAAAATATGAATTGCTTAAAAAAGTCTCAAGTTTTAATGTGCGGTTTCCACAAAGCAATCCAGCGGTAATTATTGAAAGAACCGCAAGTGGCAGGCCTTTTGTATGGCGTCTATACTCCTTGCTAAAAGATTCACTTCATATGATATCCTGCCTTCTGAAGTATACCTTTCAGAAGGAATTAATTTATTTTTGAAAGACCTTCCAAAATATTTAGTACACATTCGCTACTCCCTTCTGTAAGAAGAGAGAAAGAAAGTTGTTCACTTTTATTTTTTATTTTTTATTTTTTTAGTGGCCCTCTTTGCACCCTCCTTTGGAAAGGGAAAAAAGTTGTTCTTCAAGGGGGTGTGAAAGGGCTCGCTCTAATGACAACCTGTGTAAAAAAACAATAAGTATGGAATGCGGCGTGGAGGACTTGTGTTTGCTAAATAAGACCTTCTATTAGGCCCTTATCTTGTTACCGCTAGCAAGTGATTTAACGTGAAGCTAAATTTATTAAAAAAGCCTTTTTTAGTGCTTTTCATATAAATTATTTTACCCGTTTAATCACTAATATTGTGGAAACCGCACATAAATGTTTTTATAATAAAAACGCTGTTGCTTCTTTTTTTAAATTTGTAATTAAAAAACAAATGCAATATAATGTTCCTTCTAGTAAATTTTAATTAGTATAATTTTTTATAATTTATCAAAAATGTTTAGATTTAGTAATGCATTTTACTTTTATTTATGTAGAACGCACAAACGCTGATATTCAAAAAATAATAATAAAAGACTTGTGATAAAATTTTCGCCACACTCAAAGGAAAAATCAATCCATCCGTAATCAAATCAATCTGAAGCAGTATTAACAAAACTGTGAGTACGGATTTTCTTGAATGAAGTACAGAAACATTGATTCAAGTATCCATATTCAATCCCGAATTCGTACTTGAAATAATAGGAAAATGAGATTGATTTAAGAAAAACTTAGATTGAACCAATCTCAAAATACGCTTGATGTAAGAATTACAAAGTAGATTTAATTCCAGATTTTTACTTGAAATAAACCAAAAGTGAAATTTAAAAGGAGAATTTATTATGATTGATGATGTACTTACCCGTTTTACACCAAACAGAATTTCAATTAAAAACTTCAAAACTAAGTGTTCATATTCAACCGTAAATATAAACTAAATTAAAGCTCTTCCTTTCAATTTAAGTTTTTTTTTACATGAAAATAATGTGTTTTCGTCTTCTTCTGTTGTTCTTGTTGTTTCTACACACAACAAACAAGTCGTTTTAAGCTTCTTGTGTGGTGTTGTTGTAGTAGTCTACAACAAACCTTGACAAGTTAAATAAGATTTAAACGCTCACTTTGTAATTTTAATTTATCCTGAATGTTTTTCTTTCGGTGTATGTTTTCCGAACGGAAAGACAAAATAATAATATTGTGCATCCCCATATACGATGTTGATTATACAAATAAATAATTAAATTAAATAAAGAAGCGAAAAAACCCCATTATTCAAACACATTTCCTATACATTAAATTATATTAAAAAATACACAGATGTGCTGTTTTAAAACCCAAATTAAATTATGTACTTAAGTATTTTAAAAAAAGAATTAAACAAATACATTTCAACAATCTTGTGATATGTTCGCATGTGTAGTTTCACAAAACATTTCTTTCATAAATTTTTTTTTTTTTTATTTCTGTCTGCTTTTTGTTTAGCACAATTCATATCAAAACAGTGTCAACATAAATCAAATTTATTACTGACAAGAGTTGCAAGAAAAAAAAAACACTGCACAATAGCAAAAAAGCACGAATTTAGAAATTTTGTATTTTATTTTTTTTATTTTATATTTTTAAGAGAGAATATTTTGCTATTTTATGAAGCACATTTTTCTATTTTAAAATTTAAAATTTAAAACGCCCTCTGGACTTCACTAAAACCATTCACAGTTATCTAAAGTGTATGTACGTTTATATTTTGACAATGTATGGGAACATATCGCTCATTTGCTGAAACATCGTCATAACTAAAAAATATTAGAAATATTAAAAAAAAAAGAAGAATGAAAAATTATCAATAAATTTTAATTAATTTCATGTTGCAAAATTCCTTTTTCATTAAAATAAATTATTCATTTAAAATCAAGTTTGATGAACTTTGGCCTAATTCAAAATATCAAAATTTGGATTCAAAACCATAAACAGTTCAACAAAACTAACTACATTACTAATTATTTAAAAATAATAGTTCAACAGCAAACGACCATAAAGATTTAAATTTACACACAGCATAATGGAAAAAGAAAACTTATTCGTCTCTCAAGAGACGAGGTTTGCATTATCTTCATATGAAATTATAAACACTACGTCAAGTTTTCATTAGTGATTTTAAGTCAGAATTTGCGATTTTTGACTTATGACGTTGCTGCGGCAAATATACAATTTATAAATTCAAAAGCTTTAACTAATATGCATGTGGCAGTGTAAATAAAACTGAACTAGCAAAATAAAATAAAGTGATTTGTTTTTATTTTTGTTTTTTCTTTAACCGCTTACAACTACATTTAGAGTTGATAAAAAATCAACCAATTTTAGTTGGGACTGTAAGAAAAGATAAACTCACTGTTTATTATTGTTGTTTTTTTATTTATCTTTGATATTGTTACAGGTAAAACTTGGGCTTATAATTCGTATTCGCTTAACAGTTTTATTTGTAAAATATCTTTAGTTTTTTAAAAACTTTGGATGACGTTTCCTGACGACCTGGCCTAAGCAACCAGTGAAATGCGCATAGGAATAGCAATAGTTTCTCAATATTATGAAGTGGGAATTAAGCACATTTAACCGAAAGCTTTAAAGTTTTAATTATCTTTTAAGAAGGGATGTGATTTCTATGCAAATGCATGTTTTTTGTCGAAAGCCTAAGATCCGATGTCGACCAATTATCTTTCCGATTCATTAAATTCGCGTTAAAATGGAATCGATTTGTTTTTGCATATTAATGCATATTTTGATGAAAATTAATATGTTTCTATAAATTGGTTTTAAATGCATATTTTTGCATATTTTAAAATGTTTAAGGAATATGCATACATAAATTTTTAAAATTTCCTTATTATAAAAAAAGTTCTTCACAAAAAAGTTTTTTTGGAGCTCTACTTAAAATACAAGTTTTTAAAGATTTCGATCCTTCCATTTTTTACGGATTCAGCACTTTACATGATTAAGGCTACCAATTGTCTTCAAATATCGTATCCAAAACTTTAACATGTTGGTTACTTGCTTGGCACATGAGTTACACCGAGTTGCAGAGGAAATTAGAAGCCATTTCGATAATATTGATTTATAGCTTCCATATAGGAAACAAATATTTTTCAAGACTTTTTATGAGTTGGAAATTTTTATAATAATAAAAATGTATCCGTTGGTACTCTTACCACCTCAGCCAGTACTATCAAGATAGTGAAGCTGGCTAATGAAATGTGCATAGAAACAAGCTTTCCCTCAACAATAAATTTCAGTTTCTTTATCAAAATCAAATATTGGGTATTTAGCACGTCATTGAGAAATATTATTGATTGTAGTTTAAACATAGCGATTTTTCATTAATTTTACATTTTTAATAAATTTACAAAAAAAAATGTTTTTTTTGTTTATTAAATATGTCCTGAAAATAAACTAATGCCCGTTTTCACAACTTACTTATAGCTAAAAGTACACTTACAATATTCTGTACGTAAAATTAACTGAAATTGTAATATAAAATAAATGAAAGTTCAATTAAAAACCGGTCTATCTATTTTTCATTTATTTTTAACAAAAAGTTCATTTAATTTTTACTGTCAAAAATTCAACACCATATTTCGTAAAATCAAATAAATATTCAGTTATTTTGTAAAATTTTATTGTCAAAAATTTAACACCATATTCAGTAAAAACGATTTAATATTCAGTTATTTATTAAAATATTACTGTCAAAAAATTGAAAAATATTCAGTTATTTTATTAAATTTTCGTTTACTCCACAAAAGAGCCGAATTTCTAAAAAATACCAGACAGACACCTGTCCGCTTGTTTTTCTTATAAGCGAGAGAGGGAGAATATTTTAATTTACTTATCCAGTTACACACGTTTGTTTTACTTTTGTTGTACTGACCATTATAAGACACCAGCAACATGACCGATATGGCTTCGCAATTATTTTACTTTTAATATTTGATGTATTTAATTAAATTATTTTAACAAATAGAAAATGGGAATTGCTTACAGAAAACAAGCAATTCATTTTTTATAGATAAGTAAAAATTAATTTTTGGTAGTAAAATTATATAAAATAACTGAATATTTAATTGTTTTTACTGAATATGGTGTTGAATTTTTGACAGTAAAATTTTATAAAATAACTGCATATTTATTTGTTTTTACGGAATATGTAGTTAATTTTTTGACAATTAATTTATAAAAGATAACTGAATATTGATTTGTTTTTACGGAATTCGCGGTTGAATTTTTGACAGTAAAAGTTAAATGAACTTTTCGTTGCTTTAAATTACATTTTTATTTACTTTAACATAAAGAAGAATTTAACTCAATCAACGGACAATATTAACTGCAACTGAAAATCCGTATTAATATGCACTTAGTTTTTTGAATAACTGTTAGAATCAGTTAAAAATAAATTTGCTTGGAATTTTAAATGTTTATTTATTTAAAAATTACTGAACGGAATATTTCGTAAATAAACTACAGTCCGTTACTTTAATAATATTGTGAGTGTACGGATGAGTATTAATTCGTATTGTCAGTATATAGATATCAAGTATACGCTCTGTAATATTATTTAAAACTATCATGTGTCGAGTGTGCCTTATTTTTCTCAAGTTACAGCTGTTTAATATATTTAAGCAAAAATGAATGTTAAAACAAGCAAAAAACATTTATGTCTTTTAAGAAAACCCAACCAAAAACCAAACTGTGAGTTCTAAATTTCACACCTGTGCTAGCAACTTTTTGAATTAAATTATTCATATTTATAAGAATCAACTCTTTGTTGGTATAAATACGAATGTACGTAAAAGAAAACACATTAACCAGAAGAAAAATATGTATGTTCATACATGTCGTTGGTCTCATGTAGAAAGGCCTAACGTGGTTTTTTTCAAAATTAAATTTTTTAGTGCTCACACAAATAAACCTTGTAACAAAACATTAATGCATCAGCGACAAAAATAACGGTGTTACAAGCAACCGGCAATTGTTCATTTTGATACATACGGATTCTATTATGTTTTTAAATTTTCCCGTAATGTTTCTGTTAGGTGAGTTAGGGCCTTTCTACATGAGACCAACGATGTATTTATATTCATCTTCTTTCGTACATTCATACATGTATAGAACAATCAAAAACCAACATCATATTGTCAGTGTTTTTTTTTTTTTTTTTGCTGGGCTGCTCTCACCTTCTCATTGAAGTTTTTTTTCTTTTGCTTTTGCTTTTTTTTTTTGGTGCTTAACTTGGTTTTTTTACATTACATTCTATTTTTGTGTTAAAAAGACCGCTGAGATAAAACAACAGAAACCCAAGAACTGTGTTAATCACATTTATTTTCATATGAATGAATGGCTGTACGTGGTTGCATGCAGTTTGCATTCCTTTTTAAAAATCTTTCAAAAAACATAGACTTGAAATGTTTTATGTTGCTACACCATCAAAAGAATAACACAAATCTGTCTCAATTTAAAAAAAAAATATAAATTCTATTTAAACAGTATAATTTAATAAATATAAAAGAGTTTAAATAAATATCGTTAGGATGGTTTTGAATACTGCTACTAAGTCTAAGAAAATTTATCTTTAACCATCTTTAAGAATAAATATTGAAATATTTATTGGTTTTAAAAGGATTTTTCACTAAGCACTTTCTATCTTCAGATTAAAATTGGGTTGGCTGGGTTACACTCATCCGAAATGTCACATTTGCCATTATCATAGCGCAAAAGTCAGGCTAAAAATTGATCAAGAACATGGGATATATGGGTTTTTAATACCGCTGTAGATTATGGCTTATTTGCATGTAAATGAGATTAAAAAAACACCCCACAAGAAAATGCTTAACGGTGTCAAATCGAATGATATCGTAGGCGACTTCACAATACTACCACGTGAGATGGCCATGACCTCAAATCGCTCGTTCCGAATGTGTCATGTTCTGTGCCATTTAAAACCACATGTCGTAGGTTTCCATGTCATTAAATTAAGGCCAAAAGAATTTGATAATCAGTTTCTATAGCGCATGTCGTTGACCATGATAGTCGCATGCCTAAAATTCGCACCAAAGAGTGACTTTCGGGAGGCAATGTCTGGAGATTTATATCGGCAAGTTTGTTTGTTATCGTAGAAATGGACCTTACAATTTGAATCAGTTTCAATTGTATCGTGTTACTGAAGTCTTTATTCATGCTAATAAACTTTACTAAATAAATGGCAGCCAATTGGCAAATGTAGCCTAAAAGATATGGCTGCTAATATCTTTCAAAATGAGTAAGTCTCTTCTGACATACCCTCTACAACACTTTACACAAATTACATTAGCTCTAAAGAGGCAGAGACTACTTGTATTTTGTATGGAGGTTTTTTTGTGGCTGATACAACCGAACTCTCGAGCCTGGCTGGGAATACTTTTTTTCTTATGTAGTTTCATGGCTACAGCAAGAACATAATGCAGGGCCTGTTTAGGCCCTGGTGGTACAAAAAGGACTAAAAATTTCTAAACAAAGATTGACACGCCCACAGATATAAAAAAATTTATATCTCTAAACTTTTCCACTCATAAAAAAATTAGGAGAGCCTGTTGATTCTATCTAATTCAAATATTAGGAGAAAGTTCAAAATTGCATCGCCAAGCCCAGATAGCAGCTTAAGGGTTAAAAATGCATAAATTAGAAATTTCTTTAAATCGTGGATGGGTATTTTCAAAATGAAGCTTCATTCCTAAAATATGCTGCACTTTTTGAAATATGAATACAATTTTTAGAACACCAGACGTATACTTAATGCAAGTGATCAGCGTTTGCTACGCATACGCATTAAAGACCTGCACGAGTGTATCAGTAAGTATTGTTGAAACAGATACACCAGATATTTATCTATTACTACTGATATAAATGAGAGAATGAGTGTAACTGATATTGTATGGTTTTGCTTTTGCCCACTCACCATATCTTAAAAACCAAAACAGTTGCTTATGGTTTTGGATTGAGTATGACATAACATTTTTTTTTACTTAAAAATATCTGTTGTCACCATAAGTATTTCTACAATATCTGTGGTTATCTGTTGTATTTTAAAATATTGTTGGCGAGTTGATGAAAATAAGAAAGTTTATAAAAACTTGTATACGATCTCAACCAGGGGTGCCAGATGGTTTTGGTAAGAAATCGGCATATTTTCAAAAACAAATCAGAAATTAAATTAAATAAAAAAATCGGTAAATTACTATTACGATTTTAAACACAATAAAACATTGACAAAAATAAAAAAGCAAAACAATTAAATATTACCTAATGCTTTACAAAAATTAATAAAATTAAACTTTTTAGAAATAAATTTTAGTTAATTAAAAAATCGCAAGGACCGTAAATAAGAGTTATCCATAAAATTTTAGCTTAAAAACGGGGTCAACCAATAGGTTTGTTCTAAAGTTCTCTTTAAGAACATATGGTGATCTAGAAAAAAAATCTCAACTCCACAGTTAAAAATCATTTTTCAACAAAAAAATAAAAGTTTGGATGAACTCTTAAAAAGAGAGTTTTATTTCGCAATCATAAAATATTCGCCCTAAAATAGAAATCACACCATCAACAAATACAACACTTTTAAGGATTTTAATTTTTACGTCTAAACACTCATTATGTTTTTCTTCTCTTTTTTTATTTTTACGTTGAAATTGTAGTGATCTGACCAGCGCTTTGGTTGTTAATGTACAATAAATTAGTTTAATAAAATGCTGGTTAAAATCAAACTCCTGAAATGAGTTTTATTTTTTGACGGCTGAATAAAATTCTCGTTTTAACAGTTTTACTCGATGTTTTATTCCTCAACTGAGTTTTAATTTATGACGGCTTAATAAAACTCTCTTTTTAATAGTTAAATTTTACCTTTTTTTACGTTGAAAAATAACTGTTTTATATGGACTTGTTTGTTTTTAAATCAAAAAATAACTCAGGGACTGAAAATAATTACTGCATATTATTATTTTTTGTAAAGGTAACGAGAAATATTCCTTTATTTTCAATTGGGAATATTTAACCATTATCGTTATATATATTTTATTTTGTTTGTGGTAACCAATGAAAGTAAAATTTATTTTTTTTGGTTAATGATAACCAAATTGGTTACAAATATCTATTGGAAAAAAAATATATTTTTCTGGTTATATTTTTTTATTTTTTGGATACAAATATCCAACCTCCTCCATTTTCGAAATAACGGTATATCTCTAAAACCAGAGCCAATCTAAAAAAACGGCGAGTACCACTGGATTAAGTGTAGCCGAATTATTATTTTAAAACGCCATGTGCCCGGCTTGTCTGTTTTTCCAACTAGCGTAGTGTAATTTATATAAAACAAACCAAAAATTACCGTGTTGTAAGTATTTCTCAAAAAATATGCACTTTGATAATTAAGAGGAAAATATCGCCAAAATGCCTAAAAATCGTGAAATATGGCCTGATAACAACGATTCTCGCTTGTGTTGCTGTTGTTGCTCGGCAATTTGTACTGCCACAGCACAGCACAACACACAGTGCGTGTGTGTGCGACATGTCTGGTTTTTTGTTGGCTTTTTGTTATGTATACCCTCCGCCACAACTAGCTGGGTATACTTAGTTTGTCATATTTGTAACCAAAAAATAATTTACTAATTTAATTTAATTGTTTTAATGGTTGTTTGTAACCAAATTAATTTATAATTTGTTAAAATGGTTATTTGTAACCAAAAAATTAATATTTGGTTTAATAGTTGTTTGTAACCAAAAAAATTTTTTAGGTGAATTAATGGTTATTTATGAAGGTATAACCAAAAAAAATATATTTTTCTTTAATTGGTTACGATAACCAGAATAAAATATATATATTAAATAATAATTGTAATTTTTAACCTTTACCTATAATTAATCAATATTAATGGTTATATTTATATGATGTTTTGTCGTTTCCTTTAAAGGGTCCCTGGATAAAATTGTTTTGCTATAAAATCGTTAGTCATTTATTAAGAAAAAAACAAAAATCTAAAATGATGCCGCTTACGTTATTTTCGCGGTTAGGGCTCAAATTTAACTGTTAGTCGAACAATTCTTTTCAAAATAAAAATATTTCAAAACGTTAATATGAATTTTCTATTTTTTTCTACATAATACGGTTATATTAAATAAAAAACCTAAGGTATAACTTATTAAATTTTCGAGCTTAAGGGTTGTTTTTGATATAAAATTTATTTAAATCAATATTTCAGCACTCCTTTGAGTGTCTTCTTCAGGGGTTTTTTCTTGATTGTTTGCTATTTTTTTTAAATTTCGGTGCGTTTTTTAATTTTTCTAACCCAATAATTATACTTACTGTAACATTTGCCTTTATGTATGTAGGTTATTTCCACATAAAATGTAGCATACTTCTTTTTTAATGTTTTCAAATGTTTAAATATTTAAGAAAATGCTTTAAACGAAAAAAATAGTTTTGGTTGGTAAAAACCCAAGTTTTTTTTACAAAAACAAATTACATGTGTTCAGTTCTTTCAGTAATTTTTTTTTACAATAATTTTTGTCTACATGTCTATTTAACAAAATAACCATAGGCATCAAAGAATTTAAGAAAAAAAATATTACCGCTACTAAAATCTTCAAAAATGTTTGCTTTAAAAAAAGCAGCATACACATTTTTACAAGAACAAATCATGTACGCAGCAGACACAAAGGCTAATCGTGCTGCTCATCAAGAAAGATTGCAAGCGCTTCCACTTGTATTTTCGTCGTAGGTATAATACGTAACTTGTAGTGTTGTTGTTGCTTGGCAATTTGTACGACCATAGTACAAGCAGCCTGTGGATTTTGTTTTTGTAAAATTTTTTGTTTGGCTTTTTTTTCGCTCGTAATACATTCACGCTCTTTTTCGTTGAAAAATAATTGAAAATAACGGCATCGTACAATAAGTAACTTATTGTATTCCATCAGTATCCACTAGTATCTGCTTTTGCGAAACAGATATTAACAGATATGATACTCTCTTTCGCTTTTGTATCAACTTACATCCACTCTTTTACAAATCATATCAATATCAACTCATATCAGAAACACAAGAGCACTCATCCATACGCATCCACTTTAGAAAAAACACAGAAACAGATATAAACAGATACATCTGTGCAGGTCTTTAATACGCATATGGGTACCAACAAATTTTTCTAGATCTATGGCTGGAAATATTATGTGAAACCTTCATATGATTGTGAAATATTTGTATGAATATACGTTATTATTTCAATCATACTATCTTTGCAGTAACAATAACATAATTCTTGGAGTATGTATATTTTTTTTCAATATGAGCCAACTGTAGTCCCTCAAAAGCCTACTGTGAGAAAAATTCTTAAAAAACAATAATTATAATTGTGGCTATTTTTTACTGTTTGTGGTTTTTAATCCAAATTTTTGTATTTTAGTCAGGCTAAAATTCATCAAATTTAATTTTTATTAAATTGTTTATATTCATAAGTTAATTTTATAACATGCAATGAATTAAAATTTATGAATAATTTTTTATGCCTGACTCTCTGCCAAGATATCTTCTTAAAGTCCAAAGTACATTTTTATTTTTTTTTTTGTCTTTTTGTCTTTTTTTCGTTAACCTTTTCAGCACAACTTGTAGGACATCTGGTGCGTTAGCTATTTGACAATAAGTTGTGTTGTGCTTATTTTACTTTAATCAAAATTTTTAGATTTGAATCAGATTAAATTTCGTCAAATATCATTTTCATGAAATTATTTTTATTAAGAAAGTAAGTTTACAACATGAAATGAATTAAAATTTATAGATAACTAGCTTATCCTATGGGAGGTCTTTCCCCCCTGCCCCTACCCGCTTTATTTTTCTTTTCAAAAGTGTAGTATACCATAAGAGTGACTTCTAGGGTGATCGATTATTCGACTTTTTTCAATAACCGGTTTTCGAATAGTCCGAATAGTTGCTATTTGAAAAAAACCGGGTTTCGGTTAAGCATTTTACAAATAACCGGTTAACCGGTTTTAATTCGAATACATAAAAATACAAAAATCAAATTAGTATTTGTAATAAAAAGTTAATTAGAATAAAAACAAAACAATTCACGAAGGTAAGGAACCAACAAAATAAATATATAGAGCAATTCCATATGAAAACGATCAAAATTGGCAAATTTTTGGACTACCCCTCTCCGATTTTAAAATAAATAGTCTCAATCGATTGCCCAGCAAAAAATAATGTACCTACATTTTTTTTTTTTTTTTATAGTGACTGGTTTAGTGGTGGTGTACACCACTGTCATGTGACAAAATTGAAGAATTCTTCATAAGGGACCTCATTGAAAGTTGTTTTAAAAAAAAACTACTAAAGCGATCGCAACGAGTGATAGCTCGTTGGAAAGGTATTGAATCAGGCTTTAATTGAAAAATAAAATTTTCCTAAATTTTCTTAGAAATTTACCTTTAAATTTTCCCATGAAAATTAAATTTTCCGATTTTCCACAGAAGCTCCTAAATTTTCCGGCAAATTTTTTTTTTTTGGATTAATCATAATTTTTGCTTTAAGAATCAGCAATAAAAAAATGGGCCCCGACTCCTTGTCTTGGCATCATTATAAAATTAAAGTAACTTTAAATTTAGCACGTCGGCAGACGAAGAGTACCGCTTTACATTAATTGACATATCAGAAATATTTGGCATGAAGCAATGAAACATTTGCGTTCCAGTTATAGTTTTGACATTATTATATCTGTTTTGAATTCGTCGCTCCATGGCATCGTGTTCTTTTTGAGTGCATAAAACTGTGTTAATGGCAATTTCCTTGCTTTGAATCCACGAAAACAAATGTTGTACATTTAAGATCTGGTCAGTATATGGTCTTTGCAAACTTGCCTTAGTCGCCATGCGTTTTAGGGTTCCCCCTAACGCATCGCATGGGCCCTTACCGTGGGACGTCGCGAAAAAGTGCCACTCGACCTTGCAGTTTTGTTCTTCTTCAATTATGCAAAGATTGTACAAATTTTTTTTATTCTTGTACTGAGATGCCGCGCCGTCTGAGAAAAACGTTACTTTGTCGATTGCATCGAATTTTGATCTTAAGAGTTCAAACAGTTTCATTTGAAATAAATAAACGGACACATAATTATGAGCTAAACTCTCCGCGACAACAACAAGGCTTACGGTCTGTAGTTCGTTATCTTCGTTTTTGAAATAAATGCAAATTTCATCCTGAACGAGAAAAGTGTAATTCTCGGCAAAGTCGCTTATCACAATGAATTCATTTTGGGCTAATTTCTCCTTACTTTCCTTTAGAAATTTCGATTGCATCTCGGATATGAAATGGTGCGCCTTCAGTTCATTCAACTTGAATCCGAATTCCTCGATGAATTCCGGAATGTGCTTTACCACGGTCTCAAGGGAACATCTGCCACTGCTAATTATCCACTGTTTGAAATGCACCTCCTGAATTAACAGCTGTTCAAACATTTCCGCCAAATATTGCTCTAGCTCGTCAATCTTCGGACAATTGTCGCATTTAGACAGATGACAATTTTCCGTGGGGTATGCGCACAACGACTTCGACAGGAGGTCCCTATATGTTTCAATTTCACCGTGAAATACTTTCAATTTCTTGCATGGAAAGAAAATTAATTTGATGTTTTGATGAAACATGCAAACGCAGACTGAATGCGTTCCGTGCCTGTCTAATGCCAGCACGCATTCTTTTGGTCGTAGGATGGCAAACTTAGAAAATCCCACTTTTTCTGCTGGGTATTTCTCATTGAACTGATGGTATGCTTCGGATAGATTACATAATAATAATCTGCGCTGCTTGTGTACTTTTTCTCCATCTTCACGTGTGATAATATAGTCACGTGTACCTGGGCAGGCACGGCTGTTGTCATCATTGCAGTAAAAATCTTGAATCAATTTCACCGTTGCTTCGCTGAGGGTCCTTGAGCCAAATTTCTTGGTGGGAGTCGCTAATATGCCCTTCTGTCGAACTTATTCTTTGCTTCTTCTCGCGATGTAAAAAGATGTTTGAAACTGTTCAGAAATCTTGCGTATAGACCATGATTGAGGCAGCACAGGTAAAATGAGATATTTCTCCGGAAAAGTGGTCGCTAAATTGAATTTTCTTTTCAACTGCTCAATCATTTGTTTGCCGTCATCAACGTCATCTGCTTGACTGCATTCGTTATCAGAGCCTTGATCAAATATTGTCGCGATTGCACTCATAACCTTGCCTTTTTTCTCTTTCCTGTATGTTTCACTTCGCAACTTTCTTTTTCTAATAGGCGTTTCACCTTAAGTGGTAATAGCCTCATTCAAAGGACTCAAAGACATATTGACCATCGGAATGTCTGCCTCACTATCAGATGAAACATTTTGTTCACTTGTCATTTCACTCTCGGATTGTGGCTGCATTTGTTTCAATGCATTTGCTTGTTGAGACAAATCGATTTTACACTTGGGGCAAATGAATTCTGCTTCTTCACCGTATTGTATATTTAATTCATTCATGTATCGCTTCGAAACACCAGTTAATTTTAATACTTTTATCTTTTTCGAACGATGTCCACTCTTGTTAAACGGATTGCAGAAAAATTTATTCATTTTACTTTAAATTGTCTTTACAGCTTCACTCTTTACTTTACAAAAAAAAACTTTAACACTTTCACGTTTAGTATTCAACTGAAATTTGGATCAGAGTGTGTGAAGTATTTATATTTATTTTTTGGTAAAAAATAGGTAAAAAAATAAGCGATATTTGCTTTTCTTTAATAGGAAAATTTGCGTGAACTACTGGTCATAAAATGTTTTTTAAAGAGGGACTTAATTGGTTACTGCCAATAAGCCGACCACAAGTCATAAAATGTTTTGCAAATTTTTTAAATTACCAGGTAATAAATATTTCGCCATATTTATGGAAAATCCGTGTTTTATGACTTGTTTCTGCACGTATCATTTTAGGCGAAATATTTATTACCTGGTAATTTAAAAAATGTACAAAACATTTTATGACCTGTAGCCTCAGTCGGGTTTGGTGCGCCATTACATTTTTAATAAATATTGTAATTAAGTATAAGCAGCAAAATAAGAAAGATATTTTCTTCATAAATGTATTTTTAACTGTAAAATAATTTTTAAAATGTATTTTTAACAAGGTGGTCTCTTAAATGCTCTTCTCCTGTCCAAACAAGGAGTCGGGGCCCATTTTTTTATTGCTGATTCTTAAAGCAAAAATTATGAGGAATCCAAAAAAAAAAAATTTGCCGGAAAATTTAGGAGCTTCTGTGGAAAATCGAAAAATTTAATTTTCATGGGAAAATTTAAAGGTAAATTTCTAAGAAAAATTAGGAAAATTTTATTTTTCAATTAAAGCCTGATTCAATACCTTTCCAACGAGCTATCACTCGTTGCGATCGCTTTAGTAGTTTTTTTTTAAAACAACTTTCAATGAGGTCCCTTATGAAGAATTCTTCAATTTTGTCACATGACAGGGGTCGTCCAAAAGGTGATCGCTTTCATATGGAATTGCTCTATATATGTTATATATATATATGTTCCCGTCGATTGTATAAGGAGCAAAGGGCCTCAATATATAGATTTGACTTAAGGTATGTTCAGACCACAAATATTTGACGATAAAATCAAAAAAAAAGCGTGACCAGTAAATTGATTAAACTTAAGCATTATTTTTACCAATTTCTAGTTATTTGCTAAACTTTATGTATATCTAAGATGATAATTGCATTTATGTATAATGTAGTTAAGAAACCGTTAAATAATGTTGGCTCTAGCCAAACGTTTTGCAAAAGCAAACAATTCTTTAAGAAAACTGGTGGTTACGTTAGGAGTCAAATATTTAATAGGTGTGAACATACATAGCTTTAGAATTTTTGTAAAACTTTGGTTTTAAAAATATAGGAATTTAATAAATTTATTATTTGAGAAATTCTCCCAAATTTATTGTAAGTGAGTTTTAATTTGTTGCTGGTTAAGCATGTCTATATGAAGCAGTAAACTTCGGCCATATTTTTGAAAAGTGGCAAACAAAACCTCTTATCCAGGATTATATATATAAATTTTTTTTTGTTTCAGCATTATAGAAACAATAGTAATATGAACATGCTTTTTGTATGAAATATCTGTCAATTCGTCGATCACAATTTTAACCCTTCCATGAGATTGTTTGATTCCTTCAATTTTGTTCTTGGTGTTTTAATAAATAAAACTGATGAATTTTCCAACAACGTTCATTCCGCTGGTGTGTTCTTGTTTTAAGCATGAAGATATGCTAGAACTACTTAAAAGTTTTTCATTCATTATTGTTAGCATATTTTAGTAAAGAATTATTTGCAGTCTCTTAAAAACTACTTGAAACAGGGTCAAGTTTTACTTGGCGTATATTTATGTCAAGCTTGTAGACTAATTAAAAATGGGCTCAGCGAATAAAGGCCTAACGAGCTAACGCCTAAAAAAAAAATGAAATAATGCCTAAAAATTGCAACAAAAATTTATATAGGAATTAGGCGGTTGTTCATTATGAAAGAATGTCTAATATTTTAGGCATTCCTTCATTAAAATTGTTAGGTGATTTTTCATAATGGAAGAAAGCCTAACAATCAAAAATGAAAAAACGCCTAATTAGATATTTATTCATTTTTGATTTATTATGAAAAGCAATGGTTACGAAAGGTAAGTTCCCTTTTACAAAATGTTAAAATAATGGTATTAATTTTCCCTTTTACAAAATGCTTACACTATCTTGTAAACATTCTGTAAAAGGGAAAATTATTAGTTTTTAAAATTATAAAAGCAATTGGTTTTAATAAGAGCAGAGATTTTGAGCTTCTTATATGCAGTGGTGGATCCCATGGCACTTCAAAAAAAAGAAGACCGTCTATGAGCAAAAATCAAGTTACATTGAAGAAGCCAGTCATAAACTCTTGGAGGGAAAAATTACTCCCAAAGAATTTATGCAAAGAATGGTTTTCGGAAAAAGTAAAATTTATGTTGACCTAGAACCAGATGAGGACATATTTGAAACAAATGGGCATAACAGTGATAACGAGGACGATAATGATAGCGAAGATGAAAATGATGATGACGACGATACTGTTGATCCAAACATACCAAGTCATTATTTTGGCGAAACTGATACTGCGATGTGCATAGTGTGTTTGGTTTCAAAGCCAAATATATTACTTTTGCCATGTCGGCATTTAAAAATTTGCTTGAACTGTTGTAATGAACTAAAAGCTAACGCAGGTGAAAATTTTTTCAAATGTCCGCTATGTAGAGCTATAGTTGTTGAAAATTTAACTGTATTTACATAACTTATAGTTAAATATAATTTAAAAATACATTTTTTCCTTTCAAAATATATTTTCAGCATTTTAATTCCAGTTGTTAGGTTGTCTTTCATTAGGTGTTAATTCATAATGAAAGAAACCCTAACAATTTAGACTTTCTTTCATTTTTATAATTAGACTTTCCTTCATTTTTAAAGTTAGACGTTCTTTCACTTTCTTCTTAGGCGTACTTGTTTAGGCATTCTTTCATTTTGAAAAATTAGGCGTTAGTTCGTTAGGCCTTTATTCGCTGAGCCTTAAAAATGATTAATAAGTCGTGACGTTAAAGAATCATCATTTTAGGGGCGTTTAAGCACACTTTTATTTTAAGTCAGTTCGAAATATCACCAGAGATGGCATCTTTATAAAGATATATATAGTATTTAGAATACTGTCAAATTGCTAACTACTTTAAAAGCTGAACTTTTTTTTCCGTTCTGTAAATTGTTTTTGCTTTTTGTTACAATAACACACGCTAACATAAGCGATTTGTATTTACATTGCTCATAACGTTTTTTGACTTTTGTTTCAACAATACTTAAATTACGGGTACATTTATAACAAAAGTAAGGAAAACATATATAAATTACACATTACTAAAATAACCGGTTTATTTTGCTAAAATAACCGGTTTATTCGATATTCGAAAAATTGAAATTTTAAAATATTCGACTTGTACAAAACTAAAATAACCGGTTAAAACTATACTATTCGATCGATCACCCTAGTGACTTCTACAAAGTTTGAACATTCTCACTATAACAGTTCTTAGGATTTTCGATATTAAACACTGGCATCCTATGGGGGGGTACCACTTCCCCCGCTGCTATTTTATTTCAATTTTGGAGCTCAGAAGATCCTACTACAAAAAGTTCAACAAAATACGTGTAGCGGTCTTAAGATATGCGATATTTAATGTAAGCATCCTATGGGGGTACCACTTCCCCTGCCCCTATCGAAAAAAGTAGCCTATTTTATTTTTAGGGCTCATGTGATTTTACTGTAAAGACTCTCCTTTTTATAGTTCTTCAGTTGAGCGATATTTAATATATGCATCCTATGGGAGGTAATTCCCCCCTGCGCCTACCCGCTTTGTTTTTATTTTCAAAAGTGTAGTACACCATAAGAGTGACTTCTACAAAGTTTGAACATTCTCACTACAACAGTTCTTAAGATATGCGATATTAAACATTGGCGGCCTATGGGGGGTACCACTTCCCCCGCTGCCATTTAATTTCAATTTTGAAGCTCAGAAGATCCTTCTAACAGAAGTTCAACAAAATGCGTGCAGCGGCTCTTAAGATATGCGATATTTAAGATAAGCATCCTATGGGGGGTACCAATTCCCCTGCCCCTATCGTCTATTTTATTTTTAGGGCTCACGTGGTGTAACTATAAAAAATTCAAGAAAATCGATTCAGTAGTTTGAGAGTCTAAAAGCCAACATACAAACAAACAAACACACAAACATTTTTCATTTTTATATATAAAGATTTTTCATTCCTGACTGACCGGGGGACTGAACCCACGTGTGTACCAAATACCACCATTTGCTTCAGTGAGACTGATATTGATGGAGCTATGGTCCACATAAATATTAATAATTAAGAAAATTTTTTGTATTATGTACCGCATATGAAAGAAACTGTAAGAAAATTAATAAGCAATTAAGTCCAATTTTAGTGGATTGTTGGTATAGAAGCTTAAAGATATGTGTTTTTCAACGGTTATTCTTTGCCTTATAGTCAACATACAGGTCGAAATGTTGACACAATTGAATATATGCATTTACTTGGTGATTCTGAAATTATTAGCATTTAAACTTTCATGCTTTCATCCTTCAGACTCTCTAGTTATGTTGTTTTTAAAAACCAAAATCTACCAATATGTACAAAGTCCATATTTAAAACACACAATTATAATTCGAAGTCCTTCAAGTCCTAAAAGATCCACTAAATCTTAAACATCAAGATATTTTTTATAGTTTAATTGCTGCTAATCAAAAAATACAAATCAAAGAATTTAACTGTTTTTACAAAAAAATTTTAAAACTTAAAAGTTACAACATTTTTTGCACTTAACAGAAAATTAAAATGCAGAATTATCTATTGGAAAACCTAAAAACTTTCCAATACTTAAAACAGTCTGCAAAAATTATCGAGTCTATTTGCATAAAATAAATCCTTGAAATATGCTACGGTTTTTGCACATTGAATTACTACAAATTACTGAGGCGTATACTTGTCATAGTTATTTTCTTTTCATATTTCCTGTATTAAATAAAGTTTGATGACATATTAAAAACCAAAAGCTTAATTGTTAACGTTATAAGCAGAAAAAATATAATTTTTTTTTTGTTAAACAAAGCCTTTTGGTAAATCGATGGGAAATAGTTTATTTGACAATTATTAATATAGAGCTCAAAAATGTCCAACAAGGGTAGTGCGCTAAATAAATTTAAATCAGCAGTGCACTATCACTAAATAATACTGCAAAGAAATTAGTTTGCACTCTTTTTTACTAGCTTTAGTGATGATTGCAATTTTTTAACTACTACTAAATTATTTCTAGTGATATTGCAAATTTGTTCACTATCACTAAACGCAGATTGAATGCAAAAATCTGCACTCAATTCAAATAGTGCAAAATTTGGACTTGCAATCAAAAAAGCTGCATACAAATATTGTGTCACTAAAATTTAAAAAATTTAACTTTGTATGTGGTTGTTGATTTTTTTTTTTTGAGGAAATGCATAAGTAAAGAACATTAAACAAAATGAAATTTTGTCAAAAACGGAATAATTACACGCTGCTACAGTGTAAAAAAACTTGGAAAACGACCTAGCGTGGGTTATTTTTTAATTTTAGAAACACCCTCAAATTCAGAAGTTATTTTAAAAAAACCGTTTTCAGTGATGTTCGTCAACTTATCGACCTGTAACTCAGTCAGTTCTTGTCCGATTTGTAAATAATAAGTATTGTTTTTGTTAAGAATATCTACAAAAATAACGAAAATTATAAACTTTTTTGATTTTAGTAGCTTTTCATTGCTTATTTTAATATGAAAGCTTATAAAAATTTATATTAGCGTATAAAGAAAATTTAGTTCTAAACAAAACATGGTTTTAATTTTTCAAATCGGATAAAAATTGTATAAGTTATTCAACTTTTCATTAACACCTATTTTTAGTATTTTCTCCCTCCGCGCAAAACATATGAATAAAAACAAGTTAGAGTGCTATATTCAGCTGTGCCGAATTTTTAATACCCTCCACCGACTGTTCGAATATTTCAGGAGGGATATCTATATGATGTCTATTTATTATTAATTTATCTTTATAAAAACAGACATCAGCATTAAAATTGGTTGGTTTGAGGTTTAGATCTATATTAAATTATTTAGCAATTTAAACTAGCTTGAGTAACAGTTTCAATTTTGTTATGATAGCATTATTTTTATCGGTTTTAGGCGTACTAAACTATTTTCCGGGAGTAGTGTTTATATGGGGCCTAGGGTAAATTATGGACGGATCTTCACGAAATTTTACAGCGTGATTTCCAGTCGAATAAAACAAATTTTTGCAAAATCTAATCTCATTCCGTGCCTTGTTCCACCATTTATGTTATTTTTTATAACAAAGTTATCATTTTTTTTAGGTGATGGTTCCACATTTTGATTCATAGCTCTGGTCCTACTGCACCGATTTTGCCGAATTTCAATCGCAAACTGCTTAGGATAACTGCAAGCAATTTGGCACCAAGTTTGTTCATTTCTTTTGAGTTGTTCGAAAGTGAGCGTGTTTTCAACAGACGAACAGACGGACAGACAGACATATGTTTGCGGTTTATTCGCTGACAAAAAACATCGCTTTGATCTGAAGAACAATAAAGCCTTGGTAAATGCCTTCAATACAGTTTTTAACTGCTCATACAGTTCTAGCAAATGGTATAAACCCTAAAGTATTTGTACAAGCTGTTCCAGTATGCTTAAGAAAACTAAGTCCGAAAAGGTTATAAGCCAGCCATTACCGTTATCTTTCCCAATGATTTGGCATCATAAAATATTCCATAAACCACAAGACTGTTATTTTTGCCAAACAAACATCACTGGTTATCAATATAAAAATCGTGATAGCATTCAGTATGCTAATGTGTTAACTGTTACTAAGCCAGTATTAAGTGCAATTAAATGTAATGAAACTTTACATAAACAAAGTGATGATGAATCTGGAATATTTATCAAAATCGGCTGAGCCACATTTTGTGAAAAATGCATATTTTTGCGATCTTGTGCGTGATTTAAAACTTTAGTAACTTTTGTAAATATAAGCCGATTTTAACAAATGATATCTCGTTTTTTTCTACACAAAATTATCTTTAAAATATAGTGCAAATAAAGATAGGTTTTCATAGAAAAAAATTAAAATAACTCTTGTTGAATTTGAAAAATTATGAAAAAAAAATAAAAAAATTAGAAACTTTTGATAAACACTCACCTAATTTCCTCGAATATATTTTTTATGAATACATTTCATAAAAGCTTACTTCTTTGCCTTTTCAAAACTGTTTAAAATTTTGAAATCGATCAAAAAATGTATGAGTTAGAGGTACTAAAGTGCTACGACCTACCCTAAAACAGTTTTTTGAAAATAACTCAAAATTTTGAGGGTGTTTCAAAATTTTTGAAAACGGTTTTTGTATGTCCTCACCTAGGCCTACAACCCCCACTAGGTCGGTTTTCAAGTTTTGACAAAAAGTGTTTTTTTGTAGCAGTGTGTTATTGGCTTTAATCATGAAAAAACAAGTTTTCGATTTTAAATTTAGTGTAACAATTTTAGTTGCACTCAAATGAGTGAAGAAAAAAAAGTTGCAATTAACTGATGATTGCTTTTTTTTAAATCGAACTATTTTTTTTTGGAGTGCAAAGTTTTTTAACATCACTATCACTCATGCTTAGTGAGGCTTCAAATTTTCAAATTATCACACAACATCAAGAAAATGATTGCAATATTTTTGCACTATCACTAAGTGTGAGTTGAAACTGCAACCCCCATCTATGCCAATAAGCACAAAGCGATAACTTGTATTATACAGAATTGGATGCTCTTAAAATGAACAGTGATATCACCAAAAGTATTAAAAACATCGTTTTATGGTACTAAAATTTTATCGCGAATGCGAGCGCTGACTTCGAAAAATGCCTTACTAACACCATTAAATTCAGCCTAGAACTTTAAAAAAAATGTAAACTTCCTGCAAATTTTAATTTTTAGGTCTCATATAAAGCCCAGTCCTGAGTTAGTTTAAGTCTCAGTGGAGGGCATTTAAATTATAAAAGACAATAAGATACTAATGCAAGTAATTTTACCATGCTTTTTATTTTGTTCTGTCAAATTAAATCGTTTTTCATTCTATTTTTTTATAATATTTTTAAGCACAATTTTATCCTTTAAATGCCTGATTTTTCAAATTTAATTTTAAACAAATGTTAATGTGCTTATTTTATTCACCACCCAGCAAGCAAAATTGTCCGATGTCTTCTAGATATCTGAGAGAAACTTCGATAAAAATCGTATAAGAATCGTATAAGAATTCTGTCAGATTTCTGACCCAAAAACATATGAAGTAGTTGACATGAATTCGTCATGTCGTGGTAAATTCTGTTATTTTGCCGACATTTCTGATAGGTATCTGACAGAAATCTAATGAAAAAGGCATGGAAAATGTTGATGAGCAAGCCGAGATTCTTATTGTTTTTAACTGATAGCTGAAAGAAATCCTTTTATTGAAAAATATTTAAAAATATATAATTATAAATCTTACACCTACGTACCTGTTTTTTAATCTTTTTAGCTTGAAACAATAAAATAAAATTAAAATTATTTTCAGCTTTATGACAATTGTCATTATTTTCACACAAAAAAAAAAGAAGTCTCATTGGACAAATCTGTAAGAATTCCATCGGAATATATATCCATTCGAAGTTGATCTGAAATCGCCCAGACACTAAGTATTTATATTTAATGTCTGACGGAAATCTGAACGAAGTCTCTAAGAATGAAGTAAGACAATTACACGAAATGTCTGATTCAGCCAAAGTCGGAATATTTTGCTGGCTGGGCAAAATAAATAAAAATTATATTTTATACATTTAATTGCAAAAATAAAGCAAGTATTAATTTTAATACTATTAACCCATTAGAAGTCGCTGTACTTACAAAGAAGGTAAAAAATGAGTTTTTTTTTTTGTTAAATTTAAACTATGAGTGATACGGTGGTACGGCCCAAAAGTGATTCAAAAGCCTTCGAGAAGCTGTTGATATCATATCATGTGATAAAGAAGGAGGTGTTAAGGAAATTATAACGGTTTCAAGCCTATTCAAAGACAAACCTGGTACTATTGAAGTTTTCGTAAATTTTGGCAACGACATCAGTGACGATAGTGATTAAGAGCCGTTGGCACCAAAGAAAACTCGGCAAGACTTCGCAAGGCAAATAAATTCTAGTTGGCGGAAATGCTTTTCATCGCAGAGCTCAACACCTCAGCAGAACTCTGAAGCTAGTGAAAGATAAAATAGTGAACGTGAAGAAATATTTGAAAAATCTTTGATCATAATCTCTTTGACCTTATCGCCTCATTTTTATGGTCGAATCAAACTGGCCTTCTTCGAATGAAATGCTTAGCGGGATGGTGACCATAATATTCCTAAAGGCAAATCAATGGTAAAACATTTTGTCTACCATTCCACTAAGCAATTCATTCGAAACAAAAGCCAGTTCGATTCAGCTTCAAAAAATGGATTGCGGCTTTTATTGTCAGTTAGATTTGTACTCCGGAAAGTCCCATGTGGAATCTTCTGATCTATTTGGTGCAAGTGTTGGTACAAATTTGTTGGTTTAGTTGAATTGCACTGCAAGAAAATTATCGCGTTTTGTACAACTTTTTACTTGATCTTTAAGTTGATCTTAAAAATTAGAGTAACGTCTGGGTCTATGTTTGCAGATTATTCTCAAGATGGGGCTGATTAAAATACTTTGCATTAAAAAACAATGTTCGGAAAATTTTCATACATAAGTTAAAAAAATTTTTTTTTCATACTTTTCATTTTTTATTTTTTTTTGAAACTTATTTTTACCAATAAATAAAGTTGAGCTTAAAAAATAATGGCCAGTTTTTGTTTGACCTCTAATGGGTAAATACATTTTTTTTAGCATAATTTAGTATTTTTTTCGCAAAAATCTAGCATTTTCTCTTTATAAAGTCTTGGTAACAATGTCTGTACATGTTATTGAACGCCAATGGCAACATGAACTAAATAAATAGCAGCCAATTTTCGACAGAAGTTGCATCTGCGAAAGTCCGTATTAGAACCCCCTTTGCAATACATTGTCATCTTATATGCATTAAATTGACTTTTAGCTTTAACACTATGATATATAAGAGAATCAGCACAACCGAATATACTTTTTATGTGTACAAAAATATTTCCATTTAGTCAAAACACATTCAGATAAAATTGTGTACGTGTTGTTGGGGAGCAGTAGACGTTAAATGAAAACTTTAGGTATCTTGAATCCAAACGAAACTAAAACTCTTATATTTTTTAAGCTTATGAATTTTATTCTACTGTGTTGCAAAACGAGAGCAAACACATATGAATATATTAAAACATGGCTGGGCCATATACATGATAAAAGTGTGAAACAGGTGCGTTTAACTTTTTGTCGCAACAATTGCTAAGCTAAATATTTTTTTTTTAATATTTTTTTTATTATTGTGTAATTTTTGGCTTTTCTTTTTCATTTTAATAATACAAGTCAAATGTTTTAGCATATAAACCTCAAACAAAAAATGCATGGTTCAGAAAAACAATTGTAGATAAAAGCGAAATATAAAAACAATTAAAAGATTGGGGTGCCCTACATTTGGCACTTAGGAATGCTTAATGAGTGGAAAAGTTTATGTGTATAACTATAATTGAATAAAGAGCCTCCATAAATTTAACTTATATTTTGTACAAATACTCTGCAGAAAAAGCACTTATATTTAATCCCTGCCTAAAATGTTTGGAGGATAGAATGAGGAAAACATATTCGCTATAAACAAAAAAGATCCATATCATAATTTTATGTATTTATTTATTTGATTGAATTGTTAAATTTACTAAAAAAAAATATTAAAATTAACTACAATTTTCCATCATATTCAAAGTGTTTGTAAAGAGCATCTACGACAAAACATATTTGATTTTGTTTACCCTCTACCGAGAAAGACTGAGGATATCTTGTTTCTGTTATTTTGTTTGTAACAGCTCGAAAAAATCACAGGAGACTCAATAAAATTTATAAATTCTTCCATCAAAAATGTTAGGATGATTTATATATAACAAATGTTCAAACGGAACTATTATTTGGTTGTGACTTCTTTATGGAGGACAAATTTAAGCATAATATGGTTGCCGGTGACAATGACATGGTTAAATTAACCATTATATGTTTAAAAATGTTCGTCAAAAATTAATTTGTTTTATTTTATAAAAAAAGTCATAGAAAAATTAAAATTAGCAAAAATGCTCTTTAGGCAAAATATTTATCTGGAACCCAATTCGACCAAATTAAGTCATTATTCTACCCAGCCTCTATATAAATGATCCTTTTGAATCATACTTTTGGCACAAAATAGAAGAATGACCCAAAGCTACATAATTTGGCATAAAAAATGCCTAAATAAAAAGCATTAGATTTAAAAAAAATGGGATTAATTGGTCCAATATTTAATGTAGCCCCCAAACAAATATTATTCCGTATAGAGATTTAGCTACGCAAGCAATAATTTAATTGTAAAACAGTTGCAGTCAGCTCGAATCTGGAACACATCATGGGTAAACATGGTATTGGTGAAATGAATAAAAACTGTTTGCGTCTTTTAGGGTAACGTGGGATGAATAAGTAAAAGACTGGTGACCCACAAAGTAGCCTGGGTATCGCCTTACAATAATACCGAAAAACAAATTTACCACACATGTGTCACAGCCAAGTATACATTCACAATATTCTGTTCGTAAAATTAACTGAAATTGTAATATAAAATAAATACCGGTCCATTTATTTTTCATTTATTTTTAACGAAAAGTTCATTTAATTATTACTGTCAGCAATTCAATATTCAAACCATATGACCGATGTGGCATCGCAATTATTTTACTTTAAACATTTGATGTATTTAACTAAATAATTTTAACAAATAGAAAATGGGAATTTGTTACATGAAACAAGAAAATCGTTTTTTTTTTTTGTAGAAAACTAAAAATTTTTTTGTAGTTATTTTATATATTTAAAATAACTGAATATTCCTTTGCAGTAAAATTTTTTATAGTTAATTTATATAAAATAACTGAAAATTAGAATTGTGGTTATTTTGTTGAACTATTTATGGTTTTTAATCCAAATTTTCAATATTTTAATCAGGCTTAAGTTCATCAAATTAAATTTTCATTAAATGTAAGAATAAATGATGAAACAGAACTGGGGCTGAACAATGTTTTTCATACAGATTGACATAAAATTAAGCCAGAGAATGCGGTCGAGAAATAGAATCAATTTTATTTTGAGGACGTTTTTTCTAATGCTCTCACATATAGACACTTATTCTCTTAACAATGCTACCATACTTTCATTCAATATCATACATTTTATAAACAAAGAAAAATAAGAACAAAAGAAAACAAAAGAACTGAGAGAGAATTTGAAGTTACGGCCGACGTTTTAATTATGGGCTTAAGAATTTTTGCTTGAAGTTGAAGACTCAATTCTGTTTCATCATTCAGTTAAAAATAAATTTGCTTGAAATTTCAAATGTTTATTTATTTAAAAATTACTGAACGGAAGACTCCTTAAAAAAACCACAGTCCGTTACTGTTATAATATTGTGGGCGTGGTATCAGTCTTAATGATGTCCGAAACAAGATAGGCGCCGATATTGATTCCGACACCCATCGTTTAGTTGGAACAATTAAATTTACGATAAAGAAAATGGCACATAAGCCGAAATCCCTTAGAATTAAATATGCCTGCCAATTGTTCAAACGGACTGGTCTTGGGATTTGTGAAAATAGAACAAGTACAAAAAGAAAGAACTCATGGCCAGTGAGAGGAGAACCAATTATTTAACTGGTATATGAAGAACAAAAAGGTAGAAAAAGTAATGAATTACAGTACAGTCTTCACCGGTTGTGTGGCCCATGTTTTTGGGACTTGCTAAAATTTGGTTCTTAAATTTAGTTCTAGGACTTTTTTATTGAAATAATACTACATGTTAGTAGCTTACAGTAAACACGTTCATTGAGAATAGATGTGTGCCTCGTGTAAAAAATATAGCTCCCATTCATTTAAAGTGTTAGAACCGGTCTCTACCACCAAAGACCTATCACGGTACTACTTTGGTGTCAGTTCACTTAACTCTAGGGACAGTACTGACAAGCCTAACAGGACAAATCAACGGTCGACACTCTCCGAACTTTTGCAGTCGATGGTAAACGAAACGTTAAGCAAACGCGAAAGAAATTTAAAATTCCAGTCAGGAAAGCTTGCAAAAAATTCCTTGGATGTGAAACGAAAACCAAAGATGTCTTCATAACACAACAAACATGGTCAATGATTAATGAACGTGCATCATTAAAAAAAACCGGATAAACTCATTAAGAAATGTAGATGAGAGCGTATAGAGCGAGAAAATAAATAAGTTCAGCAATTATATCATTAAAAAATGGAAAAGCGGCCAGAGTCGACAATATCCCAGCTGAAGTTCTAAAATGTGGCCCGATATTTTTTTGAACCACCCTTAATCCACTTTTTCACTTTTTGACCCTTGATGCTATTTTTACTCAAGTGAAGCTGCTGGGGTTAATGAATAGTAGCAGTGGTTAGAAAGCTCGGGCTCCTTAACAAAGGTTGTGTGTATAATTTTTAAAGGATTTAACACTCCAATTGCTGCTTGTGTGTGCAAATTATCATCGACTTACACTGGGGCATTTGGTAAGTTCTTAATATTTACACACAATGTGGTTGAGATCCACCGTGAAGTTAGAATGCAAGACAGGTATTGACGAAAATCAAAATCACAGCTCCAGCCACAATTAACATTCTGCACAAGCTACATATATAAGATGGCCATGCTATCTTAAGTAAATGATATGTGAACTGGCTACCAAATTCATGCGATCTGACTTCGTTAGACTTTTTCTTGTGGAGTTTTCTTAAGCTGCAGGACTATGCGAATAAATTATTGCGACCCGGATTTATGCGCCAGAGAATTTTGATATTTCGGATGCGCGATGTTTGCTAGTAGACATAAGCGAAGTCCAGTAAATATGTTGTTATACACAGGGAAAAATCAAGTATAAAAATACTAAAATTGGCAGCAGCAGTTGTCAAAAGTGAGCCAACTACGTTTGCGTCAATATTTGTTAAGCACCTCACTGTTATGTTGGCATCATGTGGTCTGGTTTTGATAATGTTAATATGGATATTATAACTAGGGATGCGATTTCCCTGCAAATGCATGTTTTTGTTCATACTGTAAGAACGATGTCGACCAATTATCTTACCGTATCATTAAATTTGCGTTAAAATGACATCGATTTGTTTTTGCATATTGTTGCATATTTTGGCAATAATTTATATTTTTGCATATTTTAAATACAGATTTTGATATATTTGAAATTTTTAAATACACAAAAAACCTTCAAATTAAATTTTAAAATCAATAAATAAATTATTTTAATGCTTTACTTCAAATACAAGATTTTCAAGATTTCAGCAAAATATTCTTCTATTTTAAACTGGCATGTCAACAATCAACAATCGCATGTCAAATATCTCGGTATTCATCTAGATCAGCGTTTAACATGGAAATGCCATATAGAAGCAAAATTAACCCAAATGAAACTAAAAGCAATTCAAATTAACTGGCTTATTGGAAGAAATTCTGTTCTTAGTCTCGATTGCAAACTATTACTTTACAGCGCCATTTTAAAGCCAATATGTTGCTACAGTATTCAACTATGGGGCACTGCCTCGGCCTCAAATATCGAAAAAATTCAAAGGCGCCAAAATAACATTTTCGAATAATTACAGCTGCCCCAGGGTATGTTAAAAACTCAAATATCCACAAGGATCTCAATGTGCCACTGGTAAGGATTATTATGACAAAGTATGCGAGAGTTGCACCCAAATCCACTAGCTCGAAATATTTTAAATGATAGCGGCCAATCTCGCTTAAGGAGAAGAGAAACTGCAGCACTTACCCATTAAGATGAGCGATAAGCACCTCGATAAGTGAACAGAACCCGTGATGAAGAAAGTTTTTGTCTGGCACTGGCAGGACATAAAATAAAGCATTAGAATAAGATTTGATTAATTATTGTTAGTTCATGTTTAATATATAAAGATTCAATAAATTAATAATGAAAAAAAACTTATGCAGCACCTTGCATCGTTACGGCTTCCAATGGGTTTAAAATATTTTATCCAAAACTATTACAAAATACTTCCTTGGCAAATGGGTACACCGCGTTACAGAGGAAAATAGAAGCGAATTCGATAATATCGCAATTTTTAAGAAATGTATCCCTTGATTCCCCTTCCACCGTAGCCAATAGTTATAAGAAGTTGGCCTGGCAAGATATTTTAGAATTCTATTAAAACAAAATTTGACTATTTTAAGAATGTTAGAAGAGCTTGTTGATACCGATAATTATGTAATTAGAAAAGTAAAAGAAATATTAAATTTAAATAATATAAGAAGGCAATTAGCATTTGCATTTTCCAATAACGGATATATTGGTGACAATAACCACTAAGGAGGGATTTAGTTCACTTAATTCTCAATTAAAATTTAAATTTATATTGCGGAAAGTAAAATAAAGTCTTTCGAAAATAAAAAAAAAAATCAAATATTTTTGATCTGATCTGGAATCAAAGTGGAACCTGAAAATAAATTTTTTCAAAATGCATTGGCATTCTTCAAGTACAAGACAAAGTTTTACTTTTAATAAAACCGTACTTATTTATTTAAGCAAACAAAACTTTAAATCAATTATTTAAATTTTTTAAAGATGGTTGCAAATTTATATTTTTAAATACAATGGCGCATATTCATAAACTTGCTTTATTACATTTGCCGCTTGCATCCATTTATATTGCGTCCAAAAACATCCATAAAAATATAAACTAAACTAGAGATGTGTTTTTAGTCACCAAATTTTATTGAAAAATTATATTTTTACAGGCACCCATTTTAATTGATTTATATCAAAACTATAACCAAAAAATTACTTTTTTAGAATTTGCATGCATTTTTTAAGAACAATAATTGTTTTTTAATAGCTTAATAAGCTTTTAAATAAACTACAGTATTTATCGTTGAAAATATTATCGACATTTTGTTTTCACTACCTGCCAATATGCATGGTTGCATTTCTTCAATCAGCTGAAAGCTGTTGCCAAGCTAGTTTTGAATTATAAATAAGATCTATAACTATCTGTGAACTATTTTTTAGTTTCTGTTTTATTAGTTGCGACTTTAGTTATGCTTTCTGAATACGCGCCAGTTATTTTAAAATGTAATAACCGGTGCAGAGGGAGGGTGGCGCCGTTGGAATTATTGATTGTGCGTATTTGACAGTTATGATGTCGCAGTGGTCGAGTGAGCATTCCGTAATTGTTCGTCGACAATTTTGTTCAAAGTTCATTTTCACTAAACGGCCACGTAAACAAGAAAAAACTGCCTTTACTGGTCTCCAAAGACCTGCAACCCTCGATTGAACCATCAAAATCCATTGCATTGCCCCAGGGTAACTGCTTAGTGTGCCTTATCCACGCATGTGATAATTGGACCATTTTTTTCGAAAATTCTCGAAAACCAATGCTCTGTTTAAAACAGTGTGTCCAACTCGACGGAAAACATCTGGATGACATTCTCTTTAAAAAATAAAATCCGCATTTCCATTCTATCGTTCAATGCTCTTAATAAAACTTTTTGTCAATTTTTACTTTTTTTATTTAAGTTTGAAAATATAAATCTGCTACCAGACATAATTTTTTATATTTTTGTTTTTAGTAACATTAAATAACGATTTTTATGGAAATTTTTTTAAGTGTTTAGTGCATATTTTGGATATTTTTAGTGCCTATTTTAAACGCATATTTTCGATTTTTTAGTGCATGAAAATCTTTTCTCTAATTATCGCCATAATGATGTCATTCCAACAACACATTGTTCTTAGTCTTGTAAAGAATAACACACTCTAAACAAAATTAATAAAAAACTTAAACCCATCCTTTTTTAATAAATTTAAAATAAAAGTAAGATAAACATATTTCCTAAAAAAATACAGAAATAAAAAATTTAAGATTTAAAGTATCTTCACTACCTTCAAAATAAAATTGTTAAAGAATTTCTGATGTTTCACGATCAAGACAAATTACAACAAATTTTGTCGAAATATTAACAACACTGCGTTATCGTATTAATACCATTAAAAGACAATTTTTTAACGTTTTTTCACAAATGTTTTCCATACGTGTGCGTTAATTAAATAAACGCCAGTTTGTAAAAAAATTATATTTTTGTTGGAAAAGCACATTCGAAATCAAAGTTTAAATAATGGATGATATTTCTATAAAGATATCTAGAGCTGGCTATTTTTTTTTGCTTTTTTCATAATTTTCCGTCGTTGTATTAAATCCATTATAGCTTTGACACGGACTCTAATCTTCTTTGTGTTCATTAGAAAAAAAAAATAATTATAACCATATACAAACTTTATTGCCGCTTTATTTCATGTAAGGTATCTTCAAAGGACGAAAAAAATCCCAAAATTAAGGCAGAAAAATATTTAATTCATACACATTTATAAATGTCGCAATAAAAATTTATTATAACTTCCGTTTCCTTTTTCAAGAAATATTATGAAAATAACTAACGGGAAAAAGTGACAACAGCAAAAAACAAACAAGCAAATATTTTGCACACAAATGTAACAAAAACATGAAGAGAAACATGAACAGTTTTTGTGGAAACTTAAACGTTTAATGACTAAGAAAAAAGTGTCATTGTTTTTTTTCCTCTTTACGTTATGCTTGTATTCGTTTTAGTTTCCTTTTTTGCTTTGGCTTAATGTTTATATTTATGTGAATGAGTGAGTAAAAGCACAAATATATTTATGAGGGTATGGGAGTATATGCATGTGCATGTGCGTGTGTGCTTTTTTAAGAAAATAAATAAAACTAATGACTGGTTGTTTTCTGACAATGCAGTGACAATATTTGTTTCCTTTTTCAGAACACTCCCATGCTTTTATTCCTTTTTATTTTCACATTTTTTTTTTTTCTTTTAGACCTTCGTTTTTTTAGAAACTCATTTAAGAGCAATAAGCCAAATTAGTGCTTTATTTAAGAATTTATTTAAGCAAATTCCATATTTTTCTTTCCCATTGTTAAAACTAGTATTTCAGGGAACATTGTTAAAAATGAGTAAGAAAGTATTGACAGCTTAAGTGTTATACCGATTATATGATACCCTAAGCAGTTTAAAGTAGAAAGATATTTACAGAGTTAGACATGTTAAACCTTTTGAAAGTTTTTTTAACCATCCCATCTGGTTTTTATGTTTTTGGCATTTCAAAGCCGAATATGAGCTTTGTTTTCTCCCATCACGTTACATTTATCAGATGCTGGTACATTTGTGTTTTTTCGCTGTATACTTCACTTTCAGCCGCCATCCAGAGTCAACTTCTCGGTTCAATTTAAATAAATAATATTTTATTTCAAACGATACTAAATTTAATAATAAAACGCGTACGCTGATAGAAAAGGCGTCAAAACGCTGATGTAATTTGACATCAGTACTATGAAAAGTGTCTTCGTTTCATCATTGTGGTGTCAACCTTAACATCACTTGGCTAAGGTGTCATCAGGGTCAAAATGAAATTATGTCATAAATGGGATGACACATCGGCATCACAGAAATGACGAACATGTCCTCAGTGCGATGACGCAGTAACATCGGAGAAAGGGCACATTAGCATCTATTTAATGCCAGTTTGTCATTAAGTCAAAGTCATTGGAATTGACTTAAGTCAAAGTGAGAGAATTTTATTATTTACTTACCCTTTTCAAATGTTTTTTTCACGTTTGTTGAATTACGACCTTTGTTTACAGCAGAACTCTGAATAAAAACACACCAGCACCATGCCCCGTATGGTTTTCGTAATCATTCTACTTTGAAAATTTGATGTATTTAACTAAATAATTTAAAAAAAAATAGAATATAGGAATTTTTGCTTCTTATAATACATTGTAATCATTAAAATAATGTTAATAATATACAAAATGTGGCATCGAATTGATGTCACTATAGTCATAAAATAGATGACGCGTAAAAAAATACAAAATTGTACGAAGCGGTTAATCATTGGATTGATGTTACTTTTTGCATCATTGATGCCATTCGTAGTAACATTGATGTCACAATTCTGATGTTAGTGCATCATGAATATGAAGATGCATTTTTCTATCAGTGTAGAGTAGTGACTAAAAACTGCCTGAGTTATAGTGGATAAAAGCTAAGATTTTATGAAAATTTTAAAAATTTTCAACGATCACTGTCATTTAGAAAGGCCCTTTCACAATTAATAACAAAATCAATAATTGTAAAGTTTTTTCTGGGGTCGATTTGAATACGAATTTAAGCCATAATAGACCGAAATCGGATAAATAAATATAAATATAAAAATATTTTTGACTTATTACGTCACGAAAATGAATAAGCTCTAAAGCCTATAGTACACGGAATGTAAAAAGTCACATGCGCATGAGGTTCTGACGTAATTTTGTCGTCATCACACAACACGAACTTGCTATTGTGGCTTTGTAGTGACGTCAAAATTACGTCAGAGCCGCATGCGTATGTGGCTTTTTACATTGCGTGTAATATAGGCTTAAGTTTAATTCTCTAAGTTTTTTTATTAATTTATTCTGCAAAACTTATTTTCCGGAAATTTTCACAGTAGTTTCCGGCGCTAATCATGTGCTATAAATATTTGTAAATTTTAAGTTGTAAATTGTTGACCTTTAGTTTCGTTGTATGTTGATTTGGTCGGCATTAGGTCATGAGTTTAAACATAATGTTTAAATAAAACATATTGACATAAAAAAAAAATTTTATTTTATTTCCCATTTGTTAATTTTCGAATATGTGTGACATGTTGTAGCAATTTAAAAAAAAAACAAATTCTATATTTTTCCTATAAATCAATTTGGTCCATACGTTCAGTCGCTTGGAAATTTGACAGGGCTAAGCTCGTCGGAATAGGGAGGGTTCTTGAACAAACCTGACCCGTTAATAACTACACAAACAAAAGTAAAATATTTCCAAGACTTTGTTACAAAAAAAAAATTATTAATTTGGGCTATTGTAAAAAAACTTTTGAGAATTCAAATAAAATATCCATAACGATGTGATAGGTGTATTTACAACAATTAACCCTTTCTGAATTAGCCCGCCTTCGTTTACCTAAAATACCAGTGTTTATAATTGTATTTTCCCTAAAGTTCATTAAAATTCAACAACTTTCAATCCGTAATATCTGGCTTTTTATAAACTACTACTCCATTACGTTCACTTAACCCATTTCAACTCTCATACAATTAATTTATATTCAGTAACATAAAATTATAACAAAATTATATGTCTAAAATTAATATGTATTATTTACTCAACTCGATCAAATATAAAAAAAAATCTTTAAAACAAAATCTTGTAAAATTACTAATCCTTTAATTGCTTTTCTATTAATCGATAGCATGTAAAATAATTACGTCTGTGTATTATCACTGACAGCTTCCATTGATTGATACCCTATATTTTTACGACGCCGTGCAATAAAGCAAACGCAGTATTGTACACCTGTCAAAATAAGAATACTTCTTGCCAAAACCTATTTATTGCCAATTCTGATGTATGGATGCGAATTATTTGCCAAATGTGATGCGGCAAGTACAAGAAAATTAAACCCAGTCTTTAAAAGCATTGTACGATACGTATATGGTGTGAAAAGGTTTAATTCTGTTTCTCCTTTTACGGTAAAGTTATATGGTATTCAGTTTGATGACCTTCTCAAAACAAGAGTACTGATATTTATGCACAAAATCGTGTTTACTCAACAACCACAACATCTGTATAACCGCTTAACCATATCTAGGTCTAATAGAGGTAAAAGAATTTTATTGTTTAGACACCAAAGTTTAACTTCCGATTGGCAATTTTTCCTTAATGCAATCCGTCTTTGGAATCTACTCCCGCATAATATACAAATAACTAGTAACGCACTGAGCTTTAAAAAAAGCATTTTAAATTTTTTTGCACGTTAATTTTTTTCATTTTTTTATGAATTTTAAATATTATTATTTTGTTAATTTTCAATTTAATAATTTTTTTTTCTCTCTTTTAAATTTTTTCTTTTGTTTTAAATTTTATCATTTACAAATTATAATTATAAATGTTTCTGCTAAAACAATGTTCTATACTGCAATAAGAGGCTTTAAGTCTTGTGTATAGAATTGAAAATAAATAAATAAATAAAAGCCATATGGCCTTATTTCTCAATGGAGTGAGCTTTATTTCCATGTAAGGGGTGAAATAAAGCCATGATGGCCTTATTTCCCATTTAAATTTTTTTTTATTATAATTTTAATTTATTTAAAAATAGTTTTGTTGTTTATTCTCTGGGTGTATATATTAAATATATAACAACAACACTTTTGGTATAAGAAAAACCGGCTTCGCTAACTAAAGCATCTCTGGATTTTCTACTCTATAGTATAACAAGTACCGGTTTCGCTAAGCAAAGCTTCTAAAATATGCCTTGCTTAGCAAAGCCAGTATTTGTTATACCATAGATGAGAAAATCTTTGCGCCCGGCCGAAGGCCTGCTATGCTTTGGAGCTTGTAAAAATGTTATGGCGGGCTCGCCGCGCGCGTTGCGATTACCCGCCGGACTTGGGCCCCTTCCACATACTGTACCATATTTTTTAACACTAGACAATGGCAAGTCATTCTTTTGACAATTTGTAACCATAACAATTACACTGTTATGGCGTTATTTCCACTTTGATTATTAAGCGATTATGGTGTTATTGAACTTGGATGGATGAATTAATTTCTCAATTAATTGAGAAATAAGGCCATATGGCTTTATTGCACGGCGCCGTTTTTACGCCATCTTATTCCGTAATTGGTGGTTTGAGCTCAAAACATCCACAACATGCCACTTGGAACGAAAAAGAAAATTGTTGGTAAGAGCATAAAAAAAAATTTCAAAAACATTACGATATAAAATACGATTGATAATTTGTCTTACATTTTAATTAATAAGCACATAGAAACAAATCAAGTGAGATGTAAAACTTTTTATAGCTGATGAAATAATTGAATTACATATGTATGTATATGATCACATGATATTTAGTAGACGTGCTAACCCTTTTTAGGTTATGATAAAATTAATATTAATCAAGCTTAGTTAAATCGATATCAAATTATTCGGTGGATGTAATTAAAATTTTAGACGTATCTATGCAATCCACTTGAAAAACACAAGTTCATTCTTTTACAATATATTTGCCCAGTCGGCAATATTTCTTCCTTCGCGTATTTCTTTTTTTTTTTTTTTGTTTTTCCAGTGATCTCGTTTTTGCGTATAGCCTGCCTGGTACTCTGTTCAGTATTTCATGCGAAATGTTTTTAATCTCAATATTAAAAAAAAAATTCTGTGAAATAAAAACGAAAAAATTTGTTAATATTACGAAAAACATGCGAAATGTTTCTATCAACATTTTTATTTTCCGTGCGAAACAAGTGCAGCTCATATTATTTCGCACGGAACTTTAAGCAACAGCTTATCATTTTTTGTAATATTTTATTTTGTATTTGTGAGAAATGTAGAAAAGTGCAAAAATGAATTATAAAATTAAATTTTTTTGTTTTTACTATAGAAAATTATTAAAATAAAATTGTTTTACTTTTTTTAATGACAATTATCAAAACACATGGTTTTTGTCATAGATGGGAGTAGTGCACTAGTTTGAAATGATTGCAATAATTTTGTTGATGTTGAGTGATTTTTGTCTTTAACATATTTAAATTCACTATAATAATATTATATGGTGCTTTACACCTAAAAAGTTAATCTGATCTAGATAAACATATTAAATTATGTGAAATGTTTGCTTCTAAAGTATTTTTATTTTCAACTATACAATTAAAATCATAATATATGTAAGTTGCACACAAAAGGCATGTTTAGTACCATAATATTTGTTTGCTTAAAAACACATTCTCTAATTGAGCAAACATTTATTGTCAAAAAAAAACAATGAGTATTTAGTCTGCGAGCATCAGTTAATCGGGATACATACTTAAATTATTACAAAATAATTTAAGAAAAAGGAAAGAACTTATACGTTTATTTAAACAGGTAAGTTATTTATATATAATTATTAAAATACATACAAACATGTATAAACGTTGTCTTTCTTGCAGCCAAAAACACCTACAACATTAAAAAAAGTTGGGAGTTAGCTGATTGAATTTATCTGTACGGCAAAAAAAGGAAAATAAATAATTGGCAGATGAGTGCTGGTAAGCTTAGCGACAGAATAGAAGCAAGTGAGTCATCGAGAAAACCAAATTTCTTTAATGTGCAGTTTTTCGTTAAAAAAAGATAATCGCGTAATGAGGAAACGGCCAATATATGTATTTAATTTTATTTTTTATTATATGCTTTAATGTATATATAAAACAAAGTATATGTACATACATTTGTAATTTTAATAAAAAATAAATTTTTTAGATTTAAATTAGTTATTGTTTTTCTTGTGAGAACCATGTAATGAGTTGAAATAGACATCTTGCATGGTTTTGGGAAATATAGAAACATGGTTGGAATGGTCGTTTGCGTTTTCTTTTGAGCATAATAATATGTTTGACACAATAATAAGCTAAAAACATTGTGTCTGAACATATATTGTTACGCAAGACGTGTTTGACACAATCATAACCACAAACATTAATGATAGTTTGCGATTGTGATTGCATCAACCATGTTTTTTCTTTGCGTGCAAGAATTAATCCGTTATTGACAGAATTTCATTTAGTTTAATTTGCTTTGGCTATGCATATCATCGGAAAAAGCAAAAACCATGCACGTACAAAATTAAATTTATTTAAATTTTAGTGATATTAAGGTTCCTCATGATATCGTTTACAAGTCTCGCAATCTGTGCAAACTGTCAAAAATTTTATGAGAATTCATTTACACAAACTTGGTAAATTTGCCCAACAATTTTGTCTCGTAAACTTGCGCTGTGCATTGATACAAATAGTACTTGGCAGTACTTCTAATAAAAAATTGTGTGATTTTGGAACATAATGATGAACAAATGGCATTGCGTAACGAAAATATTCTCCAGCTGCAAGAACATAAGTGAACTCCTCCAAAATTTCCTCTTCTGCCTTACGTTGGTTATCTTTTAAATACATTCAAATAAAATATAGAGTGTTTACATACATATGTATGTATATAATATTAAACAAAACAAATTTAAGCATATCACAAACAACAACTTCTTCAAATAATTTGAGTAGTTAAGTCTTTTGGCTTTCTTTAGGCCTTTTTAAAAACATTTTTTCTTTTTAGGAACAAATTTTAACTTTTATTTTATTTTATTTTTTTTTTTTTTTTGTATTGACGTTTCTTGCCAACTGACATTTAGTGTTGACAATTGCACAAAAGTAAAAAAGGGGCTTCATAAAACAATTCTCGTAAGTTTGCGCATTTGCACAAATGGCAATTTTAAGCGACATCATGAGGGCCCTTATTATGTTTTCGTACAGCGTTTTGATTGCAAGTTCAAATTTTGAACTACAAATTTGGATTGAGTGCAGATTTTATGCATACAATCACAGTTAGTGATAGTGAAAACATTTTCAATACCAATTAATTTTTTTAGTGCTAGCGAAAAAAATACCAATCATCACTAAAGCTGGTAAACAATTGTAAAAACTAATTTTTTGCAGTTTTATTAAATAAGAGTGCAATGCTGACTTAAATCAACATTTAGTGCACTACTCCCAACTATGGTTTTTGTTTACCTCCAAAAATAATGTTGTATTCTTGTAACTAATAAAAACGTTAAGTTTTTAAAAACCGCGAGATAGATAATATTGATACATGACAAAATTTTCGTGTGAAATAATCAATTTTGATCAACATTTTTCGCAAGTTCGAACAGTGTACTTATGATATAAAAATAGGTTCCTTTATTAAAACCCTCTTAAAACTATTGATACAATTTATCAAATAACTTTTAAATATCGGAATTATTTTTACACATTTCAAACCAAAAAGAGAGTTTTACTTGCTCTGATTTTTTAGCCGTTAGTATGTCAGAATTGCTATTACACGAGTATGATTATTGATTTTCAACACACCAAGCTGGCACATGAATCTTTCGCTTCTCACATACCAAGTATGATCGTCTAATAAGCGCTTTAAGAGGAAAATATATTAAATCGGATAGATAAAATTTAAGTTAAAATAAAAAATTACTTGTTACACGTCCGACAAAAACCTATATTTTACTAACGGCAAGTTGTAATAATGGCTTTTAGTATTTATATGACAGTGGCTTGCCATTTTAGAAATATTTATGAGTTTTGTAAAAAATTATGTACATAATGCTCTAAAATAGATTAGATAAAAAAATTATTTATTCATAAAAAAATATTTTCCATTTGGCATATTTTGAAATTATACAATACACTAATTAGCAACACTTTGATTTTTATTCTCACGAGCACTCGTTTTTCTGTTATTTCCCAGCAAACACAGAAATACTCCATATGTATTGCTAAACGTATTGCCTGGATGAAAAATATTATTGCGGCAATAATCGATTTCGTATCAGCCGTACCTAAACAAGAACGGAAGGCGGAACGTTTTCTTCCGCTAAGCTTTTACGCTGATATGCCATACCTTAACAAGAGCGTCAACGTTGTGCCATAAACAGTAGTGTTAACTTTCTTGTTTAATAAAAGCCATATAATAAAAAAAAAATAAGAGAAAAACCCGCTAGATTGACAAAAAATAGCTAAATTGTCATTATTTATTATTAATAGCGGCCAACTTCACTAATAAACGCGCTGTCAAAATCGGATTTTCCAATTGCGCCGTTGACGCCGCGCTATTTTGGGATGCTTCATACAAATTGTATGGGCATGAGAATTTTTGACAGCTAGAAAACGCTTTCCGCTCTTGTTTAGGTATGGCTGTATTGCGGAAGATACTTCCTTCGGGAGGAAACGTGTCTCGATAGCAATACTCATAAGCAATACGAAAGCGATTCTTCTAGATGATAAACTAGCAATATTGCCAGATAACCACTTATAAGAAAATAGGAAGCTATCGCCAAAATATCTTTAGGATGATAAAAAGAAGATTTACCATTTTTATTTACATAAAGGCACAATTTTTTTTTTTTAAGTTGTTTATTATAAACATGTAAATTACTGTTACGAATAAAACAACTTATAATTAAAATAAAGTAAAATAGTATAACTAGCAAAAATTCAGAAACAAGAAAGAATCAGAATGCATATTGTTACTAACTACTATGCATATTTTATATCTAATTTAATTAATAGTAATGAAAGTAAAGTAATATAAATAACGAAAATTCGGAAACAAGAGTAAATAAGAGTTCATAAGAAAGTAATACGTTGTAATAGTTTTCTTTAATTGATCCTTTTTGTATTTTAAGCGTTTTTCGATCCGATCCTTGGCATGTAGGAAGTGCTTCTGCATTGTTGCATTGGTATTTTTTTCATTGCAATCTTTAAACAAGTTGTGCGATAAACCTATTTCAATAAATCTGTTTTAGTGCTTTTTAATTAAAACAATTCATATGTATATTACCTCTAACTGTTTTGATTGTAATGCTATTTTGCACTGCAGGCTTCCCTTTCCCAGTCCACGTAAACTTGGTTGCCAAATCATCTTCGCATCCGACTCTTTTTAAAAATATTTTATTGGGTATATTTTTTTATTGCCATTATATTAAGAATTCAAACATAAATATGTACTTACAAAATGATCCATCATATCTGAATTGGATTCCAAACATTTTTCATATTGAATCCACTCTCATCCACGGAATTGAGTGGTTAAGAACTTGAACTTGCTGATAAGTCAAACCAAAATTATCTTTATTTACGCCACTTACGACACTTTAGTTAATATTTCTTCGTTTTCCGTAAAAAGTTCGTCCATAAATTTTAAAGCTTGGCTTTTGCTTAGATCCCTTATAGCTTTAAAATTCATTATCGTGGAGATTACGGTTTGTTTTTATATTTTAATATTTTTAATATTTTATATTTTAATAATTAATTAAAATTGTTTCTGTCTCAAAAACTTTAAAAAGAAAGAAAATACAAAATTACTTTGATTATTTTCTTCTAGATGACAATTTGGGGATATTGCTAAACTATTGCCTTAGGGGTTATCTTCTATTTGTTTGCAGGGTTGTTATTCTTACAAATACCAGCACAAATTTAAAATACTCTCCCGACAGTTTGTGGTGTAGGGTATAAAAAAACACATTTAGTTATGTCTACTTTACAAATTGTACTAAGTTATAATAATACTACTTATTTACATTTTAAATAACAACCTCTTGCAAATGACCTGTTTTACAAATATTATGTCCTGTGGTTCCTAGTAGGAACAAAGGGCCGCACCTGTTTTACATGGTTGAACCTAATAATTAAATAAATTTGCAAGGAAGTTTAAAAATCTACAAGTTAATAAAGTACTAATAAAATCCACTGCCATTTGATTAAACGGAGAATTAGCTGCCGCTAAAGACAAGAGTAGCTCTTATACAACTGAGGTCGGGATTGAGTAACAGGCTCAATGCTCAATGCTTCCGCATTAACAGTGGTCAGCATACCCTTGTAACCCCACGTTTTCAGACCTCTCGCCCACCGTAATTTACTTAGTACAATGGATTTATACTTTCGTAGACTTCAATGTGACAGACCCCAATTAAAAATTTTATAGTTCTAGCTTTTTCAACACTTTCAATGATAATTTGAACTTTTAGGAAGCTTGTCCTGTTTTAAATAAAACGTAATTTTCATGCGTAAATAAATTTACTATTCAAAATACATATGTTTATATGTATAACAACATTATTCTTTAATTTAGCCAATAAAATTCAATAAAAATATAAAAAATTATAGAAAAACATTCATAATCCCTGTTAAAAACCATGTCTGTACAAAACTAAGCAAACAGAAAGTAAACTGAATAAAGCTGGCATCAAAATGAATTGAGTTATTTAGTTCTTGTAGTTTTTTTAATTAAATTTATTTAAATCCATATACAACTGAAAATATTACATTTGTTTTCGTACAGCAAAATAATGAAACATGTTGTAACATGTTGTAACATACACAAGCTAGTTATAAAACAAACAAACAGGACGAAATATCAGACAGAAAATGCACCCTATTAGCAATTTATTTTTTTGTTACTTTATATTCAAACTTAATGTTACTTTCTGATCACAGCTTCAAATATATTTTTCTATTTTCCATAGTGCCTGCTGGAGCAATTCAAATTATTCATACGGAGTTTATCCTGGTCGGATGTGCATGTTCGTGTGGAGACAACTGGGCATGTTACAATTTAATCCATCAATCAATCTCTTGGATGGCTTTTCGTATATCAAATTGTTTTTTTTTTCTTTTCTTTTTTGTTTATTTTCAATGAAAATTGAGTTTTTATTTTTTCATACTGGAAGTGAATTTTAAATTGTTCGAAATAAAATTGAGTGTAAATATATTTTTAGTTTTACATAAATGAAATTTGTAAATTGTTGTGAGCAATTAAAAGTTTTAATAGTTTTTTTTATACAAAAAGCACACGCACACACACAAATGCAATAAGCCTTATTGGCCAATCGAAAAGTCGCCTAAAATCAAACCTGTAGTGCGATTCTGTAATTAATTTAACCAATATTTGTCATTGTTAAAAAATTTAACAAGCTAATTAACGATTTGGTAATTCTGTAACATTTTAAACAACACTTGTTATCGTAAAGAAAGCTGTTTGTGTTAAGTAAACGACAAATTTTCTTGTGTTGTTTATTTATTGTTAAATGACAAAAATAAAAAAAAAGAATTAGTCTAAAAAATTAATATAACTTGAAAATGGCAATTAAATAATTTGCATGTAATTTAATAGTAAAATGCTTGGCTTATCTTCTTAAAAAACAGAAAACTAAAGAAAATCTGTTTAGTTTTAATAATTTTATTTAATTTACTTGACCCGAAAGCTTTAATAAAATGCGAATATTGGGATGTAAAGTATTAAGAATAAAGGAGATTCACAATGTAGTCATAAAGACATTTGTCTTAAAATAATAATACGAACAAAATATGACTACTGTGAGCAATGCCCGACAATTTAATTTAATTTTTGCTTGCAGAATACCACAAGAAAGCGAAAAAACAATTGGTTTACATTTTGGCTCCAATAAAAGAAATTTAATTTAATTCAATTCAATTCAATAAAAAAGCAAATAAGATCTTATACCGTGTTCATATATTATACCTTTTTTATTGAGTCAATATTCAGTTTATTGACATAATTTTCTTTCTGTTCACATATACACAATTTATCTAACTCAATTTATATTACAACATTCAACGTAAACAAAAATGTACATGTATAAGCAAAATGTAAACAATTTTTGACATCTTTAGGAAATAAACATCTGGCTTTTGCGCAGACCTAATGGATGGGCCTTTGTTTTGTTGCAGTTTCAGTTGCCAAATGTCAAAACAATTTGTTTAGTAAGTCGCATTTAAATTTTACTCAATATTTATAACAATTTCGTATTTATTGAGCAATAACTAAACTGCAATTTTATATGGATAATTGAGCTCAATAAAGTCATTTATTGCGTAAAACTCAATATGTATATCAATATGTATATCATTGGCGGCGGCTGGTAAATATTACACAGTACAACAGCCAATCTCGGGGGGGTGAGAAATTCCAAGTCAGGGTGATGGCAGTAGGTCAGTATAGTAAAACCCTCAAAGGGTTTGGCGTTCGCACGTGTCAGTTTTTTTTATGACATTTTAAATTTTTTCCTTATCTTGATGTTTTTTTGTTTAACATAACTCGAGAACCACTTGTCCGATTTGGCTAAAACAAACTCAAAAAAATTTAGAATTACAATTTCTTTAATCCGTTCATATAACGTTTTTCTTTATAATCAACAGTTTTGCTGGTAAAAATAAATTTGTGGAGAAAAGAAAATATTATAATTATTTCGCCCTCGAAAGTATGCTAATAATTAGTTTAATTTATTTTTTTAAAAGTACATGAGAGCGTATACATACATATGTGTTTGTTTTTCTAATATTAATCATACGTTCAAAATTACGATCATTTAGGATTTTTTTAGTTTTTATAAAAAAATAATATTTTAATTTTAGAATTAAATATTAATTAAATGGAACATATACATCAAGGTTTTAGTTGTCAAAAATTTACTACCACATATACAAAGCAAAAGGAAAAAACGTGTATGTGTGGCATACCATAAACGTAAACAAACGTATACATGCACATGTAAGCAACATGTAAACAACTTTTGACAACTAAAAATAACATAAACAATGATCATCAGGCTTCTTGCGCAGACCTTTTCAATGGGCCTTGATTAACATCATTTCGAAAATATTATAGGGGAAGCAAAAACTTAATGCAAATAATTAATTTATAAATTGTTCATTAATAAACAATTAGTTAACGGTTAATAAGATCTTTAAGCGTTTATCATATTATCGCTTTTGTTGATAGTTTCGTTTGTTTTTGTGCTTAAAAATCGCCTATTTTGGTCGAAAAGTTTTTGTGAACATTTGCGTTTATGCGATTTTATATTTTTGTTTATTGAGGGCCGTTTGCATTTTAGCTACCGATATATATCGAGTGCTTACTGCGAAAATAACGTAAGCGACATAATTTTCAAATTTCGTTTTATAAATAAATGCCTTTATTGGCAATTGATCTTAAATATCTTATTAACCGTTAACTAATTGTTTATTAATGAAAAATGTATAAATTAATTATTTGCATTAAGTTTTTGCTCCCCCTATAATATTTTCGAAATGATGTATATCAAGGCCCATTGAAAAGGTCTGCGCAAGAAGCCTGATGATCATTGTTTATGTTATTTTTAGTTGTCAAAAGTTGTTTACATGTTGCTTACATGTGCATGTATACGTTTGTTTACGTTTATGGTATGCCACACATACACGTTTTTTCCTTTTGCTTTGTATATGTGGTAGTAAATTTTTGACAACTTAAACCTTGATGTATATGTTCCATTTAATTAATATTTAATTCTGAAATTAAAATATTATTTTTTTATAAAAACTAAAAAAATCCTAAATGATCGTAATTTTGAACGTATGATTAATATTAGAAAAACAAACACATATGTATACGCTCTCATGTACTTTTAAGAAAATAAATTAAAATTAAACTAATTATTAGCATACTTTCGAGGGCGAAATAATTATAATATTTTTTATCTCCACAAATTTATTTTTGCCGGCAAAACTGTTGATTATAAAGAAAAACGTTATATGAACGGATTAAAGAAATTGTAATTCTAAATTTTTTTGAGTTTGTTTTAGCAAAATCGGACAAGTGGTTCTCGAGGTATGTTAAACAAAAAAACATCAAGATAAGGAAAAAATTTAAAATGTCATAAAAAAAAACTGACACATGCGAACGCCAAAACCTTTGAGGGTTTTACTATACTGACCTACTACCATCACCCTGACTTGGAATTTCTCCACCCCCAGACAATAATCCCAAAAATGTTCCATAGTGTTATCATCGACACCAGATTTCTCAGATTTCTACGGTATGGCAACCAATGACTGCATAAAAGTCTTATAACTTTGGGATTATTTTGTTTGAAACACAACAGTATTATTTTATTAAGACAATATGATTATTGCTTTCATTCTTTTAAGGCCTTGAAAGACCAGAGGTTTGGTTGGAGCGAGGTACAGTTACAACCAATTAACAGATACAATTGTCTATGGCCTGCTCTTTTAAAGAGAATATAATTAAAGATTTAACAAATATTTTTTATCAGGTTTCGTATGAGTTATATTTTTAACTTAATAAATACGACTTGTCGGCATATGTGAGAAAATACTTACGGCGGTCTTAATCTCTCAGGTGAAAAGGTTGTTCACAACCCTTAAATTGTGTCATTCAAAAAGGAGCTAATTGCAGACTCTGGTTTCTTTCCTGCAGACAAGCGTAAAAGCTTCGCGGGATAAGCTAAGAAATTATAAAAAAAAAAAAAAAAAAAAAAATAGAGTTTAAATTGCTGGTAAATGCCACACAGTATGAAAAAAAAATACTTAAAAAAAACTATTATTCTTTGTCCATGTTTTTTCAAATATTTTTAAAAATCTTAAATTGCTTCTTAAATTTTGTTATTGTCTCTCTGTAACTTGATTCCAATTTTCAAAATTGTTGTTATTTTATCTTTAATAATATTTAAGTAACGATGGACCAACAACATTTGTATTTGGTAATTCTGGTCATGGTTGTTTGTGTTACTTCTTCTCTTTGCCAAAATGGAAATTTTATGTAAATTTTATTAAAAATGCATTTGCACATGAAAATTCTTAGTTAAGAACAGTTTTTGGGTAGAATAATTACAGTATGAGCAGGTTTGCATACAAAAAATAAAATATAATGAAAAAATAAAATGAAAACATTTACACTAGTAACTCGATATCGGGCAAAACTTAAAATGGCAGACAGTTTTGTGATTTCATTTAAAATTATTATATCAACGATTAAAAGATTTTGTTATGCCATTCGTTACACATCAAATTATTAAAAACTCTTTTGGCACAATTACTGGGTCCTGTTTAAGGAGATCGATTATTCGACTTTTTTTAGAAACCGGTTTTCGAAAATTGCGAAAAAAAAACCCGGTTTTCGGGTAAGAATTTAAAAAATAACCGGTTGACCGGTTTTAATTCGAATATATAAAAATACAAAATTCAAATTAGGTTCCATTGACACAGCTCACGTGGGTCCATTAATTCCCAGTGTGTTACCATGTCACACCGTCTCCCATCGGTCCTATGTTATCTGGCTGCTAGTACTCCAATACAGCCATCCGGTCGATTTCATAAAGGAGTGGATCCTGTTTACATCAACATCAGAGAGACAAGTTTTGTCCCCAAGGGCTCTTCGACCAAATATTTCGAGTCTTAAATCTCCGAATGCCGGGCAAATACAGAAAAGATGTTCCGTTGACTCTTCCTCCTCCTCGTCGCCACAGCTTCTACACAAGTCATTATAAGGGAGTCCCAGCCTCTGGGCGTGTCTTCCAATGGCCAAGTGACAAGTTATAACCTCAATTAGGTTTCTTAGATGATGTCTGGACAGCTGTAATGCCCGCCGTGTCCTTTTTTCATCTATGATGGGCTAGATTTTCCTGCTTTCCCACACAGAAATTTTCATCGTGCCACCTCTGACTGGCAATAAGATGAAACTTGTGCGCTATAAGTTGCTTAATTCTTGGGAGTGCAGCACATACATTATATGTTGAACCGGCTCAATTCAAGGTGGTACCTGCATACGCCAACGAATCCACCATGCAGTTCCCCTGTATGTCCCCGTATCCGGGGACCCAATTAAGGGTGACCAGTAAATGTCTTGCTATCTCCTCCACATCCGGCATTCTCGGACAACTCTTGATGTGATGAACACATTCTCCGGACAATTCTTGATGTGATGAACACATTCTCCAGGGATCTTATTGCCGCCTTGCTATCGGTAATAATTTGAATTTCTCTTCCAGATATTGCACCGTACCGGATGCGTCTCGCGGCTGTGTGGATGGCCATTATCTCGGCCTGGATGACACTGCAGTTAATTAGTTTTTATAATCAAATGTTAATTTGAATAAAAACAAAACAATTCACGATGGTAAGGAACCAACAACATAAATAGATATGACCTAAGGAATATTCAGACCTAACAAATATTTGACGATAAAATCCCAAAAAAACGTGGCCATATTTTTAATAATTTCTAATTATTTACTAAGCTTTATTCCTAAGATAATAATTGCATAATGTAATTTAGGAACTCTTAAATGATGTTTGCTCGAACCAAACGTTTTGCAAAGGCAAACAATTCTTTAAGAAAACTAGTGGTTACGTCTAGGACGTCAAATATTTATTTGGTGTGAATGAATTTTCGAGAAACTTTGGTATAAAAAAATAGGAATTTAATAAATAAAAGATATTCTCAAAAAATTATTTTAAATGAGTTTTAATTTGTATATGAATCAGTAGACCTTAAACATATTTTTTAAAAGATGCAAACGAGGTTAGCCAGGATTATTTATTTCAAATTCTTTTGTTTCAGCATTATAGAAACGATAATGCTTTTTGTAAAAAAAATCTGTTAATTCTTCGATCAGAATTAAAAACTTTTCATGACATTGTCTGGTTCCTTCAATTATGTTTTAAGTTCTTGGTGTTTTAATAAATAAAACTGATGAATTTTCCCATATCGTTGATTCCGCCGGTATGTTGAAGTTTTAAACATGAAGATATGCTAAAACTACTTAAGTGTTTTTCATTCATTTTTAGCATCATATTTTAGTTAAGTATTTTTTGCAGCCTCTTAAGAAATACTTGGAACAGAGTCAAGTTTTACTTGGCGTTCATTTTGTTGATGCACTCTCGATCGCTATCGTGCACCAAGATAGATACAACTCATATAAAATAAGCATCGTGGCAGAATCCAAAATTAGTTAAAGGGAAACTTGAAAAACGTTATTCTTAGAAAGAAGTTTATATTGTTTTAGAACAAGTTTTTTTTACTTCGTCCCTTTGGAAGGACGAAATCCAAGCCAGTTAGGAAAACTATATAAAATTAATTTTAATAAATTTTAATTGGATTTTAAAATAGATTAACTGTTTCCAATGTTGCTTTTTGCTTGTATACATATTTTTCTACCTTACAAGAACTTAACAACGGAAGCAGCAATCGCGTCTTAGCTAAGGCTTGTAAGTGATGCCAAACACTCTGAATGTACGGGTCAAATCAGCCTTTTAATTTTTCTAGCTTCCAAAGTAATATCCCCAGTAACACTGGATTTAATTGTGGCTTAAAAGTTGTTTCTGTCTATATCCTTCATTCCTCTGTCTAGCTTTTACTCTCATCTGTTATTTTAATCACAAGTGTTTCTCTATACGAATAAAACATACGAAACTTCAATACATCAATATTGTGTTTAAAAGTCCATAACCAACATACAGGCATCAATAACTGCATTTATTTTCCTACGTCTCCTCTTCTTAACGATTTCAACTGAAACTACAAAAGAGACAACAACAACAATAAGCCCAACATGTCTGACTTGTCAATTGTTTAATGAAAATGTCCTAGTTAAGTTAAAACAAAAACAAAAACTCACAAAAGTGACAAACATACAGATTTTCTGCCAAGAACAACAAATTGTCATTTTGTCGCACAGTGGGAGATTTTGAAAAGAAATTGAAATAATTTTAGACTCGACTAGTATTTCGCCGATAATATGGGGCAAAAGTTGTGCCTACTTTGGGAACCTATAATAAGTCTTCAGACTCAAAATCCAAAACTTAATCTTGACTACAAGTCTTTAATTGCCACTTCAATTTTATTACAATCCAATTACAAGCCGTTTTTCCATTTTTTTTTTTTTTTCTAAAATCTCCCACTGTGCGTCGGTGGTCCATGTGGGAAAAGAAAATAAAAAGTTAAAATAAACATAGGTTTTACATTAAATAGCAGACATATTTCGTTTAACACACATGTGGGGTGTAGACATTTGGGGAAATTATATTAAATGGCTTAAGAATATTTAAGGAGCATGTGAATGTAATATTTATTTTACTAAAAATCTTACATTTTTAAAGTTGTTATGTTGAATAAAGATATTAAATAAGATAAGAAAATTCGGCAGATATTTTAAATTGATTGGAAAAGTTGCAAAATGGTACTAGGAATTGTAGATAAGTAGATTAACAACATTGTGCTTAACAGACAAAATGCAGGGGTTCTCTCATACATTAATTCTGCAATTAAGGGACATTTATTTCTATAGTCACCTCTTGTAAGCAAAAAATTTTAAACCATATTATGATCACTTTAACTTTATTATTTTTAAGAGCAACCACATTATGGTTAAATTATTCCTATATAAAAAGTCATAATAATATGGTTAATTTTGAAAATTAAAATGTTTACAACAAATAAGTGTTGGTTGTTTGGTAGCAAATTTTTGTAACCCATGACAAACCCGCATTTAAAACTTTTTAGATACAAATCGTAAGAAACTATAAGTGAACAAGAATCAAATTATTTATCTTCTTCTTTAAAATATCGGTTATTAAAGTAAATGACAAAAAGAGAATTGATTGTAATTGAATTTAATGAGAATTCAATAGTAATGCACAATAGTTAAAAGAAAATGCAAAAAGAGATCAATAATCACACTTGAGTGATATAATAACAATACAAATGAGCTAAATTTAATAATTCTCACAAACAATAAAATACAGTAAGGACCAAAATGTATTAATCAATTGACCTCAGTACTACAACAATGCAACAATAGAAAAAAAACCGGCATTTCGTTGTTACAATTCACGCAAAGAAAAAACATGGTTGTAGTAAACATATTCTAAGAGCATCACATTATGATAAAATTTATGACTGCAGTCACCATATTAAGATTATTATTGAATCATATTATGACTAAATATACTCGTAATATTACATCATAATATTTTTGCCATAATCATATTTTTATTCTGTTAATTATACTAAGTTAAGAAGTTATCAAATTCTTGTCATGTTAATCATAATAAGTTAAGAACTAATCATATTATTGTCATGTTAAACATAATAAGCTAAGAAGTAATAATATTATCATCATGTTAATCATAATTAATATAGAAGCAATCATATTATGATACAGCCCCTTTCATAACTGTCATAAAAATATAAAATAAATTAAAACTTTTTTGCATCGATTTTGTATTTTGTGGCTTTTTACAATTTTTCTTAATGTAAATCAAACAGCGGAGTTCAATAAAAGGCTTAAAAAAGAGCAAATTCAAAATCTGCAATACTAAGCCCATAGTAGGATAAAGAATTGTTTTGCGGCTCTCCTGAAAAATTTGTTTTTAGACATACGCGGTTGCCCATGAAAACCACAGAAATATCGTAACACTTTTATAAAATATAACGTAATCTCTGTGTTGAATTCTACAAAAAAACTACGATATTTTGCATTTGCACTATTAAAGCACTAATACGGAATGAACTCCGCTAAAATATTTATTTTTTATTTTCTTTAAACTTATTTTTTTTTATGGGAATTTATCTTTAACGGCACAACTGATAAAATATTATTTTACAAATGGCGCTAATATAATATTATTAGAGTAAAAATAGTTTGATTGCATCTTAAACATAATATGATAAATGTATAGAAAGTAATCATGTTATGGCTACCAAATAACATGATATGGTTGTGAGTTGTTTAGAAAGTTATCATAATTTAGTTGTTAGAAAAATAATTATTTTTCGGTCAACAATACTCAAATTAATAATTGCGATAAACATTGATTTGTTTACAGTAACTATAATATTGTTGATATTAAAGAAAAATAACAATTGTTTGTGTACGACAACAATATATTGTTACATTAAACATAGTGTTGTTGCCGTAACCATGCCCAACCATATTTTTTCTCCGCGTGTTGAGACGGCAAATATCAAAATGCCTTATTAAAATATGTAAATAAACAAAAAAAAAAGACACTCAACGTCACACCGCGAAGAAATTCACTGCAAACAGCTGCTCTTGTGAGGTCACTTTAGTTGTACATTCTGGTACGGACAAAATAAAATTATGACATACATATATAATCTTCCGTCATAAATTAACATGCAAATAATTTAATTTACAAAATAATATCAATCTTTATTAAAAATAATATTATAAATCTCCTGTTACATGTTTGTTATTTGGATTAAATTTAGTCCAAACTAATTTTATTGTAATCAAAATCATTTAAATCATTTAAGTTTTTTGAAATCAGTCAACATCACACAAAATAATATCAATCTTTATTAAAAATAATATTATAATCTTCCTGTTACATGTTTGTTATTTGGATTAAATTTAGTCCAAACTAATTTTATTGTAATCAAAATCATTTAAATCATTTAAGTTTTTTGAAATCAGTCAACATCACACAAATGCTTCTCCCAAAAATAGCTTTTTAATTCCATAGCTTCCTTATAAATATTGGTATTGACACAAAAATTGCCGACCATAACTTCTTCAATAGCTATTTACTATGTGATGACAAAATGTTGTTCTGAACCCCGTACCTAAAATTAATTAAAGACAATCAAATCTCATATACATAGATGAACATATCTAAATAAAAAAACTTTTAACTTAAGTTCAAAACATAATTTTGTTCTGGCGGGCCTATGATTGGAATGATACGGAATAGGATACGAACATTAGTTTTCGTATACTGTGATCTGGGGTATTGAATGGTCGGGCTATCATACTTGTTTATTTTAAGTTTTTGAGCACATATATTTACAAAACATATACAATAATTCCTTATAAATACTGTGAGAGAATGATCTGTCACGTTCGGTATGTCTTAAATTTGTTTACCCATCACCGAAGGTAAAAGGGGTTATATAACTTTGTCATTCCATTTGTAATTTCTACAATATTGATCTTAGACCCTATAAAGTATATATTCTGGATCCTAATGAGAAGTTCAAATCCGGTTGTCCGTCTATCCGTTTGTCCGCCTGTCTGTTGAAATGGGTTTTCCGAAGCCCCCGAGATATAATGGGGGCTTGGTTGGTATATATTTCTGTCAGGTATTCCTATTAAAATTTTGCTATAAATTTAGCCAGATCGGTCCTGGCTGAGATATGAGCAAAAAACCACGAATACCTCTTATTTTTTCCAAAACTCCCTTATTGTTGTTGTATTTTTATTTTTTTTTTCTGTATATCTGGAGAACGGCAAGAGCCAAAGTTTCCAAATTAGGTACAAACATTTAGGTTATCAATACACACCATCCCACAAAATATGGGCGGGACTGGATAAGTGAGCGTGGTACCTCCCGTACAAAAAATATAAAAAATTGTATACAAACCTAAATTGGACTGTAAATGGAAAAGTTGTTCTTTAACACGTCGGTTTATAAATCTTTCCAATCCGTTAAAAAAAATGGGCAAGTTATGAGTGAAATACTCCAAAAATGGGCTAAAAAACATCAACATTTTTATAAAAACTTAAATTTTAGGGCTGTCATATGTCCAATGAATACGCCTTATATATCCAAAGATCAGAAATTTTTGGTAGAAAAACTCGGAAAAGTCGGTTCAGATGCAAACAAGTTACGCCCAACACATAATTTTTTTTTTTTTGAAAAATACCCTTTTTCGGGAACCATAGATCTTCTCGAGGACAAGTTTTTAGCACTCTTACTTGTTTCATAATAAAATCATACAAAAAAAATTTTTTTTTTTTAATCACGGATTATAAAGGAAAAATATTCGGTTTTATGGAAGAAATTAAATAATACGCCTCCAACAATTCCCCGATTTTGGCATATTTTTACATTCAGCTTAAAATCACTTATCACTTTAATGACACTTACAATATACACCTATTTTGCTGATATTTTGGACAACAGGATTCCGAATCTGGTATTTATTTTTGTATTGTACCCTTTAAATGGAACAAAATAATTAAATTATTTCCCAGTTACTCCTTTTTTTGCAAAGGGCATACCTCTCTGAAAGCGTAAAAATGTAACGTACGATGATAGGGAATGCCTGTTCACATCTTGCGAAGCACTTACCAATTGACGTTGTATTCCCACATAAACAAAATAAACAAAGAAATTTTGTGGGAATACAAAAATTCTAATATAAATGATAAACTTTTAGCAGCTGATTTTATCAGGTTCATCCGCAACTCAACGTTTACGTAAGAGTACCTATCTATACATAAGCTTGGTAAGGAATACGTTAAAGTAAGAGTAACGAGGCCTTCACAGGAACATTTTTCAAATTATAAACAAATAACTTGATAATCAGAACATAAAATCTCGCGACCCTAGAACAAAAACCTTTTATTTGCCCCAACACTACATGTAAGTTAAAATCTTGTTATAGAATGGACGCAATCTGACAAAATGTGTGCTGGTTCATAAAAGTGACAGTGGCACCTCCCATGCAAAAACATCATACAACCTAGCAACGAATTACAATTCCACAGTAAATGTTTCTCTTTTCCCTATTCTGCTATAACAAATGAAAATTCCACATGAAATTTCATTCTTTTTCCTGCAAAACAAGAAAATCACGTGCAAAACAGAAGGAAGTTTATAAGAAACCTTAAGTGTGATTTTCGGAGAGATATTGAAAACGAGCCAAGCTACTGAGTAAAAAAATTTTTGTTCTTAATAGTTTCAATCAAAAAAAATGTAAGTTTGGCAAAAGGCAGCACAAAAGCAAAAAAAAAAGGACACATGCAATAAAGTCATACGTCGACTTTGTGCCGGTAAAACCCGTTGGTGTTACCGATAAACCTGTCGCAAAATAAATTTTTTATAAAGAACTTGCAAGACTATGATAATCATCGTCCAGTCTTGCAATTTTTGTTGCTGCAATTTTTTAAATTTCTGCTTCAAAATTGCAATAGTGTCCAGATTACGAAGTTCTAGTTTGCAATTTCAGGTTTTTTTCTAGAGAACAGTATTTTCCTCGAGAAAGAAAATCCTTAGGAATATTTGTGGTTGGGCTGATAAATCGGAAGAACGGTTACAATAAAAGTGTTGACATTTAAAAAAAATTATTTTTTTTATTAATACACATTATCTAAAAAAAAACACGTCTTAAATGAAAAATTGGCGTGGTACAGTGCATATATCGGGAGAAGGGTTACAGTAAAAGTTTTAAAATTTGTTAAATTCCAACAGTTATCGATGCGCAAACAGTGCAAACTGTGTTGATGCTTCTTTGACATTTTTTTACAAAGTAAACAACACAGTACATGACTTTGTATTGAAACAGTAGTTAAACCGCATCACTGTAATGTGTTTCAATGTTTTTTATGTTGGGTTATCACAACAAAACATCGGTATAAGTGTGGGCTGGATTAAAGAAATAAGCGTTGCCCCTCCCATACAAAGGCACTATACAGTTTTTTATATTTAAAAAACGGTTACAGTAAAAGTATCTTAATTTGGTACAATTTGCTTTGTTTTTAATACACGAGTTCTCTGTTTAAAAAAAAAAACTTTAATAATTTAATTTCAATTGGGAAAGCGTAGCGTACCGGGTTAATCTAGTTCCATAAAAGTATGTGATTTTAATAAATTATTGCGTTTATAAAAAAGATTTGGGCCTTAAAACTTACAAAGTAAAAATCGCCTATTGCACAATAGTTATTGCAGCAAATCTAGCAAAAAAGCATATTTTTCCAACTGTTTTTTTTTTATTTCGATGAATGAAAATAATTTGTATAATAAATATATTTGAATTGTAGATGTGTTCATTTACTTTACTAGCAAAAACTAACAACAAGAGAGTAAATTTAAAACATTACAAAACTTTTCTCTCAATTACTCAAACAATAAAAAATGAAATGAAAGCTTTAATAACAAAAACTAGCAAGGTAGACATATCGTCAGTGTCCAGCTGTAAAATACAAGATTCCGTCTTCTTTTATTCAATCGTTTTTAACTATTTTTACATGTCAAAGTTATTTTTGGGTATACAAAATTAATTATAAATAATATTTCTTTAAAACGTGCTAAATTCCCAATTTTATTTTTAATAAAAGCACTGAAATTTATTGTTGAGGAAAAGCTAGACCCAATTGTGTTCCTAGCATAAACAACAACATGAAACCGGTGTTTGAATATGAACTTGGGAAACATAAAAATTTACTTCTGACTTTAAGAAGAATTCTTGACAATAAGTACGAAAAGATAGAAGTTAGGAACATGTAAATAAAATACATGTACAAATTTCGATGTACCAAAGGTTAATCACAATTTGGTTTAAATATTGACTGTTAACTGCCAGCCGTCGTCAATGGCGGTGAGAGTTAAACGGCAAATCCCTCTGGAGAGATTGAGTGGTTGCAATCGAAACATGTAGGGGTAACCAGTTCGTGGAAACCTGGGTTCGGTTCCCAGCTCAGTCAAGAATGAAAAATTATTTATAAATTTTAATTAATTTTATGTTGTAAAATTCCTTTCTTCATAAAAATAATTTAATGAAAATAAAATTTGATGAACTTTAGCCTAATTAAGATGTCAGAATTTGGATTGAAAGCCATGAACAGTTCAACGAAATAACCACAACACTGATTAAATTTAATAGAAGAAATTTGTATCAAATTGTTTTCCTCTCAAATAGTTCATAGCTCTTTTTCACTATCGGGTTGCAAGTTTTTCGAGTTCATTAGCACTTACGACTAGTAAGTTACGAACAGACCTTGTGTATGTTATAAAAAAAAGGTATTTATGTTTTGTATTGTGGTCTTTTTCAAACCGATAACAAACATATTGTGTTTTTTTCTACATTTTTATTAATAAATTAAAATATTTACATTTATTTAAATTTTAAATGCAATTACAAATGTGGCCAATACAAACATTCATATATACAAACTGATTTAAATCAATTGAGTAAATAATTTCTATTATTGTTCGAATGAAAAAATATTTACACGGCAATAATTAGCGGTTTTAAAAATCAAATTTAGATATTGTGAAAAACACACACATTTAACAAATACACATGAATTTATTTTTTTAATATTAAAAGGTGCGTTCGAGTACTTTTACAGTAAAATGCAACAAATTAGCAATTACTATAGACTTACATTGCAAAATTACTCTCAAAAAAAGCTTTTGCTCAAAAGTACGCGAATGGAAAAATTGTAAAAATTCGTAAAATTTAGTAAACAGCTGACGGCAAACAAATTTGGTGTTGACAAAGTTTTACACTTTTGAGTAATTAACTCCACTTTTACAAACAATGTAGGGAAATACAAACAAACTATTTTATGTAATCTTTACATGGAAAACTGTAAACCCTTCAGGAGACAAGGCGAAGCCACTCAATTATCATCCCTTGAAAATCGTACAATATATACAATCCAACGGAGAACACACGGCCCTCAATCTCCGGCCAAAAAAGGGAGCTAAGAATCCCCGGAGGTAAAACAAAACAAAAACTTACTATAGGAACTTGGAATGTCCGAAGTCTTTTCGATATCAGAAAGCTTAACAAAAGCATTAGAGAAATAAATCGACTTCGAATGGACATACTTGGTGTTAGCAAAACATGATGGACGGAATGCGGCGAATTCAGGTCAGAAATCGTTAAGGTGTATCACTGAGGAAACCAGAGCGGAATCAACAGAAAAGGAGTAGTCACCATTGTTAAAAATCATGTATAACGGGATATATCCCAATGTCAGACAGAACCATGCTATTAAAAATAATGCCTAAGCCACTTAACATTAACATTATTGTGCTGCCACAAGTGATGCAAATGCCAGAGAAGTCAAAGAATTTACAGCGAAATTGAATACCCACTGAAAACTACGAAACTTACGAAATAACACTAATACAGGGTGATTTCTAGGAGAAAAGTCTTTTAGACTTTTTGTTTATTTATTCAATAGGAGAATTTATAACTTCGTGTTTTTACCCAATTAATGGGGATGAGCGACAACCCTTTCAGTAAGGAAGACCTGAACCATTTAACGCAAAACTTGGGAAAGATGAAGTTATACACATCACTGGTAAATATGGTCTGAGCGATAGAAATAAAAGGGTAGACAGGCTCGTGCAGTTCGGTCAAGAACATAAAATTAACGTATCGAACACTCTTTTCCGCCCAGACCCCAGAAGAATGTACAGATGGAAATCACCACAAGACAATGGAGAAAATATTGTAAGAAATCAAAATGCTCGACATACCCAGGAGCAGATGGTCCATCAGATCATAATCTCTTAGTTTCAAATATTCGAACTAATTTCGCAGCTATTCGGAAAAAGAAAAGTAAGAGTAAGACATCGAGAAACCTAATGGTCCAAGAATTAAATGAGAAATTCAGGACCAAATTGATACTCAACTAAAAAATATGAAGAAGATGACATGTATATTTTGTGGAACAATGCTAAAGATATTGTAAACACAACAACGAAAACCACTAGGATTCTAGAGCTACGAAACGGAAACGCAACAGGCCCAGACGAAATCCCCTCTAAAGTTATGAAACTAAAAGGCAGTAATAACTTACAACTTTTAGTCAAATTATTCAATCACATTAACGACGCTGGTCTTTATCCAGAAGATTTTCTAAAATCAATATTTGTCGCCATACCAAAGAAAAATAATGCAAAGAAATGCAGTGAATACAGACTTATTAGCCTGATGAGTCATGCGTTAAAAATATTCTTAAAAATTATTCTCAAAAGGATTTATGAATACCGAATACGAAGCTTCTGTGGTAGAATCGCAATTTGGTTTCAGAGAATGTATGGGTACACGAGAAGCGTTCTTCTGTGCTCAAATATTAATTCAGAACTGTCCAGATGCCCAGAAAGATGTTTTCATGTGTCGATGAGAAAGCTTTTAATAAGATCAAACATTGCAAATTAATGGAAATTCTAACCTCTATTGGTATACATGGGAAAGAACTACGCTGCATGAAAAACCTAAATTTAAATCAGATGGCACGAATTGATGTCTGTTGAGAAAAAACTCACTAAATTATCATCTCAAGAGGAGTCAGACAGGGATGCATACTGTCCCCATTATTATTATTCAATATATATTCTGATCAAATATTCCAAGAAACACTTGAAGCAGAGAGTATATGTAGGTATTTAAGAAGAAGAGAAGCACCGTCAGCTCCGTATGTTCGTTATCTTGTGAAAAAAGTCACCCTCATCGACAATTCAAAGCGTGAAAAGCCATAAACAGTGCGTACACCCGGGAATATTGCTGCTGTAGCAGAAAGTGTGTGTAAAACGCCATCAACATCAATTCACCGTCGTTCTCAACAATTGAACATTTCGAAGTCATCATTGAGACGAATTTTGCATAAAGACATTGGTATGACGCCAAACAAAGTCCATCCAATGCTTTTTCGCTTCGCTAAGTGGGCCTGCGATCGACTTACAGAAAATGCCGATCTTGCCAAAATAAAATCATCTTTTCAGATGAAGCTCATTTTGATCTTGGCGGGTATGTAAACAAGCAAAATTGTCGCATTTTGGGCACAGAAAACCTGCACGCATACATTGAAAAGCCGTTGCACCCAAAACGAGTCACTTATTTGGTGCGGATTTTGGTCCAGAGGCATAATTGGGCCATTTTTCTTCGAAAATGGACAAGGAGTGGCAGTAACAGTCAATGGCGATCGTTATCGGGCATGTTGAACGAATTTTTGTTCACAAAAATTGAAGAGGAGGATATTGGCAACATTTGGTTTCAACAGGACGGCGCTACGTGCCACACAGCCGAAGCTACACTCGATGTTTTGCGCTCTGTTTTTTAAGATCGCATTATCTGCCGCGGAGCTGATGTCGTTTGGCTACCTCGGAGCTGCGATTTGACACCGTTGGACGAATATTTGTAGGGTGCCGTCAAAAATAAGTATTACGCTGACAAGCCAGAGACAACTGACGCTTTAAAGGACAATATTCGTGAATCCATTCCATTGGTGAAATACAGCTGCTCACAATCGATAATGTGTTTAAAAATTGGACCGATCGTGTAGGCTGCTGCATGGCCAGGCGAGGCAGCCATTTGAATGAAATTATTTTCCATTATTAACCGGAACGATTGTACTTTCAAATAAAAAAAGAAATTTGAGAAAATAGTCAGTAGTTTTTTTTATAGCATTTTCAAAAAAAAAAATTATTTGGCGGATCCATTATCTGGTCTACAGAAGCTGATGGAAAAACTTGCACGAATAAGTGAGATGTGTGGATTTGAAATCAATATGAAAAAAAAGTACCAAAAATTCCCATCCCACTACAACGTTGAAAATACAAAATATAGAAATCGAATGAGTACAGAGTTTTAAATAGCTGGGAGTCTTAATAAATGACCAGTCCCATTAAAGGAAATTAAATTCCGCATAGAGATGGCGAGAGATGCATATTCTTAATGCAACAAAGTTTTGACCAGTCACGTCATCAATCTAGAAGCAATAGTACCCTTAATGCTACATTTGGTTTGTGATAGTATACGGGGTGGAAGTTTAGACAACTTAAGCCTCGGATGAAAGAAAATTGGAAGCCTCCGAAACCTGAATATAACGTCGAGTTCTGAAAATAACATAAACTGCCAAAGTGTCTAATTATGAAGTATTAAGAAGAGTGAACGTCAACCGAGAACTAATAACAACAATCAAAAACGGAAAACTTCATACCTAGGACCAGTGTTGCCACCTACACCTACCTACACCTTGAAAAAATATCCCCTACAAACATACCAAGGCGAATTTACACCAGGTGAACTTATCTTGCTACGTAAGCAACAGCTGTTAACTAACCTTGTGTCAAAATGATATACCGTTCATGTGGTTCTGGGGAATATTTATTATATATGATAATTTTCGCTTAAAATTATAAAATTTAAAATGTTTTAAATTATTACATTTTTAACAAACAATTTAAAATTAAAAAGAAAATGAAATGTTTGTTTAAATTGTTTACTACAGTGTTGTATTATTTTTGACAAAACGCTAAAATATTTTACAGTGTTGTAAACGTTTTCAAAATAAGACCACCTTGTATGAATTCGCCTTGAAAAATACCTACGCATTATTTTCATTACAATAGAAGAAAAAACATATTATAGCTTTGACAAAAAAAAACAATACAAAACTAAACAAAAAAAATATGTCCTTATGTGCTTTTAATTAAACTCAATTAAATAACAAAGTTTTTAAAAAATTAATATGAATAGGTTTTTTCAAGTACAAATACAACAGGTTATTTGAAATTTAATATATGTGACCTTCTCCGAGAAAAGGGACTTAGTGTGTGAAAATGAAGTTTTGAGAAAAACGCATTTCACCTTATTCTACACCCTTTTAGGTACCAGAATCCACTCTTAAGTCCAAACCCATTTTTTATACACACTAAGTCCCTTTTCTTGGAGAAGGTCTCATATGTAATTCCATTCAACTAATTTAAATATGAGAACTTTCTTTTAATTAAACGATACAAACATTGTTCATAGTTCTTAAGATCTTTGAGTAAAATATTAAATACAGGGACACAAACAGAAAGATATTTTAAAATTAATAAAGTTCTTTTGAATTTAATTTTTTTAAATGACTATCACTGCATATGAAATTAATGCAGTCCTCAGTTCCCCTGCTTTGCAGTATACAAATTCAACTTAAACTACTATGGCTCAATTTGTTTAGCTTTTTGGTGCGAACATTTGTTATTATTAAACAAATCCTTTCTGCATCGGCATTAGCATGGGGAACAGCAAACAAAATCCGTACCAGTTTTGATAAATATGTCATTGAAGTTTTTCATTTTTATTATTTTTTTGTTTCAATAAATGCGGTTAAATTTCTAAACAATTAATACTGTTGCTTCTTCTTACTTGAAAACCTTTCAACAATGAATGAAATCGCAGAAAAAGGATACACATATGTGCATATTATTGTCGCCAACTTTATTAAACACAAACAACTCTGGAAATATATTTTTAAGCGATTTTAGGCAAAAGAAAATTTTTAAGCCCTTTGAACAAGAAAATATAAACTAAAAACCTTTATATAAATTTTGATATTATTCCAATGTGTATTCTAAGACAAATTACTCACCATGAAAAATAAATTCCCAGATTCTATTTGTTAAAATAATTAAGTTAAAAACATAAAATTTACAATAGGCACTGTCCAGTTTTAACATACAAATAATGCTTGCGAAGGCCGTAGCGGGCCAGAATTGTATAAATTTTCTTTACCATTTACTTCATTGCTAGCCAAAGGTTAGCTAAAGTAAGCCTCGTAACAGAAATATAGAAACCAAAATTCTGATAGTGCATAGAAAATATTCCTAGAAAATATTGAAGGAATACGACTATTAAAGTATAAAAGCTTTTGATGATTGTAATTTGACTTAGAATACACTTTTGAATAATATGAAAATTTATATAATAAATGTCCTCACCATATGAAAAAATTCCCAAATTCTATTTGTTAAAAACCTTTTTTATGCATTTATTTAACAAATAAGGCGATATGACGAAATATCCCTACACTTTGGAGATTATAAAAAATCTGTCAGATTTTCCCTACGCTTCTATTTTTATATCAAAATTACCTACATGTAGGGATTTTCTTCTAGTTCTTGCAACACTGCCTAGGACTCGTATTAAGAAACAATAAAGTCACAATTTTACAACGAATCCTTAAAGAAAACATTAAAAGAAGACGTGGTAGAGGCAGATGAGAAGCATCATGGTGGAAAAATATACAGGACTGGACAGGGTATATCGAGGAAATTACACTCCTACATGCCGCAAAGAACCTGGAGCTGACCATTTTAGCAAAACGTCAAACTATAAAGTGGATACATATATTTATTAACATAAAATTGTACGATTACTAATATCCGAATAACGGATGGGTAATAAAGAAGGAGAAGGAGAAGATTACTTAAAAAACAATTGAAGTTCTAAGTACCCCAATACTTTACACTTTTACTGCTCTAAAAAATTAACATAACAAAAAAGAATTAATTAATTAAACAAACAAGTTTAATTAATATATCGTCAGCTCATTATTGGTTTTGCGCATAAGGTGAAATTACCATGACATGCGCCAAACCAGTAATGAGCTGACGATATGTGTATTAATTTTTTGTTTCTGTTTTATTAAAACCAGGGCTGTGGAGTCGTCCGAAAAAAGTACTAACTCCGACTCCGACTCCAAATGCTGAAATTTTTTTAGTGCGACTCCGACTCCTACCCCGACTCCTACTCCAACTCCTACTATCATCTTGATGCTAAATGTATATGAGACTCCGTGATGTTAACTTTTATTTTTTTATAACCGTACGGCCTTCAAAAAATTAGAGTTTTTGAGAAGCAATTACCGTACGCAAACATTAAGGTGCTGTTTCCAAATGACAGGCGATTGATTATGTAGCAAAATTTATGAGGGGTGTGCTGGAAATCGCAAACGCAAAACGCAAGAATTTGGAAGTTGTTTTTAATAAACTTTAAACCTAATTCTTATAATTTTTGGTTAAAATCCTGTTTAATAGGAAAATATTTGTTAAATATTTGTCATAAAATTCTTTTATTACAAAAATCTTATTTAAAAACGACTTTTAAAATTCTTGCGTTTTACGTTTGTGATTTCCAGCACACCCCAGTATATGAAAAGCACTCAGTCCATCGCCTGTCATTTGGAAACAGCACATAAGAGCAGTATTCATAAGCCATTTATTTAAATTTTAAATGTGTTTTAAGAAGATAATTTTTATTTTGGAAATATTTTTTAAATTTTTTATGCCGAAAAATTTTGGAGTCGGAGTCGCGAGTTTTTGTGGGTACTACGACTCCGACTCCGGCACAAAAACATTAACTCCGACTCCACAGCCCTGATTAAAACTATTCTTATCTTTAATATTGTTTCCACAATTTGTATGGTTTTAGCTCGCTGCACTTTTGTTTTTTTTTTACCTTTTTTTTCAGGGGCCAAATTACAGCATTCGATATCGCTCGAAGTTGCAATACAATTTACATGGGAATTTCGATCGATATCGAATGTCGCGATTTGCCCCCAGGCTATTGTTGTCTGTAGTAAAAATTTGTAAATACTCAGTCCAGATCTGTCACTCCCTCTCTCAATTTGTGTTCCCATTTACTGTATTTTGTGTACGCGAACGCAATTTAGAAAAAATACAATAACGTTCAGTCAAAATTAGTAAAAACTTTTGGGTTCTCGAACGCACCTAATTTAAAATAATAAAATAAATATACATAAAGCTGCAATAAGTAAAACACATACATACATATGTAGGTTAAAAAAATTTCACGGAAATTTTGTTGCTATTTTATTGGGAAATTTGGCTATTGACCCAATTGAGTGCAATCTAGAAATAGAGACTTTGTTTAGTGTATGCCAGCCAGCCAAATCGACTACATCTATCGGTACACTAAAAAAATAAATATTAGTATATCAAATCGCTATAAACATTTTATAGTTAAAAAGCTGTTGATATTTATACTTTTATAAGGATAAGTTTTTTAAGACAACAAGCAAACAAACAAGCAGGACAAATTTTAATAATTTAGGGCTTGTTTTGTTTGAAGCTTAATTTTTATTTTAAGGAACAGCATAGCTGCGGTTTTTTTTTTTGCCAAAAAAAATTTTATTTCCAAAACGACTGAGCAGGTTAAAAAAAGTTTTGTATTTACGTAAAGGAAATTTTGTTTTTTTTAAGCTTATTCAACAAACTAATCCGTTTTTGAGGTACGCGAGTATATGTTGTGCAACCTCCTCCATTTTCGAAATAAACGGTATGGGTACGTTCGTATATGCATCAAAACTGTGCATCACTGCAGCAGTGATGCATAATTTTGTTGCTAGTACGTGATCACCAGGTGCGCCTGTGATGCCAATGCTTTTTTACTGCACATCATCCGTGCAAAGTTTAAATTTTGAACCTGAGCTAAATTAAAATAGTTTTATAAGCGAACATAAAAAAATAATAAAAAAATTATCAACAATAGCGATAGCAAATTTTATGAAAAATATTGAACCACACAGAAAAAAAAGAAAATCGACTTTAATTAAACAATTCGTTCAGACAATTAAATATTATACTAATTTTGCCCCTGCAAAGGAATTGATCATATCAATTAACGGATTTGTATTTTCGAGTCATGGGACATAAATTTTGTCAATTAAAAAATTAATTGCATAAACTAAAAAATACACCAAATATACACAAACTTTAAATTTTATGGGTTTTGATTAAAAAAATTAATTGCATCAAACAAAAAATTAATTGAATAATAAATGCACACCAATTAATTATTAAATTGAATAATTTTTTGCAAATATTTTTTCTGTGCGTGATAGTTTTCTTATAAATTACCAGAAAAAGCATCAAAAAAGAAATATAAAACGATTTATTTTATGTTAAAAGTAATTGCATCAGAAAATTAACTGATGCAACAATTGCCAACATTTGCTGCAGTGCTGCGGTATCACCGCATAAAAAAGCTGAGAGTGATGTCAAATTTCTTACAAGTGGTGCATTTACGAACATTAAACTTTACTAATGGGCAAATGATGCGCAACAACTACTTTTACGAACGTACCCTTAATCTTGGAAATAAAAGGTTACCTAAAAAAAATGGTTAGACCAATGGATTGAGCGCAGTTGAATTAGGTTTCCCCACCAGATGCCCAGCTTGACGGTACCAAAGTTCAAGGTTTACTTGAACTGATAACCAGCTAGCCAGTCAGCCGGACTAACGAAGGGCCTGACATCAAACAATTAATTAAAGAAGGCAATCGATGTACTAAAAGGTGGGTCTTGAATTAATATACATATCCATGTGTTACGCACAGCAGGGCAAACGTTTTATATCCTTCCTGGTGAAGGGTACAAATATTGTGTGTTTTACCATTCATTTAATTAATAATTATTGTATTTTATGTGTAGGATTTTTTTTCGTTGAAAATAATTGTCGATTTTACCGCAAATACCATCAACAATATTGGTATTGCATTGTTATCTTTTTCACGGGAAAAGAGAAAAAAATTGGCAATTTTGAATTTAATGACATGGATTGTCATCATTTGTTGTCCTTACGTTTTATGGAAAAACATTATCATAGTTTCAATAATTAAATAAACTTGATGTGAATCATTTATCGAATTGTTTTGGGATAATAGGAAAAAATTGCGACTGTTTTTGGTAGAAATGTTATATATTGATTGTTTATTTAAAGCTTTATTAAATGATATTGCTGTACTAATTTATAATTAAAATTAAATAAAGTTTGTAGTCTATTTAAAAAAATTTTATTTTAAAAATATTTATATTAAATAAATCTATATTAAAAATTGTAACGTTACTGACTGTTTCGCACAGCCTGAAGCTTAAAACTTGAAATTTGGGCCAGAAATTGGTGACTCCCCATAATGATCCACTAAGACGGAATTTTTGGAAATTCGAATATTTTGGGAGTAAAAACGGGAAAATTCGGTAACCTTATACAGTCAAATCCCGTTAATTCGTAATCGCAAGGGACCGGCCATTTCTTACGAATCATAGGGGGTTTCGATTTAACGGGGTTAAAATAAAATAAATACGAATTAACGGGGTTTTTCAAGTTATTTACTAAAACAATACGAGTGTTTTGAAATTGTTCTTTATTATTCGTGTAACAAACTGATCATAAGAAAATAAACTCATAACACAAACAAAAACCCACAAAAAAAAATAGCGGTAAACAAAATATAATTCTTTCCATGTTTTTGTTGTTTTTATTACGAATTATAGCGAGGGGACCAAAATGTATGAAAATTTTACGAATTAACGAGATTAAACATAATTTAATTATTTAAACACATATTAATTTCAATTTTAAATATATCACAGCTTAAGTAATGGCAACAATATAACTCGCATTTATGTTGTTCGTGTCTTCCTTCAAATTCATTGTTTTCTTAACTTGTTGTTGTATTCTAACCCTTCCGTTTCCACATGCAAGTGCAAGTTCGAAAGACTCAATACACTCACATTTTTTCACTAACATTCACACAATTTTTGTACTTTCTGCCAATCGGCTGTTTCCTCGATTTTTCGTTGATAATACGTATACAATACTTGCAAGCAATTACTTGCATGTGGAAACGTAGGGTAAGGCTTTCAATTTTGTATTTCACCCTTTCATTGTTTTCTATATCTAGAACTCAAACATCATCGAAATTAATTGTGTGACCAGTATGTAGAATGTGTTGTGCTAGTGCTGTTGTCTCTCTTCTCCGCATTATGTCCATCTAGTGTTCTCCGATTCTTGTCTCCTTTATAAATTAGCTCACATCTCTGTGTGTTATTTCCTTCACATTGTAGTTCGTATACAATGTTACTTTGTTGTTGTTGTTTATTAATTGGTGCCTTAACTCTAGAAAAAATCGGGCTTAATATCAAATGAGTGCCCCGGTAGGCCAGCTGGTAGCGAACTAGTCTATCAGCGCCGGGGTTGCGGGTTCGATTCACGCCAGAGACTCTGGTTTCTTTCCTGCAGACAAGCGAAGAGCTTCGAGGGATTAGCTTAGAACATTAAAAAAAAAATTTGTATTTGTATGCAAAACAGATGTTATTTGTTTTTATTGACGACCGAGTGTTATTGTTATCGGTTAACCCAGGTATGTATTTTACACTGTAGAATTTGTTTTCTTCTTTTTCTGTGTTTGCAGATTTGTTGTGGTTATTTCTGTCCTTATCCAATTGTTAAATTGCTTTGTCTATCAAGGTTAGATGTGAGTTTGGTGGGGAAGATGTTGTTTTTTAAAATTTTTGTTGTAATGTGTTTGGTTTTATTATGAAATTGTGTATCACTTATGTTGAATACTCTAGAAATTTAATTTTTTCGGTGTTGATAATTTGATTTTTGGGTAGTGTAGATATTTAAGATATTTCTTTAGTGTACCAATCAAACAGAATCATATTATTTGTGCGTGTAATTTTTGAGTTTAAGTACGCAATGGCTCCGCTTTTCTCAATTTCAGTCGTAATTTTGTCGATAACTCGCATAGAGGACGAGGACACAATTCTGTCAACTTTTAACAAACAACACCATAAGATACAATTTACTACTGCTAAAAAATCCTATTAAACATAATATGAAACAAAAAATTCCAAACGAATTATTGCCTTCTTAAATATCGTGCAGATTTGTTATATTAAATATTTAATATTTTAAAATGTTATTTAGTATTTTGTGGTTACACATTTTAAGACTTTCTTAGTTACAAGATTTATAAGCGATTCATAAAATGATTCTTCTTTAATAAAAAATATTATATTTATTATTTTCAATATTTCGCTAACCTTTGGTTAATTTTCCTGACGATGCTAACCAAAGGTTAGCGAAGTATTGAAAATAATAAATATAATATTTTTTATAAAAGAAGACCTCAAGCTTAATCAATTTAAATAATTATTTAATATTTTTTTTACCCTTCATAAAAAATGTAAATATTCACATACTAATGGTGTTTTCTTTTCTACGAAAAAAATTTGCCTTTTTTTTAAAAAAATTCAATTTGGTGTCTATTTCTTGAAAATTTTGCTCCCGAAAAGGGTGGCTTGTTTTATTCTAAAAAACTCATGCTTTTCGGGAGCAAAATTTTTAAGAAACAGACATCAAATTGCATTTTAAAAAAAAAGGCACTTTTTTGTAGAAAAGAAAACACCATAAGTATTTCTCAGAATATTACAAATGCACGTTTAAAGAAACTACAAATAAAGACTGAAATAAAAATGTGAATATTTATCATAATAAATAATCGAAGAAACATATAATTTTACATTAAGAGAAAAAAATTTTAACTAAAAGCTTATCTTAATTTTTGGATATAAAACAAAAGAACATTATGACTACAAAAATCCACTACGAGATTAAAAAAAAATTTTTGGAAATTTGTTTTTTCAAAAAGCCCATTATTCTAAAAAAAACTCTGAAATTTTTCTCAATATCAGATTTTTTACTCTATTTTTCATTAAAAAAAAACTAAGAATAATTTGACTCATATGAAAATTGTATCTAAAAATTTAACTTGGAAAGGAGTTTTTGAAAACTTCGTAAACAGACGGGTAACAGAATACTTTATTCAGAATGTAAATTTATAATGTATGAGTTTTAAAATTTTAAAACAAGAACAAAAATTTCAAAAGAAAACAAGAAATAATTTGACACCCAAATCACTTTTCATATTTAGATGTTAAACAGTGAGCACTTAGACGAACAGACACAGAAAAAATTTTTGCAAAAAACTATTCAATTAAATAATTAATTGGTGTACATTAATTATTCAACTAATTTTTTGTTTGCTGCAATTAATTTTTTTAATCAAAACCCATAAAATTAAATGTTTGTGTATATATGGTGTATTTTTTGTTTATACAATTAATTTTTTAATTGACTAATTTTGTGTCCCATGACTCGAAAATACAAATCCGTTAATTGATATGATCAATTCCTTTGCAGGGGCAAAATTAGTTAAATATTTAATTGTCTGAACGAATTGTTTAATTGAAGTCGATTTTCTATTTTTTCTGTGGAAGCCCAGGTCCATTAGACGGGCAGGCAGATGGACAAGAATAAATCGATTGAGAATAAGAAAAATTAAAGAGCTCAAAATCGACTATTTGATTAATCCACTTTTTTGGTAATTTACATCATATATTTAATTATTTGAATTACGGCTGGAACATAGGGCCTCAACCAAAGCTTTCTATTCATTTGTGTCAGCCGTCAATCGCTTTATTTCGCTCCATGAAACATGATGGAGATAAAACGCATTCTTGTCGAGCTCCGATGGTTATTTCAATGGGCTCACTAAGACCATCCTCATGAGAGATGTCGTATTGAGCGTTGCTATACAGCTCCTTAATAAGCCTAACTATATTTTCAGAAACTCCTTTACACCTCAGGGCTTCCCAAATTGCACTGGGCTTACATCATAAGCACTCAAAAATTCGATTTTAAATTTTTTGTCACTTATAGTCTTTGGGATTTTAAATATCTATTTTCTTTTTTGAGGTGGCGATGGCATCGAATCGGCACTGTTTAAGCTGGTGCCACTTTCCAAAAAACCCGTGTAAAACTTTATTCTCCAATGGCATGGGTTTCTCTTCAATACTGCTTAGCAATGAATAAATAGAATAATGTAGATGCATTATACAACCTCGAAGCATCAATTTAGAAACATCTTCTTTGATTAACTGTTTTTCAATATTCTTTAACCTTTGTAAAGCTAATGGGTTATAAAAATGAAAGGATTTATGTGTTTTTGCGCTGAAGTTTGAAAAGTATCGAAATTTGCATCTTAGAACCACCTTTTTATGTACCGATGAACTGAGAATCAATCTCTTAGTCGATAGCACTATGTGCGTCCTGGGCGGCCGGCTGGCGGACTATATCGACCTTTTTCGCGAAATTATCGTTAACAATAAAACAAGAATTTTACAGGAGACGTTTTTTTTAGTAATTTTAAAATCTATCCAACAATTCGAAAATTAACACTGTAGAACTCAACTAGTCAATTTCACTGGTACAATTTTTAAAATCGGGCTAAAATTAATAAACTTTATTGGTTTTTTTAACAAACGAGGGTACCTACGAAGCCCCTCTTGATATATAGTCCTTAATTATTATCTAGAATTTTATTTCAATCGGGCTAACCGTTTACCAAATCCAGAATTATTTCCATTTTTTTTTCTCAAAAAAAATTGTCAATATGACTTACGATTAAATCGAACACCTCTACATTTCACGTTGTTAACAATTTCGGAATTTGGTTAATTAGTCAACATGGAAAGGTCCAAAAAATTTTAAATTCAATAATAATTGTTGTTTCTGTTAAAGTGTCGCTTACGATCATATCGCGAATAGGGGTCGATATAAGTACCAAAATGTTCGTTATCCACAAAGTACATCAAAGATAAATTGATAAAAAACGAAAAACAAAAAACGACAGGAATTAATTGAAGTTTTTCATATTTAAATAAGGTTTAAGTGTATCAAATATTTTTAAATATTTTTAGTGACGAAAGGAATTTACAACATTAAGGCCCGTTTTCACAACTTAGCGATAGCTAAAACTAGACTTTTACCGGCTTTATAAAAAGTGTTCCATTATTTACACTAAAGGGAGCGATAAAGTAAATTAAGGCTCATCTTACCTGGTATGGTACGGCCAATTAAATCCTACCTTTACCTATCGGTAAGTTGTGAAAACGGGCCTAAATGAATTAAAAATTTTTTTGATAATTTTATTCTTGACTGAGCACGGGATTGAATTCGGTCCGAATTAGCATGTATCGAGAATAACACATTTCCATCATCAGAATTCTTTGCCATTTTTGGAAATATTTCAAACAAATATCCTTTCGGAAAAGAGCATGTTTTACTGCAACCGTAATCACATTACGACATTTTACAAAAATCTGTCCATATTTGACCATAGAAAGCCCAATTAATAAGGCAATTAGTATATTATAATATAATAATAATAAGTATATGTATTATAAATTAATAAAGTAATAAGTATTAAAAAAGCGATAAGTATACTGTTATTTGATTTTTTAAATATTTTTTATAGTTGTAGTAAAAAAAATGTATACATAAACATTTTTAAAAAAAGGAAAACAATTAATTTATATATAAAAAATTTCTTAACACACGGTCAAAAGGGGTTTCAAAATAACCCCTCTTAGTAAAAAGTATTCCCTTAGTGTACAATAAATGTACATGTGTGTATTTTCACATTTGCCTCCTTTTATATACAAACATATTGTTGTGGATGTATGCGTGTGAATAAATATCCTTAGGCGTACAAAATTTGCTCGCACAAGAAGCAGAAATAATACAGGGTGGCGTATACGTAACGTTATGATTCATAATTTTGGTTTTACGCATTTATTTCGTTTTTTTTTATCAATCAGTTTTAAAACCCTTAAGAAGTTTAAGACGGAAGGCCTCAGCCTTAACCAAAAGATTGAATATGTTGCACCTTATTCTGAAAGTCAACAACAAGCTTTTGCACAAACTCCTAATGACCTTAATGGGTACATGAAGTAATTGCAAGATATTTTAACTGCCCAAAATTCAAAGAATTAGTGTTGAATATTAGTTGGGTTTTTTTGAATGACATTTAATGCCAGAAAATTATTGAAATTATTTCAAGACTGAGGGATGTAGAGAACAATCCGAAATTGAGGAGCCAATAATTTCGAGCCACACAGCTCACACGGCTTGTTTTTTCTGATATTAACTTTACCTGCGCATTCATCTGGTTTCATGCCTCTTTAATTATTGTTATTTTTGCATTAACGTTGAGGACTACACAGAAAAAATTATTGCCGAATTATTTTCAAACAAACGATTGTTTGAAATTTTTTTTAATTTCTACAAATTTTTTTTCTGATTCAATTAATATTTTTGTTTGATTTTTATTTAACCAACAAAAATGTTGACAACTTTTCAATAATATAATATACGCGCTATTGGTTTCAATTTTTCATAATTTTGTATGAAATATTTAACGCTCTTTAATGTTGTCGTTTTTTGCATTTTTTATTTGATCGTAAGCAACACTTCTTTATGTGAAATATAAGAACAACAACACAAAACACATACAGTTTATTTTTGGACGCTTTAAAAAAGTACAACAAGAAGAAAGATGATAAAATAACGCAACGAGGTTATTAGTAAAAAAACAAAAAAATAGCAGGTAAAAAAAAGGTTTCATTCTTTTTTAAACAACAGAGAGAAACAACAACAACATTATAAGAAACAAAATAAATTTTTGGTTGGTTTCAAAGTTGGAAAAAAAAGAATGAAAAACAAAATCCCGTATTCAATTTTTGAAATACTTAAATACATCAAATACAAAAATAAAATGATGACGATAAACATATCGAGTCGGTCTGCTGCCGTTGTTTGTTACATTTCTTCTTCTTTAGCCAAGGAAAGGATACAGCAATAGTGAGTGATGAAGAAAAACATTGTGTGTATAAACAAGCCATCGTTCAAAAATAATTCCAACAAAACATGTGTCTCAAAGCCAGCCGCCGCTCTGCTTCTGCCTTCATCTTCTCCTTCAGTGATAGCTTGGGTGCGCGTCATTGCTTGTGCAAAAAATTTTTGTTTGATTCAGCAAAATTATTTGTTTGAAATTTATATGAATTTCAGTAAACTTTTTGTTTGATTCTGTAAACTATTTGTTTAAAAAAAACAGTGTTTTTTTAGTAAACAAAATGCAAATAAATTGTTTGAATATGCGAATTTGTTTGTAGGACCGATTTCAGACAAAAAATGTTTTGATACTACAAATTTTTTGTTTGAATTCGAAAAATAATTTTTTCTGTGTATGACATTAAGCCAAAATCCACACAACAGACCAATCCCGAGAAGAAGTGAAAACGCTAGAACCTAAACTTTTCAAAAAAATAATAGAAAATCATCTTAAAACAGCAGGTCTGATCAAAGCGAATAGTAGCCACATTACTTATGGTTAAAAAAAACAAAACAGGTATATAAAGTGTTTACTAATCGAATTTCACATTGAAATAAGCTTATTTTATTCGTTTAAATAAAACCGATTATCTCCATTAAAAAATTCCAACCTTGAAAAATCAGAACAATACCTATTTTCGTTAAATAAATCATAACGTTGAATATGCACCACCCTGTACATAGAGCAGTTGGTTATTATTGCTATGTTTTTTAATTTACACAAATCAACATATCCCAGCTAGCGCTAAAAAGAACATTGTACTAAACAGAGTCTTCTGTAGGTACTTTTGATGGCTTAGAACAAATTAAACACGTGAGTGTTTTGTAAAAGTACTCAAAACTTATTCAAATCACTTGTGCGATCAATGAAGGCAGAAACAATATATTTATCCCCTTTAGAGCTTTTTATTTTGGCATCGATTTGTTAGTGCATATTTTTGCATATTTAACCCTTTGCAGCATTTTTTTGCATTCAAAGTTATTTTAAACTGTAAAATTTTATATGTGAATAATCAAAAGTTAAGAAAAAATAAATAATATACACAGAAAAAATTATTTTTCAAATTCAAACAAAAAATTTGTAGTATCAAAACATTTTTTGTCTGAAATCGGTCCTACAAACAAATTCGCATATTCAAACAATTTATTTGCATTTTGTTTACTAAAAAAAAACACTGATTTTTTCAAACAAATAATTTACAGAATCAAACAAAAAGTTTACTGAAATTCATATAAATTTCAAACAAATAATTTTGCTGAATCAAACAAAAATTTTTTGCACAAGCAATGACGCGCACCCAAGCTATCACTGAAGGAGAAGATGAAGGCAGAAGCAGAGCGGCAGCTGGCTTTGAGACACATGTTTTGTTTGAATAATTTTTGAACGAAGTCTTGTTTATACACACAATGTTTTTCTTCATCACTCACTGTTGCTGTATCCTTTCCTTGGCTAAAGAAGAAGAAATGTAACAAACAACGGCAGCAGACCGTCTCGATATGTTTTTCGTCATCATTTTATTTTTGTGTTTGATGTATTTAAGTAAACAGTTTTCAAAAATTGAATACGGGATTTTGTTTTTCATTCTTTTTTTTCCAACTTTGAAACCAACCAAAAATTTATTTTGTTTCTTATAATGTTGTTGTTGTTTCTGTTGTTTAAAAAAGAACAAAACCTTTTTTTTACCTGCTATTTTTTTGTTTTTTTACTAATAACCTCGTTGCGTTATTTTATCATCTCTCTTCTTGTTGTACTTTTTTAAAGTGTCCAAAAATAAACTGTATGTGTTTTGTGTTGTTGTTCTTATATTTCGTATAAAGAAGTGTTGCTTACGATCAAATAAAAAATGCAAAAAACGACAACATTAAAGAGCGTTAAATATTTCATACAAAATTATGAAAAATTGAAACCAATAGCGCGTATATTATATTATTGAAAAGTTGTCAACATTTTTGTTGGTTAAATAAAAATCAAACAAAAATATTAATTGAATCAGTAAAAAAATTTGTAGAAATTAAAAAAAATTTCAAACAATCGTTTGTTTGAAAATAATTCGGCAATAATTTTTTCTGTGTACGTTTTTGGCGATGTGTGTAATACAGCGTTTAAAAAGCTGCAGTTGAGATAGTAAAAGTCATAAGATTGTGCTGTAACTTCGACATCTTCATTTGCCATTGGACGAAAATAAACCGTTGCCTTTACTTCTGATTCATTAAATAAAAACAGTCGCAGTAAAGGCAAAAGCAAAAAACGAAAAGTTGTACACCACAAAGAACATCGGCACTCGACATGTTCGGAAGTGTTTCGTTTGAAATTTTTGATGCCGCGACCATTTCTCCAAGACCACTTCCATGAAATGTTTACTGGGAAACCTGATAAACCTGTGCTATTTACCTTTTTCTCTTAAGTAGAATTTGTTTATTTGTTATTTGTTTTTAGGGGAATTGTTTTTGTTCATGATTTTTAGTTTATTCGCTTCTTTTGTTTTTTTGCTACCCTTGATTTTTTGCGGCTGAAAAGACCCCATGGGACTTATTATGATTACTTGATAAACGTGCCTCAAAATGGTAGAATGAAATAAATAAACAAATAAAATTTTTTCTCGTAACTACTTGTTATTAAAAACAGGCATATGCGTGAAGGGGTATAAATAATAAATGTATTTGTATTTGTGGTTTTGTGTATGTATAAAGAAGTTTGAGTATTTAGCAAAAGCGTGAGTTTTTCGTTTCAATGTATAGCAAAAACTGTGAGAATTCTCAAGGTATATCGGATGGACAGTGTTGTTGGTAATCTAAATTAAAAAATATTCTACAAAAGCAATTAAAGTTTAAGTGACCAGAAAGGAAATTATTTAGTTGAAGAGAAATTTCGAAGGCCTTATTGTAAATATATAAATATTTCTCCTAAATTAACAATAGCACAGGCCAGCAAAATTTGAGAAAGTCGAAAACCTGCGACCTTTATATATAAAACCTGATATGTCGTCTGAAAGTCCTAACAATAACCTTAAAAATATATGTTTGGCCTTAGGCTTTTAACACTGATATAAACTTCGGTGAAACGCATGGAAATATAAAATATGTAGAACATGCACTTCAGAGGACCACATAAAAGATGTTGAAACTGTGAAACATGCGTTCACACTTGAAACATGTAACATCTACTATCAATAAAAAATTTCAACATTTCTGAAAAAAAAAACTTTTATATTTTTAAATACTTTTTCTACAAAAGTACCAAAACTTTAAAAGAAAAAACTGAAATGTATTTGGAAATCATTTTGTTTAATAATTTAAAAAAAATTAAACACAAAAAGATTAACAAGATTTTGTTTGTCGTGCTTAATTCCCAATATATATTCTTGATAAAAACACTGAAATTTATTGTTGATGGGATAAGCTATTCCTATATGCATTTCACTGGTTGCTTAGAACAGATCATCAAGAAATTTCATCCAAAGCGTAGAAGAATTATAAGCAACATGATGAAATTAAAAGCTTGTTCAGTGTAAATTTTTCTGTACATACAATATACTTCATTGCTATCCAAAGGATAGCTAAGGTAAAATGTAACAAGAAGATACAATATAATAGTCTGGTAGTGTATAATGTCATTCCTAAAAATTAAAAGGATTAGGACTATTACAAAAAAGCTTTATAAAATACATAACTGAAATTTAGCTCATAGAATAAATTCGAAAAAATAAAAAATGTTAAATAAAATTTCAAATTTTTATTTAACAAGATTAAAAATTTGTTCAGAAAAAAATTTTTTTTTTAACTTTTTAAGGTTTTTGGTGATTTTTTTTTAATTTTGTGGGTCTTTAAAACAGACTAAAAATATATTGAGAAAAAGTCCTATAACTGCCTAGCACCCCCTAGGGGTAAAATGTATGACCAACCGCCATTCGCTTTTGGTCCTAAACATTTTCTCAAATTCTTAAGTTTGTTCCTTGCATCGCCTACGACGCTCCAGCCGACACGTAATATTCATATGTAGTAGTAGATATTGTCTACCCGCTATAAAACAATCGTGCTATTTTATATATTTTTCGGTAAAGAAGCGGATGTTTGATATTTAGTTTTTTTTTTGCTCCTTACCTTTGTGAATGAGTATGTTTTTACTCAAATAAACTTTTTATTTCAGTTACCAATTTGATTTTTCTGTAATCATTTACTTGAAAAAAAGGTTATCCAGTTATTTTATAAATGTTTAACCGAAACCCGTTTTTTCAAATGGCTACTATTCAGAATAACCGAAAACCGATTTTGGAAAAAAGTCGCATAATATATATCCCTTATTCCGATTCAGAGCAACTCAATCTCTAAGTAAAGTAACTATACTCTGGTTAATGTGTTAAAAATTAGTTGGGCTGTCTAAATAAATATATTTCTTACTTAAAAGAAATCTTGAAAAAAATTTGGTTCAAGAAAATTTTAAAAATTAATTTTTGTTTATTAGAAAATTTATTTAAAATTTGCAATTTCAAATGCAATTTTTTTAACAATATGTTATTATATAGGAAATTTTAAAGAAAAGTGTCTAACACTTTGCTATTTTATAGCAAATTTGTTATTTTATAGAAAATTTGTTGAACAATTTTTTTTAAAAGTTTAAAATATTTTTAGAATTGAAGGTTTTAATATTTAAGTTCATTAAATTAAATTATTTTAAAATTGTATTTTTTTATAGGAGTTTTTTTTATTTGCAATTTTTAGAGATATTAAGGATTATTTGCTATTTTATAGGAAGTGTTCAAATTAATATTTAAAAAAAAAATAAAAATCTGCTATTTAAAAAAAATTATAGGAAATTTTTTTAAAAGTTTGCTATTTATTAGACACTTTAAAAAACAAGCAAGAAAGTGTTGTCAGTCAAGCCCGAACATATGATAGCCTACGCCACAGTATTTAAAAACAAATCTTCGAGAGCGTATAGCTTCATGAAGAGCGATTTATCTATGTTATAAGCAAAAAGAGAGGCAGAAATTTCCCTCTATCTCCACTCGTTGTCCTACAATCACAATATTCTGTACGTAAAAATAACTGAATTTGTAATTTAAAATAAATGAAAATTCAGTTAAAACCCGGTCTACTTATTTTTCATGTATTTTTAACAAAAATTTCATTAAATTTTAACTGTAAACAATTCAACCCCATGTTCCGTAAAAACAAATGAATTTTCAGTTATTTTATATAAATTAACTATCAAAAACAATTAACTACATATTCCGAAAAACAGAGGAATTTTCAGTTATTTTATTATATTCAGTAATTTTCGTTTACTCCACAAAAGAGCCGAATATCTAAAAAATATCAGACATACAACTGTCCGCTTGTTTTTCTAATGAGAGAGAATATATTTTATCCCGTTACACACGTTTGTTATACTTTTGTTGTACTGACCCCGTTGTTTACAGAAGAACTCTCAATTGAATCGTTTATTTCAGAAACCCGTCAACTCTCATTTAAAAAAGGCAAACTGAAATTAACGATTCAATTATAAGACACCAGCAGCATGAATTTATGGTTTCGCAATCATTTTACTTTAAAAATTTGATGTATTAAACCAAATAATTTTAACAAATAGAAAATGGGAATTGCTTACACAAAACAAGCAATTCTTTTTTTATAGATAACTAACAATTTATTTTTGGTAGTTAAATTATATAACATAACTGAATATGTATTCATTTGTTTTTACGGAATATTTAGTTAATTTTTTGACAGTTAATTTATATAAAATAGCTGAATATTAATTTGCTTTTACGGAACATGGGGTTAAATGTTTAACAATAAAAATTAATTGAACTTTTCGTTATTTTAAATTACATTTTCATTTAATTTTACATAAAGAAGAATTTAACTTAATCAGCGTACAATATTAACTGCAACTGAAAATCCGTATTAATATGCACTTAGTTTTTTGAATAAATGTAGAAATCATTTAAAAATAAATTTTCTTGGAATCTTAAATGTTTATTTATTTAAAAATGACTGAACGGAATACTTCTTAAATAAACTACAGTCCGTTACTCTAATAATATTGTGATTGTTTTTTTTTAAATGCATGGCATATGAGTCCATCCCCTAAACCGAGGTGTCATGCGACCCGTGCCTATCGGTTGGTTTGCAGTCAGGGGTTACCGACTGTATTATCACGGAGCTTTGCTGATACCTGGGCACCTCAGCAAATAGACCACGCCCTTACCACGTTAACGGGGGCTATGACGTGGTGGACCTCTCCATTCCCCTACACTCGTGGGACCAAAACATGAAACCTTCTACACAACAAAAACAAACACAACAAAAACAAACAACGAAAACAGATGACGAACAGGCGAGAACAAGGACAACGATGGACAGTAAGACGAATAAGCCAACGGCTGTAACAGCCCAGGCAATCAAGGAAGATCGGCCCAGGTCGATCGGAATTGGTAAGGCAGCTCGACCAGAAGGCGGCTGCTCTAAAAACAGCGGCGAGGTACCCCTGAACTTCGCTCCAAGTACCTCCAAAGCCGCACAAGCCCTTTCCGTCATTGGAACGGATAAATCCCCTGCTTCGGGTGCTGCGAAGTTGAATGCGACAAAGTCGTCCAACAATGCAGTTTCCCATGTGTCCACTGTGCAAGGAGGGATGACGATGATAACATCCAATCCCAAGGTTGCACCACCCCCCGCCAAACTCGGCGACCGCAGAAAGTCCCCTTGGCACAAAAACCCTACAAAGAGGGCATCTAACACAAGGCGTGCTGCCTTGCGTTTTATTAATCTTTACGGCCCCAAGAAAGCCGAAGATCTCACCAATGAGCAGAAAGCTTCATTGGCATGGGCAAGAGCCTACATAGCTGGGCTGCCAAGTGCTACCCCTCCAGTCCCTGAAAAGGTGACAATGCCTAAACGGCAACGTTCGGAGGAGGAAGCTGCAGCCACGAAACAGCAACCAGGGACGAAACGTCCCAAAACTTCATCGAAACCGATGAACAAATCATTCAGCGAGGTGGCCAAAGGTCACCTTGTTCGAGCCATTATCGACAGGAGTGTCGACAATGGTGCCATTTCTCATACCAAGTGGGATCTGGTAAAACAAAAACTCATGGGTGTGTTCTGGACGATCCTCAGGGAGAATCCAGGACCACCCCCTCAATGCGATGACGCCGGCTGGTTCCAGGGTCACGTGAAGCTGATGGCTTGCGCAGATGAGCGCTCAGCGCTGCTTCTTAAGCAGGCCATCCAACTATTAGGAGAGGTTTGGGAAGGTGCCAGGCTTGACGTGGTGTTAGTAGGAGAGATACCACGGAGGCCAAGATCAATCGCCACCATCCCCGCCGAACCATCTGAGCCTGAGGAGATCTTGAAGATCATTCAGTGCTGCAACCCTAAACTACCCACACAAGACTGGAAAGTAGTGAAGGTTTCAGCTGCTGAAGGGTCCTCGAGGACGGCGATTGTGGTTATTAACCAGCAATCCTTGGAGTCACTGAGGGAGAGGCAGGGCAAGCTCTACTATGGTTTTAGTACGATCTTGCTCCGTGTCTACCGAAGTGACAACAAGGGCAATCCGGCTCCATCGGTAAGTGAGGCCAAGAAACCTGCAGAAAGCATGGCTTGCGACGATGCCGTGGGCTCAAGCGACAAAGAGGATACCCAGTCTCTCTCAGGATTGGTGGGTGACTTCTTTGATCACTTGGGTGATATGGTTGATGAGGACGTGCTGCTAGAGTCTGACCAGGAGGACGTCAACATCACAGTGGTCGCCAAAATGGATCATGGTGAAGGTGCTGCAGATAAACCTCCACCACTCTAAAGCAGCATCTGCTGCACTGCTTCTCCGTGTGGTAGAAAGAAGGGAGGAGCTCGTGATGGTCCAAGAACCCTGGATCCACAAGAATCGGGTTTGCGGACTTAACCTCAAAGGCTACAAGCTATTGTTTGCGAAAGGTACAGGTAACATAAGATCTTGTGTCTTAGCTAAAAACTCGTTGAATATCTTCATTCTTTCTGATTACAGTGACGAAGATACCACAACTATTGCCCTTGAGACACCGGACGGTATAGTCTGGATGGTCTCGGCGTACATGGCGCATGACCACGGGCAGGACCCACCCAACGGGCTCATCCGTGATGCAGTTTTGAAGGCCGCGAGCACTGGAACACCGGTGATAATCTGTGCCGATGCTAATGCGCACCACACTATATGGGGCAGTACGGATACAAATGTAAGAGGTGAGTCACTATTCTCCTTTATTATTAATCATAATTTAGGAATAGTAAATAGGGGCTGTGAGCCTACGTTTGTTGTTGCAAATAGGTGTGAGGTTCTTGATGTCACGCTAGTTAGTATAGACCACATCGATATGATCGAGGGGTGGATGGTGTCTAATGACTGTTCGCTCTCTGATCACAGATATGTGGAATTTAGGCTAGGGCTTAGGTCTTCAGGATCGATGGCTATATTAAACAGGAGACGTACGGACTGGGGAGTTCAGTACTCCTCTCTGGTCAGGTCTCTATCTGACCCTCCTGGGGTTGATGATATCGGGGGGATCGATGCAGCAGTGGATCTGCTTTCGAACTCACTGCAGTTGGCGACTTCCTTGGCATGTAGACCAAGGGTGCGCAGGGGTAGGAACCGACCACCATGGTGGGATCCTGACATTGCGCAGGCAAGAATTGACTGTCGTAGGTTGTTCAATGTGGCAAAGCGCCATGGAAACTGGGCGGACTATAAGTCATCATTGAATAGGTTCAGAAATCTGGTTAGATCGGCGAAAAGGGTTGCTTGGAGGAACTTCTGTAGCGGCGTGGAAGGATCCTCTGAGACGAACCGTTTACGTAAGGTAATGGCCTCGAGCCCGGTTGTCCCGACGTACGTCCGGAAATCGGATGGTAGTTGGACCACGAATAGTCAGGAAACACTGGAAGTGTTGATTGATACTCACTTTCCTGGAAACTCCCAATGGGGATTGCGGGATCAGTCGCGGGAGGCGACTCCTATTCCTATGTCCATACCATTGGACTACGATAGGATTAAGTGGGCTATCGATAGCTTTAGCCCATACAAATCTCCGGGTATGGACGGTATAATTCCTGCGGACCTGCAGAGGAATTCGACCCTGATAATACCCTGGTTGTTGGCCATATACAGGGGATGCGCTAGATTTTCGTATCTTCCCGTGAAATGGACCCTGTGCAGGGTGGTCTTTATACCCAAAGGGGGTAAGGCTTCTCACACCGAGCCGAAGGATTACAGACCGATTAGTCTTTCATCCTTTCTTCTTAAGACTCTTGAGAGGGTTATCGATATACACTTGAGGATGACCATCCCAAGGGACTCACTCTCTGCCTCTCAACATGCCTACACAAGGGGCAGGTCTGTTGAGACGGCTCTTCACTCTCTGGTCGGAACCATTGAGAGATCGCTCGAATTTAGGGAGTATACGCTTGTGGCCTTTCTCGACATAGAGGGGGCCTTCAACAATGTCAACCCGGACTCTATCGTGATGTCCATGAGGAGTCTGGGGATCGACGCTGGCATATGTAGATTTGTGGACAATCTACTACGGAATAGGGTCATTTGTTCTACGATAGGTGAAACCAGTGTTCAAAGGCTGGTGAACAGGGGTACTCCCCAAGGGGGAGTTCTATCCCCACTATTGTGGAACCTGACTATGAACACCATGTTAACAAGGATGGATGACATGAGGATCAAAACGGTGGCGTATGCTGATGATGTTGCAGTGGCCATCTCAGGAAGGCATTTGGGCGTAATGTCCCAGTGTATGGAGGCTGCTTTGAAGATACTCAGTACCTGGAGTGCATCATGCGGTCTGGGTGTAAATCCGTCTAAGACGGAACTGGTACTCTTCACGAGGAGGTATAAGACCGAGGACTTTAGGCTTCCGAGGTTGAATGGAATTGAGCTTCGGATATCTCAAAGTGCGAAATATCTGGGCGTGGTTCTGGATAGCAGGCTGTCATGGGGACTAAATGTCCGGATGAGAGTGGAAAAGGCAATAGTTGCCATATATGCGTGTAGGGGTGCAATCGGCAGGAACTGGGGTATGAGCCCGAGGTGTGTCAATTGGATCTTTGAGGCTGTGGTAAAGCCGACCCTGTACTATGGGGTCGTTGTGTGGTGGACTGCACTGGATAGGGGCGTACACCGTGCGATGCTTGAGAAAGTATACAGACTTGTCGCGTTGATGATTACGGGATCAATGCGATCTACTCCAACAAGGGCGCTGTTCACGATACTGAACTGGCTCCCGGTGGATATAATGGCCAGACAGTTGGCTCTTTGTTCGGCGACGCGGCTGCACGCGGTGAATAGCTGGTCAACACGTGACTTTGGACACGCCGGGATAATCAAACGTACGATTGTCCCTGATGTAGTGGATTACTGCACCCCGGTGCCATTCTTTGGTGCGGGGTTCGTGGTGCAAATGGCGCACAGCGGTGCGCTGTTGGATACTTTCCGTGAACCGACCCTAGGGGTCTACACTGATGGTTCGAGGAAAGGTGAGAGGGTCGGCGGAGGTTTCTTCATAGAGGAACTGGATGTGAAGGTTTCCTTTCGCCTGCCGGATGGATGTAGTGTCCTGCAGGCGGAAATCTCGGCTATAAGGCGGGCGGCAAACTGGCTGAGGTATCATCGCATATCGGGAGATATACGTATATTTACTGACAGCAAGGCTGCCCTTGCTTCCCTAGCGGGTGTCTACACGACATCGAGGTTAACTGTAGAATGTCGGATGTCTTTGGATGAGATTGCGAAACATTCAAGGGTAACGCTAATATGGATACCGGGGCACACTGGGTGCCCGGGCAATCGGGTAGCAGACGAGCTGGCCAAACAGGGTGGTCGCATGGATGATGCATTCATTGACCAATTCATTGGCCTTCCAATGGCTCAATGTAAATCACTTATAGGGCGCGAGTCCTATAGAGTTGCGCAGACGCGGTGGACCTGTGAATCCACCTGCTCGATATCCAGGATCCTTTGGCCTGGATATGATGGACGGAGAACTAGCTCTCTACTTGGGCTTAGCAGAAACCAGATTAGGACTGTGATATCGGTTGTAACTGGACACTGGCCGGTGGGGACTCATGCTAGGAGAATGGGTCTGGAATTTTACGACTACTGTAGAAGTTGTCAGAACGAGGAGGAGGAGGAGACTGTGCTCCACTTTCTCTGTCATTGCCCTGGACTGCGGGGTATAAGGGTGGAATGCCTGGGGGAACCGGTGTTTGCCTGTTTGGGGGATCTATCTGGGATGGAACTGAAATCGCTCCTTCTCTTCACTAGGAAGACGAGGTGGTTGGACTTTGCAGTGACGCCATCTGAGTGACTGCTCTAAGGGATGGGCATTGGCGCAGGGTATCACAAAGGGACCAATAAAGGACCCAAGTGAGCTGTCTTTGATGGCTGCCCGTGGAACCTAACCTAACCATGGCATATGAGTCGGTAGATCGACTCAGAAAGTGATTATCGGTATACTTTAGGCCCAATATTTGAAGGTGTTATACACACATCAGCACAAATGCATAATACGCTCTCCACTATTGTGGTGTGGGTATAATTAAGTTTACTATAAAACACTTTTATTATAAAATTTGGTATATTATAGAATATGTGGCAGAAGTATGATATATTTTTAGAAAATTTTACAAACATTTGGAATTTTTACGAATTTTGGCTAAAATAAGCTTTTTATAAGAAGTTTTGCAAAAGGACATTTTTAAAAAATTTTGAAACAAATTCTATTTTAATAAATTTTTTCGAAACGTTCAAAAATTGTTCTTTTTTATACCCTCCACTACAATTAGCTGTGAAGAGGGTATACTTAGTTTGTTATTCCGTGTGAAACATTTTTATTATTCATCTCAGACTCCATAAAAGCATATATATTCTGGCTCCTTAAGTAATTCGAAGTCGATTTAACCATGTCCATCTGTCTGTCTGTTAAAAACACGCTCACTTTCGAAAACCTCAAAAGAAATGAGCAAGCTTGGTGTCAAATTGCTTATGGAATAAATCCATCGGCTTAGTAGGATCAGAGCTATGCATCAAAATGTGGAGCGCCAACCTTAAAAAATCTTTAATATTGTTACAAATACCCACATAAATGGTAGAACAATGCACGAAATGATATAAGATTTTGCAAAAATTCATTTTATTCGACTGGAAATCACGCTGTAAAATTTCGTGAAGATCGGTCCATAATTTACCCAAGGCCCCACATAAACCCTACTACCACAAAACAGTACGCCTAAAACCATAATAAACTTATATAAAATTTAATACTTCACAGTTTTATATGCCCAAAAGTCACATTTATAAATTTCGTGATGATCGGTCCATAATTTATGAAATTTATGTTTTTTAATACCAAAAATCACTCTGCAGAATTTAAGGATGATTGGTTCATAGCTAACCATGGCTCCAATATAAATTCCCCTCCTGAAAATCTTTTCAGTTCGGCACAGCCGAATATAGTACTCTAACTTGTTTATATATATAAAACATTTCTCACTCAAATAAAATTCGAGGCAAATTATTCTATTCAAAAAAATTGGCAAAAGTTATTTATTGGTGGAAAATTTTATTGAAATTGTATCTACCAAAATTTTTTTTAAATTTCATTAATAAGGAAAGTTTTAAAATAAATTTAAATAACACACAAAATGCTAAGTAGTTGTCCATAAAACTCATATTTATTTCCTTCACCTAAAGAGATTTAAATTTTTATTACCTTGTGAATATCCGTTCCAGTTGTTAAAATAATAAAACTCACAAAAATTCTTTTACAAAATGCATTTTACAAAACAGGTATGAAAACAACAAAGCTGACCTGACCGTCCAAGCGAACTACCGACAAAACCAAATTTATGTTGGAACATTAAAGTAAAAAACACCAGAGTACAAGAGTTAGAGAGAAGCAAAACAGATTGTGGTTTTAAAAAAGTGGTTAGTTGTGGCATGTCTTTGTACGATAACGATGCGGATACAAGTGTACAACAATAGAAACTCGTAGCCATATTGACAATGTTTAACTTAAATGCAGGAAATTAAAAGGATATGAGCCAATAATGGCAATAATGCTGGTTAAACATGATAATAAAGGGATCGATAAAAAAAGCAACAAAAATCACACTACAAAATGCAAAATATATAAAAAGAGAAGAATAAAAAGAAATTGGAAAATTGTCTTTCGAATATGATAATGACATGTCAATTGCCAATAAGAAGCGTTTATTGCGGTATTGATGATGGAAAGTATTGGCATTGAAGTAATTGCATTTAAAAGAAATTTTATGGTGGCTTTATAGCCGCAAGTAAAAGAATTTATTTAGACAGGGTTCGTTTAAGGATAACGTTTTTAATGAGTTAATGAGTATGTGTTTAAGTTGTATACTTATGTACCGCTTTTTAAATTATTGTTTAGTGTTACTAAATACCGTTACACACTATCCCACAAAGTCTTATGTATTTTTCAAAAATGCTTCCCTGATCTAATAATTCTTTGAAAATTTTCAAAAAACAATAAGAACTTAGCATGGCAACGTTACATATTCGCAAATTACTAAAGACTTTGTGGAATAGTGTAAAACGGCTTTAAACTGTTTTTTGGAGGCATAGAATTTTTTTTAAATAAACACAGAAAATTAAATGGAATGGCCAAAATTTTGGCTCTATTAGCTCACAAGTTTCATGGCATTTCTTGTTAAAAAATAATAATTGCCATATGACGACCTCCGCTTCCGCGCCTGATGCACGCCATCCTGTCGGCCCGATTTTGCAACATTTTTCAAGATAACCCGTCTTTTTTCGTCGAATGTTGGCTTCTTAATGATTAATCGTTGCTGGTTTATTAAGATAGAAATTAGTCTAAAGGTGTCAAATTACACAAACGAGATGGCCAATTTACGGGTCCATTTCTTGAGATAATTCGGTCAATTATTTGACTCAACAAAGTGATAGTTTCATGCGCTTTCTGGTATGTTGAGCTGTCTTGTTGAAACCATTTCTCCTCTAATTGATATGTAATGACGTGATGAATTAAAAAATTACCGGTTTCGGATTTAAAAACCGCACCAAACATTGATTTTTTCTGGATGTAATAGAGTCTCCTGCTATGTTCATACCAGGGCTGTGGAGTAGGAGTCGGAGTTGAAGAGTCGGAGTCGTAGTCGTAGTCGTAGTACCCACAAAAACTCGCGATTTCGACTCCAAAGTTTTTCGGCATAAAAAATTTAAAAAAAAATAAAAATTATCTTCTTAAAACACATTTAAAATTTAAATAAATGGATTATGAATACTGCTCTTACGTGCTGTTTCCAAATGACAGGCGATGGACTGAGTGCTTTTCATATAATAAATTTTGCTACATAATCAATCGCCTGTCATTTGGAAACAGCTCATTAATGTTTGCGTACGGTAATTGCTTCTCAAAAACTCTAATTTTTAGAAGGCCGTACGGTAATGAAAAAAAGTTAACATTACTGAGTCTCATATACATTTAGCATCAAGATTATAGTAGGAGTCGTGAGTAGAAGTCGGAGTCGGAGTCGCACTTAAAAAATTTCAGCATTTGGAGTCGGAGTTAGTACTTTTTTCGGCCGACTTCACAGCCCTGGTTCATACGACGATATAAACCACTGGTTTCGCTTTCTGAAACTATATTGCCAAACATGCTGTTCAAACGATTTGTTCTTGTTATATTTTGACATTTTTTTTGTGTTGTTAGTGTGATTCTTTTTAAAACAGACAAAAAAAAGTAAATAAAACTTAAAAATTTATTATTTAATACTTTTATTAATATTATTATGTTATTATTATCACTTTATTTTATTAAACATCAATTTTTATTTTGTTTTTTTCTTTGTTTTGATTTTTTTTGAGAGGTAGTTCAGATAAACTAACGATAACTGTTATCAAAATTGGAGATGATAGTAAATTTTTCCAGTTTTGCAGCCTGTTTCAAAATGAAACGACCTGTTTCGCTCTCAAAATTTTGCATGGGGAAACAAGTCGTTTCAATCATGTTTGGGGCGCGAAACAGGAATGAGAGAGCGAAACACGAATATTGCTGTCCGTGTGAACATGGTATCCAGAGTCTCTTGTGGCTTGGTCTCTCTCCCCCAACAAAACGACTATTCTACTTGCTTGCATTCCTGTTAAGTCTGAAAGGAGTCTCTTCGCTGAACATGATTTGACGATAAAAAATATTGATTCAACTTTTTGGTTACTCTCAGCAGATTTATCAAACACGCGCCGCAATTGATACCCGAAGGGCTTTAATTCCTGCACCTTTTGGATCTTATATGGATGTAGGCCAAGAGCTTTCCTCAAAATTGTCTGGTCAGAGACCCAGTTGCTAAAAACGGCGTCGGATCGATAAATTCGAGTCCTCTGTCACATGGTACGAGCTCAATTTGAATGAATATAGTACAAAAGAGTATATGTGATCATGAATTGGGTCATATTAGCTTCAAATGCTGAACAGAGCACAAATTTTGGACATAATCAGGGTTGTCATAGAAACCAATATTGGTTTTGATAATTGTCGGTTTTAAAACCAATATTGGTTTCATTTGGTGTCACGAAACCAAGTTGGTTTGATTAATTTCGAATGTAAATAAAACCAATATCGAAACAGCTGTTGTTTACATTTTTATTATTTTCCTTTTTTGCAGAAAATTGACAAAATATTATAGTTGTTTCATTAAAATGTCAGCAAAAGGTTTTTTTGTGAAAATAATTGATATCAAATAATTAAAAGGTGATAAGTGCTTATAAATAAAATAAAATTACATCAGCAGTTGTAGCATTTTTGTTATTGGCAGATGATCTTTCATTTCATTTGTTGTTTTAATTTGTGTAATTTTATTGTTTTGTAAAAATATGTGATAATAAAGTGAATTTATTAAAAATATAAACAAATTTGTTGTTTAACGTTATAAATAAGTAAAGTGACCACTACTGTTGTTGCATATTTGATGTTAGCAGAAAAAGTGAGAAGAAAACTTTTGCCAATTTACAGCAGCCCGCTGCACAGTGGTCCAAGATGCCAATCTAGCTGGAAAAAAGTCATAACTTCTCTTCGGAAGCAGCTAGAAGGATGAAACTTTGGTATTATGTACTTCTTATTGAAAGCATTCCTTGCGCAAAAAGTGGGCGTTGTAGATAAAATGGGCGTGGCAATTTTTAATGGCGTTTTAAGAATATCAAAATGTAACGATTTAGAATGTTATTGTATTAATTAAGAAGAGGAGAAAACTCATTTTGGAAATTTTAAAATTCGACTGCATATGCGCAATCGAACGAGGCTTTCGGGCACAGCTTTTTAATATTAATAATAAATATGAAAAATTACACATTATATAGTTCTCTCCGTGTTATTGGTATGTTATCTATTTATGTATATAAAAAGTTTACCGGTCAATAATTGCAGCTAATTTTGTTATCATCTAAAGTGGACATTACACAGATAAAAACGGCACAATTCATTTTACGGGAATCCACGGGAATCCAGCTAGATTGGCATCTTGGACCACTGTGCGCTGCCGGCGACTACCGGAAACATGCAAAAAATACTCTTTTACCAATTTATCAATTTTATTTACTTCTACTTGTGGAAAAAGTCTAACTGTTAAAAAAAATTAAATAAAGAATTAAGCTTTTAGCAACTATATTAAATTCCAATAAAAAAACAAGAGCTGTAAGCTGCTTGGTTTATTTCCAATAAAAAACCGATAACATTGGTTTCTGTGACACCTAAAACCGACACTAATTCTAGTTCGAAGATAAAACCAATAACATTGGTTTCTAATGACACCAAAGCATTTTTTCTTGTCCGTTTTAAAACCATTTCTGACAATATTGGTTTCTATGACAACCCTGAATTTTAAAGATTTGTAAACGTTGTTGTGCTGAAAGTGAGGATTTTCCAAATTGTACTAAAAAAAGTGAAAAAATACTTCATTGGTATGAAAGCTTCTTATATTCTTTTATTCTATTGGAAGTTCTATACGTGTAAAAATAACCTTAACATCCAGCTATTAAAAACTGAAAAGCGAGTCAGTTTATTTCAAGAATAATAAGACTCTCAAAGTCATGTATAACCTACCACCATATAAAATATGTATATACCACCTTATGCAAAAGAAGTTAAACTTCACATTAGTTAGCCAACATACCAACCCAATATACTTTTGCTTGTGTTGGTTAACTAATGTGAACTTTAATTTTTTATTTTTTTTTTTTTTTGTATGAGGAGGTTAATCGCTTATTTCCAGATGCTTTTTAAAACGATTGCTCCATAACAATACATGATTATTTTTAATCAATAGTTTTGATTGGATTTCTACGGTTTCCCATAAATGAATTGAACGAGACTAGGAATACCAAAATCCCGATTTTTTAAACAAATCCCGGATATTTATAGTGACTTGTATCCATACTCTGATGCCAAAATACGGGGTATCCACACATGCGAGATACAAAATAAAAACCACGATTGCACAAATTGAAAGGCATTAAAGCGTTGGATGTTACAAATTCTCGTTGGATGATATCTTCGATACCATCACAAGATTTCTTAATGGTGCACAAACGAAATTTATGCTTTTTCTTCCCGGTGGTTAAGGCCCTAATTTTGTAAAACACAACGCAACGACAGAGAATAACATTGAAAGCAAAAACAAATTCATAAATATTTTGTAATTTTGTTGTTGCCTCTAACAGAAATTCACATCGGTTTTTAAGATTTCATACGCCTCATTGCTGGTGGCGTTGAAAATTTTTAAACGGTAAATAAATTTCTGTACAAAGCAACAACAAAATTACAAAATATTTATGAATTTGTTTTTGCTTTCAATATAATACTTTGACGTGCGTTGTGTTTTACAAAATTGGGGCCTAAATGTTTTTCCTGGATGGTAACGCGCAGTTAATAAGTCACGGATTTGGCTTAGTTAACCATTTACCAAACTACATACCTCATTACCATTATGACCAGTCGCCGTAGTAGTTTCTATATCGCGATATGATGTTTCTTTAACTTTTCAAGATATTCATGTTTAAAGTTTTTAATTTTATACACAATATTAAGAAAACCATAGGAAACAATTCTGCATTACTAACTTTAAAATTAAATTTCTTGCCGTGCTTAGTAATACTGTTTGCTTAAAGATGAACAATGTCATGTTTAAAAACTATAACTTTGTGTTTTCTAAATCCAATTCCTTGTTTTTGAATGGATCTCATTGTTTGTAAAATCATCAGCATCACCACTAGAGGTTTTCTTTTCCAGGACTTTTTCATTTCTCGGGCAAGCGGGATTTATTTTTCGATTTTCCGGGAATTCCCGCTCAATACAAATCGATGCAAAATTTTATTTAATTTAATTTATTTGAACAAATAACATTTCCTGAGATCAATAAAATAAGTTTATAAGTGCATTCAACTTTTTTGTTTCTGTGGCAAAAAGGACACCTTAAGATCTTCATGTTTCAAAAGTACACACAGAAAAAAATACCAATGTAAAAATAACATGAAAAAATGTTGATTGAGAATCATGTTAAATTTCTGCAAAAGTATGCCCTTTATTTAAATTTATCATTATTTCATAATAATTTTAAATTAAAAATATTAAAATAATCCTAAATCACGCTTATTTAATATTATTCACTGTTAAAATAAATAAAAAAAAATATTAAAATTTAAATAAATATGGATTCAATATTGAATCCATTAAAAACCTGTTTTATATTAAAATCAAAAGTTTATCTTGTTAAATTAACATAGTTAAGTATGTTAATTTTTTTATTTTCATTCCTAAAATATGTTATAAAAAGAAGACAATTCCCGTATTCTTTTAATTAACATTATTTAGTTAAATAGTACATCAAGTTTTCAAAGTAGAATGATGACGAAAACCATATCGGGCCATTCTGCTGATTGATTTGTTAACAAAGGAGACTACAAAATAAGTGAAACATGTGTTACAGGGGTAAGTGTTTTGAATTATTCTTAAATAAATGTTTATGTTGTCTCTGAAGCTTCTTCACACCAATTAGTTTCTACATGAAATTCACGTTGTTTCAACATGAAATAACTTTCATTCAACGTGATTCGGATTGTTATTTCAATATAAATGACATTATGCTCTAACTTTACTGCAATGTTAAATTAACATGAATTATACATAGTTATTTTAAAAGAAAAAAATGTTGTTTGCAAGCAATTATAAAATCAGGTTGAATTAACATGAAACACGTATGAAGCAAAATCACCACCGAAAAATTTTAAATCAACCTTGTTTTCGACGTTTTTAACTTGATTTTTTTCTGTGTATACACATGTGCAAAATTTCAATTATTTTGTAGGATTTTTGAGGAAGAAGTAGCAAAATTACTCGTTGGTTATCTTTTTTCAATGTGCAATAACATTTGGAATAATAAAACCTTCCGAGCTGTGACATTAGGAGTGTTAAGGAATAAATACTAAAAAAACTATAACTGCGGAGAACTGATGATTATATTAAATTCGGAGGAAATTCCCAAAAGCCAACATTAAAGTTTTAAATTGTTCTCTTATAAAACTAAACAAATAGACTTGAGCACTTATTGCCACAAAATAAATTCAAAGACAACAGCATTTATACAAAACCAAAAAAGTTAAATTATTTAAACAAATTATTCCAAAATATTTCTTTTAAAAGAGGATTTTAGTTCAGAATAAGCATTTACAGAATCGTTTGATAGCCCATTCCTAATTTTTATCAAGGAGATTTTAATAAGAAAACACGTGAGTGCCCCGATAGGCTAGCTGGTAGTGAGTTAGTCTATTCCCGCCAGAGACTCTGGTTTCTTTCCTGCAGACAAGCGCAGAGCTTCGCGGGGCTTAGCTTAGGGAATTTAAAAAAAAAAAAAAAAAAAACGTTTCTTTTCTACTGCTGTTTGCCTTTATAGTCAAAAGAAAATTATATAACCTCTAGACACTTTCAGTTTTCTAAGCACTTCCTACAAAAACTTGTAATTCCTGTTATAAAAAAACGCGAATAAACGTTTTCTTTATTAATAACTTTTGTCATCATCTCTCAAAGAATCTCAAATGCATACAAAATCATTAAATTTTTTGAAGCAAATGGGAAAAATTTCATTTCATTTAAAAAAAATAAAGTAAATCTGGGTCTTTAAACAAATTGAAAATTCTGGGGTATAATCACCGCATTCGATACTATCGTATCGAATAAACTATCGAATGTTTTTGCATACGATAGACACTGACGTATCGAATGAAAACTCGAGAAATGTAATGTCGAGTTACTCGATATCGAATGCTATTATTTCAAATTCAATAAATTTCATTCTATATCGAGATTCATGAATCATGATACCAAAATAAATAATTTCGATCAATTTTGCTCGATATCGTATGCGGTGATTAGACCCCTGTACTTTTTCTTAATCTTCTTCTTTCGACATTTCAGAGCATTAAACGCTTAATATTGCCTTACTTATCGGATATATGAATTGACATATCTCTCATTTGCTGCAAGACCGGCATAAATCAAAAAATACAATTTTGGAGTTAGTGATGCAGAATTGTTCGCTATGTTTTTCTTTATATTGTGTATAAAATGCATCTTTATATCTTTTATAATTTCCCCATTTGAAGAGAATGTATCGTTCTTTTTTTAAGTTATTAGAGCAAATAAAAAACTTTAAACGCGTTTATCTCGAAATGGATTTTTTTTTGACTTATGCCGGTCTTGCAGCAAATGAGCGATATCTTTGGCGTTTAGCAAAAAAGTCTTAAGTCAGAAACTGTAGTTTTTCGTTATGTTAAATTAAAAAATATTTTTTTTTGGGGTATTTCATGGAACTAAGAGCTGATGATAACGATGATAAGCAGTTGTGCTAGACTAAAATGATTTAAATTAAACAAAAGAGAAGCAAAATTATATTGAAGCCAATCAAAAAGTCAAAATGCGTTTTTTTTTTTTTGACTTAAGACCTTTTTGGTAATGAATAAAATATTTTTCATGACACAACTTATTTACAATTATATCAGCAGTAAATTTGCCATAATTAAATAAAAAAAAACCGGGAATTCCCACATAAATTTCCCGGGATAACTGGGTTCCTGAACAACTAAACTACGTATGTCGGCACGTCCGTCTGTTGAAACCATATCAAAACGATTAGACAGAAAATAATAAATTTAGTATAAAATTGTTAAAAATTCTTTAAGGCAGTTTGGGATACAAGTTTGTTATATTCCTTTAAAAGAAAATGTTAGAGATCAAACTGTAAACCAACCATTCTTGGTTTAATTTAAAATTGAAACAGTCAAATTTCCTTATATATATACAGATATGTGACAGCGCATAGAGAAGGGACCTAGAGGTAAAAAAATCAATTTTCCCATGCCCCAAAAGGCTTCCCTCCCAGAGATGTGCGCGTTTTATGAAGTGATGGTACACCAAATCTTTAAAATGGCTCTCCTGAACAAAACCGGGTTTTACCCATAGGTCCCTTTCTATTTTCCGCGTCACATATGTATATTGGTTGCTTAAGTTTATATAAGGAGCATATGGCCTCAATAAAACTCCTCCAATCACTTATATTTGATGCCAGGTTCTTGATTTAGTTCCAAGTTTTACCTGATCTCAAAATTTCTAAGTCTAGTTGTCTTAGTCAAGTGCGGAACGGTCGTCATCTTCGTCTACTGCCTTGGGTATTCCACCCTATTGCATTGCGGGTAACATCGTCAGGTGGTCTACCCAATGCATGGCCAATACATCGCCATTTCCTCCTCACTTGTATTTGGCTTTAATGAGTACGTGCCCAGAGTTGTGAGTTTGAAATCTTGCTGGGCCAGAAAATGTTCCATATGTTAATTTTTGCGCCGATAGAAACAGATGGGGATTACCTTGCACAGTTGAGTTGGCCGCCCAAATGCTCTACGAGCTCTAAGGTTGCGGTTTTAGATATCGTTTGAAGATCTACCGTTCGATGTATTAATGCTACTCATGTCCTGTAGTTGGATGTCTTTGGATAAAGAATTGTCTGCAGCATGTACCGTTTATTCTAATTTGTTTAGTTTAAGGAATATTTATTCGCAGACCTGCCTTTGCAGATTTATTAACGTCCGAATAGTGTTGCATGAGAAGCCATATGTCGTCCGCATAAGCTAGATCAGACAGAAGACCGCCCAAGTCTCTCGCCATGTCATGCCTCTGTTATTATCTATTGAATTTCCCTTAACAACATCCAGCACTACGTTCAAGAGGAATGACAACAATATGCAGCCTTGCTGTACAACAGTTTTAATGGAAATCTTATCGTACCAGGGATAATATGCAGCCTTGACATTCAGGAGTTTTAACGGAAATCTTATCTCTTATTCAGTTTTTTCTCCCCGATAAGTCTTTACAGGTAAGTGCCCTCCAAAATTCATGATGATCGGTTAATGATTTTCTATAAGTACTATGTAAAGTTCATTCCGGAAAAATTCTAGAGCTTAAAATCTTTGGTGAACGGTTTCAAAGAATTGGCTCATAACTTGTTAAACAAGAAATATTTTTCGTTTGTGGCTTTTTCAATTCCCATTGATTTTCATCGACTTCAAACTTTCTGAACGTTATTCAATTTAGCCAATCAAAAATAGTTGTTTCAATTATAAAGCTTTCTGCAGAACTTTTCTAAATTTATTAAGTCCATGGTTTGTCTTTGGGCGTTTTTGTTTTTTTTTTATCAACTTTCAAGTTTTCATTAACCGCTGCAAATTACTATTTTCTAAATAAAAATTATTGTATAACTTTTACATTTACTATTTTCTAAGTAACAGTTTTCATTACTACAAGTACGCCATAAAACAAAGCACATTCAATTTAACTTCTTGTCACAAGTAATTCAAGGATAAACAGAAAAAATATGAAAACAGCAATTTCCTACAAATAAATTTCAAATGCACATACATAACTGTAATTTACTCTGCAACTCATAGTCTAAGCATATTTATAAATACAACGCAATACTCTATACACACTGCATACAGTACTGTAGTATTCAACGTACAGCATATTGAATGCCACAAATAACAAGTAAGATTGCTATATTCGGCTTTGCCGAATCTTATATACCCTTCACCATGGTTGGGAAAGAAGAGAAGTTTACATATCCATACGTAAATATAAATATATGTGTATTAATATAATTTTATTAAATTTTGTCACATGTTTGCGTGCTATTAAATATATTAAGAGACAAACTCAATTATAAAAAAAGAGTAATTTTTGGGATTTCGGTATCTTGTTTATATCTCAGCCATTTTTTTTAACCGATTTGACAGATTTTTATACCGACGTGTTTAAGAAGAAATTTTGACTCGGAAGATCTTTCGTTTAATATGTTCAATTAAAGATTTCCGATGTTTTGATATATAAGGCGTATCCATAGGTCAAATGACAGCCCTAAAATTAAGGCTTTTATAAAAATGTTGATGTTTTTAACCCATTTTATGAGTATTTTTTTCATAACTCGCGCATTTTTTAACCGATTTGACAGATTTATATACACACAGAAAAAAATCAAGTTAAAAACGTCGAAAACAAGGTTGATTTAAAATTTTTCGGTGGTGATTTTGCTTCATACGTGTTTCATGTTAATTCAACCTGATTTTATAATTGCTTGCGAACAACATTTTTATTATTATTCATGTTAATTTAACATTGCAGTAAAGTTAGAGCAAAATGTCATTTATATTGAAATAACAATCCGAATCACGTTGAATGAAAGTTATTTCATGTTGAAACAACGTGAATTTCATGTAGAAACTAATTGGTGTGAAGAAGCTTCAGAGACAACATATACATTTATTTAAGAATAATTCAAAACACTTACCCCTGTAACACATGTTTCACTTATTTTGTAGTCTCCTTTGTCAACAATTCTACTTTGAAAACTTGATGTACTATTTAACTAAATAATTTTAATTAAAAGAATACGGGAATTGTCTTCTTTTTATAACATATTTTAGGAATGAAAATAAAAAAATTAACATCCTTAACTATGTATGCATGTTAATTTAACAAGATAAACTTTTGATTGTAATATAAAGCAGGTTTTTATGGATTCAATATTGAATCCATATTTATTTATATTTAAATATTTTTTTTTCATTTTTTTATCAGTGAATAATATTAAATAGGCGTGATTTAGGATTATTTTAATATTTTTATTTTAAAATTAATATGAAATAATGATAAATTTAAATAAAAGGCATTCTTTTGCAGAAATTTAACATGATTCTCAATCAACATTTTTCCATGTTAATTTTACATTGGTATTTTTTTCTGTGTGTACCAACGTGTTAAAGAAATTTCCCATTAACTTGGGCTATAAAACTTGGGTTCGGAAAAATTTATGGTTCCCGATAATGCGTATTTACAAAAATTTTATTTTGGTATCTGAAACGATTTTTCCGAGTTTTTTAGAAAATATTTTCTACTAAGGATTTCCGATCTTTTGATATATAAGGCGTAACCATAGGTCATATGACAGCCTAAAAATTCAGGTTTTTATACAATTTTTTATATTTTCTGTACGGGAGGTACCAGGCCCCCTTCTCCAATCCTGCTCACATTTTGTGGGATGATGTGTACCTAATTTGGAAACTTTGGCCCTTGGCGTTCTCCAGATATACAGAAAAAAGGAATAAAAATACAACAACAACAAAAACGATTTTTGGGAAAAATTAGAGGTAGTCGTATTTTTTCGTTCATATCTCAGCCATTTTTGGACCGATCTGGCTGAATATCAATAGCAAAATTATAGTTAGCATACCTGGCATAAATATATACCAACCAAGCGAGCATATCTGGGGGCTTCGGAAAACCCATTCAACAGACAGACGAACAACCGGATTTGAAATTCCCTTCTTATAAGGATCCAGAATACATTAACTTTATAGAGTCTAAGATCAATATTGTAGATAAGTATTACAAACGGAATGACAAAGTTATATACACCCTTTTACAATCGGTGAAGGGTATAAAAACGCATTTATATTACAGTTATTTTCCAAAGCATTAAAAACAATAACGATAATGGCAAAACGATTATCCTTAACACAGACAATGATGATGATGATGATGATGATTATGAAAAAAATTGTTACAGCATTTTACCAGCTTAAATTGGCGTTTATAATCAGACGCACATGTTAGGGTTTCTCATTTCTCGGACATTTGTCAATTCCGGGATCGTATAAAATTTTGTTTTATTTCTGTGAATTCCAATAATAAAATAAAGTTAAGAAGTTGTTCTGATATTTATTTTAATTAGTGGTCATTTTGTATGAAAAACTTTGCTGAATGTGGAAAACACTGAGTTTTTGATATTTTCGACTAGTTTTAGATATTTGAGCCCAATGAAGGTTGACAAACTTTTTCTTTTTCGATTTTAGCATCGTGGAAATCTTTGGACGACTGCGCACTCGCTTCTCGCATTACACACGGTTTCAAAAAGTCTAAAATGTGAATTAATTTTGAAATATATTTGACCTAATTTATCTGAAATCGGGAGATAATATTTGTTCCAAAATGATTTGAAATGCATCTTGAAACTATAACGACTACTGAATCATTATATTTTTGCAGGCCGTTATTTTTAACATGTAGTCGAGTTTAATGTTCGATCGTGCTCTCGTTTAGCAATCGTGTAAAAGTTTTCAGATTTTTGCCGAATTTATCCGTTTTGCGCTAATCCAAAAATTATTTTTTTAATTACTTTTTCCAACATCGAGGAAGTAACACATAAAACTGGTTGACCTTGCAACGAACTTCCCTAAATTTGCCTTTTTGAAATTTCCTGTATTATTTTAATCCCGGAAATTTTCTTCCTATGGGGAACCCTAGAACGAGAGTATCTGTGTAAATTTCCGCAGGTGAGTACCCAACGGGACAAAATGGCCTTACTTACTTTTAAAACAGGAGAAAACATTTTATGTTTTTTTTTATATTGTCCCGGATAACATAACTAGTAGTTATTTAAAAAGACAATGTTTGTAACGATTGACGTTGATTACGTTTGATGAGGTATAGACTGGGACAAAGAACTAGAATACCCGTCAAGTTTCCAAACAACTTGTTGGTATTCCAAAAATACTTACAAAGTATCAAAGCAACTTGGATAAATTCCAAAATATGAAAAGAAATAAAAAAAACTCACTAGCATTTAGATCAAAGAATGCACTTTTAACAAAAATAAAAACACTTTCATGTTAGTGTTTTTAAAAAAATGTTACAAAACGCGGTTTCTATAATACCAAATGATTAGATTTTAAAACAAAGTTGCTGCCAACGTCGTGTAAAATGAAATCAACTTTAGCCGACTGTCAAATGATTAATAAAAAGGCCTTCCGAATAAAGCATATTAGCTGCTTTTTCCCCCGCTGGCTGCCTTAGTTTTAGTTATTTAATATAATTTATAATAGCGAAAAGGGTATTAAGCATTTATGCTATTGTTTGTAACATCTTTAAATATTGATTCTTGGCCCGTCTTTTAGTATACCGATCGACCAAGAATTACTTTTTGAAAACGGTCTTACGATGTCCTACCGTACGGTTGGCTGGCTGTCCATGAAAACATTGTGCGCAAAGTACAGGTTGCAATTTCAGAGATAATTTTATGAAATTTGACGCATGAATTCAAAATTACTGATGCTTTTTAAAAAGGTTGAAAGTTGGTCCATAATTTTACATAGCCGCCCATACAAGCTTCTTGCCCGAATAGAGTCTTTGTGCTCATAAATGATCTTATTATTTTGGTATTTGGATTAAGTTTGGTTCAAACCTATTTCAATTGCAATCTGAACTTTCTTACCAACTTTTGAATCTGAATCGGTCTATAATTGACTACAGCTTCAATTGAAATAATACTACCGAAAAAAGCTTTTAATGTTATAACTTTCTTATAAATGTTGGTATTGGTATATCATGACAAAATGTTGTGCTGGTAGGTCCAAAATTAGCCAAAGGCCCCATATAAAACCCCTTCACAAAATCTTTTAAAAGCGAAAAAATCTTTTATATATGAAGATATCTTTATTATAATAAGAGTCGGAAGCAAAAACTTTTACATTACTCTTAACCTCACAACATAATTTTATTCTCTTGGGCATATGGAACTGCCCGTCGGTTTTAATGCTGGAGTGTTGGGTATCATATAGCCTGGACTGACCAACTATACTTTCTAACTTGTTTTTTTATGATGTTAAGTATGAGTTTTGAGGGGAGTTAATGGACTAAATGAAAAATGTTTAGTAGAAAAATTCTGCAAGCTCGAGTATGCATGAATATGTTTGTATCAATGTGTAATCCGCGGCGATAGTTTGTTTGTACTTGCACATACATTCCGCTTTGTACTTGTGTGAATTAATAATAAAACAACGTACACAATTTTTCAGTCCAAGGACAAAAACTTAGATGAGTTTGAAAAATTTGTAAATAAAGGTATGAAATCAAAAACTTTATGGAAGTGTGCAAAGTTATCAAATTCTTACGAAGGTTTGTGACAAATAAATTTTTTTTCAAGACCACTTGTAGAAAGTGGCTTAGACGATTCAACTAAGGAGATTTTGAAGTTGAAGTCAAAGTCAAAGTCGAAGAAAGTCGGAAAAACAACTACACTTATCGATCTTGTATAATTATATGCATTTTTCGACAGCATTACCAGTTTTTTCGAAACGCATGAAGAATTTTCAGGATCATTGGAAGTATGTAACACTGCAACTAACTTTTTCTGTTTGTTCATTTTGAATGTTCAAATTTTAGATCTGACTCTACAAAAATTGAGGGTTCCCAGCTAAACCGAATCAAGCCGTAAAATATTTTATATACATTTGTAAATAGATTGCAAAACTGGTGCGAAATTCTCTTCAAAGTATAACTCTCTCCAGTTCTGTAACAGACTTAATCAAAAAGAACCTTGAACCAATGGTAAAGGTAAGAAGCCCAAGTCAATGTCTACAGAATTTAAGGGCAGTTTACTTAGTGAAACTCAAGCTATTCTCAAATTTTCTTTTTTGACTTGGTTCGCACAAAATACAATTACAAATTATATTCTAACTTTATTTACCCAGCAACAGTACAGTAATTTTTACTAATCCAATTAATCAAGGCTTTATACAGAAATGCTTTAAAATAAATATAGCCAAAACAATATCAAAGCGGTTCAGTAGTAACATAGAACGTGGATTCGTTATCGTCGGCCAGATATTGATGATGTAAGCGAGTCTCAACCTCACATATCGAAAAAGGCCAAACTGAGAATTTTAATGTAAAATCCACTCTACTTTATGGCTGCGAAACATGTCGCATGGCATCAGGTGAAACACAAAGATTGAGTGCTTCTACCAGTCGCTAAGGAAAGTGTCAAACACTGAACTCATAAGAAGAGTAAATCAACAGTCATTAGAAATCGAAATAAAACAACGCAAATGGAACTGGATTGGTAGCACTATAAGGAAACCAGAAGAAGATACTGCTAGAAAAGCTGCGAAACATGGCGCATGGCATCAGGTGAAACACAAAGATTGAGTGCTTCTACCAGTCGCTAAGGAAAGTGTCAAACACTGAACTCATAAGAAGAGTAAATCAACAGTCATTAGAAATCGAAATAAAACAACGCAAATGGACTGGATTGGTAGCACTATAAGGAAACCAGAAGAAGATACTGCTAGGAAATCCATTGAGTGGAACCCGCAAGAAAGTAGATGGGTACGGAGATCCGCTCATATCTGGAAACATCAAATATTAAAAGAATTAGCCGACACACTTTTGAGATGGTTTATGGGCACAAAGACTCTATATCCATAAAAAGCTTGTAAGGGAGCTATGTGAAATTATGATCCAATTCTCCCCATTTTTAAAGGCTTCGTCCTGTGTATGTACCGAAATTCATCATACAATCTCCCAAACTGCAACCTGTAGTTGGCGTACAAGTTTAACCTGGTCAGCCAACTGGACGGCCAGTGATTATTAGATTGACTCAGAATGTGATTCTGTGAAATTCTTTATGCTGAAAAATTTTGGAGTGGATGTCGCGCGTTCAACTCAAACTGTTCAGCTCCAACTGCGACTCTCAACCCTGCACAATATGGCTGTAAATTTTAATCTTAGCATCAGCGTTGCCAGAAGATTTGGAAGGAAAATCTTAATTTGGCGAAAAAAAATCTTATTTTTAAGAGAAAAATCTTAAAATTTTTTGTAACAAGGGCAAAAACGTAAAAAATTTTCTTATTTGTTTTTTATTGTAGATATGGAATCGAAAGGTTGTGTAAATGTTATCGTGATTATGATTGACCTTCAAATTATTTCAAACTAATATGCACGAGTGATTCTTATGAGATGAACAATAACGACATAAAATTAATCGTTGATATAATTTTTTAAATTTCTTTCAAAATATTAAATAACGTTTATTCTTCATTAAGAAATTGATCTTAACTTACAATTTTATCGTAAACAACTTTAAATTAATTATTTATGTTTTGTTACTGAATTTTAATGTGTTTTTATTTAAAAAAGCTTTTAGCCATTTTTTAGCCATTTTTTCCCCCCGAAAATGTAGCTATTTGTGGTCTCCAAGTATTGGCAACACTGGTTGACACCGTTGTTATATGGAATGCATTTCGAAGAAATTGCATTTAAAAACAGCTCATTGAAAATAGTATATGGACTTTCTTAAATATAATCCTTATGGAATTGTTATTAAAATAACGTTGGTACACCTTTTAAAAAGATATTCTTAAGCACTTATGTTTACATACTTTGTTTAAAAATTATCATAAACATGGAATGTGGAATTTTTAAACTAAAAGCTTCTTAAGTTCCATTAGTTTTACCTTTTGGTACTAAAAACCTGAACTTTTTTGTTCTTTAATTTATGAAACTTTAAAGAAATGTGTTTTTTCTTTTCACAAATAATTTTTTTCATCAGTATTCCCCAAATGAACAACTACTAATTTAAGATGCTTTTTCAATATTTTGTATGCCCAGAAATAATGATGTATTTTTGTGTATGCCAGACAATGGGTTCAAAAGTGTGCAAAACCAATAGTCAGACCACAAATATGATACAAAACCTCATTGTTTTAAAAATTTGCTGCTTAAAAAACTGTAAAAAAATTATGTATTTTGTACAAACTTAAAGTTAATAATCTTTACTTCTTAAAATAAAAAAATCTTAATTTGAGAAAAAAAATCTTAAAATCTTATTTTGGTCAAAAAATCTTTAAAAATAAGATAAAATCTTAATTCTGGCAACGCTGCTTAGCATGCTTATTGCATTTAAAATAAAACCTACGAACAATTAATTATTTAAGAAGTCTGGTTGCATATAATTGCGAATTTAATTATTTAAAAGCATGCACAAGCGTGCAACAACATTAATATCAACTACATTGACTACAGACCACAAACTGTAAATTTTCCAATGCATTTCCAACAAATCATGACTTATTGCGGCAACTCTTGAAGGGATAAAAATCAGATACTTAGCAATCTTTTTTTTTTTTTTTGTTGTTTTACAATATCAACTATTGCATTTGTAATAGAGAGGCATTTCATATGAAATGAACATATTAAAATATCAAAGGTCGATATTGCCATACTCGGCAATATTGGCACCGGTTTCGGATTTCAAGAAAAATGGGCTGCTTACGCCATCGGCATATTAACCGCACTGAACAGTGATTGTTTTGAAACTTAATGGAGTCTTCAGAGTCTCATGAGAATTCTACTGTCTCCAAAAAACGACAAATCTGCTGGTTTGCATACCCGTTAGGCCAAAAATGGTCCACATCGCTGAATATGATTTCACGTTAAAAATCTGATTCCTCTTCCAGATAATTCTCAGCAAATTCATCGAACGCACGATGCAATTGATAGTCCGCTGGCTTTGATTATTGCCCCATTTAGATCTTATATAGATGTAGGCCAAGATCGTTCTTCAAGATTTTCAAAATAGCGGACGGACAGAGACCAAGTTGCTGAGAACGGCATCGGATCGAGAAATTTACAGCGGTGATGGCTTCTTCTGTACGCTCGATTTGGATAAATTTTATCTAAAAGAGTAAATTTGGCCATGAATCGACCTAGAGCGTATTAGCTGCTCAGATGGTCGTTTATGAGCTCCGTAAACTTCGTCAAGTTTTTTATAAGTTTGGCGAACAGAATTCTGATAATAAATTTTCAAGAATTGTAAACGTTGTTTTGGAATAATTTCTTTGCATGTTGATTTACCAAAGTATACTGAAACAAATTAAAACACACTTCATGGCAGCTTGTTTTACAGTTATCCCTATCGGAAGTTATAGAACGACTAAACAACACGAGTCCATGCGTTATTTTCTTATAAAAACTTGCTTTAACACACACAGAAAGAATATTTTTTTAACTAAGCCATCGCCAAAAACACTTTTTGTAAGCAAAAATTAAGCATATTATGATTACATCAAGCATATTATTTTCACAGGCAATTATACTATGGTTAAATTTAGTAGCCCTAAAAGAAGACACAACCGTATCATAATTCTATCCGATTATGTTAAAGTCCACATTGCTTTGTGTACCATCAAAGAAAATGTTTTTGTGGCTAAATAACCATACAATTATTTGTTGTATACGTATTGAAGTTATAATCATGGTTAGGGCTTCCTTACAAAGGACTCATTTAACCATTATATGGTTGCCTTGACACTACATAATACGATTGAATGTAACTGCAATTTGTTTATTTGTTAAAAATAGTTTTGCTCGAAGTGTCTATTTAAAAAAAAAAATGTTTTCTTAACGAAGAGTCATTACATAGAAAACCTAGACAATTTTTTATCATTCTACATCTTCTATCTTCAATATTCAATATTCAACAACAGTGCACCCCAGTAAAATATGCCAAAGCATTAATTTTCCTATATGTATGTATGTGTTTGTAATAAAACTAGTATCTTTAGTTGCATGTAGTGGCGCGCAATAACTACAAGGTTAAAGGATGTTAATGATTATAATTAAGTTAAGGCCATATTTTAGAAAAGGATTATGGATTTAATCGGCTTTTACTGTTTTAAGTGCATTCCAAGAATAGTGAATAAATTGCAAAGCATAATAAGGGATTTAATGCAGTACCAAAGAATTGCAAATTATATTTATTGCACAATTACCTCAGATCAATGTTGCCATAGTAATTTTTGTATGTACCTACGCACTCCAAAAAAAATTCCCTTTCAAACAAAAAAAGCAGTGTTGCCGAGATCCAAATAATTTTAAATGTTAAAACTTTAATTAACGATTATATCGTCCCCTCAATATAACAATAGCGTATAATTTTTTTGGGGTTTAGAGAAAATCGTGTTTAAAGTTTTGGTCAAATCCGATATCTACTAAAACCTCAATATCGCGGTAAATAAAAATTTTTATATTGAATTTTTCGACGAATACATAATACCGTTTCTTGTCTTTAAATTGACCAATTTTTTTATTCTACGCATCCTTTAAGACCATCTACAGGGTGTTTTTTTACAGGTTTGTTTTTCGAATAGAGATAAAACTGGCATTTTGTGGTCAAATCTGGCAACTCTAATGTCATTTATGTTCAGTTTGGTTTGCCATTTCATCATGAACAGGTTGACAAAAGAACAACGCTTGCAAATCGTGCAAATTTATTTCGAAAATAACGGATCTCGATGCTGATTTTCATCGCAAAATTTTGTTCAGTGATGAGGCTCATTTTTGGTTGAATGGCTACGTCAACAAGCAAAATTGCCGCATTTGGAGTGAAGAGAATCCACATGAGACCCTTAAGACGCCATTACATCCACAAAAACTGACTGTTTGGTGTGCTTTATGGGCTGGTGGAGTCATTGGGCGATACTTCTTCCGAAATAATGCTGGAGAGGCAGTTACCGTTAATGGAGACCGGTATAGAGCCATGATAACCGACTATTTTGTTCCCGAATTGGATGGCATGAATGTGGATGAGTTGTGGTTCCAACAAGACGGCGCTACATGCCACACAGCGCACGCCACAATCGATTTATTGAAGGAAACATTCGATGAGCGCATAATTTCGCGGAATGGACCTGTCAATTGGCCACCAAGATCGTGTGATTTGACACCATTGGATTATTTTCTTTAGGGATATGTGAAGTCGCTCGTTTACGCCAACAAACCAGAAACGTTAGGGGAATTGGAAGCCAACATTCGTGGCGTTATTGCCGACATACGGCTCCATATGCTCGAAAAAGTGTTTTAAAATTGGACCTGTAGAATTGGCTTTATTCGAGCCAGCCGCGGCAGCCACATGCCTGAAATCATATTTAAACATTAATGGCATAAAATTATCCTTCCAATAAAGCCAAATTGATGGTCATTAAAACGATTTTCTTGTGTTTTATTTCAATTCGAAGTTCTATACCACTGAAAAAAACACCCATTATATGTCATTCAAAGTGCAAGTCCTCCATATAGGCTATTTTATTTTTTAAGGAATTCGTATGATGAATCTGATACACTATTTTATTTTGTATGGTATACGCTGTTTTATTCAATAATTTTACGATATTTTTATTAAAATATTTGATCTCAAAAATATCAATTTGTAACATTATAAAACAGTGATTAATTTATAGTTTTGTTAATTCAGTGGCATATATTCATTACTTTTCAATTTGGGTTATTAAATGCGTAAATCAAAAAAAAATAACTAGAAGTTCATTCGTCTTCTTTCTCTTCCTCTGCTTCATCTAGCTCATCTAAACAATTTCGCTTCTTTCCACCTTGTAAGTTATAAAAAAATGACTGCGAGCCACGACGAATGACATTCTTCTTGCACAAATTTTGGAGATCATGCAGCTTTCGATGGCCGGAATGAAACTATTTCTCAAACAATAGTGTAATTATTAAAGCTATTTTATGAGTTAAAGTTTTCATAAATTGTATTTTTTTCTACAGACTAAAATGGAATATAATGCATATACACTATTATTCTTTTAACAAGTTTGGAGTGGCAATTTCAAGTAAAATAGCGCATATGAGCTTACACACTTATTGAAGGAAAATTTTGAACAAGAAATTATACACTATTTTTTCCAACGACATTTTGACCCACTTTTTGGTAGTAGAATTTGACGAAATTTTGACCAGACATAAAATCTATGCTGGAGATTCTAAATATGCAATAAAAAAATAATATACAGGATATTTTTTTTAATACAGTTGCGAAACTTTTTTGTTAGCCTCGAACAATTATATGTCCTGTTAGTGGTGGACATTTTCTGCTTCGCACATACGTGTTCTTTTTAAAACAATTTCTATCTCTTTTCGCAAAATTTCGAATGTAATAGCCATTCTTGGCTTGGTCACATACACTCTTTCTTTCAAATATTTTGTAAACGTGTAGGCCAGTGGAACGTAATACGAAGTAATGCGTTCGCCGAATATGTCCCTTGCCAAAGTCATTGAGCCAATTCAATTACCAAGTTAAGATGGTTTTCTTCACGTGACCTAAAAAATGTTTAAGCCATTTTCCGATAAGCAATAGCGTCACACAGAAAGAAAAACACTCGGGATTAATCAAGTTTTTTATGACTAAGTACGAGTCGCACTCAAAAATTCAAGTACGAATCACTGTTGGGATATGAAAATTCCTGAAAATTCCTTAATTTGCCATTGAGCAAAATTGTACCAAATTGACATAAATTGTACAACATTTCTCTAAAAATTAAAATAGCATACATAGTAAAAATTCATAATACCAATTTTGATTTTTAGTACAAATTAAAATGTCGACGAAAGTGGACAAAAAAAAAAACATAATAAACAAATGTATTCAGGTTTTCAAGACAAAGTCTTGACAGAAAGAATACGAAGAAACAGAGGAAAAAGGAGGCAACATGTATGTAATTTGAAATTAAAGTGATAATAACAGCAAATTTCGAACCACCAGTACTACTGGTTAAAGATTGATGTTTGACTGTTGGCTAACGGGCACCGCAGTGGTGCAGTGGGTAGAACACAAAGATCTTCTGACGATAGAAAGTGGTGTTTCTTGAAACATGTAAAGATCAACCCGGGTTCGAATCCCAGCTCAGCCAGGAAAAATTATCAATAAATTTTAATAAAAAATTCCAAGTTGTTAAATTCCTTCCCTCAGTGAAAATAATTTAATGAAAGTTAAATTTGATGAACTCAAGCCTAATTAAAGAATATCAAAAATTCATAATACCTTTTTATTCAATAATAACAACAACAACAAAAACAAGTAAGAAGGTAAAATCGCTCAATCCCGAGCATTTAATACCCCACACCACCCATTTGGGACAAATGGTCAATCATGAGCCCGCTAGAAAAAAATTATGTCAGGGGGTTAAGATTCATGTGAAAGTTCGTTGTGCCAAATATTAATTGGATATCTTCAAAACAAGCACAAAAATTCCAACATTTATAAGAAAGTTGTGAAATTAAAAAGATAATTGGGGAGTAGTATTTGTATGGGAGCGGGCGTCAAATATGGGCCGATTCCAATAAAATTTGGTAAAATGATTTAAATTGCAACAAAATAAGTCTGGTACAAATTTAATCTAATAAAATTTAATCTAATTTAATCTAAATAAAACGTAATAAGATAGTTTTTAGGCACAAACACTGTTCCGGAAAGAAGTTTGTATGTGGGCCATGTGAAATTATGGACCGATTCTCACTATTTCCAGTAGGCTTTGTCCTTATGAATTGAAACCTATGAAAAAAATTTCATCGATTTACCTTAAAGATTGCGTCCTGTACTTTAAGCACAAAGTAACATGGACAGACAACCAGCTGGATGGAGGGACGGACATAGTTCAATCGACTCAGAAAGTGAAAGAGAGAAGTAAGTTAATCCACCTCAAAGAAATGATGAAACTTCGTAGGTATTTTTCTTTAATTGTACCAAAAAAGAATGAAATGTACCAGTGTATCAATAAAGTTTCGATTGTACCAAATTTGGTACAATTGTACCACAAATCCAATCAGTGGTACGAATAACACTAAAACGTACTCAAAACAATCCTAAATAGGATTAGTTTCGAAAATCAATCCCAGAATTTCTTGAAATAAGTGTAAAATTCTTAATTTAACCCACACAAATTAGGACATGCCAAAAAAAATGAAAAAAGAAAAAAAACATTATCGAATTAGTGCTGGTTCACACTATTCAAGTTTTAGCCGTCAAGTCTTGAGCTTTTAGGAGAGAAGGGAAAAGGGGATGCCATTTATTTTCCTCTCTCTCTCCTAAAAACTCAAGTCTTGGCAGCTAAAACTTGAAGAGTGTGAACCAGCACTTACTTTCTGATTTGCTTTGCTTTTTAAGACAAAAACTGATAAGGTGTTTTTTGTTTTGGTTTAAGTTGGCAACAAACAAGTGTCTTTCACAACAAATAGAACCCGCAGCTCACTACCAACTACTCTACCGGGGCACCAAAAATAATTTGTTTGTTGATTTTATGTATCTTTTAAATATTCAGTCATTCACAAAGAAACACAACATTCATATTTTAATTAAATAAATATGTACATGAAAATGTCCATGTTTTTATTTACAATAACTTTATTTCCAAAAAAAATTTTATAGCTATTTTTACTATTAAACAACATTTTACATACACAAAAATACATATACATACATGGTTGTTTGTGTATGAGTACAAATTGATAACAATAAAATACACTTAAACTTGCAAGCACACACACACACACATGAAAATGTAAAATATTTTTACTACAATACTAGCATTTACATGTATATACATACATATATACATAACGATGTGTACATCACTCTCATTCATATTTCATTTACAATTTACTTTGTTACCATTTAGTTTATTCTCTTTAAAAAAGTTCGTATATCTGTTGTCATTTGTTATAGGCATTAACAATTTCCACAACACTGACATACGTGCCCACTACCCCACCAAAGACTCCAAATGCCACCAGTAAAAGGTTTTTTGTTAAATGAATCTTAAGTGGTCCATAGCCGGTGCTGTATTGTACACAAATTTGCAATAAAGCTGGGAATATGAGGCCCAAAATCGACAAACAAAATGAACCGACCAACGAAAGAAACAGTGATAAATCAGGCACAAGAACGGCACAACAGACTGCAAAGAAGAGAAAATTAATCTTTATTTTTGTTCTGCTTTTAATTATAATTCAAAGAATCAACGCTTTAAAATAAATATTTTTGTATAAAGTTCACTTCAGAAGTATTGAAGGCGCTATTTCGGCTTTTAGTTCAGGGGCCTAATTCTGACAGTCGTGATCGAGTACTTTCTCGATTTGAAAGCAATTTTATTTCTAATTCTTTCAGTCGATACTGAACGAAACGAAATTATTTTTTCAGTATTGTGAAACTCAAATAAATGCTTTACAACACTGAAAAAATAATTCCGAATTGTTCAGTACTGACTGAAAGAATAAGATATTAAATTGCTTTCGAATCGAGAAAGTACTCGATCACGACTGCCAGAATCAGGCCTCAGGTTTTATTTCCGTTTCATTTCCATTTAACATTTTTTTTTTTGTTTTAGTTGAGTTCTACATTTTGCTTTATGGTCACCTCCAACAAAACTTGTTTTAACGAAATAATATATTCTTGCCAGCGGCAGCCATATCATTTATAAACTAGTCCTTAATTGTCTTTAAAATGTTGTGGTAAATAAAAACATTATCATGTTTACTACTTATAATAGTATACTTGTTTTCCAACCATAAAGTGTTGCTCTTGGAAAAGAGTAAAATGTTTTTGTTAATTAATTCAACAGTTAGTCGTAAACAAATTATGGTTTTGTTAACTATAACATGGAGTAAACCATAATATGGAGGACTAACTTAAACATAACATGTATGTTGGCCAGTGGGAAAAATATGGTTAAAATGTTGAAAATTTTTCGTTTAAAATAGTATTGTTGGAGGTGGTCATAATGAAAAATGTGCTCTCCATGCTTGAAGCTTAGTTCTGGTTTAGTTCTCGTTTGGTTCTAGCTTAGTTCATTTTAAGATTTAGTTCCGCTAAAGTTCTAGTTCAGCTCTAGCTGCTGCCGCGCTAAGCCAGTGGAATAAAAACCTTGTAAAATTATATTACATTATCAATAAATGAATTTTGAATTCTTTTATGAAAAGCTCAGTTCCAGTTTAGTTCTAGTTCAGTTCAAGTTCAGTTTTAGTTTGGTTCTAGTTCAGTTCAAGTTCAGTTCTAGTTCAGTTATAGTTTGGTTCTAGTTCAGTTCAAGTTCAGTTCTAGTTTGGTTCTAGTTCAGTTCAAGTTCAGTTCTAGTTCAGTTCTAGTTCAGTTCTAGTTCAGTTCTGGTTCAGTTATAGTTCAGTTATAATTTAGTTCTTTTAGTTCTACTTCAGCTAAAGTTCGTTTTATTTGTCTTTCTTTTAAAAGCCAACAACTTTTGCAGTTTTTTTGGGTATGAAAACTTACATGTTAAAAGAACAATGGCTGCCCGTATGAGTAATTCGAAGAGAACATGCTTTGATGTGTCCTTTACTCTCTTTGATAAATACTTATTCCAGATAATATCAGCAGTAACGTATCCTTGCAACGCATATGAAATCCATACTGTAACAGCAAAAATAATCTTTGTTACTTGTGCCAAACTGTAAATGAAAAGTGAAGGAAAAGGATAATAAATATATTTTAACTGAGCTTATTTCAGATGTTGTTATAAAAAAAAAAAATATTAACTTTAAATTTTAAATTTCGGTTTTTGGATTATTTGATATGGAATTTTATGTCTCCTTCAAGTTATCTACGTGTTAATGTTATTTTAATGTTTCTAAAACCCTTTTCACATTAAACCCAAAAATTTCAATTATAAGAATTTTAATTAGCAAACAGTTAATACAGTTACGATATTAATTATTACAATTAACACAATATTAACTAAATAATCTCAACTTATAACAGAATTGTACAATGTAACTTTTTGTTAAACCCCAAAAAAAAAAATGTATAATTCTGGCACTCATTTTTTACTCCTCCCATTTTTTCAAAAGCTATTATTATCCTTAAAAACAACAACTTTATCCACTTACATTTCTTCTTGTGGTATGTTTAACGTAATACTGCCCTTGGAGGCATCACCATATTTCCAGTAGCCAAAGAAACCCAAAACAACATAAAGACTTAAAACAATTGACATACCAATATTCATTATGCCAAATGGTTTTAAATAGGCTTTTGGTGTTTTCATGTTCTCCTCAATGGCTAAAATCTTAAAATAAACAAAAATGTAAAACAAAACTTTAAAAAATAAAATAGAAACCAAAAATTTTAAATACATTTTTTTTTTAAAGTCCATCCTTTTGAGCAACCAAGCGAAAGGAAAAGAAATAAAACCAACAGCAGGGACAACAATAATAAACAATTTTTGACTTGTACCCCAAGAAAAAAGAACATGCAGAGGCAAATTACTTAAATAAACAAATTAAAATGGCCATAATAAAGAAAAAAAGGGACAAATAAAACTAAAAATTTACGGGGTTGAGTAAATTTGGATCAGGGCAAATTACAGAGAAATAACAAAGGAGCTTAATAGCGAACCAGCCAATTAAGGATTTTTTTTAGTGTCGTAACGAATTGAAAATACTTTGCACAAAAGATAAGGATTTAAATTTAACCGAACTAAAAATTACTTAAACTTAACTAAAACCTTTACTAGAATCTGAACTGGAGCTTAAATAATAACTTGAATTAAAACCTGAACTAGAATCTAAGCTAGAAGCTCAACTCTTAAAAACATGAATATTATTTTCAATTAGAACATGGCACAGAGCTTGAACTTGAATTTGGATTAGAATTAAGTCCAGATTGTAGACTTGAATCTGGACTACCATCCTAACCGAACAAAAACTTGGACCTTAACTTTATCTAGAATCTGAACAGGAACTAAAACCTAAACTTTAAAATACACTTAAGCCTGAAATATAAAATGAACTGAAATAAGAAATAAAATCTTAACTAAATAGAACCTGAAGTTAAACCAGAACTGTAACTTAATTTTACCCCTCAACTTAAACATGAACAAGATCTTTAACTAGAATATGAAAAAGACCAGGGACTTGAATCAAAAACCAGACAAGTAACTCAACTATATTATTAAGTAGAACCTGAACTGAAAGCTGGATTATAATCTGAGCCAAGACGTGAACTAAATTTAAACTAAAAGGTAGAAGCTTAAATATAAACTGAACAAGAATTTTAATTAAAACCTCAATTAGAACCTGAACTAGGATTTTAGCTAAAACGTCAACTAGAATCTCAACAAGAACTAAAACTAGAATACAAAGTTTTGCCGAGCTTTTAGTGGCATTAAAAAGGACTTAAATTAAACCGTAAACTAGAATCTTAAATAAAAATATGAACCAGAATCCGAGATACAATCCGATTAAGAACTTAAACATAAACCCGAACTGGAAAGTTAAATAAAGGGTGTTTTTTAAGACGTAAATAACTTCTGATAGGGACAAATGTCAAACAAGCTGTCATGCTAAAAAAACTTTAAGAGCACTTTGTCAAGTTTACGGATGCGGATAATCGTTCATCTAAGCAGCTAATACGCAATACTATAGATCGGTTCATGATACATCGGCTGAGAATCAATTAGAAGGTTAAAAATATTTTTATCTTCAAATCATCTTCAGGGATGAGGCTCATTTTTAGCTTAACGGGTATGTAAACAAGCAGAAATTTTGTCTAAAATTCCGAAACCGGTGCCATCTTAACTTACAGCAGCGAACGCTACAGGCAAATTAGGCATCATTTTTTTCTTATTCCTCATGACATTTCAAATCATTTTGAGGATAAATGCTTGCAACAAGCCGGCGCAACATGGCATACAGCACTCGAAACCATCACTTTCTTGAGTCAAATGTTTGGTTACTGAACTTTCCCAAGAAATGGACCTTTGAATTGAGCACCTCGTTTGTGTGATTTAACATTTTTGAGCTTTCTTTTGTGGGGATACGTCAAATATCTGGTCTATACTAATAAAACAACAACGACTGTTCATTACGAATCCAACATTTGACGCACAATTGACAAAATAAGACTTGGTGTACTCGAAAAAGTGGACCGACAAGATGGCATTCATAAGGCATAGTCGCGGAAGACATATACCAGAAAGCATTTTTAAACAAAAAAATTAACTTTAACTAAAATATAAAGAACCTGAGCTAAAATCTTAATTAAAAACTATAATTAAACCAAAAAAAAAAAACCTGGACGTTGCCCTCAATATAAACCTCAACTAGAATCTTAAATATATCTTAAATTAGAAGCTGAACTAGAATCCGAAATACAACCTCATTTAATACTTAAACTGGTCAAGAACCTGAATAAAAATCTAAACCTGAACGTACGTTAGCGCCCTAATTAGAACTGGAATTTGAAATAAAAACAGAACTAGAGAACTTGGTTTAAGACCTTAAGCAGAAATGTGAAATAGAAACTGAACAATAACTAAACTTAATTCTTAACTAGAACCTATACTTAAATCGGAATCAAACCTGAACTTTAACTTAACGTTAAACTTTAACTAGAATCTGAGCTATAACTTAACTAGAACATGCCTAAAGCTGGGGTTTTAAGATCCCAGTTAAACTAGCTTTAGTTAATCTGAAAACAGATTTGTGCCGCCATTACCAGGTTTGAATATAAAACTTTGACGGAGCTGCATAGTTTTACTTAAAATGTTCGTCTTTAATTAAATAATAAAAAAAAATCACATTTCGAAGGAAAAATCCGAGTTTCAGACTACGTTAAACTAAGTTTAAACTTAATCCAGATCTCAAAAACCCGGCCTAAGTCAAATCTAGAACCTGAGCCTTAACTGATAAAATTAAATAGAACCTCAATCAATAATAAATGTGGAAAATATTGTTACACTGTGTTATATGTATGTATATCTTTAATATGTATTTCCACAAGCTCTTAATACCCCCAAGCAACAACATGGGACACATCCCTAAATTTTTTTCCTAAAACAACAAATTTAAATAAAGCCAAAACAAAATTCACAAATAAACAAACAATATGTCACTTTTTTTTTGTGAAGTAATTATCAACACAAATCCAGACATAACAAACATAATCTGATTTTGTTCTTCTTTAATAAATATTGACTTTCATTTACGTACCACACCAACAGCCTCCAGAGCAAACAAAACCGTGCCAAAGAAAATTGGCAACTTTGAAAAATCCTCAAATGCTTTACGTTCCGATAATGGAGGCAAATCATCAAAAATATAATACAGAACAACGCCAAAGCCTAAGAAACAACAAAACCATTTATGTTAGTAAATATTTAAATAGGCATCTAATTAGAAAAGCAACAAAAAAAATGTATTTGCAAAATAAAATTCTTTAACTAAGACTTACCCACGAACAGCAGAATATTGGCAAACGAAGAAAATATTGCCAAAAATCTTAAACTTCTGATACTGTAAATTAAAAATAATGGCACCAATACGAAGCACATATGAATTCTTAAATCCAAGACGACTAAATATTCATCAACAATTTGCTTGATACTCTCCGAAATGAAGACCACATAGACGCAACAAATACCAAAATGGTAAAAGGCTAGAAAGCCATCGACAAATGGTCTGAAAAAGAAAGAAGAGTTAATTAATAAAAAAAATAAAAAAAACTGTAGTATAGTTTTAGGCAGATGGAAGGCTCACAGCTCTAGCGAACCAAGTCAGACAAATACATTTTGCAGATATTTTGAGGTTAAGTAAATGAACTGCTATTAGTTTATTCTGAAATGAGTTCTTTATTTCTTTCAGTTACCTTAGGACCGAAACCCTGTTTAACTGTGTTCCTTACAGAACTGAATAGATTTGCAGTGTTTTAAAATTTTTTATATTTCATGACTTGGTTCAGTTCAGCTTTGAGTTCCCCATATGTATGTCTGTATGCATTCAAAAATTAACTTACGTTGCAATTGGTACAACACATTTTAGAAATGGTGGTCCCTCTTGAAACCCGATTTTCATGGCTTCTGAAAATGTTAAATATGGTACACGTTTTCTTTTACACAGCGCATACATGGAGCCAATCTGTAAATATAAAATGAATTATCTTTAGGCTAGTTTACACTATCCCACAAGTCTTACGTATTCCATAGTACTTTGTGAGATGGTTTGTTGCGACTGTCAAAAACTCTAATTTAACATAACAGTTTGTGTTCACACCATCACACAAAGTATAAACACTCAAACATGAAATAAAATGCAAAAAAAAAACGATAAACTCGTCTGGGAAGTCAAACTTTTTTTCATATTACTTGTCATTTTCAACACAAATGCATTCACACTATCAGACTTTTACATATTACTTGAGTTTTTGACATGTATTAATACAAAGTCTAATAGTGTAAACTAGCCTTTAGCAATTACAAATACATACTCCAATAATAAAGAACTTTTAAAGTGAAACAAGAATAGATCATATAAGCCTGGGATAATTTTTTTGCCTTTTTCTTAGTTAAAAAAAAAAATCAAAATTAAAAAGCCAACAAGTTTCACTGCTAAAAAGCCCACACTTTTCAAAAGCAGCAGCAAAATAAAAAGACCAAATAATGGGCACTGGCTTTTTCCAGCTTTTGCTTTTTTAACAATTTGATGGAACTCAAAAAGAAACGGCAATCGCTTTTATGTTGTAGGAAAAAATAGGTTGGAAAAAGAATGAAACAAACAGCTTCTGTCTGAAAGCCGCCAAATCAAAAATCAATATAGGCTAGCAGCCACATAAACAGGATAAAAAAGCAGCGAAAAAGCAAACTAATGTGCCAATGGCACATGATTGTGAAGAGACACTCGATAGTTTTAATGCAAAACAAACACAACAAGAATTTTTTGTTGTTTTCTATACAATTAAATAATAAAACCACTTCAAAAATTTTATGCGTTGCATTGTTACATTTTATATGAAAACCAAAAACAATTTATTTACAAAATTTAAGTATGCACATTCATAGGTACATACTCATTTAGGTATTGACACCACTGATGGGATTTGTGGTACAATTGTACCAAATTTGGTACAATCGAAACCTAATTGGTACACTGGTACCTTTTATCCTTTTTTGGTACAATTTTAAGATTCTTTATGATAAATTAAGCCTGGGATCAAGTGCCTCCAGTTCGCCACTTTTGTCGATTGTTTTGGTGACACTGTCTAGACTTTTTTCTGTCTTTCACAAAAAAATAAAGGACATTCTTGTTCACAGAGTACATTTCGTTTTGAAGTTATTTTAATGAAATTTTGTGCACTGGTTTCGATTCATGTGGATGAAGCCTACTAAAAATTGTGAGAATCGGTTCATAATTTCACATAGCTCCCACAAAAAACTTCTTTTTTAAATAGTATTTGTGCCTATAAACAATCTTATCGTGTTGGAAATTAGATAAAATTAATCCCAAATTTGTTTCTGCAATCTTTGTCATCTTACCAAATTTTATTGGAATCGGTCCATATTTGGCCATAGCTTCCATATAATTACTACTCCCGGAAATATCTAATAAAAATTGACTTCAATTAACGATAGCTACTGTCATGAAAAACGTTGTGGTAGGTCCAAAGTTATTCATAGGTCCCATGTAAGGGTTCTTCCTAAAATCACTTGAGGACAAACAAATCTCACACAGATGAGGATATATTAATAATATTTGACACAAAGAACTTTCACATACATCTTAACCTCCTTACATAATTTTGTACTGGCTGGTCCATGTTTGTCCATGGATCCCAAATGGGGTACACTTTCGAAAATTTATCTTTGTATACTGTGGTGTAGAGTATCAAATGGTCGGGATTGACCGACTTTACTTCTTTACTTGTTTTGTTTTAATTTTTATCAAGGCGAATTCATTCCAGGTAATCTCGGTACTACAACAAGTACAACTCTTACAAAAACCACAAGCAATTTGTTTTTGCAAAATCATTGTACAATGTCAAAAACAGAAATAAAACAAAACAGAAACAAAGATAATAAAAGAGAATAAACAAAATTTTGACATCCAACAGTGAGTTTAGCTAATATCAGCAGAGCTTTTAAGACCACCTGTAATAAATTCGCCTTGATTTTTATTGAACAATAAAGTGTAATGAATTACTATGTATGCTTTTTCATTTTAAGAGAAATTTTGGTACAATTTATGCCAATTTGGTACAATGCTGCCATTGAGACGGTACAATTTAAGAATTGTCAGATCCCATCAGTGATTGACACATGTATCGTTTTTGTGCAAATATGTACATACATACGTATGAATGTATCACAAATGCTGATCATTTCCTATTAGCACATAAATCGGCTGCTTTTATCACTTATAAGTGCGGCATAAGAATCCTTTTATGTGGCTGGTATTTCTTGTCGCTAGCTGGTAAAAAAGCAATTGTAAAAAAATAAAAATATACAAAAAAGGAGAAACACAAACACGAAAAACAAAACATTGGCTATTGGAAAAAAAATTAAAAAAATTTCAATAGCAGTGGCAAAAGCAGAAATAAAAAGCATCCAGCTGATGGGTACTTTGAGGCCCTGTTAAAATACTACTTATTTTCAAAATATTGTAACATCGGTTAATCGATTAATCGACTGAAATTAACCGGTTTAATCGTTAATCGAAAATAGCGAAATTTTAATTAACCGGTGAATTAATCGGGTAGTAATTAATCGGTTAACCGTTAATGAATACCCTAGTTTAGGAATACTACCATCATAAACAGTTCTTGCAATACTTTTCGCTTAATGCTGTCAAAAAGAAGGATCGGCATAAATTCACTAAAAAATGCGAGCGATTTTCATATAAATTTTACTACACGTTAAGTCACTTGTACTGCGTTAACAGCACGTTTTTTCCGATAAAGCGGGGAGGTTTCCCTCAATAGCGATAGATACCGTGACCAGGTAAGGTCTATTGTACCCACTCCCCTTGAGTTGGCCAAAAGACCCTCTGCTGCCCAGAGGAACCCAACCAGGTCTTTTGCCGATATGGCACCGATTTGGGACGCACCCACTGTGCTATGCCCTAAATGCCTCCACGCCGGGCAGTCACACAGTATGTGCTTCGTCTACTCGTCTTCGTCTAGGCACAGTCTGCATTCCTGGTCCTCTTCCAGGCCCATCCGATACAGGTGATACTTAATCGTGTGGTGACCAGTCAGGTAAGCCGCCAACAGTCGCAGCTCCCGTCTGCCGAGACCATTCGTCACCATTACATTCCCGGGAGAGATGAATTCCCTTGCCTGACGCATTCCCGGACGCGATACCCAGTATCTCATATGTTCCGCCAGAGACCCTAACCCAACTCAACCCACAGAAGGGTTCGGGACCCATCATCCGAGCGTTAGAACCAGTCCTGACAATCTTATCAGCCCCACTATTACCCGGGACCTTTGAGGGCCCCAGCAGATCGTTACTCTGTTTCTTGGTCCCAGCTCCTGTAGCCCTTCTCGGCACTCGGCCACCAACTTCAAGGACATTTTCCAGGAAGAGAGTGCTTTAATGGCCGCTTGGCTATCAGCAAAAATCACAATACTGCCGCTAACCATTCCGCTGTCAAGAATGTTGCTGCAACACACATCAATGGCGCAAATCTTGGCCTGAAACACACTAGGTGATTCGCCAATCGCAATCGATATTCGTGTATTAAGTCCAAAGTTGTTTTGGGGAAAACAATGCTGTTTGAAAAAAAAATTGGAATTTACGGCTGAAAATTATTTTAATGTTTCTTCAATCTGTTTTAACTGAAATGACAACATTTAGCACTTGACACCAGAAAAAGTTTGACAAATAGCTAATATGTCTTCCAAGTATTAAAAGTTTTTTTTATATTTCAAAAAACATGTTTTAAATGTTTGTTCAAACAGCAAGTACCCCAATTAACAACACAAAACAGTTGTACGTATGTAAAATTGTTACGTGTTACCGATCGACTAAAATCACTTTAATCCTTGATCTAGCAATGTCCGTCCGGACGGCCAGCCAACATGTGTCTATCCATGCAGACCTTGTGTGCAAAGTGCAGGTCGCAATTTTAAGGAAAATTTTATGAAATGTGGTTCATATTATGATTTTTATAAGGGCAAGGCCCATTCAAAGTGGTGAGAATCAGTGCATAGCCCCCGTACAGACATACTTCTTTACGAAATAGAGCCTTAGTGCCCATAAACCATCTTATAATGATGGTATTTAGATAAAATTTGGTCAAAAAATATATTTTGCAACTTTAATCATCTTAACAAATTCTATTAAAATCGGTAAATTTTCAAGATAACTTGCATACAGTCAACACTTCCGAAAATAAAGTTTAATGCCATAACTTCTAAATGAATGTTGGTAATGATACACATTTCGTAAGCTCATTATTGGTTTGACGACCAGTTTTAAAAAAATTAAGTTAAAAAATTGAATTTCTGGGATAATTAGCATTAATTTTTCTCCATACCAACTATTTTAAAGTTTATTAAGTATTGTTTTGCTCTACACGCCACTGTTCGATGAATGCAGAAAATTCCTCATGCAAAAACGTAAAAGATAAATTTAACCCTTGCCTTGCTTTATTGCAGTAAGAGAGAAGAAGTAACTAAAGCGAAACCAAAACAAAATGAGTGCAAGAAAACGAATTTCACTAATGCTTCGCTTCATCGCCGTAAGAAAAAAGTAGTTAAAGCAAAAGCAAAATAAAAAGTCAACAAAGCACAAAACAAAAATTTTTACGTTTAATAAAGTTCTACAAAAATATGAAAAACTGGGAATTTAGCACGTCATACGGAAATCGTATTAATAATAAATTCTATATTCGTTAATGAACTTTCAAAAAAATGTTTATTTTTCTTCAAAAAATATGCCAAATGCAGTAGTAAAAGTACAAAAAAATTCTATCGGGTATATTTTCAGAAAACTTCATGTTAACCTTCATTGTTGTTTTGCTCCACTACGACTTTTTGACATATGCGCCAAACCAATAATGAGCTGACGATTTGGCTACTATGTCATTGCGATTTGTGGTGCTAAGTCCAGCATTGACCATAGGTCCCATATATACATAGATGTACATATTTATCTAGATATATAAATAATTTTCTTTTATCGAGCCCATTATTGTCCATTACGGTGGAGCATCAAAATTTATTTGCTAATTTCAATTTTGAATAGCACTCAAACGTTTCCTTTTATTATCAGATACATGGGGGAAATAATAAAAAAAAATATTGGGACATACTTTTAGCCCTCTCAATATATTCACTACCTTTTTACATTAAATGTCAGATTTGAGATGAAGCTAATGAGAAGGCCAATATCTTAAAAATTAAAAAAAAAAATTGAAAATATACAAAAATACTAGCAAAATATCGGATTTTAAAATTTAATGCTTATATATTTTCAGAGGAGGGACAAAATACTACAAAGCTAAAATATTTATTTTAAAGGTATTTGGAAGGAATTTCAGACCAGATATCAGGTTTTATAAATAAAAATTAATTCGCGCAGCTATAAATTTCCGAATGTTGCGAAAAACAGGTAAATATTATGTTTAGTACATTTAAAAAATAAGCGCTGAATTATGCGCTACGCAATAAGACATACAGAAATGCAGTAAAGTAAGTGAAAGAACTCTCAACAACTTTTATAAAAAAAAAATAACATTTCAAGTGCTACGGCATTCCCTTACTACGAAGCAGGTTTGTAAGGGAGAATACTAAAAAAAACTGTATCAAAACATTCAGTGTGTAAGGCCGATCGTTACATACAACAATTTTTATATGCGCTGAATAATGCGCTTTATGTATCAAAAATGTATTGCTTCAAAGTGGGAACTCGCCATATAAAATTCATGTCTTCCGTCAGCGCAATGGTAAGCGAAACGTGTATGTTTCTCCCTTACAAACCTGCTTCGTTGGAAGCTCAATTTTTAATTGGGATGTATAGTACCACACGGATGGCCTTTGGTAAGGCGAAGGTTAAAGGCGTATAACTTTTTTATTTTTGGTCAGATCTCTTCGATTTTAAGTTTCTTTTATTCAGCACAAAATTATTTTTTAAGTGTAGGCTTTAACAAAATATCAAAAAAATGTTCCATATTAATTAAGCAAATTAAAATAAAATTCATAAAATTAGTCCAAATTCCAGCCCTGGTAGAGGGCTAAAAGATATGTCGAAAAAAACTGGAAAAATTGTATATGTATATGTTAGATTCTGGAGTTTTTCGACGCTCAACCCTATTTATCATGAGTACTAAATATAAGGTACACTTTTGATAATTTGTCCGTTAATACTGTGGTGTAGGGTACCATGTTGTCGCGTTTGCCCGATTATTCTTGTTAACTGGGTTTAAAGTGTGTTAAAATTTTCTAGTTCATTTTGAAACATCTAACAACAATTCAAATGTTTTCCCCAAAAGTTCAATACAGGGTCTAACTCAAGTATTTTTTACTTGAAAAATGTTTGTAAAATATTGACATTGCCGTTGAATTCTTCACATTCTTCTTGATAAAAGTTTAGCCAAAGCTAAAACATATTCTTGCAAGGCTAGTCCAATTATACCTTCTTAATTGTTTCGTAATTCTGCATTTACACATCGAAATAGTTCTTGAAGACTCTGTAAAGTATAGATATTCGGGCAAGAGAGAGAAGATATTTCCTATTTATGTACATAACTCGTTCGACATTTGAAATGAATCAAATCGATTGAGCTGTTTACATTTTATATATTTTTTAAAACTTACCAAAATGTGTAAACAATAGACTGCAATCACGCCTATAATCGATGTCAATATAACACCGTTAATATACCCAGCATTCGCAAAAGCACTCGGCATGGCCAATACTCCGGTACCAATACTCGCCTTAAGAAAATGTGCAAATGTCTGCCAATTGCTTTTTTAAGAAATCATTATATTAAATTTGGTTTGTAGTAAAAATTGAAAAACACAAAAGGAGGTCCACTTACTTCGTAGGTTTTTTAACAACACGATGATCATGGGGATCGTAATCATCTTCAACATTCTTAGCAGCGTTATCTGCTGCTGGTTTTTGGGAAGTTTCTTCTGGGGCAGCACTCCTAAATTTAAGCAGTACATAAAATAAAATTATTTGATTCTTTTATCAGATGCATACATATGTATGTACATACATATTTATAAAAACAACATAAATTAATAAACAAAAATATTTTTATTACAAACATTTTGGATAATTTATATGCTTATTTTTTGAAATATTAGGACTTGGTGTATTAGAATTAGGGTATTCATTTGGTTAACCGTCAATCGGTTAACCGATTAATTACCAACCGATTAACTAATCGGTTAATTTCAAATTGGATTTTTTCGATTAACGATTAAACGGTTAATTTTAGTCGATTAACCGATTAACCGATGAAATTTTTTGTAGTATTATAACGTATTTTTTTTGTGTGGTAATTATTTGTTTCGCCTCATGTACAAAAGGTATGTGCTTAGAAAATATTTTTCATGCAAACATAGAAGGTGTTCAGTGATCTTCACTTTAACCCATTTGCCGCCGACCGGTGATTTAAATAACATGCAATCTTACTCTTTTTTCAATGTTTTTTATCTGCATCATCGATTAACAGGAATGTGGCGAAAAATGGCTTAAATATTTAATTGTCAACATCTTTTTTTGTTTCACGTACTTTTTATATGTATGTGTTTAGTTATTTGTTTCTTCTCATATCTTCTCATCATGAATCAAAGAAACAAGATTGCGCATTTCGCAGGTCCGTTATTTTTGTGTGTGACGAAACAATAGACTTTGTGTGTGTGCATTTGTGTGTGTCTTACATTTTTTACAACAAACACTCATATTTAGTCTATGATGACGTAGATGCGCAGTAGAATTTTTTTTTGTACGGCTGAGTGCGCAATCTTGTTTTTTTGAATCATGTCTTCTCATATAAGTCTTTTAACAGAATTAACCGAAAAAATTAGAAGCGTTAAGAATTAAAACAGTACTCTAATGGCATAATGGAGTATTTTATATGTTTAGAGAATTCCTGTAAAAGGACTGTGAAATTAGATATTCATCTACGATAAGAGAAAGAATTTTTTCCAAGTCAAGTTTTGTCAAAACGTAAGAAAAGAATCACTTTAATCCTAAACATTTAAACCAAATTGCTTTTCTAAAAGATTATTTTATAAGATCTCCTTTAACTATTGAAATAACTTATTAAATTATCTCAGATTATTTTTTATAAATACATGTTAGGGGGATTCCCAAGGTAGTCAATTAGTTATAAAGGCTTATGTCTTAAAATAATTACAAGAAATATTTATCGTCGTCTTTACATGCAAACCTGCTAAATGCACTTTTTAAGTAAATTGAGATTTTAAGGCCGCGGAGAAGAGAAAGATACGCCTCGTCGACCAGCATGTAGTTTTTCTTCTATTTAAGTCTTGAAGTGTGTAAAACTTACTATATTTTTAATTTTCTATCAAGCTGCAAATAGGGCAAATAAAAAGTTTTTTGTCTGTCCTGTAAAATGTGCTGAAAGGGTTTGCATATTAAGCCGACGATCTGACTGTTGTGGGCCACCGCTTATAATTTAGATTTCTACTGTACAGTTATGACGAATTAATGAACACAGCATTAAAATTTTTATTTTGTTTGAAACACAGCAATATTTATTTTAAACAATTGTAAAATATTATTTAGGACATTATGACCATATGACTTGATAGCATATACCTTGTGAATCTCCCAATTATGTATGTATTGAAAAATGCATATTACATATTTATGAATTGTTTTTGTCATTACTCGTTTTAGTTCAAGAATTGTTATGTTTGGTATGTTATTGTTATTTTTTACTAATAAACCCCAAATAATAAATAATTAATGCATTTTTATATATTGAAAATACTTAATTTATAAAAAAAACTTTATTAATTTGTTAACCGATCAAAAACAAAATTAACCGATTAAACCAAAACATCGGTTAACTAATCAAGCGATTAACCGACTAAAGCTTAAGGTCGATTAAATGAATACCCTAATTAGAATAGATATTTTGCCGTAGCCAATATGTGAAAATACCTTTTCCAATCGCACTCATATGCACACACATGTTTGTATGTGTATGTAGGGACTTAAGCTCTAATCAGCATTCATAAATTTAATATTTATTAACTACTTTTGGATATCTGTTCTAATCATTTGAACATTTGAATAAGTGTTAATAGCAACACTAAAAATTTTATAAATTATTAACAAGTTTGTTTTTCTTTTTAATTTAATTGTAATTTAAACTGTTTGAAAACAAGTGCTGTTAAAATTTTTTTATTTAATAGCTTGTATTTCATCGATAAGACATTCTGAAGGATTTATTAATTGTTATTGATAAGAGGAAATAAATGTCGTCAACAGTCTTGTCGGATTTCAAAAAAAAAACATATAAGAAAGAATAGGTCAAGTCCGATCATATCGACCCCTAACCACGAAAATAGTGTAAGCGCCAAAAATCAAATTTTACAGGAGAGCTTTTTTTATTTCATATAAATTTTGTATAAAATTTGTCGCTTACAATAAAATTGTTCTTGCTATAAAATCGTAACGGTACCTTATGTGACCATGACATTTTAGGAGATGATGCAAGTGTTGCCAATAAAGTCATTTATTAAAAAAAACGAAAACTGAAATTTATGTCGCTTACGTTATTTTCGCGGTAAGAGCTCGATATGATACCCTACACCATACTATATTAGAACAAATTTTTGCTATGTGTATGTCAAGTTGAAACAAACAGAATTTCATGTAGAATCAAATTGGTTTGAGTGTGTTATAACCACGTATGGGCAAATGCAAAATCAAAATGCAAAAAGAGCGAAAGATGTGTATACATACACAAAAAACAAAGAGCAAAAGAGCATAGAACCAACAAATGCAAACGTAAACAAACCAATACAATGCCGCACATGCAAAGCTTTCAATGTAGTGGTGCCCATGCCTGGTTAAAACAGGGTGAAGAAGCTTCAGAGACAACATATGCATTTATTTAAGAATAATTCAAACACTTGCCCCTGTTACACATGTTTCTCTTATTTTGTAATCTCCTTTGTTAACAAAAGCATTAGCAGAATGGCCCGCTATGGTTTTCGTCATCATTCTACTTTGAAAACTTGATGTACTATTTAACTAAATAATTTTAATTAAAAGAATACGGGAATTGTCGTCTTTTTATTACATATTTTAAACATGAAAATAAAAAAATGTACATACTTAAGTATGTATGCATGTTAATTTATTTTCATAAAAAACTGGTTTTTATGGATTCAATATTGCACAATGTTATTTCAATAGTGAATAATATTAACTAAACATGATTTAAGGTTATTTTAATATTTTTCATTTAAAATTATTATGAAATAATGATAAATCTAAATAAAGCGCATACTTTTGCAGAAATTTACTATGATTCTTAATCAACATTTCGCCATGTTAATTTAACATTGGTTTTTTTTGTGTGTGTTCCCTATTTGGGAGCCATGGGCAATCATTGACCGGCCAGAACAAAATTATGTTTTCTTAACCTATATGAGATTGTTTGGCTCTTAACAAAGGGTGATTATATGAGACTATGGTTAATTTTAGACCTACCAACGCAACATGAATAAGTAGGTAACGTAAATGTTATTGTCGCCAATTTTTAAGTCAATATTTATAAGGAAGTTATGGCATTAAAAGCGATTTTCTGGAGTTATTTTTGTATGGGAGCTATGCTCAAGTTATTGTCCTGAGTAAGAGTCTAAAAACAATGTTTGCGGTGCGGTGCGATTTCTCGTTGCGGGAATGAGAAAAAAACATAATACAATGGAAGACGGCGACGGCAATAGTTGTCGCCAATTATTCAAAAACTATGGCAACATCAGATAGAGAACGAGTATCAAAAATTGAGAAAGAAAGAAAATTCACAATGAAAATAAAATATATATTAATTTTATGCCGTTCCGCACTGCGGTTTTTTGCTTCAAAATCGTATGAAAATCCGCACCGCAAAAAATGATCACTTCATTGTGTTCAGACTCTTAAAGGAACCAGATACCACCTAATGGCTGCCAGACTTGGGGATTTCATGCGAGCAAAAAGGACAAAGAAAGTGATTTGGGGATTTTTTTTGGGGTGTAAAAAAAATTCGGGGATTTTACACATTTTTAATATATTTTCACTTCTTTTTTTATTAACGCTTATAATTCTTTGTTTCGTATATAAAATATAAAAAAGTGGCAAAACATTTTACTTACTCTTATCAACAACTAATACGGTGTAAAGGGTTCCTTATTAAGATTACTATTTTTGTTGTGTGTAAAGGGTACTTAATAAACTTATGTTATTATTCTTGAATGAGTGTTTCAAAAAGAAGAGCTTACGTAAACAACACACCCGTAAGCAACTCATCCGTAAGCAACTAACTCGCCAGTAACAATTCAGTCGGAAACAATACCCATGGTAACAACGACTCACGTGTTAATAATAACACACACGTTGAAAACAACTCAAACGTCAACAACACCCAAACGGTTAACAGTAACAACATTCAGGTTAAACAACAACACATATATCAATGACACTACGTAAACAACAACCCGCAAGGAAATAAAAAACAGTCGTCATCGAAAACACAATCTCGAGCCACCGCGTTTATGATAAACGATGTGTTAACACGATAACATCCCACCTGATAACATTAACACACTCGTTTACCACAATTACCCAGCGGAAAAACTCAGAAGACCTTCATACTTCAGGACTTTTTTAAGGCCTGCTAAAACATTTTTTTATACAGTTGCTATTCTTATCTTACCGCTAAAGAATGCCTCATAGATGGCTTCGGCTCGTTTGTATAAAAGATAAGATCCACATTCCATTCTATGAGAAGGGAGAAGATAAGAAGTAACACTTTTTGCGTTGTTTTTGCCAAAACAAAAGCAAAATAATTATTTTTTTTTAATCAAGTTACCGGAATGCCTACCCCGAAATGGCAACGTGTGTAAAAATGATATAAGTTTGGAATGGAGCGAGAAAGCCTTGTATATCAAAAAATAAGGAGCACTGAGACCTTCATATACGTTCCCAGCGGTAAAAATTGGAAGGACCGCAAGTAGCAGGCCGCTATACTATTTTCTAAAAGATTCGCCCAATATACGGCCTTATTTAGCAGACACAAACCATCCTCGTCGCATTACATACTAAGTTATTTTTTACACAGGTTGTCATTGGGTGCAAGTCCTTTTACACTCCCTTAAAAACAATTTCGATCCCTTCCCAAAGAAGGGAGTAAGGAAGGTCTATTGACCTTGAACAACTTCCTTTCGCCCTTCTTACAGAGGGGAGTAGCGAATATGTACTGAATATTTTAAAAGGTCTTTTAAAAAGAAATTTATACCTTCTGGAAGGCATACTTCTTAAGGCAGGATACAATACGAAGCGAATCTTTTAGAAAAGAGTATAGAGGCCTTTAAAAAGGCCTGCCACTTACGGTCCATCCAATATTTACTGCTAGGGTACATTAACCACAACCCACACGTAGACAGTAACCAATGACACATGTGTTAACTGCACCTCTATTAACAGCAGAAACAGGCGTACAACTCCAGCAAAAATAGAGCCAGAAAATTAGAATCTCCTAAGCATCAGAAGTTTATATAACATCACACTGTTCAACGAATTCTATAACGAATCAAGCGTTCTAAACAGGGATTTATCCCCAAAGTTGGGAAAAGAAAGTCATTTGGGGATTGGGGAATTTTTGGGGATTAAACAAAAATTCGGGGATTGTGTGGTGACTTGACACATTATTATATTTTCCCTTTTTTTATTATTTACGCTTATTTTTCTTTGCATCGTATATAAAATATGAAAACAGTACCAACACTTTTATCTAACCCTTAGCAACAACTTATACGGTGTTAAGGGTCCTAATTAAGATTACCATTTTTGTTAAATGTGTAAAAGGAACTTAATAAAGTAATGTTATTATTCTTCAGTGAGTGTTTTAAAAAAGAAGAATTTAAAACCGTTGACAACACATACGACATACGTACAACGATGGGTGAATAGAACATTTTGACGTTCTCTTAAAATGTGTACGTTTTTTATTGTATAACGCACAGTTTCTCCCGAAATTAAATGTCAAATGGTCGAATTTCTGCCACCGGGAGATCCTAGTTTAATTAATTTTGGTACATAGGTTCTAATTGGCACAAGGGCAGATCGGTCCGACAAGTAATATCTATTTTTCGTCATGTTCTTTACCATGGGCATCATATGTATGCATTCACTATGTAACGTCTTTTAAACGTTTTCAAAACGACGTTTCAGTCACAGAGCATTGCAACAGCACATTTCGTTTATTATGTTCTCACATAGTTCTCTGTACAAATGACCACTCTCTTAATAGATTTTATGAATAGATTTTAACAACGAAATAGTAAGCACACACACTCTTCTTTTCGACTCGCTGTACAACACATACAAATACTCATTTGCTTTAAATCATACACGATTTGTAACATCTTATTTCTTTTTAAATATAGTTTTTGTGTAAAGTAACGTCTGTTGGTCTTTTTTTTCTTTTTTATTTTAGTTGTAGCTATTTTAGAATTTTTCTGTATAGATTGGAATAAAAGTGATTTGCGATACCAACGTTTGCTAATTTCTGCAAATTTTGGGTTTTTACACAAAGTTGTTACACAATTGGAAACAAAAAATCGTTAATTGATTTCCCAAGTGAATAAAGTAATGGACACCGTAAGAAAACTGTCCGGGGTTCCAGGGGATATAGGAGACAAAGTTAATAGAAAATATAAATCTGTATTATTAAACAATGAAAGATTTTCGGTGCTAAAAGATATTGGGGATATTTTAGAAGGCAGGCGGAATTGTGAGTCCAATCATATCAATTAAAGTTCAGAGCTCAATTTTAAATATGCTCCCTTTACATCTGTAGACGTAGAAGGAACTTTTTCTATGTACAAGAACGTGCAGACAGAGTTATCTTTTCGAAAATGTATCGCATCAATTTATAATTTACTGTAACAACGTATTAAACGAATAAAGTGGAAAATAAACAATTAATTTAAATTGCTTTTTTTATTTTTGGTTGCCCTAAATATTACTAATCCGTTTATAAGAAAATTATACAGTGGACTCCCGATAATTCGTAATCGCAAGGGACCGGCCATTTCTTACGAATTATAGGGATTTTCGATTTAGCGGTGTTGCGATTTAACGGGGTTAAAATAAAATAAAGACGAATTAACGGGGCTTTTCAATTTATTTACTAAAACGATAAAAAAAACATAAAAAACATCTATAGATCTTAAGAAAATAAACACTTACACAAGCAAAAGTAAAAACTTACGCAAAAAAAAAATAGCGGTTAACAAAAAATCATTCATTCAATGTTTCCGTTGTGTTTATTACGAATTATAAGTGGTACTTAGCGAATAATTACGATTTATAAGAGGTAAAGGAGATTATATTTGAAAAAAAAATTACGAATTAGCGAGGGGACCAAAATGTATAGAAATTTTACGAATTAACGAGATTTTTTCAAGGGACCGACAGTTTATTACGATTTATCGGGAATAACGATTTATCGGGGTACGAATTATCGGGATTTGACTGTATTTGGGGTATTCACAAGGTGTGCTATCATGTTATATTGTCATAATGTTCTAACATTTTACAATGGCTTAAAAATATTGTTGTTGCTTTGTAAACAAAAAGTGTTTTAAATAAATAGTACTTTGTTTGCTATGTTTATTAAGGCCATGTCAAATAAAACTTTTGCTTCGCGTTGCGTTAGAGATTCGTTTTGACATACAAATAGAAATATTCATACTTATACGAAACATGTCACATAAAGAACTTTTAACGCAGAGCGAAGCGAAATGTTAGCCAACTCTCATCTTTTTGCGCGCTTTGATAGTCTGCTAGTATAATTTTTTTTTATTTATTTATTTTTAACAAACAATTCGCGTGTGTTGTCAAAGTGTTCTTTATGCTGTAGTAATTAATCAGAAGAGACCAGCGGTAAGCGGCTGAGCCGTACCGCAGTAGTTTTTGTAGCCGTAGCCGTTGCTTTTATAGTTTTATCCGGCTAACATCCGTATATAACATGCAATTTTTTCAACAAATCACGTGCGGCGCCAAATTAGATAGGCTTAGGACTCTGCTATTTGGTAAACGAACAAAATAAAATTTATTTGTGATTTCCGTCTGAAAAATGGAAAATAGTCAGGTAAGATCTAATTTAATGTATTGATTCATGGATTAGAACTAGAAAATATTTTTATTTTAGGTAAATATTTATTATATTATTATATTTGATTTAAATCACCTAATTTAAATTCAAAATAGCACACCAAATTATGAGGGGTTGTTATTATTTTAAGACAAATGATGACTTTGTGAATACCCCAATAAAAGATTTTGAATTATTTATTTTTGACGAATAAATTTTTTGTATATTTTATTTGTATCACCTGCAGAAAAGCAAATAGGATTCGCGGGGTTAGATATAAGATTAAAGGAAAAAAACTTGATTCTGTTGAAAAAAAAGAGTACAGGGGTCTAATCACCGCATACGATATCGAGCAAAATTGATCGAAATTATTTATTTTGGTATCAGGAATCTCGATATAGAAAGAAATTTATTGAATTTGAAATAATAGCATTCGATATCGAGTAAGTTTTCATTCGATACTTCAGTGTCTATCGTACGCAAAAAAATTCGATAGTTTATTCGATACGATAGTATCGAATGCGGTGATTAGACCCCTGGATTTAAAAGAATTGGTACTATTTGTATTTTAAATATCTATATTCAACAACTAAACGAACAGTTTCAATGTTTAAAAGGGTTCTAAGACCAAATGGTTTACATTTGATTATTTAAAAAAAAAAACGTATTCACTTAAATAAATCTCTATCTTAAGTTTTACTACTTCTTAAACTATTTGTTGCACTTTTAAGGACCGAATTGAATGCATGTAATGCAATGTAATTTAAGAGCCTGAAGTTTCTTGTACTGGTAGTTCGAAATAATTGCCTAAAAATGAGCTAAAGCATTGCCAGTGAGTCAATTTGGTTTGTTATGGACCAACTGATACAAAACAAATTTAGAAATAACTTAAAGGAGAGTTGTGTAAGGTGTTATATGGGAAGTCTGATCAAATTAGAAGATCAAACAAAAAATTGTTGTTTTCAAGTGGAGGGACAACAAGTCTGTTATACTTGCTTCCACAATATATGTATGGTCAGAATCCACTTGGTACCGTGAAAAGTTGGAATAAAAAGCAAAGAAGCCGAATCAAAATTTCTTGCCCTGAAATCGTCATGCAGTACAACCAAAACATGGGTGGAGTGGATATTTGCGACCTAATGATGGAGTGCAAAAGATCATGGCTAAAATCAAAAAAGGGGTCTTTAAAAGCAGCACTCCACTTCACACTAGGTGATTTGACCTCCTTTTTAGGCCAAAAATTATTTCAGGCAAAGTTTTAGACTGATATGGCTGAAATTTGGAATTTAAGAGTTTTTAATGGGCATGAACGCTAGCGTTTTTTTAATTAATGGTGTAGTCGATTATCTCGAAAACTAACGGATATATATTTTTTTTTAAATTTGGCACGAAGAACACATGCAGACAAAATCAGTTTTGGTTTTGCTTGAAAAATTCGTTAATTTTTCCGTGATCCTTGTGCCAACTTAAAGTCTGTACATTTTGCTTACACGAAGCCAAATCTTTTTTTGAAAGTTTTATTAAATCATTGTAAACAGCATCATTTTTATTTTAATTTTTGTCAGCTGATCGAATAAGACCAGGAAGAACCAATAAGTATTAACACCAGATGTTCTCCTTAACCGGGAAGTAGTAAAATATTGGATAGCAGTGGTCATTGGCTTGTGGTCGACAAACTAAAGGCAGCCCGTGCATGCCGTTTCCAACAATGTAATACTCGCACTCGAACTTGGTGCATAAAATGCGATGTGTTTTTGTGCCTTCCTTTAAACAAAAATTGCTTTAAAAGATTTCATACTGTTAAAATGAATTTCTTGAATTGTTTTTGTTTTTTTTAATTTATTTTTTAGATTTTTTATTATTGTTAGTTTTGTGAATTTTAAATTTAATTTAGATTTTTGAAATACGAAACAAATTTTGTTTTACTTTGTTGTTACATTATTTCCATCTGCTTTACTTGTACCTTTTTAATTTAATTTTATAAAAAAAAATATGTGAATTGTTTTTGTTTTTGTTTTTATATTATCAAGAATTTTGTAAATTCTTGAAATATGAAAAAAATAAAAGAAAATTGTTATTTTTTGACTAATCACAAGGTACACATTTGGGTATGTCCTGTTTTTAAGGGCGCTGCGAAATATGAACCCAAAAAATAAATTGACCCCAAATTTGGGGTTATTTTTCATAATGCAATATGACCCCATTTTTTAATGAAAAATAACCCCAAGAATATAAAGAATAAATTTGAGGTAATTCTTCATTATGAAAAATAACCTCAAAATTATTAATGAATTTTAGCCCCAAAAAAGAACACAAAGAATGTTATATTGAAAATTTTGGGTGGAGTTCATATGCCCGAAACTTGAAATCCCAAATTTAGAATCCCGATTTCAAAAAACCGAATAATTATGCAGTTTTGGTTTTAAAAATCGTACGACTGATAGCATGGTTGGGCTTTCGGCCATGCGCAAGGATTGTTTTCCTCTATGGTATAACGAACACTGGCTTTGCTTACTAAAGCTTCACGTTATAGCAGGCCTTCGGCCTTTGGCCGGGCACAAGGATGTTTCCCTCCATGATAAAACAAACACCGGCTTCGCTAACTAACGCATCTCTACATAACCGGCAAGCATTATCTCCACTTTGGTATACACAGAAAAAATAGAAAATCGACTTAGATTAAACAATTCGTTCAGACAATTAAATATTTAACTAATTTTGCCCCTGCAAAGGAATTGATCATATCAATTAAGGGATTTGTATTTTCGAGTCATGGGACACAAATTTAGTCAGTTAAAAAATTAATTGCATAAACAAAAAATACACCACATATACACAAACATTTAATTGTATGAGTTTTGATTAAAAAAATTAATTGCAGCAAACAAAAAATTAATTGAATAATTAATGTACACCAATTAATTATTTAATTGGATAATTTTTTGCAAAAATTTTTCTGAAAATTTTACCTAAAATGTTATAAAATTTGTGTAAAAATATTTGGGGTTATTTTTCATTTCTTAAAATTTACATTTTCTGTTAATCAACGAAAAATAGCCCCAAAGTAAAAATTTTGATTTTATTTGGGGTCATTTTTTATTCCTTGATATTGGCGTCATTTTTCATTGCACTTAAAATGCAAAAACACTTTAACGAAAAAATTAAAAATAACCCTAAGAAAACAACACAATTGCCCCATAGTTGCATGTTGTTGTGTCACATGTAAAATTTTGGGGCCGTCGTTCACTTTCCTTTTGGGGCCATATTTCCTGGGTTCAAACAAATCGTACGGACACAAACAATACATTTTTATGATTCTTAATCTCAAATTATAACACGCTGAAAGTTTCATTAAACTCCATCAACTTTGAAATTTCTTGGGCTTGAAAGGGATAATTAGAATATTAAATTTAAGGATTTCGGACATATGACTCCAACCTAATTGCTAATACAACTTGCTTTGCTTTTTCCTATTTTTTGGGGTAAAAATGTATTTAAAAATTAAAGGTGATTTTTTAAAAAGAAGAATAACCCCAATTTGGGTCATATTTCATTTTGATTTTGGGGCTACTTTTAGTCTTTTTAGGGTGACATTTCATTAAAAAGAAATTGGTAATCAATTTCAATTGAGCGCTAACTTTGTTGTTCTCTAACCCCCGTATTCATAAACGTTTATTAAATTTAACAAGAATTTATTACAGAACATTTGTTTTGTAAACCTTTATTAAATTTAAAATATTTTTATGAATACTGGGGTAACACTTTAATAATTTCCATAACTAAAGCAGCCCATACACGATTCAATTCAATTGTCAACTGAGTCGGTTGTTATCCAAATCAAAGCGTGTATGGCCTTGTAAATTGATTAGTTTGACGGTTGTCGAGTTGGTTGAAGAAAAATCAATAATTTGGATTTTCTCAAGTTCACTACTAATGCCCAATTTTCAGGATTGATATTAAAACGCATTTATGTTTAAAATCGTTTTAAATGCAAAATTCTCTTCTTCACTAAATACTTAAATGAAAATTAATTCACCGATGTGGTACACTTAATTTCAACTTAAGTTTCCATTGTAACATTTTAGCCAGGTGGCTTCAATATCACAACAATACAACAACAACAGGCAAATCAATAACATCCAGCTGTTTTTTTTGAGACCACCTTGCAAATAAATAAACTTTTTTATAATATTTTTTTTGTATTTTGTAGTGCTTCCATACTTTTATCTTAATTAAATAAGACTTTTCAAATAAAACTTAACAAATCAATCTGTATTTAAATACGATTTAAATTAATATGAAAATTAACTTAATATAGATTTAAATACTACCCTGAAAATTGGACATAAATCTTTCAATTCGATTGTACTGTGTGTGCTCGAGTCTCTTGATCAGCTGTCAAAATTAATGTTTGTAGTTTTCTTTTGCAAAAAAAAAGTTAAGTATTTTAAAAATTGTCTTGTATTTCACTAAATTTTATAATTATTTAAAATTTTTCAATTCAGTTGATGAAGTGTGTGGCCAGCATCAATTCAGTTGAATGATTCAGTTGACAATTGAATTGAAACGTGAATGGGGCGGGGCGCATAACTCGTTGTTTGTTATTAACTAGTTACACATTCCCAAATATTCTAAAAACTAATACAGAAAAAACATACAAAATATGATTAAAATTAATTATAAAAAAAAACAACACAAATTATTTATTATTTACGCAAATGTTTTTAAATAAAACAAGTTAAATTGTTTTTTTCGGCTGTGCCGAATTTTCGGTACCCTTCACCGATAATAAGAATGTTTTATAAGTGGGTATTATATGGGGTCTATGATAAATTATGAACCCATATATGTACATAAATTGCGACCTCGCAGTGCTATAGATTCGTTGCTGTTTTAGGCGTATTAAAGTCTTTTCCCTGAGTTCGCTTTATATGGACAGAACATCACAAATGTGTGCGATTAAGTTTGTAGTCAAATAGAGAGTGTTTTTTAAAATGTGTGAAACAAGTTTAAATCAAAATAAAACAAGAAAATATATTTTTAATAGCAACGAAACGGGCTTTATTGAAAAGAAAATTTTATGAAATTAATGTTTAAATATGATTTCTACCATTCAACGAATACATTTATATGGGATTCAGATAAACCCTGTATCTTGATTTATTAACGTACAAGGGTTTTTAGCGGGATACCAAATCCAAAAGAAACATACTTTCTAAAACAATATTTGTTGGACTTGTTACTCTGTTAAACATATGTATTTGTATCCGTGGAACAGGGTAAATTAGCTAAAAAGTCTTCGTCTAAAATTTTTATTAGTTACATAACTTTTTTGTTAATTGGCAAATGAATATTGCAAATATAAATGTAAGGTAAAAGTGAATATTAATGTATGTTTATAAGTATATGTACACAGAAAAAAATAAAAATAGGTATCAATTAAAAAATTTGTGATACTAATTAAAAACTTAATTAAATTTGCACCAGTAAAAAAATTAATAGTATCAATTAAACGTTTAATCTACTTGATTAGCCGTTTAATTCACTTGATCACACGTTTAATTCACTTGATTAAATTTTTAATTAAAACTGATTTTATTTTTGATTAATGCTTTAATTAGTGAAAAATTTTGAAAAGTTTTTTCTGTGTAATATTATAACAATTAAAAAAAATATTTGTGATTAAGTACAATTTTGAAAATGTCAGTTATCATCCCTGTAACATAATTTTGTTTTGTCGAGTCCAAGATTACCCATGAGTTCCAAATGGAGAACACTCTCTTCATTATGTGGTGTAGCTTATCATATGATCGGGCTTGATTGATTGTACTTTCTAACTTGTTAAAACTGTCCAATTTTGCAAACAGTCTTAAAAATTTTTAATTTTTGGAACTTTTATAAAAAAAAACCCCCCATTAATCAAATAACTTTCAAAATAAAAATTGTGAGAAAGCGTAAAAAAATTTGCAAAATTTTTTTTACTCGATTTCTCAATAAATATTAATGAAAGTCACGTTTGCGCAGTTTCATTTTTTTATAAGACTTTATCCAAAATGTAAACAAAATCTTATAACTAAAACCTGTTTTTATTGTTGTTAGCTTGACAGTTCAGTAATTCCCAAAAAAAAAAAAACAATATTTTAACAAGAAACTTGATTGATATCAAGTAAGTTTTACATTTCATAATTAAAAACTTTTGGTACTAAATATTTTTTTTATTTTAAATATAAAAACAATTTATCTTAAAGATAAATGCAAGTACTTAATTACAGGTTATGTTTTCAAATTCAACGCCAACTTTAAGTTTAATTAATTTAATCAAAAGTTATTTAATTTTATTTCATAAAACGAATACTCACTTCATTTTGTTTAACTCTTTATAATATTCTCAATAAAAAAAATTTTTTTTTTCAAAATAATGTAATAAAAATATAGATGTTTAATGTTATTTTTAAAATATTTTGCTTAACATCACATCCTTTTTCGTTTCGAACAGTATAAATTAAGTTTTCAGAATTTCTGTTCTTGACCTTTTTTTTTAAAATGTTTATTAGAATAAACAACCGTTACGTGCAAATGCCACGATTAAACTAAAAACACGCTAGAGAGAATATAAAATCGCAATAAAGCTGTTACCGAATTACCTGTCGATACGTTTTAACTCACTTTAGTACAACACAAAATTGTTATGAAGATTTCTGAAAAGTTTGTTGTTCTTTTTTTTATTATTTTAGGTTTTGCCTCTTTTTTTCTCTACTTTAATCAGTGTGTAATCTCAGTTAAAGTGTGGGCAATTAAAAAAAATTATTATCGCCATATTTTTTTATATTTATTTTTTTTTTTTTTTTTGAAAAATCTCTTAATAAATAAAAAAAAAATTTTGTATTTTAGTCAGTGTTATTATGTTACGTTTTATCGTGGTCATTAAATAAATACAACCATTTGTTTAATATACTTTTAAGACAAGTTGAAGTGATTTTGATGAAGAAAAGGGCGGGAGCGGCAAGAGTTATTACAGAACGCTATTCTTTATCAAAATTTTTTAATTTAGTAATACATATATCTTTGAATTATACTTTAATTAAAAAATGTATTCGGATAAAATCCAGAAATTAATAAACAACTAATTTAATTTTTATATTTTTCTCCAAGAAATAATATTATTCCGACCACGCAGCTGATCGACAGTGTGTGCACAATAAGAAAAACTCTCTAAAAAGATTCGAAAGAGAGGAAAATGCCTTGAATAGTATGATTAAGCTCTCAATGTAAGTCATTGATTGAATCTGCATCATTTAAGATACCTTTTGCTTTACAATGGCGTTATGGATCAGTCGATACATTTTTAAGGCCCTTTTAAGGTTTAAACTTTAAAATGAAAGAAACTACAGGGTGGGCGATCTTCGACTAATTGATATATTGGAGCCGCAGTAAAATATCCCTAGGCAATAACTCCTAAACCAATTGAATTTAATATTGATCAACTTTCAGAATGCGCTGTAGCGAAGCACTGAGGGATGACTTCATACATTTTTGAATCATTGAAAGTTGACACCGACCATTAAATTAATTAAATACAATAAAATCGGCCACTCCTGCCACCCAAAACAATTCTGAAGTCTTAAACTTAATATGCATGCCAAGCTTCACCAACCACGCCCACCGCCCACCGCTCATCTACCATACAATCCAAATAAATTTGTTCGCATATAATTTTGCCTATCCAAGCAAAAAACTTTAATGTTTATAAATAAACAAGAGATGCATGCCCCGTTTCATCAATACTAGCCACGCCCACCGCCTACGTCCCATATAATTCAAATCATTTTTATGGCATACAATTTTTCTTTCCAAGCAAAAGTTCTTAAATTTGGTAAACAGATTTTCTTAAATAAACAAAATTTGCATGCCAAGTTTCATCCATATCAGCCACTCCCAAAATTTAAGAAGCATACCCTCATCCTTTATTTGGTTCCAGTAATAAGACGGATTAAGGCTGAGCAAACTGCTTTTTTTTAAGGAAAACTGCAAAATCTGAATTTTAAAATTCGCTAATTTCTGTATAAAATAAATATAAAAATAAAATAAAAACGGCATTAAAATAAAAGCAGTTAAAATATCTCACACGCATAAACTACTGAGTTGCATGAACATTTTCATCAGTTTTCGTGGTAAAATATTTGAGCAACTTAACAAGATTTTTTCAAGCACAAAATGTGGCTGATTTAGAATAACGGATGTGTGTTAGATAAAAAGTTCTCTTTAGAACTGCATCAATAAATTTTTGATAAGTAATAAACAAAAAATTGCTTTTTGCCACCAAAATCCTTCTGTGAGATGTTCTGGAGAAGACATTAGATGGATCCGTTTAGACACTTTCTCGTATAGCATCCATTTATTTTTTTATATATTTACCCAAAAATTTTTTAGACAGGAAATTATCTTTAAATGTTTGACTATTTGAATTAAGCATTTTGCTATAAACGTCAAGATTAAACAGGTACACTTTCTTTTAATTCTTATAAATACATATCAAGAACTTAGGTTTTTATATTTTAAATGACACCTTTGATGAAATGTTGATAATGTCTGACTGACTATGTGGTTAGTCAACATGATTAGTGTGCCTAATTGAGACCCGTTATCAAATTAATTGAACGGTGTTAATTTAATTTAAATTTAAAAATAATCGAACTGTTATGGATTTATTTTTAAAATTATAATTTCTATCACCATATCAAACACTATATCAAGGAGATTTTGCAAAAAGAAACCAGCGTTTAAAAAACTGTAGTCAAAGTATAAAAACTGCCACATGATTTGTCAATTGCTAAAAAAAACTGATGCATTTTCTTCTGATTCATTAAATGTAAACAATCGCTGCCAAACCAACTCAAAAAGCGAAAAATTGTACAGAAATGTACACAAAAGAAATATCTGCCCACGGCAAATACACGAATAACATAAATTAATCATAATCGAATCAAACAAAAAAAGTTAGTTTTTATTAGGTGCGTTTGAGTACTTTTACAGTAAAATGCAGTAAATGAGATAACTGAAAAATTTGCTCTCCAAAAAAGTACGCGAACGCAAAGTTTTGAAAAAATTCGTAAAATAAAGGCAACAGCTGATGGAGTGTTGAAAATTGTTTTCACTTTTGACTACTTAACTCGTTTTTTAATCGGTACTAGATTAAATACTTTTTATAACACGAACATTTTTTGAAAATTCAAACAAATTATTTTATTTTATCTTTCATATTTGTTTGTTTTTTATATTATTTGATTTTACTAATTTGTGGCGGGTTAATTTATTGAAAAGAACATGAATAATTTTTTGCTATTGATTACTTAAGTACCCAAATACTTCACACTTTTACAACTCTAAAAAATAAGCATAACAAAAAAATTTCAAAAGTTGGTATTTAGCCAAATAAATGCTTCACAAACAAGTTTTATTAAATAATAATTATTCACTTTTTGTTTTAGTTTAATTTTTATTTCAACTTTTCTTTTATTTAACAATTTTTTAACAATATGTTGTTACTGCGAAACTTCTGCAGTAAAAATTTGTAAATACTCAGACAAGATCTGTTACATTTCGCTCTCAATTTGTGTTCTCCTTTACTGTACTTTGTGTACGCGAACGCAATTAAGTAAAATGCAGTAAATTTAAGTTGACCAGAAACGATTAAAAACCACGTATAATTCTGCTGTTTTGTGTTAACTGTCACAGTATTCACCATGTCATTACCAGGGAAATTAGAAATATTCAATCTATATATATAAAATTGTAACGTTACTGACTGATTCATCATCGCACAGCCAAAACGCCTGAAGCTAATAACTTGAAATTTGGACCATAGATTGGTCACTCTCCCAATCGATTTTTGGAAATTCAAATGATTAGGGGGTAAAAAAGGGTAAAAACGGGAAAATACGGTAACCTTATATCTCCAAAACTAAAAGAGATACTTATCGTTGTTTTTTAGAAAAATAAGCGGACAGGTGTCTGGTACTGTTTTGAAATTCAGCTCTTTTAGGGAGTAAACGGGTAAAACCTGAATTTTGGTACTTTTTTGACACCCCATCTATCTTTTGAACCAATAAACATTGAACCAAATTTTATACCACATTCGAAACTTATCAAAAAAATACGAATTTGGTACTTTTTCGAAATTCGAACATTTAAGGGGTGAAAATTGGAACTATTTTTGGTACTTTTTTCACAAAAAATTTTCCTCCATTCTTTGACATATTCGTACTAAATTATGGGCTCCTACTACAATACTGAAATTTTTGATACTTAAATGGGGGAAAAAATAGTACCAAAACGGGAAATACGGGAAATTTGATAGTTTTGTTTAGCTTTTTGGTTCTACAACTGATATTTTTTTAATTATCGTTAATATTGGACCAAGAAACATAAAATTCAAGATGCAGTGTCCTGAGTGGATAAGAATCTATAAGGGGAAGTTTTTGGTACTTTTTTGTTCTTTAACTGGTACTCTTAGAATTTCCGTTAGTATTGGACCTAGAAACATAAAACTCAAGATGCAAGGTCCTGAGTGAAAGAGAAAATAAACTTTGGCATACAGATATGTCCACGAAGAAAAAGAAGACGCTTACGAAGTTGCGGGTTAAATGCTAGTTATATATAAAACATATATGTTTTACCTTGTGCAACCAATGGAGGAAAAAACTATATATTTACCTACTTTTAAGCTTTTTTATGAATTTTGAGATCGATTTGTTAGTGCATATTTTTACCCTTTTCAGCATTTTTTGCATATACATATTAGTTAATAGAGCATTTTTTTATTTATGGTGCATAGTCCACCTCTTGTAGCGAATTTTGACACTTGTTTATTTGTTTTAAATGCACATATAACTGTTAAGAGCAAAATTAACCACATAAATGGCTTGGCTAACACACACTTTGTTTCCTGTTTCTGTCTGCAAATAACCCTGCGGGAAATTTGTGTTAATTGTTTCAACAGACTGGTCATAGGATTGGTGAAAATAGAATAAGTACAAAAGTACAAAAAGAACTCATGACCAGTGAAAGGAGAACCAATCATTTAACTGGTATATGAAGAACATTTTTTTAAGATTTTCTAAAATTTGGTTCTTAAAGCCAGTTCTACTAGGACTAGTTTTAGTAAAAAAATACTACATTATAGTAACTAACAGCAAGTACATTCATTGAGAATTGATGTGTGACTTGTCAAATAGTAGCTGTTAGGTGTGAATTGACCCCTTTCAATGACAACCCAATGTTAATGTAATAGGTCCGATTCATATAAAGTGTTAGAACTAGAACCGATCTCTACCACCAAAGACCTTTCACGGGACTACTTTGTTGTCATTTCGCTTCCCTCTAGGAAAGAAACACAAACGTGTTTTGTACAAACATTAATTTTTCATTTTTGCATTGTGTTCAATGAATGCAGGCGACAATAGTGCGGTGGGAATTTTTCTCGCTATTTGTTTGGAACGGAGAAGAAATATAAAAGAAAGAAAATAATTTTCAGAAAGGAGTGGTTTTAAGAACGAGCTGCTTTAAAATTTTAAATTTACGCATGAAAATTATTTAAAATGCTTCCACTTCTTTACTTTGCAAAGTTTTCACTGAAATGATTACATTTAGCACTACACTAGACAAAAAGTTTGACAAATATCCACAATGTTTGCCAAATATTAAAACTTTGTAATAAACATGCTTCAAATATTTGTCTAAACAGCAACGACTAATGACAAAAAACATTTCGATGAAAGGTCCTTGTTTTGTTTACGAAATTGGGTTTTTCAGTGATTCCAATACATTTCACACAAATACACCACGTCGCAAAAATGTTTTGCAATTGTGTAAAAAATAACGGTTTTACCAGAAATTGTATGAGCAATTTTACATTATGATACATTAAATTTTTATTATGTTTTTACCTTCTCTTGTAAATTTACAATTATTTGAGTTAGGGCCTTTCTACATAAGACCGGTGTTTTGTACATTTGTGTGGTTATTTCGCTCTTTATATAAATCTTAACCTCTCTACATAATATCATTTGGTTGTCCCAAAAAGGAGCACAAAATTATGACTTTTTGTAATTCCTTGTTTACAATTTAATGGTTTTGTTCACATAAAAAAGGCAAAGCATACCGATTCCTGAAGTAAAAAAGGATTGAATGCACATCTCGAACATAAGCAATTACGTGGGCAGAAGAACAGTACAAAAATGTTCATGTTCAAGCTTTAGCAGCATAGATTTTAAAATGTTTTCGTAAATTGTTCTATTTAATGAAAACACACTCGATAGTCTTAAAAAAACTTTCACAAATATTTATTTTTTTAATGAACCATTTACTTACCTCAAAAATTCTTAAATCTTTTTTTATTAACTCGCCCAAGGTACATTAGTTAACACAAGGTAGACTCATTTGGGAGTGTAGACATGCTGCTCTATAATAATAATAACCAACTTGTCAAAATTGTCTTCATATAAAACAAAAACAATTTAACGCACACATGTACAAATTTTGGATCATATACAAGAAATTTCACAATTGGGTTTTAATACTCCAGTTAACAGCTGACAAACATATGGGCCAACCAGTCTACCTTGTGTAGTTGTACCATGACTCCCCCAAATAAAAAGTGCCAAAGAAATGCCAATCACATTTGACAGTTTATGTTAAACATGTGAACATTTACATGAAAACATAAACAAAATTTACGAAAATTGTTTTGTTATCTATACACTTCCTAAATCAAATTAACGCGAGAGGTATAACGCGTTTCTTTGTCCCCTTTTACAATGTGACAGACAGAAGGCAGACAGACGAATTTGTTGGTAAGGGGGCGACGCTGTATGCGTGACACACTTTACTTTTTTCCACTCTCGCCTACAAACTTTGTCAGTCTGCCTTCTGTCTGTCACATTGTAAAAGGGGACTTTCTCTTTTAAAAACTGTAAATGTTTAATTATAAACAAAAAAAATGTTTAACAATTTGGTTTTGTTTTGTTTTTGTTTTCATGTAAATGTACACTAATTCGACGCGTATTTTAGAATAGCCACGATTATTTCTTCAAAACATTTTCGAAATTAATGAAAAAATAGAACTCAAAGTAAAATTACAAACAAATTACACATGGGCTACACATGCAAGTAGAAATTACACACAATATGTGTAATAACGCTGGGGTTGACAACACTGATTGTATGCAAAAATTATAAAATTGTTTTTTAATGCATATTTCCGATTTCCCTGGTCATTACATTTTAATTATATGATAATTCTAAAATAGTTCACGTGCTGATTTATTTATTGACAAGCAAAGATAAAAACTTGCACGCAATTATTTTGCAAAGTAAATCTGTCAACTATTTAAACACTAGTGGAGTTCAGTTTTAGTGTTGCAAAAGTGCTTTTTTGTTAAATCCAACAACAAAATACACAGAGTTTCCGTTAGATTTCATTAAAGTGCTACGATATTTTGCATTTTTTATTTTGCAAGCCAAATATTGAATATGTAATTTTTTTTTAACAAAATTTAAAAAATAGCCTCTGTTCAAGCCCATCAATTCAAGTTGTAAATCAAAATTAATTATGGACTGTCCACAAAAAAATACTAAGTTAAGGATTATTTTTAGCGATATTTATCAAGATACTAATATACGGTTTATTCCTGCTTAAATAGTTTTTGGATGAGACCTATTTGGGACATATGAACGATTGCGGTGCACACTACCCTGCGGGAAATTTGGGTCAATTGTTCTTTAAGCACTTATTTCGTGACCAGTGAACACAGTATTATAAAAAAAGAAACGAATTGTGATGGGTGAAAACAAGACATATCACCTACATAAGAGATGATAAGGTTTGTAAAGCGAAGCTACTCCAGAGGAAAGCTAATTGATACAAAAGTTGTCATGCGACTGGATTTTGTGCGGATGGTGGCCGATTCTCTCTTGACCTATTACTTTATAAAAGGGGATCTATCATATTAACATGGTTCATACCAAAAAGGTGCCAATTAACCCCCTCAAAGAACATCACGATGTTAATGTGACAAGTAAAGTGTTAAACCTAGTACCGGTCCCTACCACTTTAGAACTGTTGCGTGAACAGTTTGGTGTAAGTTCCCTTTCCCCTAGGGTATATGTGGTTAATTTGTCATGTCAACACATAAACATAACAATTTGAAAGCTAAAAATTATTAGACAATGAGAACGTATGTTGTGTGACGTAAGAGATCCTACATGCGCAGTAAAATTGTGTATGCCTGTCTGATGTCGTAATCGTTATTTTTATCATTCTTATACACAATTATAAAGATGAATTTTTTGATAGCTGAGTTAGATTTTTGTCTCTCTCTCTTTCTGTTCTAGTCGTCTTCTATGGTGTAGTACCCAACAAACCAAAACGATTCAGAAATAACTTGTTACAAGTCTTACAGTAGGAACACAATTGCACCGTAGTATCGTACGACGTAGATACTTTTTCGAATTAAAACGTATAATATTTTATACAAGCGTATCTACGTCGTACATCGACATAGATCTAAATTTATTTCATACGTAGGTAACGACCGTATTGTCATTATAAAAAAATTTTAAATATAAAATCCAAGGCGAATTTATTACAGGTGGTCTTAAAAGCCCTGCTGATATTAGCTAAAATCACTGTTGGATGTCAAAATTTTGTTTATTCTCTTTTATTATCTTTGTTTTTGTTTTGTTTTATTTCTGTTTTTGACATTGTACAATGATTTTACAAAAACAAATTGCTTGTGGTTTTTGTACGAGTTGTACTTGTTGTAGTACCGAGATTACCTGGGATGAATTCGCCTTGTATAAAATCATATTATTTTTGTATTTTCAAATTGAATATTTGATAACAAAATAAAAGGATAAAAAATAATAATTTAAATATATTTGGAATTTTTGAAAACGAAACAAAATATAAACATATGTATGTGAGTTTACGACGGCATTGTGGGTAAGTGAAGCGTGTTTCTAAAATTTACGGCGCGCCGCGGCGTTATGTCCTACTTTTATACGACGAACGACTCAATTGTGTTTCTATTGTGAAGTAAACAAAATTAATTTTTACAATAAAATTATCTGTATTTTTACTCCTTTGACGGCTTATAAATAAAAAAAATTTACAATCTAAACATATTGCGTTGCTTTGAACAAATAAATTTATGTAACAAATTAGCTTTGAGTAGAAATAACACCATGTGATTTTGTAGTCCATAATTTACAATAGATCCCAGATAAAGGGGACTTCCGAAAAGTACTTTCAGCCGAATAAAACGCAAAAAACGCCCGGCCGAAAGCCAGAGTTTGTTATATTATAGAGGAGAAAATCCTTGAGATTTTCGTATTCGAGATTTTAAGTTTCGAGCATATGTATGACCCCAACCCAAATAAGTATGTATGTATGATTAAAACTGCTTTGGTTATAATTCCAGTTTTGTTTTTTGTACCATTTTTCGTTTGTGTTGGGCGATTTTGCATTGGGTCATTTTGCCTACAGCCAGTTTTCTGTACTAAATTTAATAATGGGTGTGTACGTAAATGCATCACTGCGCTGCACCAAAAAAGCAATTTTTTTTAAATACCGATAAAAAAATAATTACAATTTTTCTATTGTGTGACTATTATTTTCGTGGAGTCTTTGACAATTTTTTGGTCCACATCTTCTTCAGTGATATGTTTATGAACATGTGAAATCACTGATGCAACACAGTGATGCATTTACGGGTATGCCCTATGATCATGCCATTTACTACACACCAAGCGTTTTGTTAATGTAGTACATGAATCCTCCAAGGCGGGCACCGATGACCAACGCATGGACCATATTTCTGCTAAGCTAGAGAGTCGAAAAAAATACAGCCAACTTAAATCGTTCTGTTTGTATAATTAATTTGAAACATGCTTCGAATTACTTGATTAGCAAAAGCTTAATAATTTTTGGCGAACCTTAATTTTCAAACATTAAAGTGGTAAAAATAGAGATCTGCTGGGTGAATACTAGAACGGAATACTTTAGGTCAACGGCTTATGGAGCACAGCATTGGTCATCTCGAGACATAAATTTTGAAATGTCACCTTTAAGGTCGGACTATAGGGGCTAAAGATATAAGAAGAAACTTGAAAAAACGACTCCTACGTTCGGAAAAAAAATATTTTTCAAAGCATCTTTGCAGAAATACTTTATATAGGATTTTTTTTTATCAAAATAATTTTTGGGAATACAAAATTTACAAGATTTTGTTAGTCGTGCTTAATTCCCAATTTTTATTATTGATAAAAACACTGTAATTTATTGTTGAAGGGATAAGCTATTCCTATGCGCATTTCACTGGTTGCTTAGGCCAGATCATCAGGAAACTTCATCCATAAAGATTTTCGAAAAACTAAAGATATTAAACCAAACAAAACTGTTAAGCGTATAAGAATTACAGCAACAGTTCTACTTGTAACAATATTAGAGTTTAAACAAAATCATCAACAATAAACGGTGAGTTTATCTCTTCTTACATTCCCCACTACAATTGGTTGGAATTCTTCCAATATTAGTTGTAATTGTAAGTAGGTTAAGAAAAAACAAACTGAAAACAAAAACAACTTGCTTTCTTGCTCTCGCAAAAATAAAGCATGCTGCCAGAGTTTAGTGGGGAATGTAAAAAAAAATAAACTCACTGTTAATTGTTAAATTAAAATTAAATACATATTGTTTGGACCACAATTGTCCTTTTTGTCCTTAATATGGATCACTTAATACTTCCCTAAACCTAATTAGAATAATAAGTCGTTGTCGTATGATTAAGCTTACCATACTGTACTTTCTTAAATGTTTTAAGATGTATATCGATGTAAACAAGTTAAATTAGCGAAGCCAAAAGGAAAATACTAGACTTTTTACAAAATTTAAAAAAAAATATTATTTATTTCTTTATTTACGTATTGTTGAAAATCAATAAGACGTAAATTGATAAACCTTCTAAATAAAAACAAATCATTTTATGTTTACGGATACAGGTTAAAGTGCCTCAAGTCAATCTTCTTAAATTTGCTTTCTACACAAAAACAAATATTTTTATTATTTTTTAACAGAAAGACAAGTCTAAAGTACCTCAATTCAATCTGATAAAATTTGTTTAAAAAAAATAACCAGTTTGTCTTAACAAGAAATACAAAATTTCATAAAAATAAATTTATAACTTAAACCATCAATTTGGTCATTTTTGTATAGATGTTGCGAATGTCAGTTTATTGAATACGATTAATTTAAGTTTTAAATAATTTCAGGAAATATTCATATTAGATTTTTATTTAAGAAATTTTTTTGATTTACTGACCTTAATTTTTTAAATTTCCTTAAATGGTTCATGATTATTTTGGCCAAAGCGAACACAAAAATTGGAAGAATTGTTAGTACTTGCGTACATGTTCTTGGTAAAACATTTTATTAGTTTGAAAGAATATTTATTTTATTTATTTATTAAGAGGTACAACTGCAATTACAGACGATAGTTTATTAACCGAGTAATAGTTACAAAGCCCTTCAGCCCGTTGTTGTGAAAGAGGCCAGAGTCTCTGGCGGCAATCTAACCGGCAACCCTGGTAATGACAGACTACCCAGTAAAAGCTTCGCCTACAAAATAATATGATGAGTAATCAGAAAAAAGCAAAAAGACCACTTACAATTCTGCTTAAAGAACCAATGAATTTTATTAGGAATGTCCCAAAATTAAAGCTAAGCTCCACTATCGGCTCAACTAGCACAATCTGTGACGATTTTTATCGTGCTATATCGGCGAACATTTAAAAACGTTGCGAAATTTATTTTTAGATGGCCCCATTATCGTCGCACTTTGTGACAATTTTTTTCGGTTTATATCGGCCATAACTCAATTGCGACAATAATCGGTACAATGCGGTTACATTATCGCGCTATTTGGGCAAGTTTAATCATATGTTTTGGTTTATTTGCTTGTTGCCAGACATAATTTTACTTTAGAAATTCGCAAAATTCTCCGTCTAAATATTCCATTATGTTTCATAACAATTTTAAATAATATATTATAGTAAAAAATGTATTTAAATTTATTCAAACTTGCCGCACTTGTTCTTTTTTGTAATTTTTGTTTTGTAAACAGATGTTTACAAACCAGGGATGGCAACATCGATACAACTGCAATGTTCTGGTTAAAGTGAAGTGTTTTCTTTCATTTAAAATTACAAATGTACTATTTAACGTTTTAATACATAAAAAATAGATAAAACAAAAGTAAATTAAGCTTAAAAATGTAAAATTTTAGTAGCCAGTTGGTGCAATTAAAAAATTTCGTTTGCCATCCCTTGTTTTGCCGCTGATTGGCGACTGTGATCGGCGCACAAGTGCCCGATAAAAATCGGTACAAATTAAACAATTTGATTGCTCCACACTGTGCAAAAGAGTGTTTACATTATTGGCGCATCAATGTTAATTTTGATTGTCCACAGTCAGCACAATTTGGGCACAGATTGTCGCATATTAAAAATGTTGGCCGTTCACACTATCGGCACATGAAATTCGACAAACATTGGTACATTGCGCAGATGGTGGGATCTTAGCTTAAAAGTACAGCTTAAATAATTAGGCAAACAAATAAGTTTAAGAGAAATCAAACTGAGGAGCATAGCTTGGGAATAATGATTAGAAATCCTAATGATTACCAATTGGATTAGAAATTTTAATTGTGCTGAAAAATTGATTAGTAATGATTAGTTAGTCATTTTAGACGATTACTAATTGATTAGATTAGAAATAATCAGAAATCTAATCACAATTAGTGACGATTAGCATTTCTAATCAAATCTAATCAAAACTAATCCAAAAAATAATTGATTAGATTTCTTGATTATTTTTGATTAGATTTGATTAGATCAACTATTTTTGTGAAAAGAAAATTTTTTTATCACATTTGTTGCTATATTTACATAATGTAACAGTTTTTGAATATTGCATAAAACTGCATACGGTGCACCCTGCTGTTGTGTTATTATTAATGTTAATGTTATATAACTGAATATGAATTTTTTTTTTTTTTTGTTTGACTTTCTGTAAATTCGTTATTTATCTTTATGTATGTAAATATATATGTATGTTGCAATATATAATGCAATTTTATGCAATATTCAAAACTGTTACATTATGTAAATATAGCAACAAATGTGATAAAAAAAATATTTTCTTTTCACAAAAATAGTTAAAAATAGTTGATCTAATCAAATCTAATCAAAAATAATCAAGAAATCTAATCAATTATTTTTTGGATTAGTTTTGATTAGATTTGATTAGAAATGCTAATCGTCACTAATTGTGATTATATTTTTGATTATTTCTAATCTAAGCAATTAGTAATCTGAAATTTTTATAAAAATTAAATTCTAATGATTAGATTATTTTATTTCTCTAATCGTAATGATTTCTAATTGTAATCGAAATTCCCCAGCTATGCTGAGGAGTTATCCATTCTGAAATATTTAATTCTATTATGTAAATAGAATTTTTATTATTTCAAACTAGGGTGCACCGGTAGGCAAGTTGGTAGTGAGCTACCCAGCAAAAACTTTGCTTACCTTTTCAAAATTTATAGCTTTTTTAACTGGTTATGAAGTATATTTCTTCGTTTCTAAAAATTTATTAAAAACAAGTTAGAGTGCTATATTCGGCTGTGCCGAATCTTCAATACCCTCCACCGACTGTTCGAATATTTCAGGAGGAATATCTATATGATGTCTATTTATTATTAATTTATCTTTATAAAAACAGACATCAGCATTAAAATTGGTTGGTTTGAGGTTTAGATCTATATTAAATTATTTAGCAATTTAAACTGCTTGAGTAACAGTTTCAATTCAAATTTTGTTATGATAGCATTATTTTTTACGGTTTTAGGCGTACTAAACTGTTTTCCAGTAGTAGGGTTTATATGGGGCTTAAGAAAAATTATGGACGGATCTTCACGAAATTTTACAGCGTGATTTCCAGTCGAATAAAACAAATTTTTGCAAAATCTTATCTCATTCCATGCCTTGTTCCACCATTTATGTTATTTTTTGTAACAAAATTATCATTTTTTTTAGGTGGTGGTTCCACATTTTGATTCAAACTGCTTAGGATAACTACAAGCAATTTGGCACCAAGTTTGTTCATTTCTTTTGAGTTGTTCAAAAGTGGGCGTGTTTTCAACAGACGGACAGACGGACAGACAGACAGACAGAAGGACATGGCTAAATCGACTAAGAATCACTCAAGGACCCAGAATATACATATATACTTTATGGGGTCCGATATAAATAATAAAAAAGTTTCACACGGAATGACAAACTTAATATACCCTCTTCACAACTAATTGTGGTGGAGGGTATAAAAAGAAAAAGAAAAAAAAAGCGCATTGTTTTTAAATGTGCGCGGATATAGCACGATAAAAATCGCCACAGATTGTGCTATTTGAGCCGATGGTTGGGATCTTAGCTTTACTCGAACTTAAGGCCCTAATTCTGTAAAACGCAACCGCAACGCCAAAAATAACATTAAAAGCAAAAACAATGTCAAAAAGTTGTCATAATTTTGTTGTTGCTTTCTATAGATATTCATACTGCTTTTTAAAATTTTCAACGCCACAAAATATGCAGCGTTTGAAATTTAAAAATTCAATATGAATTTCTGTGGAAAACAACAACAAAATAATGAAATTATTGTTTGTTTTGTTTTTGCTTTCAATGTAATTTTTGGCTTTGCGGTTGCGTTTTACAGAGTTAGGGCCTAAGTTTATGTAAAACTTGTTAATCTTTGGCAACACCATAGTTGGTTTGACTAAAATTTGTATATGGACTTGAATTTAAGCGCAATTATCCGTTTTTTATTAGTTTGTGAAAAAAGTGAAATTTGTGCATCGGAGAAAACATATTTGGAAGTGATTAAATAACTTGAAAAAAATAGCTGGTAAGTAACTTAACCTCTCACTAAAACTATATACATACATACATACATATGTACATATGTTTTCTTTTTTAAACAAGCACTTTGTTACTTGGTTATGACACTTTTGCTACACCCGTCTACAGGCGGGCTGGGGCATTTACGCAGGAAATTTTTTATATCGTTATGTTGATATAAAATAGTGAAAACTTAAGGAAAAAATCATAAAGGCTCCTTAATTTGAACAATCAAGAGATTTACGCATTCCCATCGGTATACGAAACTAGTGGTGATAAATTATCTTTGACCTGGGGGTTGATTCTGGTACTGTGAAACTGTGAAATGAAAAAATACTTTTTATTTTCGTTTTCATAAGCACTTTTCACATTAGCACTTCACATTTACACAAATTGCGATTCCCATTCTTTTAATGAAAAAGTGTTTCATTCCATTGTAGCCGTGAAACTTTTGTAACTTTATTAATAAAATGTAAAAGTCAAATGCAGAAATCGAAGCTTAGGATTTTTGAACCGGCGCTAACCCGCAAACGAGTTTTTTTAACGGTTGAGCCGCATGCATTTATTTTTGCTAAAAGATTTTTAACTTTATATGAATATAAATATGTATGTATGTATAATTATTTGTTCACATTTGTAGATGGTAAATAAAGATTGTTATTGTGCGTGAGTTCTTCGAGTTTATGTAAAGAAAAAAAAATATATTTTGATGACTCCTCTTATTTTTTTATGTAAATTAAATTTTTTTCAGTAAGAGAATGGAAAATATTTTTTACTTAAAATAAATAATGAGTAAACCTAAAATTCCTAATTTTCTGCGAATTTGTTGCATTTTGGTTTTTTCATGAACGATATTGCATATGAAAGAGGTTGGCAACCCCCAATGGCCTGTCCAAGTGCGCACAAAAAATAGGAAAGGAAAAAATTGTTTATATAAAAAACAACAGCAATTTTTTAACGAAAAAAAATGTTAATTCAAAAAACAAGAGCAGTCATAAAACTGTAGTATCGATCAATCAATGAGTTAACAAATGAGTTTTTTGGGTAAACATCTTGCCCGCGCGATAAACCAAATTGAAAACAATAATAAAAAACTAAAATTTGTTTTTGTTTTCAAAACAAATATACGAAAGAAATGTTCTTGTCGACATCGAGGGCCTGGGCCTTAATTTCTTTAGTTTAAGTTTTCGAGTAATTCTTAGCAAGCCTTTTCATTTGATACATATATGTATTATATATATATTATGAATTAAAAATAGCTAGACCGCCATTTTGGCTGTGCTGCTATGTTGGTTTTAGAATGACGTCACATAGTTTACAATGCATTGCTATCCAAACTGCACGTGTGATCATAATTTCAGCTCAATTAATTGAAGATATCTGCTTCAAATTGGGTTGCAAGGTTTCACCCAAACAAACATTCATTGCAAGTTAAATAAAAGCTTTGAAAAACGACCCTAAGCCCAAAAAATTGTAAAATAATTAATAAAAAAAAGGCCAAATAAAGATTAATTTATAAATATGTTATTATATATAAAACATAAAAATATTGTAGGCGGCTTCAAATTTACTAAACCGTCGCTAAACCTAAATTCTTCACCGTCATTTAATCAAGTGTAAAATTATACAAATACACAAAAAATATAATTAATTTAAAAAATGTTAGGATTATTAGTTTTAATTGAATCATCGAAAGAAATTCGGAATGATACAAGGTAAGAAAACATTATTAACGTTTTTCGTCAGTAATGTTTTCTATTTTATCAAAAATTGGCATTTTATATGAATATAAAAAGTTAAAAATCTGTATATATGGATCTTTTTAAAAGATTATTATTTTTATTTCTTTAATATATTATTTACCGTTGGCAATGTCCATACTTTCCCCTAAATAATTTAAGTAAAATTATTTTTCACCGTTAAAATGAAAGTGTAAAAATATGATATAAATGAAAAGTTTGTGACACTTCTTTGCACTGTTACACAGAACAAGAATCACATTGCTGTGAAAACAATTTGTTTCATTCCATTTGTTCTTCTCATATGAAAACATTTGAATTTATTTATCATTTTTTCACTAAACAAGAATCAGAAACTCTATGAAAATGTGAAAAAGTTTTCATTTCACATTTTGACAGAACCAGAATCCAGCCCCTGCTTTCTTTAAACAATTAGGAACTAAAAGTCATTAGTGCTACTGCACGTATGATTACTATTGTATTACGTAATACGTATACATAATAAATAACAGCAAGATACTTAATAATGATGTTCATAAAACCTTTATTATAATTTTGTTCGCTTCGCTCGTATTCAGTACGATGAATACTCAATATTAATGAGCCGAGAGAGATGATGTTAGTTTGTTGTACAAGATAATATGAGCATTTACAAACGTGAAACAAAACAACCATCGAATAAATATTGGTTAAGTTCTTGGAAAAACAATCAGCCATATTACGGTTGACGTTGTCGTAAACGACTGTGTCGTTTTTGTAATAAATTCAAATAACACACAGCCTGTGTTTTTTAAATCTACCGCAAAACATTACTTAGTCATTTACTACTAAGTCGGGGGACAAGACAGAGTTAAAATTCATAATTTTGGTACTTTATATACACACGTTTTTTTTCAAACATATTTAATATTTTATATTAAATATTTTTGTTTGTATGAATTTCTATAGCTACTGAGCATATTTAACGCCTCTTAGGGGTTAAAAGCAGGTAAAAAGAAAAATGTTGCTTCTCTCTTATTAAGTTCTTTAGCAGCGTTTAAAAGATTTTAAATTAATCCTCACTTTAATTCACTTCAACCCTCTGTGTGTCATATGCAGACATTCTAACTTCGCAGTAAAATAATTTCCATAGAGTGTAAAGGAAAGTTGTCCAATGAACCTTTTTGAAAATAAGTATAAGTTTCCATATTCCTTACAAAAGTTCTCATGAGTTTTGTGAACATACATCTAAAAATTGGTAGCATGTCATATCGGCCAGTGTCATAGTGTCCAAGGACAATATTTACGAACAAACTTAAAATAGAAACTTGCGAGTCCATGCTTTCCTCTCTCAATTTACTCGAATCGGAGCTGGAACAATATAGAATAAGTATTTCTAAAGAGTGATAAACATTTTCAAAGGTTTTTGTAAAGTAACTTTTTTTTTTTTTTGATTATATGACTTATATTGAAATGTTCACAGAGGGAAAAATCCGGTATAAAAAAAACCAAAATTGACACCATTCGTTGTCAAATGTGAGCCAACTACGTTTGTGTTCAATTTGATAACAGATGGTTTCAATTTTTTAACCACGTCGTTGTGATTTTGTCACCTTTTGGTCTCATTCTGTCAACAAAATGTTAATATATTATCACCATAAAGGTGTCATTCTGACAACATGCTCTTATCATTTTGACCACATTCGGTTGTCATTTCGATAACACATTGTTCTGAGCATAGTAATAAATATCACATTCTGAACCCAAAAAATACCACATTTTGAAAAGGTGCATGTATAAAATGTCTTGCCGAAAATGTAATACTGCAATTTTTTATTTGACGAGAACAAAACACAAAAATGGATTGCCCTGTTTTTAACAGCTGACAAAAAGTTTGTTGTTTAATTTATTAAAAATATGTACATAAACCCAAATTTGTTAATAATTTATATTAAATAAATGAACAAAATGAATGACGAAATTCCAATTTCTTTAGTTTGTTTCTCATAAAATACGTAAACAAAAAAATACCTTTGCCAGATTGCCAATTTATTTCACCAAGTTTTCTTTTCTACAAAAATGCCATATTTTATTTAAAAATATGCAATTTGGTGTTCGATTCTAAAAAATGCTTTGCTCTCTAAAAGGGCAGCGTGTTTTATTCTAAAAAAAATCACCCTTAAATGTCATAAGGCTTTGCACTTTACGCCCCTTATAAAAAGAGAGTGTTGATAATGGCCTGTAAAGAGATGGCTTCTGTTTATATATGGGGTTACCAGACGAAGTTGGGAAAAAAAATCGCCTCTTATCAGGACAGTAAAAGTTTTAAGTGTTAACAGTTATTTTTTCTATTATTTTATAGTAAAAACAAAAGAAAGCATTACATTGGTTATGGTAGGTTGTCAGTGGTATAAAATTAAAATGAATTCGGTGTTATAAAATTATTTTTGAAAAAAAAACTTCAAATCAAGAAATCGTTAAATCTTGGTGTTAATCAATCGGCAATCTGGCAAAGGTATTTTCGTGTTTACATATTTTATGAGAAACAAACTAAAGAAATTGGAATTTCGTCATTAATTTTGTTCATTTATTTAATATCAATCTATTAACAAATTAAGGTTTATGTATATTTTTTACTATATTTTGACGACCACACTTTTTGATTTATGTACATATTTTTTTATATATTAAAGAACAAACTTTTTGTCAGCTGTTAAAAACAGGGCTATCCAATTTTGTGTTTTGTTCTCGGCAAATAAAAAATTGCAGTATTACATGTTCGGCAAGACATTTTATACATGCACCTTTTAAAATGTGATATTTTTTTTGTAGAAAAGAAAACACCATTAGTGATAGTGCAAAAATATTGCAATCATTTTGTTGATGTTGAGTGATGAATTGAAAATTTGCAGCCTCACTCAACATAAGTGATATTGCACTCAAAAAAATAGTTTGGTTTAAAAAAAATAAACTATTTTTTCCTTCACTCATTTGAGTGCAACTAAAAAATTTGCACTAAATTTAAAATCAAAAAATTGTTTTTTATGATTAAAGCCAACAATTTTACCGTTATAGACAAAATTTTATTTTGTTTAATGTTCTTTACTTATGCATATCCTCAAAAAAAATCAATTTTTTTGATTGCATGTCCAAATTTGGCGCTATTTGAATTGAGTGCAGATTTTTGCACTTAATCTTCGTTAAGTGATTGTGAAAAAAATAAAAAAAAACAATTATCACTAAAACTGGTAAAAAAGAGTGCAAACTAATTTTTATGCAGTTTTATTTAGTGATAGTGCACTGCTGATTTAAGTCAATATTTAGTGCACTACCCCAAACTATGCCAGGGACATATGTATATACATAGATATACAAAATATTAACTTGTAGCGACAAAACCGGGGAAAATTGGCACTTTTGAAACTTTTGTAAATATAATTTTGCCCAAACTTAAAACGTATATTCTTACCATAAAGGCAGCAAACAAAAAAATGCACTTGAGGGCTTTTTTGCTATAATATTTTTTATACAAAGTGAAGTTATTTGATGATTATATTTTTAAGTCCATTATGGCTCGACCCCGGGCAACGCCGAGCTTTAACAACTAGTTTGTACGTAAAAACATAATTGTTTGAATTATATTTTAAATCGAAGAAGTACGTAAAACGTGTAACTGCCATCTGTTGCAAATTAATGTCGTTAATAGTTGGTAAAGCTGTTTATGAAAAAACTATGATGCAAAGCTTTAGAAAAATTAACTTTTTCCGTTAAAAGGGTTTGTGAATGGAATTTTAAAACTATTTATTTACTCTAACCAATGAATGAATGATTATATGTAATATGAAATCATGAAACGAATGATATGAAATTCTATTTCTTTGTTATTTATTTTCGGAAATCAGTAAAACGTGGGTGAAGTAGCTGAAGTAGCTGAAGGCCGTGGTATTAAAAAAAGAAAAGGTTGTGTTTTTTGCTGTCGTTTTCTTCGAAATCTGCCCTTTTTGCATTTTTTGTTTTGATTACTACATTTGTGTGGATAGTAGCGGCCTGTTTTTACATATTGCCACTTCACTACCAAAAAACCGATTTCTTTCAGGGATGCCAGGTACTTTTTTCCTTGTTCCCAAAAAATTAAAAAAATATCCCCAAAAATCCCCAAATTAAAAAACAAAACCTTAAAAAAGTATTATTTATTTTTTTGTGTTTTTTTCTGACCAAATTTTAAATTTTTTTTAAAAAATAGTAAAATAAATTTAATAAGAAATCCCCAAAAATCGCCAAATAAAAATGTTTAGTCCAAAAAATTATTTTATTTTGTTTGTATTGACTGGTTTAGGCATGTTTTTTTAAATCCTTTTTATGCAACTCTAGTGAGGAACTACAAGCAAAACAATATGCTGTTATTGAAGACGAATGAGCTAATTTATAATTTTGGAGCTTGTTCAATCGGTTTAAGACATCCTTATAATCAACAATAAAAATATGTACCAGGGTTTAAAAAGCTGCAGTCAAAATCAAAAAATGGCTTTTTCTTCCACTTTCTGATTTTTCATTGGACGAAAATAAACCGTTGCCTTTACTTCTGATTCATTAAATGAAAACAGTCGTAGTAAAGGCAAAAGAAAAAAACGAAAAGTTGAAAACAACAAAGAACATCGACACTCGACATGTTCGGAAGTGTTTCGTTTGACAGACTGAAACTTTTAATAAATACCGAAGTTAACGAAGATGGGACGTCGTGTTTTTTCCGCATTTTTTTTTTATACATGTGTACTAAAGACCTGCACGAGTGTATCAGTAAGTATTGTTGAAACAGATACACCAGATATTTATCTGTTACTACTGATATAAATGAGAGAATGAGTGTAACTGATATTGTATGGTTTTGCTTTTGCCCACTCACCATATCTTAAAAACCAAAACAGTTGCTTATGGTTTTGGATTGAGTATGACATAACATTTTTTTTTACTTAAAAATATCTGTTGTCACCATAAGTATTTCTACAATATCTGTGGTTATCTGTTGTATTTTAAAATATTGTTGGCGAGTTGATGAAAATAAGAAAGTTTATAAAAACTTGTATACGATCTCAACCAGGGGTGCCAGATGGTTTTGGTAAGAAAACGGCAAATTTTCAAAAACATATCAGAAATTAAATTAAATAAAAAAATCGGCAAATTACTATTACGATTTTAAACACAATAACACATTGACAAAAATAAAAAAGCAAAACAATTAACCATTACCTAATGCTTTAAAAAAATTAATAAAATTAAACTTTTTAGAAATAAATTTTAGTTAATTAAAAAATCGCAAGGACCGTAAATAAGAGTTATCCATAAAATTTTAGCTTAAAAACGGAGTCAACCAATAGGTTTGTTCTAAAGTTCTCTTTAAGAACCTATGGTGATCTAGAAAAAAAATCTCAACTCCACAGTTAAAAATCATTTTTCAACGAAAAAATAAAAGTTTGGATGAACTCTTAAAAAGAGAGTTTTATTTCGCAATCATAAAATATTCGCCCTAAAATAGAAATCACACCATCAACAAATACAACTCTTTTAAGGATTTTAATTTTTACGTCTAAACACTCATAATGTTTTTCTTCTTTTTTTTTATTTTTACGTTGAAATTGTAGTGATCTGACCAGCGCTTTGGTTGTTAATGTACAAAAAATTAGTTTAATAAAATGCTGGTTAAAATCAAACTCCTGAAATGAGTTTTATTTTTTGACGGCTGAATAAAATTCTCGTTTTAACAGTTTTATTCGATATTTTATTGCTCAACTGAGTTTTAATTTATGACGGCTTAATAAAACTCTCTTTTTAATAGTTAAATTGGACCTTTTATTTTTACGTTGAAAAATAACTGTTTTATATGGACTTGTTTGTTTTTAAATCAAAAAATAACTCAGGGACTGAAAATAATTACTGCATATTATTATTTTTTGTAAAGGTAACGAGAAATATTCCTTTATTTTCAATTGGGAATATTTAACCATTATCGTTATATATATTTTATTTTGTTTGTGGTAGCCAATGAAAGTAAAATTTATTTTTTTTGGTTAATGATAACCAAATTGGTTACAAATATCTATTGGAAAAAATATATATTTTTCTGGTTATATTTTTTTATTTATTGGATACAAATATCCAACCTCCTCCATTTTCGAAATAACGGTATATCTCTAAAACCAGAGCCAATCTTAAAAAAACGGCGAGTACCACTGGATTCAGTGTAGCCGAATTATTATTTTAAAACGCCATGTGCCCGGCTTGTCTTTTTTTCCAACTAGCGTAGTGTAATTTATATAAAACAAACCAAAAATTACCGTGTTGTAAGTATTTCTCAAAAAATAGGCACTTTGATAATTTAGAGGAAAATATCGCCAAAATGCCTAAAAATCGTGAAATATGGCCTGATAACAACGATTCTCGCTTGTGTTGCTGTTGTTGCTCGGCAATTTGTACTGCCACAGCACAACACACAGTGTGTGTGTGTGTGTGTGTGTGACATGTCTGGTTTTTTATTGGCTTTTTGTTATGTATACCCTCCGCCACAACTAGCTGAGTATACTTAGTTTGTCATTTCGTGTGAAACATTTTTATTAATCGAGCCTTAACCGCGAAAATAACGTTAGCACCAAAATAAATTTTATAGGTGAGAGTTTTTTTTATTTTAATTCATATAAATTTTGTATTAAATTTGTTGCTCACGATAAAATCAGGGACCAAACATAATGGTTATTGTATTTTTTTTGAGTTTACTGGAAAATTCCTTTTATTTTCATTTGGTTATTTTTAACCATTATCGTTACATATATTTTATATTGGTTATCGTAACCAATTACAGTAAAAAATATTTTTTTTTGTTATACATAAATAACCATTACTTCAACCACAAATTTTTTTTGGTTACAAACAACTATTAAACCAAATAATTAATATTTTGGTTGCAAATAACCATTTTAACAAATAATTAATTTATTTGGTTTCAAATAACCATTTAAACAAGCAATTTTTTTTAACAACGACACAGGTTAAAAATTTTCTTCAGATATTTTTTTCTGTGCATATGTATATATGTATGTATGATTATTTCCGTGCATTTATTATTTCGATGACTAAGAAGAAGGAGTGAACGTGTCAACTGTTGTGCGTGACTTGAGAGGCAATTCTAAACCGCTAGAATCACCGTCTGTACTTAAAGACAGTTTTTTTGCTTTTGCCGAAAAAATTATTGCCCAAGGGTCCCAAATAGTAACCGACTATACTTTCTTACTTATGTATAATTTATATTTGTAACCAAAAAATAAATTACTTGTTTTAATGGTTATTTGTAACCAAATTAATTTATTATTTGTTAAAATGGTTATTTGTAACTAAAAAATTATTTATTTGGTTTAATAGTTGTTTGTAACCAAAAAATTTTTTAGTTGAAAATATATTGAAAAAAAATATTTTTTACTTTAATTGGTTACGATAACCAGAATAAAATATATATATATATTAAATGATAATTGTAATTTTTAACCTTTACCCATAATTCATCAATATTAATGGTTATATTTATATGATTTTTTGTCGTTTCCTTTATAGGGTCCCTGGAGAAAAAAACAAAAATTTAAAATGATGCCGCTTACGTTATTTTCGCGGTTAGGGCTCAAATTCAACTATTCGTCAAACAATTCTTTTCAAAATAAAAATATTTCAAAACGTTAATATGAATTTTCTATTTTTTTCTACATAATACGGTTATATTAAATAAAAAAACCTAAAGTATAACTTATTAAATTTTCGAGCTTGAGGTCTTGTTTTTGATATAAAATTTATTTAAATCAATATTTCAGCACTCCTTTGAGTGTCTTCTTCAGGGTTTTTTTCTTGATTGTTTGCTATTTTTTCGGTGCGTTTTTTAATTTTTCTAACCCAACAGTTATACTTACTGTAACATTTGCATTTATGTATGTAGGTTATTTCCACATAAAATGTAGCATACTTCTTTTTTAATGTTTTCAAAAGTGTTTACCTACATATTTTAGAAAAGTGCTTTAAACGAAAAAAATAGTTTTGGTTGGTAAAAACCCAAGTTTTTTTTACAAGAACAAATTACATGTGTTCAGTTCTTTCAGTAATTTTTTTTTTACAATAATTTTTGTCTACATGTCTTTTTAACAAAAACAACCATACACAGGCATCAAAGAATTTAAGAAAAAAAATATTACCGTTACTAAAATTTTCAAAAATGTTTGCTTTAAAAAAAAGCAGCATACACATTTTTACAAGAACAAATCATGTACGCAGCAGACACAAAGGCTAATCGTGCTGCTCATCAAGAAAAATTGCAAGTGCTTCCACTTGTATTTTCGTCGTAGGTATAATACGTAACTTGTAGTGTTGTTGTTGCTTGGCAATTTGTACGACCATAGTACAAGCAGCCTGTGTGTTTTGTTTTTGTAAAATTTTTTGTTTGGCTTTTTTTTTCGCTCGTAATACATTCACGCTCTTTTTCGTTGAAAAATAATTGAAAATAACGGCATCGTACAATAAGTAACTTATTGTATTCCATCAGTATCCACTAGTATCTGCTTTTGCGAAGCAGATATTAACAGATATGATACTCTCTTTCGCTTTTGTATCAACTTACATCCACTCTTTTACAAATCATATCAATATCAACTTATATCAGAAACACAAGAGCACTCATCCATACGCATCCACTTTAGAAAACACACAGAAACAGATATAAACAGATGTATCTGTGCAGGTCTTTAATGTGTACATAAATACATACGTTTTATTCAATTTCAAAAAATTAAAAAGATTGTCAAGGCGAATTCAAACTCATCTCGTCAGCCGTTCATCAGCTGTTTCCACGGCGAATTAAAAAATATGGTCAAACGTCAAAATATGATTTTGTTTTAAGAAGAAGTTGAATGAAAAGTGTTAAAAATACTATTTTTATAATAAAAAAATTTCAAAACTGCGAATGATTGAAGTGAATTTATTAATTTCTTTTATAAAAAAGTGATAATTTTAATTTGCAATAAAAAAATTTTGACAACCAACCAGAAAATTGTATAAACAAAATACATGGGGCTTTTTGTAGTTGTAGAGATGAGTTTACCTGTTTGAATTCGCCTTGAAGATTGTTAAACATTAAAATAAATATATATGTATGTACACATTTATATAATACACATTATATATAATAATGTCGGCATAACTTTATTACGGCCAATTTTACCAAGTTCAGTTAAAACTTACTATTACTTCAACTTTCAGCTAACAATATGTTTTTGACAGCTATAACTGATAGTTAAGTATAACCGAATTTTATGAAATTGGCCGTTAGACCGATAAACTGTCCGTTAACGATTTTGGGTTTCTCAGTATGCCGACAAAAAACTTTGTTTTCAGTTGGCAACACCTTTCAAAATACATGTAAAAATTGGGAGTCAGCTGATTGTTTTTATCACCAAATTTCCTTATTGCAATTTTTTATTGGAAAGAAAAGATAACCGTGTAATGAGAAAACGGCCTTTAGACTTTTAAAAAGAACTAGAATATAAGACGTAATTGGTGAAACGGACATACCAAAAAAAAATTTGCCCACATTTTTTGTTATATTTTGCATAACCATAGTTCAAGGAGATGCCAAATTTTTTTCCAGTTATGAGATGCTACACTGCTGCCGTTTTTTAAAAAATTGATTTTTTTAATTATCGTTTTGAATTAGAAAAATTAGTGATTCTTTTAAGAAATCGTTTGATCTTTTCAATAAAAAAAAGAAAAAATTTAAAAAAAAAATGTTTAATCTGTAATCTGGACCAATTGAAATTAAAGTTTTTCGAACTTGGATACTATTTTTTTCTTTAATTTTTATAAAACAAAATTAGCCTACAACTTCCTTATTTTATTGTAAAAGTTTTTAAATGGGGTCTCCAAAAGTTTAAAAATTATGCAGCTTAATGTAAAATTTTAAGGATTTCCATAACCCTCTAAGTAGATGGAAATAAGTGTCAAGTATGTTTTAAGAAAATTTTTAGGACGAAAAATTAATGGAGGGGGACTTCCCCCCCCCCCTCAAAAGGGGTAAAATTTAGAATAATATTTCAGAATAATTTTTCTTTATGTTTAATATTTTAAAATGTCTTCTATATTAAACAGTACTTTACATACATACAAGTTTTTAATTGTCCATTTTGACATCTTTCTATCCCGTTTTGTCTTTATACTTTCGATAATTCAGTCTTCAAAAATTAATCCTACTAATATTATAAATGTGAAAGTTCGTATCAATGTTTGTTAGTTTGTGGCTCAACCACACGAAACCCGCTTGATGGGTTTGAATGAAATTCGGTAGACGGATATCAATGATTCCAAATTAATATTTAAGGTTTTTTTTAAGGGGTAAAAATTGGTACTTGGAATACAGATTACATATGGTAAATTGGTATTTTTAAAGGGGATATAAATAATACTTTCCTCTTTTTTCAATAAATTTGGAATACATACAGATTATAGCCTACACTAACTTGCATTTTACTCTATAGGGCCCTAAAATGAGAAAAAGCTAGTACTCTTCGTTCTGGTTTAACTTTGGTACTTTTTCTGTTTTTGTAAAATTTTGTATAGAGATCGCATATGTACCAGACTAAAATGCAGGGTACTTTTTATGATAGGAAACACTTGGTACTTTTTCTCTTTTTAATAAAATTTTACTACATTTTACTACACGTTCAGTCACTTGTGTTGTGAAAACAGCACATAAATAAAATGTCTGTAAATTTTTTAGGGAATATTTCTTATTCTTAAAATGTCGCTCTAATTTTCACGTGAACGAAGTCACGGGAAAAAACTTGTAGGTATATACATTATTTAAATACAGATACTTATTAAACAATAAATTTTTTAACTTTAACTTTTAAACTAAGTTAGATTGGTTACCATTTGGTAATTGTAAAACTTTTAAGTGGCACAAAATCTTAAAGACAAATAACCAGTAAGAAATTTAAAAAATCATTAATTTCCGAAACTTAAAAAATATTTTTTTCCCCGGACCACTTGTTTCACAGCTTTGTAACTTTTTTGTTTAGTGCTGGTAACACTGATTGACTTTCAACCAAACTTGACTGAAAACTTTCATTAAAAAGAGCTTTTCCAAATTGAATAAAACAAAAATAAACAAAATAAAAAAACGGGTGATTAAACACTGGCCAATTTAAATAGGTATTTACCATAAAACAATACAGACGGAGAAAAGAGGAATTCGAAAGAGTCAAACACCGCTAAATAAAATTCAATATAATTGATTCTTTCATTAAGTCAGTCAGTCATTCACTTACTCTCTTCGCTACATTTCGATTTGTTGTTCAATTCGACGGATTATTTCAAAGTGATTTTATAAAATATTCCGAGTGTACAATTTCTAATTTACAAAAAAAAAAAGTAAATTACTGGTTTCATATTTTTTAATAAGTTTATACTAAAAAAGAGCATAATATGTTTATTAAATTATTATATTAAGTTTTTGGAACTAAATAAAAAATATGGCAAACAAAAAAAAACAAACCCGGCGGATTTAAATTGCAAATGCGAATTAGTTAAAAAAAAAAAACAAAACATACCTACACAGTAAACAAAAAAATTTTGTGCAGATTTCAATTTTAAATAAAACGAAATTTAGGCAAATTATGATAATTTATGGCATTAAATTATAATGTTTAAAAAAATAAAATACCACAAAACAGAATATTTAAAACCGGTGATTTCCATTTTTATTTTATTTTTATAAAACCAAATAGAATTTTTACAAGTAGTACAGTGTATATCATAAGTAATGATTTTATTTTTATGACATAATTGCAAGAATTTAATCAATTTTTAAATCGTGTGTGTTTTAACTGCAAATTTATTCAAATCTTGTTGTATATCCGGTTTTAGTTTAAAGGGAATTTTTTTTTAAAAAAATACCTATAAAGGTTTTTTTAAGCAATGCATTTCTTTGATTTGGAAAAACAGTCATAATAAAAACAATAACAAATAACTAAATACAAAAAATAATGATTCTATCCATACTTGTTAAAAAAAATACAGTGAGTGACAAAAGAATACGTAATTTAAAAAAAACAAATGGAAATTTTATTTCGCCAAATATTCATTGATTATTTATTTTCATTTTGAAATACCTTTAATAACAATAACTTTATAAATTACCCGCACAAGTTGCTATATGCACAAACAATGTTAATACATGCAAGCAAAATAGCTCAATAATTTAGAGAAATATGCTTAAAAATATGCAAAAAAAAAAAGCATAAATTTGCATATTGAAAAAGTAATTATTGTAATTTTCAGAACAAATATAGTTTACCAACGCACTTCAAAATAAAAATATTTAAAAATTAGAAGAAAATATAAAGTGGAAACGAACCCCAACCAAAAAAAATCATAGGGTGATACAAAATGGAAAACCGCACAGTTTTCCATGTTTAAACGATTGTAACTACATTTTTGAACGTATATGACCAATATGGGTACTTTCTGGATAAACAAAATTTATTTTGTTTCATTTTGTTGTATGTAAATCAATTAGAACGATTATAGTTAGCAGTAAGATGTTACGTCTCAATCTGTAAGAAAAAGATTGTCTTACGTTTTTACGGTAAGGTTACTGTTACTGTTACTCCCGGCTAACTGAGCCTGAAGTATATTTCATGTTTACACAGATGGTATAACAGTGCAGCGACACGATTAAGATTTTCTTGATAGTCTTTCACATATACTTTAACTACTTATGGACTTTGTGTTTCTAAATCTTGTTTTATTGTATGATCGCTAATATCCAAATAACGGTTGGGCAGATAAAAGAAGAAGATTTTGAAATGACTTTGACACATTTTCCCACGTCTTAGAATTTTAAAATTTCTATATAAAAATGTATAACATTTCAAATTACTACTGTCATATTTGTCACTCACTGTATATTTGAAATGGAAATATTCCATATGACTGAAAATTGATATTTACAATTAATTTTTGCTCTCTTACCGTGTTTTAATTTTAGTTTGTAATACGAATGCTCTAACAAAATAAACTTTTGTTTGAAAACAAGCACCGATATTTTTCCAAGTAAATCATAAATGGGATATTCAATACAGGTAAATAAGAAGTATGGATATGTAAATAATAAAATAGATATCGCATACAACTAAATTTTCGATAACCAGCAACAACTGTTAATAGTTATAAGTAAATTTAAATATTTTTATTAAATACAAAGTATAGACTTTATTTAGGAGCTCTTAACTTTTTCCACTTTTTAACTTTTTTAATTCGAGTGACGTTTAACGTGCACACAATAAAGAAATTTATATACGTCTCTTGAATTTGAAAAATGTATAATTAGAAAATATTTTTTATTTCGTAATCTAAGTCTGCTATTTACTTAGCCATGCGAATTTATTTATAAACATTTAAGTACACGTTTTTATTTGTTAATTATAAATGAAACAAACAAACTTTAACAACTGAACATTTTAAAAACATTTTATTGATTGTACAATACATATTAACAAATTCTGAAGTGTTTATGATAAAGGCCAGTGTAGTAAATTACCCTTGTAGACCTTGTTTATCTTATTGATGTATTAAACGTAACAAGCTTTTACAACACTGCAACAAAAATATGTATTTAACTTTAATTTACTACGCTGTGGTTAAAAAATCACACACAAATCTGTAGTGAACACGTGTGTTAAATCTACCATATTAAAACTGTTGACGAAACTCTGTCTCTCTCTCAGCAAATTAATTACCTTTATGCGACTAAAGTCGCATTTTTGCCCCTTTTTTGGACTACCTTGCCACTTTTTTGTCCCTTTATTTTTAATCCCCTTTTTGTTTAATTTTGTGCCCTTTTCGCCCCTTTTTGAACTAAATGTTTTATATTGGCAATCAATGAATACAGATAAACCTTCCAGCTTTTATATGTTCGTAAGTTTTACTTATAGATAAATATAGATTTATATTTTCAAGAAAATATATACATATAACAACTAAAAAAATAAAACGTCAAACCTTATAAATTAATTATTTTTTCTTTTTATTAGTAATGTTAAACTATTACTTTTAAGCTTGTCCTTTTAACAATTCAGTAAGTGTTTTTATATTATAGATAAAATCAAAACAAGAAATATCGCTCTATTTGGCAGTATCGAATCTCATATACTCTTCACGGTGGTACTAACCCCCCGTTTCCACATGCAAGTACAAGTTCGAAAAACTCAATACACTCACACTTTTTCACTAACATTCACACAATTTTTTGTATTTGCAGCCAATCGGCTGTTTTCTCGATTTTTCGTTGATAATACGTATACACTACTTGCATGTGGAAACGCCGGGTAACTTTTAGCATCACAACCAGTGTGACCATATTAGCTTTTTTCGAGCTAAATTTAGCATTATTTTTTCCTGTTTAGCTTGAGATATTTCATTTAGCTTTAAGCTTTTTTTCAGCTTTTTTCGAAGATGCATTTAGCTTTTCCCAGCTTTTTTTAATTTCAATTTCGTGTTTATTTATATTTTAAAATAAATAAAACAGTTTATTCGAATAAACTTATCTGTGATTTAGTTAAATGGGTAATAGGGTGGCAGCGCAGAAGAAATCGCTGTTGCAGATTTGATCTACATACATAACCAGCGTTGCCAGAAGATTTGGAAGTAAAATCTTAATTTCGCGAAAAAAAAAATCTTATTTTTATGAGAAAAATCTTAAAATTTTTTATAACAAGGGCAAAAAAGTAAAAAATTTTAGTTTTTCAAAACAACACACTTCTTATTATGGAAACTATTTAAATCGAAATACATAATTGCGGTATTTATACAAAATTCGATTGTAGGTTTAAATTGTGTTTAAGCTATATTTTTTCATAAAATTCTTTCTAAAATAAATTTTAAATCCATTTAATTTTTAATAAAAAAGAAATTAAAAAAGTCAATCTAAATAAAAAAGTTTCATTCAATGTAATTAAACTCTAAAATTAGAGATATGTTGGGAGCTCTTACTTCATATGAAATTTTAAGGGTTCTTAATTTAATATTATATGTTGACACCGTTCTTATATGGAATGCATTTCGAGGAAAATTGCATTTAAAAAGAGCTCATTGAAAATATATGGATTTTCTTAAATATATTCCTTATTGAATTGTTATTAAAATAATTTGGTACACCTTTTAAAAAGATATTCTTAAGCACTTATGTTTACATACTTTGTTTAAAAATTATCATAAACATGGAATGTGGAATTTTTAAACTAAAAGCTTCTTAAGTTCCATTAGTTTTACCTTTTGGTACTAAATACCTGAACTTTTTTGTTCTTTAAAATATGAAACTTTATAAAAATGCGTTTTTTCTTGTCACAAATAATTTTTTTCCTCAGTAGTCCTAAAATGAACAACTCCTTATTTAAGATGCTTATTTAATATTTTGTTGTATGCCCAGAAATAATGATGTATTTTTGTGTATGCCAGACAATGGGTTCAAAAGTGTGCAAAACCAATAGTTAGACAACAAATATGATACAAACCCTCATTGTTTTAAAAATTTTCTGTTTAAAAAACTGTAAAAAAATTATGTATCTCGTACAAACTTAAAGTTAATAATCTTTATTTCTAAAAATAAAAAAATCTTAATTTGAGAAAAAAAATCTTAAAATCTTATTTTGGTCAAAAAATCTCTAAAAATAAGATAAAATCTTAATTCTGGCAACGCTGTACATAACAGTGCTGCCAGGAGAATAATACAAAAGTTACGCTATTTTCCAAAAAATTGAGAATTTTTGTCAAAAGTTACACTTCGAAAAATTTCTTGAATAAACAGTAAATTTATGTGATTTATAAGAACAAAAAAATGCATATTTCAGTGATAATAGCAAGACCATAAACCAATTATTGAACAAAAGCATAGCTTAGAGTAAGTTTTAAGCATATTCCTATTGCATGAGAATTAAAAAAAAAGGTTTAAGAATACAGTACTTATATTCCAATTTATCTGTTTTTTCTGCCGTTATAAGTAAATTTAATATAAAGAATTTACGTGATATTCCATTTAGCGACGTAAGCATATTTGCCATATATTCCATCTATAAGCAGGCATCTAGGGCAAAAGTAATTCGAATTATGGGCGTTATAGTTACATTAGCAAAGCGTTCTACGTTCTTTATAATTTTCGAAGCCTCAAACCATTAAAAGAAATAAGCATTAAATGGTTTTTTTATGTCATCAACACTCAAATTGAAAAAAATTAGTTTTTGGTTTAGGTATCAGGGAAAAAATATCTTGTTTGGCCTTCTTATGAGTGTTGTTGTCGTGGTCGAAATATAGTCGTTTTTAAAAATTGGTATTATGATTGCAGCAAACGACATATGTACGGCGCACGGCTATTAATTTCCTTCTTTAGCTTTTTTTAGCTCTATTTCAAACATGATTTATCTTTATATTTTAAAAAAATCTGGTCACACTGATCACAACAGTTTGAATTATTAACTTTTAAATAATCTTTAAAAAAAATTACTTGCAAAGATAAATTTTCCATTGAACATCAACACTCTGTTACATTAAAAATTTTTTCCACATTTTCGGAAGAATGTGGAAGGACCATAAATTGTACCAAAGTCTGCAAATTTATTTAATTTTCCTAACATTAGAATAGGCTATTTAATTTATGTATAACATGGTCCTCAATTGCGTTATAATCTTAAAAAAAAAATTATTTTATTATCAAAGTAATTTTTATTTATTATTATTAATATTTTATTAAGCTTGAGGTCTCTTTTTTTTTAAAAAATATTAAATTTATTGAACCAATATTTCGGCACTCCGTTGTGTGCCTTCTTCAGGGTTTTTTTCTTTAATTTTTGACATATAATAACAATTTTAAAAAATGAAATGAATTTAACATAAAATCATAAAACAATTTTCAATTAGAAACAAAAAAGGTTTTCCAATTTAAAAACTAATCTATTACATTATAAATAAATTGTTAACTAAAAAAATTAATATTGCAAAGAAGAAGCTTCACTTGAATTATCTTCTGATCACAGAACCACTATAGTAACAATAATGAACCTTTTAATCGGGCACTTTATGTTTTTGTATTTTCCCCAAAATTCGAATAAAGTGTAACGAACGAATTTTGGATCTTACCTACTCATATGTAATTAACTATATTAAAGCTCAATACGGCACGTGTTATAATTAAAATACCGACTTAAAATTTTTCACCAGAGCTAAAAAACTTTTCCAAAATTAAAACGAAAACTTACGGCGTTAGTGACTTTATTTTCGTCGTAAAAATATTGGACTCAGACAAATGGTATTTTTTCTGATAAAATTTATGTAAAAAACTATGTATTCACAATTTGTTGAGGCCTACGCCATTAACGTAACGCAGTAAATTTTTATCCGTTCAACACACAATTTATATGGACTGAAAGGGAAAAAACATATTTATTCAACAATTTAAATTTTGTACAATTCAGATGAACAGTTCTCGAGATTTTTGGAAATATCTATAACAACTCCAAAAAAAAATACTTTCGCGAATATCTCGGGGTCGCTTCATAAGAGAAATAAATGAGTGCCGTATTCGTGTTCAGGCGCCCAAATTTAGCGTGAAAAATATTTAATTTTTAAGGTTTATTTTTTTTGTGGTGTAGTGTAATTGTACAAAAATAAATAACTGATAAAAAAAATATTGCAAAAAAACACATTATCTATGTTTATAAATACATACATACATACAAAATTAAATCAGTTTTTTAAGAAAAATTAACTTTATTTACTAAAACACTTAAGAAATGCTAAAAATAAGCAGTCAGCCTTTCCCAATTTGTTCGCCGTTCGTCACCGTAAGAAATAGAAATAAACCTATCGCAGTGTTCGTTATGCACGACTTTCGGGCTACGCAATGATTTTGTGTACATATTTTTATATACACCACCCTACAAGAAACGAATGAGCGAGAAGTCACATTTTTTTTACACCAAAATGGAAATTGTGACTACTCGCTCATTCATTTCTTGTAGGGCAATGTATTCTATTTCTGACGATTATTAAATCGTTCCAAATAATTCGTCGTTCTGTTGTTTTTTTGCATTTTGGTTTTCAGGTTAATAGATTACATCTGGGTTTTTGTGAAAGAGGTTGGCTGCCATTTGGGTTGATATTTTCCTACTAAACCTTTTTTTTCTAGATTTCATTTCCAAACTTCAATTGAGTCGTTCAGAAGTAAGCGTGATTTTTACAGACGGACATGGCCAAATCAAATTTAAATTAATCAAGGACCAAGAATATTCATACATATCTCTCATTTGTCACAAGTCAAAAATCTTATTTTGACTTAATATCACTAATGCATAGTTAAACAGTATAATGAAGATATTATAAATATTTTTTTTTCATTTTGTTGTGTGTAATTTTAGGGCCTAATTCCGTAAAACACAACGCACGCCTAAAATTTCATTGAAAGCATAAACAAATTCAAAATTATAAATTATTTATAAATATACTTGAATTTTTGTTATTAACCTATTAATATTTAAGATATAAGGCAAAGCCATTTCTGTGCAATATTTGTTTCCTTAGAATGTAAGAAATTATGTAACTTACTATTAAATACATAAATAAATAAATAAACAAATATTTTATAATTTTGTTGTTGCTTTCTGTAGAAATTCATATTTTGTTTTAAAAATTTTCAATTAAATTTTAGGCGTTTTACGGTATATCAAAATATGCCTTAAAAAGTCAAAATATGCGGTATAAACTTAAAATAAAACTTAATTCTAAATAATGCACAATAATACTACAAACGGTAAAATATGCAAAAATATGCACTAACAAATCGATGCTAAAATTCATAAAAGGCTCTAAAACGGATAAATATATCGTTTGCGCCTTCATTGGTCGCACAAGGAAAAACATGCAGTGTAGTTGTTTTGTAAACAAAAAGTGTCTTAAATAAATAGAACTTTGCTTGCTATGTCTATTGTGCTGTCGTTATTAATCAGAAGAGACCAGCGATGAGCGGCTGAGCCGAGTGGCTATGTTGTTGTAGCCGTTGCCGTTGATGGTATAGTTTTATCCGGCTGAAATCCGAATCTAACCTACAGCTAGCAATTTTGCAACAAAACACTTGTGGCACCAAATTAGATCGGCTTATCAGAGTCAATGTTTGGTAAACAAACAAAATAAAATTTATTTGTGGTTTGTGTCTGAAAAATGGAAAATAGTCAGGAAAGATCTAATTTGATTTTTTAATTCATGGATTAGAATTAAAAAATATTTTGATTTTAAGAAAATATTTATTTTTATACCCTCCACCACAATTAGTTGTGAAGAGGGTATATTAAGTTTGTCATTCCGTGTGGAACTTTTTTATTATTCATCTCAGACCCCATAAAGTAAATATATTCTGGGCCCTTGTCGATTTAGCCATGTCGATTTAGCCATGTCCGTCTGTCTGTCCGTCTGTTGAAAACACGCTCACTTTCGAACAACTCAAAAGAAATGAAAAAACTTGCTTGTAGTTATCCTAAGCAGTTTGGGATTGAAATTCAGCAAAATCGGTGCAGTAGGACCAGAGCTATGAATCAAAATGTGGAACAACCACCTAAAAAAAATGATAATTTTGTTACAAAAAATAACATAAATTGTGGAACAAGGCACGGAATGAGATTAGATTTTGCAAAAATTTGTTTTATTCGACTGGAAATCACGGTGTAAAATTTCGTGAAGATCCGTCCATAATTAACCCTAGGCCCCATATAAACACTACTCCCGGAAAACAGTGTAGTACGCCTAAAACCGATAAAAATAATGCTATCATAACAAAATTTGGTACGTCACAGTATTTTAGGACTAGAAATAACACTATGAAATTTCGTGAAGATCGGTCCATAATTTAGGCCCCCCCCCCCCCCCCATATAAACCCTATTATCAGAAAACAGTTTAGTACGCCTAAAACCGTAAAAAATAATGCTATCATAACAAAATTTGAATTGAAACTGTTACTCAAGCAGTTTAAATTGCTAAATAATTTAATATAGATCTAAACCTCAAGCCAACCAATTTTAATGCTGATGTCTGTTTTTATAAAGATAAATTAATAATAAATAGACATCATATAGATATCCATCCTGAAATATTCGAACAGTCGGTGGAGGGTATTAAAGATTCGGCACAGCCGAATATAGCACTCTAACTTGTTTTTATTTAGAAAATCCCGAGCAGCGCCGGGACCAAACAGCTAGTAGTTAATATAAATAAAATATTGAAACCAATGGCTTATCTGATTTGACAAAAGACTTTTTTAATTTCTTTCTTGTCTTATTCTTATTTCATTCAAAAAGTTTTGTATTGGTAGGTTCATGATTAGGTTTTTATTATTTCTGGACTTCTTTTACTTCTCGAAAAAGCGAGAAAAATTTTTTAATTTTCTGTAGTTTTTTTGGTAAATGTTAAAGTTCGGGAATTTCCGAGTTAATTATTCTTAAGTTTAAAATTTTTAAAGTTTCGTTTAAATGTGCTAAATTCCCAATTCATACTATTGATAAACTGAAATTTATTGTTGATGGGATCAGCTATTCCTATGCTCATTTTATTGGTTTCTTAGGCCAGATTAAGGTTCATTTACACAAGATAGACTCATTTGGCAGAAGGGATTGCTGTTCAGTTTTAACTGAAATCGAAAACCGAACAAAAAATTTCGGAAATTGCAAATAATACATAATACTCAGTGTTGCCAATTTAGCCATTTAGTGGCAAGATTAAGCCATTTTTAACCCCGTTTAGCCATTAAAAAATTAGTTTAGCCATTTTTCAACTAGTTTTCTTTTAAAAGAATAATTGTACCCATCACCGAAGGTAAAAGGTTATATATAAGTTTGTCATTCCCGTTTGTAATTTCTACAATATTGATCCTGCACCCTATATATATTTTGGGTCCTTATGACAAGCGAAGTTCAAACCCGGTTGTCCCTTATTGACCCAGCGAAACGCCGGGACACGTATAACTTCTTTTTTACCGATATAACTTTCCCCGATAGTTTGAACCCTTCCCGATCACTGACCCCTACCATTTGTCGCACAGTGTTATTGTTATTTTTTACATTACCTTTTTCACTATTAATAATGTTTTGTTTCTATTTAACAAAAAAGTGCTTACCTCCCTTGAAACTTCAAATGTGGTTGAATTTAACAAAATAATTTTTTTTTTAAGATAAAGTTACAAGTTACAATGTAATAACAATAAAATGTTTGAAATTATAATAATTTAAAACATTGTATGTTAACTTTTAAATTTAAAATAATATGTTTAATACAACAATGTTATGGTGGTTTTGCTCTCTACAATAGTTGAATGCTTTTTAAATACATACTTGCTTAGTGTGCTAACAATTTCCATTCATTTTATATTAATTGTTGAAGGTCGTCAAAAGGCTGGCAATGCTTTTAATTGGGCTACTTATAAAAGTGGAACCTAACACGTAACAGGAAAAAAACGAAATCTGACACATAATAAGCAAATTGCAAAAAATCCATGAAATAAATAACCATAATATGGTTTAATTTGACCATAGGTTTGTTAATTCTGACCATAATGTGGTTACTTTTGTCCAAATTCTGAAAATGTTTGACCATATTATGATACATTTTGAACATAATATTATTAATTTTTGACAGTTATTATGGTTAATATTGAGCAAAATATGGTTAATTTTTAAAAAAATATGGTTCATTTTGAACAAATTATGGTTAATTTTCACCATATCGACCCCTTTGAGCAAAATTATCGTATATGCCAATATTTTTGAAATTGTGTTTTTGATGCCATCTTGTTCTACATTCAAAGAGACGTCACCTGACAAAATATTGTAGGCAAATTCCACTTCGTTGCTCCAAAAATTGAATGTATATTTTCATTTTGATATTGCAAGCGAACGCAGAGAAAAGTAGAAAAATAGCTGTCCTGTAAAATTAGGTTTTTGTAACATACGATAATTTCGCGCAATGGGGTCGATATTATGGTCGATTTCGGGAAAATTTGTATCAGTTTTAACGATTTTATGGCCAAATTTAAACATAATATGGTAACCTGTAAACATACACATTGTAAAAATCCAGCCATAGTATGTTGCTCTTAGAATATGGTTACCTCCAACCATATTTTTTTCTGCGTGTTCTTTCCAGATTTCTAAGGGTATATTAGTACCTTCTGGATTATTGGAGTAAGTGCAGCGGCTAGTGATGGAGCCTCATACCTTAGAAGCTCTGCAGGAATTTTCGTCAAAACCACCAGATTTACTTTTTTAAGTTTTTTAAGCGCCATTGTGCTTTCTGCAATTGATGGCAGAGCAGAGAAGATAATGCGTCGTTCATTTGTCGATCTAAATATGGTATATCGTTTATCGATATGGTGCGTACGGCCATAGACGAACGGCCTGTTAAGCTACGGTCACACTTATTAAATATTTGACCAAATAAGAGCAATCCCTACTTTTGTTAATAGTTTTTGAGATTGAGCATGATCTTAATATCACAAAATAAATAAGTTATACTACTAGACATAGCAACAAATTGTTGTTTGTAAGATGTGGTATTATTATCAAAATATTGGAATTGAAGGAAATGATTATTTAGTTTTCTTGTTGGTCCCGTTTTGTTCGTCAAATATTTGATAAGTGTGACCGTAGCTTTAGACTTCGGTTATTACATATTTATATTAGTAATGTAATATTTTTTTAATATATTCTTAAATATGGAACGAAAACATAATGTGAGTTTTTAGGGAACATCTTATTGTTCATTTAATTTACGATTAATTCCTCCGTGTATTTCCTGCTATAAAAACAATATTAAATAATTAAGTAATGTAATACTTGTTCAATTGATTGGCAAATTATATTGATATTTTATAGGGTTTGCATATCATCGTATTTTTGTTATCACTTCTACGATTAAAAACTTTCACGTCAATTCCGATTATCAATTAATCAAACTTTAAATGATTTTTTGTATTTTATTTCGAAATAACAATTATAATACATGTTAGAATTTTCAACTATAAATGATATAACATGGAAATCTTAAAAAATAGCTAAAAAAAAATGCCATTTATTAGGATAATTTAATCAAAACACATCTTCAATTTATAAAAATCTAGGTTGGGATGTTCATTCTCCATGGACACCACAATTTTCTCAGGAGTGGCATTTTGGAAACTGGTAATAGTACTTGTAGATGTTTTAAATAGTTGCCATTTTTTGCGTGGAATTAATTTCGGAGACAGTCTTGAATAATTCAATTCGTACATATCTTCCAACAATTTATTTAACCTTTCTTATTTCAAAAATGAAAACACTTTAAAGAACATGTTCTACAAAAGGGTTAAGTATTACAAATATTTGATATACTACCACTAAAAGTCGTCGCAAATAAGAAAAAATAAAAATTTTATTTGTAACAAGATATTATAAAAGTTGCGATTACCATTAAAGTAATCGCTGGAATTTTTGTGTATTTACGGTTAAGCCAAGGCGAATTCATAAAGGTGACATTTTCGAATCATCTGTTTAATGTTTATTTCCTTGTTTATATTCTGAATGTCAAGCGTTGTTTACATTTTATGGAAAAAATTTTTTAAAATTTAAAACTCAATAAAAAAATAAATTCTTGAAAAAACCTATTTAAATGTTATAGAACAAAAAAGTGAACATAAAATTTAAACACAAAGATTTTAAAAGGCTTAAGGAATAAGTGGAGCCACAATAAATTTGCAATACAGGAAAAAAATTTAACTTCTAAAGCAATTGTGTATATTTTATATACAAATAATTTTGACAATCACTCTAACTTTTTACAATAACAAAATACATAGTATGTATTTAAAAAAAGATAGCTAGCATAGCTCTATCTCATGATGCGGTCACCTTTATGAATTCGCCTTGGGTTAAGCGCAATTACAATTATAGTTGTCATGCAAACCCTAAAATTGTACGTGTATGTCATTAATGTAATAATATTGTTTTCTTTTCTAATAATGTTTCGGTATTATAGACAATATAACAACTTAATTGTTCACTTTTGATAAAAAAAAAGTAAATACGTGAAATAATTAAAAATATAGATGAAGTCGTATTAGGGTGGTTAATATTGAATAACAATTTTCTTGTTTACTTGGATGTCAAAAGAAAGGCTATAATATTGCAGAGTTGTATTACAACATTGACAAAACTTTAATGCCTCAAAGGAATTTTGAGAAAATTTATTTATCATCTACTGAACAAATTCGTTTATTAATATGAAATCTGAAAATTATTTAAATACAAAATAAAAACTCCGTAAGCAGTCCCCTTAATGTTTGAAGTTTAAATTTGCCATTGATACAATTCATAAATATTTGAACGCTTTAGTACCTAAAGCGATAAGACTACACTCAAAAGAAAAATCAATCCATACGGTGAGTACTCATCTTCTTGAATCAAGTACACGTAGAAAAAAAATATGGTTGGAGGTAACCATATTCTATGAGCAACATACTATGGTTGGATTTTAACAGTGTTTAAGATTGCAGTTTACCATATTATGTTTAACTATGACCATAGTATACTTAAAATCAACAAAATTTTTCCCGAAATCAACCATAATATGGTCATAATTAACCATATTTTGGTTAATATTAACCATAATAATGATCAAAACTAACCATATTATGCTTAAAATTTACCATAATATGGTCAAAATTTCTCTGAATTTTGACAAAAGTAACCGTATAATGGTCAATGTTAATCATATTATGGTTATTTATTTCATCAATTTTTTATTTGGGTTTAGTGTCAAATTATAATTTTATTTAAATAAACTTTTATAAAAAAAATCGTCTTTGATTCATATTCCAGCCTGTTACGACCTTCATTACCATTTTTTCTTTTATACTATTTTATTTTACGTAAATTTATGTATTTTAATCAATAATTAAAATAAAATGAAATGATGGATGAATTTAACCATAATATGGTTGCCGCCATAATAATATGGTTAAGGTTACCATAATATGTTTAAGTGTATGGTTGTAGCTTTATTTAATTAAAACAATGTATTGTTGAATTCAACCATATTTGAAGTTTCAAGGGAGGTAAACACTTTATTGTTAAATAGAAATAAAATATTATCAATCGTGAAAAAAGATTTATTTGAAACAACAAAAGTTTGTTTGTTGCCATTGCAGGGACTATAATATGATTTTTTTTAACCATACTTCAACCATGTTTTTTCTCTGCGTGTACAGAAAGATTGATTCAAGTACGGATTTTGAATAGCTTAATACTTTAAATATCCATATTCAATCCCGAGTTCGTACTTGAAACAATCCGAAAATAAGATTGATTTAAGTAAAACTAAGATTGAATCAATCTCAAAAAGCGCTTGATTCAAGAATTATTAAATTGTTTTAATCCGAATTCGTACTTGAAATAATCCGAAAATGATATTGATTTAAGTAAAACTAAGATTGAATCAATCTCAAAAAGCGCTTGATTTAATAATTATTAAATTGTTTTAATCCGAATTCGTACTTGAAATAATCCGAAAATGATATTGATTTAAGTAAAACTAAGATTGAATCAATCTCAAAATGCGCTTGATTCAAGTATTATAAAGTTGATTTCTTCTTGAATTCGTACTTGAAATAAACCAAGACTGAAGTTAGAAGGAGAATTCTATTATAATTGATTTACTTACCCTTTTTACGCCTTAGAATCAAATTTACTTTTTAACCCTTCGTGGTACACATGAGTCTGTCCAGACCTTTTTTCAATGTGTATAGAAAATCAAAACATGCGTAAGCCGGAGGGTTAACAAAATAAAAGTTTAATATTTTTTTTACTTGATTTGAGAATTTTATACTTATTTCAAGAAATTCCGGAATGGATTTTAGAAAGTAATCCCATTTAGGATTGTTTTGAGTACGTTTTAATGTTATTTGTACTTGAATTTTTTAGTAAGACTCGTACTTAAAGTAATCATAAAAAACTTGATTTATCCCGAATGTTTTTCTTTCTGTGTATTTTCAAAATTTTTCCAACTTAAATCACCTCCCTAATATGTTTTTTTTTTAACTACAGAAAGATTACAAATGCAGTAATAATTGTAATTAAGGAAAAATTTGCGTGTTATGAAATCATATTTCGAAAAACGATAAACTTGTTATATTTACTGTCTGCTTATATTAATAATATCAAATTATTAGAGGTGAAAAAGGTTAAGATTTTAAGTATATATTATTGAAATGTTGAAATATTTGAAATTATTAATTAAAGTACATACTTACATTAATTGAAAAGTATACACACATAAATACATACATGCATAACTTTATACTCACACCACAATAGTGGAGATGGTGCATATGTTTCAATTGTCAACAGAGCGAAGCCCATTCAAAATGGTGAGAATCGGTTTAAAATCGGTCCATATTTGACCATACCACTCCCAAAAATAGCTTTAAGTTCATAGCTTCCTTATAAATGTTGGGATTGATATAAAATTTGTCAACGATAACTTTTATAATAGCTACTATGCATAGAAAAATGTTGTACCGGTAGGTCCAAAATTGAGCATAGGTCCCCTCTCCAAAACCGCTTTAAGACGAACAAATATCATATATGTAGATGTTGCTATTTAAATAACATTCTCTAATATGAATTTTAGCCTCAAAACATAATTTTGTTTTGTCAAGTAGAGTACAAAAACGGAAAAAGTGTTTTATATACTATGGTGTAGGGTATCAAATGATCGGGCATGGCCGATTAATTTTCTCAATTGTTTCATTATTAAGATATCTTTAAGAAAATTTATTTTGTTGTTAAAAATTAAACTGATTTTGAGAAAACTGGGAAAAGTTTTTTAGTTTATTTCACAAGAATTCGTTAAAGGTCCTGTTAAGCATAGGGCCTGTTCTTTTGTGGAATCCCTGGATATCTGTTACCGCGAAAAAGAAATTTAAATCGGCCCAAAAACTGCAAACAAAATGATACACATAAATACATACAAACATACATACGTATGTAAATTAAAAACCTACGTGCTTCACTCAAACTTAAATTGACTCACCCACTTTTCACTTTAAATAGTTTTCGAATGTCTGTATACCTAATTAACTACCCAGTAAACCGAAGTTGTAACGATCTCGAAAATATTATATAGGTGATAGAAAGTATCGCAACGAATGTTTTTAAAGACTAAATTGTACATTACAATATCGTTGTTCCATTAAATTATGATATCGTTTTCGATATCATTATGTTCAATAACAGTAGTGAAATCGCATTTTTATATTTTTGATGTTTTTTCGTCAAATGTTTGTTTTTTAATTTTGAAGATATAAAAAGATATTGTCACGATATCATTTTAAATAAAATAATATAATAACTGTAAAATAAATATAAAACCGTTTTCGTTATCATATCTTTGCATGGTTTATTGGGTGCATGTTTGATTTGCATTTTTATAAATTTCACACAGTATTAAAAAAATATATCAGTAAAGTAACAGCAAAAAATGTCAGAGATATTTATAAGTTGTTGAAGATAAAAGAAAATAATTGTTTGTTTAAACGAATCACATATAAATGTTAATTAAGTTATTCAGTTTTTCTCCCTTTCACCTTCTTATTACAGAATTCTGAAACGGGTGAAGTAATCTATATACAAACAGATGCCGCCAACGTAACAGAACCAAGTTACGATGCCGAAACCGGTGAACCAATTATGGGTAAAGTTAAGGTGCGCTATGTGAAGCAGAAACACTTTCAAATTCCTAAGAAGTTATTGCGTGGTTCACCATGCGAGGAATTCGAAAAGGAAATGTTGGGTAAAAATGAGGAAATCTATCAGGAACCTTATGGGAGAATAAGCAAAGAATCGGATGCTACGACTGAAGCGATAAAACCAAAAAAGCAGTTGTACGAAAGAGATGATTACATAAACATGGAGGGAGTATCAAATGTAATACATACATAATACTATAAGTATTGAAATTAGTATATTAAAACAACCTAATTTTTTCCTTATTTTCTTTTATTTAAGGACATTATTTTGGGTTATAACAAATCAAATCATCGCATGCTTTTATTGCCCACCTTTTTCTTTTTCAACATTTATGCCGCCTTAATTATTATGATTATAGAAATTTTCTTTCATTTTTGGGCCCATCTCAAGAATGGCTTGAATATGGACAAGAATTTCTTTTATCGCAGTCCCTTGCATGTGGTCACTTCTCAATTTTGTGCAAAATGCCGCTCGGAATCCGAAGTTGAAGCCAACATATTTCTTGCCTTAAATCGACAAATGAGAGCTGCACGCAAATCTAGAACACTAAAGGATGTTACCAAGGCAATTGGTTGATGTTTTAGTTTAAAGCAGTGCTATTTTTTTGAGTAATGAACATTTTTTGAAATTTTTAAACTGGTTTTAATTTTGACTATTTTTAAAAATTCTTGGTAAAATGTTGTATTTTTTTCGCTAGATCTAAAATATTGAATAAAATAAACTTAATTTACTGATAAACCTAATCTACTGAATGATTTTTAACGGTCGGACAACCAAAATAATGAAAGTCTGTGATGTCTTAAAAAAAAAACAACTATATAGCTGGGTGAAATAATCATTTAGATATGTCCTGACGCCCGCACGATTGTCAAACCGAATGTGAGTTCAAATCGCCAAGCATGTTTTTAAACTGACGCCTGTAATTTCGTATTTCGTTCAAATTATTCTTAGCATTGGCAACATACATTTTTCGAATATTCGGCCTGATTACGGCTGTCGTAAACGACCGTGTCGTTGTTTATAATAGATCTTCTTCTGTCTACTGCAAAGAACGACTAAGTCGTTAACGAACACGACAACCGTAATAAGGCTGATTATTAAGATCGAATTTTTATTGAAAACGCCAGTGCATAATAACGATTGTATACTATAGAGTACCTTTTTAAAGTTCCTAGTTTAATAAAATTTTAAATGACTCGATATTTAATTCAATTTTTTTTATCAATTGAATATTGCGATTTGAATTCGCCAAGAGGGGCAACAAATACCAGCTTCGCTTACCAAAGCTTCTCTTCACAGACGCCGGGCGCAAGGATTTTCTTCTCTATCTTGTAACAAATATTAGAAAATATTGGTAAAGGGACGACGCCGTATGCGTGACACACTTTACTTTTTTCCTCTCTCACCTACAAACTTCGTCTTTCTGCCTTTCACTTGCCACATTGTAACTTTAAAAAAAGTCTGGCAAATTTTTGTCACATGATTTTTGTTTTGTTATGATTTAAAGTAAAGTTTATATTCAGTCACTATTTAATTTTAATAGTACCCAGTAAAAACTTCACCTACAATTTTCACTCCAAAAAAGCAAAATTTATGATTTATACAACATCCGAAAATTTTCATAATTTCGAAAAATTCTTTAAAATTTTTACCAAAACTCGATTTTGGCAATGAAAAGTTCAAAAATTTTTAAATAAAGAAAAGAAATTATTATGCTTGAGTTTTCTTTAAACATTAAACCTTAATTTATTAAATCACTTGAATTTTTTTTAATTTTTTTCAAAATCATTTTTTTGCTAGGCAATTAATTAATATTAAAATAAATGCAATCATTAATCACTCTTAAAAGTATAAAAATATTGTTTGTTTTTTGAACTGAAAGCAGTTCACATCTTAGCATGACTTAATTTAAAATCAAATTTAGTGTTTATGTTTTAAAAGACCGTTATTAAGCATCAATTTGAGACATTTTTTTGACATTTGGAGATACAACGAATTGAGCACCCGTACAAGCGATAATATCATCAACAGTAAACCCGTCGGCGATTTCAATAAGAGTAAGACCAGCTCCCTTTTCAACTTCGAAAACAGCCTGTAGAGAAAAACAAAACGTTAATATAAGTTCTTTAATTGAGATTAAAAAATTTTACCTTTTCTGTAATAATTAAATCAACAACATTCTTGCCAGTCAAGGGTAAAGAGCAGGAGTCTAAGATTTTTGGAGAACCATCACGAGCATTGTGTTCCATGGTGACAACGACTTTAGTACCAGGAGCTGCTACTAGATCCATAGCACCACCCATACCTTTAACAAGTTTTCCCTAAAATGTTTAAAATTTAATTTAAAAAACTCAACAATAAATTTCAGTGTATTTATCAATTATGAAAAACTGGGAATTTAGCACGTCATACGGAAATCGTATTAATAATAAACTATTATTATTTGTTTATTTTTTGACTTGATTAAATAAAACTTACAGGAATCATCCAATTGGCCAAATCACCAGTAGCAGAAACTTGCATGGCACCTAAAACTGTCAAATCCATATGACCACCACGAATCATGGCAAAACTTTCATCGGAACCGAAGAATGCAGCTCCAGGTACAACAGTAACCGTTTCCTTACCAGCATTAATTAAATCGGGATCCACTTGATCCTTGGTGGGGAAAGGACCCATTCCCAAAATACCATTTTCAGATTGCAACATCACATTTTTATCCTTATCAATATAGTTGGAGGAAAGGACTGGCATACCAATACCTAAATTGGCGTACATACCATCATGGAATTCCATAGCTACACGTTTAGCAATACGTTCTCGTATGGCTTGGGCTGGCGAAGTAGCCTTTTTCTTGTCATCATCTGTTTCAGTAATGCGCACCTTTTCAATGCGTTTCTCATAGTTGCTACCCTTGAAGATACGCTTAACATAAATGCCAGGGATATGAACTTCATCGGGATCAATAGCACCAACTGGCACAATTTCTTCAACCTCAACAATGGTGATCTTAGCCGCACGACACATGGCAGCATTAAAATTACGAGCTGCCTTGTTGAAAACTAAATTGCCATATGTATCGGCCTTTTGTGCCTTAACAATTGCAAAGTCGGCAAACACAGCCTCTTCCATGACATAGCTTTTGCCATTGAATTCTTGTACGATTTTTGGTTTGCTGGCAATTTCTACTTTGCCGTTTTTGCCGTATTTAATGGGGGCTCCTCCAGTTTGAATCAAGGTACCATAACCAGTGGGAGTAAAGAATGCGGGTACACCAGCACCAGCTGCTCTAATCTTTTCAGCCAATGTACCTTGAGGAGTGAACTCAACAGCTAATTCACCGGACAAATATTGATTAGCTAATTCTGCATTTTCACCCACATACGAAACAATCATTTTGCCCAATTGGCGGGATTTTAAAAGAATGCCCAAACCGACATCATCAATACCTAAATGAAGATTAAAAAGAATTAGAAGAGGGCAATCTCTATTTCAATTTGGCTAATTGAATTTTAGTAACAAAGCCTAAAGGACATAATCGGCTTTCAACTTTACACCATTTTATATATGTATACTTAATTAGAATTGTGGTTATTTTGTTGAACTATTTATGGTTTTTAATCCAAATTTTTAATATTTTAATCAGGCTTAAGTTCATCAATTTTAATTTTCATTAAATTATTTTTATGAAGAAAGGAATGTTTACAACATGAAAATTAATTAAAATTGTTATTGATAATCAATTATTCTTGACTGACCAGGAGGGTTCCATTTATTATGACCCAACAAACACGGAGGTTTGATTTCAAATTGAAAGTGATTTGAAATCAAACGTTTTCTCAAACGACAAACGTTTGATAATGATTTGAAAATCATTTGTAAATCATAGCGTTCTCAACAAAAAGGGGAAATTATTTTCAAATTGAAAAATGCCTTTATTTTCAACTTGCTTTCAAACGTTATTCTCAAATGCTTTTCAAATGTGGATTATAATAGAATGTGGAATATAAATAAAACTATTTAATTTTTTTAATTTAAATTTATTATTTATTTAAATAAACTTTGAAATAAACATTCGGTACCATAGCAAAAAGATGAAATAGGGTTCTTTCCGTCTTCTAATTCTTGGAAAGGCAAAATACTTGGCACCTTTTTATTTTGAGGATTGTGGCACCGCGGACGTTCAACAATCTTTCTTCACTTTCCTGTTTTATTATTTTTCTTTTTTTTCGTATTTTTAAACATTGTAATTTCTCACAAATATTTTTTATTTTTCACTAGAAATATACTGTTCACTTTATATTAAAATTTATTTTTAATAGTAAAACACATGTAACCACAAGGAAAAATAATTTAACTTTAATAGCCATTTTTAATGCTTACATTAATTTTTCGCTTTAGTACTGCCAAGTTTATTTTTGATTTAATTTTAACTTTGACAAACATTTGACATCAAATTGAAAAAACATTTGATATCAAATGTTTATTTTCAAATCATTATCAATTTGAATTTAAATGTTAAATCAAACAATTGAAAAACGTTTGAGAATTGCGTTTGATGTCAAATGATAAAGTCATTTCATATCAAAGGTTTGACTTCGTGTTTGTTGGGGAGCTACTGAAATCGTGGCAGGCGATCATATGAAAACTGTACCAAGAAATGGCAGGAATACGAATCCATACATTAAGCTGTAATATTTGAATATGAAACATGCTGCAAGCATAGAGCACATAGAGGTGAGAAAAGTGACGTATGAAAAATGCCTAAATCGGATGCGTGGGCAGCTTTTAAAGAAAGAGACAGAAAGCTTTTTTGGTAAAGAAGTGGAAAAGTGTTACAAAAATAACGAAACACAATACGCGTTAAACAAAAGGATTAGTTTAACAAAATTTTTATTTTCTACAAAATAACTTATTTAATAACATTTGGGGTATTCACAAGGTGTACCATCATGTTATATTGTCATAATGTTCTAACATTTTACAATGGTTTGGAAATTTTCTTGTTGCTTTGTAAACAAACAGTGTCTTAAATTAATAGAACTTTGATTGCTATGTTTATTGTGCTGTCGTAATTAATCAGAAGAGACCTGCGCTGAGCCGAGTCGCATTGTATTTTGTAGCCGTCGCTGTCGCTGCAGCTAGCAATTTTTGCAACAAGCCACTTGCGGCGTCAAATTATATCGGCTTAGGATTCTGATGTTTGGTAAGCAAACAAAATAAAATTTATTTCTGATTTGCGTCTAAAAAGTGGCAAATAGTCAGGTAAGATCTAATTTCATTTATTAATCCATGGATTAAAAATATTTTGATGTTAAGTAAATATTTATTTTTTATATTTATTTTAAATCAGATTTAAATTCAAAATAGCACACTAAATTATGAGAGGTTGTTCACAACAGCTTTTTTTTAATGTTATTATTTTAAGACTTATGACTTTATGACACCTTATGAATCCCCCAATTGTTTTGTTTTGTAATGTTATTTACTTACTAATTTACATACTTGTGTTGCAACACAACATGTTTTGGTAAACTTAAAAGTTGATTTTTACAACAGTTTTGCAAATAAATATCAGTTATATACATTTGTACTTATTGCAACGCGGCATTAAATATAGCGAAAAGAGAAAAGCTAAAATGGCAGCTTTCAAAGAAAGAGACGAAAAAACACAACATCTTCCGTCTCGTGTAGCCTCTGTGAACTCTGTGATTGCAAGACAAATTCAAAATTATGTATGAGTTCCAAAACGTCAGTTGCAAATCAACTACATATATAAACCCTCGCATTCTTAAATTCAACCGTGTATAATTTTACAATAGCAGAGTTCAGTGTTTAACGCAAATGGTTTTTTTTTTAAATTTCCTAAGCTAATTCCGCGAAGCTCTTCGCCTGTCTGTAGGAGAGAAACCTGAGTCTCTGGCGGGAATCGAACCCGCAACCCCGGCGCTGATAGACTAGCTCACTACAAGCTTGTCTACTGGGGCACTCGGAAAGAGCAAATGAAAAATATTGTAGCTCTTTTTTTCTGTTAGGACCAGCACTTAGTGGATGACCCCTACTAATGCATTGCATTGTGTTGGAACTATTAAAATAGGTTATGGGAAGGAGGATAGAGGGAGTAGTGTTTGTGAACATTCGACTTGAACCTATTCATGCTGAAAGTGAGAGGGAAGACTTTGGCAGGAAGGATATTCCACATACGAACAGTCGATACAGTAAGATTCAACTGCCAATCGACCACAAAAGGATGGACTCTTGAGGAAAAACGTGTATTACGAGCAAACGTACGGGTTTTGGGAACCAGATCTCTAATTTCGTCAGAACACATCCCATTGCAGTAACGATAAAAAAGGCAAATACAACCCACATTGCGACGGTGCTCAATAGAATTGGATACCCTACTATCACCAATGACAACCTTCGCCCTCTTCTGCACGCGGATTTTGGAGCAACGGCCCACACATGAGAGTTGTATTCCATACGCGGTCGGATATAGGTAGTATAAATAGTAAGGGGATCAGATGGAGTGAAGTATATCCTACACCGTCTTAAAAAACCAAGGCACTTGAATGTTTCTTTCGACAACTTGAATATATGTTCTGTCCATCGGACATCTCATTGTATCCTCATGCCCAGAACATGAAGAGATTCTGATTCTTCAATAATTATACCACCCATATATGCAGATGAGGCACCTTAATATGTCGCGCGTTTATGCGTCAGCACGCAAAATTAGGTTTTTCGGGCATTAAAATCGACCCTATTTGCACGACTCCATTCCGAGACTATGTCAACGTCTCGGCCAAGCGTACCATTCATAGAACTCCTAGAACTGACATCGGACACGCTTGGTCTGTACTCAAATGAGTACGAAGGAGGTAATTTAGAAAAAAAAGAAATAGAGTAGGAGATAGAACGGAGCCTTGCGGCACCCCTGAATGAATCTTGAGCTCGTTTGACGAAACCCCATCTATAACAACTCGTATTGTTCGATCTCTGAGAAAAATCGGTTAAAATCGAGAGAAATTATCACCGACACCAAATGCAACAAGTTTTGACAAAAGTGCACCATGCCAGACTCTGTCGAACGCCTTGGAAATATCTAAAGCAATTACCTTACGTTCTCCAAAATGGTGAATAGAACGGCACAATTTTTCCGCGGTCGCTTAGAAAGTAGTTTGACTCTTGATATTTGACAAGAAGGTAATTTACCATACTCTCCATAACTTTGGAAAGTGCCGAACAAATTGCAATTTTTTTTTTTTTTTTTTTTTTTTTTTTTTCATTGTTTATTTATTGAATCTTCATATATTAAATATGAACTAACAATAATTAATCAAATCTTATTCTAATTCTTTATTTATGTCCTGCCAGTGCCAGACAAAAATTTTTTTTTTTCACGGGTTCTGTTCACATATATAGGTGCTTATCGTTCTCCTAGTTGGGTAAGTGCTTCAGTGTCTCTTCTTCTTAAGCGAGTGTGGCCGCCATGATTTAGAATATTTCGAGCTAGTGGATTTGGGTGTTGTTCAAGCCTTTTTAAATATTTTACTGCATATTTTGTAATCATAGTTTTTACTAATGGCACATTGAGATCCTTATGAATGTTTGAATTTTTAACGTACCAGGGAGCGGCTGTGATTATTCGAAGAAGTTTATTTTGACGCCTTTGAATTTTTTCGATATTAGAGGCCGAGGCAGTGCCCCATAGTTGAATACCGTAGCACCAGATAGGCTTTAAGATAGAGTTGTAAAGTAGAAGCTTGCAATCGAGACTAAGGACAGAGTTTCTTCCAATAAGCCAATGAATTTGAATGGCTTTAAGTTTCATTTGAGTTAATTTTGCCTCTATATGGCATTTCCACGTTAATCGCCGATCCAGATGTAAACCGAGATATTTTACATGCGAATGTTGAGGAATTATTTGATTATTGATTGTAATAGAGGGGCAAGATTCCCGGCGCAAGGTGAATGTTATATGTACGCATTTTTGCTCATTTACCATTATCCTCCATTGTCTTAGCCATATTTCTAGTTGAAATATATGATCCTGTAAATAACGAGATGCTTCATAACTGTTTTCGTGTACGCTTAGAAAAGCTGTATCGTCTGCAAATGTTGAAGTTTGGGTGTAGTTGTTTGTTGGCATGTCCGAAGTATAAATTAAGTATAAAAGAGGGCCGAGGATGCTGCCTTGTGGAACTCCAGCGCCAATTGGCTGAGGTGAACTTAAGAAATCTCCTTCTTTAATAATAAATTGACGACCGACTAAGTAGCTTTCTAGCAGCTTGTGTGTGTTTGCTGGAAAATTTTGCTTCAATTTATGTAATAAGCCTTCATGCCAGACTTTATCAAAAGCTTGCGAAACATCGATGAAGAGTGCTGAGCAATATTTGTTTTCTTCAAATGCTTTTCTTATGACATTTACTATTCGATGAGTTTGTTCAATTGTGCTGTGTTTTTTTCTAAATCCAAACTGATGGTTTGGAATACATCTATTGTCATTTAAAATTGGTGTTAATTTTGAAACTAATAATTTCTCAAACAGCTTTGACATATTTGATAATAAACTAATAGGCCTATATGACTCAACTTTTGTATGATCTTTCCCTGGCTTTGGTATCATGGTAACTAAGGAAACCTTCCATTCTTGCGGGTAGTATTCAAGCCGTAAAATAGCATTAAAAATAAAAACAATAATTTTCTTTGCTATGCGAGGTAGCTCTAAAAGCATTTTATTACTGATCTTATCAATACCAGGTGCCTTCTTAGTGTTTAAGTCACAAATAGCCTTTTCGATATCTCTTATTTCAAATCTTATGGGAATAGCAACTCTAGCAGCAACAGGTGGTAACTCGACCGCAATATCGTTGGATAAATTTGGTGTAAATACGTTTTTCAAGTGACTCACAAACAGATTTCCTTTTTCAATATCGTTTCTTGCCCAACTACCATTCAAGTTTCTTAATGGTGGCTTTGATATAACTGGCCTTTTTAGATTTTTAGCTGCACGCCATAATGAGTAGTCAGATTGTTGAGTTGCATCAAGTTCCTTAAGATATTTTTCTACTGAAGCCGTTTTCTGAGTCTGCAGTAACTTTCTAAGCCTTTTTGTGCACTCTTTTAATAAATTCTTAAGTTGCGGGGATCTGTAAAGTTGCCACTCTCTTCGAACTCTCCTTTTTTCAGTCAAGAGCCGCTCGACATCTGTGGAATATATTTTAATATTTTTTGTTTTTTTGGGGGCAGTACTAGAATGTTGAACAGCTAGTTTCAGATAACTGTCAACATTAACAATAGAGCGATCTACATTTTCCGGTGTTCTAAGCGGAATATTTTCTGTACAATGGGTACTGAGATATTTTTTAAATTTTAACCAATTAATTTGTATGGCTGACGGCGCAAAATAACCAGTCGGAGATACAATTCTATTGGGGTTCATTATAGTAACAACTGTAGGTGTGTGGTCGGAGGATAATTCTAAGGAAGCTTCAACATGAATAGTTTCTGCGGGGATGTTTTTAACCACGCCAAAATCTATAACATCTGGAATTTTTTGCTGATCAGTAGGCCAATATGTTGGCTGTCCGCTCGCGACCACATTTAAATCCATTTTAGAGATTGCATTAAACAAAACACGACCCTTTGGTGTTATAAGTCGTGACCCCCAGAAGGTATGTTTAGCATTATAATCACCAGCGGCCAGAAAACAGGGTCCTAGTGATTTATAATATTCACAATATTGGCTTTCTGATATTGAAAATCTAGGTGGAGAGTATAAAGATGAAATTACTATGTTTCGATTTAGCTTTTCAACACAAACGTTTGTTGCTTGCAGATAATCCTCACGATGATCACACATTAAGTAGTGTTTGACTCGAGTTTTTATCAAAATGGCAGAACCTCCACAAGCTCTATCTCGAGGGTCCTTGGTATCATACAGTATATAACCATTAATTTTAAAACTATTTCTTGAGGTCAAATGAGTTTCAGAAACCATCATGACATCAATTTGTTTACTTTTAAGAAAATATTCTAATTCATTTTTATGTTGGCGGATGCCGTTTGCGTTCCAAAAACAAATTTTTAAACAGTTCATGGCTTGTTAAGTACAGCTTGCAATAACATCGATTGCATTCTAAGAATTTCTTGCATCATATTACAATTGCAATTGAGCGGTAATTTTCAGGGTTATTAAGTAGCCATTCCCTTTTTAGGAATTGGCGTTACATTAGCAACTTTCCAGCAGCCTGGAAATTTCGCTGCATGGTTTAAAGTACTGAAAAGATTTGTTAAGGGACGAGCAAGGGTCGAAGAGCACTGATCCAAGACCAGTGCAGGTATACCATCCGGCCAAGGTGACTTGTTTATGTCGAGATCCGCAAGAACCCTTTTAACAGCTCGAGCTCGAAAAAATATTCTAGGCATAGTTACGGATACTTTTTGAGTTCGGGTAGTGTTTGGCTGCTAGTTGGTAGATGAGAATTATTAGCAAATAATTCGGCAAAACAATTAGCCTTATCAACCGGGTCCGGGAATGACCAGAAACTTTTACTACCCCGGGGAGCAGCAAGAACTTCAGTACGCAGACGTTGATCATGAAGAGTTTTTGCCCGTCTAAGTACTTAAGCACACGAAGACCTTCCCATTTTGCGTAGCAATTCACTATCAGCGTTTTTATTGCTACGCCAATTTCTGAATGATTACTCTCTGGATCTGCTTGCTAGTTTGCACGACTGATTAAACCAAGATTTAGATCGAGGATTATTCGAAGCTTTTTTAACTGGAATGAAAAATTTCATTCCTAGCATTATTACATTTTCAACCATTTTCGCCATGGCTTTGACGTCATTGTTCAGGAAACAAAGTTTCCAATTGAATATTGGCCTTCATAAGTTGGCCGTACAGTGTTGAAGCCAAGAAGGATTGTTATTAAATCGTAAGGAAACTCTGTGTTTTGTTGTTGTTTTTAAGAAAAGACTTACGTTATTTTGTATTTGCACCGAACACTGAGCCCCGCTAATGTTATCTGTCCAAAAATGCACCAAAAAGGTTTTGATGCGTACATAATAAGCAAACTATACATCGTTTACCTTGATTATACACTAACATTGACTGCAAAGTACATATTATGATGTTTTGTACTCAGCCTAAATAGAACAAACTGGTTGGTAAGATTGCCTTATCCGCTTAAAAGTCCAGGGGAAAATTACGCCATTCAATATTAAATATTGTAATATTTCTCCAGACCTTCCACTTTTTTGGCTATCATTTGTTTCGATCGATGCAGAATACTCTTTCTGGAATACGCTGAACTCCAAAGCAGGAGGCAAATCACGGCATTCGATATTGATCGAAATTTCCATTGAATTGTATTGTAAGTTCGATTGATATCGAATGCCGTAATTTGCCCCCAGGATTTCCGAAATTGGCTCAATTATGTAAGCAGTTTTTGCTCGCGAACATCTACCCAACAATGGTCAATACTTTGAATAAATTTATATTGTACCAAAGTCTCACAATAAACGTTCAAAATTTGTCAAAAAAAAAATCCAGCATTTATAAGTGACGCATCCAATAGAATTAATAAGAAGTTCAAAACATAATTAAATACTGTCTGTTCAACAATGTCGAATGTTACATTCGCGCAAAACATTTCTGTGAAAAAACTCATTTTTAAAAATATTTTCCATACAAAATTGAATATGAACATTTACGTTCGAACAAGGCGAATTCATGTAAAGGGTGGTGGCGATACTACAACAAGTAACACCACCAAAAACACAACGTTGTATTTTATTTGTTGCTTTCGTTGGGTCGATATGTCAAAACACTTGTGGCTTTTGACATTCCTCTCTCTAATTTAGAAAAAAAAAGAAGCATAGCTGTACTTTCATAGCAGCCTGAAAAATTAATTTGCCTAGCGTTCGGAGTTGTTGAACTGGCAGTTATTTTAAAATATTAAATTTCTGAAATAAAAATTTGGAGTTTCTGGCCATCTTAAATTTTATTAAATTGTTTTAAAAAAAACTATGTATGTGCTCGTACAAACATTTTGTTATTCCTAGAGTTTATTTACCCACCTCCATTATTTGATACAGCAGTGATATTTTTGGTGCCCTTTTGTTTGATGGCTTCAATCATTTTTTCTGGAATACCGCATAGGCCGAAACCGCCAAACAAGATTTTGGCACCATCTTGTAAGTCGTGAACAGCATCAGCGGCACTTGCATATATTTTACCATTGGCCGGTTTACCACTTGTGGAATAGCATGCGATTAGCTGAAAAATTAAACCATAATTACTTGAAAATAATACATACATACATATATATTTATTTTAGAAGCTTAAAGATCTATTTCCACAAAATAAAAAGGAAAGTAAATCAGTTTTGTTTGAAAATTAATTTCCAAAATTTAAGAAGCTACAAAAAGGAAGTTGCCGTACTCGCAAAGCATAGTAATTGGTATTACAGCAATATATTTTGGCCTTATTTTGTAATGCATATATTACGATTATCTGGCTGGTAGCATCTGAAAAAAATCAAATGAGATTCAAACCCTATACCGATTTTTCATATATTTTAATGGAAAATATTTAAATAATAGAAGAACAAAAATATTTTCAATGAATTAACAACTACACTGTAATTTGATAGTAATAAAATAAAATTTCTTTTGACGCATCCTTCTATATACTACATATATACAAATAAGTGGATACTGTCTGTAGATGGTTTATGTGAAGTTTGCTCGAAATCGGCTTAGTGGTTCCGGAGATATGACATTTAGATTTTCCTATATATTATTTCCATACAAATATCAACAAAATGCAATCCATTTTCCATATTATGATTTTTTATTGTCACTTAAAAAGTAACCAAGCCTTGTTTCGTAATGTCTTACGTGTGCAATGACATTCCGAATAGATCTTTATTTATATTTCACATCGCTAGAGGGCGTTAAATAGGTCAAAACGGGTGAAAGCTCCCCCTCCCTATATCTTCCTAACTAACCAACCAACCGGTTTTCTTAAAATTTGTCATGCATACACTTCAACATCTAAAGAAACTTTAAGATATACATTTTTTGGAAATTCCAACATATAGGTAAAATAGGGCAAACAGGGTAAAACTTACATTCAAGTCTTGAAGGAACAAAAAACTTTAATTTTAAATTTTGGGACCTTCTATACCTTCTTAATTAATTAACCGAATCTCTTGAAAAGTTTATGTACATATTTGTTTGACAAAGTTTTTTGTTTTTTTTTGAGGCAGTCGTAGATTTTTAAATATATCTGAGCCATTTGTGCACCGATATGGCTGAATTTTAAAAGCAACATATTCCCCACTATATACCATATAAATATATAACAACCTAGTCCCCATCATATCTGGGGTCTCAGAAAACCCATTTCAACATATTCACGGACCGATTATGTTAAAGGCCCTGAGCCTTTCTTAGGCGTCTCTTTCGGCCACATTTAGGGGACGACACAATCATGGTCCGAACGTGAATTCCTTCACACATTGACGTTCCTCTTCTGGGTTAAGACAGTCAAGCAGATTTGTGACCACTTCACGTAGCAAGGCAGGTATGCTACTTCTGTTTGAGGAGTCACTTAGGCTGCTTCTTGACCCATTTACGGGGCACTGAGACCTTAGAACCATGAGTTAATAATGGGTAATGTTAAAACCAAAGTATGCAGATTTTGTGTATCAAGCTAAAAGAAGATTATGTTGGGAAATCAAGAAAAATTTGTTGTGTTTTCTTTGTTCGGTCGACTAATCTGCGACCGCCCTCGTATATTTTTAAACATTCCTTCAAACCATTTATAGGAATTGATTGCTTTGTGCTTTTTTGCAAAGAATTAATTCATCTTTGAATAAGTTAACAACTGAATTAAAAATTAAATTAATAAATATTCCAAGCAACATGTATATTAATTCAGTTACCTTAATTTTATACTGTGACAAATTGTTAATTCAATTATACGATAAATATCGTGTTTACAAATTACTCTTAATTTTTTGCATATGTATTAGAGGCCTGCCAATGTTAAACTTTACAAAACAAGCCCGACATGTGTAATTTTTGAAAATGACATTTTTACAGAAAATGTTGAATTGTGCATGTCTCTAATATGAATGCGTTGTAGATCAAAATTTCAGGACTGAAAACTTTTTTAATTTTCAAACACCAATAAAACCTTTTAAACTTTTTAAAAATTATGAAATTATTTTGGAGCGCCGAGAAAAATAAAAAATCTTTTTTCCCCAGTTTTCCAGGGAAGTAAAAAAATCCGTAAAACAAACATTTTACGATAAAAACTTTGCGAATAGAAGTAAAGTTGTAATTATCCTCGTATTGTAATTGTTTAAAAAACAAGTTTTTATTTTTAAGTAAAACAAATTGAATTTTAATAAATATTCAAATGCATACTCATGTTAGTTTTAAATTTGCAAAACAAGAAAAATATGATGTTTTTTATACCTTTTGAATGAAACTTTTACTTTAATTCAATCAACACGTTATCTGTTTTAAATTATTAAAAAAAAAACTTGTTGTTATACACATTTAACTTAAACTAAAAGCTCTGTTCCACTTAAAGTATGATAAGAAACCACTCTTTTTCATCTGATTAAACATATTTTTCTCTTAAGACCAGGGCTGTCAGGTACTTTTTTCCTTGTCCACCAAAAATTTTAAAAAAAATTTAACTGTTTTATTTTGTAATGAGTTTAATTTTTTTCATGAATTAATTTGTTTTAATACAGACTTAGCCATAAACATTAAATTATAATTATATACATTTTAAAATTTGGCATTTATATATGAAATCCCGATCTGTCCCGGGATCCCGTGTTTTTGAATTAAAAATCCCAAATCCCGGGTTTCAAAAAAAAACTGGTCCCATTTGGTATCCCTAATGAGGGTTGTTAGGTTTTTTTCTTCAAAAATCGTCAAAATTTTTAACAAAATTCGTCAAAATCGTCACGAACATTTAAAAAAATCGTCAACGAATCGTCAAATATTTAAATTTTACAAGTTAGAGGCAATTGAAACGTTTTATTACGTCCAATTTTAGTTCCAAACTGTCTTCTCTTTGCACTCATTTTTCTACACAACTTCTTATTAAGAACTAACTTCTTACTTCCTAACACGCAACTATACTTAGAATGGGAATTCGTCTTTTTACACGCAAATAGAAAAATTTACATGTGATTATGACTTCATCGAAAAATGCAATCGTATGTAGAAATCGAAATCATTAAAACGCAAAGCGGATATAACCAATTTTTAAAAAGCGGACCAAATAGAACCGACTCAAATCGGGGATCTAGTGTATATTTTTTGCAGTATCGATGGCATTTATATATGTAATTGTAGAATTTGAATTACATACGCTTCTTATGAAAGCCACCTGGTTTGTGATGGGGGAAGAATTTTTTTTTTTTTAATTTCCAAACATTTTTGTATTTTAAATGATTTTGTTATTCGTGCTTAATTTCCAATTTTTATTATTTGATAAAAACACCGAAATTTATTGTTGATGCGATAAGCTATTCCTATGCGCATTTCATTGGTTCGAAAAATTGATTTTTACGTTTTGGACTATTCCCAATATAATTGTAAATATTTCTTGTTTTATTGATGCCAGCAAATCGTCATGACACTATCACTTTTAGTTAATAAATCGTCAATCGTCATTTTACTGTATTTTTTCAAAAAAAATCGTCAAAATGACGAAAAATCGTCACATCTAACAACCCTGTCCCTAATGGAAATAATGGTACAAGTTTTTTTTTACATTTTGGACCTTCTTCACAGACAGCGTTACCGTTCAAAATTTTCAAAAAGGGACACAAGAAAGGGATTTTTCAAAAAAAAAAGGGTCACAAAAAGGGGAATTCTGAGAAAAAAGGGGCAACTGTAAAAACAGGAAAATATTCAAAAAAAAATAGAAACAAACATACATATGTATTTATTAAATTATTTTCATCAAACACTTATGTGCTGTTTTCACAACACAAGTTACTGAACGTGTAGTAAAATTTTTATGAAAAGCACTCAGTTTTTTGAGTGAAAACAGCACATTAAACATATATCGTGAAAATGCATGTCTTGTTTGCAAGAAAACGTTTATATACTGCGACTTTAGGCGCATAACGGTAGCACTGTTCACAGAATACTAACAGAAGTGTAAAGTGGCGTGTGAAAAGGGCCCAAAACAGTTGCGAAGACTAGTCTTGTGCTTAATGCATTAAACACATTCACCACAGCAGAATACACGAACACACGACTACAAATGCTGCTGGGTGCAATTATAGCCGTGTAGTCAGCTACTGAATTATTTTGAAGACGACAGCTACAATTGAAAACTTATAAACAGCTGTTTTTTTACTATGTATTTATATTTCAGTGGTGCCACTATCCTTTTTTTTACTTTTATGTAATGAAAAAACATACATAATTCAAAACTATTACACAAACTTAATTTAAGCCAAAAAATATAAAAATACTTATTTATAATAAATTTTATAGCGTAAAAAAATTAATTTATTAAAAATCATTTAAAATATTAAAAATTTTTTTTTTTTTTTTGAACTAATAAGCAACAGCAGATTAAATAAAAAAATATGTATGTATATACTGTTTTTAAAATAAAATTTGTTTTCAGTCATTGCACGTCGTAAAAGTTTCTGATCACGTTGGGTACGTACGTAAATATATAAAAGCTATGCATCACTGCTGCATTAATGCAAAATGTTGTTGCTGATGCGAGGTTACCAGTTGCTGTTGTGATGCTGATACCTTTTTACTGCACAACAGCTGTGCAAAGTTTGAATTTTTGAACATGAGCTAAATTTCAAAAGTTTAATAGGCAAACATAACATAATAATAAAAATGTTATCGACAATAACGATGACAAATTCTATTTAACCAACAACTGCATTTACAAACGTTCCCCTTATCAATTACTTTATAGGTAAAAACTGGATCGAAGGGGAATTAGTATTATAAGAAACTACTTCGAAATATTTTTCACATGATGGATTAACCATTTCGATTTATTAGTCCGTTGAGAGCCAATTTCAAATATTAATATTTCTTGATAGATTTTTCAACAAAACTTAAAATTTTGTCAATATCAAATCAACCATAATAATTTTATGGAAGAACACTTCAAGCTTTAATATACCCTATTTTTAGTAACGCCATCATATAAAATTTTAAATTTATTAGGGGTTTAAAAATTATATCTTGAAAAATTACTCAATTTATTTATAAGTTTGAGTAAAAATATATATGTGGTAAAAATGTATGTACTTGTTACATATTTAATTATTGTAGTACAAATGTATGTACATAATTAATAAGTGTTCCGCAAGGCCGAAACACCGCAATACAGAAAAACTTTATTAAGCATATATCTAAGGGTTAAATAATTATTGTTATATCGACATAATCTTAAGATAAAGCCAATTTTGTAATAAAAGTCAGCCATGGAGTACGAATATAGATCCGAAATTGGCTCTTAATTGGTAAATCGGTATGCTTTGAACGCCATGTGAAAAACACTTTGAAGCATTTTCCAATGTGTCCCATATTGTTAAGATTCATTTTATAGCTAATTACATATAGATAAAGTATTTTTCAACTTTTTTTATAGAACTTCTTTCAAGGATACTAAAAAGTTATATAATTTTTTCAATTTCATATGTATTCTTTTCTGTTAACCAAAAAAAAAATTGTTAGCACTTACTCTTTAAATATTTGTTTATATGAGCAACACTTTTTCTGTTTTGTAGCGGACAAAAATAGAAATTAGTTTAATATGACTACAACGACAAAATAAGCACAGACAACAACCTGCAGCCATGTAGCCCTGTTGTCGTGAAAATAATCATTCCCATATACACACATGTATTCTATTTTTGACATATTGAAGTCGGTAGATTGCTGTCTCGAATGTGTTTATAGCATAATCGTTCATTTAGGTGACCGGTCATTATCGTTCAATTCAAAACAATGAACGAGTTCGTTCATTTCGTTCAATCGTTCATTTCAGCTAACTTGGTCTTTTGGGTCACTTGATCTTTTGTGTCAGTCGGTCTTTTGTGGTTTTCGTTCATTCATTCACAATTGATTGAATACGGCAATGTGTTAAACGAAACAAGTATAGCATACTTTTCTGATGTTACACTCAAAATATCATGTAGGTAAATTCAAAAGAATTTTAAGTTTGAATACCTGAAAATTTCATTATTAAACGGATAATTTCATTTAAAACAAAGGAATTGTACGGGTATTTTTTAATGTTAGTTTTAAAACGAAGACATTTTATAAAAATACCTACACCTAAATTATATAAAATATAAAATGTTTTTACGGAATGCATAGTTAATTTTTTATGGAAATGTATATAAAATAATTGAATATTCCTTTGTTTTTTACGAAATATGTAGTTAATTTTTTAATAGTTAATTTATATAAAATAACTGAAAATTCATTTGTTTTTACGGAACATGGGGTTGAATTTTTGAAAGTAAAAATAAAATGAGCTTTTTGTTAAAAATAATTGAAAAATAAGTATGAAGACCATTTTTAACTGAATTTTTATTTATTTTATATAACCATTTCAGTTAATTTTACTTACAGAATATTGTGAGTGCACCAAATCAGCGAAATATGTTTGTTTTTTATTTATGTGCACATGCATGTAGGCAAGGCGAATTAACTACAGGTGGTGTCGAAACGGCATCTGATTTTGACAGTTCGAGCTTATTTGTTTTGATTTGTTAGTGTTTTGCTAAGAATGGTTGACATTTCGAGCCGTAAACACTAACAATGCAATGCAAAAAACACTATGTTGTTTCTGTTGCTGTGGGATTGTTGTAGTTCCGACACCACCTGTAGTTAAATTCGCATTGCATGTACTTGGGTATGTAAATAATAAAATAATTTAAGGTAACTTTGCAGTTAAGTATTTCAGTTTTATTTTATGCATAAAAAATAACTGAACATTTTTGGAACAACATGTTGAAACAGTAAAAGAATTTGTTTGGTTATAAAATAACAAAATTTTCATTAATTTTTAACTTTACAGAAAATAATTTTAGTAAATTAAACTCAGTTACTGTAAAACTTTTTGAGTGTACCCAAATTCGCAGTTGTGTTTTTCGTTTACCAAACAACTGATTGAAAAGAAACAAAACTATTAAAGTGTTTATGTTATACGAATATACTATACTTGTTTCTTTTAACACATTACCAGTGGCAATTTGCCATATTGTTTTAAAATTTTCATAGTATAATCTGGGCTGCCATATGTAGTGATTTCTCGCTAAACGCGGCTATTTTAATACTTGTTTGGTATTCTTATTTTTAACAACATTTTTTGCGAGGTCTTATTCAAAGTAAGACGTTGTCATAAGTCCGAAGTTTTTCCATATATACCTATCTACAGCAAATGTTGAGCGCAATTTTTCAAAATATAAACAAAAATAATGTAAGAAAATAACTTAAAATTTAAAATGGATGTGGTATTTAAAGAACAAAAGACTTTAATTAATAAAAATAACAGCAATCCTAAAAAACAATGAACAAATAGCAGATGTAATTATTATTATTCATATGTGTTATTTTTTCAAAAGATATGATAACATGTATTTTATTTTTTGTTTTTATTTTATAAAAATTAGAAGTAAAAAACCTTCTTAAAACAAAATTACTTAAAAACTTTTACTGTCTGTTTTTAGAACTTATAAGCTTGAAAGCTTGTCGCGAGATTTAAGTTTAAAAATTTCAATAGTCACATCAACGCTTTAATAAATAAAGCTGTCGAATATTGAATTTGGTTATTTATTTAAAGGTTAGTCGCAGTTATATATATATTTTATTTAATTAAAGTAAAATGATTGGTGAATACAAAAAAGGTACAATAGTTTACAATAGTCTAATTAAAGCAGCAAAACGTTTTTTTGGTGGTTAGTATTAAAGAAATATTGGATATACATCATATATCTAAAACGCTATGCACATCACCGGCAAGGCAATTCTTACTGTTTTTTTAACAATGTATACGATTCAGTTTATTCAACATATCGTGTGAAGGTACAAAAGTGCTATTTATATTTATATAATTTATAAATCTTAGGCCCGTTTTCACAACTAACCGATGGCTTAAAGTAGACTTTAAACGGCCTTATAAAAAGTGTTCCATTACTAAAACTTTAAAGTGATCGCTCAAGTAAATTAAGGTTAATCCTATCTGGTAGGTAAAAGTGAAGTTGTAATATTGGAAGTTTGTACATTGAAGTGATTTGTTAATCACTTCAAACTGAGTACAATGTAGAATCAGCCAACATGAGCGGGTATAACCGACCACGATTTCTGCTTAATGTTGTTCCTTAAATAATTCATAAATTTTCGCAATTTCATTATTAATATGTTTAAAACAATCTTTAGAAAACTTGATAAAAGTATTTTTATTCATTTTTAATACTTTAAGGAAATATAAATTTGTTTGTTGGGTTTTTTTTTGATCATCTGTTATCTTATTTATCTCATATGTAATAACCAAGGACCGGATTTTTATGCAAATGCATATTTGTTGTCGTCAATCTGAGATCAACATTAACTTAATATCTTTTCGAATCAAGAAATTTTAAATAAAATGGCATCGATTCGTTAGTGCATATTTTTGCATATTAAGCTTTAAATGCATATTTTGGCATATATTGCTGACATTGCATATTTTTAGTGCATTTTTGGAAAAAAATGGGGAAAAAATATTTTGCAAAGCACATCGCGTTTTGTCGCATATAAGGAGAAGTATCCTATAACAACAAAGTGGTTGAAAGCAGTTATGTATTATGCTGAAAATTTTGAACAACTCAAGGATGTGATGGCACGATGGTACTGCAGTTATAAAAAATATACAAATACAAAATATAAAATTTCGGATAATTTGTATGTCTTCAAATTACGGATTTATCTCTGAGACTATTGTAAAATTAGAGAAATCAAATCCATTGAGAACGCAAATTAAATTAATTGATAATGTCATAAATAGAATGTATGCAGTTAAGGGAAACTTAAGTAAACAAATTCGTATCAAACTTGATAAAGTTTTTAGAAATAAGAGGGACACAAAACAATAACACAAACTGCTGGCATATTTATTTTAAATTTTTACGAAAACAGCGTAGTGGAAAATGAATGTACATATATGAACATTTTATATTAAGGTTCGTATATCTATCTAACAAGTGACTTAATTTACATTATTGTTTTACTTTACATTTTGTGTTTTACTATATTTTTACTTCTGCTTTTTTTGTGTACCTTATTTTCGTTAACGAGACTGAATTTTTAGGGGTTTTATGTTATTTTAATGATTTGTTTATGATTAAAAAATGTGTTGGGAACAATTTAAAGTGCATATTTTTTCAATTTAAAGCGCATATTTTTCTATTTTAAGTGTATGTTTTATGCGCATAAAACTCGATTATAACTGCATAAAAATCCGGTCCCTAGTAATAACATTTTGCTTAAACGCGTCTAAAAACCCAAGTGTGAACATAGCATTATCAAATAACCAACAAAATCGACATTTATTTTATAAGTGCCAAAAAAATCGCCTTGTCGCCAAATTGAATATTAGGTCGCAAAGAAACTTGACAGCCCTGACCATATTATGAAAATGTGTAAAGCAATGAGTAAATGAAATAAGTATATTTTACTGGCATCAGAAATAGACCACAATAGTATTGTTGTTTCTTTTCAACCAGTTATTCGGTAAACAAGTGACCGACTGACTAAAAAGCACAGAACAAGGCCCATCTATCAGGTCTGCTTACTTGTACAAAAACAAAAAACGATTCTTTTTAGTTGTCAACAATTTACTACCCCATATACAAAGCAAAAGGAAAAAACGTGTATGTGTGGCATACCATAAACGTAAACAAACGTATACATGCAAATTATGCTCTGTGCTAAAAAGACCCAAGTGAACGAAATTGACCGATGAAACTGAACGGCCGTTCATCGTTCATCTGACTGATCCAAGGTATATTTATAGCAGGTAGTCTCGGAAAGCCAGCTGTTTATTTTTTATTTGCTGGTTTTGCGATACGAACTGTCAAATGTTGTATAGCAAACAAGTAAACAAGTTTTTTCTCTTTATCTTTTGTCTTTTTTGTCTCTTATCAGCCCCTTTGCTTTTTGACAGTTTGTATCGCATAACAACAATAAAAAGCCCTGTTGTTTGTTTTATTGTACAATTGTTGTAATCTCGCGGCTACCTGCTATAAATATACCTTGGACTGATCCGTTCAATTGAACGAGTTCGTTCATGAACGACACAACTCTAGCGAAGACAGCTTTCGAAGAAAAACAATCAACACAAATTGCTTGATCAAAACAAAAATAACAAAACACAAACCACGTTAAACAAATGCATTTGTTCAACAAACGTTTGTTTTGTGCAGAAAAATGTATTTAGTAATATTGTTTTGTTTTATAATGTTATTTACTTACTTAAATCTTATTTACTCGTGTTGTGGTAAACTTTAAAGCTAATTTTTACAACAGTTTTGCAAATAAATCTCAACTTAATTAATTTGTGTTCATTGTATTGCGGCATAAAAGATGATGCAAAGAAGGGCAGCTTTCTTAGAAAGAGACAAAAAAAGTGACAGTTCTGTTAGTATTCTGTGCCGTCTTGGTACCGCAGTACTGCCGTGGCTTACTTGGTACCACAGAGCATACAGAGGTGTCACGAGACAGAAAATATTGTGTTCTTTTCTGTCTTTTTCTGCGAAAGTTGCACTTTTTGTTTTGATTACGCAATTCGTGTTGATAGTAGCGGCCTGTTTTTACACATTGCCACTTTACTACCAAAAAACATTTTGTTTCTCTTTCTTCGAAAGCTGCCCTCGCAACTGATTTGGGCCTTTTTCACACGTCACTTTTTACAGTTCTGTGTATTCTGTGTTGGTACCAAGGCAGGGTTGATAAAGTTGGTACAATTGTACTTTTTTTGGTACAATTCGAAACTAAAAAGTACGCTGGTACTCCCGTGACTGATTTGGTACTATTTCAAAATTTTCATCCTACATATTTATAACTGATATAAAATGGCAACTCGTATTTACTGTCCAATGACTATAAGCGGAGTTTAGTGTTTGGTGCAAATAATCTTGCGAAAATGCAAAATGTCGTGGCTTTTTTATGAAATCATAGGGAAGCTCTACTTTTTTTTTTTGTTTGATTTACCAAAACAGCTGTGATATTTTGCATTTGTACTTTTGCAAGACCATTTGCACGAAACACTGAACTCCGCTATTGTAAATAGCAGCATATAAGCGTGCATTTTCTGATGGTATTGACAAATTTTTAAAAGATATAGGAAACCACTTCTGCAAAAGTTCTACATTGTAGAAGAGACGAATTCCTCTCAATTCAAGATTATTTTGGAACGAACTCATAATATTTCCAAGTATTTGTCAACAAGATGGTTGTAACGTCAAGAAGTAATCAACAGAATTTTGGAACAGTGGGAGACCACTCCATTATTATTTTACTCGGAACAATTTTGAAGGAGATATTACAAGCGCTAAATTAAATTTTCTTTTTGTTGTATTAAATTTTTGTTTTTAAAAATATAATAAAAAATAATTTATAAAATGCTGATTTAGTACAATTGGGGCCGAAAAAGTACGATTTTTAAAGTTCGTTGGTACGAATTTGGTTTTCTTAATTATCATCCCTGTACCAAGGTACTTTAACACAAGGTATACCCATTTGGGAGTGTACACCAGAGAATGACAACAAGTACCATAAGAAAAATATACAGAGGTATTTACCCACGCTTTTCGTTATTAGCTGCGTTCGAGAACACAAAAGTTTTTACTATTTTTTACTGAACTTTACTGCATTTTACTAAATTTCGTTCGCGTACACAAATTTTAGTAAATGAGAACACAAATTAAGAGCGAAAAGTGACAGTTCTTGTCCGAGTATTTACAAATTTTTACTGCAGAAATTTTTGCAGTAAAATTTAGTAAAACAAGAAAACATATGTTTCAAAAGGTAAACAAACAAAAGTTACAAACAAAATGCATACAAATTGTGAAAAAATTGTTAAATAAAAGAAAAGTTGAAACAAAATTAAACAAAAACAAAAAGTGAATAAATATTAATTAATTGTACTTGTTTGTGAAGCATTTATTTGGCTAAATACCTACATTTGAAACTTTTTTTGTTATGTTACTTTTTTAGAGTTGTAAAAGTGTGAAGTACGTGGGTACTTAAGTAATCAATAGCAAAAATTTATACATGTTCTTATGAATAAATTAACCCGCCACAAATTAGTAACATCAAATAAAATAAAAAACAAACAAATATAAAAGATTATATGAAATAATTTGTTTGTATTTTCCAAAAATGTTCGTGTTATAAAAAGTATTTAATCGATTACCTATAAGAAAACGAGTTAAGTAGTCAAAAGTGTAAAAAATGTTCAACACTTCAATTATTTGCCATCAGCTGTTGCCTTTATTTTTAAAATTTTTACAAATTTTGCGTTCGCGTACTTTTTTGGACAACAGCTTTTTGTGAGAGATAATTTTACAATTTTCTCATTTACTGCATTTTACTGTAAAAGTACTCAAACGCACCTATTGTGTATGTACATATTTATAACACAAATAATAACAACAGCTATATATGTTTGCCCTGCAAATTATAATAGGACCAGTCCAAACACGCGTGTAAAGAGTAGCCCACAAGGGACTAGGACTAGTCCAAAAGTAACCCAAACGTATGGAAAAAACATGGTCTATTTAACATTACGATGTCCTAGGGCAGGACCATATAACCCATCTTTGAACTACAAAGGAGTAGTTTTAAAACTACTCCATTGTGTACACAAGAGGATTAGTTGCTAACAAACATATGGGCCAACGAGGTTACCTTGTGTAAATTTACCTTGATTGGTACAATATAAAAATCTCAACGTTTTGTTATATGATAACAATAATTTTATTTAACTGACTGTCCAACAATTTGGAACGTTAACGTTCGCATGGAAAGTTTCTATAAAAAACACTCAGTTTGAAAAATATATTCCATATAAAATTCTCTACGAACGTGAACTACTTGTGAATTTTGAACAGTGTTACCGTTCAAAATTTTCAAAAAGGGGCACAAAAAGGGGATTTTCAAAAAAAAAGTGTCACAAAAAGGGGAATTCTGAGAAAAAAAGGGGCAACTTTAAAAACAGGAAAATTTAAAAAAAAACGTATGTATTTATTAAATTATTTTCATCGAAAACTAAACTTCATATTTATAAAAAAATACATTATAGGTATATAATACAAATTGTTTGGGAAAAACACACACATATATATATATACATATATACATATATCGTGAAAATACATGTCTTGTTTGCAAGTAAACGATAATGAACTGTTGCATAAAATTTTTATTTCAATTATTTATACAAAAACAGTTACTAATTACTTGTAAATAAAACGAGCTTGAAATAGTGTAATAACAATACTTACAAAAACAAAAAATAGTTCATAATATGATTTGATACAAAAAAACTTTACATTTAAATAGATAGAGATATGTATATATGTAAGTATATGTACAAAATATTTGGCACTTGGATTATTTTACTTTTTTACCAAAAAAATTAAGTTACTAAAAAACCTCGAGGAAAAAGCATATAAAAGTATTGATAGGAAGATAGGAAGATAGTTAATATCAGGTACAGATCCATTTTTTTATAAATTGCAGTGTTATGTTGTTTCTTCAACTATTAAATATCTATTTTTTTGAAAACGTAAGTCTATATTTATTAATCAATTCATCACTTGGAATCCAATCTTCCAAGTCATTTTGATACAAATTTAAAGCGGATAACATAGACTGACAGGTATCTACTTTCAGTCTATTTGTCACTTTATTTTTTAAATATGCTAACTTAGAAAAAATCCGCTCAGCGGATGCACTACTATGTGGTAAACTAAAAACATACGAAGCAAATTTATACAAGTTTGGATATAAATTGTCACCCAAACAGTTTTTTAATTGCCAATTTCGTACCAAAATGTTTCAGGCTTAGATATTTTAAAAATTGTTTCATAGCTTTTATTGTTTGATCTGGTTTCTAAAAGTTTGAACTCTTTTACAAAATCATCTGGGTTAGAAATTATATCAATAAAAACGGTAACAATTTCAAAGTAATTTATGTCTTCAGCTGACTTAATAAATACTGGATCTAAAACCTTTAATGAACTCAGCCTCTTATCGCTAATATTAATTCTTGATAAAATTTCTTTGCACAGCTTTTGGTAAAAAAAGTAAAATGTTGTTTTTAATTTCTACAATATCACCACTTAAAATGTTGTTAGTACATATTTCTAGCTCGGTTTCGTGGCCGATATATATATTAAGAGTTTCTTTGATATGCAGAACATCAACAAAATCAATTTGTTCTATATTTGTTTGCATAACATACTCTTTTTTTAAAAAATTTTTAAAAATTTCTAATACAATATATTTCGTGGATGAAACTAAATATATAATTTGTGATGATTCGTTTTGAAAATTAAGGTTTAATTTATTCATAATATTTAATACATATACTAGAAATTTGAGGTAAATTTTATTGTTAATAGATAGCCCTTCTTGAATTATTTTAATTTTTTCCAAATTAGATGCTTTTTTCTCTTCAAATTGAGCTCGGATTCATTGATTGACAGTATAAAAAAAATTTGGTTCAAAAAGGGGCAAAAGGGGCACAAAAAACTACAAAATGATACAAAAGGGGATTTAAAACAAAGGGGTCAAAAAAGTGGCACGGCAGTCAAAAAGGGGCAAAAATGCGACTTTAGTCGCATAACGGTAACACTGATTTTGAAACACATTTTTGTTAAGTTCTGTGGCCGTATTCTGTAATTCGCTAAAGCTAAATCTCTATCGCTAAAAATCTAAAAGGTTGATTTAGCGATTTTTGGTTACGAATGCAATACTTTCTGTAACTTGCATTGCTAAATTTGGCATTGCCATAAAATTTTAATTCACCGCAATTTTAGCTTTTAATTGCATCGCAAAAATTTTTCAATTTTGTATTCTCTAAGGCAAGGCGAATTCATAAGAGGTAAGTACAACTACAAAAAGCCCCATGTATTTTGTTTTTGCAATTTAAGCTATGTTCACATTATGTGTATTTGTCATATGGAATGTCACTTTTCTACCCACATGTGTTTTCATGTGTATGTCAAAATTTGAGTTTTACATAAGTTTTGTAATTTACATGTTCACATAATGGTATGTAACGTACATTTGACATAACCTATCAAAAATAAAAAAAAACATTTTTAACAATTAATTAGTGTATTTTTATCTGTTTTATTATTTATTTACTATTTTAATATGTATGTATTACAATTTCAATTAATTTTTGCCGCCACAAACAATTTTGTTAATAAAAAACAGCTGATGTCAGATGCTTTGTCACTTGAAAATAGAACACGTTCTAAATCAAAATTGTCATGTGTACTGTACACAGAGAAATAACACATGATAGAGTTTGAAGGGGTTCAGACGATATGTACATATTTAACATGTGAAAAAGTGACAATCCACATGACAAATACACATAATGTGAACACAGCTTTAATTGATAGCTGTCAAAAATTTTTTATTGCAAATTAAAATTATCACTTTTTTATAAAAGAAATTATTAAATTCCCTTAAATCATTTGTAGCTTTGAAATTTTTTTATTATAAAAATAATATTTTAAGCACTCTTCAATCAACTACTTCTCAAAACAAAATTATATTTTGACGTTTCTCAGTTTTTTTTTAATTCGCCGTGGAGACAGATGATGAACGGCTGATGAGATGAGTTTACCAGTTTGAATTCGCCTTGCTCTAAGGCATTTTAGCGATCGAGATTTAGCTTTAGCTAAGCGAATTACAGAATACGGCTGCTGGGCCGTTTCTCAAAACTACATGTTACAAATCTACAAGTAAATTTTTTTACTTGTAGATTTGTAAATTGTAGTTTTGAGAAACAGGGCCTGTTCTTAATAAACATAAAAAAGGTACCGTCATGGTCTAAAAAGTACACATTGTTTTTATAGCTGGTACAAACACATAAAAGCCATTTTCCATCTCTGGTTTATCTTAAAGAACATGTTTTACATAGTATGTATTCCAAAGTTAAAAACAAAACGTTTATTCATAAAATAGCGTATTCATAAAATAGCTTATTTTTTGTTGGCCACTTCCATAAAAAATAACATAAAATATAATAGATTGTAAGGTTAGATTGTAGCTATGTATGAACATATTTTCACTGCAAATGTTTCATGACAAATAATTAATTAACAAAAATTATTTAAATTTTTAATTTAACCTATTTAACCTAAGGCATAGTTATGTACATATATATTTCTAACTTATTAATCACATGCAACGAATAAATATTTTTCGCAATAATTTTTACCTTAAATGTTGCGCTTTTGTTGTAGAGACAATTGTTTAAAAATACACGTTTTGCTTGTTGCACAAACATATTTCTTATTTTCTTATTAATAAACAAAAAAAAAACTTTTCTTTTATAGGTATTCCACGTTTAGTAAATTATTATGATTTAAGTTTTTAGTTACTTTAACTTAATCTAAAACACTACACACAAAATATGATCTTCACACTAAATATGTCTCTTAAGAACTGAGCTAATTTGACGTTAGAAAATTATGGAAATATTTAATTAATTAATGAGAGAAAAAAAGCTATAATTTAAAACAGTGATGGAAAACTAAAATATTTAAATGGTAATGACCACCAAGCCAAAGAGTACTTTTTTCAACAAATTGGTACTTTTTTTAAATTTTTTTGCTCATATCAAAAGGGCCAAATACACTTGCCAAATGCTTGTCTAGCCGGCGAATTCAAAGTGTGCTTGACGTGATATTCGCCGGCATATCTAAATTTTATGATTTTTCGTCAAGGCGAATTCAAAAAGGTAAACTCATCTCGTCACCCGTTCATCAGCTGTTTCCACGGCGAATTAAAAAAAATGGTGAAACGTTAAAATATGATTTTGTTTTGAGAAGTAGTTGATTGAAAAGTGCGACAAATATTATTTTAATAATAAAAAAATTTCAAAACTGCGGATGATTGAAGTGAATTTAATAATTTCTTTTATAAAAAAAGTGATAATTGGCAATAAAAAAATTTTGACAGCTAACCATTAAAATGCAATATTAAAAATATTGATTCGAAATTTTTACTGAATATGTACTTTTCTTGCTATATTTAACCATTTAAAAGGTACTGCATTAAAAAAATTTTTTAAAGTCAAATAAGGACCAGTCTCATATACATTTAGCATTAAAGTTGAAGTAGGAGCCGGAGTTGGAATTTTAGCGGTTGGAGTCGGAGTTAGTACTTTTTGTTGACGACTCAATCAAAAAAAATCAAAGCCATTTATAACATATAATTTAACTTAACTTCAATATTTGTGCAAAAAGGGGGGAAATATATAAATACTGGAAGTTGTGTTTTAAGAATTTAATTTAGTATATAAAATTTCAAATGTATAGTCATAGTGTATTTCTAGATTTATTAGGCCTTATAGGCTTGTAATCAATTTGAATTTATTAAAATAAATAAAAAAAAATAAAATAAATTTCTAAAGAAGAGTACTAAACCGGACGTGGGGGAACCATGGTATTTTTGAAAGGAAAAAGTACTAAAAATCGTACCATAGTACTGAATTTTCCATCACTGATTAAAAAAGCCTTTTATAATTTATAAAAAAGCAAACAAATCGTGGATAAATAATACTGGTGACGTTGCTACGGTAACAAATGCCACAAAAAAGAAAATTTGTCTCAGCATACGTCAACAATTATTTTAAACAAAAAATTAAACCGTCTCGCTGAACGTGATTAAATAAATACAGTTTAGCCAATTTATATTTAATTATGGTCAATATCTTATTTATTCTTAATTAAAATTATCAAACACTTTAATAAAATACGCTAATCACAACACAAATCGATGGCTATTTGTAAACAAAAAAAAAACTTTGACATAAGATTGGACAAACAATGTCATCGTCATTTGGCACGGTAATGCCATCTCTTTATTTTATGATAAAACAAACAGTGTTACCACAACTATTTATTGAGAATAAGGCAAAATTTAAAAAAATAATCGACTTTATCGTTTCCACTATGTGCAAAACCACTTGTTTTGAGCAAAACGTGTCAAAGTGTTTCCATTATGTAAAACTGGTTTTGGTTTTCGAAAACAATTTGACATTGATGATATGTGTTCAAAAAAAATATTTTTCTTTAACATGAAATTTCCTTGTTTGTTTTTTAATACACAGATATACATAGGTATATGTACGTATATAAAAGCACAAAATTTACTACCTTTTTATGATATTATTTTTACGCTGCAAACAACTAAATCAAGTGAATAGTTGCATAAACCTATTTAATATAAGTCTTGATATATTGGTAAATTTGTCATATTTTCAATTGTCAATCACCAATAATGGATAACCAAGAGTTGTATTCATGATTTTCGACATGTTTCGGAACAAAACTAGTTTTTGTTTTTCGAATATGAAAAATATATGGGAAAACAAGTAACAAAACAGATGTAGTGTTTTGGTCGTGATTCGGCCATTTTTTACCCTATTTGACAGATTTATATACTGACTTCTTAAGGAAGAAATCTACCATTAACTTTTATAATAAAAGTTGGACTCAGATCTATAGTTTCCGTAAATATGTATTTTTAAAAATTTATATTTTGGTCAAAACTTTTTTGTATTTGAACCGAAGTTTTCAGAAAATATGCTCTGTTATAATACGTATCCATAGGTACTATTACAGCGCTTAAAATTTACTTTTAATAAAAAAAGATTAAATATTCGACAAAAACTCGTTTAAATACCACAAAAAACATTTTTTCGAAAAAAAAAAATATATTAAAATATATGATATATTTTAAAAATATGATATGGGAGACATTTTTTTTACATACCTATTAAGAAAATCATTTTTTTTTTTTAAACTGCCATTGTTTTTAGCATACAATTTCACCTTGGAAAGGTAATACTATTAAATCAGCCGATATTTTTTATTTCCTACGAAAAAAAAATCCTAAATAATAAAAATTGAGAAAAAGTAAAAATTGAAATTTGGACACCTCGAAAATGATTTTTTTGATATGTCGTAGTACAATATTTTTCCTCATACCAAAATCTATCGAAAAATCGATGGCACAATATCGATTGCTAAGTCGATCCACTCTAATGATAAGTCTTTTAGATATACATACATACAGACCTTCGTTTACGGACTGTGAGCAATATATCACAAAAATGTTAAAAATAATTTTTTTAATTTTAAAAATTAAGTTGTTTTGTGGTCCCATGCAAATTCATTATTGGAAAGTTCGACTGTATATATATTTAAAAAAACAACTACATATTTCCTTTCGATAAAAATTATTTCTTGTAGAACATAGTAAATTATGGGGATTCTTTCTTTTATAGGGGGATATTTGGAGAAATTTATATTTAAATTGGGGAGAACGAAAAAAAGTACCTGGCAGCCATGATGGAGCAATCCAATTTGACGTTTAACGCAATATTCAGCGTTGTTTTGGCGATTTTGTGGTAGAGAAATTGCCTATTGACGATTTGACAATTTATGCCGTAAATTTAACGATTTTTAAATTAATTATGTATACACAAATGTTTTTTGTATTAATTTATATTTAAGAACAGCTTACTTTGTATATTTGGTAGGCGGAAATTTTCATGTGTTAGCAGTTCAACACGCTTTATTGTCTTTGGCTTTTATTTTGTCCGTTGGCTTTGTTTTTAACACTTGTACGCTTTGTATTCTGCTAATGGATTTTAACCATTTATAACAATCCCAAAAACAAAAAAAGGATGTTAAAGTATGTAAAAAATGTTCTTATGTTTTACAATTCGTAAATATTAACATACCTGTGGTTTTAACGCGTTTTATTTTATTTTTCATATTATTTTTATACAACATTTTTTCTATAAAAATTCCAAAAACAAACAAATTATGTTAAATTATCTAAAAAATAAATAAATTTATTAAGAGCTGATTTTCACTCTTCAAGTTTTAGCCCTCGAGTCTTTAATTTTTAGAAGATAGAGGAAAATAAATGGCATTCTCTTTCCCCTTCTTTCCTAAAAGCTCAAGACTTAACGGCTAAAATTTTAAGAGTGTGAAGCAGCACGTAAAAAAAATTCGGTGTGTAGACAAGAATGAAAGATTAAAAGAAAATTAAAATAAATTAAGAAAAACTCGTAAAACTGCTCAGGGAAAGCAAACATGTTTGTTTGTTTGGCCCTGACAAAGAAGTTTATAGAGAAACTTGACTTCCATGACAACAACCTTTTAAAAGTCATTTTTAAATCCGAGAAATATGTATTTTGATTAGTCTAGCTCCAACTACTTATCCCCCATTGGTATCATAGGGCTATACCTGGAATCCAGCAGCATATCCCAGTTCATGCCTGAATTTTACACAAAGTCTACACCGGGCTCACATAGAGGTTAAATGATTTACAAATCTGGGATATTATTTATTATAAATTATTTTATACAATTCGATTTAACCGACTAATCTGTGATTACTTGAGTGTACTTTTTTGTAATACACCGTTTTATGGTGTGGTTTTATTAATGTTAAGTGTTTTCAAGTTTTAAGTTTATTTATTTTAACAGAATCTCTCTGTCTGATAATGTTAACGTCGCGAAAAAACGTTATTTTATACATCCTAACGAAGTGTTCAATAATGCATCTTCTTTCTCAGTTTAGCATTTAGCTTTTCCACTTACATTGTATATTAGAGCAAAACAATCATAGTTCTAAGATAATTTTATATATTTTTATTTGTTGTTTTTGTATCTTAAAGGTAGAAGTACATAACACGCGTTAATTCGTCGACGTTTGTCGTGCGTTTAAAAATTTTAGCAAATGAAAAATTGCAAGTTACACAACGCGCGTTACAAAAGCCGTTCCTGTCAGCTGTTTTTTAATTTGTTTACTCATTTGTGCATTGAAAACGGAATCGAAAGTATATCAAGATATTTTTATTTAATTGAATTTATTCTTGTTCTATAAATATTGTATGTTTTTGAAGCTCTTCAAAAGGTTTTTCATAAACGATTTGCAAATTTGTTAAATTTTTCTATTTATTGGCAGCTGATTACTTGCCAAAAATAAACAACGCGTTAAAAAGTTCAAAGTTAACCAACTTTCTGGCGCTAACACGTCAAAATATTTCGCATGTAGCTTGTTCTATTAAAATACACTAGCTTAACTTTTCTGACAAAAGTCTACAGAGGGCGCGCGCACAAACGCGTTTTATGTACTTTTACCTTAACATATGTTCTTAAAAGACTTAATAAAGATTTACTTTACTTCTTTGTTTGCTTTTCGTGCGTTTTACGTAACGTCAATGAATTACATTGGTTTAAAAAATAAATGGTTGCTACATTTCTCTTGCTGTCATAGATCCAATCTCCAAACACTTAAAATACATTCGATATTTTTTATGAAACCACCAAAATATTCAATAAAAATAGTTTGTGTGGCAGAACAATGTTTGCATGGTCTTCTAGTACTTATATATTATTTATTCGTACTTTTTTTATTGTGATATTTAAAAATCTTATACATATATTATAAATGTTTCTTACACACCCAGCTCTGATTTATCAAGCACATACAACTCTGTCATTTGAACAGTTGTTTTTTGTTTACATCTTAATATTTTTTATTTTCATTTGCGGTTTTTATTATTGTTTTTCTACTTATTTGCCAGCATTTAGCACTATTTTCTTCACACATTATTATTTAGCATTTGTTACGGAAAGTTGATAAAGTCGCAAGAAAATATAAGAAAAATAAAATCCTAAAGTGATTTACCCAAATAATAAACCAAAAAGAACCTTTTGTTCAAACAATACAAAATTTCGTGAAATATAAAAACTAGTAAAAAATGTGCAAAAATTATAAACTTTCTCTAAAGATACCTAATTGAAAGACTTTAAAATACAAAAAAATTTCTTAAATATTTAAGATAAATCTTTGTTGAAATTATAAATAGTTGGATTATAAAATTTTAATTATTTGGTAAGTTTTTTTTCTTTGATGCAAAAACACTGTAAAAATTTGTTATGAATTTTCTGGTGAAAAATTAATTTAAAACGTAATATCACATTTTTTAAGTTTCTCGTAAAATTTTGAGCTTTATTTTTAAATTTTTTGTGTTTCTTTTTGCAAATAATTACGTTTAACATTTTTTTTCAATTTATAATTGAAGATAAGCTGCAGTGCTGTAGATTTATACTACATACATATGTATACAAAAAATTTATTCTTGTCCTCCTTCTTGAATATTTGTTTCTTATCATCATAATTATTTTCACAATCGGAACAAGTCCAGTTTACCGACGCAGCTCCAAATAAAAAAAAAAGTACATAGGGTGATAGAAAATTGAAAAATAAGAAGAAAAAATAAAATGGCAAAATTCTCGGAAACGCATAGTTTCCGAGTTATGGACCTCGGAAGTTTTCATATGAATTTGCGATTTCCCATTACATTTCTATACGTATATGGCCAATATTGGTATCATTTGAAAGCTTTTGAACATATCTTTCTGGATATGCAAAATTTTTTTAAAACTTTTTAACTCTTTAGCTCCTAATACAGTTTTTACAAAATTTTATATCAAAATGTTACGGAGGTGCACTAGGTAATAAAAATTTTATCAAAAAAATCCCAGCTTCGCTAAATAAAGCTTCTCCACATAGCCGGCCTTCGGCCGGGCGCAAGGATTTTCTCCTCTATGGTATAATAAACACCGGCTTCGCTAAATAAAGCTTCTCCACATAGCCGGCCTTCGGCCGGGCGCAAGGATTTTCTCCTCTATGGTATAACAAACACCGGCTTCGCTAAATAAAGCTTCTTCGCATAGCCGGCCTTCGGCCGGATGAACAGATTTTCTCCTCTATGGTATAACAAACACCGGCTTCGCTTACTAATGCTTTTCTGCATAGTGAATTAAAAAACAAATTTAAAACATAAATACATATATTGGTTTTTATGCTTACTAAAAAATTTTGTTTTTTCGTAAATTCATCGCCGCTCCTTAATGGATTAAGAATTTTTAAATAAAATGTTTATATCCAGAAAGATCTATTCAAAAGCTTTCAAATGATACCAATATTGACCATATATGTTCAGAAATGTAATGGGAAATCGCAAATTCATATGAAAACTTCCGAGGTCCATAACTCGGAAACTATGCGTTTCCGAGAATTTTGCCATTTTATTTTTTCTTCTTATTTTTCAATTTTCTATCACCCTATGTACTTTTTTTTTTATTTGGAGCTGCGTCGGTAAACTGTACTTAAGCCTCACAATCAACCAGTAAGTCAACCATCCAATGAAGCAACCAACATACTGACCAACCAACCACTTTCTTCACTCTACTGTTTTTTTTTTTTTTAGTACAAAGTCAAGTGTTAGTTATGTTGGAATTGGAAACAAGCTGCTTGCATCTTTTTAACCATGCACTTACTCAAGTCAAGACATCCATCCATATGATAATTATATTTTTATAGTAGCTGCTTTTTTTTCTTAAACGTATAAAAGTTTTTTTGTTAAGGTTGATTGGTTGTGCCTTAGTAGGGAATATTAAAGTAGGTATGTATGTATATTCAAGTTGTACATAAAACTGGACTCAAAACTTTAAAACTTGTGTAGTCTTTCTTATCACATTTAATTGCAAGCAAAGAACGACCTATGTATGTTGTTTTTGTTTAAATAACTCTCCTTGAAGTTTTTGCTCTTCAACTGAAACCATTGCTATTTTATGGTCAATGGCTTAATTTTTTTTTTTGCAGACTTAATATTTTTATTCTATACAAGTTGATTTCCTTGTTAAGTGAATACTTGATGTATTTCTTACTTCATTTTTGTTCTTTCTTTCCTTTTATACTGACATAATATTATTGATTTTGTTTAAAGAAAATTGATGTTGGTCAGTTTTATAAAGTGTTTACGGTATTTTTAAAAAAACGACCAATTTCAATATTGTGATTATTAGTTGAAGTATTATACAGCTTTTTTAGGTGTATAAAATTAAATGTTTAGAGGTGTTAAAAAGTTCGAGTACTTTTACAGTAAGTTGCAGTAAAAAAGTAATTACTGAGTAAACTGAAGAATTGCTCTCAAAAAAAGCTATTGCCCAAAAAAGTATGTGAACGGAAAATTTGTAAAAACCCGTAAAATATAGAAAACAGCCGGCAACAAATAAATGTGTTGAAAAATGTTTACACTTTTGTCTGCTTAACTCGTTTTCTTATCGTTGCTTTTAGGAAAATTTTAGGAAAATACAAACAAATTATTTTACCTACATATGTACATATGTATGTAGGTACCCTGTAGGAAGTCAAACACATTTATAAGTAACTTCAAACTGGTTTTTTTATAACCACATCTAGTTGATTAAGTGACTTTTTTCCTTGTCGACGACTCACTATTTTAACATAGACATGTCATAGGCAGTAGTCAATTGGCCATCTTTTCATGACTTTTAAACTGACTACTAACTACTTATTTTTCAACCAATTTGTAGTTAATTAATAGTATAGTCGGTTTACATATAATAAATTATTTAAAATTGATATAATTCTTGTCAAAAAAATATGTGTTCCTATGAACAAACATGCATATTTTTATATAGAAATTAATATTTAAGAACATTTTGCATCAAATTGCTTTAAATGATAATGTATAATAGTGCTGAAATAAATACGCTACATAATTTCTAGTACATAAAGAGATTTAAATCGTTTTAATTTTTAATTATTTTAAAAAATTTGTATATATTTGTTTCATTTGACTTCATGGCATGCTTGTTTTACTTATTTTGCTTTTATTTGTGTTTTACGTGTGCCTCTATGCAATATATTTGGTTGATATCTGCATGTGAATTAAATCAATTTGTAGTCATTTGAAAAATAGTTAACTTATAGTTAGTGTTTTCTGCAACTGACTATTTAATTTACTACAGGGTATAGGTATAACTTGAAAATTATTAAATTTTAATTTTGCGCAATTATTCTTACCCGCACACTCTGTTTTTTTTTTTAACTTAGTATCGAATAGGGAATGGTAAATCGATTTCGATTCCAATCGAAAATCGATTTTGTGGTATAAAAAATCGATTTTTTGAAACCGAATTATGCGATTTTATACTGAAATCGATTATTGGGCTTTTAAAATCGATTTTTTTATTTTTAACAAAATGTTTGCAATTTTCAATTTTAATCTTAATTAAATAGATAAAACTTATGTTGTTGTCCGTATATACGTTGTAGTTTTGCGTATTTATCTATTAGTACCCTTGTTATACTTCCAACTTTAATAAAATGGCTCTTGTTCTGCAGAAATTAAAGTCGTCAATGGACAGTGAACAAAACAGTCTTAAACTTATCGTACCGAACCAAACACTGAAAGTCAACTTCGTGAAAATCTACATATTATGGACACACAACAGCTGAATTAAGCCATGTCATTTCTGTGGAAATACGCTAATATTCAAACAGACCAGTGTGTGAACGAAATTTAAATCTAGTTATAAGAAGAGTGAACAAACAAAAAGTATGTAATTTATTCTATCAAATACGAAATTACAAGGAAATATCTCTGAATCTTTCTGACATCAATGACATGCAAATGTTTGTTTTCTAAAACTAACTTAATAGTAAGTTAGCAAAGAAACAGTCGCCACCGATCAGAAACTATTGTCATAATCCTTTGAAATATGTACTATCCATACATTCAGGCTTGTCACAGAAATCAATTCCAATCAAAAGTGATTTCGTTTTATGTGAAGCAAGATACAATATCACTTCCACTTTCGATCCGAATTAATTTATGTGACAGGCCTGATTGACTACACAAAAATAAAATTTTAATATGTGAAATGTACATGCACTTGTTCCTCTAAAGGCCATATAAAAATGTATATAGTAGTCATATCTACCCACTGTAAAAATCTCAGTAAAATTTCTGTAGTACTTTGCCAACAAATTTTTGTTGTATCCCCTTTGTGATATAAGGTATAAGTTTGCAAATTAATCTTAAACGATTTTGAAATCGATTTTAAGGTTCGATTAATCGATTTCAAAAACCAAAATAAAAATAGTCAATCGAAAAATCGAAAATCGATTTTGGAATCCATTTATATTAAACTCGATCATTTACTCCTTATCAAAAGTCATCATCTCAAATAAGGGTTTTTTTTTTAAAAGTTTATATTGAAATGTAATTTAAAAAAATGCTTACAAAATGTTTAAATATAATTTTAAATAGTTAATTAAAAAATGTTTATATGTAAGTAGTTTCTCGACAGAGTAATTGAGTGCTAGGATTGAGTGCAGGATGGTTTGTGGTTTACCTAACAAAGGGTTCGATAAGCTTGTAGCGCAGGTCGGATAATTACTGCTAGTTGTGTAGTACACGTAAATAAGGTTACTCTCCACTCATGCTGTGCTCTCAATACTAAGTATAAGAAATAACACTCAATCAGCATAAATAACACTCAATACCATGAGAAATAATACTCAATGGATTTCAACTTTAAATGAGATGATATCCTAGTGATCAATTCAATTTAAAAAAATTTGTATGTACCTGTCAAAAAAGAAGAAGTGTAAAATCGTGTTGACAAGTTCCACAGCAAACGCGTAGAGTAAATTTACGTATCGAAAGCAGGAAGTAGGATTACTTTCTTTTTCTGCATGCGTCTTAAAAAAAGCCAAAAAAGAAACACACACAGAGAACACGTAGTGTGGACCTCCAGTCTAATAATTAAAAGAATGCATTTATTATTCTGTTTGATGTTATGCTCTGCTTTTGAATATGTTATTGCTCTTAGCTGTTGTGAAAAAAAATCACAGAAAATTAAACCGTTTTTTTTTTTCAAAAAAAACTATAAAAAAGTATCGTCGTATCGACACAGTAAAATATCTTAGATACCGATGTATCGTCAAATCCAAAGTATCGCCGATATATCGTTATCGGCATTCGTAAAATCCCTAATTGAAATGATATCCTGCCTTCGGAAGTATGCATTCTAGAAGGTATGAATTTAATGTTGAAAGACCTTCCAAAACATTTAGTACACATTCGCTACTAATTCGCTAAAAGATGTTGTTCAGTTTTCTTTTTTTTTTTTAGTGACCTTCCTTACTCCCTTCTTTGGAAAGGAAATTAAGTTGTTATAAAATAAGTAAGTATGGAATACGGCGAGGAGGGCTTGAGTCTGATAAATAAGGCCTTCTGTAAGGCCTCTTTACTCATTATTTTTACCGCTGGAAAGAGAGTAATTTACACACACTATTTTAAAATTTAAATTGTATGAGATTACTTAAGAAATTTTTCTTGTACTTGTGCGGTTCTTTAGTATCAAGATACAATTTGGCTCAAATAACTTCTTTTATAGCAAAATCCTAACCTCACTCAAATTACAAAATATTGTGCAGTTAGGTCTATAATTAACTACAGGTCTTAGATAGGTTTTGCTTTATATCGCTTGTCTTTGTTTTATTTAAAATGTTGTCTTGTGGCTTAGCAGATATTTTTAAGTTTATCAAAAAGTCCCCGATAAACCAATTTTCCAATCGGTGCTAAACAGAATCAGCTTACTAAATTTAGCAGCTACACTTTTTTTAAAATAGTTTTTATCAATCTTATACGGTTTTCAGATTGAACTCTAAAGATAGAAGTACATAACACGCTTTAGTGCGCGCGCTCTATATAGACTTTTCTCAAAAAAAGTTCAGCTAGTGTTTTTCCATAGAACAAGTAACATGCAAAATATATTGACGCGTTTGCGCCAGAAAGTTGGTTAACTTTGAACTTTTTAACGCGTTGTGTATTTTTGACAAGTAATCAGCTGACAATTAAAAAGAATAATTTGTGAATCATGAAAGAAAAAGTTATTGGAGAGGTTTTTAAACATAAAATATATACATATAAATAGAACAAATTCAATTAAATAAAAAAATCTTGATATATTTTCATATCCGTTTTCAATGTGCAAATAAGTAACAAATAAAAAACAGCTGACAGGTTTGGCTTTTGTAACGCGCGTTGTGTAACTTGCAATTTTTCAAGCGCTAAAGTTTTTAAACGCACAACACATGTCGACGAATTAACGCGTGTTATGTACTTCTACCTTAACCGTAGACATTTTAATATATTAATAACAAATTTCCTTAAATGAAAATATCTTCACTTTTGTACGAGAATATTTGTATGTTAAAAGCATAATACACGTATGCAATAAATTACCAACAAAATTATATAAAATGTTCGTGTCAAATTCTTAAAATGATAAGAAATATTTTCGGATTAACAAAAAAATAAAATCTTTTTAAAAATTGTGAATGAAAAAATGAATCATGAATCATTTAAGGGAACATTAATTAAAATTAATGATTTATACATTTTACATTGAGAAAAATAAATGATTAACGCTTGCTAGATACTCTAATAAGGATCTTAGTTAGTTTATTATCTCAAATGCTTTTTGCGCATAGTAAATACATACATAGCATGGTTTAAATCTGCTTGACTATTATAAATGAGATGCCAACTATTCAATGGCAAAACGTGTCGGCCGAGCAGTAAAAAGAGCTAGAAAGTGCTAAATTTAAGATTTAAAATTTGTTATGTTTTAAATCCATTTTTATTAATTTTTGTACTTCAAACTCGTTTATATTAAAAAAATGTAATGAACATATTAATATTTAATAAAATTACTACTTAAAAATTGTATACAAATATTTCCATTACAATATGTATAATTTCAATAAATATAATTAAAAATATGAACAGTAGTTTTCAAGAAGTGTTAAATTCTTCTTCTGGCCATATGTATAAAAAGTACACAACTTTAAAACAATTTACACTAAAGTACAGAATAAACACATACATTTTTGGTTCTAATTATTTACAATTTAATGGTGTTTTCTTTTCTACAAAAAAATGTGACATTTTATCTAAAAAAAATTCAATTTGGTGTCTGTTTCTTAAAAATTTTGCTCCCGAAAAGCATGAGTTTTTTAGAATAAAACAAGCCACTCTTTTCGGGAGCAAAATGTTTAAGAAAAATACACCAAATTGCATTTTTTTTAAATAAAATGTCACAATTTTTTGAAGAAAAGAAACCACCATAATTGTAAAACGTTTTTTTTTTTGATTTTGATGTTATTTTTGATGTTATTAACATAAGGTTATGCTGAATTGTTCTGTTTTACTGTATTTAAAATAGGTATTTTTGGTTTGCCGATAATGCCGCTTTTTTTTAAATATGCCAATTTCTTACCAAAATAATCTGGCACCCTGGCCAGCCATCAGTGTTGCCACAACGAGGGGCGTGGCAAAATCCAATTTGGGCAGTTCCAGCGAAAAGTCTACATTTTGTAACGTAACGCCAGAAATAATTTAAATTATTTCTCAAAAAATTTGATATGTATAGTAGTGTGTCCCAAAAAAAATTTTTTTTTTCGATTTTTGTAGGAAGTATTTTTGTGATTTTTTTCAGATTTTTCGGAAGAGATTTAGAGGTCGCTTAAATCGAATTTAACCCAAAAATCGAGTTTTCTCGACTTTTTTTTTAATTTATCTAATAACTCGATCCATTAGCACGATAAGGCCCCTATTATGATTTACATTCGATAAACGATTTTCGCTGGCTATCGAACATCGACTATTAAATGTTAATTTGGTATAATGAGTTGTCATCACCGTCGAAAATTTCATTGTGCATCGAATTTTTCAACGAAAACAAATTTGCTTTCGACGATGCAAATAAATGTAAAAAACTTGTTGAAAATGTAACTCTGTAAATTTTTTTTTGTGTTTGTATACCAAATACCATATTCTTTATCAGTTTTGTTCATTTTATGCAAGTCCAACGTCGTAAACAGCAATTAGAAACGCTCATATTCCGTAAGGAACAAAATTCTTTTTTGACCAAATGATTTGCTGCAAAGTTCAGCATGTAAAAAAGTGGGATGAAACCCCACTGAAGCTAAATTATTTGAAAACAATCATAATTCCGCCGTGGTCACGTTTAACTTTAATTTTATTTTTTAAATTTGTAAACAAAAATGCTTTATTTTAAGTGACAGCTGATCGAAATGTACTACTGTGAATTAACAAAATCACAAAATTTTTATCGAATGCGCGCCATAATACCAAATGAAAATTCGTTCGATCAGCTAATTCGACTGCAGTCGAAAATCGAATTTAGTTCATAATAGGCACCTAAGTCAATTTTTTTAAAGAAAACTTCTCAAGCTTTACTTCTCTGTGCAGATATTATAAGGTTTCGTTATTTTTTTGCACATTTGGGTCCCCTTAATGACTTTTTTTTTGTAAATTTGAAAAATAATGCTTTTTAGCTTTTAAAATGTATATTGAAGTTAAAAAAAAATAATTGAATTTGCTCTTACTGTTCCAAAGTTATACCCCTTTTAAATTTTGTACGCATTTTGTGAAATTAAAAATACCAAAAAAAAAAAATTAAAAAATTAAAAATTTTTTTTTTAGCTTTAAATTATTTATTAGAGCTTTTACGATGAAGCTCTATGCCCTGCAATAAATTCTGAATGGCTCCTGGAGCCATTAATGTGGCACGCTGGATAATGAAAATTATATATTCATTAAAAATATGAGTTTTTTAAAACCAGCTGCAATCCTTCATAAACTCTACAAAAATTGACGACTTGCTTGAATTTAATTCATTTATTTTGAGAATATAATTAAAAAAGTGGTACCTATGCCAATGCCCTATATACGCTCCTCTCAATGATTTAAGGTTATTAAAGCAATTGGGTGACTACAAAACTTTTAACGAATCAATCGCACGCGCCACGTTAAAAACTTTTCTGCGGCATCAGTGGTACCTATCCGGTAGGTTGGCTGCCTTAGCGTGTTTTGATGAACGTATCGACACCAAAACTTTGCGTTAATGGTCCAAAATCTACACGCACCAAGTAACGGCAAAGAATTAGTAAAAGCTGAGTTATCAGAAAACATGCTTCAAAACAAACAAATTCAAGATTTTATATCCGAAACCAGCCTAGCCTTTTTTGAAGCCAGCAACATTTCTGTTGATTTTTTACAAATAGATCCGGGAAAATGGCATATAAACAAATATTTTAATGAAGCAAAGAACAAAGTTCAGCACGTCGTAAATGATGTCGCAGAACGCGGATTAGCCTTGGCTAATACTTACATTAACCTAACAACCTCTGAAACAGATTTTCAGAAATTATTGCAGGGCATAGAGCTCCATCGTAAAAGCTTTAATAAATAATTGAGGCGGGTGACACTGTGAAGTCTGATTTTTGATTTTCGGTCTGCGGGCGGAGGGGCGTGGCAAAATCAAATTTTCATATTGCACCACCAATGACATCTATATAATTTGGACGATTTTTTCTTTAAAATGATCGCCATGGTTCAACTTAGATTTATACGAAAAGAAAATTTTGCCCCGCCCACTTTTTTCGAATTACAAAAAACCAGAGAACGGCTCTTTACACCAAATAAAAAAAAAACAAAAAGCATTGTCTATGCGCTGGCCTTAAGATGAAGTAATAAATAAATATAATTTCCAATTTGCCTTAAATACATGCGTTTCTTTTTTGATTAAGCCCATATCTACACCATATGTAAGTAAATTTGTAAAAAAAACTTTATGATAGGTATTTTAAAGACCGTGAATGTCGTTAAATGCTCAATTTAAATCGTGTGGTAATACAACACTAATGTTTGCTTAGGGCCAGCAACGTGGACCGGGTCAGCTAGTATATCTATATAAGTCCAAAGTTTACTAAAAAAGGTTTTATACAATATGTCTTGCTTAATTCGCAGTCTTATTCAGTTTTGTAATGCAAGTCAAAATCCACTTCCGTTTTTTTAAGGTCAAGCCAGCGCATATTTTTGCTTATATCTGCAAATCCTTAGCATCGATTGCTGTAATTTTTTTCTGAATAAAGCGCTACTTCATTACTTTGTATATATAATAACCCTTTTTACAAATTTGAGATCTTCATTTAGTTTTTTTTACATATTGTGGCACAAGTATCTCGACACGTCAAAATGGAAATGCCCATATGTATACAAAAATGGTGTAAAAAATGTATAGTAATTCATAAAATGAGAACGGCTGGGCCGATTTCTGTAAAATTTTTTGTCAGTTGTTCGTATTTTCGAGGCAAAGGTTTTTACGGGAGAACATTTTGGAAAATTCCTTCGGAAAAGTCGGAAAATTGGAAAAAGCGTAAATCGAGTTTTTGTATGAAATCTTGTGTGAAATTAATCCTTAATGGCTTTCCAAATCAAACAATAGAAAGTTCTTAGTGTAAATCATGGAAAATTGCAGATAATGCGAAATGCGGAAAATCTCTCCGCAAAAGTCGAAAAATTGGAAAAATTGAAAATCCATTTTTTTGTACGAAATTTTGTGTTAAATTATTCCTTAATGGCTTTCAAAATGTTGTCCACCTATACAAAATACTGTGATATATTTTATAAATGATGTAAACTGACGAAAAAGATTATTATTTTAATAAAACTCAATCCCTGAAGATGTTGGAAAGAATACCAACGAAACGTCGGATTTTATTGATGATGAAATAAATAATCTTTTATTTACATTAAATTAATGACCTTGAAAGCCTGTATATAGAAAACTATAAAAACTATTTAAAGTAATCAAAAAAGGTCGATAAATACTTAAAATTAATGAAAAAATAGAAAGTTCTCAGCCAAAATCCGATAGATGGCTTTAAACGTTGACTTAGACTATGCGCAATCTGACAGGTGTCATTTTGGTATTTGAAATTGGGGCGTGGCGAAGTTCGCCGGGTCCGCTAGTGTTTCATAAAAATGGTTCAAAACAAAAAATCCATACTTTTTTTTATAGTTATTTATAACTAAAAAATAAACAAAGGAAAATATATCACGTTTACATTGAGATACATTTTTTTTATTTTTCCAGATATTTAAAGCTTCCACTTTTTGTTTATAATGATTGGAATAGGTTCAAAGTTTGATCCACCATTTCTATGTTCTGTCTTACAATTGTTTAAATTGCTCAATATTCTTTCCGCAGCAGAATTTCAAATAATTTATCTCCCAAGGAATTTTTATTTCATAAACCTTTTTCCAATAATATTCTGGCTCCAAATTACTATGAAGCTAAAATTTTTCAAAGTGTTAGAGTGCATGTTGTCGCAAAAATATTCTTGAAACTCCTTAAGTGTGCCGAGCATTACTTCTAATAAAGAGCATTTTATCAAAACAATATCTGGCTTTTCGCCTTTTAACAACTTAATATCTGAATTATACTGTCCAAACATAACATTAGGTGTATCTGGTGCAAATCCAACTAGATTTTCAAAAGGAATCCCTTTTTCTATAATTGTGCTTTTAAAAAGTTTAAACATTTCTTTTGCATTATTTCTTTAAAATAAAAAAAAGAATAATGTACCCGGGATGTTTCGTCGTTATAGGTTAATTACCTATACGCAATACCACAAACTTGTGCAATCAGCTATATATCAAACTCTGTTTGATATCGTTAGAGCAAAGCGTACAATCACACCACAAGCACATACACGGTCCATTGGCTGGCACAATCACTTGATTGCGCATGCATACTGTAGTCGTGTATGGGGCCATTAAGCAGGCCTGCCATATTTGCCGATTTATCGGCATTTTGCCCATTTTTTACCTCTAAATCAGCAAAGGGCAGATAGATAACATTGAATAAAAGAGAGTAAATTAGTCGAGTTACACTTAGAGAAAATTTGGTAAAGTTCTTCAAACTGTATGTAAACATGCAAAACACAATTCCTTTTTTGTAAAAGTAAAAAATATTATTATTATATAATTCATCAAGTTTTCATTAACGGTAACAAATATATATACATATGGTCACCTGAAATAGAAAAGGCCGGGAGTAAAAACTTCAAAAAATGTACTATGTATATGGAAATGGCGATATGAACCCAAAATGAACTAAGCCCCTAAATTTGGGGACGTCGTTCATTTATGGAAAAAACCCGAAAAGGCCAATATGAACTAAGCCCCCAAACAGGTGAACCAAGTCCCTAAACAGGAATGAATTATGGTATAACAAACACCGGCTTCGCTAACTAAAGCTTCTCTACATAGCCGGCTAAAAACAAGAAAAAGTGCTATATTCGGCTGTGCTGAATCTTAGACACCCTTCAGCATAGTACATATTGAAAAACTCATTGATTTCTAGCTATAGTATCGTATCGTATTCTATCAAAATCCTTATTTCGGGATCACGTTTGTATAGGCGCTAGGTAAAAAAATGAATAAATTTGGTTCATGTAAAAATTTTTAATAGTTTTAATACTCAAGAAATATCTCAGCCTAATTTGTTCCCCCTAGCCCATATGGCATATGCTAAGGTGACCATAAGTACTATTTATTAGAGGACAATCATATATTTTAACTGGCTGCCATCTATAAAATTTGTGTCCTCTTTTATCATCTTTTTTCATAATCTGTTATCTTTGTCCTCAATATTTTTAAAAGCATAATCAATTTTTGTTTTTATTTTTATAAACTAAAATAAATTTTATTTCACGTCGTTCACCGGTTTTTTTCTGTCAAATCGTATGGAAAATGTCGTGCCGTGCTTATTCTTTTCATACTCCTACAGAACTCTTATTTACTTGCAGTATACAGTTTTGAATAAGTTAGTGCAATGAATTTCTATTTTCGTTATTTGTAAAGTAATTTTACTTGTTTATAAGTAAATGTAAATTTTTATTATTAATACGATTTCCGTATGACGTGCTAAATTCCCAGTTTTTCATATTTGATAAATACATTGAAATTTATTGTTGAGGGAAAGCTAGCTTCTATGCGCGTTTCAGTGGTTGCTTAGGCCAGCTTTTCAGGAAACCTTTTCCAAAGATTTTAAAAATGCCAAAAATATTATATAAATAAAATCCTTAAGCGAATAAGAATTATAAACACTCAAAGTCTTACTTGTAACAATATCAAAGCTTAAACAAAACACCAACAATAAACAGTGACTTTATCTTTTCTTACATTCCCCTACAACTACATAAATATATAGTTGATTTGACACACTTCGACGAGGAATATCTTTCTCTACCACACGGCATCAAAATCTCAATTTACTTGAAAATTGGATTTAACAGGTTTTAATATTAAGCGATATGTTATTTTCTTTTATTTACTTAACGTCTATAAATATGGGAATGTTAATTTGTCAGTAAAATATGTAAAAAATCTTAAAATTTTTAACTTTTTTTCTTTTCGACCTTTATTTTTATTTTCAAAATCTGGTCGCCTTACCCATTCTTTGGTTAATTTTCACTATTAGTATTCTAGTAACAGTATGTTCACATTATCAGCCCAATTCAAAATAAAAATTGCCCGGGAGTTTTCTCCCATTTTTTCTATCAGCCCAATTATGAATAAAAATTCCACGGGAGTTTTCTTCCTTCTCCTATTTTTCCTATGTCAATTCAATTGTAAAAATGGAAAAAGGAAAAAAACTCCCGGGGAATCTGTATTCATAATTGGTCTGTATGTGTATGTGTCATGTGGACAGGCACTTTTTCACTTGTTAAATTTGTACATATCGTCTGAACCCCTTCAAAAAATATCATGTGTTCTTTCTCTGTGTACAGTACATATGACATTTGTGATTCAGAACGAGTTCTGTTTTTAAGTGACAAAAAAGTAATTGAAATTTTGATAAGGCATGCACCTTAGCACCTTTCTAAGAGTGGGCGAGTGGAAAATTATAAAACGATTTTCACGTAATTTAGTAGTTTTATTTCTTGTCTTGTAAAACTAAGTTTTCATTTAATAGCGTTTTTCTTTATGGATCTTCCAGAAATTTTGTATTGTGATAGTCATTAACAATGAATGTGTGCAAAATTTAATGATAATTGGTGCATCATGCCAACATTTAATGTTTGTTTTTTTTTTACCGGCAAAATATTTTTTTTGTAGAGGGGTTGTTCCGCATTTGGGTCCATAACTCTTTTCCTACTGAGCCGATTGAGCTGGATTTTAATCTCAAAGAATTTGCGACCAATTTTTTTTCTATTGAGTCGTTATAAAATTAGGGTTATTCCAAGCGGCAAACATGGCTAAATCGACTTGGAATTTCTTAAGGACCCAGAGTATATATACATATGTATATACTTTATGGAATCTTAAATTAATATTTTAAAAGATCCATTCGGAGTAACAAAACAGTTTAACATCTTCATCACTAGTGGTGAAGGGTTTAATAAAGTTTAAATTACAGATAACGTTTCCAATTAAAATTGTATTGAATACAAAGTTGCTACCTTTAAAATATTTTGTAGAATAATAATAAGCAACATTGTGTTAAATGACACTAATAAAAATTGTAAACGTTTGTTATCAATCCCAGCACTTGACTATTAAAACCAATCTTTATATAGTTATGTAAAATAAAATAATGTATTATAAAATATTATAAGTTGCTCAGTCAACAAACTATAATCTACAACTGTGTTCTATAATACTATGTATGAATTGTGATCACATCTGCTTAAAACAGTTTATTTTTATTTCTCGACCCGGCATTATTTGTTTATGTATGTTTAATCTTTAAGAAAAAGTAGTTTACATTTGTATTTTCTATTTAAAAAATGCAAGTAGTTTAATAGACAAACAGTTTTCTATTTTTCTTCGCTTTTGGCCAGTGGAGAGAGAGACTTTATTTAGGAACTATTTACATTTTTGGAATAGCTGTTTATAGGTGTTAAAGGTTTATCATTCTGTTTGTAGTTTCTACTATACTGGTCTTAGACCCTATAGTGTATATATATTCTGGGTCATTATGAGTAGCACGGACAATTTGACGATGTTCGCCTGCCGTCTGTTAGTTAAAATTGGGCCCAGATATAACGTCGTATAAAAATATTACATTAAATTTGAAGTCTTCTTAGTTTTAACTTTCGTAATAAATAAGCTAAGTAAAATACTGGTCAGATTTTATATTTAAAGCAGATCTTTCTTATCTCCAAAATCCAAAATTGCATATGTATTTTTTACCTGGCTTTTAAACGAGTGTACTGCCTAATTTAAGGTTGTGGAACGATTTTTATTTCTATGGTGAAGAGTATATTAGATTCGACAAAGCCGAATATAGCACTCTCTCTTGTTTTTAATATAACAACTCCTTTAATATTTATTTGCAAGCAGTGTAAGTATATTTAATTACATTTTTAAAATATATTTTCCAATTGATTAATTATTTTTTTATTGCTTAAATGCAATAATAAAATCATGAAAAAATATTATCATGCATCGTTGATTGTTTGAAAAGTTACAAAAAACAATAATTATTTTTTTATTATTTTACGAAGGCCAAAACAAAACTGATCTATTACAACCAACTATTACAATAACTAAATTTAAAACTTTATTAGGTACGATAGGTATACGGAACTTAATTAATATTGAACTTACTATTTCCAAAACTATCACTTGATTATATAAACAGTCATAACTTTGTACAAGTTAAAAGCTATACGGCCTTATTTATATTAAAACAACACAGGTTTATAAAAGGTATTTGAAACGGATTTTTTTTAGACTATTAATTACATGTTTCGAGCATTTAGTTTTTACGTCTTAGTGGATCGATTTGGCGAGGGACCAACGGCCGGTTCATATATTATCTTCCACGTGAGTTAATTTAATTTTGTAAGTTCAATATAAAAAATATCAGAAAATATCAATGGAAAAACAAAAAAGCATAAAAAAGTAACCTCTTATAGTTACTCATGCATTCAGGACATTGCATGTTTAATTTTATGTTTCTATGTCTAATATTTATAAAAATTAATCAAAGTACCAGATTTTGAACGAAAAAGTAAAAAAAGCTCCCCTTAAATATTCTTATTCACTCTTATATCTTTATAGGTCGAATATTAACAAAAATTAAAAATCTAACAGATGCAAAACGAAAAAGTACCAACATTTGTCATTTTAAAGGTTTTCATTCACTAAGGACCCTGCACCCATAATATTATGTTTCTAAGTTCAGTAATCAAATATAAAGTTCAGAAAATTCAAAAATGATCACATGCAGCACTTTTTCGTACCCGTATTTTCCTTATTTGATACTTTTTCTCCCCATTGAAGTGCGGTTGAAAAAGAAAGGAAGAAAGCGTTCTTTACTGGCTTGCCTGTGCCGATTTATACAGTCGAAATATTTGAAAACCGGTATTTGAAAAATGTCGAATAATCGACCACCCTATTTTTTTTTATTATTTGATAGAAAAATCTTTGGGTCATTAAAAAAAAGCGAATTTGTTATATATGTATGTGCCCTGCATATGTGTTAGTAGCAAATTAGATCGCTTATAACTCTAAAATATTGAACAGAGATTAATTAAATATATGTATATTGTGCACTTCTGTAAGTAAATACCTTTAAAATTGTGTATTTTATGCTCTAGTCGTCGGGCAAACAATGGAGGAAAGTGTTATTAACTGTCGTTTTCCAATTTATATACATATGTACATAGATTTGTAATATATAAACTGTGCCCTGCAGGAAAAGTCACTAGTGAATCTGTTCTGATTCAATATTGACACAGTCACTAGTAGTAGTGACTTATTATACCCGTGTCGACAACACTGGTGACTCGGAGACATTTGCACCTAGATTTCCTTCAGGGTGGCAAAAAAATATATGAACTTTTAACAAGGTTTCTTTCAAATGTGCTAAATTCCCATTTTATACTATTGAGAAACTGAAATTTATTATTGAAGGGATAAGCTATTCCTTGCGCATTTCACTGGTTGCTTAGGCCAGATCGTCAGGAAACTTCATCCAAAGATTTTAGAAAAGCTAAAGATATTATACAAATAAAACTGTTAAGCGAATAAGAATTACAAACCTCAGTTTTACTTGTAACAATATCAAAGCTTAAATAAACAAAAACAACAACAATAAACAGTGAGTTTATCTTTTCTTACAGTCCCCCTTTTGTTATGTTATTTTTTGCGCTATTTGAATAAAAAGACATACACAATTTCCTTTCATTAACTTACAAATTTTGTTTTAAATATAAGTACAGTCTAATAAAGATTGTGCTCTCTCTTGTTTACATGCTGGTAAAGCCAGAAATTACCCTCATCGCTGAAGATGATTTGACGATACAAATTTGGTTAAATTATCTGTTGAGTCTCAGACCATTCACCGAATACACAAAGCTATTGATGATCTGCTGTATTTAATTGTAGCACCAGTTGGGTCTTAAATGGATGTAGGCCAATTTCTTTCTTCAATATTTTCCAAGTAGTGGACAGGCAGAGACCGAGTTTCTGAGAACGGCGTCAGATCGATAAATTCCTCTGTCACACTCACTTCTACATCGGCGATGATTTCTTGTGTACGCACGGTTCGGGCTTGATTTGGATGAATATTATCCAGAAAAGTAAATGTGGCCATGAATCGATCCACAGTATTGCGTTTTAGCTTCTCAGATAGACGATTATGCGCACCGCAAACTTGACAAAGTGCTCCATAAGTTTGACGAACAGAGCGCTTATGTTTTAAATAAATTTCCACGATCTTTAAACTTTGTTCCGAATTTAGTCTTTGCATTATTATATTCCAAAGTATGTATGCTAGAAAAAGTAAAACACACTTCATTAGTATTACAGTTATCATTGAAAATCAAAAAATATTTTAAACCGTCCGTACGAAAAAAGAAAAAATATATATAAAAACAATTTCGAAATTTTGTTTTTGTTTTAAATGTAAGTTAAACGGACGAGTTTTGCGCTTGTGTTCTAAAAACCACACATCAAATTAATATCCCTCAAAGAACAAAATAATAAAGTTCTCAAATTAAGAAGTTTTTGAAGAAAAAAAAAACTAAAAAAAAGGTTTTTTGTACATTTGAAAATTTCAAACTAAAATTAAAATTTTGCAAAGAAAAATAATTAAAATTTTAATAAATACATAAAAATAAAGTTTTCTAAAAAAATGGGTCAGGAAAAACGATATACTAATATAGAATCCCACGTAGTTGAAAGTTTGTCAGCAAGGGCCACTGTCGGAGATCGTTACCAAAAGTCAAAAATAACGGTTGTACGATCTAGTAAAATAATGTTTGCTTTCAATAACTGAAATATTATTATTTATTAAAGTCCCGAATCGCTGACTAAACCTTCTCTGCCATCGGCCGGCCGCAATTGTCTCCTCTTCATTAAAAAGAAGAAAAAAAGGGCAAAAAAAACAAAATTAAAGTTAAGATATTTAATTGTACCAAGTAAGCCGCGGTAGCAGGGCTGCCAGTTTAGGGGGTTTGACCCCAAAATAGGGGGTTTCTTGTTGCTAAAAGGGACAGAAAATTTTATTTGGGGTTCGGGGTTTGCATTGGGGATATTAAAAAAAAAACCTTGGGATTTTTTGGGGAAATAAAAAATATGAGCTTAATTTTTCTATAAAAGACAACAAGTTTAATGCACACATAGTATGTGTCACATACACATTAGGGTGGCTATTTTTGCAACATCACTTGATATAAATGAGCAGCGGACAAAAAAAAGTTTCGTTTTTAAAGATAATCTGTCAATAATTCGATTATGTACAAAAAGTCCAAAATTTGCATTTTCCTGGATAACTTCATGTGTATAAGAGGTGTTCAAAAAAATTAAAGTGAACTCTAAAGCCAATGAATGGGCTTATTGGTTCCCTTGTATATAAAAACCTTTAATATGAAGTTTGGTGACGATTGGGTAAAGAAAAGTCGATTGAAATGTCAAATAGTATATACAAAGCACTTTTTTAAGTTTTTTGAAACCTTTTTAAATGTAAAAGTTTTTAGTCTAGATTATAAATAGTTCGAAATGAACATAAATATGTATATATGGTATACAATTATGTTTTTAAAAAAGAAATAAAAAAAATCGGTTTATTAACTAGTAATAGATGTTGCCCCAGACCACTAATGTGCCAATTATTACTTGACCTAGAAAAGCGAGCACACACCTTAAACAGTTTCTTTAAATGTAGAATGCAAGCAATTTTGCACTAAACGCAAGAACTTTCAAACCTGTATTTGTAGAGAAACAAATAAAGCAATTCTCAAATGGATAACTGCTGCACGTGGTATTGTAATCCAAATTAAATAAAATTAATTTTGTACAATAAACTTTCTTAAAAATTAAGTGATTTTGTGGTCCCATGCAAATTCATTATAGGAAAGTTCGACTGTATATAGATATTTAAAAAAAAAACAACTACATATTTCAATTCGATAAAAATGATCTCTTGTAGAACATTGTGCAGGTAAAACTCAAATAAATATTTAAATTATCCGTTAAAAATTGTGTATTTTTTACAGGGGCTAATTTTGGGGATTTTTTCTTTTATCGGGGGATATTTAGGGAAATTTATTTTTAAATTTGGGGAGAACGAAATAAAGTACCTGGCAGCCCTGCGCGGTAGTATCACGGTCTATAATGTACAAAAAAAAGTATAATTGTACCATGATATCCATCCGTGATCTACTTACTTATTTTCGATAATCATGTTCTTACGAATGCGTAATGTCAATTTCATGTCTTCTTATAACGATCACGTGCCAATGAAAAATAAAAAAATCAAAAATTAAATTAGGCCATGGTTTGGAAATGAAACTAAATTGTTAATAGAACAACGTGACCGTCTATACCACATGTGGAGAAGGTACAAGACACCTGATCTACAATGTGTGTATCGTTTGGCGAGGAAAATGGTTGTTTCAAGGATAAAACATGATAAATCTTTATATTATTATAGCAAATTTAATACAGCAGTTGATTGTAAAAGTATATAGAAATATATACGAGAGATTGGCATTAATGACTCAGTTGACCGTTGATGTTAACTTGTTTAGTGAAAATTTTACTAAAATTGCTTATCCGACTGTTCAGACTGGTTTTTATGAAGAATGTTTACCTTTTATTCCATGTAGTGAATTTAATTTTCAATGCCTAGCCGCATGTGATGTAGTTAACGCTTTAAATGCAATGAAATCTAATTCAATTGGATAAGATAATATTAACCCAAAATTTGTTAAAATTATTCTACCTTGGATAATTCGATATGTTACACATCTTTTTAATGCTATAATTATAACCTGTACATTTTCAACGCAGTGGAAACACGCTTAAATTGTTCCAGTACCAAACGCAGGAAATGAATATCGTCCTCCTCCTACCGATGTAATAGAGGAAATTCGTAGTAACCTAGATGAGAAAAAAATAACGTGTTTGGTATTATTGGACCACTCAAAGGCTTTTGATACAGTGCTCCATACAATATTGTCCAAATTATTTAAATTTTCCACGTTTGCTGTGAAACTGTTGTCTTCATACCTTTCAAGTAGATGCCAATCAGTTGCAAATGCCGAATCTTTATCGCGTTCTTTACAAGTAACAAGAGGAGTCCCACAGGGATCCATCCTTGAACCCCTGCTATACTCTTTATATGCGAACGATCGCCCTAACCAACTATCGTATTCTAGTATACAAATGTATGCTGATGACGTTCAGCTGTATCTAGGGATGCCAAATGGGACCAGGTTTTTTGAAACCCGGGATTCGGGATTTTTTTATTCAAAAAAACGGGATCCCGGGACGGATAGGGTAAAAGTATAAATTTAATAAAATAAACTTAAACAAATATGTGTCAAAAGACCTTTGGTAGAATCCCAAACTTGCATTGTGCGTGCGTAGTTCTATTATTATTTACTTAGAAAAAAGACCACACCGAACTTTTCTTCTGAGTTTATTTTCTGCACTTGCGACTTCTTTTTGTAACCAGTTAAAAATTAGATTCATTGCCAGTATGATTTAATATTAAATTTTATAAGTAATTTTTAGCAGAGTGACTCACGTTTATTTAAATTTACTAAATCCAAAATCTCAAGATTTTTACATAAAAAATCCCGGGATTCGAGACTTAAATTTTTAGAATAATCCCGGGATTTCGGTATTCGGGATTGGCATCCCTAGCTGTATCTCAATAGTCCTCAAGAGTCAGCTAATATGAAAATACAGGAATTAAATCATTATCTTGGGAAAATATTTACATGGGTATCGGCTAACGATTTGTGACTTAATCGTAACAAATCGAAATGCATATTACATAATATGTAAAAGAGCCTTTCATATAGATTTTGAGGTAAATTTATTTCTTGGTGATTCAAAAATCGATATTGTAGATTCGGCAAGAAACTTAGGAGTAATATTTAACAAAACTTTAACCTGGTCGAATCACATTACACAAGTTTGTGGTAAAGTATATGGCATGTTGCGAAGTTGATGGGCTACTCAGCACTTTACACCTCTGCAAGTAAGAATATTACTTGCCAATACATATCTTCTGCCGACACTTTTGTACTCATCTGAAATTTTTACTGGTTGTAACACAAATGATATGACAAAGCTGACCGTAACATACAACAATATCATTCGTTACGTTCTCTCTTTAAAAAGATTTGATCATATAACGCAGCACTCTTGTCGTTTATTCAATATGTCATTTTCAAACTATCTTCAATTCAAAAACTTAATAATACTTCACGTCTCTGGAATCAACTTCTAAATGATTTGCAAATCACTAGCAACGCTATAAGATTAAGAAAATTACTGAGGGAATATTTTTCGTAAATTTTTTTAATGTTTTAAATGTAAACTTTTTCAATTTTTTTATAGGTATATAAACCTTTACTTTATTTATTTTACTCTATTTCAAATTAAATATAATCTATGTAGTTCTTAGAAAATGTTTTCTTTATCAATATATAGTTTAACTTGTCTGATTCTAATACTGTAATGTATAAGATAATTACCGTATTCACAAAACCCATTGTATCGTTGTATCAATTGTAGGTTGTTGTTTTAAAATACATAGTTCACTATTGGTTTATTATACAACATACAATCGATACAACGATACAAGGGGTTTTGTAAATACGAAAATTGTGTCGTGTTGTATTAGAAAATCAAATTAATAAATAACGGGTCCGCCATCTAACGTTTTGTTTAAGCTAGCGCTTATTTCGTGAATGGTAACACTTAGCTCATGTCTGATTGGACAGATTATTAGTTTTATCCTTCCGCTGACCGAATATGGTTGTGTATACGCTTGAACAACGCTGGGAAATATGTGTTTTCGCTTCGCTAAGTGGGCCTGCGATCGACTTACAGAAGATTTTGCCAAAACAACCATCTTTTCAGATGAAGCTCATTTTGATCTTGGCGGATATGTAAACAAGCAAAATTGTCGCATTTGGGGCACATAAAACCCGCACGCATACATTGAAAAGCCGTTGCTCCCAAAACGAGTCACTGATTGGTGCGGATTTTGGTCCAGAGGCATAATTGCGCAATTTTTCTTCGAAAATGGACAAGGAGTGGCCGTTACAGTCAATGGCGATCGTTATCGGGCCATGTTGAACGAATTTTTGCTCGCAAAAATTGAAGAGGAGGATATTGGCAACATTTGGTTTCAACAGGACGGCGCTACGTGCCACACAGTCGAAGCTACACTCGATGTGTTGCGCCCTGTTTTTGAAGATCGCATTATCAGCCGCAGAGCTGATGTCGTTTGGCCACCTCGGAGCTGCGATTTGACACCGTTGGACTATTATTTGTGGGGTGCCGTCAAAGATAAGTGTTACGCCGACAAGCCAGAAGCAATTGACGCTTTAAAGGACAATATTCTTGAAGCCATTTGAATGAAATTATTTTCCATTATTAACCGGAAGGATTGTTCTTTCAAATAAAAAAAGAAATTTGAGAAAAAATTCAGTAGTTTTTTTTATAGCATTTTCAAAAAAAAAGTTATTTGGCGGACAAAAAAGTCCTTCTTGTATGTTTCTCGCATTTAAATTAAAAACAAAAAAAGTATGTGAATTATCTTGAAATAATTTCAGTAATAAGGTTTTAAATTCGACTGGCCTTTGAAATATGAATCATTTTTAAAATGAACGGTGCTTATTTTAGTTATACAATTTTAATTTAAATTTAGTTACATATACAATTTTAATTTAAAACTTACTGCACAGTGCAGTGCATACCAGTATTTAGTATACTGTTGAAAAAAAATTTTCCACATGTCTCGCATTGATCTATAACGATGATAGCATATCACAAATACTCTCTGTTAACCACTTGTTATAATTCTCTGGCTGTCATATTCCTATACTCAGTTATCTTAAAATAATGTATGCGAAAACTTACACTGCACTTTACTACTCACTAACTGTCATACAAAAAATAAAACAATTCTATTTAAAACATATCTTATTTGGCTTCCAATACATCAGTTTATTATAAACTCTACCCATTGAAACATCAGAATCCAGTTGCCGGCATAACCTTTTTATCATTGACGAAGAAAAACTTTTACTTACTTGCTATTTTTAAATACCATTACAATCTGCATAACGAAGTGCGAGCAGAATATCTGACAACAAGTTGTTTTACACATGTTTGTATCTTTTATTTTTAGTTGCATATGTATGTCGGTGGTGGTTATGAAGTGTATGCCTCTTTATTGCACTGCATTGCTGTTCAATATTACTAAGGGTGCTGCTGCTGCTAATGCTAGCTTCTGTTAGTGTTGATGCTGTGTTATCGTTGCTGTTATTTAATTTATTATTGTAGTTTATACTGCTAGTTGCCATGGACCCAACTGGTATTGGCAACAATCAGCAACAACAAGTTTATCATCATCATGCAGAAAACAATTTACTGTTCGATACTTTAAAAAACATTTGGCACAATTATTCACAGGCCTTCAACAATGTCGAAGTCAAGGTAATTACAAACTTGCATACATACATACATATACAGCAATCCCTGCATAGGCATACATATCTACATATAATTTATATACATTCATATATAAAATGTATGTATGTATTTATGGTCTTATAACATACACATTTTTATATAAAAGGAAGATTGTTGCTTGTGTTGTACCTATTTTGATTTTATTTCTATCAATAACAATTTAATTTTTAATAAATTTCCTTTACTTTTCTTACAGCAACATTGGTTACAATTGTTCTTATTTAACTTTCAATTTGTCTCTGAAGAACTAATGGAAGATGAGGAATTTAAAAGGTAAATCTGAAAAAATAAATACTATAAGGGACTTGATTATTATTTAAAAACTGGTACGTACATATGTACATTAGGGTGACAATGAAAAATCAACTTTGGATTTTTGATGATAAATGTGCAGATTCTTTTGCCACTTGGTCTAAAACTTACTTGCTGAAAATTTGAGCCAAATCGGATAACTCTATCCCGAGCACCTTTGAGGTCAAAGTTCAAATGATAAAAAAAAAATTTCCATACAAGCAAAAAATTTTTTTTTCGATTTTTTTTTTATTTTTTAATATTAGTTAGCTTTATTAGCTTATTAACAACAAAAAATTTCATTTCAATCGGACAAGATTTTCTGTTTCAAAAGTGACTCTGAAAAAAAATTTTCAGGCTTGTTAGGGGCTTACTCTAAAAAATTTTCAAATTTTTTTTTTTAGTTTTGACAAGCATACATTTAAGATATTTTGTCGCTCTATTATTAAGAGGTTTTTTTAAACATTTTTTGTGACGTCGTAATTTTGTTTTTTAATAGGGCCAAAAACTACATTTTTGCAGCTTTTGGCCCCAATTTAGAACAAAGCGATGTCGAAAAAAAATTTTTAAAAAAAATTTAAAAAACCTGGTATTAAGAGCAAAAAAAAAATCTTTAATGTGTGCTTATCAAAACTAAAAAAAAATTTTTTTTGAAAATTTTTAGAGTAAGCCCCTAACAAGCCTCAATTTTTTTTTCAGAGTCACTTTTAAAACTGAAAATCTAGTCCGATCGAAATGAAATTTTTTGTTGTTAATAAGCTAATAAAGCTAACTAATATTAAAAAATAAAAAATCGAAAAAAAATTTTTTGCTTGTATGGAATTTTTTTTTTATCATTTGAACTTTGACCTCAAAGGTGCACGGGATAGAGTTATCCGATTTGGCTCAAATTTTTGTTTAAAATTCTGGAAAAAAATGTTTCCCATATGTTTCATTGTCACCCTAATGTGCATATGTATTTCACAAGTACATTTTTTTACATACATATTTGCTTCTTCCAACAAATGTAGATATAAAACCAATTTTAGAATTTTGTTTTCAATATAATTTTTCTATGCGAACGTTGTTTGTTTAAAATCTTTAAATAGGCTGTATATTGTAAAATTAAATTTTTTTCGAAATTAGATTTTCTTATTTATAAATTTTATTTACGAAATATTAAAAGCAAAAAAAAACAAGTAAATGTGATATTGTGATACTGTACACTTTAAACTCTAATATTTAAAACTTTATTATACCCTTCACCACAGGTGGTGAATAGGGTATATATAAGTTTGTCATTCCGTTTGTAATTTCTATAATATTGATGTAATCCTTATGAGGAGTGAAGTTGATTTAACGATGTCCGTCTGTCCGTTGAAATGGATTTTCCGAAGACCCCATATATGATGGGGGCCAGGTTATTATACATTTATGTCACATATGGTCCGGAATTGTTTGCTATTAAAATTCAGCAAGATCGGTCCACAAATGGCTGAGATATGAGTAAAAAACCACGACTGCCTCATATTTTTTTCCTTCAAAGGTCCAATTAGACGTGACATTACCATACCAACATAGTTAATGTTTAATTTTACGCATACGCATACACATACACATTAATGCATGTACATGATATGCCGCTCAAATAAAGAAACAAACTCATAGACTCAATATATTTTAATTTAACGCTTCTTCAGTAAAAGCATTCGTAGCCGAGTTGTTAAGTTCTCTCCTAAGACTGATGATATTGCCAGTTCGAATCCCAAAAATAATTTTTTTTCATTTTTTTTTATTTTTTATGTTCGATTTTAAGATTATAAAACGAATTTCAAACATCAACTTTTGCATAAGAGGAAACGGGCTTAGGTACATGTATAAATTTTTTGTTTTTTTATATTCTCCGGCATGGCGAAATGGAAAGTTGGGGTGGCTCAATTAATATTTATTTATATCTAAAGAACGTTATTTATGTATATAACTTTTTGTTCTTATATCATCATGGTGAAGGGTATATAAGATTCGACATAGCCGAATATAGCACTCTTACTTGTTTTTTTAAAATGTTTTATTTGATTAAACATACTGTTTTTTTTATTTATAATACATACATAGAAATTTAATAAGTTCTGTAACATGGTTGTTATCAAGGCGAATTCATACAAGGTGGTCTTATTTTTTAAATGGATAACAACACTGTAAAATACTTTAACGTTGTTTCAAAATTATTCAACACCGTAGTAAACAAAATAGCTGTGTGTCAAAAATATATGCTGTCATTTTTCATTTTGTTTTTAGTTTTAATTTTAAATCGGTGTTTGTGGAATGCAATAATTTAAAAATGTGTGCTTAGAAAACCTTATTTGCAAGAAGTTTTGCTTTTTTTTAATTTAAAAAAGTGCAGATGAAGCATCTCATCTCATGGAATCTTTTTTTGACGAGCTAATTTTTTAATCGTAAAAGATTCCACGTACGGGTTTTACTTGCACAAGCTGATTCCTCTGTGAGATACTTCTACAACACACCGAAAGACGCTTATATTAGGCATTTGATATGTGTGTAAAGATTATCTCACGAGTCATTCAGAAAGCATGTCAATAATCGTATGAGACTCATGTTCATACAATTAATAAGAAACAAACCTTTGGATCAGTAATTCAACGCCACCGGTTAGAAAATCTTATTTAAAAGATCCTAACGTCGTTTTGTTTTATTGAAATTGTTTTGACAATAGAATTTGCATGTTTAGGAAGCTCAGTAATTGTTATATGACGAATACATGGAGTCGCTTAAGATTTATTCGATGATGGTTTGACGAAAGATGAACAAAGTGTAACATTGTAGTTTTTGTACTCTTGAAATAATTATTAAAGGATTGTCTTAGGACTTGCATGGTTACCATTCCAAGATTGCTCGCCAGATAATCATCAGAAGAATCTTTTAGGAGTTGTATATTAAATACAATCGCCTACCAAACAGCCTATGCTAGCTGGGATTCTAATCAGAATCACTTTCTGATCCGATATAACGATGTTCGTCAAGCTGGAAGTACTGCATTTCCTTTTTTAGGTTTTAGGTTTTACGTGCATGTGTGTGCTTCATTTTAATTTATAAAAACAAATCTTGAAAGAAATGTCAAAAAAAGTAACGGCATATCATTTTGACATATAGTTAGTTATCAGCTGTTTCTTACGTAGCAAGCCAAGGTCACCCTGTATGAATTCGCCTTGGTTGTTATGCACTAAATCATTATGAAAAACTTTTATTGTATCAACTAGTTGTATTTTATTTAGGAATGTTTTGAAAAATATAATATTCTAAAGGGCCACAATTTGTCTTCCAGCATGATCGAAACCTAACAGGCCATTCGTCCATAGCAGTACGTCCTAAGTTCATAGGAATATTATCCAATGTTAAAAAGGTCACGCTTTTAGATTTGAACAACATGATGGAGTATATGCCCAATTATCTTGACAAGCAGCAGATGTCGTTTCAAGAGTTGAATGGGGAGACTATCCCGCTTAAGTGATGGTATGGTGGTAGGTCGCATATGATGGGGTTACAAACTACATTTTTGCGAAAAAGAAGTAAAAACCTCTGCAGCGGTGTATTTTTAAATTTTATTTTAACTGATGATTGGCTTTCTGAAAGCCCAGATTTGAAACCGTTGTGCTGAAAATTGTTGTCGTTGTTAGAGAGCATGGTCTGGAATAAACGTCATCCAAATTTAAAATCTATAAAGCGTGCCCGAGCATTGGATAATTTTCCTACGGATGTAGTGCTTACTGCGATAGACTAATAGCCTGTTGGACTTCGGTCATTCTGGAAGGTAAATAAATGGTGGCCATTTTAAATAATAATATTTTTTACATTTTTAAATATGTTACAAATCAAATACGACTAGTAGTTAAAAAAAAACTTATAATGATTTTATCGCAAAAAACCGTATTGCAGAACTTACGAAGGTACTGGATATTTTCCTATTTCGCATTTTTGTAAAAATTAATAACGAAACTTGTACAACAAAAAACAAAAACATCTTGTCAAATATTTGACGAAAAAAACGTGACCAACAGGCAAACTTAAATATAATTTCCTTTAATTCCAATATTTATTTTGATTATAATAGCACATATTACAAAAAACTGTTTTTTGCTATGTCTAGAAGTATAAATACATAGTTTTATTTTGTGGTGCTAAGACTATGTTAAATCTCACTAACTATTAACAAAAGTAGTAGTTAGCTTATTTGGTAAAATGTTTAATTAGTGTGACCGTAGCTTAAGCGTCGAAAGAAACTACATCTTTTGGGCATAACATGTAATAAAAAATGTTACAGTAAAAACTACCGTTGCTTTTAATAATTAATTTACAACAACATTTTATGAAATAAATAGCATTGCTATAAAAGATATTAAAAGACTTGGCTTTGTCACAAGCAGTTCAAATTAGAGTAGAGTTTTCGAAAATAGATAAACAAACTTTTTTGTAAGCTTCGTATGAAAATTTTACGAAGAAAGAAAATTCTTGCGTGATATTGGTTCCATGATTGGCCAATCAAACTAAATAGTACTCAAATACGGTCCATTGTGCGTAAAGTAAAACAAAATCTAACCGAAATTGCTATTAAAATATCCGAAAATATTTCAGAATGCTCAGGTAATAATGTTAGTACCAGCAGAATACGTAGAGCTCTACATGCAAAAAATAACTTAAATATCGGTAATCAATCAACGTCGACCGCAACAGTTTGCTGAAAATACGAAAACCACACTAATATTTTCTGGAACCATGTTCTGTTAAACGACGAGAGCAAATTTTAAATTTGTCTTAAGGAAAACCAGTTAAAATTTGGTGAAAAAAAATTCTGAATTTGACCAGCATAATGTTTTGTCTGCAGTAAAGCTTTGTAGTGGTTCGGTCATGGTGTGGGGATGTATTACCAATGGTGTAGGAAATTTGGTCATTATGGAAACCACTATTAATAGTACAGATTATCTTAACATATTTTAAAAATAATTGGATTCGCTTAAATTTTAGACATATTGATGTGATTTTAAGGAGGTGATTTTATATTGGACCTGCGTTAGTTTAGGAAGAAAGCACAGTGCGAAGTTAGGTAGTGACGCAGGTAGTAACCCAATAAAAAATGAAGTTTTCAATGAAGCAGGTCTGTAAGGGAGAAACGTAAAAGTTTTACTTACCATAATGCTTACAGAAGTCATGCATTTTATATGGCGAATGTAGCGATTAGCTTTACACAAAGATTTTGTTGTTGTTACCGTTATTTCTTAATATGCTCTATTACAAACCTGCTTTGTAGTAAGGGAATGTCGTGGGTCTTCAAATGTTATACATATTTTTCTTTAAATTTGTTAAGAATTCTTCCACTTACCTTACCGCATCTCTGTGCGTCTTATTGCGTTGCGCATTAATGTGCGCTTACTTTTTAAAATGAACTAACTATAAGAGCTTCGCAAAACAAGAACATTTTTTATTAGGAATAGAAGGCTGTAAGAAAACTGGTCTAAAGCAAAATCGCTCAAAAATTTTCTATACAAATTTGGGTGATTTTTCATAAGAAATATAACCCTTTTTTTTGGCGATTTTTCGTAACTTTTGGGTAAGAATACACTTAGGGTGATTTTTCGTATTTTTAATTTTGAGATAGAAATAACGGTTGTATAATCTAGTAAAACAAACAACTTTTGTTTTCAGTAACTAATATATTATATTCATTAAAATCCCAAATTTTACAATCGCGAATCTCTTTCCTGCACAGCGGGCCTTCGGCTGGATACTATGCCGAATTTCGAAGCATAAGAAAAGCCGATGTTTGGTATACCATAGAGGAGAAAAACCTATGCAGAAAAGCTTTGGTTAGCGATTCAGATTTTTTAAATTCGGGATTTTAAGTTTTGGGCATATGCATAAGCTACTTAAATATAAATGAAGTAAAATATAATTTGAATAAAGCCCGCTTTATTTAGGACCCTTATGGTCACTTACGGACCGACTATCACAACATTATATTTATTCCCGTCGTTCCAAATTGGAGCATAGGGCCGTAAACACACGACATTGCATGGTGTTATTTCTGGCCATTTAATGCAAAACTGGACAAAATTTCAATATAATATCATTAGATTCATATGAGTCCTATGATTAACTACAGACGAATCGGCACAAAATATTGTGGTCGTATTTCAAATCTTTTGAAACGATGGCAGACCAAATTTTATGGAAATAACATTATTCGTTACGTTTTCAGGCGTTTCCCGGAGTTTTCCGAGAGTGTGCTTTATGGTGAATTATGGACCGATGTTCACAACACTTAGTAGTGTGATTTTTAGTCATAATTAAGGAGTTGTGCAAAATTGTGCTTTTATCGAATCATTCCGTTTCCATTTTTTAGGATGGCTGTTCCAGATTTTGGGTAAAACTGTTTTCCTACTGAACCGATTATGCTGGTTTTCAATCCCAAAATGCTTTGAAGAACTAGAAAAAATTTGTCACCAAATAATATTTCAAGAAAGCTATAAAATTGATTAAAATTCCCTTAAATAAGTATTAAAAAATAATATTGTGTTTCCTATCCTCTCAAGGGGGAATGTCCTGATAAACTTCTTTTTATAAAAAAAAAAAAACAAAAAAATTAAGTTAACAATTTCGAAAATCCCTGGATTAAAAAATTAAAATCCCGGACTTCGGGATTTGCTGAATCCAGAAAATCCCTGGATTTACATCCCTACACCTCACCCTTTATCTTTTCAAAGACCCTGAGGTCCCGGGATATATAGAGGGAGCCTTTAATAATTTGAGGATAGAGGCTATCAGGCAGACACTGAGTGACTTAGGGCTTCCGTTATTCTTGGTCAAATGGATATCTCACTCGGCTTAAGGAAGCTTGTGACTAGGGCGACCCCACAGGGGGGAGTTCTCTCTCCCTTATTGTGGCTCTTAATGTCGTTCTAGGACTTTTTGATAGGTTGGGTCAGAAGGTCGTCGCCTACGTGGATGATGTAGTTATATTGGAAACGGGCAAGTTCCTGCCGATGGTTAGCGAAGTCATGCAAGGAGCGCTGTCAGCATGGGCGACTGCTTAGGGGCAATCCGGAGAAGACTGAGTTCTTTTTACTAAGAGGTACAATGTGCAGTATTTTAAGCTACCGATTCTAGGGGGAGTAGAGCTTATGCTACCTGAAAGTGCTTAGAATCGAGGAGTTTTTCTGGACAGTAAACTGTCCTGGAGGAGCAACACGTGAGAGATTAAGGAGGGTCTCAATGCCTACTATGCTTGCAGATCGTCGCTAGGTATGAGCTAGGGCCTCCGGCCGTCAGTTGTGGGATGCCTGTAAACTTTAGTGGAAAATGGCTTTTATAATTTTGTACCAACTATGAAAATAAAATGTACTTTTGAGGCCATTATGGTACCATTTTAAATATTTATTAAAAACAACAAGCTTAACAAAAATGTGTATAAAAATTAAGAAGTGAACAAAAAATATAACATAAAGTTGATAAATATCAACTGGCTTATTTATAAAAATAAAACAGGTTAATAAAAGGTTTATTTAACAAATTTTCATATAAAACTAGGGTTGCCATACGTACTGTTTTTAACAGTACTTGTACTGATTTTTGCAATTGTACTGTTTTATGCATAATGTCAAAAACAGTACGCAAATGTACACTTTGCACTGTTTTTTTTTTGTTCGGTCTACAAAAAACCAAGATATTAAGAAAAACCCTGTTAAAGTCATATTTTGAAAATATCCTAATATTTAACAGTAAAATGTTGTGTTCCAAACAAAAAAGCTCTAAAATAATAAGACTTTTTACGCTGAGGTCATTGTTTTCTCATAAATACGCAGTAGGAATCTTAATTATAATGGGTGACTCGCAGCAGTTGTATATTTTCATGTTATTATTTTTAAGACATATGATTTTATGGCTTCCTCTTCCAATAGTATTTTCCTTTAAACACCTGAGAAAGACAAAAACAAAATCGGAATTTTGTTAAAAATATTATATTTTAGAAATACTTTTACCGACACAATTATCTTTAATTCCTAGAATTTTTTTTTAATATTCGGGCAAGTTCTGGAAATCGAAATCACGTGAAATTGAAAGCGTACAAATTTAAAAAATTCTCGGGGCTTAAAATTTATAAAAATAGCTAATTCCTTTAAGGACCACTTTTCTCTACCTAAACTACTTTTGAAATAAAGAAAAGCTACGTTAATTTTTACAAAAATTTTATTGAAAATCTTCAGCGTATACATTTTATTAAAACTTGTTTTTTACTATTTTAATATTTTCCGATTTTGTTAAATAAAAATACACCAAATTATGTTTTTTGGATTTTATAGATTATAGCTGAACTTGGTAAAATTGTCCGTAAATAGTTTTAAAATTGTTTGAAATTGGAAAATTAACTTAGGACAAATACATTTTCTCAAATTCTTTATTCTACAACTATGTGTTTGGTGAAAATTGCTTTAAATACCAAAATGCTTAAAGAAAGTCCTGCTTACACAATAAACAAGTTAATTGTTTTAAGCTAAGTTAGGCTTTTCTCCTTTCTTATATGGCTTACAGGAATGTTATGGTTTTCCTGTCTTCAAATTAAAAAAAAAACATTTAGGCCAAAATGCCATAAAACGAAAATCATTCCTTTGACGTTACACATTTAAAGTGTTTTTCGTTATATAATTGTTGCATATTCAATCAAAAGTTTTAAATATATAATAATTTAAATAAATAGTTGTGTTTTCGCCAAAAAAAAAGTGTACTGGTTTTTTCTTGATTGTACTGTTTTTTGTGCTCAATGTACTGTTTTTCCGAATTTAAAATCTGGCTACCCTATATAAAACCCGTCTCATAAATAAACCCTTTATTAAACTGTTTTATTTTTTACAACCTTATACTTATATAAAGATTATTTATAAAATATTTATGAAGTTGAAATCAGTGGGATCGTGTAGTCCATTTTGTTTCTTTGTTTTAATTTGGCTTTGTAAGAAAAATATGTTCGAAGTTGGCCGAAGATTGTGAAATAGATAGAAGTTCTGAAAATTTCATTTAACTAATTTTTTAACTGCCATAGTTATATGAGAAAGACCACCCGTTATTAACATTTTGTTTTTTCCTCTCTTTTCTAACCATGCAAATTGTTTCATCCGCTTAAAGAAGCTACTTTGTGTTTTCAAGAATTTATTAATTTTAAAACCGTTTTCACAACTGACCGATACTTAAATTTTGGATTTGATCGGCCATATCAAAAGTGCTCCATTATTTAAATTTTACTTTAAAGGCAGGTTCATCCTACCTGTTAGGTTAAAGTAAAATTAAAATAATTTAACACTTTTATAGGGCCAATAAAATTCTACCTTTAGCTATCGGTAAGTTTTGAAAACGGGCCTAAGCCTTTTACACCACATAAAATCATTACAAACGCAAAGTTGGCTACAAGTGTTAACAAATATTAATGTTAGTCGATGATGAAGATAAAAAAACATTGAAAAAAAGAGTACCGGTATTTTATGCAAAAACCTAATTTAGATCACGGTATTAATACCGGTATTCAATTTAAACGGTATTGGTATCGGTATCGGTTGCCAACCTTGCTACCAAATAACAAAAGCTGCAATCTTCAATGGAGATTGTTATCATTGTTTTAACCGGTAGTTATTGACCATCGATTAAAACTGAATAAAAACTTTTTTGTTATTGCTAAATTGTCTTATCATTTACTAGAATTTCGAACTATCCTTAAACATATTTTATTTGTAATCATTACATTTACATGTAACCCTTAATCCATAATAATTTTCTTAACATTAATAAAATTATGTTTAAATTAACCTTTACTGTTCTTTTATATTTTTTTTTTTAGTTTTTTTAATCCTATACCTGAAGAGCTTTGTTCCTTATTGCTAGAACAAATTTATGAAATAATTAGCAAATCTGATCTCTACCTACCGTCAGTGGAAAATTTTAAAACAAGTGAATTCTCTTTTAACACCAATGAAAAAAGTGATATTGATGATAAACAAACGTTTGAGAAAAATAAACAATTTTTACAACTTTTAAAAAAGAATCACAACTTTGCGCAGGTAAATTATTAATTTATTTATATCAGAAAACTGTAATACAATAATAAAATTGATGTTACAGTTAATACTTAAACAACCCAGTGACTGTAGTAAAATAATAGCCTTAAGACAATTTTTAACCCACCAGTTGGGACAACATCTATTGGAATTTTTATTAAGAGTGGATATTAAGGTAATAATGTTTAAAGGAATATTTTTATATTATAATATTAAATTAAAATCTATTATGTATTTTAGTTGGTGGTCTCCCAAAAAAGTCTATGTAATTTATGCATAAATTTATTTCCCAATTGTCCTTGGTCAGAGAGTTATTGCGAGTTGAGCAATCAACAAGACATCTTTGCCTTTATTGGCAATTTGCAATTTTATCAAAAATTTAAATGTAAATCCAACAACAATGTAACAGTTATTAAAAATGGACTGGACATTTTACTTAATAAATGTTTAATAAGTGCATCTTTAGAGGATTTTATAAATGCTACAAAAACTAGTGATGAAATTGCATTAATTTTAATACAAATTTTATTAAAATGCATAGAAAATGAACATTTAACAGCGCTGCATACTGATCAGTCAATGTTTATGCTGACTTTAAATTTTAGCTTGGATTGTTTGAGTGTGGAAAATCAAGCTTTTTCTTCACCTCACAATGCTGAAATCATAAAATGCTATCTATTAAAATTAAACGAGCAATGTCTGAATAATATGTTTGCTTTAACGGAAAGTTCACTCAATGACATACAATTTCAATGTATTTTTGCCAAACTTATAGCGGCTTTAGAGTGTAATTTACAAACTACACGTTTGTTATATGCCTTGATATATATTATATTTGCGATTTTACATAATGTGGTTGCTATATATAGCCAGAAACATTTATGGAATGCCAAGGTAAATTTATATAATTTAAAATTTATAGATGAAAATATCATTGATTGCTGCCTATCTACAATGGAACATTTGCTAAGACATCAGCCGCCTGAACAGGATGATATTAAATCTTTATATCATTTAATTTTTCGTACGTTATTAAAAATCATAGAAAATTTAAACAAATACGATATGATGATTTCCACCACAAGCAATAATTACTTAATTAACACTTCTTCCAACACCAGTCAGTCTAAATCAACACCAATGCGTTATCGTAAAATGAAAACCAAACAACTGCATTGTTTATCGAATGTACCGAAATTATCGTGTTATTTTCAACATATACTAATAACAACACTAACTACTTTGCCAAAGGATTTGCAGGAACAGTCAATGCTCTATTTGTCACGTTCGGGTTTATGTTGTTGTCATTATAACTTGGCTTTAATCAATAACATATTGAATATTATTTTCAATCTATCCGCGTATTATCAAAAATGTGCCTATAAATTTATTTATTACAAAATGTTAAATACTGTATTTCATAAGTCACCACTGGAGAACTTAAATTCTTTACCAACCTCTATGTTTCAAAAGCGTTCTGGGACTTTTAGTTGTGTGAAATGTGATACGAAATTGAAATCTTTAGATTTTCATCAAGGCTTACTGCAAATATATAAATCATTTTATAATAAATTACAAAGTATTAATGAAAATTTAACAAATCTCATCTACTTCCTAAAGCATATTAAACATTTGTCATTTTTACTTACAAACGATATTGCTGCAGGTATCTTGGCAGAAATAGTATTGCCTATATTTCGTAAATATAAATTACAATTGATAGCTCAGAAAAGTCCACAAAGTAGTCCACAGCATGGCCTTAAGTTTTGGCAAAAATCTCCATCAAGTGATTCTCCTGGAAAAAGTCATAGTCTTCACATAGTTGTAAATCCAAATAATAATTCAAAAGATGAAATAAGTAAATTGATATATGAATGTTTAAATATATTTGCCATGTATTTAAGGGATATACGTCTTATAAAAGCTTTTTACAATGAAGAAAATATTAAACACTTAGAGGATTTATTGGAAGAGCCATATTTAATAAGAGCTGTATGTGATTTGATAAAAATAGGCATAGATAACATTACATTTCTGGGCGATACAAATCAAGAACAAAATATCTTAAGTCGTAGATTGATAACGTTGCAATTCAATAGTTCCGAAAGGGCTCAACTCTTATTTAATTCGCTTCTACTAAAAGCCAAAAACGTCAACAAAAATTCTTCATCAATGCAATTTTGGCTATTTGAAGACTCTGCCTCAACATCATCATTACATACAAATACACTGCAATTACAAACCGTAGACATTTTGCACATCGTAGCTTTACAATGGACTCTAAATTATGAACTTTTAAAAACAAGTCAATATTTCTACAACGAATTTGCTAAAATCTATTCAATAAATAAGGAAGATGATGACGAAGAAATGAAAGATGAAAGTAATTTACAATCTAACAATTCAACCATCAATACAAAAATATCTCTAAAACCTGGAGATAAAACTATAATAGATATTTTGCAATTAAATTATAATGCTTTAACAGCATTTTTAATGCTACCACCAAAGAGCAGATTAAAAGCAAATAAATTTTCTACGAAAACGAAACAACGTCAATATCAACATCAAAACGATAACAATCAACACCAGCATAGCTCAGCAAACAATGATTTTGATTCAAGCTGGGAAATATTAGAAAATTTTATAAATTCCATGCACTCAATAGAAGCAACGGCGGCATGCTCATCATCTATAACCACATCAAAATCTTCTGCCGCAACGGCAACAACATTTAGTTTGTATTCGCATGAAAGCTTAACGACATCTCTTGATGTAACTGAATTTCCACGCAAGCCTTCACAAACTATACAGCAGCCATCATTTCTTCTGCAAATGCATCAAAAGGATACATTAAAATTGCAAGCAAGTTCTTTGAATGAAAGTATTACAATATTTGATATACGCAATCAACGACATTGTGTAAGCAGCTTTAAAAATATTGATCGATTAACACAAAAAACAACCACAACAGAAAACTCACCCTCTTTAACGTCCCCTTATGTTGACACCTTTAACTATTGCTCAGCTGATGACCCCAAAACACTAACAACAAATTTAGCCTCACAAGTATCAAATGAAGGCATTATACACAAACTATTTCATATATTCGGTTCAATATTCTCATTGAGTGGTTCGCGTTCTTTGATTGATTTAAACAAACCATCGGACAAAGCAGAAGAACCAGAAAGAGAACTCGATATAGATGTGGATTTATTGCCTTTGTATGAAGCGCACAGTGACTGTAAGAAATTGTTGTTGAAAATTTTCGAAGCAACTATGGCCATTTGTATAAAGGGTTATCAAAATGAAGAAGGTGAGTAATGTATGAAAAACAAATGTTATTAAATCTAAAAATTTACTATAGTATGTAAATATACATACATATGTATATGCCTAATAATTTTCTATGAAAGCTTTGTTTTGTTTGTTTTGTCTATTTGTAATAATCGTATACTCTCATATAATATGAATGCATGTCATTTGTTTAGAACATCAAGAAGCCATACAAGTTATTAGTTAGTTACTTTGAATTTACGAATAGAGCATAGTATAGAATTGAAATATTTTGCAATATTTACACTAGTCAACATAATAAGTGAATAATTTTTTTCCAGTTTTAGAGATGTATGTTTTTATTATGTATTTAGAAAATAAAATATTTATTTAGCGTACACCACAGTATGTAATTTGACTAAGAATTCAGAAAATAATCTATAATAGAATAACCTAATCTTGACTAACATACCAGAATAGTGTTTAATATATTTTCAAATTCTTTATAAAGTGTTCTATAATTGTCTATAGAATTATGCAAAAAATCGCCCAACTCTTATCAATCTCTTAAAATTTCTAAATTTTCAAATAACTTAGCCAGAACAGATCCCTTTATAAGAATCAACAATTTATACAATTTGGGAGTTTAAGCAAATAAGAACTTATGAAACTACTAAAAAAAATTTTTTTGACTGCTTATATTCCTACCCTGACGTCATTTAGTTTAGAAAAAATACCTTTAAAATTTTAGTATTAACATTATTTCTAGTATAAACAACTTTAAAAAAACCAAAAAGTCAAATTGAACTAGAATTGAACTATAGCACACGTACCACCGAACTTCAAAAGAACAAGTACAGAACTGAAAAGGTTGCTATTGAAATGCAGCCAGATCGGCCCACAAATAGCTGAAATATGAGCAAAAACACTGCATCTAAAATTTACCCATAAATGTCGTCTCATTATTACCTATAAACCTTTCCTTTTTTAAGTCTTATAATAATCTATAGCGAAATTCATGTTTTGCTGTTGAAGACCTTGTAGGTCTTGTGAATCTTGCTTTAAAACGCGACAACAAAATGCATACATTTAAAATGTTTTATGTTTATACTTAAATTAAAATTGTATGCATTTTTTTGGTCATGTTTTAAATCGAGATTTACAAGACATACAAGGTTTACAAAAGCAAAGAGTGAATTCCGCTTATGACATTTATTTTTTTTACATTCACTATAAATAAACATAGTGTAGAATACTAGAAGTGAAAACGTACAAAATTTGCTTATAAATTCACGTGTTATAGACAAATACCTACTTGTCTTTTCCCAAAATAATGGTCCCACCAACTTGGAACAAATATTTTTTTAAACACAAGAGGTTATTTAAAAGATTTTGTTAGTTTTTTATTCTTGATAAAAACACTGAAATTTATTGTTGAAACACGACTAACAAAATCTTTCAAATTAAAATTTTGTATTCCCAAAAATTACTTGGATAACAAGCAGTAAAAAATTAAAAAAGAGTCAAATCGGTTAATTTTTCCCCTGGCTCCCATACAAGAGTCCTTCCGAAGAAGGGGTTGTTACGACAGTGTACTTTCAAAACAAGCTATATTGATCAAATATAGATTTGTTTGGTTTTTAAAAATCATAGGAATCGATTTATATACAAATATGCTTCTGGAATAAGGAATTTGGCACTATAGCGCTTATACAATAAAAGCTAGGACACAATAAGGTTTTTAACGCCATGTTAAAGGGGTTTCATGGCTTTTACTTTTTTTAATTCTAATTAGTTAACATTTTTTTTTAAGTTAACATTTCTGTGGCATTTTGACAAAACATCTTAAGTCGAGATAGGATAGCAAAAAAAGTTTTAAAAAAAACTCGATGAAAAAATCATTTTTAACAAATAATAAAATTAACCGAAATTAAAGAAAAATTTCGTTTATAATACAAAATTTTTAAATCGTAAACAAATGTTTTTTGAAGGAAAATTCGTATAATTAACAGTATTTTTTCCAACTTTTTAAATTTGACTTAAGATGTTTTGTCAAAAGAACACAGATTTGTATTAATACTTGTCTCAGACTATGCGACAATTTTATTTATTTATTTAGTCTATGGATTAACTCCTTTCAGACAAAAATTACAAAATATTACAAAATTTTATAAACAAATTTAACATTTAACTGTTTAACAGGAACTCTGAGCAAATATTGTCTTTGATCAGATTGATAACAAATATCACATTCAGCATTGTTCGGCGGCTTTTTAAAGTTGGTAAATGGATCTCCAATAACCTGGTTCTATATGGAGGAAGATATATAGATGGATTTGGGTAAATGCTCCGTAATATGAATAGCAAAAATTGTTTTTGGACAAACTCAATACGATCACTATGAACGTTGTGATATGGGTCCCAAATTATTGAGCCATATTCGATTATAGGTCTGACAAGTGCAATGTACAGCTTTTTTGTTATTGATCTGTCAGAGAATTCCTTTGACCAACGTTTATTAATTCCAAATACACCACGAGCTTTATTAGTACACATATTTATATGTTCTATAAAAGATAACTTATAATGTCAACTTAGCATGTCAATGCAACAATATTCGTTGTTTTTGTAGCGGTGAGACCTTAAGAACAGGTGTTGCTGAGGTTGCAATCCTTGGTCGGTGTTCTTTGAACTCAAAGTCGTTCCGGAGCAAAGAACCGATTGTTGTAAAAAGCATTATCGCATTTTCTTTTGGTGTCCGTTCCAAAACTCTTATGCATTTAGACGTTACAACTTGACGTTTAAGCCTTTAACTCAAATTTAATTATTCAATTTTAAAAAGTATTACGAATCATATTCGACCACAGTCTTCTTATATAATTATCCGCTCCAGATCATGTATATGTAATCAATCTGAGTTTTAAATGGTTCTTCGCCAAAAAACTTTGAGTTTTATAAGGTACTCCACATGGTGAATGCTGAATATCACAAAAACTGTAACCCGGTACAATGCGAAAATTAAACGCAAAAAGCAGAGAAACAAATTCAGCCTGATTGCCCTTAAAAATTATGACAATGACTCGTAGGCTGCTTTCCCGTTCAGAGAAGATTTACGAATGTAATTTTTTTATAAATTGAATAAAAATGTTTATAAAAAATTAGTTTCGGTTTTTTAACATATGAAGTCATATCTTTGAAATAAAGTTTTGTAGCACAGTGTACTATAACGTTTTCTTAAAAACAATATTATGACATTTTGTAGCATTTTTCTTCGTTTATGTTTAGTTTAGAACTGAACTTGAGTTTATTATAAGTGGTAGTAAATAAACTACAATTTTTAACATTTTTAGTTAACATTAATAATGCCTGAATGTAGTCGCATTAAAGAATAACTAGATTATATTACCATTATTTCAATGTGGTTGCACACGTTACATGGAGTGAAAATCTTAAAACACCCAACCGTACTTTGGCAAGCAAACTCGAAAGAATACTCCATTCTACGCTCGCCTAAATAAATAAAATATTGAAACTGTTAGTATAGTTTTAATCCAAACATCTCTTGTGTTACATCAAACTAACAAAGTAAATTTTAAAGTTTAAGAATTATATTAAAATGAGATAATTAAAACATTGTATAAAAATGATAAAAAATGATCTTATCTCGTTAATAGTGTAAACAAATAAGAAAACAAAAATTAAATTAATAACTTTTTAAGATTTTTGTTCTAGTAATTAAGTCTTCTCCGTAATATGAATATTCATTGAAATTTTTTTTAATTTTATTTGTGTATTTGTTTAGTGGAAAAAATGCAAAAACATTTGCGTAAACTTAAAAGTGTTATATTAACAAATGCCAGCAATAATTGGGAACAACATGCTGAAGAGCATTCAAGAGAGAATAGTGTTACACAAGCGTTGCAGTGTCTACTCAAGATAGCAGAACTATCCAATTGTGCCACTGAACCTGCAGCAGTAGTAAGCACAAGTATTTTAATATCAGCCACCGAAGATCAAGCCAATTTAAATGATATTAGACCACGTACAAGATCTTTTTCACGTTTGGGTAGTGGAATTTCTTACAATTACCATCAACTATCTTCAGTTCTACCGAGTAAAAATGCTGTCTTAACACCCACTACTCCTCCTCAAAGGCCTTTGTCTGGAGATAGTTGTGATGCAGATTTTTTCTCTACACGTGCATCGTATATTTGTGCTGATAGCGAGTTGGAATTTAGTGAAAATGATCAAGATGATTTTTACTTAACTGCCGATGAGGGTTACGAGGCGGATGGTGAAATACAGGAAATTTCTGAAACTGAAGGTGTCTCAGAAGCTGCTGAACTTTGGCATTCTTTCCAGCCTTCCTCACGTTATCGCACTCATATACTGCATGATGGCATATGCCGCTTGGTGGTGGATATATTAATTGAACTCAGCCAGAAGTGCATAAAAAATCCTTTGGTATGGTGTGATAATTTGGCCCAACTAATCAATCGTCTTTTTGTAATACGTGAATATTTGGGAGGTCCGCTTTTTCTACTTAAAGGTTTTGCTCCGGTTCTCAAATGTCACGATGTCCGCTTAAGAGAATTGCAGCAATGTATTTTGGAATTAATTGTTGACTTGAATACTCCCGAAGTTTTGTCCATATTTTTTGGCATATTATCTTCGAAAAATCCACCAGTAGACATATTAGTAAAATATATGAATTACATTTGTACGAACACATTAAAGAAATGTCAACCGAGTGTCGAATTAGAATTTCCAGTTAATATTGGTAAGTAAAATTTGACTAATACATCCCGTTATCTAAAACGCAACTATGTAGCCCTATTTAACATTTTGAAAATAAAACTATTTAAGATTGTTAGTTGATAAATTGCCTTAAACTGTTTATACAACCTAATTATGAATAAAAATTCCCGAAGAGTTTTTTCTAAGGTATCAAAGGGAGGTATCAAACAAATAAAAAAATAAAAAATAATAGCGGCTGTTACAGAATTTTTATTTTTTTTTAACTTAGCGGTGTTTGCAAGTGGACTACTCACATATACTATTTCTTATTTGAATTAATCTTGTAATCCGCTATTGCGATCAAAAAATTTTTTTGAACTTTTCAACAAAATCTTTTTTACCGACATCTTTAATCACCCCTATCGTGAATAAAAATTCCTTGGGAGTTTTTTCCCTTTTTCCATTTTTCCTATGTTAATTCAATTGTAATAATGGGGAAAGGGAAAAAACTCCCAAGGAATTTTAATTCACGATAGGGGTGAATATTTTCCTTAGCACTGTCAATGAAGTCTAAGCTTTCATTTATAGAAAGCACTTCTGTTTGTAATTTCAATAGACTTAGCAGTTGCATTGAAAGTGCTGTTTTATATACACTCAGTCACTTTTTACGTCCGATTTTTTGCAACATTCATTTATCATTTCGAATAGATTCTGGTTAAAAATGTCTGCAAAAAAAGGTTTTTTTTTTTGCAAAATGGACCAAAAATAGCTTTTTAACGAAATAGTTGAATTAATGGCAAAAATGACATGAGCCATAAAAAACTTGCCCTGCATATTATGCAAACTTTTAGTTAGGCCTTTGAGCTTTAATCAAATACATAATCTATTGTAGATAGGGCCGTTTGTTTTTTGGTAATTTTTTTTTTTTATTCGTTAAATTAATATTTAATATTTACATTATATGCAACAATTCAAAAACCACTATAATGTAAAAATATTTAAAACTCCTATTCGGAGCATAGGGCGGAAACAAAATCAGTCCATCGTGGTCTGTCTTGCGCAATGAGTTTAATATATAATAATAATATTTGCAGGGTATTAACTCAGGTCCCTGAATCTAAAAATATAGATTTTTCTTATTATAGAAAATTCAAAAAGTAAAATAAATAAATTTAATTTCCCGTATTTCCTTCCTCTTTAATAATTTTTTCCTCCACATTGGAGTATCAAAAATTTATTTTAGTGGGAGCCCATAATTAAATACGTATGTATGTATGTATATGTCAGTGAATTCCCTGCAAATATTATTGGACCAACTGATCCAATTTCATGAAATGGACTACTCCATGGACTGGTCCGATGTAATGCAAGCATGGACCATGTCATTGTTGAAAAGTGTTTGTAGTGAGACGACATGTCTTCGTTTTTTAACGACATGTTTTCGTTTTTAAACGAAGTTAAAACTAATCCTCTTGTGTACACAATGGAGTAGTTTTAAAACTACTCCTTTGTAGTCCAAAGATAGGTAATATGGTCCTGCGTAATGTTAAATAGACCACGTTTTTTTCATACGTTTGGGTTACTTTTGGACTAGTCCTAGTCCCTTGTGGACTACTCTTTACACGCGTGTTTTGGACTGGTCCTATTATTTGCAGGGTCGTTAAAAATGTTTGTTAAAAAAAAGTAGCAAAAACAGGTATGATTTTCACCTCTTAAACGTTTGAATTTCAAAAATGGACCAAAACCTGTATTTGTTTTTTAGGTAGGTTATGAATGTGATATAATTTTGATTTCTATGTTTATTGGTTTAAAAGATAGATGGGGTGACAAGAAAGTTTCAAAACCTTAATATGGTTCTGGCTTCTTGATAGGGGACTAATTTAATCATAATATGGTTGTCGGTGTCAAACATATGGCTAACTTAAACATAATATGGTTAAAATTTTCTTTAATCATAGTATTGTTGGAAATGACCATGTTTTTTCTCTGCGTGTAGTATTTAAGAAAATTAGAGTTTGAAATTTTCTTCTTATTGTAATTTTTTTTTTGTTGGACTACCAGAAACTGCATTAGAGATTAGACTGCACTAGAGATTCATATATTCAATACCAGTTTGTAAAAGATAATCAAAAAGAATGTAAAGACTTAACCGCAAGAATAAAATTTTCCTTATTATAATTCAATTTATTAAATATTCTATAAAGTAAAAACTTTATTTGTAGATGGCAATTGTATATCAACAAGTGATCTTAATGTTACCGAACATATCGATCGTTTACGTAACTATCATTTGCAATGCCAAGCTAATACGCCTTTCACAAGATCACCTTGTATTATACCCATAACACATGCACGTCTTTGGAATCCTGAGGGCTTAACCGTATCACTGTGGTTACAAGCAAAAGACTTACAAAATCACAAAAGTTCCAGTCAGATTATAGAGGATGATACCAGATCTTCTAGTGATGTATATATGGTATGTTTTCGAAATTACATTAAGTATTTATAAATAACTAAAATATTTTTTTTCCCACTATTTAGAAGTCTCATATATTGTCTGTGGGTACAAATCAAGCCATGCTAAGTGTTTATTTAAATAGCAATCTTAATTTAATTTTTGAAACTTTTAAACCAAATGCTGAGATACCTTTGAAAGCTACACCTATGGATGACTCATTTGAATTAAAACAAAATGCTATTATAAATGGCACACAGAGCCCTGAAAATAAAACAAGTAAAAGAAATCATCAACATAATAATTATTTTAATCAAGAACCCGCCACAGCTACTAGTTCAGGTGGTGGTGCAATTGGTGTGACTTTGCCATTTTCTAAAGCGTTTAAAAACACGAAACTGGCATTTATTAACAGTTTTAACAACATGCACCTATTCAACGGTCATAACGAAACGGATGCGTATTTTGAAAGTACCCACTTGGATTTAAAACAGTTTCGTTTAATAAAAAATAAATGGACTCATTTAACGTTTGCTATAGAAATGCAAACCGATTCATTGGATCTATGCGTACTTGTCGATGGCCTAGAGTTGCATCGTATTGTTATTGCTTTTCGTAATATACGTTTACTCACCAGAACACACGTATTTCAAATGATTGCCCTTGGTGATGGCAATATTTCCAAATTTCCCAACACCACCAGCTATACTGAGTCTCGTTCAACATTAGATTGCTTTCCCATACGCGTATCCATTTCGAATCTTATGCTATTTAATCGCGCGCTTAACAAAAAAGAAGAAATTTTAAATTTAACTGCCATGGGTCCAGATTTTACCGAACTAACACAATGTCATGTAGCTAACTGGAAACCAAATTACGGCTATTTAAATGCAAATAAATTGCAGACAGCATATTTTAGCAATCACATTGAATCTATGAAAACGTTACGAGATTCACGAATTTTATGTTACTCATCTTCAAATCCAGATATGGTGATGTGCTATGATACCAGTGTAGAATTGGATAATATTACTTACGGTAAGTAGTTTTTAATATCAAACCAGTGTTCGAAAATAAACTGCACATTAATAAGCGTACGGTACACACACCCAGAAACAATATCTATTTTTTTGTGTTTTTGTATTAGTACACAATTCTTTATACCGTTCGTAAATATTTTCATGAAAGTAACAAACATTATGTGGTGTTTTGTTTTTTTGTTATAAAACAGTACGATTGTAGTGGTTCTGTAGACATACATTATATTTAATGTTCTGTAGTGTTTTTTCACATTAATGAAGGAATGAACATGCAAAAAATTTAGTTACGCTTCTTACTAGTTTTGTTGTTGCTTGGCAATTTGCACGACCACTGCACAAATAGTCTGCGTACATTAATTGTGTACATGTTTTGTTTTTGTAAAAAAAAAAATTGGCTGCCTTTTTTATTGTCTACCATCCAAAATGGCGCTGAGCACAACTGAAACGAATGAACATTAATGTGCTAAAGAATGCAAAGAAATGTTCTCATCTTCATGTTGTATCGGATTAGTACTGTATTTTAGGGTTCCCAGTTTTATTTCATACCTTATCCGCAATTTACGATTTTTCATTCCCAAACGTCTCGAAAATTGCTATTTTTATCCCCAAAAAATACCCACAGATTCTTAAAAATAAAATAATATTATGTCCAAGGCGAATTAATATTTCAGGTGACGTTGAAAGCACAGCTGTGCTACTTTTTTTTAAAATTTGAGAGAGGAATGTCAAAAGAAACTTTTTTTTTTAAATATAGACTAACAAAAGCAACAAATAAAATAAAGGAAAAATATGCATGCATTTATTTCGTAGGTAGGCAGGTAGAAAGGCTGGTGTGAAGCCTCCTTCACACCTTCACCCAGAGACCAATATGGTCCATTGTGACGCCTTAATTAGAGAAAGATATATAAAGATGGAAAATAGGTGAAGTAAAGAGCGAAAGCATAAGGCAGATAAAAAAGATAATTAAGAAAAGAAAGTATTGCCCTACGTCCCCATTACGAATCCTATCAGACTCTTGAATCCACAGCACGAGGTATCTCCTAATTCTCCTAGGAATCTTCTGCCAGGCCACCCCAGCCTGCTCCTCTGTAGCCTGAGACAGTGGCAAAGAATGTGATAGCGCCTAGAATCCATTCCCTGTTCCTTCCAAAATAGAAGCCTATTGAAGCCCTAACTGTCCCATACAGTTAGGATCCTCCATTTCTGAGCCCTGTCTCGCTTACTCATCAGCCACCTCATTGTCGTTTATGTCGTAGTGACCCGGCACCCAGCACAACCTTAACACATATTATCCTAAGACTCCCTCCAGAGCCATCATCAACTAGCTTGAAGTTAACATAACAGCCCCTTATGGCCATAAGAGCCACCTGGCTGCCCACATATATAGTAACCTCCGAGCCCCTATCAATGTTGCCCCTCATCAGTTATACGGCCTTAAAGACCCCCAGAACCTACGCCCGAAAAACACTGCAATCGTCAGGAAGCCTTTATGACATTTTTATGTCCAGATCCTCAATGTAGGCCCCCTCACCCTTGCCCCTCATCTTCGAGCCATCAGTGAAAATAGCAAATCCACTAAATAATCTGCCCCTACCTGACCAGCTCTCCCTAGAAGGCATTATTACCTACGTAAATTAATTTGTGTAATATTATTACAACTAATATTCATACACAGGTTTATAAGAAGAGTAACTTAAAACACGCACAAGAAATATAATTATGCATCACTGCTTATCATTTAAAAAACTTCAGAATCAAAAACTGCTGGTACATCAGCCAATCCCACTTTGGCTTGCATGTTGTTTGTAATAAAAAGTGTTGGCATTTGAGAATATGGAATAAATGTGTCACAGCAAACTGAGTTACATATTTTTCAAGTGTGTATTTATTCTAAGAAGAGCTTCAAATAACTCATTCTGCATTATGTTGCAAATATTGATTCCATTTCTATTTATTGTAGAAATAAGCGCTACATGTTATTTTGAGCAATAAGTGCACTGTGCGAGTTGCAAAAAACAGAAAAGCCGGACACTTAGCGTTTTAACCTAATTCGGGCTCGCTGAATCCAGTGGTGCTAACCGTTCTTTTATGTTAGCTCTAGTTTTCAAGATATACCGTTATTTCGAAAATGGAGGAGGGGGCCCAACATATATTCGCGTAACTCAAAAACGGGTTAGCTTGTTGAAATTACTAAAAACAAATGAAATTCTGCAATAAATAATAAAGTGGGGTTGGTCATACATTTGACCCATCTAGGAGCTTCTAAACTAAACCGTTTTTGAGTAACGCGAATATTTGTTGGGCCCCCTCCTCCATTTTCGAAATAACGGTATATCTTGAAAACTAGAGCTAACATAAAAAAAAACGGTTAGCACCACTGGATTTAGCGTGCCCGAATTAGGTTGAAACGCTAAGTACCCGGGGCTTGTCTGTTTTTTTGCAACTAGCACAGTGTACTTATTGCTCAAAATTACAATTTTAAAATTCTAGTTATTTTAAGATTATTTTTTAAAGGTTGCGAAAGAAAAAAAATCATATCTTAAAAAATAAATAAAACAACTTCCTTAAAGTTTCAGAGTTTTTAAAGAACGGTTTGAGGTATTATATAATAAAAACAAGCCAAATAAAAAAAATAGGTTTTTGATTTTGAAATTTAATATTTTGCAGATATTAAATATTAGTCCCAAGTATTTTCTTTAAAATGACTTTAAAATCATCTTCGTATGTAAAGTAGTTTTCGAGATATTGAAGAAATAAGCTGAACATATTTGGCTAATTTGGCGAAATTATGACATTTTGCATATGACATAACTTTTGAAAAAAAAAATTAAAAAAATTTTTTGTTCATATATATACATATGTTCCTAGAGGTAGTGTCCCACTCTTGGTCGATTTGACATGGAAAATCCCATATGTATATTATTATATAAAAATATCTTAACTGCATACAATTAACTTATTTTTTTTTTAGGTCATCCTTATGGTGTGATACATTACGGTGAACTTGTACAAAATAGTTTGCAATCTTTACAAACTGCCACAATTTTATATGGCGGATTATCGAATCTTCTATATTTATTTGCCAGAGTAAGTGTATACTAGATCTAGTTCTTTTTACCAACTAAACATGAAGGGTATTCAATTCAGATTTTTTTTATTGCAAAAAAAATTCAACTTTTTATTACAACAAACACAAGATAAAAGTTTTACAATAAAAGTTGCAATTTTAAACTCCTTTTGCAGGTTGTCGAAATAAGTTCTAATTCCTCAACTCAATCTATGGCTTTAGATATTCTGCTTAATATAGCATTTTCTGAATCACAGTTATATACCGAATTTCAGCGCAATGATTATATAAACCTTATTGGTTATGTCATTAAAACGGAAAGATGTACCAAAGATTGCCATTTACTTAGAAGTATTATAAATAATGCCTGCTCGCAACCTGTCATATTGAAAAAAGGCGATGTGCTACAAGTTAATGACACAACCATTGCTGCAGTAATCTATCCCAAGCTGTTTACTTCCATTTTACATAGATATTCAGATTGGCATCGTTCTGGTGCTGAAAATTCCGATGTCTTAGATATGCTTTTTCAGAGTATACTGGCATTGACAAGAGAAAAACATCCGCAACGTGATTTTAATATCGAACAATTCACTAAGGAAGGTTTAATGAGAGAGCTATTAAATTTGTGTAAAGTTTATGTTATTGAATCGCCAAATCCAGTATTTATATCGAAAAAAGCAGCGGAGGCATTTGTCAATATAATATCGGTTTTTGCTGATTCACCACCAAAACCTTGCCTATTAGATGAAATAATGAAATTGTTGTTATTACTGCACAAGCCCAGTGAGTGTTACATTACACATGATAGATCCAGGTTTTATTTTCTTTTAACGCCAGAAATACCAATCAAAGATAAATCTTCATTAACTGCAGCGGCCAATTTCGGCCGAGTAACGGCACCATTTAAGAGAACCCCTGCCAAGCGCAGCCAACCAGGAGTAGCAAAACCTTTAAGTGATTTTCACACAAATTCCAATTCAAACTCTTCCAGTGATGCAGATGCTGCTAGGCAGGCACGTATAAATCGTTTAAGAAAGTTACATAAAACTGTGTCAGCCTATAAACGTCCACTTGAAGAATTTGAAGAAAATCTAGAAAATGTAGCTGATTGTACAAAACTCAATAAACATGCATTGCGTTTGGTTAATCCTTTAAAAGCTTCCAAGTGGCGTTTAAAATTTAAAAAGACTTCTATTCTCTCTTCATCATTCAGTCCTATGAAAACAACACATAGCCATGCGCCTCATAAAACAAGATGCCTAACAAGGATGTCGAGTTTCCTAAAACAATCGCCACAAAACAAAAGAATTACAAGAAAAAGAGTACGATTAAGTAGTGCCAATTCCAGCCGTTCTTTGATACTTAGTGATGGTGAAAAGCACATGAGATTGGGTCCTAGAAAATCGGACTCCAGCTTACATTCTTTGGCAGTTTCTTTAAACATGGATTTTTCGGAGTATTCGGGTTTCAATGAAGTTTTCAATTCGAAAACATCTTATCAACAGAAAAAATCAAAAATTATACAGAAAACTGATACGTACAGTTCCGTAGGAATAGCAGCATTACAAAGTGGTTTATTATTGTTACTTAAAGATTTTCTATGCCTTTTGCCGGATTGTGATATTGATGATGTACTAAATCATTACATCAAAATAGAATTTTTATTAGTATTAGCTAATCACAATAGTGCTAGTGTACGCACGGCTGTTATTAAACTAATAAGCGCTTTAACTCAACGCCTATTTCCCCAAGATATACAAGTTTGCATTAAAGCTTTATATCCGCATCATTTGGCCAATCAATTATCAATTAGTTTTTGCGACAGCACCATGTTTGAGTCCTGCATAGAATGGGTGTGTGGTACAATGGGATCTTTGGATATAACATTAAACCGTAATGTAGATCTCCGTATACAAAGTCGTTTTGGTTTAAATGCTCTACTAGCTATTGCTTCGAAATCGGCTGCCACTAGTAATATACAACAGGAGTTTAGTGAAAAAGCTTTCAAAACTCTTAAGCAATTGTACTTAGGGGTAAGTAAGGTAATGTCTTAATTAACTCGTCTTTAACTTTTATTTTAATTTAAGGATCCTGACGAACAACAAACAATTATTGAAGCTGGTCTTATGCAGTGCTGCATTAAAGCTTTGTATCATCTTTATGCCAAAACCACATCATACAATCCAAAGACTGAGGAATCTATAACAGATTTATTAACAACAATTGGTGAAATATCTCTCAAATCAATAGGTCATATCAATGTAGGTTTTAATTTTTTTTAAATTAAAATGAAAGCGTTAATAATTTTATATCTTTACAGATATTATGGGAAGTTCTCAATATGTTATCGTTTTATCAAGAGAAACAGTCCCAAAATGTTATAAATGGATATCGCTCTATACAAGCTAAATTGCAATTGAATTGGTTGAATATGTTTTTCGTTAAAACAAATGTCCCATGGAGTTATAAAGGTAATAAAGAACATTTTGATATCTCTAAGTCTGCTTTCACACGTTTCATCTTTTGATGCTCAACTCTTATGTTTTTAGGTGAGAGAAGAAAGAAGAAAGGGGGTTAGTACGGAGATGCCTGTACTCGGTCAGTACGCTTTGTGTTTTTATTCGTTGGTATATGTACAACGATGGCTGCATGTAATTTTTTTTCTTTTCTTTTTCTCTTTGATCCGCTATTAATAAAATTGTTGTTGTTTTGTACCGAAAAAAGTTGAAACCGATTGCTGCGTGTGAATATATTGGCATCTTTAAAAGAGAATTGAAAAGAAGTTGAGCATCAAAAGATGAAACGTGTAAATTCAGACTAACTAATTTTTGGTAAAAAAACGCATTTTCGAGCAGGGTTTAAAATGCTATCGACATAATAGCAAAAGCAGCCAAATTTTGCCTTTTTCCTAATTAAAAAAAATTAAAAAGCCGAAAAGTTCCACTGCTAAAAAAGCCCTCAATTTTCAAAAGCAGCAGCAAAATAAACACACTGTTTTCGAAAAAGTACCTTTTTTATTGGCACTGGCTTTTTCCAATTTTTGCTTTTTTAGCAAAAGCAAAAATTTCTTATTTGATAGAACTCAAAAAGCAACGGCAATCACTTTTATGTTGTAGGAAAAAATACAAACAGCTTCTTTCAAACAGCCGCCAAATCAAAAATTAATGTAGGCTAGCAGCCACACAATAGGAAAAAAAAGCAGCGCAAACTAATGTGCTAATGGCACATGATTGCAAAGAGACACTCGACGACGACAAGTAATCCTTTTCATGCAAAAAAAAAACAAAACAAGAATTTGTTTTTGTTTTCTATACAATTAAATAATAAAACCACTTTAAAAATTTTGTGCATTGCTTGTATACTGATCAGGGGGTCTACTCTCTATTGCGATGCGAAAGTTAAATGCCAACTTGGTACTCTCTATCACTTTCGCAAAATTTTCTGAAAAAGACTTTGAATAGTGGCAATAAAAATTAAAAATGGCGCGGATTTACAGTAATGAAATGCCAAAGTGTGTAAAAATATTTGATATTGGAAAATTTAAATAAAATAAAGTGATGATTTACGAAAAAAAATTAAAAGATGCGAAAGACATATGCGCAAACGTTTTAAAGAGTACCAATCGCTAGATTTGCTACAATTTTCTTTCGCATCGCAATAGAGAGTAGACCCCAAGTATTTTATCGTTATAATCTGCCTTTTTACAGAGCTAATAGCTCTGCTCAGACTGCTTTTAGCACATGCTTCAGAAGCTTTTCATTTTATTGCATCGGCTTTTTGTTATTACCAGCCAGAGACGAATTTTTGTTCTTTGAATTTTAGATTTTTCTTTGGTTTGTCTTTTTTACTAGCTCTTCTTTTAGGAAGAAGTAAAAAAGCAAAAGGCGAAACAATCATTTTAAGCATTTGCTTTTTAGTTGGTTATTGATTTTTGTCGCCAGCTGGTAAAAAAGCAATTGTCAAAAAATATACAAAATAAGGGATTTGCTTTTTTGCACAAACGAAAAACAGAACATTGGCTGTTGATAAAAAAATTAAATATTTCAATGCCAGTGGCAAAAGCAAAAATGAAAAGCATCTAGTTAATGGGTGCTTTTAAACACTGTTTTCGAGGGCCAAATTTGTTTCGATTAAAAAAAAACCTATTTTCAATAAAATAAAAAATATAATTCATTGTTTTAGGTAAAAAAAACCGCGTTTCGAAAAAAAATTCAAGTTTTTGAAGAAAAAACATAACGTTGAAAATATTTAATTACAACTTTTTCAATATACTTAGCACATTAAGATCTAGTAAAACTACTATCTCTCCCCTTCTAGTCTTGCAATTTCCGAATTTGTCTATGTCCGAGACAAAAACTAGATTGGAATTATTAATTAATCGCTGCTGTCAATTTTACATGGTCTTCAGTGAAAAGTTATCACCTACACAAAATGAAACAGAGTTGTTTAAAATGTTGGTATCCTATAGCATAGCAACCAATCAGCGTTGCAACAATTTCATAGCCTGGGGTCTACAACCCTCTCAGCCCAGAGATTTACGTTGTTTTATTGTAGATGCTTTATGGATATCATGCGATGATGACTTTTTGCCCGCCATTATATGTGATGGTAAAATGATTAAGGCTCTTTTGTGGTTAAGTTTACTAGAAGATTTAGATGAACCAATTGAGCATTTACAGCCGTTATGTAAACGCTTGGGTATTACCGAAAACGATTCAACATGGAATTTAGAAAATGAATTACAACGCATGGAATTACATAAAACTAGCGAAACAGCTAAACAAAAAACATCTTTGGATAAAACGGTATATCGATTTGAATCGCTAGCACAAGGCTGCATTGAATCGTCGATGATAACAACACGTAGAGTAGCAGAATTACAGGTTGGTTTTTTGTTTCGGGGTTCCATGCAATAATTTGATTTTTTGAATAATTAATAATGAATTCTAATGAAATTAAAAATGTTTTCTCGTTTTATTCAGAATTCTGAACGTAAATTATTAATGAATCACATGAAGGATTATGATGATACACATACGTATACAAAATGGCTGGATATTGTTAGAAGACTGACTCATGAGGGTGCTCCATGGTTTAGTGAACATAACAGTGAAATGTTAGTAATATTGTTAATTTGTTTTATATGTATTATTTTTATTTGGTAGAATATTAGATCAAATTTTATGGTTTTAAAGTGACGAATGGAGAGTTAATGGTAAAAAATGAACATGTGTTATCTCTTGTGGCACAGTCAATAATTCGCAGCAATATACAATAGTACGAAACAAGCCTACTCAAGCTATTGGAAATATTAAAAAACTAACGAATTCGTTTGAGAACAGTTTCTTAAAACATAACCAAGGCGAATTCATAAAGGTGACATTTTCAAGTCAACTGTTTAATATTTATTTCCTTGTGTGTATACTGAATGTCAAGCGTTGTGTACATTTTATGAAAAAAAATTGTTAAAATTTAAAATTCAATAAAAATATACAGGGGTGTCATGGAAATAGAAAACGTAAAACGAAAGAATTTGGCAGTTCTTTTTATTAATTTTGTAATCTAATTTTTACAGCTTTTGTTGAAAAATTCTGTTTAATAGAGCATTATTTGTATAAAAATTGTCATAAAATTTTTTTTATTACAGAAATCTTATTAAAAAACGACTCTTAAAATTCTTTCGTTTTACGTTTTCAAAAAGGAAAAAACGTGTATGTGTGGCATACCATAAACGTATCCATGCACATGTAAGCAAAATGTAAACAACTTTTGACAACTAAAAAGAACATAAACAATGGTCATCAGGCTTCTTGCGCAGACCTTTTCTATGGGCCTTGATACAAAAGTTATTGGCAAGGCGAATTAATTTTTCAGGTGGCGTTGAAAGCACTAATTAGAAAGAAGAATATCAAAAGTTACTTGTGTTTTTGACATATGGACCAACGAAAGCAACAAGTAAAATACAATGTTTTGTTTTGGTGTTGCTAGTTGTTGTAGTATCGCCTCGACCCTGTACATGAATTCGCCTTGGTTGTTGCCTAAATTAAAAAAAACATATTCATGGCCAAGGCGAATTAACTACAGGTGGTGTCGAAAAGCTTTCTGATTATGACAGTTCGAGAATATTTGTTTTGATTTCGAGCCGTAAACACTAACAATGCAATGCAAAACCCCCTATGTTGTTTCTGTTGTTTTTGGATTGTTGTAGTTGTGACACCACCTGTATTTGAATTCGCCTTGTTCATGGCTATTCAAATATAAGCGTCCAAGAAGTGAACATTTACATGAAAACAAAAACAAAACCAAATTGACTAACATTGTTTTATATAATATATTTTACAGTTTTTAAAAGAGAAAGCAACGCGTTAGAACTCTCGCGTTATTTTAATTTTAGAAGTGAATAGATAACAAAAACAATTTTGGTAAATTATGTTTTGGTTTTTATGTAAATGTTCACTGCTTCGACGCGTATTTTAAAATAGCCACGAATATATATTTTCTTGTTGCGAAACTTTTTGATTAGGAATTTGAAATATGTAAATTTATTCCACATTTAAAATTTTCTCTATTTATTTATTTTTAAGGTCATGGGAATTAGATGACACCGAAGGACCATCTCGCGTACATACACGATTGCGAAAATGTCATTTAGATCTTGACAAACGTTTCTTTATGCAAGACTTTAATGAATCCAGTGCATCAAGTCATAGTGACACTTCGATGCCCCCTAAACGATTAGAGTATTCGCGGCCTTTGGACTATCTTATATCAAGTTATGATCAACAATTAAACATATCATTAAATTCTCAAATACTTTACAATTTTCCCGCTAAATATTTACCCGTCGATGGAGAAATAGATGGTGAAATAATTGTTACCGATCATAAGCTATACTTTTTGGCTACATACCGTTGTAAATATTTTTATGTAAACTGTGATATTTCTAACATAACTGAAATTTGGTTAAAACGCTACCAGCATCAAGAAAAGGCATTTGAAATATTTTTGAATACGAACCAATCTCTATTTTTTTCATTGCAAAATCAAGAAGATTGGAAGATAATGCGCGATGTATTTTGTGATAAAATTGTTACTCTACCCGATCATAGTAAAGTGCTGTTAATAACGCAACAATGGCGCGAGGGTTTGCTAACGAATTGGGAATATTTAATGACTCTAAATCAAATAGCTGGTCGTACTTATAATGATCTCATGCAATATCCGGTATTTCCTTGGATTTTAACGAATTACACAACGGATATTTTGGATTTAACGGAACCGAAGAATTTTCGTAAGCTACCCAAACCTATTGCCGTACAAAATGAAGATAATGAGCAGCATTACATAAATAATTATACGGTATTAAAGAAATTTTATTTGAATTAATGGACTTTTTCTTAAAGGTTACTTATATATTGTTTATTATTTTAGTACATAGAAAATACCATGACCAATATGGGTTCAATGATATTAAAACCCTATCATTATAGTTCACATTATTCAAATTCTGGAACAGTATTGCACTTTTTGGTTAGAGTACCACCATTCACTAGCTATTTTTTGCGTTATCAGGGTAAGTTTTTTTTATACAAGCTTCGTTTTAATAGTTATTTTTATATATGCTTTTCTAAAACTCAGACAACAATTTTGATATACCCGATCGTACTTTTCATGCTTTAAGTACTACATATTGTTTGGCTAGTCGCGATTCGCCCACCGATGTTAAGGAATTAATTCCCGAATTCTTTTGTCTGCCAGAAATGTTTGAAAATTTTGAACATTTTAATTTTGGTTGTCGACAAAACGGCGAAAGTGTCGAAGATGTGGCTTTGCCACCCTGGTGTTTGAAAGATCCCCGACTTTTTGTTTTAATACATCGTCAAGCTTTGGAATCGGAGTTGGTGCGTAATAATCTTCATCATTGGATTGATTTAATATTTGGTTTTAAACAAACGGGCGAAGCGGCTGTAGAAGCCATAAATGTTTTTCATCCTGCGGTAGGTTTATTGGAATAATTATTATTTTTTTTTTTTATATATAAGTTCTTACTATTTTTGTAAATTAGACGTATGCTGTGTTCTTAGAATCGGAAATAAACGATCCTATTGAACGTGAAGCTGTAGAAACAATGGTTAAAACGTATGGGCAAATGCCACGTCAGCTATTTAAGTCACCACATCCGCCTTCAAAGCCTTTACTGTATCAAATTGATAAGCAAATATTGCCAAGTGTACATGGCTTAAGGTGGGGCATTTATTTAGGTTCACCGCAGCTACCAGAGCCCACGTTAGGCAATACTCATAAGCTGTTAGGCGCCGAATATTTATTATCATTTAATAATACGAATGTGGTTTATGGCTTACCAGCGCGATCGTGTGTTATGCAAGGTGCTGAAAGTGATACGTATAATGTTATATCATGGGGTTATGATGATCGTATTGTACGCATACAACCTCTTAATAAATTGAATGCCAAACCCAAGAACTTACTCTATAATAGTACATTCGATGACATTACTGCCTGTGGCTGTGATGCCAATTCGAATCAGCTATGGTTCGGTCATAAATCAGGGCGTTTATCTATTTATAAATGCTCCAGCGTGGAAGTGAATCAGCGTACTGGAAAGAGTCGCCAAAGTTACGTAAAGGGTCTAAAATTGTCATACAATTCAGCTTTTCGAAAAATTGCAAGTAAAGCTATGGATTCGGAAGGAGATTTAACGTCATCAACCATATCATCGAACTCTTTAAATTTAGCTGATGCTGCTGTATATAAAGAAGGAGCTGATTTAACCTGGTCTGGTCCTACAGTATTAATACGTCATACCGATGAAATAACCTGTATAGCGTTGTCGGTCGACTTTAAAATTGCTGTAACGGCTGGTAAAGATGGTATCGCTGCAATATGGGATTTAAATAAGTAAGTATTGAAAATGAATATATTTTTGGAGGATTTGCAATACGTCAAAAAATTTTATGCAAATAACAAATTTTCGCCAAACTAACTATAATTTCCTATAAATAGCAAATTTAAAACTGTTTACAAATAAAACTGCACTAGGATTTGCAATACCGAGCTGGTACTATGAAAACGAAATAAGAATTACTTTAAATTTGAGGTGTGCACCCGAGGTTAATTTTTTAAGTCACGCATGAATTACTCGTACAAGTAAATACTCGTCATATTAATTCGTCTAAGAATCGATTACCTAGCCACCTCTGCCTGCTGTTCTGCAGCCTAGGGCAGTGACACAGAATGTGCTCAACTGTCTCAAGCTCCTCCGGGTCGTCACAAACCCGCGCCCGACAGGTCAGATCCCATCCTCACCGCCATCATGCCTATCATCCCGTGATAATACGTATCATGCATATTACCTTCTTACAAATTAAGTTTCGTCAATCAATAGAAATTGTTAAAAAAAAGCTAGTTTGATCAATTTACGGGTCACGTTTTTTTTTTTGTCAAATATTTGTTGGGTCTGAACTATGGATGCCAATCCCGGGATTATCGAGTTCAGCGAAACTTTACTTCTTACAGGGTTAGGATTATTAAAGGGTTTTCCGAGAGTGGGCATAGGACCTAGGGTAATTTATTAAGTAATGTATTTTATACACATTCTTAATTCCTACCACTACATTAAATAAGATTTTTATGGTTAACTAAATAAATTGATTTTATTAATTAGTTTTGAAGTCAATTTTCAATTATTCATTTTAATTAATTTTAATCTTCAAGTTGATCACACATCAGGTAGTGTTTGACTCGGGTTTTTATCAAAATGGCAGAACCTCCACAAGCTCTATCTCGAGGGTCCTTGGTATCATAACCATTGATTTTTAACGTATTTCTTGAGGTCAAATGAGTTTCAGAAACCATCATGACATCAATTTGTTTATTTTTAAGAAAGTATTCATTTTTATATTGGCGGATGCCGTTTGCGTTCCAAAAACAAATCTTTAAACAGTACATGGCTTGTTTAGTCCAGCTTGCAATAACATCGATTGCATTCTAAGAATTTCCTGCATCATATTACCGATTGTGTTCGTAAAATTATTTTCTGTTTGCACTAATGTTTCCATGGTTTTTTCTTAACGACTCAAATTTGAAACTGGAGTTTCATCATTACTTGGCGAAGCACCTTGCATTGGCACATGGTTTGATTTTAAGACGTTAGCATAAGAGGTTCTGTTATTACTAGCCTCTTAGCCTGAATGTCATTAGTGTTTACTTGATTTGTTACCTGCGTTTGAGAGGGATTAGTTTTCGTTCCAGACGACTGCTTGACGATAGTGTATACAGGCATCCTCTATAATTGCCAGTGTGATTACCGCCACAGTTTCTGCATTTTTTTACGTTGGGGTCGGTTTTAGGCATCGCAAAGAACTGTACCATGTAATTTACCACATACTACGCAAACAGGGGGTAAATGGCAGTATGTGTTAGTATGACCAAATTCTTGGCAGTTTAAGCACTGAACAGGTCCATTTCTTTTGTACGGCTCCTCTATCGTGATTTTTCTGTATAGGATATGTTTCAAACTGTAAATAGGATGCGTTTCGTTTTTTTTTAGCTTAACGTCGCCGTGCTCTAACTCCACTCGAAATAGGGGTTGTGGATTTTTTCCCCCTATTTTTAATATTTATAACATGTTTTATTTTGAAGCCTTTCTCTTCAAGGAATGTTTTTATTTCTTCAGGGTCTACACATGAGTCAATTCTCTTAATCACTACTTGAAGACTTTTGCTGCTCTTCAGTTGGTATGTATAAAAACTTTTTTTAGTGCTTCAAATTCGTTAGTAATTTTGCGAAAATCATTCTCATGATTTACTTAAATTTTTGTCTCGTTTATACTACCACGCTTGATTGCCGCTGCGTAAAACGAATTTTCACCTATCACCGAGATCAAACTCTTTATAAACTCATTTGAATTTTGCTCCCTAAGATATATCGGGGGGGGGGGGGGGGGGGCTTGGACAATTTTATCACGTTTGGTGCTTCTGAGGATTCATCCTCCAGAATTGCAAAACGATTTTGTGAATTTGTTCTATCAAAAGAAGCAACAGCTGATGAGGTAGGACTGCGACCCCGCTTAAGCACTGTTATATACTTGTCCATACCAACTTGTACTTGAGGCTTTTTACAACTTTTTACTAGTGGGTTTTCCATTGAGTGTTTGTTTGAGTTCATTTTATCATTTACCTTGTACACTTGTACCCAGAGACAGTTTAATATTTTTTAATGTATCACTATCCACCGTTTTTGTAAACACCGAAGGTAAGACGGAACGTGTGCGAAAAATTGGCTTAGCCGTTAGGTAGATATTATTGTATTCTTTTGTTTTATTTATTTTAGCATTGCATTCTTTAGCATTTACTGTTACGTAAGCATTTCTTTCATTTAGTTTTATTGTTGTTTCATTGTTTTTACTCATACAAAAAGTTGTTTTTGTTTTTCACCGTTTTCCTTTGCTTTTTATATTTTTATTGTATTTTACAACTACTCCAAAAATAAGAAATTTAAACCAAAATGTTTTTGCTCAGAATATGTATGCATACACATGTATGAACATTCATACGTACATATCGCACTATTTCAACAATAGTGTATTAACTCAAAATTTTTCTCTTTTCTTTTTTTGGAAAAAAGACGAAACGTTTTATATGTATCCGCTGTAAAAATATCATGCTATTTGGTTTACTTTTTGGTAATGAAACTGTTGGTTTAAGAATTCTTTCGCACATATGCGTTTTATGTAAAATTAAAAATTGGTTTGCTTCTACTGAATTTTTTAATTTTGAGTTAATACACTATTGTATGTATGTATAATATATGCATTTACTATTTATCTTTATTTAATTTTTTCCTTTTAATTGTTTACTTTTATGTTAAATAATTTAAATAAAAAAATATCATATATTTTTATGCGTTCATTCGCTTAATATTTATATTCCAAAATCAAATTTAATTAATTAATAATTAAAATCATATGCGGGTTTCTTAACTCCGTATCACAACACAGCACAAACTAAAAATTGTGTATGAAAATTTTAAATCATATGTACATATGTACATATATTTGGACAATTTTAAAATATATTTGACAAATTTAATATATTTGGATAATTTCAAAATACATTTAAGCTGGGTTTTTGAGATGTCAGTTAAACTAGGGTAAGTTACTTTGAAAACATATTTGTGCCGCCATTACAAAGTTTGTATACATAATTTTGACGGAACAGCTTAGTTTTGCTTAAAATGTTGGTCATTAATACAACTCAACTCTAGTTCAGTTCAAATTTTGCAGTTTTTTTATTATGGTTTACAACTCTGTTAACAGAACCATCAAAAATTTAAAACTAATCACTAGCAGTTGTTCAATTTCAACTCAACTGATAATAGGCGCAAAAATAATAAAAACATATTACACTTCGCCGGAAAATTTGAGTTTGTTACGGTTTTTATTATATTTTTACAAATAAATATGTAATATACATTCATGCAATGTGTATTTTAACTGGAAAATTAAGTTGTTTTCTATATATGTAGTTTAAAAATTTTTTTATATTGGATATAAAAAAAATTCAAAAAACCCGAAATAGCCCGAAAATTTTTTTATTTTTCAAAATATCCCGTTATCCCGAAATATTTTCTTCAATCCCAAATCCCGGGATTCAGAACAACCAATTCCGATTGGAAGCCCTAGTTTATAGTTGGCAGCAGCAGAACGGATCTTTGCTAATGAGCGCAGACTTTCATGTAGATCCAATTCTTCACAAATAAATTTTACAAACTCTTCTGTAAACTGTTGTCCGCCTATGGAGAATGATCAACAGCATGTATAGACGATGCTTAGCTTCGAACAAAGCTAAATTTGTGTAAATACCTCCACATCTTACATTTAACACATACAGCCCAATTATGAATCTCCCTTTTCCCATTTTTGCAACAGAATTTACATAATTGGGCTGATATTTGGCATCCTCCTAATTTTAATTCAAAAAGCTTGACTTGCACTTAAAATGGTGAAAACTCTTCAACCTCCAATTTTGTCTTCATCACCATCGTCGGATTTCATCGCCTTCAAAAAAAATTTAAGCTTCTCTGATTCATATTTACAAGATATAAGTTCACGTTCTCTTTAATAAGAGCAAAATTCAAAAAATTAACAACTACCTGGTAGACAATTATTCGTGAGAAATAATTGACAGATTTAAAAACCTTAGATGTTTTAAATGGTTTGCTTTTTTATTTATGGCTTTAAAATATGTTATAAAGTTTTGAAAGTCCATCAGAAGAAGGTTCTTTTTCGTCTTTTAAAAATATTAATTTAAAAATGAAATATTTTCTTAGGATTTCTCTATAAGTTAAAAATGGATACTTCTACAGAAAAACTCTCTTTTTGTCACTTTACGCCACCAAACAATAAAGCTTGTATTTTAGACCCATGTTTTTCAAATGTTTCCTCTCTTTCAATAAATGTAAGCTAGTTGCTCTTTTCACCCAAATAAAGAAATTAAATAATTTATAATTTATTCTTTGAGAACCAATTTAAAATACTTGTTGTGGAGTAACATGACAAAAAGTAGACTTTTTTGTGGAAATGCCCATATCACAACTTTATTAAAACCAAATAGTTAACATTGTCATACATTTTGGTATTTCGAATTTAAAAAAAGGTTATTAAGAATTCGTTATTGCAAACCCTAAACCCTAAAAAGAAATCCCTTGATTATTTATATACATAATTACATAAATTAATTAATATTTTTTTTTATTTAAAATATTAAAGTTGGACTTACGTCCGCACTATAGAACGACCTGCAGAAATTTATCACTCTCCCATAACACTACTTACCATATCACCCACATTAGGTGATATTGTCACCGTTCACTCGTTACAACAACAGCATACTTTAACACCACTTTCAAATTCAGATTACAACATGCAAGAGAAACAAAATAACTTATCTTCTGCACCACCCCCAGCTGATGAATGTTTTGAAGTTACTGAAGAGAATCTCGATGATTTTGTAAATGTATCCATTAACCCGAACGGAAAATCCATTTTGCGTTTACATTCCGTTAACGCTCGTTATGTTCAACATAATGTCCATGAAGATCGTATAATGGCTGTCTGTTATTCGTATATTAAAGAAGGAGTGGGTGTTAATGTTATAGCCACTGCTGTAGAAGGTGGTTTAGTGCGTTTATGGTCTAGTTGGAATTTAAGTTTTATCACCGAAATTGTTACAGGCCTATCAAATATAAGAAGGTCAGTATTTTTATAAATATTTTTTAAAAAAATTTTGATTTTCAGTATTATTAAAATTTAATTAATTATTTTTTATTAAAAGCCTTACATACTCAACACATCAACATTTGGTGGTTTTAACCGAACAATCTCACATTCAAGTTTGGGAAACTAAAGGACTGTACGGAAATTCACCGAAATTTCCACAAATTGCTTATAAATAAAAATATAAAAGACTTAAACTTAAAACGAAGAAACAAATATCATTTTTTGAAACTTACGATCAATTACAAAACATAACATAATTATAATTTATCATTATTTACACAAATAAAAATTTATTAAGCAATCATTTATATATTAGGGATGGATCATAGATACTCGTGAAAATATTCTTTATTAAATTGTAACATAACAAAAAAAAAATAAGCTTTAAAACAATACAAATTATGTAAATAAATTGAAAATTTATTTTTTGATAATGAATTTAAACGTATAAAAAATGTAAAAAAGCACTCAAAATTAAAAATGTAAGTATGTATTAAGTTGTTGACTAAAAAGACTATAAAAATACAAACACATTCATTAAATAACACTTCTAAACCAATAACATTTAAAATCTTAAAACTCTTAACTTATTATACAAGAAAATCCGCATTCTTAAATCACCTTTAAATTTATAAAACAAAAATTGTGTTGTATAAAAATTGATCATTTTCAAAATTTTTTATGAATACCAGTGACTAAAGGCAATCTTTAAAAATTAAACTAATTTAGGTCTTCCATGGAGGTTTAGAGTTACAATGTCTTTTGGCCGATTTTTCCAGTTTTTCTCTAGTTTCTTTATTTTTTGATGTTAATTCTAAAATTTGATCTAATTTATTAAAATCGGTGGGAGATTTTGAAAGCAACTAAAAAAGAAAAATTGTTGAAGGTAGAGATACACAAATAATTTTCGTCAAACTTACCAATTCTATGAAGGCTTGCAATTTATCCATTGGTGAATTTGCATGTTTATGCATTAAATTTAAATTATTTTCTTTTTTACTTGATTTTGGTGTTTCAAATTCATGCTGGTATATGGCTTTGTTATGAGTCACATTATTGTCTGGAGACGGAGATTCATGCTCGGTTTCATTGAGTGTTGTTCGAGTAAGATTGTGGGGAGATGTTAATATTTCCAAAGCCTTTTGCCATTGAGTTTCCATAACATTGTGTAATTTTTCTGCAATATCAGCACGTTTTGATTTGTACACATTTAACTTCATTTCCATATCATCAATTTTTTTTGAAGCATTTGCTAATTGTATGCGATATAATTCTACCTCTTCGTTGTGTTTTTCCTGGAGTAAGTTTAATTCTAATTCGTTTTTCTCATTTATTAACTCTAATTGCTTTACCGCACGTTCCGCTATTAAGCGTTCCCGTTCTCGTGCTTCTGATTTTAGTGTTTCTTCTGTTTTGTCTAATTGTTCTTGGAATTCTTTAAGTTTTTGTGTCACTACATTTTCCAATTGTTGTTGATAGTGACATTTTAAAGTTTTTTGTTGCAATTCCAATTTTTTTCTTAAAGTGTTCTGTAACTCAAAGAAAAATCATGAATAAGTCGAATTTTGAAAATATATAAGTTGTTCCCGAAAGGCTGGTTATCAGTTTATATGGTTATTTAGTTATATTCACAACATCAAAATAAATTTAAATTTTTTTTATATATTTTGTTGCTATTAATATAACTACATAACCATATAACCTGATAATCCGACTTCCGTGAACTACCTGGTTGCAATTTTTACCAAATTTTGCTATTTATATTGAAAAAATGTTATTTATAGCCACCAAGGTAGAAAAAAAGCTGTTAAGTAATGATAAGTAATCGTAATAGTTACTTATTTGATTACTTTTTTTAAGGACAAAGTGTTGACTACAATGATTACTAATTGATTACGATTACAAGTAATCAAAAAATAATCAGAATTACTGGCGATTACTTCAAAATAATCAAAAGTAATCAAAATGTAATCCGATTATTTTTGATTTGGTTACTTTCAACAATTTCGTATTCATTCGTACTAAATTTTTTTGGAAACAGTTAAATAGCTTGAGAGGAACCCCAAAAATATAGTTGGTTTTACACACTTCAAGACTAAAATTGTCGGCGAGGCGTATCTTTCTCTACAACACCATCAAAATCTCAATTTACTTTATAAACGGATTTAGCAGATTTGCATATTAAGCCGACGATATGTTAAATTTACTTTTCGCGAAAAATAACACTTTTGTGTCCTCGAAAATAATAGTTGTTCCACGACTATGAATAGAGCATCTTGCCATCTTATAAAGCATTTAATAAGATTATCTTACAACATTTCCAGAAAGATAATACTTATACAAATCGGATAAAAAATTTAGCCACTAGAGGCAAAAGTATATAAATAAAACCCATGGTAGAATAAGTACAAGGTATAGTCATTCGAAATTTTGTTCTCAATTTCAAAATCCATATAACGTCAAACAAAAGAAAATAAGGGAAAAAAAATTAAAACAAGCGTCAAAAATCAAAAAAAAAAATTATTTTGGCACTACATGGGTAAATAATGAAAACTCACCCTAATGAACGTACCTGGGTACTTATTATACTATGAATAAAACCAACAAATCCCTTAAAAAAACGAAACCAATATATCATACAGTGGAGTTCGGTTATAACGAACAACGGTTATAACGAATTATCGCATATAAAGAAAAATTTCGCCGGTCTCAATAGTATTGCATTAAAATTTCATACACATTAGTACGCTTATAGCGAACTCTTTTTTTTTAAGTCGTATTAATGAAACTAAGAAAATTTATACGCTTTTAAAAAAGAAAAAGCGCTAGAATTTGTCTAGGGCTTTTCAAAACATTGATGAAATATATATCAACGATTCATAAACATTGAATGTTAATTTACTTTTACTCCGGTTATAACGAACATTCTAACCGAACTCCACTGTATTTAGATTTATTAGCACGTATGCCCTGCATACATTTCTATTAAAATGCGACAATGATTACATATGAAGAATTTGAAAAAAGTGATATTTTCGTTTTTTTATTATAGGATTTTTAGTTTTAACCCCATTTTGAAGCATTATCGCTTAAAATGTTTGTAATCAAATAAACTTTATAACAAAATTATAAAACTATGAAAATAATTGGTGAAAAGCTGTGAAATTTTAATACAATTTTAGCTTTGATCCACTTACTGCCCTCCTAAGAAGGAAAGTCACATCTCCATTTTAGTAGTTTTAAGATTCAGAAACAGGGGAAATTTTGATCATAAAGTTTGCCTAATATAGGCACACAAAAAATTACCAAAAGTTCAATTTAAATATTAGGTTAGGTTAGGTTAAGAAGGGTTATGTACCCAAGGGCACACTTCCACTCGGAGACCATACGGTCCATTGTGAATCTGTTCAATGAAAAAAGGTAGAGAAAGAGAAAAGTGAAGAAAATAAATAAGAGGTTGATAGAATTAGGTATGTTAGTAGGTAACACGTAGAACTATTACCCTCTCTACAGTCCCCTCAACAGAAACTACCGCACTATTTCCCTGGCAAACCCTAGTAGATCAACTGGATTACATCCAGCGATGCACCCAAGTTCGTCGTGAAATCTATCTCCTAGCCATTTCTGTCTGAGACCCTGCATCCAACCTACCCGTCAAGAACCCTATAAGTGTCCTAAGACCACCCCTATCCAATACCCTGCGTCCAATCTGGGCCATAGTGCCCTAGACATCCTGCAATCCTTTCTATCTCTCCAGGACCGGTTAACGTCATCACGGAATCTTTCCCATATCACTCCATAGTAGTAACATAGGGGGGGCTTTAGCCCCTGTCCCTTACTACTAAGTCCAGATTCGAACCCCCTCTCGCGAGTTCGTCCGCCACCTCATTTCCATCAACCATGCAGTGTCCAGGTACCCAACACAGACTTACGTTGAATACCTCCATGAGGTCCCTAAAGGTAGAAGTACATAACACGCGTTAGTGCGCGCGCGCTCTGTAGACTTCTGTCAAAAAAAGTTAAACTCGTGTATTTTAATTGAACAAGCTACATGCAAAATATTTTCACGCGTTAGCGCCAGAAAGTTGGTTAACTTTGAATTTTTAACGCGTTGTGTATTTTTGACAAGTAATCAGCTGACAATAAAAAAAATTTTACAAATTTGAGAATTTTTTTATTGAAGGAGCTTCAAAAACATACAATATTTATATAAAAAGAATAAATTCAATAAAATAAATAAATCTTGATATACATACTTTCGAATCCGTTTTCAATGCACAAATGTAAACAAATAAAAAACAGCTGACAGGAACGGCTTTGTAACGCGTGTTGTGTAACTTGCAATTTTTCACACGCTAAAGTTTTTAAACGCACGACAAACGTCGACGAATAAACGCGTGTTATGTACTTATACCTTAAGAGCATTCCTACACCTAGCGATCAGGCACGATCGCACCGTATAATTTGGCAATGCCCTAAGCGCCGCCTGACTATCGGCGTACATTGTCACCACAGATCCACCCACGATATGATCCAGTATCACTTCCGCCGCCCTGCAGATCGCTAGGATCTCAACTTGAAAGACACTGATACCCCGATCAACAGTACCCACTCAATTTAAATGTTTGTTAAACGAGTAATTTTTACGTTCGCGTTCTTAAAACATGCAGTAAGTCTTCTGACCTGCAGCTCCAAAATGAGTGTATGAATGTATGTATGTGTGTACTCCGGCCTTCTTGCACTAATGCACAACAAATATTTTTATTTCATACAATATCATGAAACGAACGATAATTTATTGATTTTTTCCATTTTTTACGCACTCTCAACTTAGTATTACTCTGAGATGATATTCACTGATCCAAGAACAAAAGTCTCTGGTTTCTTAAACTTATTTGAACTTGTCGGTGATTGCAAGAACTTGAGCGTAATATTGCATACACAAAGATGAAAAGTTATATCTTCAAAAAAAAAAATCATTGGTACTTTGGAAAAAGTCTTAAAAGCTTTTTATCATAGTATGTGGCAGAAAAGAATTTTTTGTCTATTAAACACTCTAGAAGTGGTGACCATTTTGCTCAACGTTTTCCAGTCATTTACAGTTGGAAATATGCCTTTTAAGCTTAACACCAAAGAAATACATTCAAGTTATCCTTATATCAATATAGTATATAGGCAGTATAACTGTAAATATAAATTAAAATTATTAAAATCATTTCACTGGTTCATGATCTCGTTTTTTTTGTAAATTGCACAAAAACGGCTTACGATTTTTCAACGAATTTTTGTGTACTTATTAATGACATAAATGTCTAAAGATTTTTAATTCCGCTTTACGATCCAGACCTGTATTCGAGTTATATAAAAAAAATATTAAAAAAAGCCCTTATTTTGGCATTTTCCAGTTTTTCTCAATTTGTTGCCAAACCAAACATTCTATCGTCAAGCGGAATATCAAAATTGTAGATACATATGAAAGTCTTTTACTAATGTGTGAAATTTGTTGGTAAAATGATAAGCCATTTTTGTGTAATTTTAAACATACAGGCCTGTTACGTATTTTGCATTTCAAAATTATCGGCTTGAACAAAATTGAAAAAACAGTCGAATAAAACCGTTCGATCCCCCTAAGTGTTACAATTAAAAATGATAAAAAAAATCGATTTAAATAAAATTGCATCTGAAATAAAATAAGCGGTTAATTTTATAAATAAAAAAATTTACAAAAAGGAACAAGTAAGAAAGTATAGCCGGTCAAGTCCGAACATTGGATACCTTAATCGACAGTATTTACAGACAAATTTTCGAGTGTTCCCTAGTTGGGATCCTGAGAAAGTAAAAGCGTACAACCTGTACATATTTTGGAATAATAAGGGAAATTTACTTTCTTTCATTTTCTTTTGTGTTCTACGATTAATATATTAAAAGTATGCAAACAGTGCTAAAAAATTTAACAATAGTTCTGTAGGGGAGGGATAAACTACACCAATTCACATCTTTTTCAAAATACGTTTTTTATACTGTTAGGTTAGGTTAGGTTAGGAATTTCCCATAAGTCTTATCTAATGTACACCAACTCCAACTTGCTTAGACGTAAATTGCATCAAATTTATTTAGTGTGGTTTATTACTGAATTTGTTGACAATTTTTATCTAAACATGCAGATGCATCTTCAGTTTTTACTTGAATAATTTGTATAAAACATTTCGACAAGAAAATTAAGGTAAAAGAAATTGTTCTAGGCATTGTATTATTTTTGGGAAATAGCAGACCTTTTGTTGTTGGACTAAGTACTGTTTGTCTCAAGGCATTGAACAGTAGCAATGCCATCATGGGAAGTAAAGCACACCAAGTTCAAATTAATAAGTAAAGGTATGTTATCTCAATGACGTAATTTTTTTTTATAAAAAAAACATATTAGTCATATAAAATATTCGAACAAAGGCAAATTTTTAATACAGAAATAGAAGTATTTGTGATTTTCAACATGTTTATGCGGTCTGCTCTAAAGTTTTCAAAGTGTGGCTTGGTGTAGTTTATCTCCCATCTGTAGAGTTAAAATATATGAATTTTTAAACAAATAAATTAAAATCTTTTTCTTCAGTGTATTCGCCAGTGTTTTTCGTCCTATAGTTATGTATGTAAATCGTTTTTTAACAAGGACGGTACAAAAGTAGGGACAGCAAACGACGCCATATTTTTTGCCGCTCTTTTAACATTTCTCTTAAGTAAGGTTTGCCATTTCATGATGGAAAGATAAACGAGCCAAAAACGAGTCGAAATTATTAAAATTTACTACCGAAATTCGGAGTCAGTGGCCTCAACGTTAAGAGCGCTACGTCCAATTCATGGTCGTCATAATAGTCCTACCAGATCAACAATTGAGCGTCAAGTGGAAAAATTTGAATCCACAGGCACAGTTCAAGATGTTCCCGTGCCAGTGAGACAAAGAAGTGCCCGTAGTGTCAAGAATATTGCTGCTGCTGAGGCTTCAGTTGAAGAAAGCCCAAATGTGTCTCTCACACGTCGTTCTCAAGCGTTGAGCATCTCTGTGACGTCGTTGTGGCGAATTTTGCGAAAATATCTTGGCCTACATCCTTACAAGATCAAATTAACGCAAGAACTGAAGCCGCTTGACCACCAGAAGCGTCGTATGTTCGTGAATTGGGCTGAGCAACAACTTGAAAATTATTCGGATTTTCTTCGAAAAATCATCTTCAGCGATGAGGCTCATTTCTGTCTGAATGGCTTCGTCAATAAGCAAAATATGCGTTATAGGTCAGACAGCAATCCACACGTACTCCATGAGACATCATTGCATCCCGAAAAAATTACGGAAAATTACGGAATCGCTACCGTTCAATGATAACAGAATATTGGATGATATGGACTTGGAGGACATGTGGTACCAACAGGACGGCGCCACAAGCCACACAGCGAATGTCACAATCAATTTATTAGAAACCAAGTTGGGAGAACGTGTTATCTCACGAAATGGTACAGTCGATTGGCCGCCTCGGTCTTGCGATTTGACGCCGTTAGACTATTTCCTGTGGGGCTACGTCAAGTCTATGGTCTATGCCAACAAGCCAGCGACGATTGATGAACTATCGAACGTGAAATTGCAGCAGTATCGGCCGATTTATGCTTGAAAACCGTCGAAAATTAGGTTCAGCGTCTGGACTTCTGCATTACATAATGGCATCGTACTATCACAGGAATAAGGAATTTCATTGATATCCAAAACCGTTTTTGTTGTATTTAAAAAAACTTTTGTAGCGCTCTTCTTGAAAACCCCGATATATGAACATCGCTACAAAAACATTTTTCAATATAAAATTTATAAAAACCGAATATATCTAAGCGAACTTGTTTACAAATTTGCATTTTTAAAATCCCTAATTCAACTCTATTTCATCAACAATACCTTGGCGCACTTCAAACAATAGGTTAAAACAGTGAACCAGTGAGTTTTGTTAGAGGAAATGCAAAGAGATAGTTTTGAAAATGTCTGGTGAGTGAATCGAACCAATTTTGTTACCACCTACACTCATAAAACATAGAAAAAGACATTCTTTGGTACAATCTACATACATATATATTTATTCTCATAAAGTGTTGAAAGATTTGTCATAATCAATTGTTGTCTCAATTTTTGAAACTCACCTACTCATAACTTCAAAATTTTAAAGCAGAATCTCTTAAAAAAAATTTTATTTTTATAAATATTAGAAAAGTTTTTATGCTGAAAAATGTTGAAGTCGGAGTCGCGAGTTTTTGTGGATATAACGACTCCGACTCCGATTCAAAAACCTCAACTCCGACTCTTCCACTCCGACTCCACAGCCCTGTGAAAAACACCCAAAAAACTGAGAGCTTTTCATATAAAGTTTAGTACACGTTCAACCACTTGTGTTGTGAAAACATCACATAAAAAAAATTATTTTAAACGTCAGAAACAAATTCATACAAATTGTTTTTGTTTATAAAATGAAAGGAAAATATATGAAATATTTTAGGAAGAAATAAGATACATACATAGAAGAAAAACGAAATTGTTGATCTGATTGTGAACAAAGCTTTAACGTAAATTTTAGGGATGCCAATCGCGAAATCCCGAGCACAGAAATCGCGGGATTATTCTAAAAATTAAAGCCATAAAAAATCCCGAAATTTTGGATTTAGTAAATATGTGGTATTTTTTTTATTAAATACAACTATATTAAAATAAACGTGAGTTAAGCTGATAAAAGTAACTTCAAAAATTTAATATTAAATCATACTGGCAATGAATCTATTTTTTAACTGGTTACAAAAAGAAGTCGCAAGTGAATAACTATTGCATGCAATGCATTTTGTACCACAGAAAATAAAATCAGAAGATAAAGTTCGGTGTGGTTTTTTTCTAAGTGAATGATAATAGAACTGCGCACGCAAAATGCAAGTTGTGCAAAAAGGTGTTAACAACTTTTGGGGATTCTACCAAAGGTCTTTCGACACATATTTGTTTAAGTTTATTTTATTAAATTTAAACTTGCATATATATTTGAGATAAAATAAATTAATTATTGTTATATACCAACGATAACGATACCACCCAGAAGTGTTTAATGCGAACACTGTTTTCGTCGGCAGCATATGTTTGCAATAAAATAAGGCATCGATTATCAGACGTCATTAATTTGTTTTAGAAGCTTTTTAAAATATAAGTTTTAATGCATAATTCGTCCATATTACTTTAAAGGAATACATTAAACTGTTTTATTTTGTAATGAGTTTAATATTCTTCATGAATTAATTTGCTTTAATACTTATACATTAACATTAACTTTAATTATGTATATGAATTTTAAAAATTGGCTCTTATATATGAAATCCCGAAAAATCCCGATCCGTCCCGGGATCCCGTTTTTTTGAATAAAAAATCCCGAATCCCGGGTTTCAAAAAACCTGGTCTTATTTGGCATTAATAGTCAATTTCAATTTCATAAAAATTGTTGCTGAAGTAGAAGTAAACTCAACTTTACGCGCCCCACACATGTTTCAATTCAATTGTCAACTGAGTATTTCAACTGAATTGATGCTTGGCCACACATTTTTTAAATACTTAACTTTTTTTGCAAAAGAAAGCTACAAACATTAATCGTCTGAATTAACTTTTCTTTACCGTATGGATGTGTTTTTGCTAAGGCGTTATTAAGAGAACAATTCCGGCTAGGCGAACAAATTGCGATTTTTTGTGCCGATAGCCATGTGTCAATCTTAATTTAACGGATAACTAGACACAAAGCATGTATAAATTATTGCATATATAAGCACCTCATACACAATTCAATTGTCAACTGAGTCGATTGTTGTCCAAATCAAAGTGGTAGCTGTTACAACAACAACAACAACAACAACAAACATTAATTTTGACAGCTGATCAAGAGACTCGAGCGCACACAGTTCAATCGAACTAAAAGACTTTGTAGTCAAGTTAAAAAAATTAAAGCAATACTACTTTGATTTGGACAATAACCGACCCAGTTGACAATTGAATTGAATCGTGTATGGGCTGCTTAAGTTACATTTTAAAAAAAAATTTTAGTTACATTTTTGTTATTAAAAGGAAATAAAAATATATGAAATACTTTGGGAAGCAAAACGATGTTAACAATTCTTTAGGGTCAAAAAAGTACAATTTTGAAAATGACATTTATCATCCCTGCTCTGAACTAATCTACATCTTTTTTATTATATTTTCTAATAATTTTCGAAAACTGTTAACTTGCGGAATAGCGTTAGACAATCGCCCTTATCGTGGTTGGCAAACTAAAAATACGCCTGCGACTGATTGCTAATAGATTAAAGGAAATATGTTTACGTTCTCTTTAATTTATTACCAAACAGAAGTTACTCAAAATTTGTAGAAAAACGAGTTTTCTTCTCACACAAATTAATACAAGTAAGCAAACATGTTAAAACGAACAAAGAGATAAATGTAAGAGTTTCGCTTACCATCACGCTTACGGAAGACCTGAATTTTCTATGGTGAGTTCTCACTTTGAATCAATATATTTTTGACACAAAAAGCGCCTAAAAAAGCGCATATAAAACATTTTTTGTAAGATATTTTTCAGTATTCTCCCTGACAAAAATGATTCGTAGTAAGGGAATGGCGTGGCACTTGAAATGTATTTTTATCTATAAAACTTGCTTGGAGTGCGTTCAATTACTTTGCTGTAACTCTGTATATGTTATTGCCTAGCACATAAGTGTGCGCTTATTCTTTTAAATGTAAATTTAGTGTTTCGCAAAATTATAAAGTTTTTTATAAGGTACACAGGAATTATCAATGAGAGAACATTTAACTTCGAATTATGTTGCAAAGCAAAACGGCTAAAGCTACCAGTCCACACCAAAGAGTAAAATCGTGTTGACATGAAAACATGAAGTAGGATTTTACTTTCTACTTTAGCATGCGTCTTAAAAAAGGGTAAAAAAAGAAACATACACATAGAACACGTGGTGTTTACCTCCATGCTAAGAATTAATAGATACCATTTATTATTCTGTTTGATGTTATGATATGCTTTTGAATGTATTATTAATCTTAGCGTTTATGCAAAAAAAAGCATTGAAAATTAATCTGTTAAATTAAACTCCTGTTGTTAGTGGAACTGTTTAGGGTGTGTGTGCTGAACGGGTACATTCCAAGGGGGTGGAGGGAGGTTAGGGTAGTTTTTATTCCCAAGGCGGGTAGCACCGGTCACTCCAAACCCAAGGATTTTACACCAATCAGCTTGGCGTCTTTTCTCTTGAAGACGTTGGAAACACTGATTGATCTACATCTGAGGACGAAGATTGACGCCGGCATCGGCAGCGGCGCTCAACACGCCTATCTTAAGGGTAGATCTGTTGAGAGTGCGTTGCATGATGTGGTTGCTTATGTGGAACGGGGTTTGCGAAACAAGGAATACACCTTGGCGGCATTCCTGGATATAGAGGGCGCCTTTAACAATTTGAGGATAGAGGCTATCAGGTAGGCACTGGTTGACATAGGGGTTCCGTTGTTCTTGGTCGAATGGATACCTATGATGCTTAGCAGCAGAGTTATTCACTCGGACTGGGGAAACGAACGCTTAAGGAAATCGGTGACTAGGGGGCCCAACAGGGGGAGTTCTTTCTCCCTTATTGTGTCTCTTGGACGTCTATGTCGTTCTGAGACGTTTTAACAGAATGGGTCGTGGCCTACGCGGATGATGTTGTTATATTGGTGTTGGGCAAGTTTCTGCCGTCAATTAGCAACATCATGCAAGAGGCGCTGGGCGAACTTTCGGCATTGGCGAGTGATAAGGGACTGGGAGTTAATCCGGAGAAGACAGAGTTGGTTCTTTTCACTACGAGGTACAAGGTGGAGGATTTTAAGTACTGGGAGGAGTGGAGCTTAGACTATCTGATAGTGCTAAGTATCTGGGGGTTTTTCTGGACAGCAAACTGTCATGGGGAAGAAATACTCAGGAGAGACTTAAGAGGGGTCTCAATGCCTACTATGCTTGCAGATCATCGATAGGTAGGAGCTGGGGACTCCGGCCGTCAGTGGTGGGATGGCTGTAAGCTTCGGTGGTTAGACCCATTCTTACGTATGGATGCTGTGTTTGGTGGGAGTCATTGAGATTGGATAGTTTAAGGAACCATCTTTCTAAGGCTCAGAGGTGTGCTTCCATTGGCATGACAGGTGCCATGAGGCTGCCCTGGATGTCATTCTACATCTTCTGCCTATTGAGCAGTATGTGATGGGAATGGCGGCCAGGAGCATTCTTAGACTAAGGGAGTTAGGATTGATGGGGAATGTCACGCAGGGTCACTCACGGATCCTGAGTGAGATTGAGGCTGGTGGCTATTACCTGGGACCACCCAGCTCCACTGATTGTGTGGGCACCAGAGTGGATTTTGGGCGGTTGCTGGAGGTAATAGTGCCTTTTAGGGAGAGCTGGTCAGGTAGGAGCAGATTATTTGGTGGATTTTTCTATTTTTACTGATGGCTCGAAGATGGGGGGCAAGGGTGCGGGGGTCTACATTGAGGATCTGAACATTAGAATGTCATATAGGCTTCCTGACGACTGCGTTGTTTTTCAGGCGGAGGTTCTGGGGGTCTTAAGGGCCGTGGAACTGATGAAAGACAACATTGATAGGGGTTCGAGGTCACTATATATGTGGACAGCCAGGCGACCCTTATGGCCGTAAGGGGCTGTTATGTGAACTCTAAGCTAGTTGATGATTGTAGGAGGGCTCTGAGGGAGTCTTAGGGCAGTATTTGCTGATGTTGTGCTGGGTGCCGGGTCACTGCGACATAGGTGGCAATGAGTTTGCTGATGAGTTGGCTCAGAGATGGAGGATCCTAACTGTGGTTAGGCCTCCAATAGGCTGTGGCCGGTGCTTAGGAAGTCCGATTCGGGGTTGCTGCTGGGCAGGAGAAGGGGCTGCGTTAGGACCATAATAGGAATGATCACGGGCCACTGTATGATAGGCAGGATGGCGGTGATGATGGGATCCGAGTTGTCGGATATGTGCAGGTTGTGTGAGGACCCTGAGGAGTTTGAGACAGTTGAGCACTTTTTGTGCCATTGTCTCCCAGGTTGCAGGCCAGCAGGCTGAAGTGGCTGGGCAGTAGATTCCTTGGTGAATAAGAAGATGTCTCGGGTTGCGGACTCGAGAATCTGATAGGATTCGTAATGGGGAAGGCCTGGCTGCGCGAGAGGGGACTAGGTGCTGACCGCACGTAGGGCGAATTTTGTTGAGTAGGATTTCTCTCGGGGTTGGTCCGAAAACTTTTTTTCTATCTTTCATTTATTTTTGACTTGTGCTTTCGCTGTTTATTTCACCTACTTACTTTCTATCTTTATATAGCTATCTCTTAATGAGGCGTCCTAATGGACCATACTTTCTACCTACCTACCTACATATGCTAACCTGCGCTAACACCCGTTCAGCACATTTTACAGGACAGACAAAATACTTTTTATTTTTCCTATTTGTAGCTTGATATAAAATTAAAAATACAGTAAGTTCTACACACTTCAAGAATTTAATAGAAGAAAAACTACATGCTGGCCGATGAGGCATATCTTTCTCTACCACACGGCATCAAAATCTCAATTTACTTAAAAAGTGTTTGTATATTAATCCAACGATAAATATTTCTTGTACAACTTTTTGACTACATTGTGAATCCCCCAAATATGTATTTATTAAAAATAGTATGAGATAATCTAATTAGTTATTTCAATAGTTAAAGGAGATCTTATAAAATAATCTTTTAGATAAGTAATTTGGTTTAAATCTTTAGGATTAAAGCGATTCTTTTCTTTAGTTTTGACAAAACTTGACTTGGAAATAATTCTCCATTATGCCATTAGAGTATTGTTTTAATTTTTTTAAATTTTTAACACTTCAAATTTTTTTGGTTAATTCTGTTAAAAGACTGATATGAGAAGAAACAAATAACTAAACACATAAATATAAAGAGTACGTGAAACAAAAAAGGTGTTGGCAATCAAACGTTTAAGCCATTTTTCGCTACATTCCTGTTGATCGATGATGAAGATAAAAAAACATTGAAAAAGTGAGTAAGAGTGCTTGTAATTTTAATCACCGGTCGGTGGAAAATGATTTAAAATTAAGATCACATGTTATAGCATTATTATGTTATTACAGTTTAAATTAAGGCCCTAATTTTGTAAAACACAATGCACGCCAAAGTATTATATTGAAAGCAAAAACAAATTGATAAATATTTTGTAATTTTTAACGTCACAAGCAATGAGGCGTATGAAATCTTAAAAACCAATGTGAATTTCTGTTAGAGGCAACAACAAAATTACAAAATATTTATGAATTTTTTTTGCTTTCAATGTAATTCTTTGCCGTTGCGTTGTGTTTTACAAAATTAGGGCCTAAACCTTTTTTAAAATAAATGAAACCTTTTTTAAAATGAACGAAACTTTTTCAAAATGAACGAAACCTTTCTCAAAATGAACGAAACCATTTTCAAAATTAACGAACATCTTTTTAGAATAAATTAAACTTTATTCAAATTCAGGCCCAGGCCCACGATGTCGACAAGAACATTTCTTTCGTATATTTGTATTGAAAACAAACACAAATTTTAGATTTTTATTATTGTTTTCAATATAAATATGCGAAAGAAATGTTCTTGTCGACATCGTGGGCCTGGCAGTCAATTAAACATTTTTAAAATTAAATTAAACCAGTTTTAGAATTTCTGGTTTATCATATTTTGTTATTTTTTTTTTTTGATTTGCAAACATTTTTATTAACCGATTACTGTAAATGACCTATTGTTGTTGGTGTCTGATAACGGTTGGATTAATTTCTTTACTTGATAGGGGTCAATGCAATTGAATATATATAAAGGTTAGGTTCCATGGGCAGCTATTAACAGACAGCTCACTTGGGTCCTTTATTGGTCCCTTTGTGATACCCAGCGCCAATGCCCATTTTATAGAGCAGTTACTCAGATGGCGTCACTGCAGAATTCAGCCACTTCGTCCTCCTAATGAAGAGAATAAGCGATCTTAGTAATTATCCTGGATAGATCCTCTAGCCAGGCAAAAACCGGTTTCCACAGGTAGTTTTCCCTTATACCCCGCAACCCAGGGCATTGACAGAGAATGTGAAGCACAGTCTCCTCCTCCTCCTCGTCGAGACAACTTCTACAGTAGTCGTTAAATTCTAAACCCATTCTTTCAGCATGCGTCCCCACCGGCCCGGGCCCAGTCACAACCCATACAACTGTCCTAATCTGGTCCCTTTGAACCTTAGTAGAGAGCTAGTTCTCTGTCATCATAACCAGGCCATAATAGCCTGGATATCGAGCAGGTGGATTCACTAGTCCACCGCATCTGCGCAACTCTATAAGTCTCGTAGCCAGATAAGTAATTTACAGTGAGCTATTGGAAGACCAACAAATTGATCAATTAATACGACATCCATGCGACCACCTTGTTTGGCCAGCCCATCTGACACTTGATTACCCGGGCATTCCGAGTGCCCCGGTATCCATATTAGCTTTACCCTTTAATGTTTCGCAATCTCATTCAAAGACATCCGACATTTTACAGTTAACCTAGATGTCGTATAGACACCCGCTAGGGAAGAAAGAGCAGCCTTGATGTCAGTAAATATACGTATATCTCCCGATATACGATGGTACCTCAGCCAATTTACCGCCCACCTTATAGCCGAGATCTCCGCCTGCAGGACGCTAATCCATCCGGTAGACGAAAGGAAACTCTCACATCCAGTTCCTCTATGTAGAAACCTCCGCCAACTCTTTCACCCCTCCTCGAACCATCAGTATAAACCCCTAGGGTTAGTTCGTGGAGAGTACCCGACAGCACATTACCGTGCGTCATCTGTGTCACGAACCCTGCACCAGTGAAAGGCACCGGGGTGCAATAGTCCACTCCATCAGCGACAGTCGAACATTTGATTATCCCGGCGTGTCCATAGTCACGGGCCGACCAACTGAGCGCCGCGTTCAGCCGTGTCGCTAAGCAAAGTGCCAATATATATAAAAGTAGTATGAATTGCACATTCAAAGTCAAAAATTTAAAATGAGTGATTTAGAGGAAACAGAAGTTAGTGGAACAATAAGAAGTAGAGGAAAATATGCCAACATTTCATCATAATAATTCCGAAAGCGGTCAGTGGACAAATTCTTCATTAATTTAATTAAGTATTAATTAAAAATGAATATGTTTTATTTCGTTCTCTTTTGTTTAATTTAATTTGAAAAATGTTTAATTGAATTTTAATAAAGTTTAATTTATTCTGAAGAGTTTCGTTCATATTGAAAAAGGTTTCGTTCATTTTGAAAAAGGTTTCGTTCATTTTGAAAAAGGTTTCATTTATTTTGAAAAAGGTTTAATTTAAACTGAAAATGCAATATAATACTACTAAAAATTAAAAATTATATTACATCGGTTAATCGACTGAAATTAACCGGTTTAATCGTTAATCGAAAAAAGCCAATTTTAAATTAACCGATCAGTTAATCGGGTGGTAATTAATCGGTTAACCGATTGACGGTTAACCGAATGAATACCCTAGTTATTATACATTTACGTATGACATTATACATGTTTAAATAGTTACGCTTAGGAATGCATGACTTTGTTCAGTTACATTGCAAATAACGTTTTGGAATTCATCCTAGTTTTCTAGCCGTGCTGCCATTTTGTATAATTGTTCACATATGTAAATTAATTAACAAGGAATTTTTTGAATCCCAAGGAAAACTTTTATATGGTAGCTTTGTTTTTCTAGGCAAAATTACCAAAATGGGTGAATCATTCGGATACATATATTGTACAGGACACATGAGTGAATTCAGATTTAAAACTTAAAAGCCTACTGGTTCCGCTAGGAACCAACCAAAAAAAATCAGAACTTTGTTCAACGATTTTTGCTTAAACTTGCACCTGGGACTTTAAAAATATTTCTTGATACAAGCGCCACCTTTTGCCCCGGTCGCCACTTTAGTCCGACTTTATTTAACTCATGTATGTTCAGTATGGTGTCACAACCTCGAAAAAACAGCTTTTGCGAAATTACGAACTTCAAAAAAATAATTTTGTGTCAAATACGTAAAAACTGAAGCTTAAAAAAATATTTCCGTAACCGTTATAATGCATTGAAGCTTATGTGAGTGTTTGAAATAATAATTTTTATTTTATTTTAGTGGATTTTTTAAAATGTATGGTTGGTCCCTTGCGGAACCGTCAGGCACCGGGAGTTCGAAATTTTCCAATTTTTGTAACGGTTTTTTTCAGTTTGTTGGTTAGAAATGTCGCATAGCATTCGTGATTTTAGAACGAAAGAAGAGCTTTGGGAGTTTGTCAATTCGGTTGCGTGGTCGGACAGTAAAGATAATTGTGATTTTTCTTCTGACGACAGTGATTCGATTTTGATGCTGCTTTCCGAAATGAAAATTTTGAAGATGACGAGCAAATAGGCCATTTACATGATGATAACGAAGCGCTGGAAGTTGCAGATGTTCAGAACAATGCAGCAATGAATTTGTGTGTGAGTTGCACATTGCTTGACAAAATTTGGTACTGAAATGAAAGTGGAAAAGGTCGACGAAGTAATCTCGAAGTTGATATTGTTGCGAAACATCACCACCCAATGTCTGCTCCGATGCCGCCGCATGACATTCGCCTAGATAACGTTGGGCATTTAACAGAATATGTCAAGGAAGGGAAACCGCGATGCAAAAATCCAAAATGTACATCCCAAACAAACGTTAGATGCCAAAAATGTGGAAGTTGAAATGTAGGGTTTCACCAAAACTTAATGCAATTGCTGATATTTAATGTTAATAATTCTTTATTTTTCTGTAACTTTTTTCCATTACCTAAGTAAAATATGTTGATTTTTGTTAGAAAAAAATTCTTGGTATAATATACACCTTTAACATATTTGATCTCAGGGTGCCTAGTGGTTCCGCAAAGAACCAACCAGGTTTTTCTTACCTAGCTCAGGTAAATAAAACTTGTGCACAAAGTCGTAGAACAAAAGTTGTTCAGAAACGCAAGTTTTAAAACATTAATTTTTTTCTGCTCAAAAAAATAAATCAGGCTATTAAGGGTTAAGCAACATACCTCATTTTCCGTTAAATGAGCTAAAGATTCCTGTAATGATTTCCTTTGTGTATCTAAATTATCAGCTCTAGTTTTTTGTTTTTGATGATATTCTTGCAGCATATCTTTTTGGTGTCTTAAAGTAGAACTTTCTTTTTCTAATTCCTCACAGCGCAGTTTGGTCTAGTTTAAAAGCAAATCAAATTACATTATAGTAATTTACTAAAACACCAAGGCAACTTACCTTTTCATATAAATGTTCGGACTTTGCATATTTATCACGTAATTTATGCAATTCGTTTATAGCTAATTCTTCAGATTTTTTGCAAGCATATGCTTTTATTTCCAACTCTTCGACTTTTTGCTTATACTGATTACAAGATTCATTGGTTTTTCTTAAAAAAAATAATAAAGGAAATTCTAGATTTTTTATATGTTCAAATGAAATGTTAATAAATGATAACATTAGCTACCTTGAACAAGATGAAATCTCTTGCTCTAACTTTTCTGTTTTTTCTTGAAATTTACTAGCTAAGCTAACCGCTTGCGCTAGTTCCTTCTGAATTATTTCCAATTTGTCTTTGTCGTTATTTCGATGCTGTTCAGATTCTAGGAGACTGTTACGTATTTGAAGTAATTCCTGATTTAAGCTTTAATAAATAACGAACAAAAGTATTTTAATAGTAATTTTGTACTAGCAAAAATAATTATGGAAAACATGCATATATAGATACGAAATGAAAAAATACTTAATGAAAATTTGTTCGACCGATTCCACTAGATGTAGGATTTTATAACAAAATTAAATAGAAATAATTACCTTTTATTTTCCATTTCGGCATTATTTAACGCATTGTCTTTCGTTCGATCAACTTCTATTGCAACAGACAGTCTTTGTTGATATTCGAGTAAGCGTGCTTGTAATTGTCTTACAGTTTTCTCCAAATGCTGCCTTCTCAATTGTTCCTCTTTCAGATTCGATTGTGAAGACGTTGCTATGGCAGTAGCTTGACCACTTTTGCCCCAAATTTCGCTCAAACTTATGAGATTGTTGTCTCCTTTAGACATTTGATAAAAAGTAGATACTTGTGTTTTTTCCGAGGGTAATGTATGCATTGTAGTGGGTAATGAAGTGGCTTGTGTTGGAAGATTTTCTGTTAAATCGGAAAATGCATTTTGTTGCAGCTGTTGTTCCAAATGATAATCATCACTATGACGTTGGTGCCAATAGATGGTATTGTTTGTAATAACATCATTATGCAGAAAATTATCAATTTCTTTAGGAACAACTTCTTTAACACGATTATTTAATTTTTGCAATGGAGGTAGTTCTTTAAAGGAAGAACTCATATATTTAGGCGTAGAATGAACCATACCAACAGGTTCTCTATTTGCTTTACTTGCACCAAACTGAGTACGCACTGTATTAGTTGAAATACTGGATATATCTGACGGATTATCGCCATAATTAATATCTTCTCTTTCTATATTATTTAGCCTAGCGTTGATATGATTGAGTTCAGCTTTCCGGTTAGATTGTACATATTGGTATGTCGCTGTTGATAATGGCGCGTTTGAAGAAGGTATATCAGTTGAATTAGCAGTTTTGCATTCAGCAAAATCCATGGCCTCAAACTGACTAGTCAAATCTCTTCTCGATAATCTCTGCTGAAGTTTTTCCTCAGCGTTAGCCAAATAATAATTGGGTGGTATTAAGAGAAGAATATCAGTATCATCTGAATCACTCATTACCATATATTAACATTGTTAAGCACTACTATAAAACTTCATTTGTTTGATCGTTTTTACAATACAAAACAATAAATAAATTAAAACCTCTTCTTCATTTAAATTTTAATCCAAACAGCAGCTGCAATATAAACAAATTTTTTAAGAGAAAACAAGAGTGTAAAGTGAATTGAATAGAGTTGCATACAATGCAGTATTGCCAGTTATATTATCTGCCCGTCTATACCAGAGATAATTATTGCGACATATATTGCAGTAATTGTCAAAATTATGTTATCTTTAATGTAGACAGCAATTTTTTGTACATATTTATTGCTAACAATTTATATTGCAATAATTGCTAGTCCATTTTCGTTGACAATTATTGCTTACAAAAAACGTCAATTTGGTTGTCAGTTGAAAAAAAGAAGAAAATATAGAAGCAAATTGTGTGAGAAAGAAATTAAGTTTTTGAAATTGCAGCAAATTATAATTGTAGTAAAAAAATTAAATTAAAAAATAAATAAACACTAAAATAAAATTGCAAAAATTATAATTTTTTCCTTATTCGATCTTTATTGTTAAAATTAATATTAATTTGTTTAAGTTCGAGTTCTTTTTTATATAAAAATAATAATTTTACATTAACAAAAATAAAAAAATTAATAAAATTAATATTTTTGTATTAAAAATGACCTCAAGCTTAAACAAATTAATATAAATTTAAATAATAAAGTCGAATAAGAATTTATATTAATAATAATAATTCTTGTAAGATACCGCCATTTTTTACACTGCACCTTCTTTCTTGATTTTTTTCAAACTATGAGTTAACATAAATACGTTTTCCCATGCCTTTAACCCCGGGTCTCCACGTAGCAATATTTATTGCGGCAAACGTCAAATTTTATTGCTCCATAAAATTTGCGAAGTATAGAACGCATATTGCCATGAGTGGCAATCCATTGCGCAATGATTGCTCTTCTTATTGCTTGAGCAATTATTGCTTAGCAATCTGCAGTAAAATCAGCTGTTATTTATCTGACATTTAATTTCTCTGCACGTTTTTTTATGGCAAAGCAATTTCACGTGTTCTCCAGCAATATAGTCAGCAATTATTGCGCCATGGTTCTGCCGACGTTATTGCTTGTGCTTAGCAAAAAAAATTGCTACGTGGAGACCTAGCGTAACATAAGCTGAGCAATAAGAAATAATACTCTGTTATTCTGCCGACGTTATTGCCAACTTGCTGAGATAATTATCTTTAGTGTAGACCTAGGGTATAGTATTTTTACCCCCCAACCACAACAGCAATTTGTGGTGTCTACACAAGCACTAACGCCGGCAGAATTACTGCGTAAAATTTCCAATGATGAAGCTTATTTCAGGAGGTGGCAAAAATTACAAAATATATGCTGAAAATAAAGTGAATTATTTTCATATTGAAAAAAATATGAGAGCTAAATATTAAACATTAACATGATTTAAAAGCAACACTACAAGAAATGAAGGCAAAAGTGCAGTTTACGGGGCGTACGAAAAAAAAATAAGAAAATTATGACACCCGATTCAGAATAAAAATCAAAAAAACCAAAATTAAAATTTAAGGGGGCTGAGGCCCGTGGGCCCCCTGGATCCAAAAAACCGCCCCGCCCACTTAGTGGAATAAGTGGGTACTCAAATTAAATGTAATTGTACAAGAAACCCGAAAATAATAAAATTTAGGGCGGGCGGGACTCTTGGGCCCCCTGGGTCAAAACAAAAGCTGTCATCTACTTACATCTATGTGTAGGTACTCAAATTAAAGATAGTTTGCTCACGATTGTAAATATTTTGTTTTAATTTGTATTTTTTAATGTTTTATGTTCGATTTAAAAAAAAAAAAAAAAAATAATTTTTTTGTAACTAATAAATAGCCTATTTCCGATGCGCTAAAGAATACGTTTCGCTAACTAAAGCTTCTCTGCATAGCCGGCCTTCGGCCGGGCGCAAGGATTTTCTCCGCTATGGTATAACAAACACCAGCTTCGCTACCGAAAGCTTTTCTGCACCTAAAAGAGACTTAAATTAACCTAGAGGGGAAAATAATGTGCGAACACAAAATACATATTAGCAATGGTGAGCAGATTGCCTTTAATTTGAGTACCCACACTTACCCACACTAAGTGGCGGGGCAGTTTTTTGGGTCCAGGGGGCCCCACGGGCCTCAGCCCCCTTAAATTTTAATTATGGTTTTTTTCTTTTGAATCGGGTGGCATATTTTTTAATTTTTTTCGTAGCCCCTTAAACTGCACTTCAGCCAAATAACATATATCTATGAAAACTAAAAACGTCCATAACTCGAAAACTAAGCGTTTGCGCCAATTTCTTCTTCTTATTTTTCAATTTTCTATCGCCCTAGGTACTTTTTTTATTTGGATATGCGTGGGTAAACTAGATTTAAGCCAAAATTTATGTTAATTTGTTTAAGTTTGAGTTCTTTTTTATATAAAACTATTAATTTTACTTTAACAAAAAAAAATTTAATAAAATTAATATTTTTATATAAAAACTTATTAGGAAAGAATTTATATTAACACAAATATTTTTTGCAAGATAGCGCCAGTTTTTACAATGCACCTTCTTCCTTGATTTTTTTTCAAATTATGAGTTAAGTCGCATTTTACACTATAGTACAGTGATGTCAATTATGATTGTGTTGGTGAGATTACTCTTATCTCTTACATGCCCAGCGGGCGAAATATGCGGTTGCGAGGCCTATTGCGAGGCCTTATTAAAGAACTTTTCTAAGGGTCATCTATGTTCGATTAAATTGTTGGGAATCAGGTAAGGTATTAAAACTTACAAAACATTTTCATGAAAGGGCGATGCAAACACCAGGGCCAGCATTATGCGAGGAAATATAGTTCATGCTTTAAATTCATTTTTCATCAGACCATTTAAAGTTAACTTACATTTATTGCTATGAAGACTTAAAAGCAATAAATAATAATACAATTATCGAAAAATGTTGAGTTATGGACAGACACAATCAGTTATTATTTAAATAAATTAAATTTGGAACCTCAGAAACTTTGCTTATTTTTTTGGAAAAATTGCGCAGTTCACAATATTTGAAGTCTTTTTACAACCTAATACAATTCTTTCCAATATTTTTCGTTTTTTGCTCAACATACCTTTGCGAATTCTAACAATGAAAATTCATTTGCTCATACTAATGCAAATATTAAGTTTAAAAATATTCTGTAAGTATTTACCACCATTATAAAAAGAGAAGATTTTACTAGCCTATAATAAATACTTTTATTTACCAATAATATCTTCTACATTTATATTGCAGTTTCGTAACAACAAAACATTTTTTAGGTTTGCGGATGTTAATTTATTGCGTTGTTTTGAGCAAATGTATTTTAAATCGGAAAATATTTGTTCGCAAAGATATTTTGAGGAGAAAAGCGACAAACATTTGAAGGAATTTTTTTTTAATATAGGATATAGCGCCCCGTCTAAATTTTTCCAGAACTCAATAATATTTTCCCTGTCTGGAGGATTAATTTCGCTCCTAAGTATGATTAGTTCCGACTGGATGCTGAATTCATAACTCGCAATGTCGCACTTAAAGGGATTTTGGAGTATGTTAAGTAGTGGTTTTATATCCTCAAAATCTTAAAAAGATCTTGAAAGTTGTAAAAAAGGTTTTCAAAAATTGCCAAATACTCAGATTTTTTCAAATATTTCTCCTTGTCATAAATAAGCAAAGTTTTAGGAAAGTTGGAAAAATCTTCATTATTTATTTCATTTGTTAATAAAAATAATTTGGTTTTAAAATTAAAAACAATCGTATATACATCGTACAGAAACAAAAATATTTTTACAATCACAAAATACCAACAAATTCTTGTGGCTTTTTCTTTTCTTAATAATTTCTGCATTTAGGTACGTCTTTTTAACGAAAGAAAAAGGGACCCTGTTACAGGCATCAACAAAACACATATCGTTAGCTTAAATGCAAAACAATTATTTTGAAAATTTGAAATTTTTATTGATTAGGATTCACTTTACATATATATTTTTATAAAATTTTAAAATTCTATCTTAAAAAATAACCACAATTGCACAATTGTGCAAAGAAATGGAAATCCCTGTTTTAAAATCATTGTACAATGTCAAAAACAGAAATAAAACAAAACAAAAACATAGATAATAAATAAAATAAAAAAGATAATAAAACAAAAAAAAAAAAGATGTACCTACATACAGTTATTGTATATTTATTTATATACATAAATATATTTAGAGGCCTCAAAACAGGCCTTGCAATATTTGCGATATTTCCCGCTGAATGAGAGTGTTTCTCAGTAAACAATTATATTTTACGCTCGCAAAATAAAAGAGCGTAAGCGTACATGTGAATTAATTTGCACAATTGTGCAAGGCGCTGACATCCCTGCTATAGTAACACTTTACTTCTTGTCTTCTCGCCAACGAACTTTTTCTGTCCGGCAAGAAATGGCCATAGTGTAAATTGTGAAAAATACATATAAGCATTAAAAATAGCGATTAAAGTTAAATTTTTTACTTTGTGGTTACATGTGTTTTACTATTAAAAATAAATTTTAATATAAAGTGAACAGTTTATTTCTTGCGAAAAATGAAAATTAGTTGTGAGAAATTACAATGATTAAAAATACGAAAAAAAAGAAAAATAATAAAACGGGATAGTGAAGAAAGTTTGTTGAACGATCGCGGTGCTACAATCCTCAAAATAAAAGCGAGCCAAGTATTTTGTCTTTCCAAGAATTAGAGGACGGGTAGAACACTATTTCATCTTTTAGCTATGGTACCGAATATTTATCTCAAAGTTTATTTAAATAAATAATAAATTTAAATTAAAAAAATGAAATTGTTTTATTTATATTCCACATTGTATTATAATCCACATTTGCAAAACATTTGAGAATTACGTTTAAAAACAAGTTGAAAATTAAGGCATTTTTCAATTTGAAAATAATTTCCCCTTTTGTTGAGAAAGCTACGATTTTCAAATCATTATCAAGCGTTTGTCGTTTGAGAAAACGTTTGATTTCAAATCATTTTCAATTTGAAATCAAATCTCTGTGTTTGTTGTGATAAAACAATAATAATTTAACGCACACATGTATAAATTTTGGCTCATATATATATATACAGGAAATTTGCTTTTGGGTTCTAACTATGGTGGAATAAGCAGGTGGCATCGTTACGGCAACAAATACAACATTACAACAAAATTGGAAATTACATCACCGTTTACGTCAATACTATTAACAAAAATCAAAGCGTGCCGCTGAACGTGATGAAATAAATAAATTAGCCAATTTTTATATTATTATAGTCAATATCTTATTAATTTGAATTTAAGATTATCAAAAACTTTATTAAATACAATTATCTCAGCACAAAACGCGGACTTTTTGTAAACATAAACAAAACTTTGACATAAACCTAGACAAACAATGCTGGAGCAAAAAATCTTCATCTGGCGTAGTGCTGCCACCTGTTTATTTCACCATGGGTTCTAACTGGGGAAAACAGCTGACAAACATATGGGCTAACGAGTTTAGTTGTGTATATAACGTGGGCCAAGATAGCGTCGACGAAATAGCGTCGTGCAAAAAATTGCCCATCCCGTTCCTGGGATAAATCAGCAACGCTTTTTACTCACCATTTTGGATGAACCCAGATTTCTCAGGAACGGGATGGGCAATTTTTTGCACGATTCGCTCTTTTTGTCCGGAAAACAATTAACTTTCAGAATATATACAGTTTATACCGTGCAAAAGCCTGTGTTCCATGGGATAAATCAGCAACGCTTTTTACTGACCATTTTGGATGAACCCAGATTTCTCAGGAACGGGATGGGCAATTTTTTGCACGATTCGCTCTTTTAGTCCGGAAAACTATTAACTTTCAGAATATATACAGTTTATACCGTGCAAAAGCCTGTGTTCCATGGGATAAATCAGCAACGCTTTTTACTGACCATTTTGGATGAACCCAGATTTCTCAGGAACGGGATGGGCAATTTTTTGCACGATTCGCTCTTTTTGTCCGGAAAACTATTAACTTTCAGAATATATACAGTTTATACCGTGCAAAAGCCTGTGTTCCATGGGATAAATCAGCAACGCTTTTTACTGACCATTTTGGATGAACCCAAATATCTCGGGAACAGACCGAACGATTTTTTGCACGCATAACTGATTGTGTTCCTAAAAGTGTATATTTTAATTTGTGTTAACTATTTTTTGTATTTTTATTAAAAATATTAATTATTTTTACTTCCCCTTTTTAAATTCCTAAATTCGACGCTAACTTTTTGTTCTTATTCTGTAAATACCCATAATTTGGGTATTTTGTTTTCCCGGTTTTTAAATTCCCAAATTCGACGCTATTTCGTCGACGCTATCTTGGCTTACCTGTGTATATATACTTTACAGTCACAATAAACATTCATATTTCCCAACTTCGTAATTTAGTTTTTTTTATTGTTGTGTTTTTACTGTAGAAATTAATATATTTTTTGTAAATGAACACTATTACTATAAATAAACTATTAAAAACATCCCCAGATTCTGGCGATAACAAAAGCTATATTTATCTACAAATAAAATGGGAAGATGAAAAATTGCACGTGAAAGTCCTGGATTCCGATAGTGGTAAATCTTATCAGGGCGTTGTAACTGATACAGCTATGAAGGAAATTGCTTCTAATTTAGATATGTCCTACAATGACTATTACGAAGAATTACGGTTAGCTTTATCCACCTATTTGTCACTGACAGGATTTTATTACAAACTAGAACCTGACATGGAAGTACTTAATGTATGGAAATCACAACCTGAATCGATACCAATATTATTTTTAGACGTAGACATTAAAGAGGTCAAAAGCACTAATGAAATATTAGACTCTGCCATAGAATTATTACAAAGACAAGATAAATCTCTCACAGACCGAGTGAATAAGGCTCATAAGTTTGATGAGCACTCTAGAGAACTACTGGAAGATTATAGGTTGTGCGTAGAGGAAAAAAATGAGTTAGAAAGAAAATTATTGAAGAAAGTGGCAGTATTATTAAACTCAAAAAAAGAAAGAATCGCTCAGTTAGAAGAACGACTAAGAAAATACGAAGAATTGGAAAATATTCAGGATGATGATAATTCTGACGCAAATGATGAGCCGCAAAGCGGAAAAAAAAGAAGACTTGTAGTTATGGATAGTGAAGATGATGATGAATACATGGCTGACACACAACCATTGACCGTACCCAACGAAGGCATTAATAACGACGGTAATTAATTGTAAAATGATGATTGATAATAAATAAAAAGTTAATTATTTTGAAAACATAAATAAATATTCAAAATCTTAAAGTTCATAGTAAAATTCGGTTGAAATAAAAAATTTTTGTAGGATAAATCGCCAACCTATTCTCAATAAATATCAACTAAAAACCAGGGATCGAAAATAAGTTATTTTGAAACAAAAAAAAGCATATAGAAGTAAAAGTCGGAAAACTGATTCAAGTATTCCACACTGGTACTTATGAACTAGTCTAATAAAATATGTATATTGCTTTTTATTTTTTCGATCAAGAATAAAAGTTACACATTTTTTGATTTTTATTTTTTTTGAACAAAAATAAAGGTACGTTCAGACTGATGAAATATTTGATAGCAAACATCAACGTAGTCTGAACACAAAATATTTTTGAGTGTCAAATAAAATAACAGCTGATTTTGAGCAAATAAAAGTATTTGCCGGCAAACAAATATTTGTCCAATGTGAACACAAAAATTCAAATATTTTAGTAATTATATTCAACATTTTTTATTTTTCGAATTTATTCTATGAGCTAAATTTCAGTTATGTATTTTATAAAGCTTTTTTGTAATAGTGATATTCCTTAAATTTTTCAGAAATGACTTTATACACTATCAGACTATTATATTGTATTTTCTTGTTACATTTTACCTTAGCTTTCCGTTGGAAAGCAATGAGGTATATTGTATGAACAGAAAAATTTACAATTATTAGACACCAGCAGAATGTAATGCATTTTCTGGCCCGCTACGGCCTTCGTCAGCATTCTTTGTGTCACACTGGATAGTGATACTTTATAAATTGAATGTATTTAACTCAACTATTTTAACAAATAGAAACTGGGAATTATTTCCTTCTGAAGGTTAGTTACTTTCTATTATATTCAACATTTTTTATTTTTCGAATTTATTCTATGAGCTAAATTTCAGTTATGTATTTTATAAAGCTTTTTTGTAATAGTCATATTCCAACGGAAAGCTAAGGTAAAATGTAACAAGAAAATACAATATAATAGTCTGATAGTGTATAAAGTCATTTCTGAAAAATTGAAGGAATATGACTATTACAAAAAAGCTTTATAAAATACATAACTGAAATTTAGCTCATAGAATAAATTCGAAAAATAAAAAATGTTGAATATAATATAAAGTAACCTTCAGAAGGAAATAATTCCCAGTTTCTATTTGTTATAATAGTTGAGTTAAATACATTAAATTTATAAAGTATCACTATCCAGTGTGACACAAAGAATGCTGACGAAGGCCGTAGCGGGCCAGAAAATGCATTACATTCTGCTGGTGTCTAATAATTGTAAATATTTCTGTTCATACAATATACCTCATTGCTTTCCAAGGGAAAGCTAAGGTAAAATGTAACAAGAAAATACAATATAATAGTCTGATAGTGTATAAAGTCATTTCTGAAAAATAGAAGGAATATGACTATTACAAAAAAGCTTTATAAAATACATAACTGAAATTTAGCTCATAGAATAAATTCGAAAAATAAGAAATGTTGAATATAATATAAAGTAACCTTCAGAAGGAAATAATTCCCAGTTTCTATTTTAGTAATTTTTGAGCAAACATTTATTTGATATTACAAAAAAATTGTGAGAGCAAACAACGACAAATAATTTTAGCCATGTACCCGATAGAAGCATTTTTCCTGTAAATTTTCGGATTTTTTACAGTTTTAAAGATTTTTAATAATTATTAGACTTTGCTATCATGCCGCTATTAGCCAATTTTTGTGAATTTTTGCTAATTAAGCAATTTTTACCGAATTTTTGCCATTCCTTATACTTTTGGGGACTTTTAGTCAATTTTATGGCTTGTATGAAATATTAAAATTGTTCGCGAATTTTCGCTATTTTTGCAACATTTTTTTATTTGGTTTTTTTAACCGATTTAGCGATTTCAAATAATTTTAGGGTTTGCTATTAGCCAATTTTTGCTAATTTAGCAATTTTCACAGAATTTTTGCCATTCCTTACACTTTTAGGGACTTTTAATCAAATTTATGGCTTGTTTTAAATATCAAAATTTTTCGCGAATTTTCGCTGTTTTTGCAACATTTGTTTTGCTCTTTTCCCGACATTTTGTTTTTAACCGAATTATATATTTTAGGGGTTGTTTCCAATTTTTCACAAATTTTAGACATGTTTCCGTTAACCATTGTCTTCCAGTTTTGTTTTTCTTTTACATACTCCTGTTCTAACAATATAATAGATGCTGCTCCACAGAGAAAAACAAATAATTAGGCTTCTGCGCGAATTTTTACTATTTGTGAAATATATTTTAATTTTTGAACACTTTCATTAAATAATTATTTGTTGCAAATATTTGTTTTAGTCTGACCGCATGGCAAACATGAATTAATTTATTTTATTTGACACTATTTGCCAACTGTTTCAACAAACAAAAATTGTCAAATATTTGAGCTTAGTTTGAACATCAAACAAAATATTTTTTTGTTTCACACAGTTTGAAGCAAATATCAGAACATATATATTTTTGTCAAATATTTCATTAGTCTGAACGTACCTTAAGTTATTTTTTTATTTTGATTTTTTTTGAACAAAATAACCAAGGCGAATTTACACCAGGTGAAAATAACCCTCTTATTTCGTAAAACACTTCACATCACTTAAAAAATATTTTCACACAATTTTTTTCAAAAATTTTATATGAAAAATTTCTCAACGCAAGGTGAAGTGATTTAAAAAATTTTTAATTTTTTTTCGAGCAAAAATAAAAGTTATTCTCTAAAATTATATACGTGCTATTTTAAAAATCGCCAATTATTAAAATAATTTATTTTCAATACTGGCCGGCCTCGAGCTTGAAAAAAAAGCATTTTTATTTATAAATATGTTTGTGTTATAATAATTTAGTTGACTTGAAATATTTATTTTAAAGTGTGATCATCATGGGGGTTTCTTATGCACATTACAATAAATATTTATATATATATATTCCTCTAACTCCCACTGGAGCATAGGGCGCCTAGGCATTCTTTAGCAAATTGTATTTCGGAAAAGTGAGTAGCTGGCCCTCCTTTCTTAGATTGGTGTTAGGGCTGCTATCTTCGTGTCCAATCCCACGATGCAGTCATGCTTCAGCAAATATTTATGTTATTTACCTACTTGCCTGAGTCGTTGAAATATACTTTAACCATTCAGGCTACATGACTGGGCGCCTTCTCACTTTAGCTAGCTTTCAGAGGAATCTGAAAAGCCATTGCCCGGAATATACTTGGTCTAGAACCGCAAGTAGAGAGTTGCTTGGACAGTTAAACAGAGGAATCCTTACTGGTCACTTCCAAGTGAATGACACGTCAGAAAACTTTCCGCACTACGTGCACCTATGCTGAAAGTCCCACGTCCCAATATATATTTAAGTCAACTTAATTATTATAACATGTACATAAAGAAATTTCTTTAGAGAATAACTTAAATTTTGGCTCAAAAAAATAAAAATCAAAAAATAACTTATTGTGCTCAAATACATTAAATTAAAAAAAAAACTGTTATTTTCGAACAAAAAAAAATTGTATTATTATTTTCTACATATAAATCGGCAAAAGCAAAACAGTTAAGAACTCTTTCCTCCTCTGCATGTCAACCGTTTGAACAAAATATACACAATTTGAAAAGTATTTACTTGCAGATGTGCACAATATATTTTTTGTTAGAGTTTAGTGGCGGTGCGCAAAATGAACCCAGGAAATATTACCCCAAAAGGAAAGTGAAGAACGGCCTCAAAATTTTACATGTGACACAACAACACGCAGTTTTGGGGCAATTTTTTTTTTTTGGGTTTTTTTCATTTTTTCGTTAGGGTGTTTTTGCATTTTAAGTGGAATGAAAAATTACCCCAATATCAAGGAATGAAAATTGCCCCAAATAAAATCACAATTTTTACTTTGCGATGTTTTTCGTTTACTAATAAAAATGTTTAAGAAATGAAAAATCACCCCAAACATTTTTACTCAAATTCTTATACCAAAGTGGAGAAATCCTTGCCGGTTATGCAGAGATGGTTAAGCTACTAGCGAAGCCGGTGTTTGTTATACCATAGAGGAAAAAATCCTTGCGACCGGCCTAAGGCCGGCTATTAAGAGAAGGGGTTAAAATTCATTATTAATTTTGAGGGGATAATGAAGAATTATACCAAATTTAGGGTCATATCTTATTTTATTTTTAGGTTTATTTTTCAATTTTTAAAAAAACTATTTAAAAATACTTCAGGTCAGTGTTCGAAAATTATTTAGCGTTCGGCTAACACACCCTAGAACGATATCTATTTTTTTAGTGATTATGTAGACGAACACAACCCGTAATACCGTTCGTAAAAGAAAAAGGCGAACATTATATAATGTTCTGTTCTTCGTTGCAAAGCAGGACAATTGTAGTGGTACTGTAGGAAAACATTATATTGTAATGTTCTCAAATGTTTCTTTTTTTACATTGATAAAAAAATGAACAAACAAAAAAATTTTAGCAACGACCGCACTTCGAACAGCTTGTCTTGTGTTTGTATAAGATTTGTTTGTGTAAATTTATTTTGCTGGCTTTGTTTTTTTTTTCGTATTTGTAAAAATTGTTTGATTTTGTTTTACCAGCCAAAAGCGACGAACATTAATGAGCCGAACCGAACACAATGAAGTTTGTGGCAGTGACGTTAACTTTTATTTTTTCATTACCTCTAAAAATTACCGTTTTTGAGAAGAAATTACCGTAGGCAACGATTTTTAATCCAAACATTAATGTGCTGTTTCCAAATGACAGGCGATTGATTGTTTCATTTGTTAACAGCACATAAGAGCATTATTTTTAAAACATTAATTTAAATGTGTTTTAAGAAAAATCTGAATGAGTAAAAATAAAGATGACATTAAGAAAAAAAGAGGACACAAATTGTATAGATGACGCCAGTTAAAATAGATGATTGTACTCTAAAAAAAATTACCTTATACATACATACATATATGGAGAGGACCCTATAACGGTTTACAGCTCAACTCGGTTGTATATACATAAATCCATTTTCTAAGCAATAGTTCCTTTCCGTCTCGCATATTTTAAATATACAGGCCTGTTCTGAAAATCACTTTAGCTGAAATCACGTGATTTTTAAATCACATGTGCCTTTTTAAATCACAAATGTGATGTTTTGGTGTTCCGTTTTTGTATATTTTGGTGTGATCTGCTATTGCCGAAAGCACACCAAGAAACACAAAAACGGTATGACTCTCAGAACCCCACAAAATCACACTTGTTATTTTAAAAGCACGTGATTTGATATCACGTGATTTTCAGAACAGGCCCGATAACCATTTTAGCAAATTTCTTGGAAAATTTCAAATAATTGCTTCAAACACTATTGTATTTTCTTGGTAAGCATATTATTATTAGTTATAGTACAAACAATATAAACTTTTAATTGCTTTTTTTAATATTCAGGATTTTTATAACTTCTTCCTTGTATTTGTTTAAATTGTACTCATTTTCTCCCTCATTTATCAATTGCTCAACACTTCGAATAAATCCTTCATTAGCTTCCAATTTCCCACCAGTTTCAGAATTCTTGCCCCAATTGAGTATTGACTCAAGCGACTCCTTTGATTTGTTACGTTCATATTTGTAGTACTCCATATCTGCTTCCGATTTCGAGCTTTCCCATGGTTCAGTGACAAAAGATTCGTGATAACAAGCCGTTAACAAATACAAGGCATATTCATAGTTTTGCTTACGCAAAGGACAACGATCGGCCACAATTGTTAAGACATCCGATTCACGATTGTAGCGATCGCCCACTAAACGTAAAAATTTATCTCTAGCATGAGCATCAAATTGTAGTTCGGACAATTTAAGAGTTAAACTAACACGACGAGCTTCAGGATTACGAATAGTTGGTATGGCTTGACAGTAATCAGTGCTGACTATATCTACAGGAAAATGGCGCTTCCATTTTTCTTCGGTTTCCAGCCCTTTTGGCCATGGAGTGCAAAACATTTTTAAAGCTTCACATTGTTGTTTAATGGCCGGTGGCGTTAAATGAAGAAAATTTGGAATTTTTATCAATTCGGCATTGGCATATTTAGAAGGTGGAGCAGCACCCTTAACTGTAAAACCTTGACGTAGGGGTAACGGCACCACAGCCGGGTGGAATGAGCGTGGTCCGGGCCAAACTGCAGTCCAATCTTGTTCTGTTGCCATCTTTAAAGTACGTGGTGGCATAACATCGGGCTTTTTATATTCCCGTCTCTTTATTTGTCGTTGATTCGTTGCGCGCAAATTAAGAACACGAAACTCTAAAAAAATTGTACATAGGTATCTCATAAACATTTCCATTAAAGTTAATTCTTAGCTAACCTTCATCATCGCCCTCATTGTTTGGAGATGTTTGTGTACTGAAAACTCGTAATTGCTTAGCAGCATTTGCATTACGCAAATGACGCTCCAACAAACGAGTTAGTGAAGACATGTTACTTTTTTTAATATTTAGGAATTATTATTTTTTTAATCTCTTTTTTTACTTCACCAGCATGTAATTACGAAAACCAAGGTATATTTTTAGAAGGTAGCACCAGTGATGTCAGATGAAATTTAAATAGATCCCTACGTTTGCATAAAAAAATCCCCACATTTCCCTACAACAGCAATATGTTTCCCCTACAATTTTCCCTACCTTATATTAGGTATTAGTAAAACTTAAATATTATTACTAATTCAATATAGTAAATGTACTGTACGAGACGGGGAAAAATTACCAGCTGGTTGCTGTTGAACAACAACCAGTGAGTGTGGCCAGACTGTCGGCGGCGCTGGTATGCTGGCGGTTTGCGCGGCTTAAGCTCGCCGGATGGGGTGGTTCTTGCCAACCGACTGGCAGTAGTCCCGAGTACAAAAAAAAAAACTCATACCAGCTAAAAAGTTTAAATAAAAAAAAATGCTGGGGCCCGAAGTAGTTAAAAAGCTAAAAAATAACAAGCAACGAAAACACATCTTGCCTCACCTTTTTCACACATCTCCGGCTGATGACGTGCCGGGATTGGCCCTCCCACTAGAGACGAAGTCTCTCCATGACATCCTTTAATCCCGGGATGTCCCAAACCTTCACCTGCAAAAGAATTACCTTCCTCTACTTACCCGCCTGCAATAAATTTACCAACTCATAATAAAAAAACCAGGTAACTTCATTTATAAACGTTACAAATCATGTCTTGTTTATTAAAAATAATAAAAAAATTGCAAAAAAAACAAATAAAAAACCAAATCTTTAACAAAAATCCATTTCTATAAAATCCAATTCTAATAAAATTTACAAACAAAAAGTGATTTAATTCAATTTTAAAACTTCAAATTTAAAATCTTCTTTTAAAAGTAAAAAAAAATACTAAAATTTACTTTAATTTTCCCAAAATTAGGATTAAAAAAAACCATAAATTCTCAAAAAAAACAATACTAGTAAAATAAACTTTTATTGTTTTGTGGTCCGCAGCAACTTTAAAACCTGCCCTCCTGCCTCCAAGAAGAAGATATAATGTTCTGCCGTCCGTCCGTGAATTGCTTGTCCTAGTAATGGTAAGTCTAACAAAACCCGTGATCATATATATATTTTTCCTGCCTTAAAATTACCGCTTTATTTTCTTCTAGGGAAACTCAATGCTAAGGTCAAATTTACCCTGGCCCGAACGAAAACCTAGGTTTGAGCTCAACCCTAACCGCGCACTTTTAGGCTCTAAATCGCCCAAAGGTCTGAAACCCGGTAAGTTTTTCCCCACAAAAAAAATAGCTTAAATTTTAAAAAAACACAAGAATAATATATTAATTTTATTTGTCCGTAGGTCGTCTGTTCGCGTGTTTGTCCGATGTCAAGGCAGATACCTGATCTCCCCAAGGTTTGGTGAGCTTACTGCTGGCAGATCCCACGCTGGTGTGACAAGGATGATAAGCTGGCGCACTCGGCTGTGGTTTTTCTTCTTTATTCAAATATCTTGTATTTTTAATTATCTTTTTCTTTATAAATTTCGTTGTGCACAAGTTTTAAGTTTTAAATAAGTTTATTTGTCTTTGTTATTTTAATTTCTATTTGCAATGCACTGTCCTTTTTATTGGTGCTTTATTTAACTTTTAATTTCAAATTCAAAATTTTTTTTTAGTTTTTAAGATTAATAATTGCCAGTATATTTTATTTTATTTTTTTCTTTTTTTTTACTTAAAATGTCTTTTATACCGTGCGTTTATATGTGTATGTTCTAAATAAAACTTTATTTCTTACAAATCAAACGTATTTCTCTTGACATAAAAACAAATTTTTCCTTTTTTTTTCACTGCCGGTGGCCACTTGTCACACTTCTCAATCAAAAGCAAAAAGGAACGACATTTTTTATTTTTAGCCCCACGAAACCTCGGGGACGCTTTCGTTGACCATTTTCGAAAATCTTTTCTTTCCAGCAAAAAAAAAATTCTTAAACATAAATAATAAATTCTTCTTTCTGTAACTATATTTTTCCTTCTCTTTTGTTATGTCTTTTTCTCATCATACAGCTGTCTCAATTTATATAAACAAAAAATTTTCCCTTTTGCCTATAATATTGCCAACCATTCACTGCCTTACCATTATTAGGGTGACCATAACAAACCCAACCATTCCTTAAATTCACTAGTGAATTCAGGATGGGGGGGAAAAAAGGAACCAATTTAGCAAAAAAACAAGATTTTAATTTTTGGAGATTTTGGGTATTTTTTATTAAATTCCCAAAAATTAAACGATCTGGCAACTTTAATAACCGATGTGAAATAAATGCAGCACTGAAAGTACTGTACCCTTAGGAACGATCTGGCAACTCTCAATTCATTTATTAATTAATAGCCTTATGAATGAATGGAAAAGGAGAATGAAAGAAAACGAAAATAGTAGCGTGATTTTACACACATACTATTACACCAAAAACAACGAAGCAGAGATGAATGGTAAGTCGACATTTTTATGGAAAATTATTAAAATTAAATCATTTAGGTACAAATTAAATATTTGTGCATGAAATTAACATTATTAATCATTAAATTTTATTTCTTTTCAGGAAGTGATGAAAAATGACCAACAATAGCTGGTAATAAAGGTGAGTACAAAAAAATTATTAATTAAAAAATTTTATTTCAGGTTACAATAGCGACGACAGGCGACAACATTCCTGAGATGGCGATTTTCCGGTGGGATTTTAATAGAAAAAGGTATGTAACCAAAAAAAATTAACTTAATTTTACGAAAATTGAAATTAATAAGTGTCTAACTTCTTTTTATTTTCAGAAAATTCTTTTTCGCCAACCATAAGGGTATGTGGACGGACATATGGAAGAAGCTAAAATCACTGGTGTAATTAAGGTAAGTGTTATGAAATTAAGTGATAAAATCCTTTAATACAAATGTGCTCCGCGACTACCGTTATTAAACTTAAGTGTGGAATGTTCCCTACAGTTCGTAACAAAAATCTTCTCACGGTTCAAAAAAATTAAAATAAATTTTTCCAAAGTGGTTGTAAATGTAAAAAAAAACACATGCGAGTGGCATAAAACAAAAAAAAATTTTTAATTTTAAAATAACAGTGCGGGAAAAAAAAATTCCTACGGTTCAAAAAAAAACATTAAAATAAAAATCTTTTTTTGAAATGGTTTTAAATAAAACGCGAGCAAAAAAAACATTAAAAATATAATAAATTTGAAAGCAACAGTGCGCGAAAAAGTAAATGGGAAAAATTTATAAAAAATTATATGCACAAAAAACAATTTGTTGCTTTTGCCTCTATTTTCCAAATAAAAAAATTATAAAATTATGGAAATTTTTAATATCAATAAAAAAAAATTATCAAAACTTGGCCATTTCAAACCATGTGTTAATTGATTAAATTGAATATAGCTCAGGCTTTAGCAATTCCCAGCAAACACTCCGCAAGTCGAAATTATTTCATTTTAAACCAAAAAAAAATTAAGATTTTTGTTACTTAATTAACATTTAAAAACAAAAAAATTTTTTCTGATTTGTGCTATTTAATTAACATTTTAGTTAAAACTTTATTCCAAAACAACAAAAACTAATTAAAGCGAAATCATATGTTTAACTTTTTCCAAAATCGAAAAATAATGATGCACATTAACATAATTGAAATACTTTTTAGCAAAAAAAACTTTTACTAATTAACACCTGCTGATAATTTCCCCTGTGTTTTTTTATGATTGGGAATTTCAAAGGGTGTACCAAAAAAAAAAATTGTGCAAAAACAACTTATACAAATTAAATGAATTTTTAATACGAGTGTCGCAACAAAAAAAGTGTGCTGTGAAAAGTAAAAACTTTTTCATAAAAAAAAACAGTTGTGTGAAAAAAAAAAAAAATATGCCTTTTGAATTTTAAATCAATTTAAAATGCAAATCTTTCTAATGCTTTACATTACAAAAAAACATTAGCCACTTCCCCATTAAGTTTAACTGAACTTCAAAATTTTCTTTTTTTTTTTTAGGGCAAAAAAAAATTAATTTTTAATCTTTTACAAATTAATTCTAAGATGATTTCCCTTATTTTGCTTATTTCCCTACAGGAATTCCACCTCATCCTATGGCTAAACCTCCGGGGAAATAGATTGGCCTACCTTCATCGAAAACTAAAAACACAAACCGTGCAGGATTCAAACGGCTTATGGCCTGGGAATGCAGGGACTTAAACCACCAAAGCTCTTTGAACTTTGGCGAGAAGAACCCCCTGCAATTTCCTTAAGAAATTGGCAGAAAATCCCCCCAAAAGGTGGTAAAAAAACAAAAAAATCAACTGGGAACAAAGGTAACTTTGGCCATTAAAAATAAAAACAGTAATATAAACTTAAAATTCAAAATACTAATTAAAGCCTTTCTCCCACAGGTCTTTGCATGCAATCCAGGGTGACCAGATGGGGACTTGTAGCCACTGTTAACCAATGACGTAAGTAAAACAAATTATTATAAAAAAAACATATATGTATAATTATTTAGGGCCTAAAAAATTCAATGGGGAATATTACCCGAAATAGAAACGCAAGGACTAAAACCACCAAAGTGTTACATCTTTGGCGGGAATTACCCCCTGCTATCTCCGAAAAACAAAGATCAGAAAAATAAAAACAAACTTCTACTTATAGATAAAAAAAATAAATTTACCTGATATCCCGATTAAATTTTCTAAAAGGCGCTTTTACTAATGTTTTTACAAAAATTCACTCCTAAACTTTTAGAATATTTAATCAGAAAAACTCAAATATGTATTGCGTAAACTAATGCTTTCTTTCTCCCCAGGCTAAACAATTCAAGGGACCTGGGCCCAAAAGAAGACCAAATATCGGACTCAACAAAACAATTCAGGGGAATGGGTGAGCCCAATATTTGCTTAAAATTATAATACCTAAGAAAAACATATACTAAAGTCTCCAAATTTTTACAACAGGTTACCTCCGTTACCTCACACCAATTCTGATGACAACATGAATCACCCGACTACCACAACAACAATGCATATATTACGGTGAGTCTTATGTTATAAGTTATGAATAAATATACTAGGCATATATGTATTTAGTAAGACAAATGTAGTTTCCATTTAACAAATATTTGACGCAAAAAAAAAAATAAAATAAAGGCATGGTTATTAAATGGAATTAATTTACCATAATGGCCAATAATTTTGGCTGACATTCAAAATTTTATTAAAACCAAACAAAACTAAAATAATAATGTAATTAACTAAACGCCAAATGCCGTTTGATCTGGCCAACGTTAGGCAAAATCAAATAATTATTTAATGAACAACGTGTTTACGTGTAGGCGTCAAATATTTGTTTAATGTGATCGTAGCTTTTGAGGACATTACGTAGGGTTACGTGAATCCCGTCTAATACGACATATTGCGTACCCATATTGAAATTGATTTGCATTGACATACAGAAATACCATTTTCGGATAGCAGTATCAACTTTAATAAAATAAAAAAATCAGTGGTTTAGTTTTTTACCAAGCATTGATGAAACTAGTCCCTATATTTGTTCCAACTTGCTGTAAGATCGGACTCAGAAAATGTCATTAATTCTAGGTGACTAACAACCCTTAGCTCTTAATAGCATAGTTCTTCAGAGTGACCATGGGGTTGCACTATTAGAAACGATGACGGTTACATATGTAGCCAGTTAAGAAACGTTAGCTATTGGTTGGAACAAAATCAGGACTTCAAAATAAAAAAAAAAGTGATACTGTCATCCCACAATATAACCATAAAACAATAAAAACAAAAAAAACAAAGCAAATCAAAGCCAATATGTGTTTGCGTAGTCGCATTATGACGCCTAACGAAAATAAAACTTAAAAAAAGTATAGCAGTAGAGTTAGGTTTAAAATTTAAGTATAACCTAAGCGTATATTAAATAGGTTTCCGCGGTACGTTATTGTTTTAAGTCTTTCCCGTGGAATACTCCCAACGATTTTCCCATCAGATCTTCCACTTCGTACAGACTGTTTCCGACCGGCTTTACTATACGGCATTTCAAGAACTTTCGGGCAAATTTCGCGTTAAAACCGGTTTTAAAATCGCTCTGTTGAAAGTTCCTACGGTAGACCTCTTGTCCCGGTATAAATTTTACGACTCGACATCGCGTGTTATACGATTTTTCACCACGTAAATAAGCCTTATGCAGGCTTTCTCGCATATTCTGCCTCAAAAGGTCCATTTTTGCCGATTTCGGTAAAATATTCGCCTCCGCGTCACTTAAAATCTTAAGCTTTCTAGCCAATTTGTACATGCTACCATGGCCTATCATGTTCATACCGAACAGAGCAAAATAAGGTGTTACACCGATCGAAGTTTGTACTGAAGATCGCCATGAAAACTCTATTTCTGACAAATGTTTGTCCCACTCAGAGTGATCTTCTTTCAAATACGTACGAATAGCGGCCAAAATTGTCTGATTCACCCGCTCGGACGCATTTGCCTGTGGCGAATGTGTTGCCGTGCGGAGATGCTTTATACCAAAATTCTGTACCAGGGTACCAAATTCTTTACTGGTAAATTGCTTGCCATTGTCAGAAACAATTGTTTCTGGCGTTCCAAACTTATGGAAAACTTCAGCTATCAGAAATTTGATAACATTTTTGGTACTGGCTTTTGCCATTGCCTTAAGTAAGACAAACTTTGTAAGGTGGTCTAACACTATGAAAATATAGCAATTTCCGTTCTTTGAGCGCGGGTATGGGCCAAGAAAATCTATATAAATTCGCTGAAATGGACGTTCGCTTATTACTTCAGCTCCCATAGGTGGGCGTAGTGTTACGTTAGCCGGCTTCGCCTCTTTACATACTTCACAATTTTTTACAAAGTCGCGAATTTCAATCGTCTGGTGCGGCCAATAAAAATACTCCCGGACTCTGCGGAGAGTCTTTCCTATGCCCCCGTGAGCAGCTTGCGGCGAATTGTGGGCGTTTCCAATGATAGTTTTGGTTAATTCGAGAGGTACCCATAGCTTCCAAGCAAAATCTTCGCTTAAAACTCCACCATCATATGGACGTACCCTCTTATAAACAAAACCATCAACTACTTTTAAGTCAGGTAATTGCTCAGAATTTGTCTCTATATTAGAAACAAGTTCTAAATAATCACTTGACTTAAATGCATCAGATTTTAAGTCGATCATACTACCAACCTCCGCCGATATCTCTGACATTTCGTAGCGCGATAGGGTATCAGGTACTACGTTTTGTTTCCCCTGCCTATGCTCGATAGTAAAATCGTACGCCTGCAAATGCAAACTCCACCTCGCCAATCGACCGGTCAAGTCCTTATGTGACATAAGCCACTTAAGACTGCTGTGGTCGGTAATAATAGAAAAAGGCATCAATTCTATATAGGGCCTAAACTTCTTAATCGCCAAGACAACTGCCAGACATTCTCGCTCAGTGACCGAATAATTCTTTTGTGCTGAAGTTAATTTATGCGAAAAATAGGCTATTGGGTGTTCACCATCAGAATCGTCTTTCTGGAAAAGAACAGCGCCAATACCTACATCCGATGCGTCACACTGAACGTAGAAATGTCTGGAGAAATCCGGATGATTAAGAAGTGGGCTCGTAATCAGAGCTTCCTTGAGGCGATCAAACGCGACCTTAGCTTCCTCCGAAAACTTGAATGGCTTCCCCTTCTTTAGCGTTTCAAAGATTGGAGCTGCAATGGTAGCATAGTCAGGTATAAATTTCCTATACCATCCTGCTGCTCCCATGAAGCTCCGCACTTGCTTTGCTGTTTTAGGGTAGGCAAAACGAGAAATCGTGTCCACTTTAGCCGGATCAGGCTTTAATTTGCCACCTCCAACTATGTACCCCAGATACCGTAACTCTTTGAAACAGAATTTAGATTTAGCCACATTAATAGTTAGCCCTGCTGCACGCAACTGAATAGATACCTGAGATAACAATTCCAGGTGTGTCTCGAAATCTGGAGATACTATCAAAAGATCGTCTAAGTAGACGAAAACTCTATCACGTAGTGCTGCGGGAATCACTTTATCCATCAGACGACATAACCTTTGAGCTGCGTTACACAGCCCAAATGGCATGACCGTAAAATGGTAAAGTGGTCGCCCTGGCACAGTGAATGCAGTTTTCTCCCTACTAGACGGGTCTAGTGGTATCTGCCAGAAAGCGTCCTTTAGGTCGACACTGGATATAAAAATCGTGTCTCCCAAACGACTGAGCAAACCTTCTATGTGCGGCAGTGGGTAGGCATCCTTGACTGTTAGTGCATTAAGCTTGCGCGCGTCCAGGCATAACCGATTTTTCTCGCCCTTGCGGACCAGAGTAACCGGATGACTCCATGGACTCTCACTAAGCTCAATGACACCAAGGTCAAGCATCCTTTCCAGCTCCGCAAACATTAATTTTTGCACAGCCGGGGAGACAGGATAATGACGATCCTTTACTGGAATAGCATCCCGTGTGTCTATTGAGTGCGTTTCTAAATTCGTTTTACCTAAGCCATTTTTCATATAACAGGGAAACTTCAATATGACCGAATCTAACTTCTGCTGCTGGTCGGCTGTCAAATTATGAGTTACGACATCTGAAGGACTATCTGCCTCTTCACAGAGACTTACTTCATTTGTCGTAAGACTATCAATGTTGGCAAATAATTTAAAAGCCTTCATAAAGTCGACACCCAAGAAAAGCTCTCGACTCAGAGTAGGCACTAAATAAAAGGTGACAACTTCTCTTTTACTACCGAGCCTTACCTCCGCCCGAACACGACCGACAATTTTATGCGCCGTACCGTCCGCGGTTTTAATAATATTTGCAAAATCGAAAATTTTCAAACCAGTATTTTTAAGAAATTCCAAACAATTTCGCCCCAAACACGTTACCGTGGCTCCACTGTCTAAAAGACCTTCGATTTGCTTACCGCCTATTTCTATTCTAGTATATAATCTGGCATCTTCGCCCTCGTATAACGCCGCTGCCGCGATTTCGTTTCTTATTCTTTTACGAATCTTATACCGCTCTCGCGCCTTTTTAATTTTGTTCGAAACTTCCCCAAAAATTCTATCTTTTGCCTCTTTATATTCTTTAAGCCTAATATGTAGTGGCCTAAGCTCTCGCAGCCGAGGTTCAGGGTTTGTCTCTCGAGCTGCCCTGTCTTTATTGACCAAAATCCGCATGCTTCTCACCTGTAAATTCGATTGTTGTTGTTGTTGTTGTTGAACTGGGTCTAAACTTCGGTTGACCGCGCCTCCCCAGTTCGAGACGGGTTCCGGGACCGGTTTCCCTGGCACTTTGGACACTTAGGCGCCACTACATTTTCCCTACCACACCTAAAACAAAACTGCCTAGTTATGGGCTCGGGACAATCAACAAAACTGTGACCGACCACTTTGCAGTTCCAGCACGTGTAACTGCTTGTAGACCGAATACCATCTACCTCGAAATCGATCAACGACAAATCTTCCTCCTCACCTGCCAATTCACTCACCCTTTGCGTAGGACGCTGCTACAGAGAACATCATCTGGGCCAGCGATGGCTTCAAATTGCCCCTCATAATTTCCACTAGCTGTTCCTCATCGTAGGGTTGCTGTTGCTGATTTCGTAATTTAATTACAGCATTGTAGAAATCATCAAATAGCTCATTTGGAAACTGCCTTCGATTTAGAATTTTCATCTGTATTTGATGTTCTTGCTCGAAACGTCTATACTGGGCCAAGAGAGCTTTTTCTAGTTCCTCCCAGGTATTTATATGAACAATCTTGCGATAGTCCCAATACCAGTCAAGGGCTGGACCATCCAGTAAGAGATGAAAACTACGCAAAATTTCGTTGTCAGAGCAACTGTAGTCCCTCCTCAGAGCTCCCACTCTAAAAATAAACTCTTGCACATTCATGGTTCTATTCGTGCCGTCAAACTTGACACCCCACTTAGCTACTTTAAATTTGTCCAACGATTCGGGCCTCCCTGGCATAGACATGGCCAAGTTGTACCCTTGCTGTGGTTGCGGCTGCGTGGCTGGCCTTGACCAAACCTCCTGTGGATATCCAGGCTGAGAACCATTATACTGCTGGTAAATGGGCTGATGGCCTGGCGCAGGTTGCGCCCACATCTGTGGCTGCTGACCATATGGGTGAACTGGCGGTTGGGCATACTGCAAAGGGTTTTGTGGCTGTAATAATTGCTGTGGCTGACCATACTGCTGTTCCAGCGGTTGAGAAAATGGCAGATGACTTTGCTGCTGTCGCGGCAACTGTTGTGGCTGGTAAGGCGTTACCCCGGGAGTTTGCTGTGTATATCGCCCCTCACTTCTGGCCGCATTCGGAGCAGCAACCAATGGGGGTGGTGGCATATAAGCTGGCGGTACTTGTGGTGCTGCTGGTTGCCCATATACCGTAGCTTGTGCCTCCAAAGAGGTTCTGGATGGCTGCAATGGCGGTAACTCATGAGCGCCAGGTGATATGTCTGCGGGCCTAGCTGTTTGGCCGCGCGCGCCCTGCGACAGAATGAGCTGTTTCACCTCGTCTAGGGCTCTTTGGATCCTCTCATCAACCTCTTTCATCAGCTGGGCTTGGTGCAAGCCAACCGACGCTTCCACCAGGTTTTGCAGTTCGCCAGCAGGCCTCTGTAGTTCTCCCCTTTGGAGGCCAAAAACGCTTTCCCGCACTTCTTTGCGAATGTTTTGTGCCGCCTCGCTAAGAAATGGTGGGGATAATATAGGCTGATCTGCAATTTCGGAATTTGTAGATATATCGTGTGAGGTTTGCGTACTGAAGACAGGATGACCTATCCTAGCAGCTGTTGTCGTGGTGGTGGTAATGGCTGTGGGATTATTCAAGGTAGTGATCGACACGATGGTAGGGGTATCGGTGCTACCGGTGACACTGTCTCTTGTGGTCGCCATGGCGTTATTTTGTTGAACTAGACGACTCGCACGACGAGTTAAAACCATTAAAAAAACGACTTTAGTATAAAAAAAATCAAATAAACAAACTCAAAAAAAAACGTACCTTAGGCAAAATGGTATTGTAAACTCCAATACGAGGATATTTAAAACTTAGAAAAAAATTATATATAAATCTGGCTAAAAAAAAAGAAATTTCAAAACAATTCGAAAATAATAAAACAATAAAGATTTTGGCGGTTTATTTCGAGGAAATGTAAACTTTCGCAGGTAAAGTAAAAAAAAATAAAAATGTTTATATGTGTGAAAGTAATGGTGAAAAAGTATAATTTTCAGATGCTAAAACAAACAAATAGTTGGAAAAATGGAAATTGACTTTCCTTGCGACTGGGCTGCTACACTAAGAACTATACAAAAATTGTTCCCTGGACTAACCCTAGTCCTAGCGATTCCCGCGGATGAAAATACACGGAATCAAATGTGAGTATCACCATAAAGAAAATCAATTTTTTTTGACTATTGAAACTAACAACGTAAGTGATGGTTTTCCCAACCCTTGCCTCACCTCTTGAGCCACTCAGATAATGATTTTTGGTAATCATGTACCGGCCTCAAGCTGTCAGGAAGGATCGGGAGTGATGAATCGTTAAGTCATAATGCCCATATCGCTCACACTTAATGTCGCAGCGCGAAATAGTCTGCACCGTCTCTTTATTCGGGACTTACCTAAGTGTGAACGTTATGCTCATGCCAACTTACACGATTCATAACGCCTATTGTGCTGAAAAACTAAAACTTGAAAAAAAAATCCTATTTAGATTAGTCGCTACGGTTTAGGGACTCTTACTCCTACCTATCCGGACTTACGAACCTAAATAGTTTGTAACTATTCTAATTCCTATATATTTTATTTCCAGGCTATGGAACTACTTCGGGCCCCACGTTGGGCGCCATTCTGTACTGTACGAGACGGGGAAAAATTACCAGCTGGTTGCTGTTGAACAACAACCAGTGAGTGTGGCCAGACTGTCGGCGGCGCTGGTATGCTGGCGGTTTGCGCGGCTTAAGCTCGCCGGATGGGGTGGTTCTTGCCAACCGACTGGCAGTAGTCCCGAGTACAAAAAAAAAAACTCATACCAGCTAAAAAGTTTAAATAAAAAAAATGCTGGGGCCCGAAGTAGTTAAAAAGCTAAAAAATAACAAGCAACGAAAACACATCTTGCCTCACCTTTTTCACACATCTCCGGCTGATGACGTGCCGGGATTGGCCCTCCCACTAGAGACGAAGTCTCTCCATGACATCCTTTAATCCCGGGATGTCCCAAACCTTCACCTGCAAAAGAATTACCTTCCTCTACTTACCCGCCTGCAATAAATTTACCAACTCATAATAAAAAAACCAGGTAACTTCATTTATAAACGTTACAAATCATGTCTTGTTTATTAAAAATAATAAAAAAATTGCAAAAAAAACAAATAAAAAACCAAATCTTTAACAAAAATCCATTTCTATAAAATCCAATTCTAATAAAATTTACAAACAAAAAGTGATTTAATTCAATTTTAAAACTTCAAATTTAAAATCTTCTTTTAAAAGTAAAAAAAAATACTAAAATTTACTTTAATTTTCCCAAAATTAGGATTAAAAAAAACCATAAATTCTCAAAAAAAACAATACTAGTAAAATAAACTTTTATTGTTTTGTGGTCCGCAGCAACTTTAAAACCTGCCCTCCTGCCTCCAAGAAGAAGATATAATGTTCTGCCGTCCGTCCGTGAATTGCTTGTCCTAGTAATGGTAAGTCTAACAAAACCCGTGATCATATATATATTTTTCCTGCCTTAAAATTACCGCTTTATTTTCTTCTAGGGAAACTCAATGCTAAGGTCAAATTTACCCTGGCCCGAACGAAAACCTAGGTTTGAGCTCAACCCTAACCGCGCACTTTTAGGCTCTAAATCGCCCAAAGGTCTGAAACCCGGTAAGTTTTTCCCCACAAAAAAAATAGCTTAAATTTTAAAAAAACACAAGAATAATATATTAATTTTATTTGTCCGTAGGTCGTCTGTTCGCGTGTTTGTCCGATGTCAAGGCAGATACCTGATCTCCCCAAGGTTTGGTGAGCTTACTGCTGGCAGATCCCACGCTGGTGTGACAAGGATGATAAGCTGGCGCACTCGGCTGTGGTTTTTCTTCTTTATTCAAATATCTTGTATTTTTAATTATCTTTTTCTTTATAAATTTCGTTGTGCACAAGTTTTAAGTTTTAAATAAGTTTATTTGTCTTTGTTATTTTAATTTCTATTTGCAATGCACTGTCCTTTTTATTGGTGCTTTATTTAACTTTTAATTTCAAATTCAAAATTTTTTTTTAGTTTTTAAGATTAATAATTGCCAGTATATTTTATTTTATTTTTTTTTTTTTTTTTACTTAAAATGTCTTTTATACCGTGCGTTTATATGTGTATGTTCTAAATAAAACTTTATTTCTTACAAATCAAACGTATTTCTCTTGACATAAAAACAAATTTTTCCTTTTTTTTTCACTGCCGGTGGCCACTTGTCACACTTCTCAATCAAAAGCAAAAAGGAACGACATTTTTTATTTTTAGCCCCACGAAACCTCGGGGACGCTTTCGTTGACCATTTTCGAAAATCTTTTCTTTCCAGCAAAAAAAAAATTCTTAAACATAAATAATAAATTCTTCTTTCTGTAACTATATTTTTCCTTCTCTTTTGTTATGTCTTTTTCTCATCATACAGCTGTCTCAATTTATATAAACAAAAAATTTTCCCTTTTGCCTATAATATTGCCAACCATTCACTGCCTTACCATTATTAGGGTGACCATAACATAAATTTTAATTACTATAATCAAAAAACAATAACATACATCAAATAAATTTCAATTAGTTTGAGCAAAAAACAAAAAATAAAATAAAAATCTACATATGTGACGCGCAAAATAGAAAGGGACCTAAGGGTAAACCCCGGTTTTTTTTGGGCATGAGATCGGTCTCATTCGATGCTCAGATGTTGTCCACATCAAAAAAAAAATTGATTTTTTTTACCCTTAGGTCCCTTTCTCTATGCGATGTCACATATGTTGGTATGTGTACGTATAAAAAATCAGTTGTAAAGCACTAACGATATCATGTTCTTAAAATGACTTTCTGTACAACGGAAGCTTGTACAATTTAACATTTTTGATTGTAAGTATGATCTAAGAATACATATTGAATTTTAAGCCTCGTGACTCAGTTTTTGAAGTTCTCGGACTTTAATATATATAACCAAAATGGTTCCAAATCCATCTTTGAAAGAGAATTAATTTCTTCTTCTGAAGATTAGCATCAACATTTAACTTTTCACAACATTTTGAATATGTAAATTTTTTTATAACTACTACTTGAAAAATTTAGTCATTCTTCTGTAATACCACAGAGGTTTTCTTATAAGTCAGTTAGCTAATTTTAATTTACATGCAATTGAAAAATTCCCTACATTTTTACGAAAATAAAATATCTTTCTTTTTTTCCCTACAGTCTGATTTTTGGAGAAAAATTCCCTACAAGTAGGGAATTTTCCCTACATCTGACATCACTGGGTAGCACAGTATTCTGTGGCAAGTAACCTCGGAAAGCCACCTGCAAGGCGAATTTAAAAAGGTAAGAGCAACTCTACAACTACAAAAAGCCCCATGTATTTTGTTTTTGCAATTTAATAGGTAGCTGTCAAAATTTTTTTATTAATGAAATCACTTTTTTATAAAAAAAAATATTAAATTCACTTTAATTATTCGCAGTTTTGAAATTTTTTATTATAAAAATAATATTTTTAGACTTCAATCAACTTCTTCTCAAAACAAAATTATATTTTGACAATTCTCAATTTTTTTTTAATTCGCCGTGGACACAGCTGATGAACGGCTGACGGGATGAGTTTACCTTTTTAAATTCGCCTTGGCCAGCTGTTTATTTTTTATTTGCTTGATTTGTGATACGAACTGTCAAATGTTGCTTGCACAGCGTTTACATTTGACAGTACTGGCAAGACTGTTAGAAAATACATATTAGTTGCCAAAAGCACTACTAACTGTCTTCGTGACGTAGGATTCCAGACAGTAGTTAAGACAGAACAGAAAAACTAATCAATTTCTCAGGTTTTTTAATACCCTGCGACCACACGATCAAGTTGTTCTTGATAGTCTTTTACATATACTGCTTGTCAAAATTAACAAAAATTGAAAGCTGTGACGTAGGCTGCACTCAATTTGTAAGCAATTTACTTTCATGATGTCATAAAAAAAAAACAATTTATAAAGACACACATGTAATCAGCTGTTAAATTGAAAGCAAAATTTCCAAGCAAATGGAAAGGTGAATTTGAAAGCAATCTCGTGGTCAATTTAAAAAGTGTGAGTGTGTTAGTAAAATAGTGAGAGTGTATTGCAAATTGAGAGGAATTGAAAGGCAAAACTTGATCGTGTGGCCGCTAAGATAACAAAAACAAATCAGCTGATTCGTAACAGAACAGAAAGTAAGTTGGTTTTTACTTTCTGTTCTGTTACGAATCAGCTAATTTATTTTTGACAGTAGGTTAAGCCATCCCTACAAGAAATGCATAACCAAAACTAAAAAAATTACTATTACTTTAACACTATATTGGTCAACACTACCGGTCATATAACTAGTAAAATGACCGGTAGTCTTCTTGTAGGGATGGTATAAGGATTACAAGGTAGTGCCACTCTCTCTTTTTTTCTGACATATTGCCTTCTGACAAGTAACGTGTTTTGTGAAAACTGTGCTACCATATTTGTTCTTAATAATCCCATTTTCTCCTTTTTTTTTTGTCAAAATAAAATTTTATTTTGAATAAATCAACAACACAAAAATTGCATAAATTAAAATTTTTAGAAAGAGAAAATGAGCTGCATATTCCAAGACTGCAAGAACACAAGGTGCAATTGTAAGCGTTTGGATATCACATTTTTCAAAATACCGCTTTTGCCGTTCACACGTAAAAAGTGGTTAAACGCTTGCAGGAAGGAAGAAAGTGATTTGAAAAAAGAATCATTTGTTTGCTCAATTCATTTCGCTCAAAAAGACCTTCAAGTGAATAAGAACAATGTAAGGCTTAATAGAAATGTCATTCCCTTCCAAAACAGGTAATTTAAAACATTATAGTTATAAATGATGGTTCATTGCGAACGGATCAGGCATCCAATGCCAAAGAACGTCTTTGTTTTTATAGTTAATTATCTTTCAGTCGGCTTAATGAATGTTTTGAGTCCCATGTTGAAGAATATCTTGAGGAATATATCCAAGAGCGTGATGAATATTAAAATGGGTAGGTTTAGCTTCTAATTTTTATATGTGTGTACGTACATATATACATAAAAAAACACATATGTATGTGGAATACTCTAGATGACTTCTGATATTATTATAAAATTTCATAAAATCATGAGCAATTATCGACAAAACCAAATTATATGAAGACTTTAATTAGTATGTAAGACTTAAATTTAGACCATAACATTGTAAAAAGATTTTTTTTAGGGAGAACATTTTTCAGAATTCGTAAGTTGAATAATAAATATAAAAATAATTTGCATGTTAATAAAAAAATGAAAAAACAATAACTTAATAAAATTTATCATATAAATTTTAATTGATTTTCATCACTGTTTTTAATTAAAATGTTTCTATCACAAGTCTCACAGAACTAAACTTAACGGTTTCTTACACATTCGCTATTACATATTTTTAATTCATTAAATATAACATTAACAGCCAATTTCACCTACTTAACTTCAAACGAGCTTGTACATAATTAAAGTTCTAGTTACCAATATGTTTTGACAGCTATAACTGATTGTTTATTATAACCGAACATGGTGAAATTGGCCGTACGCCTAAAATGTTTACGTAATTTTCATTTATTTCAAACAACACATTTTACTTTGTAATTTCTGGGAATCTCTATCTATTTTCCTCATGTGGCAATATTTTTTTAAACCTGAATAAAAAAATACAACACAGCAAAACACAATACTTGCCAAAAAATTTTAAGTGGCACTACCTTGTTTTCCTTGTATACCATGGGTTAAGCAAGGCTTTGCATATTATGGTCAGCGATGCCAGAAGTGCAGATTTATCTGCATTTTGCAGATTTTACCCCCAAAATTATTAAAATGCAGATTTGAAGATTTTTTGTTTAAATTGCAGATTTTTTAGCTCGGTAAAAACCTTCTTTTCATTGTCACTTTTGTTTGTACTATTTCCACTTTTTGCATTGATAAACGAAATATATCAACCATTGATGGAAGAACCGTGGGGAAATACATAGATTTATTAGAAGAAATTGTGTTAATATTTTTAATAGTTGCAATATTTGATCTCTTGCAAATTTTCAATAATAGTTTAAATAACATGTCAAGCAATTAACTTTTTATTTGTTGTTTAAAATAAGATAGACGTGATAAATCTCAACTCAGCCTGAGTAATGAGTTTCGGATAGATATTTTTGATTTAAAAAAATCTAAAAATTATTAGCCATGGTCAGATCTTCGCATTCGATTTAAAATCGAACATATTTTGAAACTTTTCTGTGTTAAGAGCTCAACAAAATATTTTCTTTTTAAAACTTATATTTCCAGGACCGCCTATGGATATTTATGAGAATTTTTTTTAAATTCCAGAAAATTTTGAAAAAAATGTTATATCTTTTTCTTAATAAACTACATTTAAAATGTTTTGATGATTTATTGAAGATTTTTAAAATCTTGACGCAGATTTTTCAGATTTTTTGATGCAAAATTATGGGTTTTTGCTGATTTTACCTCTAAAAGTTCTGGCAACACTGATTATGGTTAGGCCTTCAGTGTTAGGCTGACTACTATAAACTATCAGCCCAATTATGAATTATAATTCCCCGGGAGTTTTTAATTGGACTGTATTTGTTGTACCTTTGTTCACCATTAATTTTTTATTTGTTTTAAATACAAATTATAATCTTAGCGACTTTTTCTATTTTTGGCGAATTTTAGCGATTTGGAACCAATTTACTTTTATAGATTTACAAAAAAAAAAAGGGTCAATACTGCGGTATTTTTAATATGAAACAGTACTGAATTTTTCAACACTGGTGTAAACTGAATGTCAAGCATGGTTTACATTTTGTGAAAAAATTTGTTAAAATTTAAAATTAAATAAAAATCTAAATAATAGTTAAAAAAAACTTATTTAAATGTCACATAAAATAAGTATGTATTGTGCAAATCCAACTAGATTTTCAAAAGGAATCCCTTTTTCTAAAATTGTGCTTTTGAGAAGCTCAAACATATCTTTTGCAGTCTCTTTAAAATAAGAAAAAGAATAATGTACCCGGGATGTTTCGTCATTATAGGTAATAAATTGTGACAAAAGCTATCTAAATGCCAAATGGTTAGTATGTAGTTAATGATCCAACCATTTTTAGTTCAGCTCTCTCAATGCTTCCATTCTATACCTGGGGGTCTCCACCTAACATAAAATGACTAACTTTAACACTAACTGCAAAGTAGTGTTAAGTGTAGACTGCTCAAGTTAAAGTTTTACCTTGATTGTTATAACATTTCTTGTTAAAGTTTCTTTATAACATACGGGTGTGTTCTAGAATCCGAATCCACTCGAAAGTGGATTACTTTAGCATTATTGGTGTTCTGCATTTCACATCCACATGTTTTTATTCGTTTTCAATTAGAGTAGATATGGGATGGTGAAAGTAAACCGAATCGACTTTTTTTGTAATATGTGAAAACATTTTTAACTAAAAAAATAATATTGCTTTTAGCTTAAAATCTTCTTAATCCAATTTAATCAAAAATATATCGTTATCTAAAACGCAAAAGGCCCTTACTAACCCTAAATTTAAAGTTGACTTTTTCATTGATTTTGATGTAATTATACCAAATTTTTTTTTAACGATTTTTATGTTATTTTCAGACAATTTGTTTCTTTAATCGATTTAGCGATCTCTTAGTTTTTGGGTTTGTTTAAAATTTTGCAATTTTTCGCGAATTTTAGCCATGTTCGCGATATAAGCGATTTGGTCGTGTAAGTTTTCTGATTCTTTACAGCTTTAACGATTTATAATAAATAGTTGACTTTGCTATCATGCCGCTGTTAGCAAATTTTTGCGAATTTCCTTGAATTTAGCAATTTTTACCGATTTTTTGCCATTCCTTATAGTTTTAGGGACTTTAAATCAATTTTATGGCTGGTTTGAAATATTAAAAATTTTCGCGAATTTTCGCTATTTTTGCAATTTTTTTGTTATTTTCCGACCTTTTGTTTTTTTAACCCATTTAGAGATTTCAAATAAATTTAAGTGTTTGTTTAAAAGATTGCAATTTTTCGAGATTTTTAGCCATGTTAGCGATTTTTTTTGTGCTTCTTTACAGCTTTCATGATTTTTAGAAAATATTAGACATTGCTATCATGCTTCGGTTAGCAAATTAGCGATCTTTAGTTCAACAAAAGTTCTTTCGAACAAAAACTTCGAATACACAAAAACATGCGGATTTCAGAACACCAATTTATGACTTATGCGGATTCAAAAAATTTTTCGTTTTCAATTCGAGTCTAAACCTAGAACATACCTGATAAATTGACGTTTAAGTTTGACAATACGCTATTTTTTAGTTGTTTTTCGACATCTTTATTTAATTTTTTTAAAGGGTTGTAAACTAGACATAGTAAACTTAGCTTTTTGTGAAAAATATAATACAAACAAACATTTAAGTATAAAACTTCTTTAATTATTTTCCACAAAGACACTAGCTACATACTTGACGCGTCAACGAACTGAAAATAATGAAAAGTTTTAACTGTAACTTCACTACGTGTACGCCACCATAAACATATAATCATTTTAACAGCAAGTCTTAACTTTATGTTTTAACTGCATTTCATGTTAGGTAGAGACTGGGTGTTACACGCATTCTACAACTGACATCAAATGCTTAATATTAACACTAATATGATGTAAGTGTTAAGTGTGGACTCATCATGTTAGAAGTTTTCTCATGTTACATGCAGTCTACAACTGACATAAAATGCTTAACTTTAACACTAATATGATGTTAGTGTTAGGTATAGACTCATCACGTTAGAAGTTTTCTCATGTTATAACACGGTTGTTAATGGGCACGTTCATAAGTCGTAACAGTTGTGTAACCGTTTAGTGTTTGTCTTAGAAACGCATAGTTGAGCACTTCCGCTCAACACAACAGTTGGGTATTTGAAGCCATTTAATCCATCATAAAATTTTTCAGCTACCTAAAGTCAACATGTTGTGCTCAACCTCAACAGCTGAAACTCAGATATAAATTCTGTATTATCCATACTTTTTAGCTAAACTAATAAATTTTATTATCACTTTTATTATTTTTTTCAATTGTTTATATTTATCAGCTGTTAATTTTTTATTATACATATAATGCCGTTTCTAAGACGAAAGTGTTCGGCTCAACAGTTGTCAACAGTTTTGTAGCAGTTGAGCTCAACAGCTACGTCTTATGAACGTGCCCATTGCAAATGTTTTAACAACGCTTTTATAACACGGTTGTCAATGCAAATGTTTTAACAACGCTTTTATAACATCAAGTTATAACAGCAAATCATGTCAGGTGTAGACGGGGAGTTAATACATTTTTTTGCCGAGAATATTAAACAGAGAGTGCCAATAAAGTGACTTCACAAGCGCAGCTGTTTGCAGGGCTTTTCTTCATGTGTGACGTTTGGCGTCATATTTTTTGTTTATTTACATTTTTTATAAAGGCATTTTGACATTTGCCGTCTCAATTCTAGCAACAAAATGCCTGTTGTTTTTCCTCTTGTTTCATTGTTGTAGTACCGTGGTCACTTTGTTAATATATTTTGATATTAACCTTTTTACATCTTGTGACAAAATAATAACAAAAATCAGTGCTACAAAATGTTAAAATAACACAGGAATTACACATGGGCTACACACAAGGCAAATTTACACCAGGTGACCATTTCTTGCTACGTAAGCAACAGCTGATTACTAACCTTGTGTTAATACCGTTCATGTGGTTCTGAGGAATATTTACTAAATTTTATTATTTTCGCTTAAAATTATGAAATTGAAAATTTTTTAAGCGGCAATATTATTTTATATGATATGCGCCATATTATTTCAATTTTGTCCTATATTATGCAATAAAACGCACAATGGTTTCAATTTAAATATTGCTCAACTTTCATTCAATAAAAAGATACACATAACTTATAGAAATAACATAAACAGCATTGCACAATGTTTCCAACACATTTCAGTTTCTTTTCGTTGTGCAATAAAAAGTATTTTGATTGTTGCTAATATATTGTGCCATCATCGTATATCACATACACATTGGCGATATAATTGTACAATAAGTAAAACTGAACAATTTTATTGCAAGTGTATGAGGATGGGATCTGACTTGTGGGATATATGCAGGTTGTGCGAGGACCCTGAGGAGTTGGAGACAGTTAAGCACTTTCTGTGCCACTGTCCCAGGTTGCTGGGTAGCAGGCTGAGGTGGCTGGGCAGTAGATTTCCTGGGCGAATTAGGGGATGTCTCGGGTTGCGGACTCGAGAATCTGATAGGATTCGTAATGGGGTTGGCATGGCTGCGTGAGAGGAGACTGGGTGCTAACCGCACGTGGGGCGAATTTGGCTTGAGTAGGATTTCTCTCGGGGTTGGTCCGTAACCTCCCTTTCTTTTCTTTCCTTTCTTTTCTACCTATCTTTGGATCTGTCTTGTGCTTTCGCTGATTATTTCACCTACTTTCTACCTTCATACAGCTATCTCTAATAAAGGCGTCACAATGGATCATATTGGTCTCTGGGTGAAGGTGACTTCACTACGGCCTTTCTGCCTATCTACCAAGGTATATTTATAGCAGGTAGCCGCGAGATTACAACAATTGTACAATAAAACAAACAACAGGGCTTTTTATTGTTGTTATGCGATACAAACTGTCAAACTGTTGATGGTCAAACGTCAAAATATGATTTTGTTTTGAGAAGAAGTTGAATGAAAAGTGTTAAAAATATTATTTTTATAATAAAAAAATTTCAAAACTGCGAATGATTGAAGTGAATTTATTAATTTCTTTTATAAAAAAGTGATAATTTTAATATGCAATAAAAAAATTTTGACAACCAACCAAAAAATTGTATAAACAAAATACATGGGGCTTTTTGTAGTTGTAGAGATGAGTTTACCTGTTTGAATTCGCCTTGTCTCTACAACTACAAAAAGCCCCATGTATTTTGTTTATACAATTTTCTGGTTGGTGGTCAAAATTTTTTTATTGCAAATTAAAATTTTGTTTTTGTAATTGTATAAAAATGCTACCACCTTCAATACACTCTGTTAAAATACAACTCTGGTGTGATGAAAATACATAATTTTCTAAAATGGTTTAGAAAAAAATCATTTACCGACCGCTTGTCAGATTTTGTGTTCGTATTCTCTCTTACTCGATACATTTTGCTTTTACATGGTATGATTTTTCTCATTCTATATAATGTCGTAATACAATGTATTACCTTGTAAACTAGCCTTAAGTGCAACTCTACAACTACAAAAGCCCCATGTATTTTGTTTATACAATTTTATGGTTAGTTGTCAAAATTTTTTTATTGCAAATTAAAATTATCCCTTTTTTATAAAAGAAATTAATAAATTAACTTCAATCATTCGCAGTTTTGAAATTTTTTAGTATAAAAATAATATTTTTAACACTTTTCATTCAACTTCTTCTCAAAACAAAATCATATTTTGACGTTTCACCATTTTTTTTAATTCGCCGTGGAAACAGCTAATGAACGGCTGACGAGATGAGCTTACCTGTTTGAATTTGCCTTGGTCATGTACTACACACTCTACCTTTACAACCCCTCACCGACAAACTTCGTCTGTCAGCCTACCATTTCTACATTGTAAAAGGGGACAAATGGGGACTTTACACTTTTATTTTTACCGAATACCCTTTCCAATTTTTTGTGGTGCTTTTACTGCTTTTTGTTACAACCTTGTGATTTTGGTTTTTTCAATTTGAGTGTTTTTTTGCAACAAAACATCTCGTACTTTCAAGTAAACTTCCGTAAAATTTTAAATTGCTGCAAAAAGTATCGATATTTAATGCGGATAATATAGAAAAAAACGAAGCAGCTATTTTGATTTTGTATAAAATTTCATTGATGATTCGTCTCTAAACAAAAATCGCACAATGTAAACATCAGACCAAGGCGAATTCATAAAGGTGACTTTTTTAAGTCATCTGTTTAATGTTTATTTCCTTGTGTGTATACTAAACGTCAATCGTCGATTACATTTTTGTCTGAAGTGCACTTTACGGCGCGTACGAAAAAAAATATGCCACCCGCCCGATTCAGAATAAAAATTGAAAAAAAACCATAATTTAAATTTAAGGCGGCTGAGGCCCGTGGGGCCCCCTGGACCCAAAAAACTACCCCGCCCACTTAGTGATGTGTGGGATCTCAAATTAAAGGTAATTGCAAATATGTACATATTTCGTTTTTGTATCCGCATATTATTTTCCTCTCTAAGTCAATTTGAGTATCATTTAGGTGAAGAAAAGCTTTAGTTAGCGAAGCCGGTGTTTGTTATACCATAGAGGAAAAAATCCTTGCGCCCGGCCAAAGGCCGGCTATTCAGAGAAGCTTTAGTTAGCTAAGCCGGTCTTTGTTATACCATAGAGCAGAAAATCTTTGCACCCGGCCGAAGGACCGCTAAGCAGAGAAGCTTTAGTTAGCGAAGCCGGTTTTTGTTATACCATAGAGGAGAAATTCCTTGCGCCCGGCCAAAGGCCGGCTACGCAGAAAATGATTATTTAGCACATCGGAAATAGGCTATTAGGTAGTTACAAAAAAAAATTAAATTTTTTTTTTTTAATCGAGCATAAAACATTAAATAATACCAAATAAAACAAAATATTTGCGATCGTGAGCGAACTACCTTTAATTTGAGTACCTACACATAATTGTGAGTAGATGGGGGCACGTTTTTCACCCAGAGGGCCCCAAAAGTCCATTCAGCCCTTAATTTTATTATTTTCGTTTTTCTTGTACAATTACCTTTAATTTGAGTACCCACACATTCCACTAAGTGGGCGGGGCGGTTTTTTGGATCCAGGGGGCCCACGGGCCTCAGCCCCCTTAAATTTTAATTTTGATTTTTTTCTTATTTTATTCTGAATCGGGTAGCATATTTTTTTTTCGTACGAAGCGTAAAGTGCACTTTTGCCAAAAACCCTATTTAAATGTTATAAAACAAAAAAGTGAACATAAAATTTTAACACAAGGATTTTAAAAGGCGTAAGAAATAAGTGGAACCATAATAAATTTGCAATACAGGAAAAAAAATTTACCCTCTAAATAAGGTAGCCAGATTTTAAATTCGGAAAAACAGTACATTGAACACACAAAAACAGTGCATTCAAGAAAAAAACAGTACTTTTTTTTGTTGTTGCGAAAACACAACTATTTACTTAAATTATTATATATTTAAAACTTTTGATCTAATATGCAACAATTATATAACGAAAAACACTTAAAATGTGTACCGTCAAAGGAATAATTTCCGTTTTATTGCATTTTAAACGTATGCGAAATTATTCCATTTGCGTTTGAAAAAAACACTAAAACGAAGCATTTGGCCTAAATGTTTTTTTCTTTAATTTGAAGACAGGAAAACCATAACATTTCTGTAAGCCATATAAGAAAGGAGAAAAGCCTAACTTAACTTAAAACAATTAACTCGTTGATTGTGTAATTAGGACTTTCTTAAAGCATATTGGTATTAAAAGCAATTTTCACCACACAAATAGTTGCACAAATCATATAGAATTTGAGAAAATGTACGTGTCCTAAGTTAATTTTCCAATTTCAAACAATTTTTAAATTATTTGCGGCCAATTTTACCAAGTTCAGCTATAATCTATAAAATCCAAAAAAACATAGTTTGGTGTATTTTTATTCAACAAAATCTGAAAATATTAAAATTGTAAAAAACAAGTTTCAATAAAATTTATACGCTGAAGATTTTCAATAAAATGTTTGTAAAAATTAACGTAGCTTTTCTTTATTTCAAAAAAAGTTTAGGTAGAGAAAAGTGGTTCTGAAAGGAATTAGGTATTTTTATAAATACTGAGCCTGGAGAATTTTTTAAGTTTGTAGTTTTCAATTTCACGTGATTTCGATTTTCAGAACTTGCCCTAATATTAAAAATAAATTCTAGGAATTAAAGATAATTGCGTTGGTATAAGTATTTATTTAGTATTTAAAATATATAATATTTTTAACAAAATTTCGATTTTGTTGTTGTCTTTCTCAGGTGTTTAAAGGCAAATACTATTGGAAGAGGTAGCAATAAAATCATATGTCTTTAAAATAATAATTAAGATTTCTACTGCGTATTTATGAGAAAACAATGGCCACAGCGTAAAAAGTCTTATTATTTTACAGCTTTTTTGTTCGGAACACAACATTTTTTTTAAAGCTATGTACTGTTACATATTAAGATATTTTCAAAATATGACTTTAACAGGGTTTTTCTTGATATCTTGGTTTTTTGGAGACTGAACAAAAAAAAAACAGTACAAAAAACAGTACAAAGTGTAAAAAACAGTACATTTGCGTACTGTTCTGGACATTATGCATAAAACAGTACAATTACAAAAAATCAGTACATGTACTGCTTAAAACAGTACGTATGGCAACCCTACCTCTAAAGCAATTGGGTATATTTTATAAACAAATAATTTTGACATTCACTCTAACTTTTTACAAAAACAAAATAGGTACATAGTATTTTTTCAAAAAAAGGGATAGCTACCATAGCTCTATCTCTTGATGCGGTCACCTTTATGAATTCGCCTTGGATCAGACCGACTTTAAAGAGCAAACGACAAAAATCGTATAATGTGTATTGGAACTTACACTGTCGGGATCAAGGTATATTTATAGCAGGTAGTCTCGGAAAGCCAGCTGTTTATTTTTTATTTGCTTGTTTTGTGATACGAACTGTTAAATGTTGTATAGTAAACAAGTTTTTCTTTATCTTTTTTCAGCCCCTTTGCTTTTTGACAGTTCGTATCACATAACAACAATAAAAAGCCCTGTTGTTTGCTTTATTGTACTATTGTTGTAATCTCGCGGCTACCTGCTATAAATATACCTTGGTGGGGATTAACACAGAGGCCTGCGCCTTGAGATTTTATCGGCGACGGTGGCTGACGTAAAATATACTTGGCGGCGGCCCGAAGCCGACTGCTAGCCGATAGAATATATACAAATTAAATGGGCATTTCGTCGGTGGCGCTAACTCGATTTTTTTGAAAATTGAGTTTTTTTTTTGTGATTTCAATACATTTTCCACAATTACACCTCGTCACAAAAATTTAATGCAATAGCATCAAAAATATCAGTTTTACAAGCAATTGAAGAAGTCATTTTACATTATGATACATACAGTTTCTATTATGCAACTATCTATTACCCCTCGTTTCCAAATGCAAGTGCAAGTTCGAAAAACTCAATACACAAACTTTTTCACTTACATTCACGCATTTTTTGTACTTTCAGTCAATAGGCTGTTTTCTCAATTTTTCGTTGATAATACGTATACACTACTTGCAAAAAATTACATGCATGTGGAAACGTAGGGTTAGTGTGCAAAATGAATTGTATACTTCAATCCATAATTCCTATGGCCCCTATTATGGTTCACAGCTCAACTCAGTTGAGTTGTGAACAGTTGTAATTTTTGTTATGTTTTTGTTCACCGCAATATAGCAAAGTTCAAAATTTAATAAATTACAACTCAACTGAGTTTTATTCATAATTGGGCTGTATATATGAACGTTTTTCGAAAGAAATTTACCATTTACTTTGCTGACAAAACTTGACCTCGGGGAGATCTATGGTTTCCAAAAATGGGTATTTAAAAAAATTTCAGTTATGTATTTTATAAAGCTTTTTTGTAATAGTCCTATTCCTTTAATTTTTAGGAATGACTTTATACACTACCAGACTATTATATTGTATCTTCTTGTTACATTTTTACCTTAGCTGTCCTTTGGATAGCAATGAAGTATATTGTATGTACAGAAAAATTTACAATTATTAGACACCAGCAGAATGTAATTCATTTTCTGGCCCGCTACAGCCTTCGTCAGCAAGCTCATAGAATAAATTCGAAAAAATGTTGAATATAATAAAGTAACCTATGAAAGGAAATATTTCCCAGTTTCTATTTGTTAAAATAGTTGAGTTAAATACATTCAATTTATAAAGTATCACTATCCAGTGTGACACAAAGAATGCTGACGAAGGCAAAAGAATCTGTATAAAAGAACATAAAACGTATAAAGACTTAAAACTATGTATATCGTATTACTTTAATAAACACTTAAGATATTTATGTCTATTTCCAAATGACAGACGATTGATTGTATAGTAAAATTTATATAAATTTTTGGCGCTTTTCATCTACAATTTAATACAGTCAAATGCCAGCCATATGGAATCGGCTCATAAATTTCCAGAAACCCGTCAAATTCGCCTTTTTTAAATGTCAAATTACAGATTTCTGAAACAACCGATTCACATTATGTACATATATTGCTCAAAATATATATAAAAAAAGTTTACAAAGAATGTTGATAGTCAAGAGTGAGATCTTATAAAAAAACTTTAAACTAACATACTTATGCCCGTAATTTCTACAAAAAGAAAGCAGTTCGTTCCTAACAGTTATCTTTACCTATTTCTACGTTTATTTTGCCTAAAGGCCTCGTTACTCTTACGTAAACGTATACGTTGCTAATCAGCTGTTCCGTTTTCCTTACCAAGCTACTGTGCAAATAGGTACTCTTACGTAAACGTAACGTTGCGTTGCGGATGAACCTGATAAAATTAAGGCCTCGTTACTCTTACGTAAATGTTGCGGATACGTAAACGTTGCGGTCGACTTGAAATGTTGGTAGTTACTACAAAAACGTAAACGTGTCATATGTTGTTGAGGTTCTGTGTGTACTCGTACATATGTATGTGTGTAAATCATTATTTGTTTTGATTTTGCTCACAGTCTTGTTCCAAAACATGTTGTTAACATTCTTGTTTAAAATCGCCAATACATACCGATACCGGCGCTTTTGTACAAAAAATAAAATACTTTATACATACATATCTGTGGCATTTTGACAAAACATCTTAAGTCGTGATAAGATAGCAAAATGCTTGAAAAAAACTCGCTGAAAAAATCATTTTTATCAAATAAAAAAACATTTAAAAAATCAAACTTAAAGAAAAATTTCGTTTATAATACAAAATTTTAAATATGTAAACAAAAATGTTTTTTGAATGAAAATTCGTATGGGTATGTAATACGTCATAAATTCAATTTGTATTACTGGATAATTCGGATTACACACCTTCGGATAAGCGAGCTGGCACTGTATATTTACATATCCAGCACTAAAATTGCTTTGAAAAATTTAATTTTTTATCTAGTTTTTATTGCGCCTGAGAATCTAGTTTTGGAGTTATAAACCTTAGAATATATTTAGCCGTTATTAATATCTCTTTAAATGAAACTTGATATAACCAATGTGTTAAGCTGCGTTCACAATCAAAAAAACATTTTCACTTGGTGTTCATAATAGAGCAACAATTTCTTTTGTAACTACACACATTTTGCATCAAGAAACCGTTTGCAAATTTTAGCCACAACAATATTAAGCATATATTTTTATTTTTGTAAACATTTTGTTAAAATTTTCATTCAAAACTAAATAAAATTATTTTGAACGTCAGAAACAATTTCATACAAATTGTTGCTGAAGTTCGAGTTGACTCAACTTTAGTTACATTTTTAAAAAATTTTTAGTTAAATTTGTGTTCTAAAACGAAAGGAAAATATATGAAATACTTTTGGAAGAAAAAAGATAGAAGAAAAAACGAAATTGTTTCTCTGATTATAAACAAAGCTTAACCCAAAAATTTAAAAAAAAATTATTTTATTGTAAACTTAATTTCCTAAAGATGCTAACCAAAGGTTAGCGCAATAATGAGAAAAATAAATAAATATACTATATTTTTTTAGAAAAGACCTCAAGCTTAAATAATTCAAAATAATTATGAAAAAAGAAAGGTCAAATAAAAATAAATAATATATATATTTAATATAATAAGGTTAAGGCGAATATTTGGAACTATGCGCTGATTTTTTTCTATTTGCATTGTCCAAAATGTAGGCAAATAATTATTTTATAATAAAATCAATAATCGAATCAGCTGTTTTATGTTTTGGCTCATGTGTTTACAGCTTTAAATTAAATTTATATTTAATAATTTTATAAATTATGATTTTGCGTTAAAATATTGTTAAAACTTTTGTTGTAAATATAAATGAAAACTATAGAAAAGAAAATAAGAAGTGGAAATACAGTAAACATACTAATGTGCAATATGAAATAAATACCATCGTTGTATAACTTGCATTTGTTGTTTATATTTGTGTACTTTTATTGTTTTGTAAATATATAAAGCGAATTTAGTTAAAATACGAAAATATTTCTTGTTTCAAACTTATAAATAAATAAATTGACCATAGAAAAAGTGAGAAAAAGGCTTTTGTAAATTTGCAGCAGCCCGCTGCCGGAAACATGCAAAAATACTATTTTAACATTTATCAATTTAATTTACTTCCACCTATGGAAATAATCTAACTGTTGGATAAAATAAAATAAAACATTAAACTTTTAACAACAATATTTATTTCCAACAAATAAACAAGAGCTGTAAGCTGCTTCTTTTATTTTCAATAAAAACCCGATAACTTTGGTTTCTGTGACACATAAAGCCAACATTAATTTCAGTTCGAACAAAAAACCAATAACATTGGATTTCATAACATCAAATTTAAATTAACGTTTTGATGAGAATCTCATTAATAAAATTTAAAAGTAAACCGCTGATTAATAAGCTTTGTTGACAACACTGCTTCAAAACAAAAATACAATTCTTAACAGCTGATACGTAAAAACGGAGAGAAATTTTAATTTTATCAGGTTCGTCCGCAACGCAACGTTACGTTTACGTAAGAGTACCTATTTGCACAGTAGCTTGGTAAGGAAAACGGAACAGCTGATTAGCAACGTATACGTTTACGTAAGAGTAACGAGGCCTTTAAAATTTCTCTCCGTTTTTACGTATCAGCTGTTAAGAATTGTATTTTTGTTTTGAAGCAGTGTTGTCAACAAAACTTATTAACCAGCGGTTTACTTTTAAATTTTATTAATGAGATTCCCATCTAAACATTAATTTAAATTTGATGTAATGAAATCCAATGTTATGGGTTTTTTGTTCGAACTGAAATTAATGTTGGCTTTATGTGTCACAGAAACCAAAGTTATTGGGTTTTTATTGAAAATAAAACAAGCAGCTCTTGTTTATTTGTTGGAAATAAATATTGTTGTTAAAAGTTTAATTTTTTATTTTATTTTATCCAACAGTTAAATTTTTTCCATAAATGGAAGTAAATAAAATTGATAAATGTTAAAATAGTATTTTTGCATGTTTCCGGCAGCGCGCTTCTGCAAATTTGCAAAGGCCCTTTTCTCACTTTTTCTATGGTCATTTATTTTATTTATAAGTTTGAAACAATTTTTTTTTATTTTAACTAAATTCGCTTTATATATTTACAAAACAATAAAATTACACAAATATAAACAACAAATGCAAGTTATACAACGATGGCATTTTTTTCATATGTACAGTTGAATGTTAATTGTATTTCCACTTCTTATTTTCTTTTCTATAATTTTCATTTACATTTACAACACAAGTTTTAACAATATTTTAACGCAAAAATCATAATTTCTAAAATTATTAAATAAAAATTTTATTTAAAGCTGTAAACACATGAGCTTAAACATAAAACAGCTGATTCGATTATTGATTTTATTAAAAAATAATTATTTTCATACATTTTGGACAATGCATATGAAAAAAATCAGCGCATAGTTCCGAATATGCGCCTTTAGCTTATTATATTAAATAAATATATTATTTAGTTTTATTTGACCTTTATTTTTTTATAATTATTTTGAATTATTTAAGCTTGAGGTCTTTTTAAAAAAAAAATATATTATATTTATTTATTTTTCTCATTATTGCGCTAACCTTTGGTTAGCATCTTTAAGAAATTAAATTAAGTTTACAATAAAAATTTTTTTTTTTATATTTTGCTTAACACATATTGGTTACATCAAGTTTCAATTAAAGAGATATTAAGAACGGCTAAAAATATTTTAAGGTCAATAACTCCAAAACTAGATTCTCAGGCGCTATAAAAACTAGATAACAAATTAAATTTTTCAAAGCAATTTTAGTGCTGTATATGTAAATATGTATATAGCTGTGGCATTTTGACAAAACATCTAAAGTCAAATTCAAAAAGTTGAAAAAAATGTTGTTAATCATACGAATTTTTATTCAAAAAACATTTTTGTTTGCATTTTTAAAATTTTGTATTATAAACGAAATTTTTCTTTAAGTTTGGTTTTTTTTATTATTTGATAAAAATGATTTTTTCAGATGTTTTGTCAAAATGCCACAGATATGTATAAAGTATTTAATTTTTTTGTACAAAGGCGCCAATATCGGTATGTATTGGCGATTTTAAACAAGAATGTTAGCAACATGTCTTGGAACAAGTCTGTGAGCAAAATCAAAACAAATAATAATTTACATACATACATATGTACGAGTACACGCATACACCTCAACAACATATGACACGTTTACGTTTTTGTAGTAACTACCAACATTTCAAGTCGACCGCAACGTTTACGTATCCGCAACATTTACGTAAGAGTAACGAGGCCTTAAGTGTTTTTATCTTCAGTTTTCCTTTAAAATATGGCAGCTTTTACACCATAGATTTCTTTGCACAGCTAGATTTATTTTTGTAGAAATTACGGGCATTAAAAATTAATACTAAAACTAAAGGGGTTAATTAAAAATTTATAAATTGTCAGAAGAGACAAAAGCTGGTGTTTGTAATTTAATAAATTTTTATTTTTTATACTTTTATAAACTACACAAGTAGTTATTTGCCCTGTGCACTTCCGTAACAATTAGATGTAAAATTTTGTAAAAACTGTAATGGAAGTTAAAAATTTTGATATAATGTTTGTATATTCAGAAAGATCTATTCAAAAGCTTTTAATTTATACCAATATTGTTGGCCCTATACTATCAATAATGTAGTGGAAATTTTTATGAAAATTTTAGAGGCCCATAACTCGAAAACTATGCGATTGCGCCACTTTATTTTTTTCTTATTTTTCAATTTTCTATCACCCTTGGTACTTGTTTTTTTTTTGGAGCTGCGTCGGTAAACTAAATTTAAGCCTTCTTTTTATATGTACTCGTATACTACAAAGAGCGATACATATGACCACTGTGTCATCGATTTTTGAAAAATGTTGAGTTCTCTCTTTAGAGACTTAGCCTCTATTGAAACAAAGAAAATCTCTGGTTCACTGTATCCGCTGTAAATTAACAAGCAAAAATTCTCATTTAAAATACCATTTCAATGGATGTATAAACTGTTCGACTAATTAAAATTGGCATGCGATTGAAACAATTCGTCATTAAACTGTCCCCGCGGCTTTTATGGAACTTATTTAGCAGAACCAAGGAGTAAAAGGCAATAGGTTGAAACTCGATTTTTTTTTTTGTAAATGATGGCATTATAAAAAAATTTTATGTAGTTTTCATAGTCTGATTTAAAACAAATTCTTATATAGTTGCGTTGTAATCTCTGCAACTCCACCATAACTGTTGTTAGAGATTGAGAACCAAATGGAAAACCCATAGAGCACTGCAGAGGAATTCAAACTTTGTAGATTTGTAACTTGGCTCTCTGACTCAAATGTCGGTTAACTAGAAACTTTTAAAAATGTATTATTTAGAGTGAACCCGCGGTACTTTATATGATCCTGAAAGGGAATAACAGAACCATGTAAAATGAGATTTAATGCTTTACTCTGTCTTACTACATTACAGGGACCTTTGCCCAAAGCATTTTGGAAACAAATCGCCATAGATTTCAGTGTGTTTTTTTGTATGCCAATACCCTATCTCTGTAAACATTGTCGATTAAAATTAGATATTCTTAACCGTGCCTGGTGCTCTCTAGGGTCGGAGACATGTGCATAAATTAACGAATCATCCGAATAGAGTAAACTTTTAGAACCGTCTAATGTATAAAAATGTCACGAACCAGGATATTATATAAAAAGGGGCAAAAATAGCACCTTGCGGGACACCAAAAATTTGCTACCCAACTCCGTTTTAGTATAATTTATTTCCACGAACTTTTTTTTGTTTTTGCTATAGATCATAAACAGCTTCACAGTTACGGAATCACTTCCAGTTTAATTTGCCTGAAAATGATATGGAGGTGATATGCCCGATTGAAAGCTTTTTCTACCTCAAATTGCAATTTATGTCATTTATTCAGACAGTTGTTGACTAAAAATTCTATCGCCACGAAAGGTAAGTTTTTAGTCAAACAAATTAGATATCGACCCCTTTGCGCGAAATTATCGTATGTTACAAAAACCAAATTTTACAGGACAGCCATTTTTCTACTTTTCTCTGCGTTCGCTTGCATATAAAAATGAAAATATACATTCAATTTTTGGAGCAACGAAGTGGAATTCGCGTACAATATTTTGTCAGGTGACGTGTCTTTGAATGTAGAACAAGATTGCATCAAAAACTCAATTTAAAAAAATTGGCATATACATACGATAATTTCGCGCAAAGGGGCGATATGTTGTCAATACCTGCCGATTTTTTAATATACAAAAAACATTAATTGTTTTCAGTGCTTTTCATATAAATTTTATAACACGTTCAATCACTTGTATTGTGTGTGTTTTTATTATTTTCACTTGCTGCCTAGGTCGATTTCACCATTTCTTATTGAATAAAATGACGATAAGATGCTTGTACCTAATTTAAAAAAGGTTGCTTTTGCCATTCCCAAGATATACAGAAATTTATAATGTCTTTGTTTTGGAGGTGCCACGCCAACTTCTTCACGCCAACTTCTCCAATTTCAACAGAAAACACATTCGGAAACCTTACTTCAACATACGCACGGACAGACGGACATAGTTAGATCAACTTCACTATTCCGAAGGACCCAGAATATATAATAATTTGTTCCAACATACTTTATAAGGTCAAACATAAATATGTATTCTAGAAATTACAAACGGATTGATAAACTTATATTTTCCCTTTAACCTTCGGTGAAGGGTATAAAAAATACATTTTAATCAATCTTGAATAATTTTCTACTTTATAGCCCCCTACAAAAGTAGTAGTTAAGACCCCCTCTAACTGAGAGGACAAAATTACTTTATCTACGTATTAATATTATTTATACTTTTCTTTATATTTATTATTTACACACTCACAGATAAGAGAATCTTTAAAAATAAGTGTTTACAGAAATATCTATTGTATCGCTTGAAAGTCATTTGAAAAAAGTGTCTGGACAATAATTTAGACATGTCGTCAAACAGTTGTAACAAAGAAATTAAAAAGCGAGTATTATCTATTCAAAGTCATGTTGTCCATGGTTATGTGGGCAATAAAAGTGCAACATTTCCATTACAGGTAACAAACATTTAAAAGGAAAACATTGGATTGACATTTATATCGATGTATTTTGATAAAAGGTTTTAGGCTTTGAAGTTGATGCCATTAATTCGGTACAATTTTCTAATCATACGGGCTATAAAGTAGTTAAGGGCCAAGTGTTGCAAGAAAAAGAACTAGGTAAGTTTTTAACTTCCTTTAAACGTGTTTTCTAATCAGATATATGCATTTGTTTTAATTTAGATGACCTTTTCCAAGGTCTGGAGGGCAATGACCTTTTGAAATGTTACTCACATTTATTGACGGGGTACATTGGAAATGCCTCTTTTTTAAGACAAGTAGCTAAAATTGTCACGAAACTAAGAGCTACTGAACCAGATTTAATATTTGGTGAGCAACATTTAATAGATACATACATACATACACACAAAAACTTTTGAAGAGGTTCTCATTATTTTATTTCTTTACAATTTACTTAATAGTTTGTGATCCAGTTATGGGCGACAATGGTGAAATGTATGTTCCCAGAGATTTATTACCCATTTATCGAGAAGAAATAATTCCTCTGGCTGATATTGTTACACCTAATCAATATGAAGTTGAACTTTTAACCGAAATGAAAATCTCAAGTGAAGCCGATATATGGAATGCAGTGAAATGGTTTCATGATAAAGGTATTGATACCGTTGCTATATCGAGCAGTGATTTGGGTAAACCCGAAGAACTTCGTGCTTTTCTTAGCAAGCGTAATGGTTCTCGATATGCTTTGAATATACCAAAACAGGGTTCCAATATCTCTTTCACTGGTACAGGTGATTTATTTGCATCACTCTTTTTGGCTCACAGTTATCAAACTACAAGGTTAGGTTTAGCTCTTGAGCGAACAATTGCATCATTGCAAGCGGTTATAAAAAATACTATAGACACAATGCCAGCGGAAATTCGTGAAGGAAAACGCAAGGTAACATCATTTGAACGTGAACTAAAACTAATACAAAGTAAAAGAGAATTAGAAAATCCTCAAATAGTATTACATGCCGAACAAATTAATTAAGGCAATTATGTGAAATGCTTAAATTATTAATTTTGTTTTGTTAAATTAAATTTTTAAGAAAACAGTAGTTGTATGTATGTTTGACAATAACAATATATGCCCTTTTTTACAAGTAATTTTTTTAAAATCTAATGCTAAATATACGAGTAATCTATGTTAATTAAATTGTTATAAAAAAAAAATGGTCTAAAAAAGTCCACTTTAAAGACTAAAAACGTAGTTTTAAAACTTGTAAAAATAGTATTTGGTTATTTAGGGATCTACTTATCATTCACCCCTATTGTGAATCATTTTTCTTTCGTAATTGTTTCCCTTTTGACGTATTTCCGATCATGACAAACTCCCACGAAAAAAAATTTCTTGAGGTAATTTAAAGTAGAATAATAACCGGCCATGTATAAATCGAAATAAAGTGAATTTAAAATCGGACAAATTTAAAAAAAAAATATGTCTGTAAAGAAAGTTCATAATAATATTCCTCTTTTTTGCCTCGACTGAAAATTTGTAAGTTTTGAGTTGACTCTCTTTAGAAGAACCAATGCGATATGTATATTCTGGATACTTATGAGTAGCATGTAGCATTGTATGTTGAAGAAGACTCAACATATTTAATTTGTTTAAGTCTGTTTGATAATGTGCGTTAATGCGTGAATGGTGAAGATTTGCAACAGCTAAATATAGCACTCTTACTCGTTTTTATCTCCATATATTTTCTACATAAATAAGATTTCACTGAACCATAAATTAAATATTTGAATAAAATGTATTACAATTATTGCATGCCACAAAGGTGACAAGCTGTCCATCAAAAATCACTGGTATACAAAAATTGTTCATGCCATATAAAAGCAGTTAACACAGCTTTTGAAGAAAATAAAGTTCAAACCAAAAATGTTTTTTATACTAATTTTATCTCAACTGTATATGACAAACCACGTCATTAGAGCTAAAGATTATCAAGAGGCTCTCAATCGTACTACATTTTTACCATATACATTAAAAACACAAGGTAACAAGAAGGCAGGAGAGACTGTGTCTTTTCAAAAAATGGAGGCACTGAACAAAATCGATTTAAACAAACATGGGATAAAGGAAAACCAGGCGTTAAGTCAATACGAAGAAAATAGTGAAATAATAAAACCAACATCAGAGAGCAATAGTTGGAAAAGACTTACAAATTTTTGGCCTACACCTTCAACGATGAGCATGCATAAAGATCTTACTTATATTTGTAAGACTGCCAATTTACAATGCCTAAGTTCTGCGTTAGGATCTTTTAACTTTCTACTTGTTCATATTGTTTTTTTATTGCTACATTTGGGAGTATTATCGTACATTTTGTTTGCTGGGGCAACATTATTTCAACGTTTATTAACATCGTCAAATTCAGAAAACGTGAACAATATACATGAAGGGTTTGGTGATCATTTTTATAAAAGTGATTTATTTATAAGAGAACGAAAATGTTGAGTTTTCTTTTTTTTTAATTTTTAAAATTTAAATTATAAAATATATGTATGTATGTATGTATATGTTTTTACAGTAAGCTAATTGGAAATTGTTTATTCTATTTTTTTACTCTAAATGAAGCAGCTCTATTTATTCTGACAATCGGGACATCAGTGCCGCCATTGGCTAAGCGTACTGCTTGACGTTGTTTAACTAAACCGGATGCAGCTGTATTAATTACTAAAAATATATCAAATAATAAATAACATATGTATGCATTTAATAAAATGTACTTAATTTACAATATTATACCTTTAGTAACGACAGTACGAGGACTTTTCCTAATGCGATTTGGACTGAATTTTTTGTTTTCTTTTTGAATTCCTGCAGCTACCGTCCTAAGAACAGCGCCATGTGTAAATTTCTTAGACTTCAAAAGAACTGTAAAGCAAAATAAATATCAAAGAAAATATAAAAATAATTTTTACTTTTCCACTAACCATTCTTCAATTGATCCGAATTTGTTGGTGCTTTGACCATTTGATCAGATAGTATGTTGGAAACTATGTTTGATTTAAACGATGACAGTACTTTATTATTCTTGGTGATTTTGTTGGGTTTAGTCGTCAGAGACGACGTAGAAGGACCCATGTAGAAGGTGGCATTAACATTATTACCAACTTCGCTTAAAACATGAGTTTCATCAAGATTTCTTAATCTTTTACTCGGAATTTGTAATGTTAAATGCACATTACTTCCGTCACCGCCGGCATCATCATCCGTACTAGATGCATTTAAATCGTCTAAATCATCTAAATCATACTCGTCCAATCGCAAACGTTTGCTACATAAGTTATTCTTTTCCATATCAATATTAGCAACAGGCAAATGATTTCCATCATCATCACTTGATGCTGGATGTTGTATACTGTCTATAGAGTTTTCTCCAATATCTAGTTTATTGTGATTACCAAAATTGCTGTGATGACGTTCCAATTGTTCGTAATAATACCTTTGCTGTGTATTTAAGCTGCCGTTCTTAATAACTTGACTCGATAAGGCCAATGCTCTTTGAACCCAAATTAAATTTACACTTAGTTCGGAGTCAATTGCTGTTATATGTTTGTTTATTAAAGATTTCTTCGAATTTTGTATTTCTAGGTTTTTGTATTTTAAATAGATTTGTAGAAAATTTGCATATTTCGACGATATAATTTCTCCTTTTATCTTATTTAAATCTTTGTAAAAATTACGGAGTTTTTGGCGCCAGCACGGTATTTCCCGTGTTAGTTTATCGATTTGGTTGCTTAAATGGCACACGGAAGCGTTGTAGCTAGAAAAATTCTGTATAATTTGATAAAGTTAAAAAAATAATGTTGTAGTCTTAATTGTAAAAATTATTGCACAAGTTTTTTTTTAAGTTTAATTTAACAAAGAAAAATAGTATCTAATAATAACACAGGTCTGCGAACTTATTTTTTTTTTGCAAGTATTTTCTCAATCTATTACACTGTGCTAGTTGCAAAATAAGACAAGACGCTGAATCCAATGGTGCTAACCGTTTATTTTAGGTTAGCTCTTCTTTTCGAGATATACCGTTATTTCGAAAATGGTGGAGGCTGCACAACATATATTCGCGTAACTCAAAAACGGATTAGTTTATTAAAATTACTAAAAAAAACCGATATTCCGCAAAAAAGTTTCTTTTAAGGTAATAAGTAACATAACAAGCCATAAATGGTAAACATCTTGGTCTAACTTTTGATTTTATTCACAAAAGTCTTAAAATATTAATTAATTTAAGAATTTCATGAAACGCAATATTTGTATGGGAACCCCCCTAAGACGTGGCGATAAGAGACAAGTATGTCTCGAGAAAATGTTTAGGACAAAAAATTAATTAATTGAGGTCGGCCATACATTATATCCCACTAGAGGCGACTCCTGGGCATTTTTGGGACTTTTCTTCAATATATTTTTAGTCTGCATTGAACATTTTGTATGGAATGGAGATAGCGGGTAGGTATGTTAGAAATAAATGATTGAGATAAAAAATAAAGTGGGGTTGGTCATACATTTGACCCATCTATGGGCATCCTTGGTACTGCAGTAGCCAAATTTAAGAATTTCAACCATACACATATGGCGGTTTAATAAAATTTTTCAGCAATTTATTTATTTTATTTATTGCTTGCAATACAAAAAGCCTTCAAGGCCAAAGCGCATTACTGGAATATTTCATACATTTCGTCTTAAAAATAGTATAACAACGTTTATAAACTAAATTGTATCATTCTACAAAAAAAAGAATCAAGAATAAAATAATTTAAAGAAAAATTAGTACAATTACGGTTATGGGTATACGATGCAATCCTTTAAAGTTTCAGTTTATTTATTAACTAATATCCAAAAAGCTTTTCAGTGAAGGCAAAAGAACAGGAATCAGGTATGTGAAGGAAAACAATTTAAAAAGCAAAACTATCCAGACCGACAATAACGTCCCAGTATCCCTAATATAAATGAATCAAAGAAACAAGATTGCGCACTCAGCCGTACAAAAAAATCTACTGCGCATCTACGTCATCATAGACTAAACATGAGTGTTTGTTGAAAAAAATGTTAGACACACACACAAATGCACATACACAAAGTCTATTAGAAATAGACTCATACACAAAAATAACGGACCTGCGCAATGCGCAATCTTGTTTCTTTGACTCTTGCCTAATATAGGTTTTTTTACATTTCTCTATTATGTTCCATATACTTATGTACATTAGGTATGACATAGTGAACGATTTTTCGATTTTGAAGTGCTGCCGTCTTTTATTTTGTTAGGCTTGGAAAAAAAATACATGATGCAAATGGGTAAATGGCTCCTCATCGAGGTCAAAGTTCAAGGTAAAAGTAAAAAAATTCATAAAATGTACAATAACTGCCGCGGAGTCGCACCTAGAGTAGTTAAATCTAAGACTGACCCACATTAATTATTCCTCCCTAACATTTTTGTAGAACATACTTACACCCTATCTCCGCTCCTTAAGGGGCTTGCCCTACAAAAGTTAGTTTTTTATAAATTTTACCCCCATCGTCCTGACAAGTTTCAGGCGCCTCTGGAGGATTCAAAAGTATGACAACCCCCCACTGATTTTTTCTCCCCAACATTTTTGTAGAACATGCTAACCTTTTATCTCTGCTACTTAGGGTACTTTCCCTTCAATCAAAGATTTACAAATTCGCCCCCCTCGATCTAACTACTTTCAGGACGCCTCTGGAGGATTCAAATGTATGACAAACCCCCACTGATTTTTCCTGCCCAACATTTTTGTAGAACATACTAACCTTCTATCTCTGCTACTTAGGGTACTTTCCCTTCAAACAAAATTTACAAATTTGCCCCACTCGTTTTAACTACATTCAGAGCGCCTCTGGAGGAGTCAAATGTACATTTCAAACCTATTTCTCTGTTCATTAGGGTACCTCCTATGCAAATATTTTTTTATATAAATTTTGTCCCTATTGTTCTAAGTGGTTCCCATACAAAAAATCATTTTTTTATATGTATCTTGAAATTTTTTTATTAAATTAATTTCAATTACAAGTTTAAGTGCGATATGTATGTATATTATTTTAATTTATTAATTAATTTTTGTAACAAAGTGGATATTTTTTTCTATTTTCGGCAACGACTTGCAGTAGAAATATGTTTTCTTCCTCGTTGCGGCAAAAAATATTGTTGTAGTCCTCTATTAGTTTTACACCTATTTCGGCAGAATCGTTGACAACATGCAATTTTCGCAGTGTTTCTAGTGATTGTTGGTAGTGATCACGCTTTCCCCAAGTTTCTGGATCATTCAAAAGAAAATCTTTGGACAATCTGAGGCGAGTAAAAATTTTTCCTGTGTCTGGTGTTACATAATGACTCAAATTTTTCTCCATGAAATCTTCGTTTACATCTTTTGGTGTCAATGAAATTCTTTCAACACTTTCGAAGTCGCAAAAAGGTACTGGAGAAACATTTACTCTAACCTCTTATGCCCCACTATCTTCATCATAAGATTCCTCCATGTGACTGCCCGACAGTTCTTCCGCGTATTTCTCTTGATCTCTCTCAAATGTACGAATTGCATCTGCCATTCTTCGCTTGGTATCAAAGGGAACATTCTGATCAAATAATGCAAAAGCAACAACTTCGCCACTAAGATACCAGAGATGCCCACAGAATCTATTCGCCAACTGACGTGAAACTGTCTCATCAATTGAAGCATAATGAATAATCGCGTTCAAAAAAATAAAATCATTATTTGGGGCTTCTACTGCTTTGGTAGCACTAAACTAAGCTTTTATATAAAGAGTTACTTTAAAAATAGTAACATAGCGAAGTCCGTTTAATACACAGTATATGCCTTTGGCCATCCATCGAGCAAAACTGGTAGGTCCTGGTACGCTAAACTTATGGTTGGGAATATTTACACCAAAGAACAGCAAAACGATTTGTAAAAATTCCTTGAGGTCGCCTCTGGGTTGTTGTTCGTTTAACTTAGCTAAACAAAATGATTCGGTATCAATTAGGACTTGCACCGGTATTTTTTCTACAACTTCATCATCTTTTATTCCAGGACTATATGGCTTATCTTTAATATTTTCCCATTGCTCTTTAAAACGCGCAAATATTGGCACCCCGGGTCCGACCTTACCGCTGACGTCTACAAACCAAGAGTTTCACACAGGTTTTTTAATAACAAAAACAAATCAGCTGATTCGTAACAGAACAGAAAGTAAAGACTAATTCTATCTGCCTTTATGCTTTTACTGTTCTTTTTCTTAAGATTATTTAAGCAATTACAAAAATTTTATGGAAGATTGGCGTCTTCTACAAAAATTTTGTGTGAGAAAAATCAATTGTCGATCATACATTTGACCCCAGAGGCGCCCTGAAAGTAGTAAGAACGAGGGGGTCAAATTTGTAAGTCTTTGTTTGAAAAGAAAGTACCCTAAGTAGCAGAGATAGAAGGTTAGTATGTTCTATAAAAATGTTGGGCAGGAAAAATCAATAGGGGCTTGTCATACATTTGAATCATCCAGAGGCGTGCTGAAAGTAGTTAGAACGAGGGAGGCAAATTTTTAAATCTTTGTTTGAAGGGAAAGTTCCCTAAGCAGCAGGGATAGAAGGTTAGTATGTTCTACAAAAATGTTGGGCAGGCAAGATCAGTGGGGGTTTGTCATACATTTGAATCCTCCAGAGACGTGCTGAAAGTAGTTAGAACGAGGGGGGCAAATTTGTAAATCTTTGCTTGAAGGGAAAGTACCCTAAGTAGCAGAGATAGAAGGTTAGTATGTTCTACAAAAATGTTGGGGAGGAAAAATCAGTGGGGGTTTGTCATACATTTGAATCCTCCAGAGGCGCTTGAAACTTGTCAGGACGGTGGGGATAAAATTTATGAAAAACTAACTTTTTTAGGGCAAGCCCCATAAGGAGCGGAGATAGGGTGTAAGTATGTTCTACAAAAATGTTGGGGAGGAATAATTAATGTGGGTCAGTCTTAAATTTAACTACTCTAGGTGCGACTCCTCGGCAGTTATTGGACATTTTATAAATTTTTTTACTTTTACCTTGAACTTTGACCTCGATGAGGAGCCATTTACCCTTAACCCACCTGCACCATTTTTTGCATCATGTATTTTTTTCCAAGCCTAACAAAATAAAAGGCGGCAGCACTTCAAAATCTTGTTTCAAAAATTTTCATTTATCACTATGTCATAGCTAGTAATCATACGAATTTTTATTCAAAAAACATTGGTATTATAAACGAAATTTTTCTTTAATTTTGGTTTTTTTTATTATTTGACAAAAACGAGTTTTTTTAAAAGCTTTTTTGCTATCTTATCTCGACTAAGGTAAAAATTCTAAAGCCCATAATTAAAACTTCGGCAGTAACTTCAAATTCTCTCTCATTTCTTTTGTTCTTATTTTTATTTGTTTATAAAATGTATGAAATTGAAAGAAAGTTTGGAGGCATTGTTAAGAGAATAATGCAGAATTAGTGTTTAATTTCTGTTGTGTTACGAACCAGCTGATTTGTTTTTGTTATTAAAAAACCTGTGAAATTGATTAGTTTTTTTGTTCTGTTACGATCCAATCTGTAACATTAAAAACTTTAAGGCCGTTACACACTATCCCACAAAGTCTTACGTATTTTTCAAAAATGCATCCCTGATCTAATTATTCTTTGAACATTTTCAAAAAACAATAACAACTTATCATGACAGGGTTGCATTTTCATAAATTACTAAAGACTTTGTGGGATAGTGTAAAACGGCTTTAAGTAGGGATGCAAACGATACATCGATGTTTAGACAATATCGATGTTTCAACATCGATGTTATAAACTTCTTTGCATTAAAACTTACGGACTGCTCAAATTCTTCCTAGCTACTAAAAATCTTAAGGACCATCTATAATATGCATAAACTTCCGTCAAAAATTAACAAAAGCCTGTCAAATGAATTTAAAAACACAAAACCAAAATCAAAAAACATTAGATTCCGTACGGAAAATACGATAAAAATTAAAAATTGTTAAAATATTATAAAAAAATATTAACTGGACGATGTCGATGTTTTTTTAGTTTTGACGCCGATGTATCGCCAATAAATCGTCGATGTATCTTGTTTTTACCGATGTTTTTTAACATCGATGGTTATCGTGGAAAAATCGATATTTTTAAACATCGATGTTTTTCACAACGATGTTGCATCCCTAATTGTAAGTGACAGCAACAGAAACAGAAAGTAAAGACTAATGCTATGTTCATACGACGATAGAAACCACTGGTTTCGCTTTCTGAATCTTGATTGCCAAACATGCTGTGCATACGATTTATTCCTGTTTCATTTTGACATTTTTTTTTGTGTTGTTAGTGTGATTTTTTTTAAATAGATAAAAAGCAAATAAAACTTAAGAATATATTATTTAACCCATTATATGCCACCGGTCGATTTTTCGACCAGTAACTTTATGAGCGCATATCTCAAAAGTTTGCTATAATTTCTTTGATCTGTTTTCACAAAACAAAAATCTGAACTAGTTTTTAATATATCTGTTGTGAAATGATTTTCTAAAGAATTTAAAAAAATTTTGGTAAGAGGATTAAAAAAAGAATATTTTAAACACTTTTTTCCAATTAAAAAATATATGTATTAATTGAAATTTTTGTTTCTTATTATTCATTATTTTTAGAGCCTAAATACTGTATTATAAGAATTTGCATATGACACATTTTCTTATTCTTAAATGTCCACAATCTTTCGTGGTCGAAAAATCGACCAGTGGCCGAATGCCCTACAATATAATTTAAAAATTGTTTTGAATTTCAAAACCGTTATTTTCATAATAAATCTGGCAGTACTTCCTTGAAAGCTTTTCTGTGTGTCACCCTGTAGTTTTCTCTTGCAAAGTAATATATTGAGTATTTTAGTCAGGGGAACCCCAGATTATTTTGATTCACTTTAGTTATAGAAATATTTGTGGTTAAATGTTAGTAAGTGTACGAAGGTGAATGCAAACAGTTGTGCTGAAAAGAAATTTTACAATATTTTACAATGCCGATTTATAAGGCAGTAAATGTGTCTGAAATAATTAATATTTTAAATGAGTTAGACTCAGATGACGAGGCAGACCAAGCTATTACGGCTGCCAAAGATATAGATATCGTTTACATTCCACCAGCAACTATAGGATCTATAACTTATGCAGAAGATTTGGACGACAATAAAATTAATCTAAATGACAACAATGATGACCTCATGAATGAAATTGCTGGTAGTGTAGATTTACAATATTCTCTAGATGAAGGCAATACACAGAAATTGGGTGATGGATATGGAAGTTTAATTGAAGAGCCTTCAACATCCAACACACGCAACAATGGTATGGAAAGGGAAAGCATTAAAAAAAATTGGATTTTGCTATACCTATGTGGCGAAAGCCAAGAAACTCTAGCTACAGCACAAAGCCAACGAATAATGAAGCTATTAAAATGGAAGAAATTTTTTTACAAATTGGTCCGCTTTGTCTCTTCTAGATTCTAGTATTTACATAGTTATTTTTGTTATTCTTTATAGGCTCTAAATCTCCATTTGAAATTTTTTCTTTATATTTTGATAATTCCATAATATCGGATATCACAAATTTTTCAAATACATATGCAAATCAGACCAATGCTACAGCCAGTATTACACCTATTGAACTACGTAGATTTATTGGAATTTTATACTTGTCGGGGTATCATACCTTACCACATATAGACCATTATTGGTCTACTAAGCCCGACATGGGAGTTCCAATAATAAAGCAAGCCATGAGCCGCAATCGGTTCAGAACAATTAAAAGATATTTACATCTATCGGACAATAGCCGCTTAGACAAAACCGATCGATTTGCCAAAGTTCGCCCACTAGTTGATGCTCTCAGTAAAAAATTTATGCAGTTTGGAATATTTAGCCATATTGTATCAATTGATGAGCAGATGATTCCGTATTTTGGGCGACACTCGTGCAAAATGTTCATTAAGAGGAAACCAATCCGTTTTGGATTTAAATCATGGTGCATGTGCTCTGAAAATGGATATTTATTCTACTCTATTTTATATGGAGGTTCAGCCACACCACACGATAAAGACATTGGTCTTGGGGCTCAAACTGTTTCATCTTATCATCTCATGTGTCTATTGAATGAACGCAAATTTTATGCTACGGGTACTATACGAGAAAATCGAACGGCGAAAGCTCCGTTAAAGAATCTAAAAAAAGCAATCGCGGAGAATTTGACCAGATGCTCGATAGTCAACAAGAAATATTGTTGGTGCGCTGGAATGACAATTCGGTTGTCAACGTAATTACCAACAACTCAACAGTCGAACCAATGGCTAATGTTAAACGTTATTGCCGTAAGCAAAAAACCCCTATATCTATTGCACAGCCAAAAGCAATCCAGGAGTACAATCATGGTATGGGTGGTGTTGACCTTCTTTTTTTTTTTTTTTTTTTTTTTTTTTTTGTTTATTTATTTAGCATATATGCTATTATTTGTACAATTTTATAACATTATTATAATGGATTTTACAACATTAAAACTTTTGTTTGACATATGAAATAATGTTACGTTTAAATATAAAAAAATTGTTTTCATATTTTAAATTTTCTGGCATTTCATTAAATAATGTAAGACCATTGTAAAATAACAAATTTTGACAGAAATTGGTTGAACTGAAATTTAATCTAAAATCATTTTCGTTGCGCAAATAATAGGGTTGAACATCAGACACGTAAACTAAATATCTTTGCATGTATTCTGGCAATAATCCATTTTTGATTTTGAAAATAAAAATTAAAGCATTCATCACAAGTCGCTGATTTACAGAAAGCCACTGCATTCTTGTTAGCATTTCTCTAATATGGGTCAGTGGATGGCACCGAAGAATACAACGCATTCCTTTATTTTGAAGTTTTTGAAGTCTTGCCTTCATAGTTTGGCTTCCCAGAAATAATAACGTTGAGCAGTATTCGAAATGAGGTTTGATTGTTGTGTTGTAGATATTTATGGCTGTTGTAGTTGATAATTTGTACCGGATTCTCCTTAAAAATCCAATTTTCTTAGATATTTTTTTGCAAATATAGTCGAAGTGCAAATCAAATTTTAATTTATTGTCTATGAGAATCCCCAAATATTTAATTTCTTTCACGGTTTCATGACAATGGCGTGGCCAATTATCGTATATGTATAAAGGGAAAGAAATGGTGGTGACCAATATGGACTAATGCGCTTGGTAACGCAATGGTCAATGCTTGGAAGATGCACTGCATGTTGGCAAAAATCCAAAAGTCAAAAACCATATCCCAAATTGATTTTCGTTCTGAAGTCACAACACAACTTCTAAAGTACGACAATAAGCTAAACAGTGAAGATTTTGATACACTCCCCAATCAACCTCGAGTCAACGAAAAAGTACACTCAATTATAAGAAGCGTTGAAAATAAATATCGGCGCTGCAAATGGTGTAAGAAACATCCGATTTTTGCATGCAAAAAGTGCAATATATATTTACATGCAAGCTGTTTTTATGAATACCATAAAAATGTGTAATAAGTTCATTTGAATAAAGCCTAAGAAAATATTTTTTCTTTCAAAAATATCAAATAATTTTTTTATTGTTTTCGGCCAGTGGTCGATCTTTCGACCAGCCCATGTAAAGAAAACTATATATCGGGAGGGAAAATTTTGCGAAAAATATTCTTCATTTGGGTCTTAATACCACCCTCCTGCAAGGGATGAAAAAATTTCCCACGTTTTAGGGTAGCGGCATATAATGGGTTAATACTTTTATTAATATTAAGGTATTATAATTATCACTTTATTTTATTAAAAATAAATTTTTATTTTGTTATTTTCTTTGTTTTGATATTTTTTGTGAGCTAGTTCAGATAAACTAACGATAACTGTTATCAAAGTTGGAGATGATAGTACATTTTTCCTGTTTCGCAGCCTGTTTCAAAATTAAACAACCTGTTTCGCTCTCAAAATTTTGTATGGGAAAACAAGTTGTTTCAATCATGTTTGGGGCGCGAAACAGGAATAAAAGAGCGAAATACGAATATTGCTGTCCGTGTGAACATGGTATAATGCTATGTTCATACGACGATGGAAACCACTGGTTTCGCTCTCTGAAACTAGATTGCCAAACATGCTGTTCATACGACTTATTCCTGTTTCATTTTGACATTTTTCTTGTGTTGTTAGTGTGATTTTTTTTAAATAGATAAAAAAAAGTAAATAAAACTTAAGAATATATTAATATTATTATATTATAATTATCACTTTATTTTATTAAAAATCAATTTTTATTTTGATTTTTTTCTGTTTTGATATTTTTTGAGAGCTAGTTCAGATAAACTAACGATAACTGTTATCAAAATTGGAGATGATAGTACATTTGAAACGACCTGTTTCGCTCTCAAAATTTTGTATGGGAAAACAAGTCGTTTCAATCATGTTTGGGGCGCGAAACAGGAATAAGAGAGCGTAACACGAATATTGCTGTCCATGTGAACATGGTATAACGCCCAGAACAGACGGTGAAACGCAACTGCAACGAAAATGCAACTTCTAGTTATTTTCGAGTTTCATTTGAGTTTATGCCATAGACTCCCTAGAGGGACCACATATGACGCGACCATTTTGAGACCGGTTTGAAATGCGTTGGAAATCAGTTGCATTGAAACTGGCGTACAGGCAACTCGTGTTTGCGTTTCATCTCTTCTCAAAGAAACTCGAAATGATTGTGATAATTTCATTACATTTTGGTACAATTTAGGTTGCAGGGTGTGTGGAAAACGATTGAAACTAGTTTCAAAGCAATGATTTCTAAAGGATTTCGTTGCAGTTGCGTTTAACCGTCTGTTCTGGGCCTAACTGAGCCTGTTAAGGCCTGTCTTCGTGACGTAGGCGTTCAGACAGTTCACTTTTAAAAAAAAATATGTCAAACGTGAATGTTGCAGTTCAGTTTAAAAAACAATATTTTTAACTAAAAAAATAGAAAAAACTACAAAAAATTATAAAAACGGCACAAGTTTACTGTACGAGAATCATTCGATTATGAAACCTTATAACATACGTGTTCCCCTTGTTTAAGATTAAGATTAACAAGCAATTCTCATGGAGGCTTTTACGACGTCGCTTTGTCGACGTCTCTTTTGGTTTGAGGGCAAGCGGTGTAGAGAAGAAAGAGGGGTAAACAAAACGACTCGTTTTGTGTTTTTCATGTTTTTTATATTTCTCTTTTAACTTTTTCTTTTTACGCTTTATTCTTTTTCTTACTTTGAAGTGTGTGGTTGAAAATACAGTGAGTCCTCGATTATCGATAACAGACGAGACCGGCAGCATTCTTGATTATTAATTTTTGTTGGTGTGTTTCATATCTATATACATACATACATATCGCACCCGTTCAACAATACTGTATTAACTCAAAATTTAAAAATTTTCAGTAGAAGCAAAACAATTTTCAATTTAACATTACAGGCATATGAAAAAGAATTTTTAAAGCAGCCGTTTCATTACAAAAAAGTGGACAAAATTGCACAATATTTTTACAGTGGGTAGATATGAATATTACGTATCCATTTTTTCCAAAAAGTGAAAAAATAAAAATTTTGAGTTAATACAGTATTGTTGAACGAGTGCGATATATAAAATAGGATGTGTGTATGTATGTATGTAGCGTATGGACTCCAAAACAGCTGGGCCAATTTTGATAAAATTTTCAGGGAATCTTCAGAATATTCAGGCGAGTGACACTGTAAAGTCTGATTTTTGATTTTCGGTCTGCGGGCGGAGGGGCGTGGCAAAATCCAATTTTCGTATTGCACCACCAATGAATGACATCTATATAATTTGGACGATTTTTTCTTTAAAATGATCGCTATGGTCCAACTTAGATTTATACGAAAAGAAAATTTTGCCCCGCCCACTTTTTTCGAATTACAAAAAACCAGAAAAAGGCTCCATCGATTTGACATATTTTTCTTTCAAATGTTCGTATTAATCCATTTTAAGTTTTCATCGAAAGAAAAATTTACCACGCCTACTTTTACGCCCACTTTTTCTATTAAGCGCATAAATTGAGAACGGCTTGACCGATTTGGACGAATTTTTCTTTAAAATGATCGCCATGGTACTTAGGTTTTTACGGAAAGAAAATTTTGCCCCGCCCGCTTTGTCTGGGTTCATATTATGAAAGTTTTCTTTCAGAAAGTCTGAGTTTATTGGTGAGACGGAAAGAGAATATGCTTTTTTCTCTCCTCTCTCACCCATAAACTCAGACTTTCTGAAAGAAAACTTTCAAAGTGTGATCCCAGACTTTTATCGATTTACCTAAAATCCGAAAACGGCTATTTACACCAAATAAAAAAAAAAACAAAAAACATTGTCTATGCGCTGGCCTTAAATAAAGTAATAAATAAATATAATTTCCAATTTGCCTTAAATACATGCGTTTCTTTTTTGATTGAGCCCATATCTACACCATATGTAAGTTATTTTGTAAAAAAAAAACTTTATGATAGGTATTCCATGGATTTTTATTTTAAATGCCGTAAATTTCGTTAAATGCTCAATTTAAATCATGTGGTAATACAACACTAATGTTTGCTTAGGACCAGCAACGTGGACCGGGTCAGCTAGTTTTATATATGTAAATATGTAATGAATTATTATGTAACCATAGGGAAAAAAGTAATTGGCAGAATATGCTTCCAGTACGTTGGGAAATTCTCTATCTTTGTTTATTTAAATTTGTTTTGATTGTTCTATATTAAAGGAAAAATATAATTTGTTTATAATTTCGGATAACAGAGGCGATTTAAATCAATGAAAAAACAAATTATATTTTCCAGTTAATTGATGCTGCCGGTATGAACGCAGAGATTTTGGAAGTTGCTTTAAAAGGGAATCAAGACAAAACGACGTCGTAAAAGCCCTACTTTGAATTGGGTGTAACATGAAGAAATTTGTTCTCTCACATATTATATCTGATATTATCTCAGGTGAAGAACCCATGTAAGGCAAATGTGAACAACTTTTGCACCGTTGAGGAATAAACGAAACAAACATCTGGCTTCTTGCGCAGACCTATCCCTAGGTCTACACTAAAGATAATTATCTCAGCAAGTTGGCAATAACGTCGGCAGAAAAACAGAGCAATATTTCTTATTGCTCAGCTTATGTTAAAGGCATGGGAAAACGTATTTATGTTAACTGATAGTTTGAAAAAAATCAAGAAAGGTTCAGTGTAAAAAATTGCGGTACCTTACAAGAATTATTATTATTAATATAAATTCTTTCTTATTCGACTTTATTAATTAAATTTATATTAATTTGTTAAAGCTTGAGGTCATTTTTAATACAAAAATATTACTTTTATTAATTTTTTTATTTTTGTTAATGTAAAATTATTATTTTTTCATATAAAGAACTCGAACTTAAACAAATTAATATTAGTTTTAACAATAAAGATCGAATAAGGAAAAAATTATAATTTTTTCAATTTTATTTTAGTGTTTATTTAATTTTAACATGCATTAGTGAAAAAGTTTGCATGTATTGCTACTGTCTTGCCAGTACTGGCAAATGTAAACGCTATGTTAGTGTAGAACTAGGGTAATAGCATAATTTTGACATTTCCTGCAATATATGTCACAATTATTATCTCTGGTATAGACGGGCAGTAAACAGTTGTCGTAAAAAAATACGGTAGCACTGTTTACAGCACAAAAATGACAGGAATGTCAAAAATTGCTGCAATCTTAAATATCGAATTTTTAGGTAGAAATATTACATATACGTATTTTGTGTCATGTTTTCAACTAAATTAACTCCTTTAATACGCAATGGAGTATTACGTTCTTCACTTGCATTTATCAAAGTAAATTTGAAACGAGAAACAAATCTGTTTGTACCAATAACATTTAAACAGCAGGCAGTATTGCTATCAACTACAAATAGTTGTTACGCAAAAACCAAGGACAGAAAAAAGGAAAAGACCGGGAAAAAGAACTCTAAGGTGGAAATCAATGAATCCCAATTAAGAGAAATCATTAGTTACGATGCATTTAACATACAAATGCAAAAGGCAGTTCAACAAATGAAAGATGACTTTATAAAGCATTTATCACTACGTTCTACAACTGGCGCTATTGATACACTGCGCGTTATGGTCGATGGTACGGAACATGAATTGCAGCAATTGGCTCAAATATCTCGTAAAAATCCTAAAACAATTGTTGTAAACATGATAGCATTTCCCCAAACTATACCGGATGTTTTAAAGGCAATCGAAAAGAGTGGTATGAATTTAAATCCCCAACAAGATGGCACAACACTTTTTATACCCATTCCTAAAGTCACCAAGGAACATCGTGAAAATTTATCAAAAAATGCTAAGTCTTTATTTATTAAATATAGGGATACTATTAAAGATATACAAAATGCCAACATTAAAAAGTTAAAGAAACAAACGGAAATCTCAAAGGATGATATGTTTGCTGTTCAAAATCAAATAACTGCCATAGCTGATAAGTATATAGCCGAAGCCGATAAATTAATGCAAAATAAACAAAAAGAACTTTTAGGCGACTCTTGAAATTAATTTAAAGAAAAGACTGAACGAATGAATGTTAATAAAGTGTTGAATTGTTATATTGTGTGTTTGTTAATTACTAGAGAATATATTGCAAAAATAGAAGGCTAAAGTGCAGTTTACGCCCCGTACAAAAAAAATATGCCATTCGATTCAGAAGTAAAAAAAGAAAAAAATTAAAATTTAAGGGGGCTGGAACTTGGAACCAAAAACTGCCCAGCCCACTCAGTGATATGTGTGGGTACTAAACTTAAAGGTAAAGGTAATTTGCTCACGATTGCAAATATGTAGGTATTATGTTTTTGTATTCGCATATTATTTTCCTCTCTAGGTTAATTGAAGTATATTTTAGGTCCAGAAAAGCTTGAGTTAGCGAAGCCGGTGTTTGTTATACCATAGAGGAGAAAATCATTGCGTCCGGCCGAAGGCCGACTATGCATAGAAGCTTTAGTTAGCGAAGCCGGTATTTGTTATACCATAGAGGAGAAAATCCTTGCCAAAGGCCGGCTACGCAGAAAAGAATTCTTTAGCACATCGGAAACAGAGAACTGCAACGAATACTAAAATTTGGAGTATATTCAATAATTTACCCTGAATTGTTATAATTCAAACCGTTTTTGTTCAACAACAAAAATGATTTTGGAGTAACGAGCTCATTTCAAACAATCAGTTTGAATTCTTGTACTCGCATTGATCATGAACGTTTGTAATTTTTTTTTTGGTTTGACTGCAGATCACTGCAAGGAAACGAAGCGGTGTTCGCATCATTCTTGCAATATTCGTTTTCAAATGCGATATTATGTTCATTTAGCTGCAACATGTATGATGGAGTCGTTTCAATCATTAACGCGAAAATTTAAGTACAAACCATTCATGTATTCTACAGTTTCGTTCTCGTTTGAGCATTATACATATGTATGTATCAGTCGCAACATTATTGGTTCAAAAAATACAAATTGTTGAATGAATGTATGTAAGCCCATATTGTTTTTCATATAGTGTGCATACATTTTTAGGAAATATGAATATAGTGAAAAAAATGTTAAAAATTGGAACCCAAGCTATATTTATTTGATAATTAAATTTGCGAAAAAGTTGTCTGTATGTATTTACATACATGTATTATTATTTTTTAGGCATATAATCAAATTCAAAGAAATTTTTGGAGATATTAAAAAAAGTTAATAATAAAAAAACATTTTCTTAAACATATTTTTATATCAAAATGTAAAAAGGAGCATGGGTTTTCAATACAAGTAGTACCTATTATATAACAAAATATAATTTATAACTATAAAAGGAACAGTACTACTAAGAACAACACGCAACGCTCACAATAACATGAGCTTTATATTGCTTATATAAATAAATCACAATGTGTATTTAAACAAGTGGCTCGAGCTTATAACATGAATTTTACTTCTATCATACCAAAGAAATATATACATTCATGTTCGTTGCGAGTACAAGAATTCAAACTGACTGTTTGAAACGAGCTTTTTGCATTTAAAGGAGCATATAGACGACATGTTTTTGTCATCTGACATGTCAAATTTTCAAGTCACATGTAATTGTGCATATCTGTCAAAATCGCTGTTTTACATAACCCGGCGTTTCCACATGCAAGTAATTACTTGCAAGTAGTGTATACGTATTATCAACGAAAAATCAAGGAAATAGCCGATTGGCTGAAAGTAAAAAAATTGTGTGAATGTTAGTGAAAAAGTGTGAGTGTATTGAGTTTTTCGAACTTGTACTTGCATGTGGAAACGCGAGGTAAGGTTTATAATATTCGGTCACAAACGTACATGGATTTTGCTTCTGACATTGTCTCTGTTTTTTTCGCATTGTTATTGCAGAAACCAAAGTAGTGCTCGGTTTTAAAACAGCTTGCTGCCGCCATGAAATTTTTTATTTGCGCCGTAAAATAGTTTAGCCATCTTAACATTTTTTTCTTTTAATTCAAAGATACCAATTTAGGATTTTATAATAAAACGGTTTTTATATATATATATATTCACATAAATTCTATTCAATGGAAAGATGATCAAACATATCTCGGTATTGTAAAAAATTAACTTCAGCCGGCTAATGATTCCGTCAATAGTTGACGTCGCTGCCGGTTTCTTCGCGGCATAGATTTCTGATGTCAGATGGTTTGTCAGAAGAAAATAGAGCACGCTCTAATTGAAATTTTGTCAGATGACTTTGCGTCTGACTTTTACAGAAGCAAAGTTAAAAAGGTAACACACGACATGTATGTATTTTGCAGTATGAAATTTGACATGTCAGATGACAAATACATGTCGTGTACGGTCGCCTTAAGTAATTTCTTGTTGTTGAACAAAAACGATTGGATCATAAAGTTCGAGTGGTGGTTGCAACTGATTACAAAAAAATCATGTTCGAATCACCGAGCCGAAACCCGAATACAAGTAAGCTGTTGTTCATAAACAGATGCATCGCTTTTATATAAACAAATACAAGCATAATTTTGCTTTCGATTCATACATCTTACTGAATTTTTTGGTTCGTGTTGATGTTTGAACAAGAACAAAACTGTAGAATACTTTTTTGATTTATACTGAATTTTTAGCTGAAGTGATTGAGTCGGCTCGATCATACTCCTTGCAGCTCTCTGATCGGAAATAGGCTATTAGTTAAAAATAAATTAAAAAAACCAAGCATAAAACATTGAAAAATACAAAATAAAACAAAATATTTACAATCGTGAGCAAATTACCTTTAATTTGAGTACCTACACGTAGATATAAGTGGATGGGGGCACTTTTTTGACCCAGAGGGCCCCAAAATTCCCGTCCGCCCTAAATTTTATTATTTTCGTTTGTCTTGTACAATTACCTTTAATTTGAGTATCCACACATTCCACGTGCCTCAGCCCCCTTAATTTTGTATTTTGGTTTTTTTTTAATCCCAGAGGGGTTAAAATTTTTTTTCCTACGCCGCGTTAACTGCACTTTTGCCAAATAGAATTCCAACTACATACCGTATTTTTGTAATAAGAGGAAGTCCGTGCTATAGTTTTGCCCGACACAGTATATGTATAACAGTGATGGAAAATTGATTTTGAGATGGTACTGACTACCATGCAAAAGTGTACTTTGTTCAACATTTTAGTACTTTTTAAAAAACATATTTTTTATTGAAAAATAAACTTAAAAAACACTTGTCTTTCTAAAATTGTAAAATTATGAATTAATAAAAGTGCACAAAATTCATTATTATATGTATCCATTGGAAGCCGCCTGCATTTTTGGAAAAATCCAAAGCTTTTTTTTAATTTCGCTTTTAATTTCCAAACAAAAAGTTTATTACATATTTTCTAGTGGTGTTCAACATAGATTTATTTATTAGTCTGCGTTTATGCGGCTCATGTTTTATTGACATGATTCTTCCTTTTTCTTCGTTCAAATGATTCATGTCATGTTGACGACATGTTTTTTATTTTGTATAGTCGTGCGTATGCATGTGTGCTTTTTTGATATTGAAAATAAAAACAAAATTTAACAACGAATGAAAAAGCAAAGCGTACTGACAGTACATGCATCTGTGTACTCGTTTCTTTTCCCCTCGTCCCTCTCGCCTATAAAGTAGCAATCATGCCATTAAAACATGAGCCGTATGAACACAGACTTAGTTATCGAAACCATGTCGTTAAAAAGCACTACAAATTACACTGGTGCTTGAAGCATATCAAAATAAATTGTATGTGTATTGGCACGTAGGAAATGTTATTAATGTTAATAAAATAAAAGCGTTGGATTTCTCAACAAGGAAGCATTACAAAAAAATAGTACTAAAACTGACTTGGGGATACCGAGGTATTTTTATAAAAAAAGGACTGAAAATAGTACATTGCATTCACTGATCCATCACTGATGTATAAACACATGATTCGGATTTATGCTCGTAATTTCTACAAAAATAAAGCTATTCGTGTTCGTACCTATCAGTTAAATTTACCTTTTTCAATCAACGTCTGGCCAACGTGTTTTAACTTTCAGTTCAGTTTCAGTTTCTTTTAAAATATGGCCGCTTTTACATCATAGATTTCTATACACAACTAGATTTCTTTTTGTAGAAATTACGGGCATTAATACTACATATTAGGGTGATCGATCGAATAGTATTCGACCAGTTTTAACCGGTTATTTTAATTTTGCCCATGTCGAATATTTTAAAAAGTCCATTTTTCGAATATCGAATAAACCGGTTATTTTAGTAAAATAAACCGGTTATTTTAGTAATGTATTATTTACATATATACGTTTTCCTTACTTTTGTTATAAATGTACCCGTAATTGAAGTATTTTTCTAATTGAATATTTGGCAAACTTAAACTTTTAATAAAGAATGTCAATATTAAATGTAACAAAAGTACAAAAAACATTAACCTCTTGAGACCCGGACATTAACCCATTGAATTTTTACATTTTTTATATATTTTTTACACCTTTTGTGGAGCAAATAAAACAACTGTATACTGTTTTTTAAACAAATTTATTTGGATTCTTAGAAATTAAGGGTGCACATATGTGTACCTCAGGTCTTAAAATATAAATAATTTCAAAGTAAATCCTTAATATCTTAAGATATAATTTGAACCGATTGAGTAAAAAGTTTATTCACTAGTTTTTTTATCTAATTAGGTGTAATTTAAATTTCGGTTTTTAATATTTTTTAATTTTTTATACTTTAAGTGGTAGAAAAAAGAGGTACACATATGTGTACTTCAGGTCATAACGATGAGTTGTTGAGAAAAAATATCCAAACAGTGTGGTTTTTTCAAACTGTTAAATTCAAATGTAAAAATAATGGCTAAAATTTCAAAACCCTACCATCTTTTGATATTTTTTTAAAGCGCAGTAGCTTAAAGCAAGCAATAAAACTGATTCTATTAGTCACACGATGTCGCTAGTCTTAAAAACTTGTAATAAGTTAAGGTACACATATGTGTACCCATGGTCTGAAGAGGTTATGAGCAATGTAAATACAAATCGCTTATTTAAGCGTGTGGTCTTGTAACAAAAACAATTCAAAACGCTACAAAAAAAGTTCAGGGGTCTAATCACCGCATACGATATCGAGCAAAATTGATCGAAATTATTTATTTTGGTATCATGAATCTCGATATAGAATGAAATTTATTGAATTTGAAATAATAGCATTCGATATCGAGTAACTCGACATTACATTTCTCGAGTTTTCATTCAATACGTCAGTGTCTATCGTATGCAAAAACTTTCGATAGTTTATTTGATACGATAGTATCGAATCCGGTGATTAGACCCCAGCTTAAAAAGTAATCAGCAAATTGACATTTGATTTGGTGATAATATCGAACTGATATAAAAGACAATGGTGCTTAAACGGCCCTAAAATAATAAGTTGCAAAGGTTCTTCAACGTCACGACTTATTAATCACTTTTAATTAGTCTACAATCTTGACATAAATATATGCCAAGTAAAACATGACTCTGTTCCAAGTAGTTTTTATGAGACTGGAAATAATACTTTACTAAAATATGCTGCCAATAATGAATGAAAATCTCTTAAGTAGTTCTAGCATATCTTCATGCTTAAAACAAGAACATACCGGCGGAATCAACGTTATGGGAAAATTCATCAGTATTATTTATTAAATTACCAAGAACTTAAAACAAAATTAAAGGAATCAAACAATCTCATGGAAGGGTTTGAATAGTGATCGACGAATTGACAGATATGTCATACAAAAAGCATGTTCATATTACTATTCGTTTCTATAATGCTGAAACAAAAAAAATTGAAAAATATAATCCTGGATAAGAGCTTTTGTTTGCAATTTTTCAAAAATATGGCTCAAGTTTACTGATTCGTATAGACATGCTAAACCATCAACAAATTAACTCATTTAAAATAAATTTCTGTGAATATCTCAAATAATAAATTTATTAAATTCCTATATTTTTAAAACTTAAGTTTTTCAAAAATTCTAAAGTTATGTTCACACCTACATATTAAATATTTGATGTCCTACACGTAACCACTAATTTTCTTAAAGAATTGTTTGCTTTTGCAAAACGTTCGGCTAGAGCAAATATTATGTATTATTTCTTAATTACATTATACATAAATACAATTATCATCTTAGACATCAAGTTTAGCAAGTAAATAGAAATTGTTTTAAAAAAAGCTTTAGTTTAATCAATTAACTGGTCACGCTTTTTTTTTGATTTTATCGTCTAATAATTTGTAGGTCTGATCAAACCTTGAGTCATATCCAGGTATTTTGTAGTTTCCTTACCTTCGTGAATTGTTTTGTTTTTATTCAAATTAACTTTTTATTACAAAAAATAATTTGATTTTTGTATTTTTATGTATTCGAGTTAAAACCTGTTAACCGGTTATTTTTAAAATGCTTAACCGAAAACAGGTTTTTTTAAAATAGCAACTATTCGGAATATTCGAAAACCGGTTATTGAAAAAAGTCGAATAATCGATCACCCTACTACATATTTTTATACAAAGTAACGTACTTACTTTGTAAAAAAAAATGTCAACAAAGAATCAACAAAATTATTGATGCACATTTTACCATTGCGCGTCGATAACTTGTGAATTTACACCAGGTGACCTTATCTTGCTACGTAAGCAACAGTTGATAACTAACCTTGTGTCAAAATGGTATACCGGTCTGGTGGTTCTGAGGAATCTTTACTAAATTCGCTTAAAATTATGAAATTTAAAATTTTTTAAGTTATTATATTTCAAAACACACCTTTAAAACCAAAAACAGAACTTAATATTTGTTTGAATTTTTGACAACGTTTAAATATTTACAGAATAAGTACAAGGTATAGTCATTAGAAATTTTGTTCTCAATTTCAAAACCCATATAACGTCAAACAAAAGAATGAATATGAGGAAAAAAATTAAAACAAGTGTCAAAAATCAAATAAATTAATTTGACATTACATGGGTAAATAATGAACCTACTGGTACTTATTATACTATACAGTAAACGTTTTCAAAATAAGACCACCTTCTTTGAATTCGCTTTGATTTTGTGTATCGATACCAGAGTTAACATAATTATTTTAAAAATAACTGGTTATTAAAAAAAAAAACTAATTTTAACTTAAAAAACAGCACATAAAAATAGCAAAAAAATATAATTTACTTGATTTTTTCAACATACAAGTTATACAAATCCAAGTAAAATATTATGTATATTATTAACGAATGTCATTACTTTGCAGAAAAGATAAAAGAGAGTGGAATTAAGAGTACAAAAGTACATATAGTCTTGCGATTTGTTTTGTTTCCTCATTTGACACAAAATTTATTTTAGTTCGGGCGCAGATTTGCTATTTGTCAAGTGTGCATGCCTACATAAAAAATTGCTGCAATAAACATTTCACTATATAAACTCAAATGCAACTTTAAAAAAAACACAAAATGTAAACAGGGACAAAATTCAATTTTCAAAAGCAAAAGCCAAATAAACTACTCAAGCGGCTTGGCAAACATGTAAAAATTATACGTTTGCCTCGCGTTGTTAATTGGGGTATTTGACAAGCGATTAAAACATGTTTGTAGAAAAATCGAAATGTAAAATATTTTCCAAACTGTCTTAGGGCAGTGCTAAAGGTAATCATTTTAGTGAAAATTTTGCAGTCAAGAAAGAGAAGATGAAACATGAAAAATTTAGAAGATACAAGTTTTTCATTGGAATTTATTATAAAATAATCGTTAATTTGTAAACGAAAAGTGCATGTTTCCCAAGCCGTTTGAGTGGTTGGTTTGGATGTAAAATCTTGCCACTGTTATAGGAGTATGTGTAAAGCAAATAAGGTAAGATTATCAGGGGTGTCATAGAAACCAATGTTGACGGTTTTTTGTTCGAACTAAAATTAGTGTCGGTTTTAGATGTCGCAGAAACCAATGTTATCGGGTTTTTATTGAAAATAAACCAAGCGTAATCTGCTTGTTTTTTGGGCTGAAGTGCACTTTACGGGGCGTACGAAAAAAAATAAAAAAATATGCCACCCGATTCAGAATAAAAAAAAGAAAAAAAACATAATTAAAATTTAAGGGGGATGAGGTCCGTGGGGCCACCTGGACACAAAAAACTGCCTCGCCCACTTAGTTATATGTGTGGATACTCAAATTAAAGGTAATTTGCTCACGATTGCAAATATGTATTTTGTTTTTGTGGTCGCATATTATTTTCCTCTCTAGGTTAAGTTAAGTATCTTTTAGGTGCAGAAAAGCTTTAGTTAGCGAAGCCGGAATTTGTTATACCATAGAGGAGAAAATCCTTGCACCCGGCCGAAAGCCGGCTATACAGAGAAGCTTTAGTTAGCGAAGCAGGGCTTTGTTATTTCATAGAGGAGAAAATCCTTGCGCCCTGCCGAAGGACGGCTACGCAGAAAAGAATCCTTTAGCACATCAAAAGTAGGCTACTAGTTGCAAAAAAAAATTAAATTTTTTTTTTTTAAACCGAACATAAAACATTAAGGGCCATTATTACAACTTGCCAATAGTTAAAAGTCGGATTTTGTTGGACCGATAAATAGCTTTGCATTGTTACAACTTCCATTCTTTATTGCTGTTATTTTCAATAATAATAATATTTAATAGATGAAAACATAATAAATGAAGGTTTTATAATGCAAAGCTATTTATCGGTCCGACAAAATCCGACTTTTATCTATTGGCAAGTTGTAATAATGGCTCTAAGAAATACAAAATAAAACAAAATATTTACAATCGTGAGCAAACTACCTTTAATTTGAGTACCTACACATAAATGTAAGTGGATGGGGGCACTTTTTTGACCTTTAATTTGAGTACCCACACATTCCACTAAGTGGGCGGGGCGGTTTTTTGGATCCAGGGGGACCCACGGGCCTCAGCCCCCTTAAATTTTACTTATGGTTTTTTTTGTTTTTAATTTCAGAGGGGGTTCAAATTAAAAATTAAAATTAAACTGCACTTTTGCCGTTTTTTGTGTTGGAAATAAATATAATTACGTTAATCAACAAATTTGTTTGTAATATTTTTTAATAAATTCGATTTATACCTACATACATACATATTTTTATTAAACAATAAAATTACACAAATGGAAACAAACGGAAATGCAATGCAAGTAATACAACGATGGCATTTATTTCATATGTTTACTGTATTGCCACTTCTTATTTTCTTTTCTATAGTTTTCCTTTAAATGAAAACACAAGTTTTAACCAGGGCTGTGGAGTCGGAGTTGAGGTTTTTGTGCCGGAGTTGGAGTCGTAGTACCCACAAAAACTCGCGACTCCGACTCCAAAGTTTTTCGGCATAAAAAATGTTAAAAAAAAATTTCAAAAATAAAAATTATCTTCTTAAAACACATTTAAAATTTAAATAAACAGTTTATGAATACTGCTCTATGTGCTGTTTCCAAATGACAGGCGATGGACTCAAAAACTCTTATTTTTAGAAGGCCGTACGTTAATGAAAAAATAATGAGACTCATATACATACATTCAGCATCAAGATTATAAATAGTAAGAGTCGGAGTGGCACTTAAAAAATGTCAGCGTTTGGAGTCGGAGTTAGTACTTTTTTCGGACGACTCCACAGTCCTGGTTTTAACAATAATTTACCGCAAAAATCATTATTTACAAAATTGTCAAACAAAAAGTATATTTAAAGCAGAGCCAAACCATTAAACAGCTGATTCGAATACCGGTTTTATTTGTATTCGGAATTAACAAATCCGACTTGTTTCATGACATAAAATGAAACCAATTTTGGTTTGCAAACCCGACTTGGATTCTATGACACCCCTATTTGGCTTAAGAAATAAAAAATAATACAACAAAATTAAAAGTAAAAGAAATTTAATGTAAAAACTGCAAAATCTGCACAAATTACAAAAAAAATTTTTTTTAAACAAAAATCTTCACAACAAGTGTTCGAAAATAAACAGTACATTATTTAGCGTTAGGCTCACACACCCAAGAACGATATCTATTTTTTTTATAATTGTGTAGCCAAGCACAATCCTTAATAACTTTCGTAACTATTTTTAAGAAAGAGCCGATCATTATACATATGTATAATGTTCTGTTCTTCGTCAAAAACAAAACAATTGTAGTGATACTGTTGACAAACATTATATTTTAATGTTCTATAATGCTTCTTTTTTACATTGATAAAGAAATAAACAAACAAAACATTTTTGCAACGACCGCTTGTGTGTGTATTGTGTATATGTTTTGATTGAGTAACATTATTTTGCTGGCTTTTTGTTTTTGTAAAAAATTTTTGGTCGAACCGAACACAATGAAGTTTGTGTTTAAAACAAACCGAACGGAATTAAATGTTTTCATCTTTTGTTGAGTTGAATAATACACTAACAGCGTTGCCGTTTTGGTTACTTTTAACTTATGTACTTTTTTCGATTTTGGTTACTTTTTTGCAACACAAAAAAAATAAATTTTTTGTTTTGGAACAAGAATTACCCGCGCCGCTTTTTTGGCTCTTAAATATTATGTGAGGTATTTGTGCAACCAATACCAATACTTTTTTCATCTACAGTAAAATCCCGATAATTCGTAATCGCAAGGGACTGGTTATTTCTTACGAATTATAGGGGATTTCGAATTAACGGGGTTAAAAAAAAATAAATACGAATTAACGGAGTTTTTTAATTTAATTATTTATTATTCATGTAACAAACTGATCTTAAGAAAATAAACACACATTCAAGCAAAAACCCACACAAAAAATAGCGGTAAACAAAATATCATTCTTTCCATGTTTATGTTGTTTTTATTACGAATTTTAAGTGGTAGTTAGCAAACAATTACGATTAATAAGAGGTAAAGAAGATTTAATTTGAAAAAAAAAATTTCGAATTAGCGAGGGGACCAAAATGTTTTAAAATTTTACAAATTAACGAGATCAAACAATTTTGTCGGTTTTTTTTAATTTACTGACTTACTTCTTTATTTTAATTTTAAAAACATTTAAAAATTTTTATACGAAACAAAAAAAGGAAAAATTTACAAATTCAGCGCTGATTAATGGCAAAACATGTTTCATTTTTGAGTAAAACAATGTGGCATCATAAAAATTTAGAGTTGATTTATTAAAAGTTGGCAGATGGAGAGAAGTTCGTTATGAATTAACTCTGTGCTAACAAGCTGCTAAGTTTAATCGCCATTCTAGTTAGCAGCTTGTTGTACGTAATGCTCAAATAGATCGTTTGGTCGTTTTATTTTATTGAAAATGTTTTGGCAATAGAATTTTCATCTTTAAAAAAACTCTTGCCGCCTTTGTTTAGGTAGCTCATTTAACAAGAATCAACCAGCACAATTCATTAATTCATTAAACAATTCGTTCATTCATTGAATGAATGATAAAGTTAGTACAATTGTACTTTTTTCAGTACTATTAGCATTGCAAAAGTACTAAAGTACTCCAATGACATGTTTAGTACAATTTAAAAACTTTAAGTATTGAAGTATTTTGGTTTAGGGTTGAAGAATTGAAACGTAACATAAATTAACTTATGTTTCCAAATATCAGTGGAATTGCCAAAGGTATATCATCTATACCACATTCGTCGGTAAATTAATAAAAACAAACCAAAGAAATCTCCTTTATGAAATACTGCATCGAATTTATTTCAGACAAAATTAATACAGTCTAATGAATTTTGTTGCTATAGTTTTAAATTAAATAAAACTTATCGTGACTTTAATTTAGACCTAAGCTTTTGTAAATTATTTTTTTTTAAGTTTAATGTCTCAAACTTAAAAAAAAATATTGTTAAATACGCCTTTTCTAATTTAAGAGAAAATTATGTAGGAATTTATCTAAATCTAATTTCCTACATCAATCGGACTTTGAGATCCTTAAAAAATAATAAAATGATTATTTTATACCTGGGTCTAAATTACGGCATTTAAATTGAATTGTAATTTCTATCGATATCACTGTGCGACAAATGGTAGGGGTCAGTGATCGGGAAGGGTTCAAACTACCGGGGTATGTTATATCGATAAAAAAAGAAGTTATACGTGTCCCGGCGTTTCGCTGGGTTAAATGGGCTAAAAAACATCAATATTTTTATAAAAACCTAAATTTTAGGGCTGCCATACGTCCTATGGATATGACTTTTATACCAAAATATCGGAAATTTTTAGTAGAACAAGCTTTATAACTCAAGTAAATGGTAAATTTATTTTTAAACACGTCGGTATATAAATCTGTCAAATCGGTTAAAAAATGGCTGAGTTATAACCGAAATACTGAATCCCCAAAAATTACTCTTTTAATACCCTTCACCGAAGGTAAAAAGGGTATATCGTCACCTAAAAGACCTAATAACCTATCTGCAAAAATTTCAAAATTGATTTTTTTATGGATTTTTATTCCTTATATCATAACGCATATGTGTGCAAAATTTTGAACATATAATATTACAAATGACAAAGTTTTTCTACCTAGAGGACCGTTACGCACAAAAAAAGAGAAAAATAAATCATCAAAAATCACGATAAAAGTTTTATTTTGTTGCATAGTGTAATTTAAACAAACATTAAGTACTTGTTTTTGCTTAAACCAGTAAAAGAAACTACTACTGTAATTATTTAATGTAAATAATATTCATGTTCTTAAAATTTTTTTTATTTATTCATACTAATTAGTACTGCAGATAGGTTATTTTGGTTTCAGATTTTTACAATTCCAAATAACCTAAGTGTCATAACATAAGTTTTGATTAGAAAAACAAAATTTTCTCAACCGATAGATATTACTGGTTTCATTTTAATCAAAATGTGTAATTTTCGTTTCAATATCGTTAATAGTTCCCATTTTATAACGTTTTTTCCCTCTCCTGTAAACTTTTGAAAACTGCAGATAGGTTATTTCGTCTTTTAGGTGACGATATATAACTTATTTTAACAAAGTTAATTATAAAAAAGAGTAATTTTTGGGGATTCAGTATTTCGGTTATAACTCATAATTCTGTCCGATTTTATGACGAATTTAATTAAATTATTCTATGTATATATGGAAAAATATCTACTTTGAAATTTTGGGGGGCTCCAAACCCGACTTAGAGCTATGGTCTTTTGAGCAAAATTTCTCAGAATCACCTATAGATTACGTTTTTGCTATACGCTTCATCAACAAAAAACTAACCCGCCCTAATATATATACATATACATATATATATATATATATACATACATATATGTAATAATAGAGCAATTAAAAAAAATATTTGAGTTTTAGTACAATTATGGTCTAAAAAGTACGATTTATTATCTAATTAACTAATAATGGAATCAGGGGTGCCAGATGATTTTCGTAAGAAATCGGCATATTTTTAAAAAAATCGGCATTATTGGCACTTTAATTTAAAAAAAAAGTATTTTAAATACATTAAAACATTTTAAGTGACAAAAAATAACAAAAAAAAAGAACAATAAAAACAATAACACATAAAATAACATCAAACTCAATAAAAATAAACGTTTTGCATTTAAATTGTAAATAATTAGAAACAAAATGTATGTGTATATTCTGTACTTTAGGGTAAGTTGTTTTAAAGTTTTGTACTTTTTGGTATTATATTGTTTTATTTAGTTGACTTGCCTAAAAATTCTTTCTACATTGGCGAAGGAATGTAAAAGAATCATATTTTTTTTTTAAATCCACCAGGAGAATTCTTACTTTTAAATCTGATTTTTTTTGCAAAAAAGTTCGTAAATTTACTTGACTTTCTTACAAAAGATTGGATCTCATGTACCTGCATTATCCTCAATTGCGCTGATAAAAATATTTTTTGATTCAAATTTTTTCATTAAAAGTGAATATGAATTTAGTTCGCCTTAACTTTTTTTGTAAGTACTATTGTTGCTTGAGTTGGTCGGTATGTCAAAAAACATAAACAAGGCGAATTCAATTGTAAACAAATTTTGACATTTCTCTATATTAGGTTTTACAAGAAAAAGAAATTATAAAACATATCTTCCATGTCATCGTTAAGGTTTTTGTGCTTTCCAGCAATATTTGCAATCTGTAAATCGGCATCAGAGGCACTTGTGTACTTCTCTCTATTAAACATTTCTTTTAAATCATATCGACCATCATCAGGAAAGAATCGAACTCTTTCGCCAGTTTCATCATGGGTGTTAACAAATTTTTTGCTGTTGTTTTTTCTTTCTTTTCATACGGCGGGAATCATTTGGATCCAGTATAAGGTGGAAATGGTCTAGTATGTCCCGCTTGATCAGTGTGAGTTAGTAAGATATGTTCATCTTTGTTTACGCCAGATTGATCGCCTTTATAATTGGATCTGTTATTGTTACACTCAATATATAGAGATTTTTGTCGTTCTTTAAAAATATTTATTTGGGCGCGTGCATTTTCTAGTTTTTCTCGTAATTCATCTGCAAGTTCCATATTGCCCATTATTTCAGCTTTAAGTATTTTTGCTCCTAATTCATTCATTTGCTGGCCAGTAAAAAATTCTAACGTAGAAGTGCAAGATTTTTCATTTGATTCCTCTTTCGGTACAGCTTCATTATATGCAGTCTCATCATCACTGCCATCGTGTAATTTTTTTCTTTGAGGCGTCATGCTTTCGGTGAATTTTTTTTTTTGTTACTTTGCTTTTTCAATCCTTTACACTGAATTAAACTTTGCGAATATATTGATTTTTCTGATTTTGTACTTATTTAGTCATCGTCATTTTTTGGTTTCTTAAATGCGCGTATACCATTTCCTGTTGTTTTCCGATAGGGAGTTAGTTCTCTTGAGGTTTTTGCCGGGTCGCACGCATCAATTGGTTTTTTTTTTAATTTTGCTTACTTTCTGTGCGTTCCCGTGAATACGTTTTTAACATTAAAGCGTCTGTCATCCAACTATCTCGTTGTAGTGGCTCTTCTCTTTTCTTCAAATCCACAAAGTTTTGATTTTTATCATCTGATATATCGCTGTCACTAACGCTACTGCTTAAAACCTTTCTTTTCGGACTCTTTCTAGTTTTCAGTTTAGATTTTTAAAGCCTTTTATTGTCATCTTCAGATAAAGAACTTTCACTATCATTAGTTGTGGATTTACTATCCCTAGATTCTCTTTTCTCTTCGGAACTAGAGTGTTTCCGCTTTTTATTGCACTTTTTTGGATATTTTATTGTGCTTATCTTTTTTCTTTTTTGATTTATTTTCCTTGGCTTCTTTGCTCCTTTTCTTCGATTGATGGGAGCATCCAATTTGTTTCACCTTTCAATAGCATTTTGGTGTGCCGTTCAGCTCTTTGTTCAGCCCGCTTTTTTGCTTCATCAAGCAAACGTTCTCGAGCTTTCCTAAGATTTTGACGAACTTTTTCTTTTTCTAGAGCACTTTCACTTTGAAGTTTATTTTGATTTGTAATTTTTTAAACTTCCAGTTACAATTTAACATAAACATCTTCTTATATGTATATCCAAGGTATATTTACACAAGGTAGACTCATTTGGGAGTGTAGACATGCTGCTCTATAAAAACAACCGAGTGGAACGGAATTGTCAAAATTGGCTTCATATAAATTTAACGCACACATGTACAAATTTTGGCTCATATACACGGAATTTGACATTGGTGTTCCAACTTAGGTAAACAGCTGACACACATATGGGCCAACGAGTTTACCTTGTGTAAATATACCTTGTGTATATCTCTACATAATTATAAAAAATTATGCAAGAAAAAAGTAGCAGTGTTTTCAACGCCACCTGAAAGTCAATTCGCCTTAGCCCCTTTTTTAATTTTGTGCTTTTTATAAATTATTTTCAGTTTGTAAGAAATGTCAATACTATATAAAAAGACACGAAAAGTTGAACTTTTTGTCTAAAAGTGAAATTTGTTTTAAAAATTGCCTAAAGCCATAGTCTTTGGCTGTTTTCCTAAACGTATGTTGATAATGTGTTAATACAGTATTGACACCGTGTTGATGCATTGTATTCTTACGTTTTTATTCACATTGTATTGCATGTGTAGATGTTTTGCACCTAATTTTTTTAACTGCTTTATTGGCTTTTCTCAGCGCAGTAACCACTTCTAAGTTGCATTTAGGAACAAAATGCATTTTCAAATTTTGTATGGTTGTATTTTAGAACATGTTGCCGTGTATTACTACAATGCAATGGGCGTTTAGGAAAACAGCCTATTACTCAGATTATTCTAAGAATTTGTTGTTGGTGGTACATAAATAATTTTGTTGTTAATATAACAGCGCAAGTTCAAGAGACAAAATTGTTAAGCAAATTAACCAAGTTTGTGTAAATTAATTTTTATAAGGTAGTTAAGTAGTTTGCTGAGATTGCGACACTTTTAAAAAATTTCATAAAGGCCTATCTTACTATCTTTCTATTTTTCAAATAAAATATTTTGTTATTTCGTATAGATTAAGAAACCAAATTTAATTTTCATTAAATTATTTTTATGAAGAAAGGAATTTTACAACATGAAAATTAATTAAAATTGTTATTGATAATTATTCATTCTTGTCTGACCTGAGATTCGAACCCAGGCGGCTGGTTACCATGACATGTTTCGATCGCAACCACGGAAAAAACAGAAGTTAGGAAAAACATGTAAAATCAATTAAAATGGATAATCATTCAAAAAAAGCAAATTTCGATCTACCAAAGGTTAAAATAGAATTTGGTTTAAGGATTGATATTTGACTATTGACGTCAGCAGTCGTCGATGGCTGCGAGTGTAAGACGGCAAATCCATCTGAGGAGATCGAGTGGTTGCGATCGAAACATGTCATGGTAACCAGCCGCCTGGGTTCGAATCTCAGGTCAGTCAAGAATGAATAATTATCAATAACAATTTTAATTAATTTTCATGTTGTAAAATTCCTTTCTTCATAAAAATAATTTAATGAAAATTAAATTTGATGAACTTAAGCCTGATTAAAAATATTAAAAAATTGGATTAAAAACCATAAATAGTTCAACAAAATAACCACAATTCTAATTATTGTTAAAGCTAGGGCACGAGCTCTATGTGTACATTTGTCCTTCAAGTTGTGCTGAAAAAGGTCAACAAGAAAAAAGAAAGACAAAATAAAAAAAAACAAAAAATGTACTTTGGACTTCAAGAAGAATTCTTGACATAAGTACGGAAAAAACAGAAGCTAGGAAAAACATGTAAAATCAATTAAAATGGATAATCATTCAAAAAAAGCAAATTTCGATCTACCAAAGGTTAAAATAGAATTTGGTTTAAGGATTGATATTTGACTATTGACGTCAGCAGTCGTCGATGGCTGCGAGTGTAAGACGGCAAATCCATCTGAGGAGATCGAGTGGTTGCGATCGAAACATGTCATGGTAACCAGCCGCCTGGGTTCGAATCTCAGGTCAGTCAAGAATGAATAATTATCAATAACAATTTTAATTAATTTTCATGTTGTAAAATTCCTTTCTTCATAAAAATAATTTAATGAAAATTAAATTTGATGAACTTAAGCCTGATTAAAAATATTAAAAAATTGGATTAAAAACCATAAATAGTTCAACAAAATAACCACAATTCTAATTAGATTAAGAAACCTTTAAAAGTTTCAGCCAAAGTATAAACCGTTTCAGCAATCGACAATTTATAACAAAATTTAAAAATAATACTTTAAAGTTTAACAAAAACTTACCTCCTGCGATTCACAATCATCATATAACATTTTTCTTGAATTGTCTATATCAGTCTCAAGTTTTATGCGAAAGGATAGATTTTTTACATGACTTTTTAAAGTTATATATTGTTCTTGTGTTCTTATGATCGATGAGTAAATCTGATCAATACGAACATACCATGGTCTAAGTTCTGTTTCATCGAATGTAGTCGCTTTACTAGCCTTAGCCTCTAAAGCTGAATTTGTCAGTTTAAGTCGATCATTTTCTTCCATAAGTTCATTTACTTTCTTAACATAAAATTCCTTAGGCATATTGGACTTTAAGGCATTTTGGCGCAAAGTTGTACGTATCTTTTTCGCGCGACTTGCATACTGTAAAAATTTTTAAAATTTTTTTATCAATCTTCAAATTTATTTCAGAATATATTTAATTCATATTAGCAGGACGTTAATCAAGAAATAAATACATTCGGCCTTATTACGAATCGTTATCGTGGTCGAAGTGGCAGTCGTTTAAAATTTTAGTCGATATGTAGCTATAAAGTTAAATTTACTATAGGCTATGTTCTGACAATCGTACGATTTGAATTCGCAAACTCCAGACTTATTTTGTGTTCTGAAACTCGTGCGTTTAGCTCGCGATCTGCCATAGTTCCATACAAATATTCTAGTTCCATTGCGTATACTTTTAACGACAATGTAAAACATAGACAGTTTGTCGTATTTGTGTCTTTTACGACAATTTTTTAATCCGACTGCTTTTCGACTACGAATCAACACTCATAAGGCCTATTTTAGTAAGTTTTGACTAATTATTGTTAGTTCATACTTAATATACCGCAATTGTTCAACAATACTGTATTAACTAATAATTTAAAAATTGTCAGTAAAAGTAAAACAATTTTTAGTTTTAAATTAAAGGCATATGAAAAAGAATTTTTAAACCACCAGTTTCTTTACGAAAGAGTAGACAAAATGGCACGGTATGTATACAGTGGTTAGATATGAATATTGCGCGTCGATTTTTTCCAAAAATAAAAAATTCGAGTTCAAGCTAGTGCTGGGAAACTATCGATAGTATTAAAATATCGAAATTATCGATAGGAAATATATCGATATTATTATTATTTAAAATATAGCTACATATGAATACATGTAACAGCAGCTATACACAAACAGTTTTTTACTTGCTATTATTAATTCGCACTGAATTACAGCAATGAATACAAACAACAAGAATGGCAGGTGGTATGGATTGCTTAGATGTGCTTTTTTACTGCTAATTAAAGGCCTTTACGTCGATATGTGTATAGGGACTGAACATAGAGTCTGAAATGTCAAATATTATTGTAATGTTGTAATAAAAAATTGCAAATACAAATGCAATTGCGAGTATAGAATAAAAAACCAATTTAGAACATTATCTAAAGATGCAATAAAAATATCTTATTGTCCCTGCTACTTCGGTTCCTCCAGAAAGGTTCTCTTCAGCAGCACAATTTTTAAAAACTGTCATCTAAAATAACGTGCGTACATACATACGTCTCATACGTTCAATTAAGTGATAGAAACAAGCCTGATGAAAAAACTAGTTAAAGTTCTTAAACATTCATGCTCAAGTACAAACATTCAGTCGATAGTAATATCGATAATGAAATCTGAACTATCGATAAATATCGACTGTAGAAAATATCGATAGCAGCACTAGTTCATACACTATTGTTAAACAAGTGCGATATGAAGATTCAATAAATAAATATATGTATGTAAATAAAAACATAAAATTTCAAAATATTTAGACCTACCTTTAATGTATTATAAGTATCTTCATAAGTTAATGAACTCATAGATACATTTGCCACCATTAACGTTTGACAATTTCCTCCCAATGAATCTTTTAAAATTCTAGTTAAATTTGAATCGCGATAGGGTATATGTTTTGAACCATCTGCAAGTCTGTTAATGCAGTTTCCAAGTGCCAGTAGACTTTTGTTAATACTTGCTCCTTCCTTAAACCTTACACCTATGCCTTTTGTACTCGCTGCTCGTTCGCTGCCGGCTAAATCAATCATTGATAATTTAACCATGCGTTTGGTACCTGTTTTACGGTCAGTCATACGTATATGAACTTGAAACACAGCATGCGATCTTGAGCTCTCAGCATTGGCATCAGTGGGATGTTGTGTTCGGTGCGAGTTTCCTAGTGCCAATAATTCTAATAGTTCTTCTGCACTAAAAATTGGTTTTAGCACTAAACCACTTACTACAACACCATTTGAGTCTTCACGCAATTTTAATGGGCCACTTTTTGTTAAAAGATTCATTACTTGTTCATTATAGACTTCCAAGTAGCTGACTCCCACGTCGAATTTCCGTACATCGCTTTGTGCTTCAATTTTCTCAAAGAGATCTCGCATGGTAAGAAATGTCAAACCAGGACATGTTTCGCTACCCAACATAGTAAACGTTTTGCCTGCTCCCGTAGCGCCATACACAAACACAGAACAATTATAGCTGAAATAATAAAGCAGTGAAAATTTTTTGTAAACAAAGCACCTATAAAGGAAACCCTCTATTGATATCTAGCCCTAATATGAATAAAAATTCCCCGGGAGTTTATTCCCTTCTCCCATTTTTACAATTGAATTTTAATATGTAAAATAAGAAAAGGGAAAACTCCCGAAGAATTTCATAATTGGGCTGATTATAATACGACATAACCTAGGTAACAAACTTTGTTGGCTTTCTTACCCATTCAACACCGAATCAACCAGCGGTGCTGTACATTCTTCAAATATTTGCATATTTGTTGTGTCTGTATCAAAAACACAATCATATTCCATAGACAATTTTTTATTTACTCGTTTTGTTATATCGCGGTAATTTAACTTCGTTCCTTGAAAGAAGAATTCATCATCTTCTTCGTCTGGATCAAACAAAAGCGACGTTTTGTCTAAAACTTTTACAATAGTCCTTTGATTTTGTTCTAACTCTCGCCGATTATACGGCCGCACACGCACAACTACTTTAATATTCTTTTGCTCCGTAGACATATTAAACTTTATTGTTATTTTCGGTATTTATTAATTATTTTGCACAAAAAACAATTTCTTTTAAATTAAATATATTAGAGCTATTGTTTGTTGTTGGATTAGGCGTTTGAAAAATTCAAATTTTGCTTCAAGTTTTTTGTTGTTGTCATATGTTGGTAGCACTGTATTTCTACCTCAATTATGCAGTGTTGCGTAATTATGACAGAAATGTTAAATATAACTACTCTTTACCATGGTGAAATAAATAAATTCCACCATGCCCTATACGAAAGATATATATATATTGCGTCATATATAGTAGTAACTTGGTGGCCACACGATCAAGTTTTGCCTTTTAATTCCTTTCTATTTGCAATACACTCTTAAGCGACTCATACATTTGCAATAAAATAGTTCAATTGTATTGTATTGAACAATTATATCGCCAATTTGTATGTGATATTCGAAGGTGGCACAATATATTTGCAATCAAAAGACTTGATTTTTATTGCACAATGAAGAAATGTGTTGGCAACATTGTACAATGATGTTTATGTTATTCCTATAGGTTATATTAACCTTTTTATTGATTGAATGAAACCATTGTGAAAATAATAATGTGGATTATATCATATACAATAATATTTAAGGTGTATTGGCCGCTTTACTGGTTTTTCATTAACTGTGCGCACAAAGTTCAACTGATTTAAGTATGATGTGGATAAAAATTGATGGGTCGAACTATCTTCAGTACAGTTGCCTGTTTAAAAATACTAACTGGCGACTGCATTTTAAACACTAACCTTTTTTAATGTGGACCTGTGTGGTTAAAGAAATAAAACTGGGCCTGATTCTGGCAGTCGTGGTCGAGCAATTTCTCGATTCGAAAGCAATTTATTATCTAATTATTTCAGTCAATACTGAACGAATCAGAGCTATAAAGCATTAATTTTAGATTCACAATACTGAAAAAATAATTTCGATTTGTTAAGTATCGACTGAAATAAAATTGCTTCAAAATCGAGAAAGTACTCGATCACGTCTGCCAGAATTAGGTCCCTGATACAGATATCGACCAAAGAATTTTATCGTCTAAAGAGTTCTTATTTAAGGCCGCTACACACTATCCCACAAAGTATTAAGGATTTTTCGAAAATGCTTCCCTGATCTAATTATTGTTTGAGAATTTTCAAAAAACAATAACAACTTATCATGACAGGTTTGTATTTTTTTCAAAATAAATTAGTCTTGTGTGATAGTGTAAAGCAGCTTTTAACAACATAAAGTACATGATGTTTTTTAACGAGCTCATAGCGTATAATTCAATTCATATACAGTGAAAGCTTGCTAATCCGAATGACTGATTGTATACCCCAATTATCAACTTATCTGGATTACCGAATAAAAATTTTAAACAGTGTTTTTGCATTAAAAATTAAAACGTATCGAATGATATATTATAATTATTAATCATTTAAAAAAATAATAAAACTTAAAAAAAACAAAAAATAAAAAAAGATTTTGCACATAAATAACTATGTATATAAAGTTTTCCGCCTATTAAAGAATTTAATCGGTAAAATTGGTCTTGTATAAACTGCATTAAAAACAGCTTCCTACAACCTCTCCTATAATTCGTGCAAATACATATATATTTACTATCCGTCAAATATTGCACTTTTTTGTACATATTTCGTTGACAACTATTGCTTACATAAAACGTCAAATTAGGTTGTCAATTAAACAAAAAGAAGCAAAAAAGAAATAGAAGCAAATTGTGTGGGAAATAAATTAAGGTCCCTATTACGGTTCACAACTCAACTCAGTTGAGTTGTAATATCTTAATTTTTGTATTATGGTTTACAACTTTATTATATTGCGGTGAACCGAGTTGAGCTGTCATTTATGAATTGGTTGCAAATTATAATTGAAGTTAAAGAATTAAATGAAGGAATTTAATAAGCATTTAAATAAAATTTATTTTTATTAATATAATTTTTTTCTTATTCGACGTTTATTATTTAAATTTAAATTATTTTGTTTAAGCTTATGTTATTTTTTATATAAAAATATTAATTTTATTTTAACAAAAAAAAAAAAAAAAAACAAATTTAATAAAAATTAATATTTTTACAAATATAATCTGGGAATTTATTTCTCATGGTGAGTAACATTTATTTTATTTTCTGTACAATTTACTTCATTTCTAGCTAAAGATAGCTAAAGTAAGCCTCGTAACATAAATATACAATCGAAAATTCTGATAGTGCATAGAAAGTATTCCTAGAAATATTGAAGGAAAAAGACTATTAAAGTATACAAGTTTTTAAAATTTTAAATTTGACTTAGAATACACATTCAAATTAATATGAAAATTTATAAAATTAATATTTTTATATAAAAAAAGACCTCAAGTTAAAACAAATTAATATAAATTTCAATTATGAAGCCGAATAAGACTGAATATACATTAATAAATATAATTTTTGCATGATGGCGTCATTCTTACACTGCGCCTTCTTCCTGGATTTCTTTAAAATTATGAGATAATATAAATACGTTTTCCCATGCCTTTAACTTGAGGGTTACACGATCAAGTTTTGCCTATCAAGTTTTAATTCACTCACACTCTTTTACCAATACACCCATACTTTTAAAAATCGATACGAACTTGCCTTTAAAATTCTCTTTCCAGTGAGTGCTTCAATTTACGTTCAAGAAAACAGCTGATTTCAAGGTTAGTGAGCAAAATATTCGTTTGCCTTTATAAATTTGTGTCTTGATGACATCTTGAAAGTAAATTGCTCAAAAATTGAATGCAGCCTACGTCACAACTTTAAATTTTTGGAAATTTTGACAAACAGTATATGTAAAAGACTATCAAGAAAATCTTGATCGTGTGGCTGAGCAACAAGAAATATTGCTGTTATTCTGCCTACGTTACCTGGCCTTTACCCTAGGTCTACACTAAAGATAATTATCTCAGTATATGTAAAAGACTATCAAGAAAATCTTGATCGTGTGGCTGCACTGTAACCCTAGATCTACACTAAAGATAAATATCTCAGCTAGTTGGCAATAACGTCGGCAGAACAACAGAGCAATATTTCTTATTGCTCAGCTTATGTTTAAGGCATGGGAAAACGTATTTATGTTAATTCAGAAATTTAAAAAAATCAAGGAAGAAGGTGCACTGTAAAAACTAGCGCTATGTTGCAAAAATTATTTTTATTAACATAAATTCTTTCTTATTTGACATCATTATTTAAATGAATATTAATTTGTTTAAGCTTGAGGCCTTTTTTTATATAAAAATATTAATTTTTTTTTTGTTAAAGTAAAATTAAAATTTTATATATAAAGAACTTAAGCAAATTAACATAAATCTAAATAATAAAGATCGAATAAGAAAATAATTATATGTATTAATAAAAATAATTTTTGTAATTTTATTTTAGTGTTTATTAAATTCTTTAATTTATTTCTATTACTACAATTATAGTTAGCTACCATTTGACAAACATAATTTCTTTCCCACGCAATATGCTTCTATTTATTTTTCTTTTTTGATTCTTTTTTCAACTTGCAACCAAATTTGACGTTTTATGTAAGCAATAATTGTCAACAAAAATGTACTAACAATTATTGCAACGTAAATTGGCGGCAATAAATATGTACAAAAAATTACTGTCTACATTAAAGATAACATAATTTTGACATTTACTGCAATATATGTCGCAATAATTATCTCTGGTATAGACGGGCAGTAACATAAGCTGAGCAACAAGAAATATTGCTGTTATTCTGCCTACGTTACCCTGAGGCCACACGATCAAGTTGTTCTTGATAGTCTTTTACATATACTGCTTGTCAAAATTTACAAAAATTGAGAGCTGTGACGTAGGTGGCACTCAATTTACTTTCAAGATGCCATAAAAAAAAACAATTTATAAAGACAAACATGTACTCAGCTGTTAAATTGAAAGTAAATTGTCAAACAAATGGAAAGGTGAAATTGAAAGCCATCTCGTGGTCAATTTAAAACGTGTGAGTGTGTTAGTAAAAAAATGAGAGAGTTGAGTAAATTGAATGGAATTGAAAGGCAAAACTTGATCGTGTGGCCGCTATGTTACCTGGCCTTTACCCTAGGTCTACACTAAAGATAATTATCTCTCTCAATTATTAACGTCGCAGAATAACAGCAATATTTCTTATTGCTCAGCTTATGTTAAATGCATGGGAAAACGTATTTATGTTAACTCATAATTTGAAAAAAATCAAGGAAGAAGGTGCAGTGTGAAAACTGTGCTATCTTGCAAAAATTATTTTTATTAATAATTCTTATTCGACTTTGTTATTTAAATGTATATTAATTTGTTTAAGCTTGAGGTCTTTTTTTATATAAAATATTAATAGAAACTGGGAATTATTTCCTTCCGAAGGTTACTTTATATTATATTCAACATTTTTTATTTTTCGAATTTATTCTATGAGCTAAATTTCAGTTATGTATTTTATAAAGCTTTTTTGTAATAGTCATATTCCTTCAATTTTTTAGACATAACTGAAATTTAGCTAATAGAATAAATTCGAAAAATAAAAAATGTTGAATATAATATAAAATATTAATTTTATAAAATTTTTTTTTTGGTAAATTAAAATTAATATTTTTATATAAAAAAAGAACTCAAACGTAAAAAATACATATAAATTTAAATAATAAAGATCGAATAAGGAAAAAAATTATATTAATAAAATTAATTTTATTTTGGTGTTTATTAAATGCTTTAATTAAATTATTTTACTATAATTATAATTTGCAACCATTTTACAAATTTTTGTTCTCTCTCACAATTTGCTTTAATTTTTCTTTTTTCCAATTTACAACCAGATTTGACATTTTATGTTAGCATTAATTGTCAACGGAAATTGACTAACAATTATTGCAACATAAATTGCCTCCAATAAATATGTACAAAAAATTGCTGTCTACATTAAAGATAACATAATTTTGACATTTACTGCAATATGTGTCGAAATAATTATCTCTGGTATAGACGGGCAGTTACATTTGCCAGCACCGGCAAGACAGTAGCAATATATGTAAACCTTTTAACTAATACATTCACACTTTCCCACCTGTCTTGTCTACTGTCTAGCAAATTTAGCAGACAGCAGTGTTGCTGTTAGGATACGAAAGATACATTTTTCGTATCTTTTGATGACTTCATGTACCATGTATAATCCTGACATTTTTCGTATCTTTTGAATCTGTACGTAAAATGTGCAGAAAAAATATTAAATTTTAATTTAAAAAATGTTGTTAATGAACCGATGTTTAAAAATTTGAAAAAAGTAGTTGGCTTAACATTTGTACTTCCATTTTCGAATGTATGTGTGGAGAGAATTTTTAGCCAACTAAAACTTATTAGGACTGATCATCGTAACCGACTCAATACTAATATTGCAGCTTTAATTATGGTGAAAGAGAACATTAAGGGTGTTTCAACATACGATCCACCTAAATCGATAATTACCAGTAGTGCGAAGTTGTTCTGAGGAAATATGAACATTGTTTTTATTTTCAGGAAAATTATACATATGAATTTTTTGATATAATCGCCCTAGTATAAACGCCTTAACTCGTATATTATATATGGGTGTTTCCAAAGTAACGGTCGTTACCGATTTTCAGGAGATTTTTTAAAAAAAATTCCAACCTACCCAAATATGCCACGAAAATTGCTCCATTTTGGACTTACGAAAGTTCAAGTAAAGGCAGCAACCGAAAGAATTCATAAAAAATGTAATTTCAATACTTTTTTTGACCATTAAAAAAGTAACAGTCGTTACTTTATAGATGTGTTGTTTTCAAATGTCGGAAACAAACATCATGTATTGTAAAATTTTGCGCAGGTGAAGACCCCATGTTAGATGAGATAAACCCACTGTTTATTGTTGATGTGTTTTTGTTTAAACTTTGATATTATTACAACTAGAACTGTTGCTATAATTCTTATACGTTCAACAGTTTTATTTGGTTTAGTATCTTTATTTTTTCTAAAATCTTTATGGATGATGTTTCCTGATGATCTGGCCTAAGCAACCAGTGAAATGCGCATAGGAATAGCTTATCCCTTCAACAATAAATTCCAAGTGTTTTTATCAATAATAAAAACTGGAAATAAAGCACGAATAACAAAATCTTTTGAAAAAAAAAAGTCGAATAAGAATATTTATATTAACAATAATAATTTTTGCAAGACGGCGTCACTTTTTACACGGCACCTTCATCCTTGATTTTTTAAATTATAAGTTTATTGCCAAATTGCTGAGATATTTATCTCTGGTGTAGACTTGGGGTTGGGGCAACGTGTAAGCCCATTCAATAAAATAAAATACAACTCTTAATATGTAAAACGTAGAATTTGCCAGATTGAGATATTGTCAACGCTTTCATAGTATCTTCGAACAAATATTCTTCGCCATTTTTATTTTTTTGACAAGAAGAGGTTTGCGTCTTTTGCAAAAAAAGTAAAATTAAGCAAAAATTTAACAATAAATAATTAACCCATCAAATAAAACAAAGTTTTAAAAGAACTATTTGATAAACAAAGAAAATAAGAAAATAATGAGTGGAAAAGTATTATTTGCGTGTTCAAAGTGTTTCTCAAGACATCCATTTGAGGAGCTATCGTCGGGAACTCAACTTTGCAAGGTGATAATAGCAAAAATATATATGTAACAAAGTTTGAATAAACTTTGAACAGTAGAATCTTTGTGTAATTAAATGCGGGCAATGCTCAAGAAAACAAAAAATGCAATAACTAAAAAGCCTAATTTTTTTTTGTGACGCGGTAAAAAAAAGTTTTTAGTGCTTTTGATTTTCGAAATTAAAAATTTCATTTATACACTGAACAAAAAAATTTACTAATTCGTATTTTATGTTTTTAGAGTTGTCGTGGTTCTACCTCTGTAGTAAAATGTTCATATTGCCGTTCAGAATTTCAACCAAATTCGTAAGTATTTAGTTAAATGTTTGCATGAAATTAATTTTTTTTTTATTATAATTTGTTCTGAAAATTAATTTATTGACCGACTATAGGAAAGCTCAGAATATTTGCAAAAAATGCGAACATAATCTGAGTAAATATGGAAAACCTAGTGCCTGTGAATGTTGTAAAATTGTTGCAGCTTTTGGCGGTTCCAAGTGTATGAGGTATGTATAATTCTTTTCTATATACATACATACTACATATATTTTGTTTTTAATTTGAAAATGCTGTGTGGTTTATCTTTTTTGCTAATTGAGTACACAAAATTTTGTAAACAATCGGTGATGTTTGTGTAATGCCTATGTAAGTCAACTTAGGTATTATAGGTATTTAAGAAATGATTTTTTTAAAGCTTGTCAAAAAAAAAAACATTGACTTTTATCGTGAAAAAAATTTCCGCGATATTTTTCCCTTTATGTGTAGAGAAGCAAAATTTCGTGCAAAAATGTTTTGACTTTTTAATTACGATAAGCGTTTACATTTTTGAACCAAATAAAGCTAAATAAGTCTAAAATATATTAAAATAATGATTAGAAAATCAACCAAATTTTAAATTCCATTCAACTCTTTTATTAAAAAATAACAGTTTTTCGAAAATTAAAAAAAATCTAAACTCTTGAGATAATCGTAACTGATTTAAAATTATAAATATCTGATCTAGAATTTTGAGTTTTTATTGAGTAAAGGAAAACATTATTTATTATAGATTATTTGTGAATAATGTTTATCTAGCAACGACTATCGCAATAAAAACCAGAATGTAAATTAAATTACCATTTACTATTTATCATTTCTTATATTCGTCATTACAATATTATTGGTTTTATGATATGCCGAAAACATTTAGGCAATTCACAAGTTCTAATTGTGTCATATTGGTTGTATTTGCTATAATTTTATGAACGCATCATTCATAAAATTATAGCGAATACAACTAATATGTCGACATGAACACAAAATTTTTGTTACTTATTATTTTTTCAATTTATTAAATTCTGAGACAAGCAAGATCGAAAGTATAATAAAAAAGGTTTCAAAGTGAAACATTTATAAAATTTTCTAGAAAGTTTAATTTAAAATATTCAAAACTTAATGTGAGCTTTTATATTTTACAAATGCATAAACATTTTTATTTATTCCTTTCAAATACATACCAAAACTGTTTGTGTATTCAATGGTAAAAGATGAACGTTAACATATTCATTAAAAATTTAATATGCAATTTGTATAAATCCCTAATGAATTTATACTTATAAATTGTATAATTTTTTTATTCCACGTTTTATGAACGCAAACATTTTTCTTCTTCTCTTTTCTACATATATAAAAACACAAATATTTTAAACGATATAACTTAAATCCAACCCCTTGATTGATGTTTTGGACATAACCACAACTACCATCGCCTTTATTGATTGATTGAATTGAAATAATACAAAACATAAAGATGTGCTAGCTACGAGGCCAGATATGGACCGCCAGTACAATGTGATGAATGTAAACTAAGATCAGCGTTCGACAGACGAGATGAAAATAAAAAGGTGCGAAAAATATAAAATCGTTCAACGACTAAAAATAAAAACATAACTTAAGGACATAGATTGTTATCAAGTATTTATAAATGTAGTTTTCTAGTTAAAAAAATAATTTTAAAAATTTGAAGTTATAGTTCAAAAATATTTAAAAGTAGAGAAAAATATGTTTGCGTTCATAAATTAATTAAACTGTTTTAAAGTAGTTGAAGTACCTAGGTATTCATATTTAATTTGCTTATGCATTTTATAGGTTAACGGCAAATTATTGTGTTGGCTTTGTACCTGTGCATATAAACGAGCCTATTTAAAGGCACAACAAGAGGGTCGAATATCATCGAAAAAAAGACCCCACGAAAAATCAAATCGCGATAGTTCATCCGTTTCAGCCAAAAAAACCTCTCGTGGCGATATTGCGAAAACAAGTAGCAGTAATCCAAGTGTGGGAGTTTCAGCTGTCAGTGCAACGGGTCTTGATATGCCTGAAAAAATATCACGAACTGGCTCTTCAGGCAGTGGTAATGGTAGTATAGGCTTGGGATCAATTGCTGCACCAGCGGTAGTGAGTATTGATCCAAATTCGGCCGATCATGTTGTGGCCATGACGACTTTAAAAGAACGCATAGCTAGTCTGGAGAAACGGTTGACACAAAAGGACAAGGAATTGTTGGAAAAAGATAAATTGGTAAAAAAAAAATTTTAAATATATCCAGTCTTAAACGACATTAAAATACATTTCTGATGTTTTTTTTAAGCTTACGGAACTGAAAGGTAAAAACTTTGAAAAAGAAATTGAAATGCGAAACAAGTTAAAGGACATTGACAGATTGAATGAAATGAAAGTTGATAACCTCAATAGAAAGGTGGCTTCACTACTTAAGGAAGTAGCTACGCTGAAAAAGAGCAACAAAAAGAACAACGGGGGAGGAATTGGTGCAAGCGCAACTCTAGCAGCAAACAGAGAAAAAGAAAGGGAAAAGCGTGAACGAGAAAATGTTTCTCCTAAAGAAGAAGTAACTGCAGCAAGTACTGCTACAGAATCATCCGATAAAGACGATGCTAAGGAAGACCTTAAAAGTGAGGAAGATTCACGTGATTCGCGTGCCAGTACTAAAGAAGAAGCCAAAACAACGAATGTCGATGAGGAGGCTAAAGACGAAGAGAATGCAAAACGAGATGAACGCGAAAAAAGTGTGAAGAGCGAAAAAAGTGATAAAAGTGTTAAGAGTGAGAAAAGCGCCAAAAGTGAAAATAGTGAAGCCAACAAGGAGGAAGAAGTTGAACTTTCCAGATCTCGCTCTCGATCTGGTTCTAGGTCAATTTCACGTTCACCTTCACGATCCAAATCCCGATCCCGTTCTCAGTCTCGATCGCGTTCTGGCTCACACTCTCAATCACGATCTCGTTCAGGTTCTCGGTCGCGTTCAGGTTCACGTTCTCCCTCACGTTCGCGCTCTTCAAATTGAAATTAAAACTAGACTGTTCTTTTATTTTATATCCTTAATATTTTAAGTAATTAGAACAGCTTATAAACCACATATCGTCGGGTCATGTAGAAAGGCCCTAACTCTATTTTTTTTTCAAAATTGAGTTTCTTAGTGATTCTAATAAATTTCCCACAAATACACCTCGTCACAAGAATATAATACAATAGCATCAATAATATCAGTTTTACAATCAATTGAAGAAGCCATTTTACATAATGATACATACAGTCTCTAATATGTTTTTACCTTCTCCTGTAAATTATGTGAGTTAGGGCCTTTCTACATGAGACCAACGATATGTAACTTTTCCTTTTCATTTTGTAATTGTTCCTGTTACCTCGTTTTTTTTAATGTTTCAATCTAAGACAAAAAATACATTAAATGAGTATTACTAATGTTCTTGTGTGTATTGAAATGATAGCATTTCGGAATAACAACTCTTCTCACAACATGGTAATATAAACAATTTTTTGTTAGTCGATTAAAGACTTTTTAAGATTTAATTAATGTTCTTTTCTTATTTTGTATGCTATTTTTATTAGAAGTAAGTTTATTCTCTTAAAAGCTCTTTCCATTTTTTTATTCACGATTTTTAATCCTATGTTAATTTTTTTATTATAATTAAATTATAATTTAGTTCAATTTTATTGATTTACTTTTGTGCTTGATGTGTACTTGGTTCAAGAAGAATAACAAAACAATGAAGATATTTTATGTTAAAAATTTCTTTAATTATTTTTGAATGCTACTCTCTATTCTTTTTTTTTTAATTTAAGATGACTATTAAATTTTTTTTTTTATAATTAAAGTAACATTTTAATTGAAAAACGTTTTTTAAATAAAATTTGAAGCAGATTGAAAACAATGGTTTTATTTTAAAATTAATCACCCTTATTCCATTTAGCGTCATCAATACGAAACGATAACGTTTTGTGTCGATTCTTGCAAATCGGTATGCCCATTGTCAATATCAAGTTTTAGCGATAAGCGCCGATGTATTTTTGGTATGCCGTACGCAACGTTAACGATGGCATCGATATAAATTGACTCTGATTTTGTCGTCAGTCTTATTGGTGTCGAAACAGTTTTATTCCTTTTTAACTTTACAATAATAATAATCACCCTTATTCCATTTAGCGTCATCAATACGAAACGATAACGTTATGTGTCGATTCTTGCAAATCGGTATGCCCATTGCCAATATCAACTTTTATCGATAAGCGTCGATGTATTTTTGGTATGCCGTACGCAACGTTAACGATGGCATCGATATAAATTGACTCTGATTTTGTCGACAGTCTTATTGGCGTCGAAACAGTTTTATTCCTTTTTAACTTTACAATAATAATAATGTTTAATTAAAAAAATGGAAAATGAGCAACAAAGCTACGCGAAAATTGCAAAAATAGCGAAAATTCGCGAAAATTTTTAATATTTCAAACAAGCCATAAAATTGATTAAAAGTCCCTAAAACTATAAGGAATAGCAAAAATTCCATAAAAATGTCTAAATTAGCGGAAATTCGCGAATTTAAGCCATGTGTCTGATAAACGAAACTTTTCGTCTAAGTTTTCTGATTCTTTAGAGCTTTAATGATTTTTAATAGATATCAAACTTTTCTATCATATCGTTATTTTTGCGAATTTCCGCTAATTTTGCAATTTTTATCGATTATTTGTAATTTCTTATAGTCTTAGGAATTTTTTTTTTTTTTTTATAAATTTTATGGCTTTTTTGAGATATTGAAAACTTTTACGAATTTTTGCAAATTTTTATTTTTTTTTGTATTGTTCCGACATTTAGTTTTTAACCGATTAAACGAGTTTAAATAAATGTTTGGGGTTTGTTTTCATGTTTGCAATTTTTCGCGAATTTTAGCCATGTTCGCGAAAGAAGTGATTTTTTCATGTGATTCTCTACAGCTTTAACGTTTTTTAATAAATATTAAATATTGCTATTATACCGTAATTAGGAAATTTTTGCGAATTTCCGAATATTTAGCCATTTTTATGGAACTTTTGGCATTCCTTATGTTTTTAGGGACTTTAAATCAATTTTATTGCTCGTTTGCAATATTTAAAATTTTCGCGAATTTCCGCTATTTCTGCAAATTTTCCGAATGTTTGCAATTTTCGCGTAACTTTTGGCAATCGTCGCCGTTATAAAGAAAGAACCATATATAAACCGAAGTCTGTTCTTTACAGGGCACAATCAACACTGTTGATTTATACGGGGCATTAGTAATTGTGAATTTTTGAGAATAAATCAAGCTTCCCTTTTTTAGAATACAACATTTTTTAAAAATGAACATCAAATTGCATTTTTTTTTGATAAAAACTGAAAACAAAACAAACCAACTGTCTTAGTTATTAGAGATGTGCGATAAACAATCGACATCGTTACTCTGCTGTTATAGAATACAAGTTTTGTATCGAATTGATGACGACGTCGATGAAAATTGATATTGATATTTAATGGATGACGATGACGACGACGACGACGTTAATGGGAATAAGGGTGAATTTTCGTTTGTAATTTTGACATTATTGATCTTAGACCCCAAAAAGTATATTTATTTTGGGTCATCAGTAGCAAAGTTGATTTCACGATATTTGTCTGTATGTTAAAGAGGATACATTTCTGTTTGAATTTATACTTTTATTATACTAACTAGCATTTAACCCGCTACTTTGTTAGCGTCTTCCTTTCTTTCATGGACATATTCAGCCCAATTATTGATTTAATATAAATAAGTATACATATGTCAATTATTGGAGAAAAATATTTTGCAAAGAAGTACAGTAAAAATTTTCACCCCTAAAACGCTCAAATTTGCATTTGTATTTTTTAGATGAGTTACTAATATGGTATCATTTTTATTTCTATCAGTCCAATTATGAATAAAAATTCCACGGGATTTTTTTCCCTTTTCCCATTGTTACAATTAAATTTGCATATGAAAAATGGGAGAAGGGAGAAAACTCCCGCGAAATTTGTATTCATAATAGGGCTGTATATGTGCATTGGTTTAAAAAAATTGATAGGGTACAAAAAGTTTTAAAATACAGGTTTTACCCGTTTACTCAAAAAAGGCCGAATTTCAAAAAAGTACCAGACACTTGTTCGCTTATTTTTTCAATGAACAACAAGGGCCTATTTCACCAGTTCTATTTAAATTTTAATTAATGTTTAAGATTCGTTTTTCATGTCAAATAAAATATATATGTACATATACATACATACATACCTATGTATATGAAAAACTATATTTAAATAGAATTGGTGATATATACCATAAGTATTATATTTTTTGTGTCTCTTTTAGTTAAGGAGATACGAGGTTAGCGAATTTATTCGTTTTTACCCTGTTTTACCTCCTAAACATTAAAGTTTATAAAAATCACCTACCCGTTTGTTGTATATCCATAGCGGCTATTCTCTTTTACGATGCGAATACAATTTTGATGCGAAAGCTAAATTGCACTTTCGCAAACATTTTTTAAAATTAAGCATGCCTGGCAATAAAACATCATCGCACATCAGAAATAGGATATTAATTTGTATACCTATTTTTTTTTTTTTTGATAAATATTAAAAATTGGTACATACCGTCATGATTTCATGCCGTAGATTTTGTTTTCGTAGTTGCTACAAAATTATAAAAGCCATTTTCCATCCCTGATGTAGTAAAAAGATGCGAAAGACAAATGCACAAACGCATTTAAGAGTACCAATCACTAGATTTAATACCATTTTCTTTCGCATCGCAATAGAGAGTAGCCCCCGGGCTCTATGATAAGGGCCACATCCGCATTGTTATTGATGAGGTGGGTTACTACGTAATTCGGTTAGGCTGCTTCACAGTGATGAGAGTTTATCTGCACCACTTTTATCTTCTTAAGGTCTATCATTAGGCTTTCCAGACGTACTTTCCGAAAAAAATGCGCAGTTAATAGATTTTTTATAAACTATCTAGCCGTAAACGCTTACTTGTACACCTGTTTTAAATATATTTCGAAAATTAACTTGAGGATAAGGGAAACCTGGGCCTTGTACACAATATATTGGAAATAGTATAGTATGCATTTAAAAAAATTGAGGAAAACGGAAACCCAAAATTAATTGGCATGCCATAATAAATATGAAAAACTGTCAATTTTTAAGCTTAACTCAAACTCAAGTGGGGAATGTAAGGAGAGATAAACTCACTGTTTATTGTTGATGATTTGGTTTAAACTTTGATATTGTTACAAATAGAACAACATCTTTTGTAAGTTGTTGTTGTTTTTATTTTGCTTTTCTTAACCTACTTACAACTACAATTAATGTTGAGAGAATTTCAACTAATTGTAGTGGGGAATGTAAGATGAGATGAACACACTGTTTATTGTTGATGTTGTTTTGTTTAAGCTTTTATATTATTACAAGTAGAACTGTTGCTATAATTCTTATACGTTTAACAGTTTTATTTGGTTTAATATCTTTAGTTTTTCTAAAATCTTTATGGATGAAGTTTCCTGATGATCTGGCTTAAGCAACCAGTAAAATGCGCATAGGAATAGCTTATCCCATCAACAATAAATTTCAGTGTTTTTATCAAATAATAAAAATTGGGAATTAAGCACGAATTACAAAATCATTTAAGACATACATATTTTTTTAAATTTTTGGTTTTTTAAATACAGTAAATTTATATTGAATATTTTAAGATTAGTTATTAAAAATAATATCCCGCAAGTGGTGGCCATTTTCTGCTTCGCACATTTTCCATGACCTTTCGCAAAACTTCCGGTGTTATGTTGTTAATTTCGTCTCGAATATTGGTTTTTAATTCCTCAATAGTCCTAAGCTTATTAACATAAACTTTCCCTTTTAAATAACCCCAAAGGAAACTGTCTGGAACGGTTAAATGCGGGGAACGCGGAGGCCAATTAAAATTGCTTCTACGCGAAATTATTCTTTCACCAAAGATGTCGGGTAAAAGAGCCATTGTGCCCCTCGCAGTGTGCGATGTGGCTCCATCCTGTTGGAACCATATTTGCGGATGGTTTTCCACGGCTGGCCTTACAAAATTTTCCAACATGGCACGATATCGATCACCATTGCTGGAAATGACAACACCTCGTTCATTTTCAAAAAAATATGGGTCATTGATCCTTTCTGAAGAAACACCGCACCAAACAGTGCACTTAACTGGCTGTAATTGTCGTTGATGAAGTACTCTCTGGTTTTCCGTTGCCCATATCCTACAGTTTTGCTTGTTAACGAACCCATTTAATTGGAAATGGGCTTCGTCACTCATAACTAAGTTATGAATAACACTAGGAATCTCTTGTGCTTTTTGCTGAAAAGTAAATTTCGACGATTTGGGCACGTTGTTTAGTTGTGTATTGCTCCATTATAAATTGTCCAAGTCTTCTTTACAAAATACTGAAAAGAAAAGAAAAGAAAAAATTATAATAAAAAAGTTATAAGGAATTCACACCACTTCGGTCTTTCTGAGCCACCCTGTACGATACGATGAGATTGGGCTTCAATTGGCGATTCTATATATGTGTAGTAAACAGATATGGCAGCATTTTAGGGCGTGGTAAACAATTTTGTAAGCCCTTGAAACTTAACAAATATGACTTTTATTCTATGAAGTTGCTTGTGAATTTTTTTTTGGATTTTGCATTGGGTTCTATCTGGGTTAATGTAATATGTATGTGAGAAAAAAAAGGGGCTCAATTTTGAGGCGTGGCATAAAAGTGAGTATAATAAAAGCTAGACATACTTAGTTTTACATGGACTTCTTGGCACGTTTAAAAAATTTACATTTGGGGGAAGGATCCGAGACGGCATAAGTGGCGCCCAGAGTTTGAAGTCGGATCGAAAAGTCACCACTGCCAAGTCATGAACAACGATATGTGATATGATAAGTACGGCCTTTAAATGGCATCGCAACATATAAAAAACCAAAAGTGCTATATTTTGGGGCGTGGCAAAAAAAATATTTTCCTGTTTTAAAAACTTCATTGACAAACATTTCATTCTAGGGGGTGACTGGCACAACTTTTTTTTTCGATCCACCCTATATGACATGGTGTGTAAAAAATGGAATAGGATAGTCTGAGAAATAAGGGGGACTACTCTCTATTGCGATGCGAAAGAAAATGGTAGCAAATCTAGCGATTGGAACTCTTTAACGCGTTTGCTTATTTGTCTTTCGCATATACATATTAATTTTTTTCTTTTCCCAAATCATCGCTATTTATTTTATTTAAACTTTCCAATTTCAAATATTTTTACATACATATGTACATATGTATATTGCTTTAAAATCGAGAAATAACTCGATCACGAATGCCAGAATTAGGCCCCTGGAAATCAATACTTTGATAAAAGTAACTGGTTTTATTGTAAGTTCTTATTCAAATATTTCTATTTTTTTCGAATAAAGCAGATAATGTCGCTTTTAATGATATTTTGTCTTTCTTCTGTTTTATTTAAACGAAGAATGAGGAAAGAATAGACAATGTAACAAAAAACAAGTGAGTGGCAAAGATGTGTATACATATGTAGGTACTTCTTGAAATAAAGATTACGAAATACTAAAGAAGCTCTTTATAAAGAAGGATAATTTAAAGAGCTTCATATTCAGAGACAACTTTGATATTTTACAGGATCTGTTTTCAGAAAATATCAAAAAATGTTCAAGTTTTTTAATTTATATGCAGATTTTCAAAAAATATCCACATCCTTGGAATGTAATGAAAGAATACCACGGAAAATTTACAAAAGAGCAGGAACAGAAACAACATTTGATAAAAGTAATTGTCTTACTTTATTACTTGTTTAAAATTTTTTTCTGTAAACGATGTTTTTATATTTTACCGGTGCTAGGGCACGAGCTCAATGTGTACCTTTGTCCTTCAAGTTGTGCTGAAAAAGGTCAACCAGAAAAAGAAAGACAAACATGGAAAAATGTACTTTGGACTTCAATAAGAATTATGTATTGACAAAAAGTACGAAAAAACAGAGGTAAAGGAAAAACATGTAAAATCAATTAAAAATGGATAATCATTCAAAAAAGCAAATTTCGATCTACCAAAGGGTTAAAATACAAATTGGTTAAGGATTGATGTTTGACTATTGAAGTCAGCAGTCGTCGATGGCTGCGAGTGTAAGACGACAAATCCCTCTGAGGAGATCGAGTGGTAGCGATCGAAACATGTCAGGGTAACCAGCCGCCTGGGTTCGAATCTCAGGTCGGTCAAGAATGAATGATTATCAATAACAATTTTAATTAATTTTCATGTTGTAATATATCTTTCTTCATGAAAATAATTTAACGAAAATTAAATTTGATGAACTTAAGCCTGATTTAAGATATTGAAAATTTGGATTAAAAACCATAAATAGTTCAACAAAATTACCACAATACTAATTATTGGTGCTACAAAATTTTACGCAGCTGTATTCGAAATATGCTAATTTACAATCTCTACAAAAAGATTTCGATCTGTAATGTATGGAGCAAATATGCAACAAAAAACTACCTGAACACCGATCATAATTTTTGTGTTTAAATTTCAAAAAAAATTACAACTTTCGTATTAATTTAAATTTTTTGTCGCAATTTTGTGCCTTAAATATTTACTCATATGATAAAAAATCTGAAGATTTTCTCTTAAGTTAACATAAGTTTATTTTTTCAAAAGTCAACAGGAATTATGAGTTTATATTAGTTTTAGTACCATTATAAGTACAACATACGGCTGGTCGGCCCGTGATTATGGACACGCCGGGATAATCAAATGTACGATTGTCCCTGATGTCGTCGACTACTGCACTTGGAGCTTCGGTGCGCGGGGTTTGTGACACAAAAGGCGCACAGCAACGTGCTGTCGGGTACTTTCCATGAACCGACCCTAGGGGTTTATACTGATGGTTCGAACAAAAGGTGAAAGAGTTGGCGGCGGTATCTTCATAGAGGAACTGGATGTGAAAGTCTCCTTTCGTCTGCCGGATGGATGTAGTGTCCTGCAGGCGGAGATCTCGGCTATAAGGCGGCTGAGGTATCATCGCATATCGGGAGATATACGTATAATTACTGACAGCAAAGTTGCCCTTGCCTCCCTAGCGGGTGTCTACACGACATCTAGGTTAACTGTAGAATGTCGGATGTCTTTGATTAAGATTGCGAAGCATTTACTGCCCGTCTACAACTGACATGACTTGCTGTTATAACTTGAAGTTATAAAAGCGTTGTTAAAACATTTGCATTAACAACTGTGGTATAACATGAGAAAACTTCTAACATAATGAGTCTATACTTAACACTAACATCATATTAGTGTTAAAGTTAAGCATTTTATGTCAGTTGTAGACTACACGTTAAGGGTAACGCTAATATGGGGACCGGGTCACTCAGAGTGCCCGGGCAATCAGATAGCAGATAGGCTGGCCAAACAAGGTGGTAGCATAGATGACGCATTCATTGGTCAATTCGTTGGCCTTCCAATGGCTCACTGTAAGTCACAAATCAAAGGCGAATCTTATAGAGTTGCACAGATGTGGTGGATCTGTGAGTCTACCTGCTTGATATCTAGGACACTATGGACTGGATATGATGAACGGAGAACTAATTCTCTACTTAGGTTCAACAGGGACCAGATTAGGACAGTGATTTCGGTTGTGAACTCATGCTTGAAGAATGGGTCTGGAATTCAACGACTACTATAGAAGTTGTCAAAACGAGGAGGAAGGGGAGACATTGCTTCAATTTCTTTGTTAATGCCCTGGGTTGGGGGCATCAGGGAAAAATACCTGGGGGAACCGGCGTTTGCCTGCTTGGAGGATACATCTGGGATAGAACTTAAATCGTTTCTTCTCTTCATTCGGAAGACGAATTGGTTGAACTTTGCAGTGACACCATCTGAGTAACTGCTTTAAAGGATGGGCATTGGCGCTGGGTATCACAAAGGGACCATTAAATAACCCAAGTGAGCTGTCTCTCTATGGCTGCCCATGGAACCTAACCTAAGTAGGTACAACATAAGTTCTTTTGTCAGGAGTCAACAGGAATTGTGTGTGTATATTACTTATACTCCGGTTTATTGCAGTTTTAGTACAATTTAATCAACTTTTTAATATCTACCAACGTTTTAAAAAACTAAAAGTATTTTAAAATTAAGTTAATTGACAGTGTTTATAAATACCCAAAAAAAGAATATACCCGGCATTTACCCAGACATCAGGTAAATACTAGGTAGAATTCCATCTACTTATATTTATGTATGTACTTGAGTCATTGATCAAGTATTTGATTTGTAAAACTTATTTCTGTTATTATCGTTTTCTATTAATTTTCTAATGAATAATAATGACAAATACAGTAGAATCGCGAAAAAGTTAACTCTCGGAAAAGTTAATCTCGCCGATAAGTTAACCGAATTTTAGCGTGGCTGCGAAAGTAGAGAATTTGAACAAAATTAATAAAGATATTCAGGGAAAACTAATAGCGTTGGATTAAGGATTGAAAAAAATGCTTGCAAATCTCGAGTCTGTGGCGAACGAATAAATATGAAAAATCTGAGTTTATTTTTTGTTATAATGAAAACCAAGCCATTGAAATAAGTTTAGTGTGTTATTTCGCGAAAAAGTTAACTCTCTGAAAAGTTAATCTCGCCGATAAGTTAACTGAATTTTAGCGTGCCTGCGAAAGTAGAGAATTTGAACAAAATTAATAAAGATATTCAGGGAAAACTAATAGCGTTGGATTAAGGATTGAAAAAAATGCTTGCAAATCTCGAGTCTGTGGCGAGCGAATAAATATGAAAAATCTGAGTTTATTTTTTGTTATAATGAAAACCAAGCCATTGGAATAAGTTTAGTGTGTTATTTCGCGAAAAAGTTAACTCTCTGAAAAGTTAATCTCGCCGATAAGTTAACTGAATTTTAGCGTGCCTGCGAGAGTAGAGAATTTGAACAAAATTAATAAAAATATTCAGGGAAAACTAATAGCGTTGGAAATCTCGAGTCTGTGGCGAGCGAATAAATATGAAAAATCTGAGTTTATTTTTTGTTATAATGAAAACTAAGCCATTGGAATAAGTTTAGTGTGTTATTTCTGAAAGATTCATGTTTATTATTGTATATTTTTCGAATAGTTAATAGTTCGAAAAAGTTAAAATCCCTTGGGACATTTTGGTTAACATTTTCGCGTTTCTACTGTATTAACAAATTTAGCGATAAAATAGTTTGCGGGTCACTTTGAGCCAAAGAAGATATGAGGGTCAATTTCCAAAAAAAAATGTTTTTTCTGTCCTTTTTATTAAAATAATAGCATATCTTGCTAAAAATTTACGATTTTCCAAAATTTATTTCATATTAATTGTAAAATTTGCAAATATGTATGCGACCTTTGCTTTTTTACATTTTTAACAAAAAAAAAATCACTTCGTTTTATAAACAAATACTTCTTAAACATTTACAAACATTATAGGTATGTATGTCTATGATAATATAATGAATCCACCCCAGCTCCAATTATTTGTAGTTTATACATTAACATAATGCGTCTAATGAGGTTTTGGTGTATGACCATCTACATAGAAATTTCTTGTGGCTTTGGGTAATCTTAATTCGATCCCATCTAATTCTTTTGTTAAAATTATTTGACAGCCTAATCGTGAATTTTCTTTAAGAAAAGGAGCCATATCTAATAAATCGTCTTCTTTTTCCTCGGCTTCAGGTAATCTGTCTATATAATCATCATGCACATAGACGTGACATGTAGTACAGGCTAATGAAGCTTCACAGGCGCCTGGAAAAATTATATTAAAATTTTTTTAAATATTATATATTGTACTTTTTGTTATTACCCTCCATTTCAATTTCATAACGATGGGCCAAATATAAAACATTATCGCCAATTTTACCTTTCACCTCAGTTTTTTTACCATTTTTATCAATGTAGGAAACTCGCACACTAAAATGGAACTCATATTATTAAGTATATAACATTGCACAATTTATTGAAAATTGTTTAAAGATATTTTTATTACATTTCATCTTCTGATTTAGGATCTTGCCATTCGTATTCGCCATGCCTAAATGCTGAGCGATATGTAAGGAAATTTAATTATCAAGACAAATTTATGATTTTTTTCTCGCTTACTTGATGTGATGTATAATGAACGAAACGTTGGAATCCTTGAAGTTTGTTGGATATTTTTTGTAAAAATACTACCAAAAATTCTAACTTGCCGATGAAATAAACAAAGCATTTTGTCTTAATTCGTTATGAAATATTGTGGTCAGCTGCTTAATGTTTACCTTTTTTTAAAAAATAGGTGCGTTCGTATACTTTTACATGCAGCCTACAACTGGCATGACATGTTTAAATTGAGACTCATCATTACTTCCCGTCTACAACTGACATGATTTGCTGTTATAACATGATGTTATAAAAGCGCTGTTAAAACTTCAATTGCGGCTTTCAGCGCATAATTTATTATTATGCATATCAAAGCTATCAAAGATTTTCTTGGGATTCAAAAAATTAATTAACAAGGTTTCGTTTAAATGTTCTGAATTCCCATTTCATACTACAGTAGAATCTCACAAATTAGAACCACTTTGTACACCGGGCAGTTCAAAGTTCGAATTTCTGGATATTTTTTTTACAGAAAATGATAAAATTATAATGAAACTAGTTGTTGTTGTTGCTTTATTTTAACTCAAAACAGTTTTTATTTAATAACATTTAATTAATTGAACTTATTAAATTCATAGAAAAACGTTTAAAAAGTTTTTAGTTATTAGGAACTTTCACATAAAATCAGTAATACTTGTTTGTTTTTTTTTTATTTATTAAAACTGGTTACAACGATATCGTTACGGACGCCCAAAAGGTTAGGCATGTCGTCAGGTTATTATTGTTTAGATATCTCGTATAGAATCTGAGATAATTAGTATCGACTTTGGTCTATTATGTTGTATCTGTAGTTCGGGGCTTATAGGAATGAGTTTAGCAATTATCACCATTCTAAAACATACCAGTCTTTCCTTGTAAAACTCTATTAACTATCAAATTCATTGTTTTTGCTATTGACTTTCTTTGCTCCACGTGAAAGAAAACATCATAATACGAAATAATATTTGATATGGAGCACAAAACGACAAAATGTTATTTTAAAACTTTATATGTATTGCATGTCAATTCATGAAAATGTAAAGTTTTGTTAAAAACATACGTAGCAATCAATTAGGAGCGTTTAACAAAAATTTATGGGGTAGTTTTTGAAAAAATTGGCTATAAACCTATTTTATCGTTTTTCTCAAAACCGACTTGATGGCTTATAGGCTAAAACAATAATAACCTGACGATATACAGTTTGTCAAAATTTCCAAAAATGTTAAGTTGTGACGTAGGCTGCATTCAATTTTTGAGCAATTTACTTTCAAGAAGTCATCAAGAAAACAATTTATAACCCTAGGTCTACACTAAAGATAATTATGTCAGCAAGTTGGCAATAACGTCGGCTGAATATCAGAGCAATATTTCTTATTGCTCAGCTTATGTTAAAGGCATGGGAAAACGTATTTATGTTAACTCATAGTTTAAAAAAAAATCAAGAAAGAAGGTGCAGTATAAAAAATGGCGGTATCTTACAAGAATTATTATTATTAATATAAATTCTTTCATATTCGACTTTATTATTTAAATTTAGATTAATTTGTTTAAACTTGAGGTCATTTTTAATACAAAAATATTAATTTTGTTAATTTTTTTATTTTTGTTAATGTAAAATTATTATTTTTTTAAAAAAGAGCTCGAACTTAAACAAATTAATATTAATTTTAACAATAAAGATCGAATAAGGAAAAAATTATAATTTTTGCAATTTTATTTTAGTGTTTATTTAATTTTTTAATTTAATTATTTTACTACAATTATAATTTGCTGCAATTTAAAAAAACTTTATTTCTTTCTCACATAATTTGCTTCTATTTTTTTTTCTTTTTTGCTTCTTTCTTTCAACTGACAACCAAATTGACGTTTTTTGTAAGCAATAATTGTCAACGAAAATCGACTAACAATTATTGCAACATAAATTGTTAGCAATAATTATGTACAAAAAATTGCTGTCTACATTAAAGATAACATAATTTTGACAATTACTGCAATATATGTCGCAATAATTATCTCTGGTATAGACGGGCAGTAAAGGCAAACGAAAATGTAACCTTGAAATCAGCTGTTTTCTTGAACGTAAATTGAAACACTCACTGTGAAGAGAATGTTAAAGCAAAGACTATAGATAAATCTATAGTCTTTGGTTAAAGGCAAGTTCGTATCAGTTTTTATAAGTATGAGTGTATTGGTAAAAAGTGTGAGTGCATTAAAACTTGATAGGCAAAACTTGTTATCTTTAATGTAGACAGCAATTTTTACATTACAGTACATATTTATTGCCGGCAATTTATGTTGCAATAATTGTAAGTGCATTTTCGTTGACAATTATTGCTTACATAAAACTTCAAATTTGGTTGTCAAATGAACATAGAGAAGCAAAAAAGGAAAAATAGAAGCAAATTGTGTGAGAAAGAAATTAAATTTTTGAAATGAGAGCTAATTATAATTGTAATAAGAGAATTTAATTAATTAACTTAAATAAAATTACAAAAATTATTTTTATTAATATAATTGTTTTCTTATTCGATCTTTATTATTCAAATTTATATTAATTTGTTTAATTTTGAATTCTTTTTATATAAAAATAATAATTTTACTTTAACAATAAGAAATTAATATGTTTATATAATAAAAAGACCAAGCTTAATTAAATTAATTTATGTTTATTTAAATAATGAAGTCGAATAAGAAAAAATTTATATATTAATAAAAATAATTTTTCCAAGATACCGCTAGTTTTTACACTGTACCTTCTTCCTTGATTTTTTTTTTCAAATTATGGGTTAACGTAAATACGTTTTCCATTGCCTTTAACATAAGATGGGCAGTACGAAATATTGCTCTGTTATTCTGCCGACGTTATTGCCAACTTGCTGAGATATTTATCTTTAGTGTAGACCTGGGGTATGAACACTTTACTTTGACCTTCAGTTATCATCTGGCCCAAATTTGTACAAGCATATTTAATTTCATACGCATATGACCGAATTGTACACACCAGCAATAACTCGGTGATTCCCCCTTTTATTTTTACATTAATGAGCGAAAAAAATAATTTGTAGTGAAAACACAAAAATAAAAAAAATTTCTTAAAATTAGAACCCCCTGTTCTAATATTAGAGCGTTTGATTTGGTTTTTCGCCTATTAAGTTCAAATTAGTAAAACAAATGCTTCCTAGTAGAAATAAAAACAAAAAAAAAACACTTCCAGAAATTAAAACCACAGGTTCTAATTTCAGAGCGTCCAATACATTGAAATGGCCGGTTCTAATATCTGGACGGTTCGAATTTGTGAGATTCTTCTGTATTGATAAACTGAAATTGTTGATGGGATAAGCTAGTCCTTCCTATGCGAATTTCACTGGTTGCTTAGGCCAAATCGTCAGGAAACTTCATCCAAAGATTTTAGAAAAGAAACTGTTAAGCGAATAAGAATTATAAACCTCAGTTTTACTTGTAACAATATCAAAGCTGAAACAGAAACAACAACAAACCGTGAGTTTATCTTTTCTTATTGTCCCGACCACAATTGGTTGATTTTATATTTCCAGTTCAATTTATTTACACTGCCACATGCGAATTATTTATCAGTTTTTTTGGGATTCAAAAAATTAATTAACAAGGTTTCGTTTAAATGTGCTAAATTCCCATTTCATTAAGTTAATATTTATTAATTTTTTGTTTTTGTTTCATTTTTATTTCAGCTTTTCTTTTTTTTAAACAATTTGTAAGTTTTGCTTGTTTGCATTTTGAAACATATATTTTTTTGTTATACTAAATTTTATTACAAAAATTTCTGCATTACAAATTTATAATTACTCAGTCGAGAACCGCCATTTAAAGTAAAGTCAGTAAAGGCCAGTAAAAAATAGTTAACACTTTTGTGTTCTCGAACGCACCTAATGTAGGCTATTTTGAAGCGTGTTTGTGACAATCACTGTTGCCAATTAAGCATATTTAATGCCAGATCTAGCCGTTTTAAACTCATTACATGGGGTCTTCACCTGAGATAATATCTGATATAATATGTGAGAGAACGTCGGCAGAATGAGAGAACAAATTTCTTCATGTTAATCTTAATCTTAAACAAGGGGAACACGTATGTTATAAGATTTCATAATCGAATGATTCTCGTACAGTAAACTTGTGTCGTTTTTATTATTTTTTTTAGTTTTTTCTATTTTTTTAGTTAAAAATATTGTTTTTTTAAACATTTATCACAAGATTTTCACTATTTGCACTAAAAAATTAAACAATTTAATGAATGCGTCTTTTTTTTGTTTTATATGTATGTATGTATGTGTATTTTTGACAGCTCATCTTATAAGATAGTTGTTATAAGATTTCTGATAACAACTGTCTCATAATATTTATTATAATATTAATATTAACACTATCTGAGAGTCTACACGTAAGATAATACTCTCTGCGATTGAATTTGACGTTTGCTGATATAAAAATCTTATATCTTATCTCACGTGGATACCCTGTGTTAAGCATGAATAAAAGGCTCTATCATGAAGCACGTTTTTCAGCTTTTTCCCAAAAGTATTTAACATTTTTTAGTGTTAGTGATAATTTTTTATTTTTCCATTAATTACTAGCTTTTTACTAGATGTACAAATACATACATATTAAAGACCTGCACAAAAATACATACATGTTTGTACAAGTATCTGTGTGTTTACTTAAGTGAATGCGTATGGATGAGGTGTCTAGTGTTTCTGATATACATATGTAAGTTGATATTGATATTATTTGTAAAAGAGTGGATGTAAGTTGATAAAAAAGCTAAAGAGAGTATCATATCTGTTTTGCAAAAGCAGATACTAGTGGATACTGATCGAATACAATAAGTTATGCATTAAACACATTCCAGACAGCACGTTACACGAACAAAATACTACAAATGCTGCTGGCTGAAATTTGAGTCGTGAAGTCAGCTACTGAATTATGTTGAAGACGGCAGCTACAATTACAAAAAATATGTATTTTTTTTTAACTTTTAATTTATTTATTGGATCTTTCTAAATTATATAAAGAAAATAACAATAAGTATTTAAATCTTAAATTAATTAATAATTTCTGGGTATATTGCCGTTGCAATAGAAACTCCATTTTATGTGTCGTAAAGTGTTCATCTTCCATGCAGTTGCGCGAGGGCCAACGTGTCGACCCTCTTGATGCGAATATGTCCATTATAATACAGTAGATCCTGTGCGAGAGGATTCGGATGAGTTGCCAGTTTTCGTGCATATTTGGAGCAGAAGGTTTTTATTTCGTCGCGAACAAATGGAATATTGAGGTCCTTGTGAATATTCTCGTTTCTAATATACCATGGGTCACCAGTAATTTGTCGCAATATTTTATTTTATCGTCTTTGTAGTTTCTCTATATTAGAAGCTGAAGCTGTTCCCCATAGTTGGATACCATAGGTCCATATTGACTTAATAATTGCTTTGTAAAGTAGAACCTTGTAGTTTAGATTGGGAGCAGAATGAGAGCAAAGAAGCCACTGAAGCTGTAGTGTTTTAAGTTTGAGCTGTGTGGATTTGGATTCAATATGTTGAGACCAGCTAAGGCGGCGATCGAGGTGTATACCAAAATATTTGATATGATTTTGTTGAGGGATTTCGATGTTATTAATCTTTAAATTGGGACAGTAGCCCCTTCTCACGGTGAAAGTGACATGTGCAATAGGGTTTGTCCTCGAAACCTTTCTGATAAGAGTAACTATGCGATGAACCTGTTCTATGCTGCTGTGATCCTTTCGGAATCCAAACTGATGGATTGTAATGATGTGGCGGTCGTTTAAATATGGGGTCAATGCATTTAAAAATACTTTCTCAAAGAGCTTTGATCAAATTGAAAGTAAGCTTATCGGGCGATAAGATGATATTTGGCTAGCGTCCTTACCAGGCTTAGGTATCAGAATTATTTCTGATATTTTCCATGATTTAGGGTAGTAACCAGTTCACAGGATGGAATTGAAAATGAATAAAATAAGCCTTAGGGCAGACGTTGGTAGTTCACGAATCATTTTTCCTGAAATTTTCTCCATACCAGGGGATTTATTTGTTTTAATTTTTTGATTACTGAAGTTAAGGACGAGAAACGAATTTTCATTGGAGAAACAACACGATCTTCAATAGCTGGTAAGGTTATGTCTCAGTTAGAAATATTAGGCATGAACACCTTTCGAGGTGTTCGGCAAAAACTTCAGCTTTGTCGTTATGGGACCTAGCCCATTTTCCATCGCTATAACGAATAGCACACTCGCATTTAATCGGGTTTTTAAGTCTATTGGTAGCTTTTCAAAGACTATAATCCGTGGATTTTGTTGATTCTAGCCCTTCTAAATATGCCCTTAGAGCTGATTGTTTTTCCTCCAAAAGAGCACTATGAAGGGCTCTTTGACAATGGTTTAGTTGACTTTTCAAGGTAGGAGAGCGGTGTAGTTGCCATTGTCTTCTAAGGTTTCTCATTTCTTTTATTAGGTTTTGAATATTTGTTGAGAATTTATTTTTGTGCCGTTGTAATTTTTAATAGGTGTAGCTACTTTGGCTGCGGTTGATAATGTTTCAGAGAATATGTTAATAGCATATTGTATTTCATTATCGGATTTAAGCGAAATATTTTGCGGTACGTGGGAGCTTATATACATTCTATATTTGAGCCAGTTAGTATGTCTATTAGGGAAACAAAAAGGTTTTTCGATGTTTTGAAAATATAACATTGTTATAATAGTGGGGGAGTGGTCTGAGGATAGGTCGAACAAAGAGGCTGTAGAAAGCTGATGACTGCAAAATCCATTAAATCGGGAGTTTTTTTAGATCTGAAGGCTAATAAGTGGGCCGTCCATCAGATATTACGTTGAGCTTAATAGACTAGATAGCTTTAAATAGCTTTCTACCCTGACTACTCCATGGACTGGTCCGATGTAATGCAAGCATGGACCATGTCATTGTTAAAAAGTGTTTGTAGTGAGACGACATGCCTTTTTTTTAAGACATGCTTTCGTTTTTAAACGAAGTTAAAATTAATCCTCTTGTATATACAATGGAGTAGTTTTAAAACTACTCCTTTGTAAAAAAGCTGGGTTATATGGTCCTGCCGTAGGACATCGTAATGTTAAATAGACCATGTTTTTTCCATACGTTTGGGTTACTTTTAGAGTAGCACTAGTCCCTTGTGGGCTACGTTTTACACGCGTGTTTGGACTAGTCCAATTATTTGCTGGGTACTTTTCACTAATACATGCACACTTTTCCAACTGTCTTGTCTACTGTCTAGCAAATTTTGCAGATAGTGATTTGACATTTGCTAACAGTTATCTGAAGTTTTGTTATCAAAAGGGAAACAAATCAAAATGTAAATTTTTTTTTACATATTTTGCTTTGATTTCTTATATTTTAGTTAAGTGTTATGTTTGTTAACACAATGTAGTTTTTTTAAGCTGTTTTTAAGATTGTTTAGTTCATATAAAACACGTTTACCTGGACATGCACTGCAACATTCATGTTTAACATAATTTAAAAGTGAACTGTCTTAACTACTGTCTGGATGCCTACGTCACGAAGACAGATAGTGCCGGTTCACACACGTCAAGTTTGACTCGTCAAGTTTTAAGTTGAAAACTTGACGAGTCAAACTTGACGTGTATGAACCAGTATTTAGTAGTGTTTTTGGCAATTAATATGTATTTTCTTACTGTCTTGCCAGTACTGTCAAATGTAAACGCTGTGTTACTATAGACCCAACCAGAACATGAATGAGGTCGCTTAAGTCAACTTAAGTAGCTATGCGAATACATATAAAACATTTTGGAAAGCACAGAGCATATTCTGTGATGGAAAGCTACAATGTACTTAATGATGCTTTTCGTCATTATAAAATAGCGTAATATTAACCGACCTAGTGATGCCCAATATAAACATCTTCATGCATACTTTAATTTCCTAATAGTTTATCCTTAATGCCCTATTCATAAAAAAGAATTTCAGGCTACCAAAAGTTTTTCAAATTCTCTGTGACAAATCATTCAATTAAGTTCAATCAGAAAGTATTCCCTACGAACTAATCCCATATTCCGCTATATTTAATATTCTACCACATTTTTCCTTCTCTTCAATTTAATCATATAAATCATTTAAAAATCTCTCATAAAACGCACTGTTTATTTTGGGAATAAATATTTGAGTATTCCTAGAAGAATGAATAAAACTTACACGATTAGCTAAAAAAGACGGTGATGAATTTTTAACAATATTATAGAAACCTAATAAAAATTTTATGGTAAGATAATCATTAAAAAAACATTTCAGAAATCGATTGACATATATAGACACATGGTTTCTGATTCGAATCTGATATACAAATCTCACTATCTTATTGACCAAGAACTGGATTCTTCGAACACATGTTGATGTTGTGCAGCAAGTAACATCTAAACAATACAAAATTTGAGACATTAATAATGACATAAAAAGGTTAAGTAAGTTTAAGTGAGTATAATTTTCGAAGAGTAAAGTTTACTTTAGAGCAAATAATATTAATGTGATCAGTGTAATCAAGCTTACTGTCCAATGTGACACCTAAAACCTTCATCTTATCCACCATATTTATTACAGAACCACTCAATTCAATCTTGATTTCCTCAGCCGACGATGGACCAAATTTAATAGCATTTGTTTTTACGAATTTATTGTGAAATTATTTGACATCATCCATATTTCCACTTCTCTAAGTGTATTATTAATTTCTGTTTGCATTTCAGTCAATGATCGGTATTGGTAAAATAGAAGTTGTATGTCAGCAGCAAATGCGTATGCTTTACATGATTGAGAATCAGTTTTACTAAAGAGATTATTTAAATACATAGAGAAAATTAATGGCCCCAGAACAGACCCTTGAGCCACACCCTGATTTAAACTCTGCACGCTAGATTTTCTATTATTTAATGAAATAAATTGCTCACGATCACTTAAATACGAATTCATAAGTAAACAGGCCGTTCGTGAAAACTTAAATTCATTATTAAGTTTTTTTTACCAATTTAGCATGATCAACACAATCAAACGCCTTGGATAGGTCCAATGATACTAACACACAAGTCCTATTATCATTAACCCTATCCCTTATGGATTCTGTTATTCCCAATAGTGCTAAGGAAGAGCTGCAATTTTTACGAAATCCAGTCTGTTTATCATTCAGTACAGAGAATTTTAAAATATGTATGTGAGTTGATTTGGGACATCATAACATGTTCGCATACTTTCGATAACACTGGAAGGATACTAATGGGTATAAGATTGTCCATATTAAAAGAGCTGCCCACTTTAGGAATTGGAATGACTTTAGCACATTTCCACATGTTAGGAAATGTAGATGTGGTTAAAATTCCATTTACAAGATAAAGCAACTGATCAGCTAACAATGGAAAAATTATTTTAATAAATCTTAATGGTATTTCATCCACACCACAAGCATTGGATTTTATTTTAGAAAGCTCCGTTGAGTTTACGCAAGAAAATGAAAAAGTTTCAGAATTTTCATCCAGCTCTTCATAGTCGAAAACATTATTGCAACATGAGCTTACTCTTGAGCAGAAGTAACTATTCAATTGTTCAATGTCCAAGTCATTATCATCGGTAATTTGCCTACTAGAATAAGAATTCCTCACTCTATTCCATATTTGTTTCGTATTAGAACCATCAAAAACTTCGAGTAATAAACCATTTTAACATTCCGAATGATTGCCTCCAGTTATATGGAGTAGGATTATTTTTAAAAATTCCATATGCAATATCTCTAAGTGACCTAGCATGCAGTTTTTTCCTGGATTTAATCCATTCCGACGTATTTCGCTTAAGTTTAAATTTTGAGATTGGAACAAGGGAAAACATTTTAGATATCAACATATCAAGGGAATAAAGTTGGACGTTTACATTACTTGTATTGTAAAAAGACGAGAAGTCATGACTTGAAATGCAAGACTGAAGTTCATCAACATCGATTCTTGAGTAATCTCGATATTCAACATACTCAACAGAACTCACTGTGCTAGGTAAACACCGAAAATTAAAACAGTCAAAAATTAGAGAATGATAAGAGAGAAATGGACATTGAACCTGTCCAGTTTTATTTAAAAATGACGAGTTACTAATGATAAAGAAATCCAGTAGCGACGTAGTTCCATGCTGTATATCAAAATGAGTAGGTGCTAAATTATGATGCATTGAGACGTTTAAACGATTACATAATGATCTAAATTTTCCTGATTTAATAGGGTTAAATAAATTATAGTTAAAGTCCCCAACAACTATTATTTTATTATATTTTTTAAACAAATCTCCCATGGTTGACTCAAAAACATTAATATTGCCATGAGGCAAATACACAACCCCAAATAGCACAGTCATATCACCAACATAAACTTCCATAAATAATACCTCACATTCATTATACTGGGATTCAACATCCAGTACTTTATATTGCATGCTACGTAAAATGTAGATACCCACACCTCCGCCTCTTCCTAATACGCGGTCATTCCTACAGAAATTGTAATTTGGTATGGTTACAGCACCATCTGGAACACATGGCTTTAACCATGTTTCCGTAACTCCAAATATGTCAAATGATGATGAACTTAAAATATGTTCAAATTCGTTAAATTTTACGGAATATGGTGATGGTTTCATACTCTGAACATTACAGAGACCAACTGTCAAACTATATTGATCATTGTTGATATGTCTACCAATCTCGTGGCCATCACTAATAGTCGGATCTAAATTCTCACTAACTGACATCATAAATAAATGTTTAAAATTGAAGCCGCAATAATAAAACTAATTTCTTAACTAAATAGTAATGGAATAAAAAAACCATAATAACAGATTACAAATTATTACTTAACCTACCAATAATTTTATAATATGTGTATGTACATATGTATATGCATACATAAGTACTAGTGAATATAATAGAAAAAATTAAATAAAAATTTAAATACCAGAAAACAATAAAATAAGTGAAATGTAAATTGCGCAAATATTATAATATGGATTTTTAGATAAAGAAGTAAATAATAATTGAAGTCTGTATTATAAAAGAAAGAACAAAATAGAAACTTATTTACAGAATTTAGTGATTTTCTCAAGATTGTATGGCAACTGATTAAATTGAAGACATTTAAGAGACGATTAAAAAACAGCTGTATGATTGAAGTGTAAAGCGAAAGCAATAAAAAAGAAAGATTAATATATTTGTCCAAAACATACACATACATATGTATATAATATTAGAAAATCAATCAGAAAAGATTTGTTAGCTTACATACTATTGTTTTTATGTAAATACATTTACTCCTCTATGGTATAACAAACACCGGCTTCGCTAGCTAAAGCTTCTCTGTATAGTCTCTGTATAGTAATGCTCTAATTATTTGCAAAACAGATTGGTAGCCAGTTCCACGTCATGTAGTCCATATGAAAAATGGGAGGGCCAGAAGCCCAATATTGGTAATTTTGAAATTTTTGGTTATAAGGCGAACGTATTAACACCTAAGGTAAAAAGGAGAAATTATATAACAAATATAGCAATTCGTATCTAAGAATTCTGTAGTAAAGTTGGATGATGCTTGTGATTCATCTGTAGGCAACAATTATCTGGAAATCAGCCTCCCCTCAAATCTTATTGATGATGTTCGCGATGCAAATGTTCCTGATGAATCTGATGGAGATTCCTTCTGTAGTATCAGTACTGATCTCGAATATTTTGATGATGATGTTATCAATGGTGAAGCGAATGATGAGAATGCGGTTGCTAAAGCAATTCCAAGACGATCGACTAGACAAAACAAAGGTGTTCCACCTGCCAAAAATTTGAATTTGGTGGAGTCAGATAATGTAATTGAACCCAAAACGTACAAACAGGCCGTTATGTCTGCACAAAAACTAAATGGAAGCCCACAATGGATTAGGAGATAAATTCTCTCAAGGTAAATGATACTAGGGACTTGGTACGTGCTCCCCCTGATGCTAATATAGTTGGCTGCAAATGGACGTATGGGGACCACCCTAATGATTTAAGATGGAGACTAGGTATGTTCTGAAAAAATGCTCAGGTAGCTAAAAAATATTGGGGGTCCGTCATATATTTGACTCCCCTAGGGGTACTCTGGGGCTAGTTAGGGCGGTAGCGGGTTATTTTATACAAAAATTTTTAGTATGGGAGGCCCCTTAAGATTGGTTGGGCACACGTATGTTTACCTACATTTCCAGACCCATGCAAGAAGTTGAACGTTAAAGAGCAGCCACAGAAATAATGGTACGTGGTTTTTACTTTACTGAAATCTAATTTCCTGACTGTAATGCATTAATGAACTTCGATTATATTTTTTTAATTAAAAATTTAATTTAAAATGAAAATTAAAAAAAAGTATTTTTTTTATAAAGGTTAGTACTAACCAATTTTTACGTTATAAATAACTAGTTAGTGCTAACCAATATTTACGTTATGACTAGCTAGTTAGCATTAACCGCTATTTTGGTTATCATTGACTAATAAAAAGCAGGAGAGTAAGTAGTACAGATATATGTAACGTAGTCGAGTGGAATTCATTAGTTAGAGATAGAGGCAAAAATCACATGTACACAAGAGTTTCGGTTAGTTTTTTCATTTTGCTCTTAATAAACTAATATAAACTTTAACCAATATATTGGTCAACACTACCGGTCATATAACTAGTAAAATGTCCGGTAGGTGTATAAAGTAGTGGCATGCCACTACTTGCATGTGTAGAGGCAGGGTTAGTAAAAAAGTGTGAGTGTATTGAGTTTTTCGAACTGGCAGTGGCATGTGTAAATGCTAGGTTATAATCGAAGTTTTAAAAAATGGTAGAAAACAAGGCCCATTGAAAAGGTCTGTGCAAGAAGCCTGATGATCATTGTTTATGTCCTTTTTAGTTGTCAAAAGTTGTTTACATGTGCATGTATACGTTTATAGTATGCCACACATACACGTTTTTTTCCTTTTGCTTTGTATATGAGGTAGTAAATTTTTGACAACTAAAAAGAATCGAATTTTGTTTTTGTACAAGTAAGCAGACCTGATAGATGGGCCTTGGTAGAAAAATTGTAAAAAGCACTAAAAGCACTAATGCTATAAACACATAGACCACAGCAGGATACACGAACACACGACTACAAATGCTGCTGGTTGCATATGGAGCCGTATAGTCAGCTACTGAATTATTTTGAAGACGGCAGCTACAATTAAAAACATATAAACAGCTGTTTTTGTGCAGTATGTTTTTATTTTTCAGTGGTGCCACTATAAATTTTTATAATTTTGCTTTTATAAAATGGAACAACATGCCGAATTACGGCTTCTACATACAAAATTTAATTAAAGCCTTTATTATTTATAAGTATTTATATTTCATACTTATTAATAGTACATTTTATAACGTTAATATAATAAATTTACTAAAAAACTCTTTTTTATCAATGCATTTCAATTATTTTAACAAAGGTTCAGTACAAAATGTACATAAACTGCTTTTAAAATAAAAAAATACATATATAACTAAGTATAGACATATTTTTTGCGCAAATGCACCTGGCTTAGGAATTAGAAGTTTCAGAATATTTTATTTATATTTTTTTAGGTAAAAATTTGATCGTAACAGTATTGGTATCATTGGAAAGTACATATTTCGAAATTAGTTTTTTATAAATCCGTAAGGAGGCAATTTAAAAATTCATATTTCTTGAAGACTTTTTTATGTTACAAATTTGTTGATATACTTTACTTATGCATGTTATAGAAAACACTTCAAGCTTTTATATGCTATGTTTTTAGAAACTCCATCATATAAAATGATAAACATTTATGCTTGTACATATTCTTAAATATATTTTATTCCTAATAAAACTAATTTTCTATGACAATGTTCCTTAATAAGTCTGGGATCTCACTATGAAAGTTTTCTTTCAGAAAGTCTGAGTTTATTGGTGAGAGGGGAAGATAACATGCTTTTATTTTCTCCTCTCTCACCTATTAACTCAGGCTTTCTGAAAGAAAACTTTTATAGTGTGAACCCAGAGTAAACGTTTGCTAAATTTAATAATCGTTTATGAATACGGGGGTTAAAAAATTATATTTTATATAATTACTCAATTTATATAAAAGTTTAACTAAAAATATATATTTGGTAATAATTTATGTATTTGTTACATATTTAGTTATTGTAATATGGACATAATTATTAAGTAAAGCTCTAATAATAATCCGAAAGTTTGAAGTGTTCTCTAAGTTATATGATGTTTATATAATTATTGTTATATCGACATAATTTAATGATAAAGCCAATTTTGTATAAAAACCCAGTCAATGCAAGAAGTATTAATATTCGTAATTGTCTCTTTTATAGTATCGGTACGTTTTGAACACCATGTCAAAGGCATTTTAAAACATTTTTCAATGATACTCATATTGCTAAAATACAGTTTATACTAAAGAGATATGGATAAAGTAACTTATACTGTAACTACCTCTTTCTTTAGAACTTTATTTAAGGATACTAAAAAGTTATATACATACATAAATACAAATTTGGTACTGAATCGAATTTATATTTTGTTTTATGCTGGTTCTTTTATGTTTAACAAAAAAAAATTTTTGCATTTTGCATTTTTAATTATATTACCAACACTTTTTCACTGATAAATTTTTGTTAAAAATGGCTACTACCTCATGTTTCTTTTTAATTTTCAAGAATGTTGATATTTTCCTAACCTTTTATAAAATATATTAAAGCACTTATTTATTTCACATTTTTTATTATGTTGGCAGCACCAATCTTCTCATTGCCGCCTTTAAAATTAGAAATTATTCTAAAGTTGGCGACAGCCACAATCGTCGTATTGTAGCCTGTAGCTGTGTTGGCTTCAAAATAATCGTCTTCGTATAAACGTGTGTATTTTATTTTTGACATATTGTAGCCTGTAGCTTGCTGTGGTCTATGTGTTTAGAGCATAAGTCTTCTTTGAACAAGAATTGGCGTTCAAATGATTCATGTCATGTTGAAGACATGTTTTTTATTTTGTATAGTCGTGCGTATGAATGTGTGCTTTTTGATATTGAAAACAAAAACAAAATTAAGCAACGAATGAAAAAGCAAAGCGTACTGACAGTACAGACATGTGTGTACTCGTTTCTTTCCCCTCTCCCCTCTCGCCATTAAAGTAGCAATCTTTTCAGTAAAGAATGAACCGTATAAACACAGACTAACGAAAAATTGAAAAAGCACCAAGTTAGTACTTTTCCTAGTTTGGCACTATGGATAAAATTTTGGCGTTTTGAGGCATCAAAAAGCACCATAAATAGTGCCAAAAGCACTGAGTTGGCGTCACTGTATACAACAATAACAAACAGTCATAATACAAAAACGAAAGTTAAAAAAGTGAAACTATTAGAAATTTGGTATGTATTATTTTGTCAAATAATAACAATTGACTAAACACAAATTTATCTTCTAGGACATAATGACCAATCCTACATTAACTGAACAGAGCCCTTGTGCAGCCAAACGCAAAAAGATTTTAGCTGCTGTGGCTCAAGAGCTTGTTACCAGCGAAGACGATGATAATGTTGCTGATGGCATAGATTTTTGTAATATTATAGAAAATCATACAGAACATCATAGGCAAACAACAACTTCAAGTGCATTACATGCCCTCGGTGAAACTATAAGAAATACCTTATTGGAAATCAATGAAATACGAGAACAAAATCGTGAACGTCGACATCGGGAGCTATTGCAAATATTAACAAGAATGGTACAACAAGAAAGTTCGATTAAAAATGAAGTTCCGAAGACAAAAATAATAAGTACAAATCTAGAAAATAATGATCAGAAAAGTAACCCATGTGAATATATAAAGAATGGAGGATTTTCAGAGGAGGACAATATTTTAAATGCGAAACAAATTGCGGACAAAGATTGTTCTTCGAATTCATTTGTTACTAACTTAAATTATGCAGTTTTAAAGCATGTATTAAAAAATCAAGATAATGAAAACTCCACAATATCAGTTGAGAATTCATCTTCGAAATGTATACAAATATTACCTAAATCGCAAATAATTAATAACGAGCAAATGGGGAAAATAAAATCTGTAAAACAAGATAATACTAAAGAGGAATTGCAAATAATGCGGACTCAAATGCTAGAATTGCAACGTAAAAAAATGGAAGATCGTGAAAGGAAAAAACGTGAATTTTTACAAATGCAAAATATTTGAAAATATGTCCATACATCTATACCTTCGTGCATATATAAGGCAAAAAAATTATAGCACGCAAATGTTGCGGCGTTAGTTGCATTATGTAAACATGGGCTTAAATTGTATTAAAAACGACTTCCAAATTAATGCGTTTTACCTTTTCAATTTCCAGCACCCCTGTATATCTTGGGTTTTATTTATTCATTAAAATAAAAAATTATTTTTTAACTGCCTATTTTTGAAATAAAAATTTTCGTTTGAGAATTTACATTAACGGCCAATTTCACCAAGCTCCTTTATAATTAACTATCAGCTATAACTGTCAAAAACATATTCAATAGGCCTTGGTTCACAGGAAGTTAACATGGAGTCTTCACCTGCCAATTTTTTGTCTTAATTAACGTCAAACTTCATAGAAAAAAACGCTGACAAAAATTTTCCAATTTTTTTATGTTGACTTTGACGTTTGGTATGGCAAAAAATTGTCAGGTGAAGACCCCATGTAAAGTAATAGTTAGTTTTAACTAAACTTGGTGAACTTGGCCGTAAAATAACCAAACAAAAATCTCAAATTCGTTTTTGTTTTCAATGTAATAGGTATATTGTTTTTGTTTCGGCCGGGCGCAAGGATTTTCTCCTCTATGTTATAACAAATACCGGCTTCGCTAACTAAAGCTTCTCTGCATAGCCGGCCTTAGGCCCGGCGCAAGGATTTTCTCCTCTATGGTATAACAAACACCGGCTTCGCTAACTAAAGCTTTTCTGCACCTAAAAGATACTTAAATTAGCCTAGAGGGGAAAATAATATGCGAACACAAAAACAAAATACATATTTGCAATCGTGAGCAAATTACCTTTAATTTGAGTACCCACACATATCACTAAGTGGGCGGGGCAACCCCCTTAAATTTTGATTTTGGGTCAATTAAAAAAAAAACGCAATTTTTGTGTCGCCGTACTTTACACTACTATTTTAGGTAAAAAAAAAACAAAAATGTCAGAGTGATCAGCGAGGAATATGTAACAAAAAAACGTAATTATCAAATTTGTATGTTTGTTTTTTTTGTTTATTCAGAATGGTGTTTTGTTTCTCCCTCTGACTCCTTCCATACAAAAGCATGTGTCCCCCGTTAGAATTTTTAGTAAACAAAATAAAATAAAACCAAGAAAAAAGTAAATATGCAACATTTAATAACAGTTTTCGAATTATTGCGTTTCTTTCTTGTGTTGTGATTTGTTATAGTCGTCAAAACTGAATTAGTGCGAATTTGGCGTTGCAAACAAAGGTTGTCCCCACAATTTGCATTGAGCGTCACTTTTTTATAATTCAAGTAATATGACTAGTTTTCAATTTTCATTTAAATAAAGTAAGTAAAGTACAAACTTAAATTATTACAAAAGTGAAAAAGCGAAAAAAATCAATTAAAAAAAGTGTGCATTTGCGTAGTTTTTGTGAACACCATGGTAAGGGCGCGATAAAATTTTATGAGCGTCACGCAAATTTTTTTTAAAGTGAATATATTAAATGTAAAAAATTGAAGTTGGCAATCATTGTTTACATGGTTTCAACACATTTTTTTATAATTTGTGAATTTGAGAAAAAAATTGCCTACGAAAAAAACCAAAATAGGCAAACATTTCATGAGCATCACTTGATATATATTGCTTAATAGCTTAAAATGCTTAATTTTGATTTAATTTTTTTATTTACAAGAGTAAAATAACAAAATTAACGGCGGTTGAAAGAGCACGAAGATATCGAGAGAAAATAAAGCTCGATAAAGCGCGTAATGGCGAATGTAAAAGAAAGAAGAAAGAAAGAAAGGTTTAATCGATATTCACCATATAATTACAAAATTCAGAGGTGAATTGATTTACAGATCTCGCTCGTGCATTTGCAATTTAAACCTCTGGGGGTCCGGAAACTTATGCAACTGCCACAAACTTAATTCGAAAGTGCTAAAACTGAATGAGAATGAGAAAAACAAAACCGTTTGTCATTTCATAAAGAATTCGAATGAAAATTTAAAAATTAAATTAAGTCAAGGTATATTTACACAAGGTAAACTCGTTAGCCCATACATATGTTTGTCAGCTGTTTTTTTTTTTTTTTTTTTTTTTTTTAGCGATAAACCAACACCCAGGGGATGCCCCCTATATATGCAGTGCATTGTGTTGATCAGGAAAATAAGGTTTGGGAAGGAGGAAAGAGGGAATAGTGTTTGTGGACATTTGACTTGAATCTTAATAAATTATAAGTACCGGGGAAGACCTCTGCGGGAAGTTTATTCCACATACGGATAGTTCGACTGAAAAACGAACTTTCTCTATAATGCGTTGTGCGAAACACAGGACAATCGACTACAAAGGGATGTGATCCACTGGATGAGCGAGTATTACGAAGAAATACTCGGGCGGGTGGAATAAGTTCACTTATCTCAGTGGAACACCTCCCATGGTAATATCGATAGAAAAGTGCCACACAATCCTCATTCCGACGATGCTCCAATGAGTCAATAGAGTTGGATACCCTACTGTCATTGATGAGCTTCACCGCCCTCCTTTGTACACGGTCCAGAAGGTTCAAAATAGACTTTGAAGCCCCTGCCCATATATGGGAGTTGTATTCCATCTTCGGTCGGATATAGGTGGCATAGATAGTAAGGAGATCGGATAAAGTGAAGTAAGTCTTGCACCGTTTTAAAAAACCTAAACACTTGAATGCTTCTTTCGACACTTTAAAAACGTGTTTATTCCAGCGGACATCGCACTGTATTCTCATGCCCAGAACATCAAGAGTATCCGATTCTTCAATATCAATGCCACCCATTACTACAGATGACATAGTTGGTCCCACGGCCCGTCTGTGGGTCAACATACAACATTGGGTCTTGCCTGCATTAAATTCGACCCTATTCGCTTGACCCCACTCAGAGATTGCAGCTAGGTCCTGGTTAAGAGTGTCATTCATATTCTGCCTTTTGCCCCCAATCTCAACAAGGCTTGGCCTATGATCGAAGGAATATGAATGACAAATGTTGCTGTCATCTGCAAAAGATTAGATAGGATTTGAAGTATGACCAAGAAGGTCACTAAGAAATATAAGAAATAGCGTAGGAGAAAGGACAGAACCTTGCGGTACCCCTGAATTCAGCTGAAACTCGTTTGATGCAATCCCATCTATAACAACACGTATATTGCGATCACTGAGGAAACTCGATATAAATCGAGAGAAATCATTACCGACACCAAAAGCAATAAGCTTTGACACAAGCGCACCATGCCACACTCGATCAAACGCCTTGAAAATATCCAGAGCAACCACTTTGCATTCACCAAAGCGGTGAATGGACCGACTCCAACGTTCTGAAAGAAACGCTAACAGGTCTCCTGTAGATCGGCTACCACGAAAACCATATTGTCTGTCACTGAGAAGTGAATTCGTCTCCAGATATTTCACAAGATGGTAATTAACCATGCTCTCCATCACCTTCGAGAGCGAAGAGCAAATTGCGATTGGGCGGTAATTGTCAGGGTTAGTAGCCTCACCCTTCTTGGGGATTGGCTGAACATTGGCCACCTTCCAGCAAGAGGGAAAGATTCCCGCACGGTACGAAGAGCTGAAAAGGTTGGCCAACGGACGAGCTAACGTCGAACAGCACTGTTTCAATACCAGTACTGATATGCCATCCGGCCCCGGTGACTTGTTTACGTTAAGATCCGAAAGAACCCTTTTGACTGCGCGTGATCGGAAAAATATCTTGGGCATAGTACATGATACTCTTCCGACAACGGGCAGTGATTGATTGCTTTCCGGCAAGAACGAATTACTTGCAAACAGTTCAGCCAAGAGGTTAGCTTTATCAATCGGGTCAGTAAATATTTGGTCGCCCTTTAAAAGCGCTGGGATAGAAGAACTAGCACTGTCCCTTACTCTTTTAACGAAGGACCAAAAGGTCTTACTGCCCCGAGGAGCAGCAAGGACCTTAGCACGAAGACGCTGTTCGTGTAGAAATTTTTCCCGTCTAAGTACTTTGGCACACTCAGATCTTGCCTTCTTTCGTAGGTGATCAGTAGTTGCGTTTTTATTCAAACGCCAACTACTAAACGCCTCCTCTCTGGATCTGACTGCATTTTTGCACGTCTGGTTAAACCAACACTTAAGTTTTGGTTTAACCGAAATTTGCTTCGAGGGAATAAAAAGTTTCATTCCAAGCAAAATTACATTTACGACCATTTTTGCTGCGGCATCAATATTATTGTCAAGGAAACAAAGTTTCCAGTTGAAATGCCGGTAAAATTCGTTAAGCTCGGCCCAACGAGCCTTTTCATAAATAAACGCTATGAAGTGCCGAATATGAAAAGTAAACAGAAAAGGTATTGTGATCCGAATTCCCGAGGATCGAGTGTTCTCACTTCGTACTTTTCAGGGTGAGAAGTGAGAAAAAGGTCAAGAGTATTTCGAGATTGCCCTATAACACACGAATTGTGTGTTGGCTCATTCACTAATTGCGCTAAGTGGTTATGCGCGGCGAATAACTCAACGTATTGGCCCTCGGGAGTTGTATGGCTCGAATGGCGAAGCCAGGAACAGTTGTGGACATTAAAATCGCCAGCAACTACAATTTCACTGTTCGGACAACTTTCCAGGATTCTAGAAATGGTATCGGAAAGGGCGTCAAAGCCATTAAGGGAAGCCGCCGTTTCCATGTTTGGACTTCTTTACAGAAATCCGAAATGCAACATGTGTGTCCTGATCCGGAATTTAACCCAGAGGGAACTAAATTCCGCATCACCACATGTAAGATGTTGCTAATACTGGTACACAACATCGTTGCGAATGTACATAGCAAGGCCCCTATGAAGAGAAAAAAGGGATAGAAGTTGATACCCAGGTATGGGAAAATCCTGTGGATCAGCATCCCCACACACCTGGGTTTTACATAAGGCGAAAACATCCGGCCGATGGAAGCGAATGTGAGCATATAAAGAGAAATAATTCGCTCTCAATCCGCGTATATTGCAGAAGTCTATGCGAAATCTACCTGTCATTACAAATTAAGAAGATTCAAGGCAATACTCCTTACGATAGTAAACGTGACAAAAATACCAAATTGCTGTTGAGAAAGTTACTCAATGGCCAGTGTTATGCCTTTGTCATTAAGTAACCAACAGCAATCTGGCATGATGCCAATTAAACTTCGTAGAAAAATGGTATGGGAAAAGTGAACAGCTATGGCACTGTAAACGGGGACATAAAAGCCCTTCGTTTGGTCATTGCCAAAAAAATGTATTTTTAATCGCGTATATCGAGGTGTAAATGTATCCTGATATTGTGTGGTTGTGTATTTGATGTGTGTTGTTGATTGTGCACTTGTTTAGTTGTTATTGTAAATTAGATTTTTAAAAGAGTTGAAATGTGTTTTATTGTTTTTGTTGTTTGTTTTATTTTTTTTTTTTATTTCCTATTGAAGCCACAGTTATTAAGTGAGTGTTGCTATTGTATTTTTTCTTTTAAAGTGTTGTGTTTTTTTTTTAAATATTTTCAGTTATGTTTTGTGTATATTTTTTGTTTGTTTTGGATTTTGTGTTTTTAGTTTAATATGTAAAATTGTTGGTCTATTTTATTGTTTTAAGTTTAAACTATTTCTTTTGTATTTATTTAAATTTTTTATTGTTTTGTTTATTTATTTTTTTTCTATTTAATTGACGGACGACGTAAACACCAGTAATTTAATTTTAACATTAAAGGACGAGAACACGGGGACAATAAAGAAAAAACGTGTTAACAGCACGACGGACAAACCACTACCTAAGTTGGAACACCAATGTCAAATTCCTTGTATATGAGCCAAAATTTGTACATGTGTGCGTTAAATTTATATGAAGACAATTTTGACAATTCCGTTCCACTCGGTTATTTTTATAGAGCAGCATGTCTACACTCCCAAATGAGTCTACCTTGTGTAAATATACCTTGAATTAAGTTAAGTTATTGTTTTGCGTCAAATATTTACATATGTGTATAAGTTTCTTCAAGAATTACTTCCTTTTTCCATTTTTGTTAAAGACATCAAAGCATATGTACATGTTTAGTTTTGTATGAAATTTTTTGTTTTTTGAAGAATTTTTGTTTTTTTTTATTAAATTTTTGTAAAAGAATTAACTTTTTTTCGTTAAACTTTAAATTAGGCATTATTTATTGTTTACGTGCAACAAAATCTCTTGATCGTCACAAAATATCTTGAGCGTCACACTTAGATTTTTTCCCTTAAAACGCTTATAATTGCAGTTTTTTTAAATACATTGTTACAAGCCTATTACTTTGCAAGTAACCTCTAAGTTCAAGACTTTTTTCAACAAAAATTTACATATTTTCATCGTAAAATTTTAAAATAACTAGTCACTTTTAAAAAAAATTAAAAATCAAAGTGAATCGTGATTTTGTGTTTATAATCGAATAGGCGATTTTCACAAAAGTCAATCTTGAGAAACAAAAGAACATCGTAGTAAGCTTGAATTTCAAATATTTTTGCATTTTTAGCGATTTCTTATAAATATTTGGTGTGTGACGCTCAAGATCGAAATCATAGAAAACCTAAAAAAATCAAAAAATATTGATTTTTTTAAGATCCTAAAAGTACCACCGGATTCTTCATCAATTTCTACATAAATTTGCCACTCTTACAGGCGAATTGAAAAATTTTTAAAAATAAGCAAAAAAAACTCGATGTGTACGTTTTTTTTTTGAAATTGACCCTTATGGTTTTTTTCTTTTTTTATTCTGAATCGGGTAGCATATTTTTAAAATACGCCTGCGACTGCTTCGTAATAGATTAAAGAGAAGGTGAACTTATTTTCTTTAATCTATTACCAAACAGTCGTAGGCGTATTTTAAATACGCCAACCACCATATGGGTGATTATCTTTAATGTTTGATGAAGTGTGAGTGCCAGTAAAAAAGATTTTTATAATAATTGGTGGATAGCAAGGGTACCATAGAAATTTAATCTAAAATTACCAAAAAGAAATGTTAATCGATTTCACAGATGTTTGGTACGTTCCAAGCATAACTAGAAACCAGCTTTCTGTTTTATCTACTCAAGACAAAAGCAAAAATAGCTATGTAGTTATATTCAAGATCAACGAAGTGAACTTATGGTCGAGAAGTTGGAGGTACCTTATTAAAAGCATATACATATGTACATATATGTATGTATGTATACTCAATAATCCTATGAGCAACAAATGAAATTAATTCTACAGAAACTGATACATAATACATTGCAATTATATCACGAACGTTGGGGACATCAAAAAACGGTATGTACAACAAAAACTAAAATCAAAAATTGGTATTATTGTAAAACTGGACAAGAATTTATGTGAGTCATGTATTTATGGTAAATCTCATCGCTTATCATTTGGAACTAGAGCTAAAGCTAGTAGTCCAGGCGAATTAATGTCAGCAGATGTATGTGGTCCATTTGCAATATCGTTTAGTAAAAATAAATATGCAGTCATATTTAAGGACTTAATAAATATTGTTTTGGTTATTTTTTAAAAGAAAAATTCCAAGTCAAAGAAGCATTAAAGGAATTAGTAGCTCTAGCAAAGTGATAATGGAATTAAATTTGATAATTTTGAGGTCAGAAAAATTCTTAACGAATATGGTGTAGTGCAGAGGTTAACTGCTCCAGAACAAAATGGTGCAAGTGAACAATCATCAACATGGCCAGAACATTTAAGTACTCTAATAAAAATGTGAAATTTCCTGAAAGTATTTGGGCTGAACTTGTTAGATCTGTCATTTACATTCTTCATCGTACTTGTAAAACTTCCGTCGGAGGTAAGAGCTAACACGAGTTATGGTTGAGAAGAAAAAAATACCTGGAAGTGAATGATATGCTTATGTTACAAAACAAAAACGAAAGAAAATGGATTCAAAATCTATTTAAGGTTATTTAATTGGTTACGACACAGAAGAGCGTTATCGATAACCATAATTTAATTCTTTCAAGATACATCTCTTATAATATATAAGTATATGTATGTAAATATAAATAATAAATTGTGCTGAAATTTCTAAAAATAAAGAAGATACAGTAAAATTTCCATTTAAAAATTATGAGAAGGTTGTACCAAAGAATATAAATCATATAGAATGCGCATCATGTAGAAGCAAAATTTCTTATGGCGGGGTTTATCATTACGCCCCGGTCTCATATAATTTCGCTCACAAATTTATATTATATTCTTTGGTTGTATGTACTTAGATAATTCAGATATGTAATACAACACAAAATCAGCCAAGTACATTTAAAGAATATCAAGGTGCCAATAATGAAGATTGTCAGCAAAATTTCCAAAAAGATAATTCAGATAAGTTCAGATCCAAGCGTATTCCAAGGTTGTGAAACCAAAAAAACTTAAGCGAACATTAAGTGATGTAAATGAAGGGCCAATAAGTAAACGTTTTAGAGATCGTACATTAATTCATAATTCTAAATTAGATGAGTATCTAAAAATGTTTTGTTTCGACCTTTTTAAATTTTAAATACATTAAGTAAATAATCAGGCTCGAGGTCTGTGTTATATATCTATACTATTGCACTATTGCAATATTAAATTTAAAAAGTTCTAATTTTTGATTATTGTTACTCATTGATTTATTTTCCTGATGATGCTTACCGATGGTAGGCGAAATATTGAAAAATAAAAAAAAGAAAATAATAAATAATTAGAATTGTGGGGAATTAAATTTGATGAACTTAAGCCTGATTAAAATATTAAAAATTTGGATTAAGAAAATAATAAATTATAACACAGACCTCGAGTCTGATTATTTACTTAATTTATTCAGATGATTATATTATGTAAGCACAAGATTTTGTAAGCCAAATTAAAACTCCAATGAATTTTTTTTGATGCAATTAAATTCCTGAGATAGAGAAACGGTTAAGGGCAATGAAGTCTGAGATTTGTTCTTCAAAAGAAAACAGAACTTGGGACTTGGTATATATCCCAAAAGGTAATAGACTTTAAAGAAATCTTCAGTCCAGTTGTGAAGTTAGAAACAATACGAGCTTTTTTAAGCATAGCAGCGTGTTAAAATATGTGTCTTTCCCAATTTGATGTATCAACAGCTTTTCTGTATGGCCACCTTAAAGAAAGCATTTTTATAAATCAGTTAGAAGTTTTTAATGATGGTACTTAAATTTCGTAAGTTATATAAAAGTTTATATGGACTAAAGCAAACATCTCGTTGCTAAAATCGTAGGTTTGAAAACTATATATTCAAGTTTGGTTTCAAATATTGTGAAGCGGATCCATGTTTATATATGAGAAATAATAGAGGTTATAATGTAATGCTTGCTCTTTATGAAGATGATGGCTTAGTAGCTGCAACAGATCGTAAGGAATTATAAATATTTTTATGTGAATTAAGAAATGAATTTAAAATAACAACAAAATACCAACCTATTTTTTGGGATAAGAAATAAGAGAAAAGTTTTGGAAAGATTCAATTTTGCAGAATGTAGATCAGTTTAATCGCAAATGCTAAAAGGAGAAATTTTCGAATCAGGGAAAGAAAGTAAAGATTCTCAATTTCCCTATCTGTATCTAATATTGGGAACAAGGACAGACTTAGCTTATACCATTGGATTTTTGTCACGAAAGTTAGAAAATCCATCGAAATATGACGTACATATGTCGTTTGAAAAGAGTTTTTCGTTACATTTCTGGAACAATAAATTATGGAATATTTTACAACAATAAAGCATATCAAAAATTATAATGTTATATTGACGCTGATTTTGGAGGATGTACAAAAACTGGAAGATTTACTACTGGAGTACTTGTAAAATATGCTGGGGGTATTATTGGCTAAGTCAAAGGCTGTCAATGGTAACAACATCTACAACAGAAGCAGAAATTGTTGCAGCTTCACAAGCAACAATATAAGTGTTGTGGCTTAAATGCTGAATCAATGGATTTAAATGATATTCCAATATTACAAGTTGATAACTCTGCTGCTATTCGCTTATCTCAAAACCCTGAATATCACAGACGAACAAAGCATATTAGCTTTAAACATTTCCTTGTGCGAAAAAAGGTTACAGAAAGAAAACTTATAGTTCTGTAAATTTCTACACAAAATCAGTTAGCAGATTTGATGACAAAATGGCTGCAAGGGTTGAAGATTGAAAATGGTATGTGATCAAATTGGACTTCAAAAAAAAAACACTATAACAACACAAAACAAGGGAAAGTGTTGAATTAGGTTATGTTTTATTATGTATGTATTTGGATTTGTATAAAATGAAATTAATTTTTTATTCTTAATAAAACGTTTACTACAAAAGTATTAAGTGGTGGTCGTGCTTCTGGTTTGCTACCAGTTTATAGTGGTGTCCCAGATGGTTCTGTAATTGGCCCATTTCTATTTAGATATGATTTTGAATGGTCTTGGAAATATAGCAAATGGAACGTCTACTCCATTTTTATTTGCTGATGGGTACTGAGGAGTTTTGTGATGTTCTACGGAACAGGTATGCTAAAGGGAACTAGAATATTTTTAAGAAACTAAACTTAAGAAATAATTAATTAAGTTTAATTATATTTTCTCATACTTTGCACAATGTTTAATTAAATTTTTTTTATTAAAAAAAATGTCTGGTTTTTGCAAATGTCTTTATCAGTAGTTTATTTACATATGTATATACATGCTAGCAATTTTGAAAATGTATGTAGTACATATGTAATTCTTTTTTGAATTGAATTTTTTGAAAAATAAGTGGTCCTCGGAGTATTACATTTTTAAAGGGAATATTTTCATAAACTTTTAACACAGAATTTGTTCGATTTTAATTTTACTCATATTCAATTTCCAGCCAGAACTTGGCTGGATAGGGAGTCTAAGATCAATAATAGATTGATGAATATGGTGAATAAAGCTATTAAATAATAGTAAATTAAGCTCGAAGGGGATAATGCATAAAAAATTTAATTTTTGTAAAAAATTTATTAAACAAATTTTTATAAAAAAAATAGTTTTGGAAACCTAAAACATTTTTTATGAATACGATCTGAACCCTCTTATGAAAAAAAGTTAAAGTTCAAATTAGTTAACCAAACATCAAAAAAAAAAAGCAAAAGTGTATGGGCTTAAAGTATTGGTGTAATAATGTAAACTTTAACTTTTTTTGCACAAGATAATAAATATTTTAAGAAATCAATTACTAAAGTCAAAAGTTATTTTGTTTTCACATTAAGAGTTTTTTTGGTGAATAATTTTATTTTTCTGATAATTAGTAAAATTTTACATATGTATGCAGTACATATATTGCTTAAATAATGCTAGAGTAAAATACGAGTCGGATAAATACTTATTTTATTTTGTTTAAAAAAATTGTAAAATTTAGACATACATATATTTTTTTTCAATTATATACTTTGTTTTCAATGCTATCAGCCAAGTGTGTTTTACTTTTTTTTATATTCATTAATGTTATTTAAGTGCTAATAAAATTTCTTTAAATTTACTTTTATTATTATTAATAAGAATTGATAAAATTGAGTCTTATTAAATTCCAATTTAAACTATAAAAATTCACATTTTTTCATAAAACAAAACGAGTAAATATTAGTGAAAATAAGTTTGAATTGTAAAATAATTTTAGAGAAAGTCTGAAATTACGAAAAATAGCAAAAGCCCTTTTTTGTAGATACATAAATCTTCTAAATAAAATTCCTTAAAGTATGCAATTTTTGAGTCAAAAACCTCTGCGCTAAATGTAAATGCGAAAACATAATTGAATTAATTTCTTCGCTTTGGTGTGTATTGACCATAATTTACTGATTTTCTTCCTCACTCTTAGATTTCTCCTTGACTCCATTTTCAGATTTATTCTTTAAAAATAAATCATTTGGTCCAGTTTGCTGTATTGGTATTATACGTTCTTTGGGCTCCTCTTTTGACTTGGGTAACATAACGCTTAAAACACCATCCGAGGAAAGTTTACAAATTATATCGTCTGGATTATGACCCTTGGGTAGTTCATAACGACGCTTAAAATGACGTGAGACAAACCCTATGTCATCGGCTTCTCTTTCCTCATGTTTTCCCTCAATAATCAAGTGGTCAGTGACTATTTTCACATTTAATTCTTCTGGCTGGAAAAGTCCTACATCAATGTGTATAACAAAATCGTGATCCTTATCTTCTTTAATTGGCATATGAGCCAAATCTTCCTTGGGCTTACCGCTTACCTCCAGGTGTCGAATATGTGGAGCCAGTGCTGAAATTAAGCCCATAGTATGCATATCAAGGGAATGATGATGTCTCGAATGTAAACGACGATAGACATTATTTGGAAATACATCAGGATTATAAAATGGATGTGGATCAAAATTTAATACAAATGGTAAATTGGACATATTAGTACTTTAATTAAATTTATTTTCTTAGCTGTGTATGTATGTGACAGACTAAACTCTCTTAAATGTATCCTTTTTCCTCCGATGATTTTTTAACTTTGGTAAGACTTGTAGTATTGTTTGATGTTAAAAGACAAATGAATATATTTCGTTTTACTTTCGTTTTATATACATACATACAAAATTTTGTATATACCTATAGTATATACGACCTGAATTTGATTTTTTTTTATTAGCATGCATATTGCAGTTGAAAGGCCTGGATATGTGAACCCAATAAACAAATTTAGTTGTTTCTTATTTTGCCTAATGTACAACAAGGCTTGGAATAAAAACTAATTTAACAAGAACAGTAAATAGGTAAAAAAATTACTAATGTTGAAAAATGCACAGACCCGATTACAAAATTGGACGAAATCTTAATTATCAGAAATTTGCCAATTCGTATAAAATAAAATCATATTTTACTGAAACCCGTTTATATCGAAATTCTTATCTAATTATCAAATAAAGCTGGCTTATTCTCTAAATCAGAAAATATCAACGAATTTATTTAAAAAAAAAATAATAAAATTAGATTATATCGCACTCCACCAACAAAATTTAAAAATGTTCAGTAGAATCAAAACAACTTTTTTTTTATACTACAGGCCAAGGTATATTTACACAAGGTAGACTCATTTGGGAGTGTAGACATGCTGCTCTATAAAAATAACCGTGTGGAACGGAATTGTCAAAATTGTCTTCATATAAATTTAACGCACACATGTAGGTACAAATTTTGGCTCATATACACGAAATTTGACATTGGTGTTCCAACTTAGGTAAACAGCTGACAAACATATGGGCCAACGAGTTTACCTTGTGTAAATATACCTTGCTACAGGCATATAAAAATATTTTTTAAACCAAGCGTTTCAATACAAAAAAGTAGACAAAATAGTAATTTAATTTTACAGCCGGTAGATTTGAATATTACGTATCGATTTTTTTCCCAAAAAGTGATTAGTTAAGAAGATATAGAGAGGGGAGCTTTTATCTCTTTTGCCCTATTTTACGCCCTCTAGCGATATGAAATATATCTTGCGTCCTATTTTCATACCTAACAAATACACATACAAAATTTCGTATAAATTTGTCAAGCCGTTTCGAAGGAGTTCAATTAAAAACACCGCGGATCGATAATTTTATATACATACTTAGTATATAGATATATATTTTTTTCTTAGTATATATATAAAAACGTTTGTGCCGTGTATGTGCTCCCAAAAATCAAGAACCGATTGACACTAAACTTGGATAATAAATTATTTTAGTCGGGAGCCAGACTTCTCTTAAGTTTAATCCCGATAGGCGGCGCTGTTGTTGTTATATTAAAATTTTTTATTTATGGTACGATTTGGCTGAAATTCACAAGATATATTTATTAAGCAAAAAAAGCTTCCTGATAACCCGGTAGATACCGCTACAGATATATGTACAGTTATTAACAAAATTCGCCAGTATTTAATTTTTTATTTTTATTTAGAAAATCCCGAGCAGCGCCCTGAACTATATTTATATATAGTTATGTATATCTATAAGTAAATATATATGTATATGTACTAAGAAAAATGTGCATTTACAAATTATTATGTAATTACATATAAATTTTAGCTAATTAGGAAGGAACATTCTTTGGCAATTTATTAATATTTTAAAAAAACTAAGCACCAGGAATCGGACTGATAATATTTGACCGGCCTTAATTGTATACAACCCCTTTATTGATTAATGAAATAATTTTATTTTTGGAGTTCAAAAAAATTGTTGAATATTAAACTCTATTTGATTTTTGAAAAAAGTGGTCATATTTAATTATTAAATAACTATCGCGCCGGTTGCTCTAAAACGGGTAAACTAAAAATTTACAAATTGTCAATCAATGTTTTGGTTAACTGGGTTTAAACATCTATTTTAAAGTTTTTGATGTGGAATACCATGGAATTGTTTTTTGTGCAAAAAATTATATGTATGTACGGGTACATATAACACCAATCAATAGGAAACTTTAAAAGCTTTTTGTCCTTAATATTAAAATAAGAATAAGGTCCTTAATTTTTACATACCTACATACATATGTGTATGTATGTAGTATATATTATCCCTAAAACACTTTTAAAATCTTTTGATGTTTTATTATGTTTAAGTAGATATAGTTACAGATGTATGTATGCACATACATTTACTTAAACATAAGTATCATAAAAATTTTATAAATTATGTTTAAAATCAATTATAATTACATTTTAAGCTTTTTTTTGATTATGCGCAGTAGTTGCAAGTTGCGGAAATTTTTTTACAATTTTATTTATAGAGTTGTAATTCAAAGCAACGGTTCTCAACCCTTGGGTTTCTTGTTCCTTGTCAGAGAATATACAAATGTTTTGGTGAAAATTTGTAAGCAATTTTAGTTTAATTAGCGAAAAGTATTTAACGGTTTAAATTGCCTAGTATTTTTGAAAAAATAATATTAATTAAATTGATATCAGTTGATGTGTAAAGTTGTTGCTGAGATGACAATCCCTGGTTGTATTTCGTTGAACTCCGAGTTGCTCCTGTGCGTAGAACCCATTGTCTTGTGATCAAAGTTAAAAAGTGGTTTCTTATATTTATTTATTAATTTTTTATTATTATCAATTTAAATTTATTGTTTATTTTCCACTTTATTCGTTAATTACGTTGTAACAGAAAATTATATGTAAACTGATGCGATAAATTTTCGAAAAGAAAACTCTGTCAATTTGGAGTCAGCACATTCTTGTATATAGAAAAACTTCTTGCTACGTCTACAGATGTAAAGGGGGCATATTTAAAATTGAGTATTTGTTCTGAAGTATATTTTATACGATTGGACTCACAATTTCGATTGCCTCCCAAAATATCCCCAATATCTTTTAGTACCGAAAATCCTTCATATTTTAGTTTAATTCACTTGGAAAACCAATGAAAGATTTGTTCTTTCCAATTTTGTTACAACTTCGTGCAAAATCCCCAAAAGTTGCAGAAATGAACAATATTTGGTTCTGCAAATCACTTTCATTCCAAATATACTGAGAAATTCTTAATAACTAAAACTCTATTAACAAAACAAAAAAATACCAAAAACAGAGTGAAGGGGAACTAGCAGACGTTACTTTATACAAAAACTATATTTAAAAAGAAATAAGCCATTACAAACTATGATGGTAAAAAGACGTCACAGAAAGAGTGTTTTTGTATGAAGTGACTGTGTAACTGAGGAATTTGGAATTTTCGAGAAAAAAAAACTTAAACAAGCAAATAATTAAATACGTTGATAAAAAGGCTTAATACCAGGGACCGTAACTGTTATGACTTTTATCAAAAAAATCAAGAAATAAGAGTTATTTTTGATTTTTATATTTTTAAATCAATAATAAGAGTTATTTTTGATTTTTATTTTTTTAAATCAAGAAATAAGAGTTATTTTTGATTTTTATATTTTTAAATCAATAATAAGAGTTATTCTTGATTTTTTTTTTAAATCGAGAAATAAAAGTTATTTTTGATTTTTATATTTTTAAATCAATAATAAAAATCAATTCAAAGAATGGCGTGAGCACGAACTTCTCAACTAGGAAACATCAATTTGAAAAAATATTTATTTTGTCTAAATCACAAAAATTCATACAAGGAATGTTTAAAAATGTAACTTTTAGAGAAAAACATAACTTTTGGAAGAGCAGCGTAACTTTGTTGATTCTTCCCCTGGCAACACTGATATGCATAGGTTAGGTACTATCAAGGTATATTTACACAAGGTAAACTCGTTGGCCCATATGTTTGTCAGCTGTTTACCTAAGTTGGAACACCAATGTCAAATTCCGTGTATATGAGCCAAAATTTGTACATTTGTGCGTTAAATTTATATGAAGACAATTTTGACAATTCCGTTCCACTCGGTTATTTTTATAGAGCAGCATGTCTACACTCCCAAATGAGTCTACCTTGTGTAAATATACCTTGGGTACTATCAGGCCTGTTCTAAAAGCACAACGAGAAACAAAAAAACATAAGTGATTTCCAGGCATGTATAGGTATCACTAGGGAATGGTAAATAGATTCCAAAATCGATTTTCGATCGACTTTTTTATATCGTTAATCGGACCTAAAAATCGATTTTAAAATCGATTTCACAATCGTTTAAGATTGATTTGCAAGCTATTACCCTATATCACAAAGGGGGAAACTGTACTTTTGTTTTTGCAAAATACTAGTGTAATTTAATAAAAAATTTTACAGCAGGTAGATATGACCACTGTTTATCAATTTCCTGCAAAAAGTGAACATGTGTAAATTTTGAGTGTTCTTGATAAAAATTATAAAAGAACCCTGCAATTTAGCAATAGTTTTTATAATAAACGTTTCTATATACATAGTTAATGCAAATTAGTCAATGTATGGATAGCATTTCAGAGAATATTTGACAAAATTTTTGTTTGGTAGCGCCTGTTTCTTTGCTTGGCAATAGGTGCGTAAAATAAAGTAAATGAGTAAACTGAAAAATTTGCTCTCACAAAAAGCTGTCGTACAAAAAAGTACGCGAACGCTAAATTTGTAAAAAATCGTAAAATAAAGGCAACAGCCAAGGTATATTAACACCGAACGCAGCTACTCAGGTATGTGATGAAATTCGATCGATTTAAAAAGTAAATCGTTTTTTCAAATCGCCTTACCTGTGATAGATTTCGTTCGATTTCATGTTCAACGATTGTTTCGGTTCCACATATCATAATTTTTTATTGCAACATGTGAAAGACATTTGTAAAATATTTAAGGAAAATTTTATTTTTATCAACATTCGGCCTTATTGTGGTTGTCGTTGTCGTATACGACTGTGTAATAGATTAAAGAATTACACAACATGTGTTCTTTAATCTACTACAAAAAAACGACACGTTTGTTTACGAAAATGACAACCACAACAAGGCTGGTTATTTTATAAATTTAATTAATAAAAAATTGCTTTAAATTGATGTAAATATTATTTTATAACTTCATCCTTTCCTTGAAATTTTCTGCCAGATCTCTAAGATGTACTTGGGATGTTATAGACATATGTACATACATATTTGAATTTCTTTTTCCAAGTTAGTTTTCGGTCTTAATGGATCATCAGTTAAACCAAGCTTTTATTGGCGTTGGAATTTTATTCCGTCGGATTTAAATATATACTTGATCATAAGGACCTCCTCCAGTTAATATTGTTTTCTTCTTAATACAGGTTTTCTAGTCACACGTTAAGATGATGATGGGCAAGCAAATTGCAAATACGCAGTATATAAATTTATAATGCATGAAGGAGCATGATGTGGAGCATTTACGGCAATTATGCAGTCAAAAAGCACCGCAAGCATATCCATCAGATGCAATTCAGTATTACATTAATGAACAGGTCTTTATATAAAGTTAATTTAAGATTCAAACATAAGGACCTGCTCGTAAATGTAATGCTTGATTACATCTAATAGAAAAAACCTGATTATTTTACGATACTTTTTATATATGTATATGTACGTACTTGCATATGTATGTATGTATCTATTATTAAAACATCAGATCAGTTTCCATGTACTAAACTAAAGTATCTTCTTGGAGATGACTCTTATGCGTTACCCTCCATATGTACATATGCTTAAAATAAAAAATTACTTTTAACTATTTTTAACAACGTATTACTTACATTTTTGGTACACTTCATCGCTTTTCGGTAATATAAAATAAGACGATTTAAAATCGAATTTAAATTGGCATTATCGAAATTCGTCACATGGTAAAAAAACACTTTATTTTTAATGAAACAAAATGGAATATGAAATCGATACAATAATTCGACGCCTGTTACCATATCACAAGTTTTGACGATTTCAAAAAGTTTGGACGATGAAATCAATTGTAATCACATACCTGATTGATGTCGAAAAGATGCAGAAATACCCACTTGAAATTGCGCAAAAAACTAGAATTAAATATCTCACACACTGGTCTGTTAAAATATTAGCGTAATTTTACAGGAATGGCATGATTTGATTTATGTACCTGTTGTATTTCTATTATTTTATGTTATTTTTCACAAGGCTCAGCTTCAGTGTTCGGTTCGGTACGATACGTTAAGGACTTTTTGTTTAATTTCCATTGATAACTTTAATTTCTTAAGAACTAGAGGAGCTACATACATGCATATATTAAAGTTGGAAGTATACCAAGTGTTATATAATAAATAAAAACGTAAAAATAAAACTTATTTTTTAAGATTTCAACTTGGAAAACTGCACAAACATACCTGCACACAAAATAAAATGTAAAGTTGTAAATGCAAATTTTGATAAAAATAAAAAAATTGATTTTAAAAGCCCAATAATCGATATCAGTATAAAATCGCATATGAAAATTCGACTGCGAAAAATCGATTTTTTCAACACAAAATCGATTTACCATTCCCTAGGTATCACCTTTTAGATGATCGATTTTCATAGCAAATCTGAACGTGGTTTCTAAAAAAAATCAATTTCTTACACCTGAAGCAAATAACAACCAATATTTTTTGTCATTTGGGATTAATGTTTGCTTTATTTACAAATAAATGTATTTTTCAAATTAAACAAACAAATTTATAAAAATAAGATTAAACAAATAAATGGCATGTCAAATGCAATGAAAAAATACTAATAACTATAAATTAAAGGAATTCATGAATGTAGTATATATTTGATATATAGCTTTATAGTAGTTTAGTAAAGATTACGCGTCTTTAATTTGAGATCCAATATGGATCCTTCGTTTTGCAAATCTATTTGCCTTCTTCTTTATCACCACTAGCAGCATCATTGGTGGCAGCGTCCCCAACTTTTTCGTGAGAATTTTGCTTTACATTTAAGTGAGCCGGTCCAGTTTGCTGTATCTGTACAATGCGTTCAGTTGATTTTTGCTCCTCTTGTGGTTTGGGTACACTAACAGTAAGTACACCATCCGAAGAAAGGGTTGAAACTACCTTATCGGCATCATAGCCCTTTGGCAAAACATAGCGACGTACAAAATGACGTTGAATGAAGCCATGCTGATCCTCACGTTCCTCATGTTTACCCTCAATTACAATCGAGTTTTCAACCACTTTAACGTTTAGTTCACTTGGTTTAAATTGACCCACATCCATGCACACTTGGAAACCATCTTTGCCAACTGGTGAAATACGAGTTTCCTTCTTTTCCCCACCATGGCGACTGGCACGTTGCTCGCTGAGACGATTAAGAAGAGCTAAAGGCAAGGTATAACCAACCATACTGGGTTGTGTTGGTTCACGTTGGGATGATCGGTGAATAAGATAGGGAGAAACACCCAAACCAAAGTCATTGCCGTAGTAAGATGGATTGGATTCGCGATCCAATTCATCGATGAGACTCAATAATAGTGGTAAGCCAGACATTTTCTTTTATATTGCTATTTTATCCCTTAAAAATTGCTTTTTTTTATAAGATTTGTTATAACTAACGATTTAACTTTTATGTTTACAACTTCGCTTTGGAAAATTACTTGTTCAACTGATGCAGCTTGCTGCGTTTTAGTGGCTTTTATACCCAATTACCGACTACCAAAAAGTTCAAGTATTTTCTCGAAAGTTTTTTTGTGCCTTCTTTAAAAGCTTTTTTTTCTATTAATCTCTTAAAAACTAAAATTACTCTTATAATTAATGAGTGATTTTGCTCTTAAGAAAATTGTACTCTCTTGATTGTGCTAAATTAATTACTCTTTTAAAATGCAAAAATAATTTACTTCTCTTTATTTAAAAACGAAGTATAATTTTTTTAGTATTAAGCTGAAGGTCCACACCATGCGTTTATGCGTCTGTCCTTTTTATGCATTTGACAAAAAAGTTGAATCAGTGTAATTGCATATGACAAGTTACACACCAAAATGCATAGAATGCATAGACGTATGAACGCATCAAAGTAGGTTTACTTTCTACTTTTGTATCCGTCGCATGTGTGGTGAATAAAAGTCAGCTGTTATTGATGGCCATGGATGACAAATCATATTTTATTTTCAATGTTATCGATAAATATGTTTGTGTGGTGGATTACTTTTTACTATTTTTTTGCATTAAAAAAGGTTTTTAATAAGAGAAAAAGCTTTCGTTATTAAGATTGTATAAACTTTAAATAATAAAATACATTAAAATTAATTTTAAGCACAATTTTATCACGAACAAATTTTGCCATTCTAGTTATCGATTACTTTTATGTTCTGAGTGTCATCTTTGTTGTGTTTATTATATTTTTTTTTTTTTAACAAATGCCATGAACTGGAAACTTATTAATACCGTGAAAAATCTTGAATATTTTTATAATAAAAGCTTACTTTTCTATGAATTCTTTTAAATAAATTCTATTAAAATATCAATTACACTTTCCATTTTTGGCAAAATTGTTTTTAATTGATAAACATATTAGCACAACAGCTGATAAAAAAAAAAAAATTTGGCGCATAAAACGCATGGCATGTAACTTGAATTTAGAAACGCATAAAATGCATAGAAAGTATCATACGCATCTACGCATGAACGCATGGTGTGGACCTTCAGCTTTACCCAAGGCGAATTCATTACAGGTAATCTCGGTACCATGGTGAAATAATAATAATAATATTTCACCATCAGCGTTACAGTTGTGATACTAAAGTATCAATTTGACCCTTTTTCGACGGTCTTATTAACTTTTATGACCCTTTTTTCTGTATTATTTTCACCTATTTTGTGCCACTTTTTAAAAATAGCACTTACATTTTGTTATTTTGTCAGCAATGCTGAACAGTATAGACAAAAAATGTTTTCAAATTAGGCGGTGATGGAGGAATAGACTTCAATTGAAAATGTAATACTAACTTATAGAACAGAACGCACATTCCTTAAAAGAAGTAAGAATTCGTAAAAAGTTTGTGTTCAAAGATTTTTACGACTCCTAAATTAGATTTTCGATAGTAAGGTACAATTTCCCTAATAGCAAACATAACTCATATACATACATACATACATTCATACATATTTGTTATTTTTTATTTATTGAATAACTTATGGTGGTTTCTTTCTTTTAAAAAAATGTGACATTTTATTTATAAAATGCAATTAAGTGCACTGTTGCCAACTTTTTTTGAACATTTCCTGCCAAATCGGACTTAAAAACCGCTAAATATTTAATTTTGATGAAATTAAGGATCTGGTTCCCGAAACTCGTACCTTTGTTCGTAATACACGTTTTTCCTAAAGAGGCCATCCTTACCCATTACAGGTAAAATTCTTTTTTGGCCGGACTGTTCGTTTGTCGCCAGTCGCCAAATGGAAAATCCCACCGCCAAACACGTTTGGCGAGAAATCATTATGACATTTTGAATATGACATAACTTTTTAAAAAAAATTTAAACATTTTTTTTTGTTCATATATGTATGTTCCTAATAGGATAAAAGGAACCTTCTAACCAAATTTCATTAAAATCGATAGAGGTCGTGTCCCACTCTTGGTCGATTTTACATGGAATTACCCATATAGAATTACATTTTGTGCCTTTAAATTTTTAATTACTTAGGTATTAAGACTGTGTAATATATTTTTAATGGCCCACATGGGCTTTGCATTACCTAACTGATGAATAAATAAATAACGACCTGAAATTAAAGTAAATATAATCCATCCAATTCAGATATTTGTACATACATATATGCAATTGTTTTTGAACAGATCAGCAACATTTTGCACCAACGCTTTAATTCCAATCGCAACTTATTTTCAAAAGTACCTCAATTTAAAAAGATACCCCAAAACCAAACAAAGTGGTAGTTTTGAAAAAAAAATTAAGTGTTTTTTTTTTAAATCTTCTGAAAAAAGGCTTTTCGTCGGTGCTGCTTGTAAATGCACTTTATCTGAATCATGTTCCTGTTTAAAACCTAAGAAAATTCCCACCAATGAAAAAATTTTTTTGTTTGATTAAAGAAATGGTAGAACAATGGTTATAATCGGTCTTGATAAAAAAGAAACGGCAATTTTAATGCACTTGTATATTGCAATATTGCAGAAATTACAAACGGAATGAAAATCTTGGGCATAGTTACGGCAACTACAATATGTTTATTGTAACAATATATTGTCGTCCTACACAACAAATTGTTATTTTTATTAAATATCAGCAATATTATAGTTACTGCAAACATATCAATGTTTATCGCAATTATAAACTTGAGTGTTGTTAGTTGAAAAATAATAATTTTTCTAACAACTAAATAATGATAACTTTGAAAACAAATTATATTACTCACAACCATTTCATGATATTTAAAAGTCACAACATTATAACTTTCTAGATGTATAGTCATAGTATGCTTACGAAGTAAGCAAAATATGTTTACTCTAATAATATTATGTTAGCACCATTTGTTAAATAATTTTGAAGCAGTTGTGTCGTTTGTCTTAAATGTGCCTATGGAAATATTTAATAATATGTTAACTTTGTAACTTAATATGATTAACATGAGTATAATATGATTACTTCTTATCTTATTATGATCAGCTTGATAAGAATATTAATAAGGGGAAAATATTATGATGTAATATTACGAATATATTTGGTCACAATATGATTCAATAATAGTCGAAATATGTTGACAACAATCTTAATTCTTGTCTTTATATGTTGGTTTTAGAATATGTTTACCACAATCATGTTTTTTCTTTGCGTGTACATATGTATATCCTTTCCACCTGTGGCGAAATATGATAAGGATTGGTACGCATTTCACCATAGCTATAACTGTCAGTTAACAAAATTTTTTTTGACAGTTAATTCGATAGTTAATTAAAACTGAACTTGGTTAATTTGGCTGTTAATGTTTTAAACTTTCAACTCATTTCATTGACTTGCCTGATTGAATGATGATTTTATATATTCATAATCACATTTGTAATGGTTACGATTTAGAAATTTTAAAATTCAAAATTAACATAACGTTTAATATTGTTCTCTATTATATTTTGAAGCTTAAAAACTTATTAACTAAACGCAACTGTTGCTTAAATACACATTTATAAATTTTATTGTCTAATGAAAAACTAATATTGTATTGTACTGTCATAGAAATTTATTTAATTGGTTTAACTATGAATCTACACTGATTGGGAAGGTTTGAATGTGTAAACTGTTATTCCGACTTAAAAATTTATTAAAAGTGATTAAGTGAATTTTTTATAGTTATTAACAAAACTTATTAGTTCAGATTGGAGTAGATTTTATTAAAAATATGAATATGGATTTTTTCGGAGAAAAGATTAATTTTATAAACTTGCAATTAGTAAAGGAAATATGTACCATCAAAAGGTTTGTAGTAAAAATCTTATAACTGTTAAATTAAAATCAAGACAAAATTGCGCAACACAGTTTTGTTTCCACAATTTGTCGTGTCTTCAATTTAAGATCCATTTGCGAAATTTATTTTAGTTTTTACAAATATTTTTTATACTGTCGATCGATTCGTCATATATCTAACTCCAGTATTTTACTACCAAAATTTAGATAGATGGAATAATAAAGAAGACAGTTATTCCGGTTATTTAAAAAATTTCCAGGCGATCTAGTTAGACGTTGATCGCTAGTCTTTCTAACCGGATCTAATACATTTGAACACAATGTCTATGTATGCTTGCTATTGAAATGGACAAAGTTTAGAAATATAGAACCAAAGCCAAAAAACTATCCAAGTTAGTATACGATCTTAAATATATGTATGTATGTATATTAGAGTGGGGCGATTAGTATGGAAGGAAACCAATCTTAATGGGCGCTTCGCGTTTCTGATTCTTGGGATTGTACTGAGCAAAAAAGTCCACTAGACCATACATCTACAGCCAAACCATTGAGATTTTCGATCCAATAATAAGAAAAATATTGTAACCAAGACAATAGTTAAGAACTCTCTAGTACATCGCAAAAGCATTGGAACGAGTTTTGGCCTTGTGAAAGTGCAAATTTTTCGTGAAAATATTTATAATTTAATTTACGCTGTGAACAACTGAATATGGTAAATTATCAATATTTTCACGAAAAATTTGCACTTTCACACATATGTTTGTTTCACATATGTATGTTGTATTCTCTTCTTTATTTACAGAAGAACTCACAACTATAAGACACCAGAAGCATTACCGTTGTGGTTTTCGTAATCATTCTAATTAAAAAATTTAATGTATTTAACTAAATAATTTTAACAAATAGAATTCGGGAACTTTTCCTTCTTGTTTAACTTTTTAAACATAAAAATAATGTATGTTTTTCTTCTTGTAGGGTTGTTGTTGTTTCTACACAAAACAAGCAAATCGCACGCATATAGAATGCAATGATAATCCCATTTTCAACTGTTTTAACTACTTTTTGCTGTTATTCGTAAATTTTTTAGTACGACTTATACTTAAAGTAAGTGGAAAAACTTAAATTTAGCACGAGTTTTTTCTTTCTGTGTATATGAGTTTTCTTTTATTTTATAAATGATTTTATCTTCTATTATATAAAATAGGATGTGTGTATGTATGTAACGTATGGACTCCAAAACCGCTGGGTCGATTTTGATGAAATTTTCAGGGAATCTTCAGAATATTCAGGCGGGTGACACTGTGAAGTCTGATTTTTGATTTTCGGTCTGCGGGCCAAATCCAATTTTCATATTGCACCACCAATGACATCTATATAATTTGGACGATTTTTTCTTTAAAATGATCGCCATGGTCCAACTTAGATTTATACGAAAAGAAAATTTTGCCCCGCCCACTTTTGCGCCCACTTTTTTCGAATTACAAAAAACCAGAAAACGGCTCCATCGATTTGACAAATTTTTCTTTCAAATGTTCGTATTAATCCATTTTAAGTTTCCATCGAAAGAAAAATTTACCACGCCTACTTTTACGCCCACTTTTTCTATTAAGCGCATAAATTGAGAACGGCTTGACCGATTTGGACGATTTCATCTTCAAAATAATCGCCATGGTCCGACTTAGGTTTTTACGGAAAGAAAATTCGTATTAATCCATTTTAAGTTTTCATCGTAAGAACGCCTACTTTTTCTATTTATCTTAAATCGGAAAACAGTTGCACCGATTTTGCGAAGCCCTAAGGGAATCAGTTCGAACAAAATGAAAGCTGTGAAAGATGAAGCTGGAGGGATTTTTTTTCTAAACGCTCCCGGTGGAACTAGGAAAACTTTTTTAAGTTACCTGAATATTGATCTTATCAACTAAAATGTAAATAGAATATATACATACATACATATGTATTTTCAAATCAAATGTAAATCAAACATATGTATATGAACAACATTTTAATTTAAAAATATTTGTTTCCTATTTTTAGCGGATTTTAAAAATCGAACGCAAACATTTTTCCTATTTTCGACAGAACAACGTCTGTCGGGTCAGCTAGTTTACTATAAAACATACTAGACCATCCTAAAGTTCATTAGACAAAATGCTTTTAATACAATAGAGTCTAAATATAAAACTTTACTGGCACCAAATATACTCGTATATAAAAATTTTGTTGCTATTAATACTGTTATTACTTGTTTTCAAATACATCTTTTTCAATTTTGTTCTGAAATAGGTAAGATAAAATGGTAAAAATTTGGTTTAAAACTCTATAATTACTAGGGATGCGATTTCCATGCAAACGCATGTTTTTTGTCGATAGTCTAAGAACGCTGTCGACCAATTCAGCCTTATTTCGGTACTCGATGTCGAAAACGACTCAGTATTAGGTTAAAGTAAATTAAATTAAAGTTCTTTAATCTACTACAAAATTCGAATTACGGTGTTACCGACATCGAGAACCGAAATAAGGCTGAATATCTTTCTGAATAATTAAATTTGCGTTAAAATGGCATCGATTTGTTTTTGCATATTGTTGCATATTTTGGTGAAAATTAATATTTTTGCATATTTAGATTTTTAATGCATATTTGGACATTTTTGAGTTATTTTTTCTAATTTCCATATTATAAAAAAGTTCTAAAAAACAATTTCAAATACACCAAAAAATTTTAAAATTAATATATAAATAATTTTGGAGGAAATTTAAATATAAGATTTTCAAGATTTCGACAAAAGATCCTTCTATTTTAAAACGATGCAGCAACTTATAGGTAGATGAAATTAGAAGCCAAATTGATAATATTGTAATTTAAAATGAAATGTATCTCTTGATTCCTTGATTTTAGGACTGCATATTTTAAGCGCATATTTTCGATTTTTTAGTGTATGAAAATCTCATCCCTAATAATTACATAAAGTGATTTTTAAAGGCCCAGTATCGAACCCAGCTCTTATACAAATGCCTTACCACAAAACAATTGCACTATGGTTTGATAATGGAAGCTGATATATTTTATGTATTTATTACGGAATAATATTTTGAACAGAACGGATTTTGAATGATGAGGAATGGTACCTAATATTACAATGTTATATACTTTCACGTAGGGTCAATGCGGCGTTGCCACAAGAAGGAACTCCCTAAATGTAGGTTGTTCATTTTATGTCCTGCAAAAATTTCTTTAAAAAAAATGTATAAAAAAATTAAGCTTTAAAATTTTTATTATGAACTTTTGAAAAAAATTCGTGATACCAATTGTTTAATTTTTGTAAAAAAATACTTTTTAAAAGTTTTTTAAAAAAATTCAGGCAACACTGGTTTGGTGTTTAAATGACCTTCATGATATCACTAACGATCTCACTATAATTTTATACATATTTACAACGTTCATGTTTTTGGATGGTTGTGGATATAAAACATTGGGTTCAATCAGCATTAACATTTTAACTTCGCGTTGATGTTAAGAACATGATGGTAGAAATAATAGAAAATCAAATTGAAAATCAATTTTCTATAATTTCTCCCATCATTTTCTTAATGCTAACGTGAAAAATATGATGATTCGCTCATTCATTTCTTGTAGGGCTGCTTTATCTAAAATCAATTGAATCAATTGAACAAAAAAAAAAAAGAAGAAAGAAAATACGCCGAAATATTCTGGATAAAATTTATGTTATCAATAAAAAACTTATTGATTATTTATGTATTCTATATAAAACTGATTGATAAGTTAGATAGAAAAGTTCGGTATAACATTCGCTTTGTTTTTAGAATTTTCAAATTTATTAAAATTGTCTAATGTACTCTTATTCACAACATTTAATATTTATTTGTTAATTGAAAACATACTGCTATTTTGTTAATATAAATATTAATATAATGCGGAGAAAATGTTCCATATAATTACTGACAGTATTTCAGGAATGAGATGAGCCCGTGTTAACATTTAAACCTGAAATTTAGTCTGTTCTTAAAAACCGAAATATCTTGATTTTAATCGCAATTAAATTATAGATTATTTAAATTTTCATATTAATTCAAATGTAAAATTCCAATTTATAAAGCTTTTATAGATTAACGCCCGTATTAAAAAAAAATTTTTTAAATTTAATAAAGGATTACAAAACAAATTTTGTATGAAAATTTGCCTTCAAAAATGTTTGTTAAATTAATTAATCGTTTATAAATACGGGGGCTATAGTCTTATGCCTTCAATATTTTGAAAACCCATTTAAGTTTTTGAATTCAGCATATGTTAAAAGTTCGAAACTTTATCAAATTTATCAAGATCGTTCTATTTGTTTACAAAACTGAAAAATGGATTAACTTGCGTGATCAATTCTTCATTCGTAAGCGTAAGTGTCCATCGCTAGTAGATAATTTTTTAACGACACACCTATTTTAACTCGAATTAAATTTTTTTTAGTTTAACCATAGCACAGTGGGACAAAATTACAAATGCTGGTTAATAAATATGTCACTTACAAATGGCTGAAGAGAATGACTTGAAGTTTATCATACGTACAGCAGAGAATTATTTAGGTTTGAATAATGGATGGGTCCATATAGAGACCAATCGGACAATAAACATTTTTAAATTCATGCCATTTTTCTGTTTGTTATTTTTATATTTCTTAAAAGCTAATTTTACAGAAGAAGGTTTTTTTCTAATTATTTTTTTCTTTAAGGATCAGTATAACCTTTAAATTCAGTATACAGGCAGTATTTTATCCAATCTAAACGATAAACTTGGATTCATTGATGCATTTGCAACATAACGGATTTTTTTGCCACTTACATACCTTATTTTCGTTGTCATGCTGGCATGCTATGACGCTAATGTTGGACGTCTACAATAAAAAACAATTTTCTGTTATCAACTTTTAAGCTTTGTTCACAATCACAGAAACAATTTCGTTTTTTCTTCTTTGTTTTTTCTTCCCAAAGATTTTCATATACATACATATTTTCCTTTCATTTTTAGAACAAAAATGTAACTAAAATTTTTTTTTAAAAAATGTAACTAAAGTTGAGTCAACTCGAACTTCAGCTAGGCCCATCTATCAGGTCTGCTTACTTGTACAAAAACAAAAAACGATTCTTTTTAGTTGTCAAAAATTTACTACCACATATACAAAGCAAAAGGAAAAAACGTGTATGTGTGGCATACTATAAACGTATACATGCACATGTAAGCAACTTTTGACAACTAAAAAGAACATAAACAATGATCATCAGGCTTCTTGCACAGACCTTTTCAATGGGCCTTGAACTTCAGCAACAATTTGTATGAAATTGTTTCTGACGTTTAAAATAATTTATTTAGTTTTGAATGAAAATTTCAACATAATGTTTTCAAAAATAATAATAAATGCATCATATTGTCGTGGGTAAAATTTACGAAAAAAATTGTTGCTCTATTATGAACACCAAGTGAAAACGTTTCTGGGATTGTGAACGGAGCTTTAATTGAAATGTTTTTTTTTAAACAAAGTTAATAAAAATTAAAGTTTTTAACCTTTAATTCAATAAAAAATTTAGTTAAAAAATTTACTTCAGAGCAAAGTTAAATTAAGAGTGTTGATTACGATGGCGGCATTCGTTTTTTTTTCTAGCGCCTTTAGTTTTAAAGATATAGTGACTTATTTATTTGCTTAATATTTCACGAATGACCCTACAAACTTTATTCTATTATCTGGATTATTAATTTACACAAAAATTTCTTTAATTTTATTAGAATCACCTTGGTGAGAATATCAGGATATCTAACTTGTATTGCAAGGATGTTCCAAATTATGTATTTTTAAATTACTCCAATTGTTTCTTCTATTTTTATTTTAGTAAAAAAATATTAACCACATTAAAGTGGTCCTGAAATTTTAAGAAAATCTCTTCAAATTTTATCTAATTTTCTACGTTATAAATAGTACTAAAAATAACAACCTTCTGGATGACTACGGTACTCCCGCCAGATCGTTGGTGTCCCAAATTTAATAGTGGACCATTTCCTAAATAACCATCGCCGTTATGAAACTGCGCAGTTGTGTCAAACAGTATTTAGCAGTATCTTGATTTGTTGTGATATCCGTCTATAACTCAACATCTTAAAATTACAAATTTTCAATTAATTCACATAGAGGTTAAAATTTTTTTCGTTTTTTTTTAATTTAAACATTTTTTTCTACAGGCAACAACGAGCAACAAGGAAAAAGAAAAGTAAAAAAGTTATGAAAAAGCTTAACGAAAAAAATTTAAAGCATTTCATATTTATGCAAATTACATCAGATAAGACGAGTGAAAACTTCGGGCAGCATTCATCTCCGATGCATATCTTACACAGAATGAGTAAATTTTACATATTTTGGATAGTTGCGTCCAATTCTTTTTCGCCCATTGATCGGCTTGATTCTGGCGGACTACTTGCGAAAGTGCGATATGTTACAGAGGGATATGTGAAATGTTTTCAGCAAAAATTGTTGACACACTTTGTATCTTGTATTATTTAAATTCATAACATTATTGTAGCTAAACTACTGTCTTTTGCCACCATCACCTTTATGCTTTTGAGTACACTTATGCATCATACACAAAATTAACCAGTCTTTTTATCTAGTTTTGTTTCCAATACCCCAAAAATATTCATTTATTGCTAAACGATACGACTCGGTGAATTTATCGTTACATGAGTTTCCGCACTTTTTATTCATACATGGATTTAGCTGAACACTAATATTAGTTTTTTTTTAAGTTTTGTAATCTTTTCGGTAATGGTTTTTGATTTTTGTAACCATTTTACCTAAGTAAAGGGCCTGCCAAATAACTTTTTTTTTTGAAAATGCTATAAAAAAAACTACTAAATATTTTCTCAAATTTCTTTTTTTATTTGAAAGTGCAATCCTTCCGGTTAATAATGGAAAATAAATTCATTAAAATGGCTGCCTCGGCTGGCCATGCAGTAGCCTACACGATCGGTCCAATTTTTAAGCACATTATCGATTGTGTGCAGCTGTATTTCACCAATGGCTTTACGAATATTGTCCTTTAAAGCGTCAATTGTCTCTGGCTTGTCGGCGTAACACTTATCTTTGATGGTACCCCACAAATAATATTCCAACGGTGTCAAATAGCAGCTCCGAGGTGGCCAAACGACATCAGCTCTGCTTTGTCCCATAGACAAAAATCAAAAAAAAAATTTTGTCTCAAATTGTTTTTAAATACAGATTTTTGGAAAGATAATAAGGTATCTCAAATAAATCTTAATAAAAAAAATTTTTCTGATTGCTTTTGCCACCACGAGAGGGCGTTAAAAGCAGATAATTTCTTGCAAAAATTACTTAACAGAAAAATGAGTTTTAGTTGTTTCACAAAAATAATTCTGAAAAATTCATTTTTTTAAAAAGTCGCTCGAAATTTGGTTTTCAAGTACTTTGATATATTTGCAGTTAAATTAAAATTTATAATTTAGTATTTATTTACAAAATAACTTTTTTTATTGCTCTGAAAAACACATTTTATTTTGTTAAAAATCCAAAAATTACTTAAGTTTGATGGAGTATAAAAAAAATTATATAAAATTAGATATTTTTTTTCTGTTTTTGTAAGTTTATACTCTTAGCTAACAGGTTATTCAAAAATTAGTGCCTATTTTTTACCACAACTTAAAAAAAAATGCGTTTTTTGAAATGCCTAATTTTATGATTTTTACTCAAATATCAGGTATTTAAGAGTGTTTGATATCATTGCGCAACACGATTTTATATTTTGAATGTTAAAAAATAAAAAAATTTAATTATATCATTAGAAGACCAAAACCACTGAAGTATTTTCAAAATTTAGCTCGAGTTCTTTTTTTATGGCCCACTGAAGTTTTTAATTTTTTTTAAAGGCGTTTTGAGTAAGTCAAAAAAAATGTACTAAATCTAATTCTGAGCTAAATAAGGTTAATAGATGATTTTATAAAAGTTGATGACGGTTCTTTTCATAACACTAATTAACCCTCTATCTGCGATGTTTAGGGGTCATTTCAGTCCCTCCTCATAGAACACCACTTACACGCATGTTTAAGGGTTAAAATATTCTACAACAATTTTCTGCATTGAATTTCACTAGGGGTTTGTCTTTATATGTTTTTTTAACGTTTTAGCAGTGATAAAATATAATTATTAAGTTAAACTATTATAATTTTTGTTTAAAAATCCAAAATTTTAATTTTTTTATCAAAATATATCGCTCTTAATCAACAGGAGGGTATTAACTTAAAATGTTCAGCAGAAGCAAAACAATTTTAAATTTAATATTGAAGGCACATGAAAAAGAATTTTTAAGCCAACCATTTCATTATCAAAAAGTAGGCAAAATAGCACGATATTTTTACAGCGGATATGAATACTACTCGTCGATTTTATTCGAAAAGTGGAAACATAAAAATTTTGATGGATCAAGTGCGATATGATTTTTTCATAATTTTTTAATGACGTTAACATTGCTAGTTTTCCTATTTAATTTTTTCATTTACGTTATCTTTCAAATATCCTTATAGTTTTATTTTTGCAAGAGCATTTTAACCGGTTATGATGTTTTGTATTTTCCACATTGATAATCCGATTCTACTCAAATGGCACGAATATATATCTTGCAAATATCAATTTACATACCAAAATTTATTACGATCAGACAATTTTTGTAGGAGTGGTAGCGTTTTTAAGAAAGAGGATATATAGCAGGACCTTGAGTCCTTAGTCCGATTTAAATAAAAATTTACACACACGTTGCTAGTTGTATATGTATCAGCATGACCAATTTTTGTGATTTTGTGGGCATTATTGAAGCTAAAATTGCATTTTTCAATTTCAGGACACATGGGAGGTAGGCGTGTCCTTGGGCCGATTTTTCCAAAAATTCTAATTTTTCTTAACTAAGCTTTTTTATGCTAGTGTACCTAATTTCAATAATATCTGACAACTCCTTCTATTTTTGTCCCTTCGTTATATGGGAACGAAGCATAGTGCGCCGTCCTGTTGAAACCAAATGTTGCCAATATCCTCCTCTTCAATTTTTGTGAACAAAAATTCGTTCAACATGGCCCGATAACGATCGCCACTCCTTGCTCATTTTTTGAAGAAAAATGGCCAAATTATGCCTCTGGACCAAAATCCGCACCAAACAGTGACTTGTTCTGGGTGCATCGGCTTTTCAATGTATGCCTGCGGGTTTTCTGTGCCCCAAATGCGACAATTTTGCTTGTTTACATACCCGCCAAGATCAAAATGAGCTTCATCCAAAATCCGTACGCAATTTTCGCACACATTCTGCAACCTTACCATGATTTTTAAAGTAATTTCGCAATATTTCCCAGCGTTGTCTTATTTCCACAGTATCTGAATATGGAACAAGGGCATTTTTATTTATGTAGGTAAAATAGAAATGAAAGATTATGTAACACCAAAAAAAAAATTACAAAAAAAATATAAAAACACTGATATGTGGTAGTTATTTTTATTAATTTGTTCCGAACAATTTTATTGTAAGTCGTATGTACGCGGTAACGCAAAAATGTAAACAAACCATACAATAAAATTGCGTTTGTTGTAACTACGTAACGAATCTTTTTACAGTTTTAAAATTTTAAGAAATGTTGCGAATGATCATAAATGAATATTGTAAAAAATATGCTTTAAAAAAATAAAAAATGCTCATTTGAAGACAAAATATTCAACAAGTTAATATCAAAATTAAAAAAAAAAACCTAAAAATATTATCGCTTAAGCCCATATCGGTTTAAAATTCATATAAGAGATGTTTGCTCCAAACATACGGATTTTGAGTTAATTGTTAATTTATGTTCACATTTAAAAGGAAGTTAAATCTATTTAAGGATGAGAGCTTTGGGCAAATGTAAATCGATTCGAAAATAATTTATGTTGCAGTAAAATTTTTTTGGGGCGAGTTTAATTTAAATACATACCTACAAAATTATATGCTTTACAGACACAGAGTCCAAATTTGAAAGAAGTTTTTATGGGGAATATGTGATATTATAGACTTCGTCCATATTTGATCAAATTATCTTCAAAATTGAACCATGGACAGACAACCAGCCAGACGGACGGATGAAAATCGTTAGACCACTTTTAAAAGTTATTCTGAGTTGATCGGTATACTAAAAGATTAGTCTAGATTTCTTTGTATTATACACATCACATAACATTTATCTGCAATGGCAACCTGTACCCATGTTCTGTAACTTTAGTGAGAACTTCTCGCATCGAAAAGATGTGAAACAAAATATTCCATCGATTTTCGAAAAGTGAGAAAAAATTGTGTCTGTAACTTATGTCGAAAACTATCAAAAGAGATTACGTCGTTATGTTATAAATGTCATAACATTGCACTCAAAGCCGATGTGATATTGCAGACGTTGAGAACGCCAGTAACACATATCGATTACGCCGACCAACATTTACTAATATTATAAATTTTTCAACGAAGGCGGCGAAAATACAACCGTCGGCTATACCAAACAACACAGAAAAAATAGAAAATCGACTTTAATTAAACAATTCGTTCAGACAGTTAAATATTTAACTAATTTTGCCCCTGCAAAGGAATTGATCATATCAATTAACGGATTTGTATTTTCGAGTCATGGGACACAAATTTAGTCAATTAAAAAATTAATTGCATAAACAAAAAATACACCACATATACACAAACATTTAATTTTTAGGGTTTTGATTAAAAAAATTCATTGCAGCAAACAAAAAATTAATTGAATAATTAATATACACCAATTAATTATTTAATTGAATAATTTTTTGCAAAAATTTTTTCTGTGAATGTAAAGTTTGTTGTTTTCAAAATAGCTTTAAAAACATTGGTATATTTTATAAAAATGTTAAAAGCAAAATAATTAAACAATAAAAAATTGTGCTAAGAACAAAATATTATTCTTTGTGTTTTGCATTTTTAATTGTTTTTTAATGTTAAAATTTTTCTTGCCCATTTTTCATTCGTGAATTTATTTGGCAGTTCAAAGCAGGAACTTTTCTCCCAAAAATGTTACAAAAACAGTTTAGTGAGAAAAACAGCTGTTTGTTTCAATATATGGCATTTTTGTTTCATTTCACACATTTCAATCGAAAAGTGTCTCGACGCGAGAATTACAGAACATGGCCACTGCTTTGCCTTAAAATTTTAGAGTAAAAATAAAATGTTGATTGCGAAATTGAAGCAACATGTAAGGAATACATATACATACATATGGGTGTTTCCACAGAAAATGACCCCTTATAGCTCAAAAATGAAATTATTATTTTGAATTTGTTTTCCGCTAATGTTATAATAATATTATGTATCTGTCATTTTCCGAAAGATAACCTTTAATTTTCTTTATACTAACAAAAATATGCTATTTTGAGCTACCCATAATAAATGAATTCAATCACAAAAAACTGTTAACTTTTTAAAATGTAACGACCGTTACAAGAATATGCCTTTAAATGGCAAAATATGCGCTATAAACTTAAAAAAAATGCTGTAAATATGCTGGTTTAACTAAGTTATACACAAAAGTGCTGCAAACGGTAAAATATGCAAAAATATGCACTTCCAAATCGATGCTAAAATTCATAAATAGGTCTTAAAAGTATTAATATATTGTTTGTACCTCTAATGGTCGCACAAGGAGAAACATGCAATTGCATATTTATGGTTTCCCTGGTCATAAATATTCGATTTCTTTCAAATGACGAAAATCGAACATTTGAGACTTACAATATTTCGGCGGTAACGGCTCGATTTGATGTCAAAACATTTTGTGCTTGCTTAAGTCTAAAACTTGCTTGAGGTGTGAAAGTTATATGCGATTGAAAACTAAAATTTAGTTATTTATTAAATAAATAATCGCGGCTATTCTGAAATACGCGTCGAAGAAGTGAACATTTACATGAAAACAAAAACAAAACAAAAATCGTTTTTGTTTATCATACAAATTTTACAGTTTTTAAAAGAGAAATAAACAAGTTATAACTCTCTCGTTAATTTGATTTCAGAAGTGTAAGATAACAAAAACAATTTTTGTAAATTTTGTTTTTGTTTTCATGTAAATGTTCACTTCTTCGACGCGTATTTCAGAATAGAAGAATTTTTAAGCCAACCATTTCATTATCAAAAAGTAGGCAAAATAGCACGATATTTTTACAGCGGATATGAATACTACTCGTCGATTTTATTCGAAAAGTGGAAACATAAAAATTTTGATGGATCAAGTGCGATATGATTTTTTCATAATTTTTTAATGACGTTAACATTGCTAGTTTTCCTATTTAATTTTTTCATTTACGTTATCTTTCAAATATCCTTATAGTTTTATTTTTGCAAGAGCATTTTAACCGGTTATGATGTTTTGTATTTTCCACATTGATAATCCGATTCTACTCAAATGGCACGAATATATATCTTGCAAATATCAATTTACATACCAAAATTTATTACGATCAGACAATTTTTGTAGGAGTGGTAGCGTTTTTAAGAAAGAGGATATATAGCAGGACCTTGAGTCCTTAGTCCGATTTAAATAAAAATTTACACACACGTTGCTAGTTGTATATGTATCAGCATGACCAATTTTTGTGATTTTGTGGGCATTATTGAAGCTAAAATTGCATTTTTCAATTTCAGGACACATGGGAGGTAGGCGTGTCCTTGGGCCGATTTTTCCAAAAATTCTAATTTTTCTTAACTAAGCTTTTTTATGCTAGTGTACCTAATTTCAATAATATCTGACAACTCCTTCTATTTTTGTCCCTTCGTTATATGGGAACGAAGCATAGTGCGCCGTCCTGTTGAAACCAAATGTTGCCAATATCCTCCTCTTCAATTTTTGTGAACAAAAATTCGTTCAACATGGCCCGATAACGATCGCCACTCCTTGCTCATTTTTTGAAGAAAAATGGCCAAATTATGCCTCTGGACCAAAATCCGCACCAAACAGTGACTTGTTCTGGGTGCATCGGCTTTTCAATGTATGCCTGCGGGTTTTCTGTGCCCCAAATGCGACAATTTTGCTTGTTTACATACCCGCCAAGATCAAAATGAGCTTCATCCAAAATCCGTACGCAATTTTCGCACACATTCTGCAACCTTACCATGATTTTTAAAGTAATTTCGCAATATTTCCCAGCGTTGTCTTATTTCCACAGTATCTGAATATGGAACAAGGGCATTTTTATTTATGTAGGTAAAATAGAAATGAAAGATTATGTAACACCAAAAAAAAAATTACAAAAAAAATATAAAAACACTGATATGTGGTAGTTATTTTTATTAATTTGTTCCGAACAATTTTATTGTAAGTCGTATGTACGCGGTAACGCAAAAATGTAAACAAACCATACAATAAAATTGCGTTTGTTGTAACTACGTAACGAATCTTTTTACAGTTTTAAAATTTTAAGAAATGTTGCGAATGATCATAAATGAATATTGTAAAAAATATGCTTTAAAAAAATAAAAAATGCTCATTTGAAGACAAAATATTCAACAAGTTAATATCAAAATTAAAAAAAAAAACCTAAAAATATTATCGCTTAAGCCCATATCGGTTTAAAATTCATATAAGAGATGTTTGCTCCAAACATACGGATTTTGAGTTAATTGTTAATTTATGTTCACATTTAAAAGGAAGTTAAATCTATTTAAGGATGAGAGCTTTGGGCAAATGTAAATCGATTCGAAAATAATTTATGTTGCAGTAAAATTTTTTTGGGGCGAGTTTAATTTAAATACATACCTACAAAATTATATGCTTTACAGACACAGAGTCCAAATTTGAAAGAAGTTTTTATGGGGAATATGTGATATTATAGACTTCGTCCATATTTGATCAAATTATCTTCAAAATTGAACCATGGACAGACAACCAGCCAGACGGACGGATGAAAATCGTTAGACCACTTTTAAAAGTTATTCTGAGTTGATCGGTATACTAAAAGATTAGTCTAGATTTCTTTTTATTATACACATCACATAACATTTATCTGCAATGGCAACCTGTACCCATGTTCTGTAACTTTAGTGAGAACTTCTCGCATCGAAAAGATGTGAAACAAAATATTCCATCGATTTTCGAAAAGTGAGAAAAAATTGTGTCTGTAACTCATGTCGAAAACTATCAAAAGAGATTACGTCGTTATGTTATAAATGTCATAACATTGCACTCAAAGCCGATGTGATATTGCAGACGTTGAGAACGCCAGTAACACATATCGATTACGCCGACCAACATTTACTAATATTATAAATTTTTCAACGAAGGCGGCGAAAATACAACCGTCGGCTATACCAAACAACACAGAAAAAATAGAAAATCGACTTTAATTAAACAATTCGTTCAGACAGTTAAATATTTAACTAATTTTGCCCCTGCAAAGGAATTGATCATATCAATTAACGGATTTGTATTTTCGAGTCATGGGACACAAATTTAGTCAATTAAAAAATTAATTGCATAAACAAAAAATACACCACATATACACAAACATTTAATTTTTAGGGTTTTGATTAAAAAAATTCATTGCAGCAAACAAAAAATTAATTGAATAATTAATATACACCAATTAATTATTTAATTGAATAATTTTTTGCAAAAATTTTTTCTGTGAATGTAAAGTTTGTTGTTTTCAAAATAGCTTTGAAAACATTGGTATATTTTATAAAAATGTTAAAAGCAAAATAATTAAACAATAAAAAATTGTGCTAAGAACAAAATATTATTCTTTGTGTTTTGCATTTTTAATTGTTTTTTAATGTTAAAATTTTTCTTGCCCATTTTTCATTCGTGAATTTATTTGGCAGTTCAAAGCAGGAACTTTTCTCCCAAAAATGTTACAAAAACAGTTTAGTGAGAAAAACAGCTGTTTGTTTCAATATATGGCATTTTTGTTTCATTTCACACATTTCAATCGAAAAGTGTCTCGACGCGAGAATTACAGAACATGGCCACTGCTTTGCCTTAAAATTTTAGAGTAAAAATAAAATGTTGATTGCGAAATTGAAGCAACATGTAAGGAATACATATACATACATATGGGTGTTTCCACAGAAAATGACCCCTTATAGCTCAAAAATGAAATTATTATTTTGAATTTGTTTTCCGCTAATGTTATAATAATATTATGTATCTGTCATTTTCCGAAAGATAACCTTTAATTTTCTTTATACTAACAAAAATATGCTATTTTGAGCTACCCATAATAAATGAATTCAATCACAAAAAACTGTTAACTTTTTAAAATGTAACGACCGTTACAAGAATATGCCTTTAAATGGCAAAATATGCGCTATAAACTTAAAAAAAATGCTGTAAATATGCTGGTTTAACTAAGTTATACACAAAAGTGCTGCAAACGGTAAAATATGCAAAAATATGCAAAAATATGCACTTCCAAATCGATGCTAAAATTCATAAATAGGTCTTAAAAGTATTAATATATTGTTTGTACCTCTAATGGTCGCACAAGGAGAAACATGCAATTGCATATTTATGGTTTCCCTGGTCATAAATATTCGATTTCTTTCAAATGACGAAAATCGAACATTTGAGACTTACAATATTTCGGCGGTAACGGCTCGATTTGATGTCAAAACATTTTGTGCTTGCTTAAGTCTAAAACTTGCTTGAGGTGTGAAAGTTATATGCGATTGAAAACTAAAATTTAGTTATTTATTAAATAAATAATCGCGGCTATTCTGAAATACGCGTCGAAGAAGTGAACATTTACATGAAAACAAAAACAAAACAAAAATCGTTTTTGTTTATCATACAAATTTTACAGTTTTTAAAAGAGATATAAACAAGTTATAACTCTCTCGTTAATTTGATTTCAGAATTGTAAGATAACAAAAACAATTTTTGTAAATTTTGTTTTTGTTTTCATGTAAATGTTCACTTCTTCGACGCGTATTTCAGAATAGCCAGATCTCATCCTGGTCCTGTCAAGTCCGACATAATTTCATACAATAATTCGAATGCTGCCTATTACTTCAAATGTCCCATAGCAGGGAGTTCCCAAACGAGAACTTATTTTTTATATTCCTTTACTCCTTATATTCCCAGAGCCAAGAGGATTAAAATCTGTGATCTAACCAAAAAATCTAATATTTATATGAAATTACAGAATCGCAGTAATTTATTTAAAATCCATCCCAACATTTGTGCCCTTTTCCCACTGTGCATAGTTAATCTTAATTAAGGCGATTTGTGTATTCAGTAGCTCTAAATTGCACGATTTTCGTCATGCAATACACCTTCTTCCCTTTTAACGAAGGGCATTCGATTCATGTTAACGTAAAAGCTGTTTTGTTATTCGACACAAATTTTTATAAATAAAACAGAATTTCAAAACACAGATTAGTACTGATTTGCTGCACACTAAACTTGTATTAAAAATTTTCGTAGAGAATTTAAAAATTGATTGAACATTTTATAATTTTCAACATGAGAGTTCTAGTGGTTTGCTGCTTTGTGATTTTTGTTGTTTTACAAACTGTCGTAGCGGGTAATGAAAACAATGAACTTGCTACATATGAAGAGGTTAAGGATTTACCAAATCATCCTGAGAAATACTTGATTGACGTTAGAAGCCAGGAATTAGTTGAAAAGGATGGTTCTATACCCGGTGGAATAAATATACCATGTAAGTGATAAAGTATTGTATGTATGTACATATCGCTCCTTTGTTGCAACATAGTCATATCTAAAAAAAATCAAACTTGGCAAAATGCGATTAAAGTTTATATACAGGTTTAATGAAATTGATTTTGCTATAACTTCGGTTCAGTTTGGAAAATAATACTGATTTTTTTTACATATAAAGAAGGTATGAAGGAACACTTTTGCTTAAGGAACTTAAAATTTTTGATTTTTTGAGATATGATTATGTTGCAATAAAGGAGCGATAGGTATGGCCATACATATATTAAAAGGAATTTTCGGATGCTATTTTATTTGCATTTTCAGTTATGGAATTAAAGGAAGCCTTAATGTTAAGTGATGAAGATTTTGCATCCAAATATGGTGCTCAAAAGCCTCCCAAAGATGCTGTGGTAATATTTTCTTGCCTAGGAGGTCAATATGCTCAAATGGGTTCAGATTTGGCTAAAGAGAATGGCTGGATAAAGTAAGTACTTATATGTATTACTATTAGAATTTTTAAATGTCAGAATTCCAAAAGCGCTGTGAAATTTTGATTGAGTTTAGAATAATAAATTATAAATAGACATCAATTTTTCAAAATTAATTTTAGCAAATTTTAGAAACAGTCCTTTAAAGGTTTTGATAAAATTTGAAATATTTTGTTGCTAAAAACTATCTACATACATACATATGTACATTTATAATTATACTTTTATACTTCTATTTATATTTCGCTAAAGTAAAAACTCTTTTTAATATTTATTTTAGAGCTAAACCATATTTAGGATCATGGTTGGAATGGTCTAAACGGGAAGGTTTACAATAATGGATTCTAAGAAGCAATCGCTTAGTCATTTATCAGCCTTAAATAAACTAAAGGAAACAAAATAATTAAATCAACTATCCAATTCAAAGCAATTGCAAATAAAATAATAATGTGTGCATATTAATTAAAAAAGTAATTCTTAATAAAAAAAACAGGCATTCGGGATTTGGTATTATATAGTTATATAAAGGTCAAACATTTACAAATCTTGTCAAATAACATAGGATGCTTTATTTTCCAATTTTTTCTATTCTCTCTCACAAAAATCAATTCCGATCTAAAGTGATTTAGTTTTATGTGAAGCAAGATACGAAATAACTTGCACTTTCGATCGGAATTGATTTCTGAGGCAGACCTGTTATTCCTTGTGATTCCTTTTGTTCTTCTGATAGAAGAAAAAAAATCAGAAAATAATTAAACTAAAAATACAATTATTTCTGTATTAAAAAAAAAAATCACTAAATAAAAATTAATATAAAAAAATCCCAATTATTTCTGTCTGGTAGGCATAGCTAGCAGCACTAGTACCAGACTAGGATGCTTTAGCCCAATCCGCTAATCATCGGAAGCTTAAATAATTAATGAAACCGTAATGAATGAAGTGCGGCCCTATTAGAAGTTTTCTTCACTTTTCTAACTGTATCCTCTTGAAAATGTGTGTCTGTGGCACCGTAGTTTTTGTTTGATTGGTGGCTTTAGCTAAAATCTTCTTGTACTAAGTAATTCAAAGTTAAAGTACAGTTGCAAAAACGGAACACTTTTTGCACGCCCTATAAAATCCTCCCTTAAGCTATCTTCAATTGTGAAAACGGGCTTAAATGTGTATATAAAAATTATTTTATCTTATTTTTTGTTTTCCTTACAAAATATTTTCTTACATCACATTTTTATTATATACTAGCAATTAAAACGCTACTTCGTTAGCGTCTCCTTTTTCTTCGTGGACATATCTTTATGCCAAAGTTTATCTAGGTTTTAACTTGTTTAAATTCTAGCATTTAACCCGCTCATTCACACAGGATCTTGCATGTTTAATTTTATGTTTCTAGGTTTAATAAAATGTAAAATTTCCCGTATTTCCCATTTTGGTACCATTTTTCCCCCCATTAAAGTATCAAAAATTGCAGTATTGTAGCGGGGGCACATAGTTTCGTACGAATATGTCAATGAATGGAGAAAAATGTTTTGTAAAAAAGTACCAAAAACAGACGTTCGAATTTCAAAAAAGTACCAAATTCATATTCGTGTTTTTGTGTTAAGTTTCGAATGTGGTAGAAACTTTATTTCTAGGATTATTGGTTCAAAAGATAGATGGGGTGACAAAAAAGTACTAAAATTCTGGATTTACCCGTTTTCTCCCTAAAAGAGCCGAATTCAAAAAAAGTACTAGACACCTGTCCGCTTATTTTTATAAAGAACAACGATAAGTATTACAGTTTTTTTGTATCTCTTTTAGTTTTGGAGATATAAGGTTATTTAATTTACCCGTTTTTCCCCTTTTTTACCCTCTAAACATTCGAATTTCCAAAAAATTCCGTCGTAGTGGATTGATTTGGGGAGAGACCAACCTCCGGTCCAAATTTCAAGTTTTTAGCATTTGGCGTTTAGGCTGTGCGATGATGAATCAATCAGTAACGTTTGAATTGTATATATGTGACGCGCAAAATAGAAAAAGACCTAAGGGGTTTGTTCAGGAGAGCCATTTTAATGATTAAAATACGTGTATCTTTGGTGTACCATCACTGAGCGTGTTGGTATTGGTCTCATTTGAAAGCGACACATCTCATGACGTCAGGAACGTGTTGGTCAACCTTGAAAACGCGCGTAGGTCGTCCTCTTGTTTTGTGTAGTTGGTTTTTACTGTTCCCTTTACCTTACTGGTCCCTTTCTCTATGCGCTGTTACATATATAGATAGATAGATAGAAATAAATCTGATGAAAAAATAATTTTCAACTTATGTGATAAATATCATTAATGATTATTATTTAATTTTTTTCGAAAAGAAAAAAAGGTTTTTTTCGAATTTATTCTATGAGCTAAATTTCAGTTATGTATTTTATAAAGCTTTTTTGTAATAGTCCTATTCCTTCAGTTTTAAGGATTGACCAGACTATTATCTTATATCTTCTTGTTACAAATTACCTTAGATTTCCTTTGGAAAGCAATAAAGTATATTGTGTGTACAGAACAATTTTATGATTTTTAGACACCAGCAGAATGTACCGTAGGGATGGGCAAATTGAAAAAATATATTGATATATTTCGAATAGATATTTTAACGAGTATCGACATTTATTATTTTAAAAATATCGATGTATCGAACGTATTTTGCTGAAACTATTACCAAATTTATGAACAGACAAATTATATGTATGTAATTACATTTGTACTTTTTATTGTTTCGTTTTATTTCAAAAAATTAATAAAAACAAAAAATTTAATTATAACAAAAACAAAAGAGAAGAATACAAAAAAAAACCATATAAAATCCCCAAAAAATAAGTCATGGAAGTACCAACTTATCCTAAAATTTGAATTGCAAAAGTACCAACTTTAACTAGAAATGTTTTTGATTGTTTTAGTCAAATCAGTAATCATCAGATATGGATATCAGGAGCACTCTCCGTTTTATGTACCCCCCTGTCAATCTGCTTCTTGCATCCGGTACTGCTTCTTATAAATGCTAATCATTTTAGATCTTCATATTAGTTTAAAAACATATGATGCATGAATGATGGCAATTCTTAAAAAACATATTGTTTGAAGAACGCTAAAATTTTGAGTTTATAATGAAGACTGACTTAAAAAAATATCGAATTCAATAGTCGTATTTCAATATCGATATATTGATATATCGGCATTTTAAATATCGGCGATATAAATCGATTATTTTTTTTAAATATCGATATTTTTTGCCCATTCCTACGCTACTGCCTACGTCAGCATTCTTTGTGTCGCACAGGATAGTGATACTTTATAATTTTAATGTATTTAACTTAACAATTTTAACAAATAGAATCTGGGAATTATTTCTTTTCACAAGTTACTTTATTGTATTCAATATTTTTAATTTTTTGTTTTGAAATTTAGCTGATCAAATAAATACATACATTCAATTTACAAAGTTTCACTTAAACCTAAAATTGTTGAAAAAAGATCAAAAATAAATGTATCTTTTCCTTGTAAAGCTGGGTTGAGGGATTGCAGATGCTCCATTATATCAGTTAAGAACAAACAGTCAATAATCCCTTCATCATCCTTTAATTCCGGATAGTATTTTTCTCTGATTAAATCAACAAATCGGCTTAGAACATTAGAGGTGGATAACAATCGCAGAAGGTTGGAAAATGTTATATCTTGAGGATGATTTTCAAGGTTAAATTCTTTAAGAAAAAACGCTCTTAAAATAAAAGAGATTCTAAGTATTTCTCGATGGCTTTCTACGGTAAATTTTATGTCAAATTGTATGGAAAATGTGGTGTCGAAGCAGTTCTGCTTGAATAATATGCATAAATACATATTGTATTAAACAATATTATATATAATATACTTCCAATTTTAAATCAGTTTTAGGCTGGGTTTTTGTGATCCTAGTTAAACTTGGTTTTGTTAATCGGAAAAAAGATTTGTGCCGCCATTACCAAGTTTGTATACAAAATTTGGATAAAACAGCTCTGTTTTGCTTAAAAAGTTGGTCTTTAATGAAATAAGAAAAAAAATCACATTTCACCAAAAAAAATCTTAGTTTCAGACTAAGTTAGACTCAGTTTAAACTTAATTCACATCTCAAAATCCCGGCCTTAATTAATTATAAAAAATTGTTTAATTTTTTCATTTATTCTTTAAATAGTTACATGCGACTCGCGAGCCTCAATTTGGCTGTGTGCTCAATGTGCAAACTAAAATCTGATATAAAACTTAATTGTTATAAGATCTGAAGAAAATTGTTGTATTTTGTACAGACTTATCTTAAGTAAAATATTATAATTCCTAAAAATAAAATATCATAATTTGAGGAAAAAAAAATCTTGAAATCATATTTTGGCCAAAACATCATCAAACATGATAAAACCATCGTTCTGGAAACGTTTATAATAACACACCATTAGTTATTCGAAGCGTTTGTAAAAAAGATTTAAAAAAAATTCGTATCTGGCAAGTTAAAACAACAAAATAATCACATCTCTCACTAACACATTGTTATTAGGTTTTTTTGATAGCTGAGTTATGGTTTTATAGTATGCTGTGGAGGGTATACAATTTATACCCTCCACCGCAATTAAGCTAAGTTTGTCATTTCATGTGAAACTTGTTTAATATGTATCTAACCAATATAGGTATATCTATGTATATATATATATTCTGGGTCCTTGAGTAATTCTTAGTAGGGAAGTAACGAACACCGATACCGATACCGACATTCTATGCATTTGCTGTGTAACTTGTCAATACAATTTTAAACTACTACTTTTTGGACTGATGCATACGCGCATTGAACGCTTGGTATGGAAGTGCAACTTAAGACGTTTTGTTTTGTACCATAATAGTAAAACGTTTTTCATGGATAAGTCTTGTATGTATTTGTACGTTTTAAAATATTTCTGCTAATCTTAATGGTTTTTGTAAAAATATTTTGCGGCAAGTTTTGGGTTACTTCGAAGAGACCACCAAACCCATAAGCAAAGCCATTGCTACATGTTCTGACAATTTCGCTAGTTAAGAATCTTCAAACATTATTAGAAAATAAAATAAAGCTGAAATGCAGGATAGTTAAGAGTCCCCAAAAATTGGCGACTTATGTAGCATTGGCTCTGAATGAAAGATTTTAGGCTTTAGGGAATATTGAAATCTATTGTTTATCTACAATTATTGACCTTCGATACAAAGCTATAAAATTTCAAAGAAAAAATAGATTGAAAAAATGTTTTATTGAGCTACATAACATGACTCTGCATTCCGAAAGTGTGAAGACACTCCTACACCTAGTATATGTTGTGTTAAGCCTAAAAGAACTGACCTTTGGAGAGTTATTAAAAATCTTAAAAGGAAATTTCGAGAAGGATGATCCTCTGTCCATCCTACGATGTGAAATATACCTTAAATCATCTATTTTTTATGTTATACCCAAAATTTAAGGACATGGCGCAGAAATACTTAAGTTTTTAAATGAGTTCAGTTACACCTAAAAAATAATTTCCACAGCAGGAGTTCTTTAAGAGGAGTTGTTCTCGTTTCATAGGAATAGAAAACACTCTGCCAAATTTTGTAAAGATCGGTCCATAATTTACCACAGGACCCATCTTAAGCGGCTTTCCAAAAAGCACTTTAAGAGGTATAAAATGCTTAACGAATTTAATTACGATATTGAAGCTGTGTCTAATTTAGGCTTTTTAAATACTAGAAATCATTCTACCGAATTTTGTGGTAATGGATTACGATAGGTCCAATATAAAATCCCCTCCTGAAAATCACTTTAATACACCTAATAATATGCTAAAACAAATCATGATATTTTATTTAAACTAGGTAAAATTAAGTTTTATATGATTTTTTGAAATAGAATTTAATATGCCCAAGCCCGCAGCAAATTATAATACTGTGAGGACGGTTTTATAGGTTGATAAGTTTTAGATCCCATATAAAGCAAATTGCTGAAATTTAAAACTCTCGCTGCAGGGTATCACAGATTAAACAGTGCCAAATATAGCACTCTTATTTGTTTTTTCTCTTTTTTCTATTCAAGTTTTTAGAAAAATATTATAAACGTACATATGTTGTTCTCTTCTACAATTACCCTCTCTATAATATTTGTTGTGAATTTATTTGCTTATTATACTAGAATCTACGAAATGTTTCTGGAACCATAGAACTTTGTGTGAGTAATTTTGTTTGTTATTTGTGAAATTATTTTTTTATTCTTGACAGTTTTACAGCCAATACGTACATATGTACATGCATACATACATACATACATTTATATGTAGGTAGATATTTTATAATTAAGACTTACCTACCTCAACATGACAAAATAAGCAATAGACACAAATATTTATTTGTATTGCATTTTATTTTTAGAACGACTGATATGAATGAATAAGTATGAATGTACATACATATGTATGTAGGTATATATTAATTTGTCTGTTACTTATGTGTGTGCGTTTGCCGATTTTTCGGACACAAATTTGTGATGATTAATTAATTTAAGATAAATGTGATATTGTATTTGGACTTTTTAATGACCCATTTAAAGTTTTTAGTAAACACACAAATGAACATTATTTTTAACTCACAAAGGTATTGAAAATAAAGTTTGAAAGAAAGTCGATCTTTCGGTGATATTGAATAGAAGAGTGCCCAATATGCACGTACACTTTGTCCTCTTCCAGTTAAGTTTTATTGATAAAACATTCTAGAAACCTTGCAAATACAAAGTTGACATTGACCATCAGCGTACTCTTTGCTTCAAAGCCAAATTTTTAAAAACGTTCAACGATCCGATCAGTTGGTAGGGAAACTACAATGGAAAATCTTCTTAATTTTAGATGTTTACAATAATTTTTTTTCGAATTGTATTCAATTTTTTACTGTAGGTCTTATAATATAAGGACTAGTATGAACAATTTTGGGCCTACCAACAAAAAATCATTGTATTTGTAATCATTAATATGTTTAAGGTGTTTTTTTTAAAACCAATGTACATATTTTGAAAAGAAGCCAGCTATTTCAGTTAAATATTTTTTCTTTACAAATTTTTTTAACCACGTTAACACACTATTGGGGGATTCGCAAGGTAGTCATAAAGTTGTAAAGCCATATATGTATGTACATATGTATGTAGGTTTTATAATAATTACAAGAAAAATACATGACATTTTTAGGTTAATACTGTACAGTTATAATGAATCAATGAATAGGTACATACATTATTAACATTTTTATTTTGTTTGAAATACTTCAGTATTTTTCTTAAACAATTTTAAAATATTATCTAGGACACTATGACGATGTGACTTAATAGCACACCTTATGAATCCCATATATGTACTTACATACATACATATGTATGTTTATTTTAATAAATCAATATTCTTTTCTATTCAAAAAATTTTACTATGGTTTTTTAATGTACATACCTATGTATAAAAATAATATTGCTAACTATTCCTGAAATTTAGAAGTTTGCCTCAAATTCGTAATAACAAAAAAAAAATGATTAGTAAAGCATAATTTTTTTTTAAATACATATTTCTACACATATAGGGTTGCCAAATGGTTTTCAAAGTTTATCCCCAAACTGTTAATCGCCAAATTTGTATCCCCAAAAATTTTTTTTCTTAATCACAAATTCCCCACTAAATACCCTTATAATTATAATTAAATTGAATTTAAAATTTGTCATAAAAAATCGTATTTTTACTTAATTTCATTTGCACATTTGAGGTAATGTTTGCATAAATAAATTTTGCGCTAACTAAATAAATGGGTAATTTCATTTGCCATAGTGCTCTGAATTGACCACATCTGTAATAGTCCAATTTAGCTAACTCCTCAAATTACCATAATCCAGCGGCATCTTTATGTTTATAAATATCTTTCCAAATAATTTTAAATTGTTTATTGAAATACAGTGCACTCTGGAAAACGTCAACTAATTAAAACCGCGGGTGTTGACGTTTAACAAATTGTTGACGTTTACGAATGTAAAATTTTTATATAAAAAACATATCGATAATGTGCTTTTAAACGTTTTTATTAATTATAAACTAAATCCAAACATAAACAAATTCAAAAAGGAAATATAAAAGGCATTCAACCTGACTAAAACCATAGAAGACAACTGGAACTAAAAGAATACATTTTAAATGAGATCATATTTTTAATTTTACATGCACACATATGCATTTAAAAAAATCTGTTATTTTTTTCTGCTGTTTTTTTCTATCCAACACTTGGAAAAGAGCCTTCTCTCTTAAACGTCTTAATACATTTAAGTCATTTTGCTCAACATTCTCGCATTGAGCCCAATCCAAAGCCCTGTTAAATATTTCGACGGCTTCGCTTGGTTTTATTGTCTGCACAAAAAAGCAACTGAACATAAATAAAAAGACAATACAGACATACAGTTGTAATTTTTTTTACTCTACTTACAAGGTGGATCCCCAATTTCTGAATTGATTTCATAAAATAAATGTGTGTCTGTACAAATGTGTGTATTTTAACTGCTGCTAAATTCGAAATTTTATTTTATTCAGAGTTGACGTTTTAGAGCTTTATAGTTGGGTTGACGTTTTAGAGTAGGCAATGTAAAAAAAAAAGGGTTGACGTTTTGGGATGTTGACGTAAACGAGTGTTGACGTTTTCCCGAGTGCACTGTACATACTTATGTATATTAATTTCTCTTATGACATTCAAATCAATAACTTAAAGAATTTCCAAATTTAGCTAAACTCAGGTTGCTCCAATTTATATGTACAACAATATTTATATGTATGTATGTATGTATGTATGTATGTATGTATGTATGTATGTATGTATGTACATATGTACATATATGAAAAATTTACCTACGCAAGGTAAAGGGATTTACCAAACAACTGACGAATTTATCTTTACATCCTTTCCCCTCAATAACCTTAAATTTTATTACTGAGTGAGTCAAACAAAGAGTTTATTACAAAAATAGTTTTTGTTACCATTAAAAATGGTATACATATATGTATGTTCGTAAAATTAAATTACTTTAAAAAGAAAAATCGCCAAATTAAATTATCCCCAACGAAATCTCTCTCCGCCCAATTTGTGGATAAATCCCTAATCTGGCAACTTTGTTTGAATATTCGATAACTTTCTTGAAAGTTCGGCCAATGAACCACTACATAAATATTTCTTTACCCCCAAACGTACTTGACAAATACAAATCGTTAAATAACTAAACAAAAACAAATTCTATATGATTGATATATTTATTATAAAAGCACAGTTCTCTTACTTAACCACACCATTCTCGCAAATACCACGAACAACGAGAATTTACTCGTATTCAATAGATAATTGAGAGCATATACGAAAACATCTCATTGACAATTTGTTATGGTATAAATAGGAGCGTTGTACGACACTCTGTTATCAGTAAACAACAAACCGAAATACAAATCTATTTGCCTTGCAATAAGAAATACACGCGAATTTTAAACTTATTAAATTTTTTTTTAAAAACCATTGAAAAAAATCTTACAAAAAGAATTAAAATGCGTACTCTACCAATGCTGTGGCGTATGGCTGAAGACTTAAGACGCTTGGCAATGCCTTCTTCGCCATTCTTTGAATATCCTTTTGCAACAACTTATCGGGCAGCTCCATGGAACCAGTTAAATCGTTTAATGCAAGAAGACTTAGCTAAAATCAATAAAGATGGCTATCAAGTCACTTTAAATGTATCCGAATTTAAGCCTGAGGAACTAACAGTCAAAGTTGTAGACAACCATGTGATTGTAGAAGGCAAATCAGAGGAACATCACGATGATAACGGTTATGTTTCCCGACATTTTGTTCGCCGCCTGGCAGTACCCAATGGCTATGAAACAGATAATGCCATTTCAACATTATCATCAGATGGTGTCCTAACGGTTAGTGTTCCTAAGCCACAAATTGAGGAAAAAGCTCGTGAAATTCCAATACAACGTATGGAATCTATTAAATCAAAAGAAACTTCTGAAGAAGGTGCCGATAAAAAGGAGAACAAATAAGTGATGTGATCGAATGGAGTTTCTAAGAACAATTGTATTAAAGAGAATTTGGACTGATTTGGATTATTTAGTAGTGCTGTAAAATAGTTTTAAAAAAGTAGTTAATTAAAAAAATAAAAAGTTTGATAAATGAAAACATAATCAAAAAGTGGTTTAAATTATATGTAAGTATTGTTGGGAATTTCGAGACAAAACTTCTCTGACTTATTTCTCAAATAAAGTTTCTCGTATTTTTACATTTTGAAAAAGAAGAAATATATAGGAAAATATTCATTTTAATGATTCTTCATTTTCTTAGGTACAAAAAAAAACTTTCAAGGAACTATATCCCCTTCTTTTTCTTTTTTATTTAAAACTGTTTATATATCGTCACCGAAAACGCAAAAGGCCCTATCTAACTTTTTGAAAATTTTATTTTATATATGTTTGCATAATCGATAAATTAAAAGTTCAGACATTTCTATAACATCAAAAAAAATATTTTTTTTTTAAGTGACCACTGTGCACTGTGGGAACACCTCTTTAATTTCAAAAAAAAAAAAAATAATTTCAAAAGATTTTGTTATTCGTGCTAAATTCCCAGTTTTTATTATTGATAAAAACACTTTGAAATTTATTGTTGATGGGATAAGCTATTCCTATGCGCATTTCACTGGTTGCTTAGGCCAGATCATCAGGAAACTTCATCAAAGTGTTTTTATCAATAATAAAAACTGGGAATTTAGCACGAATAACAAAATCTTTTGAAATTTAAATTTTGTATTCCCAAAAATTGAAATTACTTTTTGATAATAAACAGGCAGGTGCACGGCCTAAAAAACACTTAATTGACAACATCTTTTGTAAGTTGTTGTTGTTTTTAATTTTGTTTTTCTTAACCTACTTACAACTACAATTAATGTTGGGAGAATTTCAACTAATTGTAGTGGGGAATGTAAGATGAGATGAAGCCACTGTTTATTGTTGATGTTGTTTTGTTTAAGCTTTGATATTATTACAAGTAGAACTGTTGCTATAATTCTTATACGTTTAACAGTTTTATTTGGTTTAATATCTTTAGTTTTTCTAAAATCTTTATGGATGAAGTTTCCTGATGATCTGGCCTAAGCAACCAGTGAAATGCGCATAGGAATAGCTTATCCCATCAACAATAAATTTCAAAGTGTTTTTATCAATAATAAAAACTGGGAATTTAGCACGAATAACAAAATCTTTTGAAATTTTAATTTTGTATTCCCAAAAATTGAAATTACTTTTTGATAATAAACAGGCAGGTGCACGGCCTAAAAAACACTTAATTGACAACATCTTTTGTAAGTTGTTGTTGTTTTTTATTTTGTTTTTCTTAACCTACTTACAACTACAATTAATGTTGGGAGAATTTCAACTAATTGTAGTGGGGAATGTAAGATGAGATGAAGCCACTGTTTATTGTTGATGTTGTTTTGTTTAAGCTTTGATATTATTACAAGTAGAACTGTTGCTATAATTCTTATACGTTTAACAGTTTTATTTGGTTTCTTTAGTTTCTTTAGTTTTTCTAAAATCTTTATGGATTTTTTTGTTATGGGATGGTACCTTTTGTTTAAAAACTTTTTTTGTACGTATATAAAGACTGAAATATGTATATTTCTTTTATAGTTTTAAGACTTTTTATGTTTCATAAATATTATATTGTTATTCTTTAATAAGTTTGATTTATTGATACGATGTGAGATTATATTATAGGTATTTTAACTAAAATAACAAAAAAATAATACAATTTAAACTTTAGCATTATTTTTTGGCAGTTAAGGATTTTTGTTAGCATTTTTTAGCATTATTTTTAAGCCGATTTAGCTGTAAAATATTTTTGGATATGGCCACACTGATTGTTGATGTTGTTTTGTTTAAGATTGATATTATTACAAGTAGAACTGTTGCTATAATTCTTATACGTTTAACAGTTTTATTTGGTTTAATATCTTTAGTTTTTCTAAAATCTTTATGGATGAAGTTTCCTGATGATCTGGCCTAAGCAACCAGTGAAATGCGCATAGGAATAGCTTATCCCATCAACAATAAATTTCAAAGTGTTTTTATCAATAATAAAAACTGGGAATTTAGCACGAATAACAAAATCTTTTGAAATTTAAATTTTGTATTCCCAAAAATTGAAATTACTTTTTGAAAAAAAAATAATTTTTTTGGTTTTTTTGTTTATAGGTATGTTTATAATTAATTTTTCTTCTTTTGACAATAAACAATACTGCGTGTTATACAAACCGTTAGGCGTTTTAAAGTCTATCATATAATCTTTTGTAGATAGGGCTTTTTTTTTTGTCAATAAAATCGATAATATTGGGTGAGAGATTCCAAATTTTTGTGTACATTTGTGTTGATACAATACATCATTAGATTTAATGCAAAAGTTGATTTTTAATTTTTGTTTAGTTTTAGGTAACGATATGTTCTTTGAAAAATGTTTCCTTTTCCGTATACGGAAATCAATTTAACTTTTTATACCCACACCACAATAGTGGAGAGGGTATTATGCATTAGTGCTAATGTGTGTAACGCCTTAAAATATTGGTCCTAGACCCACCTTAAAGTATACCGAACGACTTAGAATCACTTTCTGAGTTGATCTAACGATGTCCGTCCGGCTGGCTGGCTGGCTGTCCATGTAACCTTGTGCGCAAAGTACAGGTCGCAATTTTGGAGATAATTTAATAAAACTTGGTACATAGATTGGCACAAGGACCAACCCTATTGTAGGACCGCGAAGGGAGATAGGGGGGCAATTTCTGCCTCTCAGAAACTTTCAAACCGATTTTAATGAAATTTTAAACATAGATGGATCCATATTTGTACGGACATACAAGCTATGCATTTTTAAAAAAATAGGACCATGAGGGGAGATGGGGTGCAATATTTGCCTCTTAGAAACTATCAAACCGATTTAAATGAAACTTAAAACATAGATAGATCCCTATTCATATAGCCATACACTTTCGAAAATTTGTTTTTAAATACTGTGGTGTTGGGTATCATATGGTCGGGCTTGACCGACTATACTGTCTTACTTGTTTTTATATTATAAAGGCATCACTACTATTAAAAATTAATCTCGAAAATCCGAGCATATTTATCAATCTAAGTTAGTAAAAAGTCTAGGCCAAATATTTACTAGGCACTATTACCTTAACAGAATTTAATACTTCATGATACTGATGTTTTGTTGCAAGTTGCCAAATATATATAACGAATGGCAACTGTCAACTAACAGCTTGTTCTTTCTGTTGTCATATTGTCCTTGTTGCTGCTCATTTTATAAAGCACAAAAGGCGGCCAAGCTAATAAGTATGAATATTTTTTATAAAATGGTTGTGGTTTTTAAGTTTACATACATACATACATATGTATTTATTTCTTTAATTTTATTTTAGATTTCAGAATGGTAAAAATAACAACAAGAAAACAGTTTGAATTTTAATCCATGAAATGGAAAAAATAGTCAAATTGCTCTTGGTGTTCGGGCTTTTGGGGTAACAAGAGCCAGCACTGAAGTACATGGACATGTCTTTTGGAAAAACTTAGCTGACGTTTTGGTAAAAGTTACTGAGCTCCAAAATACTAACGAGCGGGAACAACAAACGGTAAAGGCTTTGATATACCTTTTTAATAGCGTCTAATAGATGCCACGTTTACCGCCTCCTCTTGGTCAGCGAAAAATAGGTCCACAGAACTAGTCATATTTTTTATTTTATTTTATTTAACTTTTAATTCATTTTCAATCACTTTTTTGTTCGTTTTTTCAATTTGTTATATTAATTTTTAGTTGTCAAACTGTCAAAATAGCATTATCGATAACTTTTTGGCAACTACACAATGTTTCCGTACCTGATACCAATTTAAATGTCAGTTGCGTTGCCATCCGTAATCGACCTATAATAAAAAATGTATGTGCCTCTTTTATTTTTTATGCTTTTTTGACAATAAAGCTTCGTTCACTATGGCAGCAGCATTTACACTTGGTGTTCACAGTATAGCAATATTTTTGTTCGCAACCACACAAATTTTAAATTAAGAAAACGTTTACAAATTTTGCCCACAACACAAATAAATATTATCCATAACAATATTACGTACATATTTTTATTATTTCTTAAAGCCAAAATAATTTTCGTGGGAATACAAAATTTAATTTAAATGATTTTGTTATTCGTGCTTAATTACCAATTTTTATTATTTGATAAAAACACTGAAATTTATTGTTGATGGGATAAGCTATTCCTATGCGCATTTCACTGGTTGCTTATGCCAGATCATCAGGAAACTTCATCCATAAAGATTTTAGAAAAACCAAAGATATTAAACCAAATAAAACTGTTAAGCGTATAAGAATTACAGAAACAGTTCTATTTGTAACAATATCAAAGTTTAAACAAAATCATCAACAATAAACAATGAGTTTATCTCTCCTTACATTCCCCACTACAATTGATTGGAATTCTTTCAACCAGCGTTGCCAGAAGATTTGGAAGGAAATCTTAATTTCGCGAAAAAAAATCTTATTTTTAAGAGAAAAATCTTTAAATTTTTTATAACAAGGGCAAAAAATTAAAAATTTTTAGATTTTCAAAACAACACACTTCTTATTATGGAAACTATTTAAATCGAAATACATAATTGCGGTATTTATACAAAATTCGATTGTAGGTTTAAATTGTGTTTAAGCTATATTTTTTCATAAAATTCTTTCTAAAATAAATTTTTAATCCATTTAATTTTTAATAAATAAGAAATTAAAAAAGTCAATCTAAATAAAGAAGTTTCATTCAATGTAATTAAACTCTAAAATTAGAGATATGTACATACATAAATTTTGAGCAAGAACATTTTAGTTTGCGAGCTCATACTTCATATGAAATTTTAAGGGTTCTTAATTTAATATTATATTTGTTGACACCGTTCTTATATGGAATGCATTTCGAGGAAATTGCATTTAAAAAGAGCTCATTGAAAATATATGGATTTTCTTAAATATATTCCTTATTGAATTGTTATTAAAATAATGTTGGTACACCTTTTAAAAAGATATTCTTAAGCACTTATGTTTGTATACTTTGTTTAAAAATTATCATAAACATGGAATGAGGAATTTTTAAACTAAAAGCTTCTTAAGTTCCATTAGTTTTACCTTTGGGTACTAAATACCTGAACTTTTTTGTTCTTTAATTTATGAAACTTTATAAAAATGCGTTTTTTCTTTTCACAAATAATTTTTTTCATCAGTATTCCCAAAATGAACAACTGCTAATTTAAGATGCTTATTTAATATTTTTTATGCCCAGAAATAATGATGTTTTTTTGTGTATGCCAGACAATGGGTTCAAAAGTGTGCAAAACCAATAGTTAGACAACAAATATGATACAAAAACTCATTGTTTTAAAAATATTCTGTTTAAAAAACGGTAAAAAAATTATGTATCTTGTACAAACTTAAAGTTAATAATCTTTATTTCTAAAAATAAAAAAATCTTAATTTGAGATAAAAAATCTTAAAATCTTATTTTGGTCAAAAAATCTTTAAAAATAAGATAAAATCTTAATTCTGGCAACGCTGCTTTCAACATTAATTGTAGTTGTAAGTAGCAGTGTGACCATATTAGCTTTTTTCGAGCTAAATTTAGCTTTATTTTTCATGTTTAGCTTTAGATATTTCATTTAGCTTTAAGCTTTTTTTTCGGCTTTTTTCAACAATGAATTTAGCTTTTTTAGCCTTTTTTTAATTTTAATTTCGAGTTTATTTATATTTCAAAATAAATAAAACAGTTTATCCAAATAAACTTATTTGTGATTTAGTTAAAAGAGTAATAGTGTGACAGTGCAGAAGTAATCGCTTTTGCAGATTTGAACTACATACATACATAACAGTGCTGCAGGACCTTTTATTACATCTGAATAGTGTCGATATGACCAACTTGCTAGTTTTTGGTGGTAAAGTTATCCATTAGTACAACTAAACATTTACCTACAAGGTAGGATAAACCTTCCATTAACTTATCGCTCATTTAAGGTTAAAGTTAAGTTGTGCCAATGGAGCACGCTTTATAAGGCCGATAAATTCCTTCCTTTAGCTATCGGTAAGTTGTGAAAACGGGCCTAAATGATATTTTTAAATGTGACCTTTAAGAACAAAGCCAAGGATATTATACATATTTACTTACTTAAACACTATTTAATCTATGAAAAATATCGATATAAGTAAAAGTTACTACAAGAAGCTATACAAAAAATTTAGCTTTATTTTTTGGCTTTAAATTTCCTTTTTTAGCTCTTTATAGCTCTATTTTAAGCATGATTTAGCTTTATATTTTTTTAAAAATCTGGTCACACTGGTAAGTAGGCTAAGAAAAAACAAAATAAAAACAACTCGCTTTATTTAAAAAGCGGGTTGCCAGTCAGATTTTTTAGGCCGTGCACCTGCCAGTTTATTATCAAAATAATTTTCGTGGGAATAAAAAAATTTAATTTTAATGATTTTGTTATTCGTGCTTAATTCAAAATTTTTATTATTTGATAAAAACACTGAAATTTATTGTTGATAGGATAAGCTATTCCCATTCTTAAAACATTTTGTTCAAATTTTCATTCCAGTCTAGATATAATCATTATTCACGCCATTAACAATTTCATAGAAATTGTTGCTGAAGTAGAAGTAGACTCAACTTTTTTTAAACAACTTTAGTTACTAAATTAGATTTTATTTTAGCTACTACGGACTAAAGTTCTATATGTGACGCGCAAAATAGAAAGGGACCTAGGGTTTTGTTCAGGAGAGCCATTTTAAAGATTTAAATACGTCTATCTTTGGTGTACCATCACTGAGCGTTTTGTTCATTTGTCTCATTTGAAAGCGACATATCTCATGACGTCAGGAACGTGTTGGTCAACCTTGAAAACGCGCGTAGGTCGTCCCTACCTCTTGTTTTGTGTAGTTAGTTTTTACTGTTCCCTTTACCTTACTGATCCCTTTCACTATGCGCTGTCACATATGTAATTAAAAATGAATTTAATCCATATTTTCCCAACGTTTCGTGAATGTTATGTTCACTTTATCAAGGGATTCGTAAGAGAAATTATTTTTTTTATATTACATTGGACAATAATTTGTTGTAGAAAAACATGAAAAATTAAATTAAACACAAACTTAAAAATTAAATCACAGTTAAAATGTTTTATTTTTTTTTTTTTTTTACATTTTTGCTCGAAAAATAAAAGGAAAATATAAGAAATACGAAATAAGAAAAAACAAAATTTTTTTTTATGTATCGCACCGTGAAAATGTTCGTTTTCGAAAAATGTTTAAAATAACTCGAATATGAAAAATTTCATATTTTTTTTTATAAATTTTACGGTTACTATAAGAAGTAGTGATAGCGCTTTGAAGTCTTTAAAAGCAATTTAGGTTATGTTAAAATAGTAAGGTCGGTCTTAGAAATTAACCCCCTATGAGCACGCGTCAACAACAAAAACGAATTTCGGCTCAGAACGCTTTTTTGTATCGAGAGAGAGTGTACTGATTTTGCGGGCCTGGCGACGGATCAATAATGCTCCGATTAGACTGAAACTTTATGAATTTAATTTTTAAAACTTTTAAAAACCATTCTATTTTGCATGCAAATGTCATTCTTTTTGGGGCTTTCGAGGTTTTTTTTCATACAAAGTTTTTTATTTTATACCGCTAAACAAAAAAAGTCAATTTTGAAAAAATGGCTCTTTCGTGGTTTAAGCAAAATCGCGATGAAATGTTCCTTTTTAAGAAAACTCTTGTTTATGTTAAGATCTTGTAATTTTATTTATTTATTCATTTATTCTATTTTTTATTTACATAAACCGAAAAAAAATTTTCAAAATTTTAAATTAAATTTAGATTTTATAACCTTGAAAATTATTTGATTTCCTGTACGTGTACAAGTTCTCTGTCATATACATATAATAAATACACTTTGTAAAGAGGAGAGTATACTTGTTTATTAACCCCCGAAAGAACTGCATAAATTGTACAACTCAAATTAATTAGCATTTGAAAAGAACTGACGAATTTTTAGTTGTTGCTTTTGAAAATTCTTTGGAGAAATTTGAAAAGCAATATTGTAAATTGAAAAAAATTTTAAGATCTATAAAATCTAATGTTTAATAAAAACAACTATAAATTTTTTGATTTTGGTTTGAATACAATATGCAATTTAGAATATTTTTAAATATTTTTTCAACACAAAATAAAACGAATATACAAAATTAAACTTATACATATGTTTCCCTATTTCAATCATACTCTTTTAGAATTAAAAATAAATTTGCTTACTAAAGACTTTTGTGTCTAATCAAGGGTTAATATAAATGTACATGTTTTTCCTTTTCTTTATACACAACTTGCACTTTTCATTGCAAAACAAATTTGCCAATGCTATTGCCAATATAATTTTATTTAGCCATGTTTTTTTATTTTTTTTTTTTTTTTTTGCTATAAATTTTTCACTATTGATCTGCATTTAGCAACTATTTCCAAGGTATGGCATATTTGCCCGTTTCAAGGATTTTAACCGAACGTTCTCCTGATGTAATTGTTTTCTTAGGTGGCGGTGGTGGGGGACACTTTATTGTTAAATATCCATTTGTGGATAAATCCGATACAACATCATTGGGATTAAAGCCTCGAGGCAAAAGGTACTTGCGAAGAAAGCGACGTTCCACATAACTGTTGCCACTGTCTGTACGCCTGCCATGTTTACCCTCAACTATGACATAATCATCATTGGTCTTGACCTCGATTTCGTTAGGCCTAAATTGACTTACATCAATATGCACTTGAAAGCCCTTTTCGTCGATACGAACACGTTCACCATTGTAATAGTTGTCCCAAATGAGAGGATACGACCAGTCGAGCAAATGGGATTGTATAAATTGATTACGTACACGACGTGTAACTAATTCGTCCATTGGATTTATTAGCGAACTCGAGGGCCACAACAGACGTGGATCATCCCAAAGGTATGGATACACATGAAAATCATATGGTGGATAATAGCGCGGACGATCAAATTCACGCACAAGACTGCGATAGGTTGTTGGCACAAGTGTCATTTGCACTGAATTTTTAATTTTTAAAAATTGTAATGAACGTATATAGTTTTTTTTTCTACTTTAATAAACTGTTCAACTAAAATTGTTTATATGTATATTTCGTTGATTATTAAAACTTTGTACTCGTGTGTGACGGCTAAAAGGTTTGGCAGCTGAATGAAATAAAATTTCCTCAAGATCCGTTATCGAAGGTGTGCAGCAGCAGACAGAACTATGATTTCTTATTTTGGCTTTCTTTGGTTAAATATGTCCCAAATATAAACAAATACAGTCAAAATGGTTAAAATAGATTATTCATTTACTTACTCGTTAAATTATTGCACGTTTTAGTGCTTGTGAGCGAGGTAATTTACTTATATGTATGTAGGTATTGTAGAAGATATATAGTTAAACAGAACCGTAGGAATGGAAGGGAATATAAAAATGTTGCTCTAAAATCGCTTATAATCGGGCATGTTCTACAAATTGAAATGATGTGGAATTGAAATCGAACGAGATATTGATCTCAATTATTTACAAAATGGCTGTAGTTTCTCCGGTTTTGAACAGTGGTTCTTTTAGAGATAATAAGAACTCAAAGTAGGTTTGAAATCTATAAAAAGGAATATTTTCATGAACATTCTTAACAGGCTCGTTTTCAAAACTTGTTGTAAAAACAAATTATTTTCATATTTTACCATAACTGTTTAGAGACTACTATAATATGGTTATGGCTTCTTCATATAGGACTAATTTAATAAAAAATAAAAAATAGTTTTGTTGGAGGTGACCATATTGATACATGTTTTTTCTCTGCGTGTACTAAACTGCTTAGCTACATAATTAATTTTTTTTTTAACAAATGTAATTTGCCAAGCTAAATCGGAATTTAAAAAATGTTTAATTGACAAGAAAAATCCAGAAAAAGTTACCATTATAAAGAATAGTTGAAAATGTATAGCAGAAAGATTGTCACAGTCTTATTTGTTTTTCTTTTCTTACATAATCAATTATATTGATATTTCAATTTTTGATTTAGAAAAATTTCGGAATTAGATATATTTTACGAAATATCTGAGCAAAATGAAGTTCTTTTAATTGATTATTGTATGAAAACCATCCGGTAGAATAATGTAGTTATTTGTGTATAACTAGTTATTTATAGAACGATTTTGTTATTTTTTTATTTATTTATTTGAAAATCCTAGCAAAACAAGATTATTTTCACTGCCAGTATTCTACCAAGGTTATTTTATGTGGAAGTTGAAAAATAAATTTCTTAAAGATTTATGTGTAGAAATAAGAGGCATTAATAATTTGTTGCTGATATATTAGAAATTTGTGTACTGATCTGGCCGATTTTCAATTGCGGACTATGCGCGATATAAATATCTTGTTTAGACAACCCATTTCAACATACACATGAACAGACGAACCAACAGACGGATAGACGGATATCGTTAAATCAGCTTCGCTGCGTATTACATCAGTATTGTAAAAATAACAAACTGAACAGCAATATAAATTTGTTTGTTCATTTAATAGAATATTTTATTGTCAATAAAAATCTAGCTTTTTCTTTTGAAAGCCAAGCTTTTTGTCGATTTCTACCTGGCAAGCCTATAATAGGACTTCTTTTTTCATATTTTCTTCTTATGGAAATCCTTTTATTATATTTGACTTGTTTTTCTATACAGAGTGTTGCTTATAGATATTCTCTCGATTAATCGAGGCATTTTTCGCCATTATTTGACTGAATAACTCTAACAATTTATGTCTATTAATCGATTAAAATTTATTTCTTACACAATCCTTTTTATACCCTCCATCACCCGAGCCCGATCATCTCGAAATTTCACAGTGTTATTTCTAGTCCTAAAAAACTGTGACGTACCAAATTTTGTTATGATAGCATTATTTTTATCGGTTTAAGGCGTACTAAACTGTTTTCCGGGAGTAGTGTTTGTATGGGGCCTAGGGTAAATTATGGACGGATCTTCACGAAATTTTACAGCGTGATTTCCAGTCGAATAAAACAAATTTTTGCAAAATCTTATCCCATTACGTGCCTTGTTCCACCATTTATGTTATTTTTGGTAACAAAATTATCATTTTTTTTAGGTGGTGGTTCCACGTTTTGATTCATAGCTCTGGTCCTACCGCATCGATTTTGCTGAATTTCAATCCCAAACTGCTTAGGATAACTACAAGCAATTTGGCACCAAGTTTGTTCATTTCTTTTGAGTTGTTCGAAAGTGAGCGTGTTTTCAACAGACGGACAGACAGACGGACGTGGCTAAATCTACTTAGAATCACTCAAGCACCCAGAATATATATACTTTATGGGGTCTGAGATGAATAATAAAAAAGTTTCACACGGAATGGCAAACTTAATATACCCTCTTCACAACTAATTGTGGTGGAGGGTATAAGAATTGGATACTCTAGTTTTTAGTATACATATATGTATAGTAATATACATATGTATATATGTCTATGCATCAATTCTACAAAAAAGTACCCTCTGCTACCTTTTTAATTTTAAAACTGCTTTTAGCTTCTGTCTTGAATTTAGTACTTATTAATTAATTAAAATTGTTGTAAAATTCCTTTCTTCATAATAATAATTTAATGAAAAGTAAATTTGATGAACTTAAGCCTGGTTGAAAATATTAAAAATTTGGATTAAAAACCATAAATAGTTCAACAAAATTACCACAATACTAATTATTGTACTTATTAATCTTTATTTACTTGGGTTTTTTTCAGTGTATAATTTTGACGTCGTTTTTGCGCTGTTAATTAAAATTTTCTTTTTAAGGTTTTTCATGCTAGATATTTATATGAGTCATTTGTTTTGGTCTTTTTATTAACAAATAAAATTGTTTACATTTTCAGCATGTAAAATTTCAACGAGTTCTGTGATAAAGAATCGTAAAGATTTTTTATAAATTAACAAACTGTTCAATTTCTTTTTCCATTGGATTTAGGATTTAGGATTAATTTTAATTTAACTATGTATGTATAAGCGAATTACATTATCCTTTTGTATGGAGGTTCTGTGGAACAATGGTCCGATACGGTCATCTGAAATACCTTTTTCACAAATCATATTTTGCCCAAATTTTGTCTTTATAGCTTATATTGTGTGAACACTATTATGCTTAATCCTTAATTTCCGGTAAATATATAAAGTTATTTGTCGGGCATGTTCTAGAAATCGAAAAGAAGTGGAATTAAAATCGAAGGAGATTTTGATTTCAATTATTTACAAAATTACTGTAGTTTCCCTGTTTTAAGATTTGTTCTTGTAAAGATAATTGAATCACAGCCGAGAATAACGTTTTAAGTTACAAAATAATAATTTTTCAGGAAAGCAAAAAAAAAATTGTTTTATTATTAAAAATAAGGATAATTAAAACTTTTATGCAAAAGGCTATTAAAACAATATTCCACACTGCAAAACCTTTTCGGTTTCATTATTTTGTTAGTAATGTACAACATTCTTCCACTGGCTGACTCTTTGTATGCCATTTTGAAGGCGTTAAGGTGCATAATTTTGGTTGATTTGATGTTTAAACTGTGTAAAGGAGTAAGGTTAACGGTTATCAGCAAAAGTGGCTTTTACAACGTTATTCGCGGCCGTGCTTCAATTGGTACCTGAACTATCAAGCACCCAAAAAGGAACATTTTTATGACCCCTCTTTACAGGTTTGTTTTCAAAATTTGTTCGATTTTAAATCCAATTCATTTCGATTTATAAAGGGTTTTAACGGCCGATGTTGAATGCGAACCACACCTCAACGTTAAGTTTTTTTCTGCATTTCATTTGACATTTCTCAATTTCAGACTAACTCAATTTGAAAGATAACCAATCGAACAACGTGTTAAAGTTATTAAGGCTTATTATGAAAATGGGCGTTCAAATCAAAATGCATATCGTGCACTTCGTGATTTTTTCGGTCAATTTAATCGTCCAAATTTGCGTACAATCGGAAAAATCGTGCAAATGGTGCCTCTTGACCATTCCAAACGTCATTGGTCAGAATGGTGGCAGAAATGGCGATGATAAATTTTCGAAGAAAATCATCTTCAGTGATGACGCTCATTTTCACCTCATTGGATTCGTCAATAAGCAGAATTGCCTCATTTGGGTGAATGATAATCCAGTGGCCGTATTCTGTAATTCGCTAAAGCTAAATCTCTATCGCTAAAAATCTAAAAAGTTGAGTTAGCGATTTTTGGCTAGGAATGCAATACTGTAACGTGCATTGCTAAATTGGGCATTGCCATATAAATTTAATTCGCCGCAATTTAGCTTTTAATTTAATCGCTAAAATTTATCAATTTTGTATTCTCTAAGTCATTTTAGCGATCGAGATTTAGCTTTAGCTAAGCGAATTACAGAATACGGCTGCAGGAGTGATTGTCGAAAAAACAATGCACCCACAAAGAGTGACGGTTTGGTGCGGCTTATGGGGTGGCGGCATTATCGGGCCGTATTTTTTACTTTTTGAAAGAAATCGACACGTAATATTCATATCTACCCGCTTTAAAAAAATATCATGCAGCTTGTCTTCTTTTTTGGTAATGAAAAGTAGCGTTTAAAAACTGCAGTCAAGGTAAAAAAACTGCAATTTCTTCTTCCACTTCTTCATTTGTCATTGGAAACAAAATAATTGTTGCTTTTACTTCTGATTCATTAAATATAACATGTCGCTGTCAAACTAACTCAAAAAGTTAAAAGTTGTACACAAATTTTCGTTTTTTGCTTGACAGTTTTTGGTTTCGACTGCAGTTTTTAAACCCTGATGAAAAGGTTGGTCAAGGCCCATCTATCAGGTCTGCTTACTTGTACAAAAACAAAAAACGATTCTTTTTAGCTGTCAAACATTTACTACCACATATACAAAGCAAAAGGAAAAAACGTGTATGTGTGGCATACCATAAACGTATGCATGCACATGTAAGCAAAATGTAAACAACTTTTGAAAACTAAAAAGAACATAAACAATGATCATCAGGCTTCTTGCGCAGACCTTTTCAATGGGCCTTGAAGTTGGTTTAACATTTTTTTTTCATATGCCTTTAATGTCAAATTAAAAATTATTTTACTTCTACTGAAAATTTTTGGTTATTAAGTGCAATACGTAAATATGTATATTACAAGCTAGGCCCTATCATATATGTATAAGGTCTTCGGAATGTTGATTTTAACATAGACACGGAATGAAGAACATCGATAGATTAACTCTCCTACTCATTAGGATCTAGAATATGCATAAATATATACATATGTAAATATAACAAACCTTTTTAACTTGGGTCAACGGTATATAATTAAATAAAAACACATTTTAATAATTATTCTCACATTCAATTATGCAATTAATATGTTTATTAAACATTATTCAGAGAATTTTTATTTTATTAATTAATTCATCGTTATCATTATATGTTTATCAATCGAGAGGCTGTTGCAATAAATTTGAAATCAAAAATCACTGATTTTTTCAATATATATATTTATTTTTTTGTTTGTTTTATTTTATTTATGTCATTAATTATTTTATAATTAATATTGGTTTTCTTTTATTTATTATAATGTTTATATTTGATTTGTTTTATTTTTCTTTTTATGATGTATTTAAGGTAAATACTTAAAATTAAATAGTTGAAATAGTATTTTTTTTAATTTTTGTTTTTTTTATTTTATTTTTTTTTTTCTTCTCTTTTAAAGTATTCATTTTATTTTCAATACATAATTTTATCATTATAATCAATATTATTTTTATTAATTGTTTGTTATTATGAAAACTATTGTACTTAAATATGTATATGGAAAATATGTAAAAAAAAATTAAAGAAAAAATTAGGAATATTTTTTTTTTATAAAATATAGGAAAATTGGCTGTGGTGTATTTGAAATTGTTATTTATACTGTCTTAGCCAAAGAAATACTTTTCGTCAAAACAATTAAAAAAAATTTCATGTGTAAAATAAAAATGAATTTAATTTTAATATTTTTTATTTGTTAAAAAAAAAGCGTCCACTGCTGCTGCTTCTATCATTTTGCAGGCAGTTTTTTGCTACTACATGTAGAATTTGTCTTTTCTTAGAGTTTAGTACTATAGTATAATTATAGTATATGTAAGTAGTTGCTATATTTAAATCATTTATCTTGAGTATACTCGTATAAGAGTTGTTTAAGAGCGTCCGCTATCTAAATTCAGTTCCTCTTTTACTGTTCAAGAATTTATCTCCGTATTATTCGGTCATGTTTTTCTGATTTGCATTCAAAGTCTCTTTGTATGTTGTTGGTTGTTTGGGAAAAATTTTTGAATGGTAACAGGGAATGAGGGAAAGGTTGGAAAAAACAAAATTAAAAGTGTAGATATTTTTAATTTGCCATTTCTTCAGTACCCACTAGTGGTGTTGCTGTTGTATTGTTGCCATTACCTAAATGTGTTTTTTTAGCAAACAGCGAACACTCCACATTGTCAACTGTGGTGGTTGTGGTTGTGTTTGAGTCTGTCGTAGTTGTTAATCCATCCATGGATTCAGTGAGTATGACATTTTCCTCTGTATTGTCTGTAATATCGGCTGAGTCAGCTGTAGCAGCTTTTAGCAGAGCAACATCATCAATAATGCTTTCTGTTGTTGTGGTATCAGTACTCAACACAGCTGGTTTAGTATCACCCTCTTCATCAGCCACAGATTCAGCCTTGCTGTCTGCTGAGACTTTAGTTTTATTTGTCGTAGTAGTAGTGGTAATGGCAGAATCATTGTCGGCAGAGTTTGGAATATCCAGGGGAATTTCGCCGGTTACAATACCATTTCCACCTTTTATATCTTTTGCAGAAATTTCTGTGTTTTCTACAGAAGAAGAATTGTTGGTGGTTGTGATGGTGGTGCTGCTGCGGTTTGTGCTTGTGTTGTTGTTATTGATGGTGGTTGTGGTGTTTGTTGTGTTGCTGCTGGAAGTGTCTGTGTTATTAGTTTTTTCTGAGTCTGTGTCAATTTTTTTTGCAGAACCATCATCGCTAGCAGCTGCTGATTTAACAGCCGTTTTTGTTTCACTATCAGCCGTTTTAATCGTGGATACAATAATTTCTGTATTGCCCGTTTTTCCATCGTCATTATTATGGCCTTCATCATCCTCTTCACCATCTACCTCCATTTTAGTTTCATTTTCAATATTCTCTTGAACTTTAGTTTCAATATTAGCAGCAGGAGTTTCTTTGATTTTTTCTGCAGCTCCTTCAGCACTCATATCACTGCAAGATTCTTCCATATTTTCACAAGCTGTTTTTGTATCTCCATTAGATTCAGACATGCACTCATCCAATAACTTTTTTTCAGTCTCATCTTCTAAATTTTCCTGTTCTTTTTCTAGTTGTTGTTTTTCTGCTTGTTCAATGATTTCGGCTTTTCTCTCTACTTCATTCTCAGCTTCAGCAACATCTGATGTCTCTTGAACTGCAATTTCAGTGATTTGTTCATCGGCTTTTTCCATTTCAACATCATTGGATTCAAGTTCTGTTTCTTTTCCAGCTACTGAAGCAGATGCTGCTGCATCAGTATCATTTACTGAGACCGTGGCTGGTGTTATTGGTGCTGGTGTCTCTGTAGACTCCTCCAGCTCTGGAGGCAAATCTAATTTTTGTCTCTTTTCGGGCAACTGGCACTCCAAACGAGCCGATGGTGTTGTTGTTGCTAACTTTTTCGTTGTTTCCTTTGCTGGTGTTTCCTTTGCAGACACCACCAATACAGGGGTTGGTCCTGGTGTTGGCTGAATTTCTATAATCCGCTCATTTGGCTCATCGTCGTTTTTCGCAGCCGGCGGTGGTGGTGGTGGAGCCTTCACCGTCAATATACCATCCGAAGACAAAGTCGAGAGCACATCATTGGGATCGTAACCCTTTGGCAACATATACTTGCGTACAAAGTGCCTCGAAATGACGCCATGGCCATCTTCTTTGTCGTCATGTCTGCCTTCTACCACAATGCAGTTATCGATTGTTTTCACCGACAGCTCGTTTGGGGCAAATTGCTTCACATTCATGCTCACCTGAAAGCCATTCTTATTGACCACCGAATAAGAGGCTGATTTCCCTGGAGTACCACCTATGCTTGAAGAGCCAGCATCCGATTTTTCCGGATTAGCTACAGTTTCATCGCCAGACTTGGCACAGCATGCTGTTTTTATGCGATTATAGGGATGATGGCGTTTTGATGGCATCCAAAACGAGGAAAATGAAGAAGATCTATTACGCCTGGGACTGGTTTGGGACTGCTGTTGCTGCGGCTGCTGTTGGTGTTGGTGCTGTTGTGGCTGTTGTTGATCCGAGCCAGTATAGAGACCAAATCCAAAGTCATTTATATCTACACCACTGGCCAGACAACGGCTGAACTCATGGAGTTCATCTGCCAAATCCAAAATAAACGGTATTAGGGACATTTTTAATTTCCTTTATTGCAACAATGTAATTCCTTTTTTTCTCAATTTTTTTTTCTTTAACTTTTTTCTTCTGTATATTATATACTTTTACTTTATATTATATACTAACTATATGTTAAGTATATACTATGTATATAGTTTTTATTTTTGTAATTTTTTATTCCACCACACTGTAATTTAAAACTGTTTATTAAAATGTTGTTCTTCCGTCTGGTCTGAAACCGTTTGAATGCAATCGCCGAGTGATGCGTCGTTGTCGTCGTCGCCAAAAACACACACGCCCGTGTGATTTCTTAACTGGTTTTTTGCATTTTGCAGCTCTGCATGGCTAAATGTGTGTGTCTTTTGCCGTTTCTAAACCAGTTGGCAGTGCTGAATGGAATTCATTATTATTTGTTGCTGTTGTTGATGTTGTACGTGGAATGTTGCCTCTTGTTTTTCATTGAATCGTTACTTACTACTTCCTTGGGTTCGTGTATTCGTTAGATTGTTTCGCCGGTACTTGTGCCATTGTAGTTTGTATCTGTATCTCTGTTCCTGTCTGCATGGAATTGTGTGTATTACAAAGTGATTAGTTTCTCACTTTCTCTCTCTCTCTCTCTCACACACACATACTTCTTTTGTGTGTTTGTAATTTCTTTATTAAATTTTTTTTTTCTGCAATTTTTCATCATATTCTACTATGCCCGTCTATTCATTTGTCTATTGTCGTTTATAGTATTCCATCCCCTTTAACTCTTGCCACAAATTTTGTATGAAACGAACTAGTAAAAGAAATCCGATGTCGGCGACAACAACGAACATTATGTTGATGCTGTTGTGAAACAAATATTGATTTTTTAAACAACGAATTGAAACACCTCGTATTGAATTGTAACTTAAGAAACAAATGTAAATACCTACGTAACATTTTCGTATATTCAAAACACAAACAAATTTCAAATGTTTATAGACAGTAATAAGTTTATTCGTAACTTAAAACTTAACCACAGACATTAGAGAAGTTTCCTTTTCGACAAGGTTTCTTTTCTATATCCATTTACTAAAGAAAAACTGTCTGCAAACTTTCAAAACCTAAAAAAAATGTCTCGAAACTATGCATTGCTATGGCTAATATATTCACCAAATGGATATTTTTAAAATATAAGTAGGTACCGACCTATGTATGTAAATATATTCAACATTTTTAAATATGACAACTCTTTTAGTAAAAGATTAACAAATTAAAAAAAATCGCAGAAATTTCCCTGGGATTCAATTGAAGCTGTATATCAATCTTATATTTTCTACCTGTATGTTTCTTCATTTGCTTGCATTTATTCATAGGGAAATTATGCAGATGTCTTTAATCCGTGGATGTAAAGAACAAATCATCTACATTTAGAAACCTTTCCTCTTATTGTTATATCCATATGTATTTAGATAAGGATTATAACTTTTATGCTCTATTTAGGTCAATGACAGGTGTAAAAATGCGTAATGTTTTACGTTCAACATTAAATTCTAGTTTAAAAGTTAATTAAATCTTTTGTTGACCTTTGAATTTAAGGTAGTAGCTTTTTATTATTCTCATTCGCCAGAATGACTCAAGTCCAAACCAACGAAAGTTAACCAAACTGCTAAAATATTAAGTTCACATTACATACATTTATACAAATTAAACAAACATGCTCGTTTAAAACAATTTCGGAGATTGGTTGAGATGACTTGAGATAGAAGGCCTTAAAGATTTTTCGTTGAAACTGCAAGTTGAACGTAAGTAGTAATGTCATCATGATTATGAGAATCTGTTTTATGGCCAAAACTCACATTGCACCTAACCGGAAGAAACTCGGTTAAAAAATTTGTGAAATTAATTAAAAAATTAATATTAAGAACATTCTCTGCATATATGTATGTTGTTGATAAAAGCAAACATTTAATTCACTGGATTAAATTTTTAATTAAAATTATTTTTATTTTTGAATAATGGTTTAGTTAAAAAAAATAGTCTATCAGTACTCAGATATGTATCACAGCAATGTACTAAAGGTCTAATTTTTAACTCTTAATTCTAATAATACTAAAAATGTGAAAGTTTGTACATATCGACCCCTTTGCGCGAAATTATCGTATGTTACAAATACCAAATTTTACAGGACAACCATTTTTCTACTTTTCTCTGCTTTCAGATAAGATAAGATAAGATAAGACGAAGTGGAATTCGTCTACAATATTTTGCCAGGTGACGTCTCTTTGAATGTAGAACAAGATTGCATCAAAAAATAAATTTCCAAAAAATTGGCATATACGATAATTTCGCGCAAAGGGGTCGATATGTATGTGTGGATATTTGGATGTTCGTTAGTTTGTGGCTCTGGCAGATTGCATAAAGTCCGGATTAAAATATAGGGTACTTTTTAAGGGATAAAATTGGTACTTTTTCTCTTTTTCAAAAATTTGATATTCATACAGATTAAAAACTTCATTAACCATTTCCACGTAAATTTCTTTTATTTTATTTATTTATTTATTCTTTTATTATACATATAAAAATAAAAATGTTTGTAATGAATTATTGAAAAAATAAAGAAATTACTGCTACTTAACCCATTTTTCGCCGAGCGGTGATAATAATTACCAGCACTCACTCTGTATAACTGACAAATAAATATTAGGGGAGTATGTGGTGAGGTTGTGTTAGGTACCAAGTCACTGCAACTTGGAACTTAGTGTGGCAAAAAATGTGTTAAAATAGAGTCTACTTTCTGGGGACTGAAAATGAGGAACAAGGAGGTACTCTTGGTACTCTTTTACCTTTGGTACTTTTTCTCTTTTCGAAAAATTATTATATCAAATTAACGTATGGCCCGGATTAAAATATGGGGTACATTTTATGATGTAAAAATGGAAAAACTTTACACTTTTGGTACTTTTTCCATTCTTGATAAATTTTGTATGCAGATTACATATGATCCAGTGTCTGGAATATACATATTTAGACGTCTCTTGCTATAGCGTCGACAGTTGAATGTTGTTTAATCAGGAGTGTTGGCGAAAAATAATAAAAACTATAATATTGTTTATAGAAATGTGGTCCAGATTCAAATATAGGATACATTATAAGAGATCGAACGTGGATAAAATTGGAGCTGTGGTACTTTTTAATGACTTTGATATACAAATTGCATATGCCCCAAATTAAAATATAGGTTACTTTTTAAGGGATCATATTGGTACTTTTAAAGGGTTAAAACGGGACACAATTGGAACTTTTTCTATTTAAGATAAATTTGGTATACATACAGATAAAAGCCTACATTAACATACAGGAAAAGCTGATACTCTTTTACCTTGGTACTTTTTGTGTTTTCGAAAATTTTTATTTAGAGGCAGCATATCGCCCAGATAAAAATATGGTACTTTTTATGATGGAAAAAGGGAACAAATTGGTACGTTTTGATAATTTTCGTATGCAGATTAAATATGGTCCAGTCCCGGAATAAACAAATTTCATAAAGGCATTTTCAGAGGGACAGTTGAATGTCGGTTGCTCAAGAGTATAGATTGCTCAAAACTTATATTATTGTATGTATGTACATATGTGTTGGCGAAAAAGAATTCTACCTATAGTGTTGTTTATTGAAATACTTTAACATAAAATAAGTAAAAATGTAGAAAACTACATAACACTTTTTTATAATACATACATACCTACATTCACGTATTTTGCATTAAATTTTAGCCTAATTAACTTTTTTTATTATTATCGACAAATTTGAAAGGTTTTACAAGACTTAATTTAAAAGAATTGATCATATTCCTTTGCAACATTTAATAAGCTTTGCTTTTAGGCAGTAAAAAAATAAAATAAAAACATGCATAGGTACATACATATGTACATTAGGGTATAAACAATTTTTTGTCATAGTACCATTAGGTCAACACCATGTCTTAGTAACCACGAAAATTATAATCTTTTGTAATTTTTCTCAAAAAAGTTCACGCACCAATTAGTTTTTCTAAACCAATGCAATATTGAATATCTATAATTTTATACGGTGTTTTTTTTATTAATTTTTAATTTTTTTTCGTTCAAAAAGGTTAAAGATACGTTTTAATTTGCGGAAAAATCTTTAACTACACATCTCTAAATATTAATGAAGTTTCATACTTGAGCAATTTTTTGTTTTAAATAAAAATAGGTGGCAGTTTCAGTTAAAAGGGACCGCCTATGGGCAGAAAATGAGTTTTGGAGAAAAACGATTTTGAAGTTAACAAGTTAATTAGTTTTCTAATCAAAGGTGTATTTTAAAGCTTACTTATGACAAAAGTAATGAAGTTTGAAAACTGCGGTTTGCTGCATTAGAAAAAGCGTATTGTCTTTGTTAAGACTCACCAAAAAAGTAAAAGTCGATTTTTCATCCATAGGTCCCTTTTAACTGAAACTGACACATATTATAAATTTTTCTTAACCAAAAATAAAATTAAAAATTTTCAAAACTTCATCGCGCTAGGTGTGTGAACTTTTTTGACCTAAGCGAAAAAATAAATATACGTTCCCTTATTGTTTTTATGCTCTATCGGACTGTGCTGTGCCAATTTTGATATTTTTAAAAATTTGTTAAAAAGTTATTTCCCTAATGTGCATATTAACACTAGTACCTAGATAAACTGTAATTCATTTCACATGATGTGCCTATTTATTCGTAAATACAAGAAATTATTAATATGTACATATTCAGTAAGTACCTTTGCCTTTTAATATCTTACATTAGTTCAATTCAAGTTCAATCTATTAACACAATATAATTCACGACATTTCGTGATGGAATTTTCTTTCAAAAGCCTTGCATTGCATAAACACAAAAAAGCGTATGAAAAGAAAAAAACATATACCTACTTTATAGAGAGAAATTAACAGAAACGCTTCAGAAAATCACAGATAAATACAAGTCCCATAGAAAGATACATGCAAAAACACAATTGATACCGGCAAAATGCGACCGGTTTTGCCTGGAAACTGGCTGGAAATTGCAAGTACATATGTAGCCATATACCTATATTGAATGCAGTGCGCAGGCATGTGTGTATGTGACCATGAGCACTAACTTGCAAACATGCATATGTATGTATGTGTTCGCTGCATAATGGTACCGGTTCTACATGACTAAAAATATATATTTTGATAAGGAAGAGGGATAGGCAGGCTTGATGTAAATGGGCCTTAGATGAAAGGGCTCCTGAAACCTTTATTCACTTGCAAAGATAGCATGACATAAAAGGCCAACAAAACTTTGTTGATCGCCATTATAAAAGACGAAAAATAAAAGTCAATATTAAAGTATAAATGTACCTACATATGTACATATAATAAAAAAATGCATATTCCTAAAAATAATCTAAAGGAATAAAAGACCATGATTTGATCGGTTATGATGCACCGTATAAAAATACATGCTTTTTGAAAATGTTTCACTCCCACAATTTAAATTTTAAAATAACATTCTTATCAAAAAAAATTTAAAATGTCGTAGTGCAAACACATTTCGATGAATAATAAAAAACAAACACAAAAAAAAAAGTTTTGTATTTTTATTTTTGTTTATCAACAAATAGTTTTTCTTTGTTGTGTTTTATTAAGAGACCAGCTGACCCGGTCCGCGTTGCTGGCCCTAAGCAAACATTAGTATTGTATTACCACACGATTTAAATTGAGCTTTTAACGAAATTAACTTCCTTTAAATAAAAATCCATGGAATACCTATCATAAAGTTTTTTTTTACAGAATAACTTACATATGGTGTAGATATGGGCTCAATCAAAAAAAGAAATGTATGTATTTATGGCAAATTGGATATAATATTTATATGTATATTAAAGGGTCTGCCAAATAACTTTTTTTTTTTGAAAATGCTATAAAAAAAACTACTAAATATTTTCTCAAATTTCTTTTTTTATTTAAAAGTACAATCCTTCCGGTTAATAATGGAAAATAATTTCATTCAAATGGCTGCCTCGACTGGCCATGCAGTAGCCTATACGATCGGTCCAATTTTTAAGCACATTATAGATTGTGTGCAGCTGTATTTCACTAATGGCTTCACGAATATTGTCCTTTAAAGCGTCAATTGTCTCTGGCTTGTCGGCGTAACACTTATCTTTGACGGCACCACACAAATAATAGCCCAACGGTGTCAAACCGCAGCTCCGAGGTGGCCAAACGACATCAGATCTGCGGCTGATAATGCGATCTTCAAAAACAGGGCGCAAAACATCGAGTGTTGCTTCGGCTGTGTGGCACGTTGCGCCGTCCAATTGAACCAAATGTTGCCAATATTCTCCTCTTAAATTTTTGTGAACAAAAATTCGTTCAACATGGCCCAATAACGATCGCCATTGACTGTAACGGCCACTCCTTGTCCATTTTCGAAGAACAATTACCCAATTATTCCTCTGGACCAAAATCCGTACCAAACAGTGACTAGTTTTAGGTGCAACGGCTTTTCAAAGTATGCGTGCGGGGTTCCTGTGCCCCAAATGCGACAATTTTGCTTGTTTACATACCCGCCAAGATCAAAATGAGCTTCATCCGAAATCCGTACGCAATTTTCGCACACATCCTGCAACATTACCATGATTTTCAAAGTAATGTCGCAATATTTCCCAGCGTTGTTCAAGCGTATACACAATCATATTCGTTCAGCGGAAGGATAAAACTAATTATCTGTCAAATCAGACATGAGCTTATTGTTACCATTCACGAAATAAGCACTAGTTGAAAAAAAAACGTTACTTTATCTTAAGGCCAGCGGATAGACAATGTTTTTGTTTTTTTATTTGGTGTAAAAACATACAACTGGCCGTGTGAAAAACATGAATTTTCCGAAATTAAGCCAGCAATTGTCAATGAATGGCCGGCCTTGTGCTTTGTTGATGGTAATAGCAGAGGCAAGACACAAAGGGAAATGGAGCCGCTTGACTCGGAATGGTAAATCGTTGGAAATCATCGGGCTTCGTGGAATAAGTACGTCTTCACCTTTGAATCTGTCACCGATGATTTTTTGTCTCGATTAAATTTGGTGAACAGTTGTTGATGTAAATAAACCGAAAACTCGGATTTTTGAATGCAACATTTCGAAAGTTTTAAAATTTTGATATTGGATCATTATTAACATAGTTTTCTTAAAAATATCTTCGGAGCTACATAACCGATTTAAGAGTTTGATATCTCGTTTTGAAAAACATGACAACGGCTTTCAAACAAAATAAAATAAAATAAAAAAAGCAAAAAAAAAAATAAATATACATATGTATGTATGTAAGGAATTTGCCACGACCCTCCGCCCGCAGACAGAATAAAAAATCAGACTTCACAGTGTCACCTGCCTGAATATTCTGAAGATTCCCTGAAAGTTTCATCAAAATCGGCCCAGTCGTTTTGGAGTCCATACGTTACATACATACATACATACACACACACATCCAGTTTTATATATAAAGAAGAAAAAAGATTATCTGTATAGTGTTTTTTAGTTGTGAACAATTTTGTTTATTTTTGCAATGTAGAGGGTGTTTTGCTTCTCCTGTAAAATTTGTTCAATGTAACCTTTTTTTAAATAATATGATGATATGTTTTCCTAGAAAAACTAGTGCTTGTTTTACAATGTTTATTTAGTATAGCAATTTGAATTAATGTTATTAAAAGAAAAATCACTACATTATTTCTAACACGCTCTTGAGGTTGTAAATTAAAATTAAGAATTTTATTTTTTAAAACCTCTAAAGGCCTACATACTTAAAAGCCTACAGTATTTCCTTCTGGAAACAAACTGCAGAGAATCTCATCTACTCTCGCATTCACCCCTCAGCGCAGAAAACAGCAGCCAACAACGACAACAAAAAACAGCTGACAATAACTAAAGAGTGTTAGTAGCAACAGCAAGAAAATAACATACTCAACCGCATAAAATGCCGGTCATTGTACCGGCAACAAGATTGCAGAAACAAAAAATGAAATAAATGCTAAAAAAAAACAAAACAAAACACCACCAACAACAACAGCTGTTTGGTCGGCTGATTGCTTGTTAAAGTCTCAGTTGCGTTTGGTTTTGTTTGCAACAATCAGAGTTGCCCAAGCCAATAAAAACTGCCTTATTTTTAAGCAATAATTACCTAAAGGCCCAACTATAATATGCTTAAGTTGGCTGTGAGAATACATGGAAATTATATGTGACAAACCATATTGAACTTTAGGAAACTTTTTGTTAAGTTTAATGGATCTGTCATTTGCTTAAGCAAAGCGAGAAACATACCGCACTTTCCGTACGAAATCAAATGTTTTTTAATTTTGTTTTGGTTTTTTTAAATGCATTTTGAGAGGTTTTTTGTTAATTGTTGACAGAAGTTTAAGCCAACTTAAGCATAATATAGTTAGGCCTTTAAACATCCTGAAATAATTTGTATGTGCAGAATTGTGAGAGAAACAGTTAGATCGGTTTAATATATTAAGTTGGATTTTGAACATAATACATTTTTTAAAGTAAGAGCATTCGCTAAAGGTGCATTGGCAACACTTCCTAATTTATGTGTCTGTAATACCACTTCGACTAGTATCTTCCAGAATCTAAAACGTTTTTGACTTCTTTACACATTTCCTACAGCACAAGCTATGCGTAACGTGTACATATTATTAAATTCATTGGTTAATTAATTTTAAAAACATTTTTTACTGTCATAAAAATGTCGTCTTTAATGTAACTGAGCAATGCTTTCAAAAGATCGTTAAACTTCCTTAAATGTACTTTATATGGATGTTTTCGAGCCACATTATAGTACAAAGTATCCCCTCAATCTAAATGCTAAAAATAATAAAAAAAAATTTCGAGTTTTTTCGATTTCGAAAAAAAAACTTTCTTATCTCATAGACTTTGCAAATTCTTAATCTAACCCCCGTTTCCACATGCAAGTGCAAGTTCGAAAAACTCAATACACTCACACTTTTTCTCTTACATTCATATAATTTTAGTACTTTCAGCCAATCGACTGTTTCCTCGATTTTTCGTATACACTACTTGCATGTGGAAATGTAGGGTAAGAACGTTCGACAAATGCTTTTATCGGATGAACATCACAAATAGCAAATGCATTCCAGATTAACTGGCCAAAGGATCAAGCTTTAATTCAGTACACATATAAAGACATACAAGTTTTCCAAGTATGTCGGTTCAAATAAGATCAGTAGAAAAAAAAATTGGCATAAAGGAACTTGCAATAGTTCACATAACTGTAGGCATTAAGTCAAAAGATGGAACTAAAATTAGGCTTGTCATATTAAAATCGTAATGCTTGGACATTTAGCAATATTATATCTCTTACATACCCTCTAGATAAGCCATCGCTATATTCAAAGAAAAACTTTTTGTTCTGCACGCATGATAGTGAAGAAATACTGCTCGTGTCGATGTTTTGTTCTTCTTAAAACATTTGTTCGCTCAACGATGTCTAATATCACTGCATTATTACCATATTAGTAAACGATATCTTGATTGTTTTTGTTGCTTTTTATATGGGAAGTCGTGCAATACGTTTTCTCTACATCAAAGAACAAAAATAATGTTGTTTCTCTTATTCTGCCAACATTTTTTTCGATTATAGCAATGGATAGCCTAGACGGTGTGTAAAATATTAGCAATTTGGTGTTAAAAAAATTTTGTGCGAAAAATTAAAATTAAAAAAAAAAACAAGCAACATAGCTGAATAATTTTGCTGCTAAGATGCATCGCAAAGTTATATATCCAAATTTTTAAGCTTTTTAATTAAAGTAGACGAAGTAAACTTGAGTGTTTTGCTAGGTCCCACAATCAAACACTAAACTACATTTCGCCCTTTCACTCTGCAATACTAAAATGTTCGCCCGTCAATATCAATTCAAACCTACTTGAGTCTTTTTTGTTTAAACAATGAATTTTTGTTTTGTGTCATTTAAAGCACACAGAGTAAATTTCATAGCATTTCAGAAATCGTTGTTGGCTAAATGTACATATTTCCATTTTGGGGAACATTTTCAAGGGAAAAGGGAACAAATTTGAAGGGACATTTTATTCACGATAGATGTAATTATCAAGAGCGACATTTTTGACGGCACATTTTACGGTGAAAAGATAACAGTTGTATTATTCGTTCTTTCAATTCATTTATATGATAGTTAGTTACTACATGCAAAGTTTTTAATATTGCGTTTAAATGCAACATTTACATTCTATCCGAGAGAATTAGCCTAAATATAGATGCCACTTTAAAGCTATGGACCAATGACTTCAGAAGAGCGCTTCCTTTATAAAAAACTTATCAAATGTAAATTCGATATTCGTTCCTAGACTTCAATTATTGGAAGATGGTTAAGGCCGTTTTACACTATCACAAAAGTCTTAAGTATTTTGAAGAAATTGCTTATCGGATCCAATAATTTTTTGAACATTTTTCAAAACAATAAACAGCTTATCATGACGGTGGTATTTTTCACAAAATACGTAAGACTTGTGTGATAGCGTAAAGTGCGCTTTATTTTAAGAAAAACATATGTTGTATCCATCTAAACTTTTTTTTAGAAATAAGTGTAATTATTCTTTTAGTAATCACGTTACCATAATATATATTTTTAAACAAATTATTGTTTATCCCTGTTTTTGAATTTTTTACAAAAAATGGCAACAAAAATTCTATTTAATTGCAATCATATGTGTTTGAACAGTGGTGCGTGATAATAAACCGTGCCCCTCTACGAACGGCACATACACATTTCTTTGTATATTCCATAACACCCAACATAAGCTTACGAGGCTCTAGTGTAGTTTACATACACGCTAATACTCCTCTGCCAAAGGGCGTTGAGAACTCTGAAAAAATATTCAAGAGATACGCAACCGCATTAAGACTGCGACACAATATAAAAATAAAATGAATAAATAAATAACTTAACGATATTGTACTTCGTACTTTTATGGGGTTTTTTTTATATGTTTTGTTTGTATTTTATTTTTATTTTTTTACCACGTACCTAAAAATGGAAAACAAAAGGAACTCAAATAAATTTACAAAAGATACATACATAAAGTACTTATAAAAGAAAACATTTATATTGAGAAAAGAATAAGAAGGAATTTCTGGATGAAACTGGAATTAAACTTGTAAGTAAAAAAAAAAAAAACTTGGAGGGATAGGTACAATATGAATGTGAGAGTATAGAAACGCTGTTTAATAAAAAGCTTGTGTGTATGTATCTTGTAGATACTTTTTGATTTAAAGAAATATGTATCGAAAAGCGATGCTACTGAAACTGAGTTTTAAAATATTTTTATAACTTCCAAAGTGTGCTAAAATAAATTTTACTTTATGGAATTTCAGCCTAATTCGTAATAAAATTTTTTTTATATGTACCTACATAAGATTTAAATTATTTAGACTTTTATTTTTCTATACTTCTTATTTTGATAATTAGGTATGTATGATATGTATCTACGGCTGTGCCGAATCTTTAATGCCCTCCATCGAGAGTTGAAAAATTTCATGATATAAAATCTTCATGTTATGAACCAATTTTTATAAAAAAAATTACCTCACAGTAGGTTTTAAACCTAAGATAGATTATTGGCCGACCATCAGAAAGTTTTATGTTTTAATTTCTAGTCATATGAAACTTAATTTGACCTAATTTTAATAAAATATTATAATTCGTATCTGTTTTAGCCGTTTTTTCCAACCATAAAAATTTTCAGCGTTGGGAAAAAGGCATTTAATTAAAAATTTTACATGTAACTACCATTTTTTAAACTTTTTTTTTTAAGTAAAATAATATTAAAATTATTTTCAATTTAATGACAATTGTCATTTTTACAAAAAAAAAAAAAACAAGTACCGTTAGACACATCTATAGGAATTCCGTCTATCTATCAGACATAACGGTACATAAATTCCCCCCGATATATTCATTTTAAATCGATTAGAAAGCGACCAGACATTACGTATATTCAATGTCTGAAAGAAATCTGGATGAAGTCTTTAAGAATGAAGACAGACATTTGCAAGAAATATCTGATTCTGTCAACGTCTGAGTATTTTTCTGGCTGGGAGGTACAATTTGTTTAATATCAATAATACATTTTCCCTTAATATCGAAAATAACACATTCCTTCACCAAATTTTTTTGTAAAAAGATTTCTATTTTCATGCATACTTATTAACTTTTATGTACCTATACGTACGGTCACCATATTTTTCAAACAAAAAATGGATATTTCGAAATGTAGTAAAAATAATAAATAGTATCAAGGTTATTGGATAGGTAATAGGATAATTTAAATAATATGATATTAGCAAGTAGTACCTATTTATAAATCGGCAAGGGCAAAACAGTTAAGAACACTTTCCTCCTCTGAATTTCAACCGATTTGAACAAAATATACACCATTATAAAGGTACAGTAGAATCGCGAAAAAGTTAACCAAAATGGCCCAAGGGCTTTTAACTTTTTCGAACAATTAACCTTCCTAAACAGGCTTAAATTTGAAAAATATACAATAATAAACATGGATCTTTCAGAAATAACACACTAAACTTATTCCAATGGCTTAGTTTTCATAATAACAAAAAATAAACTGAGATTTTTCATAATTATTCGCCACAGCCTCGAGAATTTAAAGAATTTTTTTCTAATTTTTGAGATCCATAATCCAACGCTATTAGTTTTCCCTGAATATCTTTTTTAATTATGTTCAAATTCTCTACTTTCTGCTCATTTCCGATGTTTTTTAATCAAAACTTTCAGAAAAGTTAACTAAAAGTTAACATTTAAGAGCGACGCAGGCACGCTAAAATTCGGTTAACTTATCCGCGAGTTAACTTTTTCGCGATTCTACTGTATTCACTCACAGAAGCCCAATATACATTTTATTAAAATCTGTTTAATAATTTAAGAGTTATAAGCGTTCAAATTTGCTACTAAAACATATGCAAAACAAAAAAAAAAAGGTTTTTTTCAACTATCAAATAATGCTCGATTATTCGACATTTTTCAGAAACCGGTTTTCGAATATTTCAACTATATAAATCGGCACAGGCAAGAATGCTTTCTTCCTTTGTTTGTCTTCCGAACCTCTATTGGGGGATAAAAGTATCAAAAAGGGGAAATACGGAAAATTTAATTTCTTTCTTTTACTTTTCCGTGCATCATGTAATAATTTTTAAATTTTCTATAATATTGAACTTTGAAACATAATATTTTAGGTGCAGGTTACTGAGTGAATGAGAGAGAAGCTATAAGATTTAAAATGTTGTTACTTTTTGTTTTTCATGGGTTTTTTTTTGAATTTTTGTTAATATTCGACCTACAAATATAAAAACAAACATGAATGGTCCTGAGTGAATAAGAATGTATAAGAGGAAGCTTTTTGGTACTTTTTCGTTCTACATATGGTACTTTGATTAATTTTCGTTAATTTAAGACAAAGAATGCAATGTCCTGAGTGGATGACAATCTAAAAATATTTTAATTGATATTTTCTGATATTTTTTATTTTTAACTTATAAAATTAAATTAACTCACATATAAGATAAAATATGAACCGGTCCCTCGATCTACTAAGACGGAAAAATAAATGCTTGAAACATATAAATTCATATATACTTAGATGAACTATGTTTCCTTCATACATATTTACATAAAAATTTATGGTCGAATTTTGACCATTAGGCGAACACTAGTTTATTTAATTGTCTATGAAACAATCAATAAAATATACCTAGAAATTCATAAAATAAAAATATGTAAAAGTCTTTAAATCAAAAAATTTAATAATTAAAAATAATTGATATATTTCTGTAGAAGTCATTTTTTTTAAATACTTATGACTGTTTTACATAAAACTAATTTAAACTCCATTTGAAATTTGCACTTTGTTATTAAAAGTGATTCTTAGGTAACCATTTTTAATTGGGACTTTTCGATAGTCCAAAAATTATTAGCAATTGAAAGTAATATTTTTGTTGGCGCACTAAAGGACGCCATATACAAACCAAATGCTAGAAGCCTCATTATATTTTTACCTCCAATATTTTTTTCATTGAAATAGCCAAAATATTCCATCAATAGTTGATACACTCTCTTCTCCACTTCTTATCCAATCAAAATGTTAAATTTTTGTAAATACTGCAGCCCATTGATTTAAATCGTATTAGTATGCCAAAGTGGTTTTAATAACGAATAGTAAAAACACATTTTCTTTGTGTGCAATTCATTTTTATTTGAAGTCCTTTATAGTAGGAGCAGACTCAGTAATTGAAATATGTTGTGACTCCAGATGAGAAATATATTTAAGGAATATAAAAGCCATGGATGATCAAAATAATTTCTGAAATGTCATCTGGCTCCTTCGTTGAGAAAATATTCTTTCAATGGAACAAACAATTTTAAAATTCGATCTGACGCTGGCATTAATGTTAACAGCGTGTTTTGCTGTATTATTGTTGAAATTTTGGGGTTTTGAGAAAGTAAAACTTATAGTTTTTGAGTTTAAAGAAGAAGTCATAATCTAACAAAAGGACAATTCGAATGATCACCGTACCTATACGATTTTGTGGTTAAATTAAATTTTATATATAAATCCATGTATACCATTACAAGAAATTTACGTATACCTACATATATTTTTGGAATAATACCGTCTGCCAGACAATTTTGTATGAGATTTATTGGTATTTAAATAAGAATTATTAGGACATCCTTTAGCACCCCAACCTTTAAAGAACTCCAAATTGTTCATTTGCGTTTAAAGTTTAAACTTTAAACCATAGTCACTACGTTATCCCCGAAGGTAAGAGAAGCCAATTTGTCTTTGCTCAGCTGGTGATGACAGCCTAAAGACCCAGCCATGGAGAATTGACTAGAAGGTGGGTGTTTTGCCTTAATATTTTTTAAGGATTTTTAATAAACTTAAATAACAGTTTTTGGGGTTGTTTTAAAACTTTCTATAAAAATCAAAATCGCACTCGAAAATAAATACAAAACCGGTGGCTTTCTAATTTATTAACAGTCCCTGCTCGGGCGCCAAAATGTTTTGCCTTAATATTTTTTAAGGATTTTTAATAAACTTAAATAACAGTTTTTGGGGTTGTTTTAAAACTTTCTATAAAAATCAAAATCGCACTCGAAAATAAATACAATACCGGTGGCTTTCGTTAACAATACAGAATTAAACTTTATTTTAAAAATGGTTCTTCAATTAAAAAACAGTATAACAGTTGGGAAACAATTTCCCAAGCTGTTTGACGTTACAATTTAGATTTTTACGTTAGCAGTTATTTAAAACAGTTAATTCATTAAAAAATTCAAAGTAAAGTTCATGTAAAATTAAAATTAAAAAAAATTAATAAAAATAATAAAAAATGAAAAAGAAAATAAAATTTAAAATGTTGATCTGGCGAAACAGTGGGGTCAAGCAACATATGGTGTTTTTTTTCGTTGGTCGACTTGTCAAAGTTTGTATACAAACTAGTTTTTTATGTAATCAAACCTATTTTTTTACTAGCAATATTTTTGACAACCCGACCACAGAAGCAGTGTTGTTGTTGAGTTGACCTTACCTTCTAGTCAATTCGCCTTGGACCCAGATATAATATGCAAAAGCTTGCTTAAGCAACTGTCGAAAATTCACAAAAGTCCTCTCTAATGTTTAAAAAAACAAAATTAAAAAATACCTAGTTGATTCCGTACGGAAAGTGCAATTTGTTTCGCACTTTGCTTAAGCAAATGACAGTTTCGTTAAATTTAACAAAAAGTCTTCTTAAGTTCAATATGGTTTGACATATATAAATCGCATGTATTCGCACAATTACTTTAAGCATATTATAGTTGGGTCTAAATCTCTCATTAAACAAAATAAGTTTTTAATTTATTAAAAAAACGCATTTTCTATGAATCCCGTATTTTTAGTTTTGTTGAAAAACATTTTTATAATTTATTAAAAAAAACCAGACCAGGTGTTTTAACCTAATTCGGAGAAGGTTCCACAACATACATACATTCGGTAAAACGGTTTATTATTGAATAAACTAAAAAAACCCGTAATTCCGCAATAAAATTACTTTTAAAAAAGCTTATAGGTTTTTCTTATATCCGCAGTCATTTTAGAAACATAATTTTTTAGCAAAATTTCAAAAAATGTTTTCTTAAAAAAATCATAAAAAAATTGACAAAATGCAGGTGTGCTTATAATTTTTTTAGACATATAAAAAACGAATTTTCAAACAAAAAAAAGCCATGTGATTAAAATCTGTTCCCAACATTTAAAGAATTTCATAAAACGTAATATTTGTATGGGAGCCTTCCTGAAAAGTGGAGATAAAGGGCAAGTATGTTTTTGGAAAATGCTAAAAACATAAAACGAATGGAGGTCGGTCATACATTTTATCCCCCTAGAGGCGATTCCTTGGCAGTTATGGCAGTTTTTTCTTCAATATATTCCTAGTCTGTATAGAAAATTTTGTATGGGAGCCCCCTTAAGAAATGGAGAAACGGGTAGGTATGGTAGAAACAAATGATGTGCGTTTGCCTATTTTTTTTTTGTAAGCAAACGCTCACATACGCAAATATTGAAGCTGAATTGACGCTTGTAAGAAAAATAGTTCTAAAGAAAAAATTCGCATCAATGCAGCTGTTTGCTCTTGTTTTTTTGTTTCCTTTTTTAAATAGGTATGAGATTTAGAGAAAACTTATTAAGACTAAAGTTGTTGAAAACTGCACTAATAACAACTTCTTTGTAAACGATTTTTATGTAGTACATATTAATATTTTCCAAGTTATAAGGCATAAAAGTCGATTTTCTCAAACTATGGCGGACGTGAGGGACGGTTTAGCCTTCGCCGATTGTCCTTAAACTTTTTTTGGTGTTGTGTTTTATCATTACCCACCGAATTGGGGGAGTTAGAGCATGGAATAGAAAACAAATCTCCATACAGTTAACGAGCAATAATTTTTTCTATGGTTATTTCCATTTCGTTTTGTGTACATACATACATACTTATATACATACATATGTATATATGTATGTATGCATGCATTTCGCCTAAAAATTCACTGTGTTCCCTGTGTAAAATACAATTTCATTTCAAATACCTACATACTTACATATGTATGTATGTAGGTATTTCAGAGAAAAGTACCAGATACATTTTATATGGAAATAAACAAACATTTTTAGTTTTAGCAGTCATCAAAAATTAAATTAAATACACATAAGTCATATACATTGGTACATATATACATATGTATGTATATAACTTAAATTTCAAATATGCATGTTTGTACATATGTAAGTATGTATGTATACATCTAAATGTGCATTATTTCAATATAATAAAAAGTAAATGCAATTTTCTAGAATACCGTTCTCTTAATATTTACCGGTAAATATTAAAAGTTTAATATGTACTCTGAAACGTAGAAAAGCTTTTATCTCTTCTGCATGTAAAAATGAAAAAAACTGCAACAAATACAGATAACAATACAAACAATTTCAACTCTCAGTCAAGAAATAAAAAAATGGAATAAATGTTCTCTTTTCTAAAAGAATTGTATAGATGTATGGTGAATATACTAGAATTGTCGAATTATTTACTAGAACGCTTATTGATAGGGCTTTTCACTTCAGAAAGCATTTTGACACAAAAACATTGGCACATACATACATGTATGTACACACAAATGAGTCTATGCATATGTGAACGACGAGGTATAAATACCGGCTGCAATTTCTCTAGCGGCATCAGTTAATTACAACAAAGCGAATAAAACAAATCAAGCAAACTTAAAAGCATTTATTCAATCAGTTTCCTAAGGAAGCAAAAGAACTCTGCTCTATCAAACAAGAAGTAAAATATTATACAGTTCAAGAAAATCAAAAAATTAAAAGCAAAATGGCAAACATACCACTATTGTTGAGCTTGGCTGACGACTTAGGAAGTCTATCTTTAACCAATTCACCATTTTACGAGTCACCTTTCTACTACGTTCGTCATCCAGCCTATTTGGCTTTGGCCAATGCTGCCGAACAAACACAACAGTTCCGTAATCGAGATAAACAAACAGCTGGTCCTGTGACAACTATAGGCAAGGATGGTTTCCAGGTGTGCATGGAAGTTCAACAATTCAAACCCAGCGAGTTGACTGTCAAAGTAGTGGATAACAGTGTAATAGTAGAGGGCAAACATGAGGAACGAGAAGATGATCATGGTTACATTTCCAGACACTTTGTACGTCGTTACGCCTTGCCTAAGGGCTATGATCCTAATAAGGTTGTTTCTACACTATCTTCAGATGGTGTTTTAACTGTTAGTGTTCCAAAGCCACAAATTGAAGACAAATCCGATTCAAGACAAATTCAAATTCAACAAGTTGGTCCAGCCCATTTGAATGTCAAGGAAAATTCCAAAGATGATAAACAGGGAGGTGAAGGTGCAAAGGCTTAATTTGTAAGAGTGAAGCTGCCAAAAAATCACCCTAACACCTCAGAGAGTCAATAGTCTGTTAAGTATTTACATAAGTTTTTTCTTAAATTAAATGTTTGGTAAAATTTCAGTCAAGCGATTTGTTCTATAAATTATTGTTTTTCAATAAAAATTAAGTATTAAAAAAATATTTAAAAAAATGTTTGTTTTTTTTAAATTTATTTAAAGGTTATTCAAGAAGTAATTTCAATAATTTCAAGAAGTATTAAGTTTTCAACATCTCCCAAAGTGGCTGAAATAGTTAAATTTCGAACAAGTTTTTTTTGTATAATGAAATTCAAAATTGATTTTTTTTGTTTAAAAAAATATTAACCAAATTATCTAAATCATTTACTTTAGGGTTTCATATTCAATTGTTTTCCATTTCCGCTTTTCTGGGAATTAATTGCAGGATCTTCGGAAATATTTAAACAAAAACTTTTTTTAAACCTTAGTAAAACTTGTGGGACACGTGTGTTTAGTTGTTTTATCCAACTAAATATCAAACCTTGAATAAAATTTTTCTAAACCTGGACATCTCATTTACAGAATCCACTGAATCGGTAAGTGTGATCCGGGTCCCTTTTCATTCTTCTCATGTCTCCCTTATACGCTGCCGCTCATCTGAATAGGTTGAACATTTTTACAATTTTTTTAATACAGGGTCCGCCAAATAACTTTTTTTTTTGAAAATGCTATAAAAAAACTACTGAATATTTTCTCAAATTATTATTAAAAAGTACAATCCTTCCGGTTAATAATTGTAAATGGCTGCCTCGGCTGGCCATGCAGAAGCGCATACACGATCGGTCTAATTTTTAAGCATATTATCGATTGTGTGCAGCTGTATTTCACCAATGGCTTCACGAATATTGTCCTTTAAAGCGTCAATTGTCTCTGGATTGTCGTCGTAACACTTATCTTTGACGGCACCCCACAAATAATAGTCCAATGGTGTCAAATCGCAGCCCCGAGGTGGCCGATCGACAACAGCTCTGCGGCCGATAATGCGATCTTCAAAAACAGGGCGCAAAACATCAAGTGTAGCTTCGGCTGTGTGGCACGTAGCGCCGTCCTGTTGAAACCAAATGTTGCCAATATCCTCCTCTTGAATTTTTGTGAACAAAAATTCGTTCAACATGGCCCAATAACGATCGCCATTGACTGTAACGGCCACTCCTTGTCCATTTTCGAAAAAAAATGGCACAATTATTCCTCTGGACCAAAATCCGCACCAAACAGTAACTAGTTTTGGGTGCAACGGATTTTCAATGTATGCGTGAGGGTTTTCTGTGCCCCAAATGAGACAATTTTGCTTGTTTACATATCCGTCAAGATCAACATGAGTTGCATCTGAAAAGATGATTTTTTTGGCAAAATCGGCATATTTTGTGAGTCGATCGCAGGCCCACTAATTATCTGTCGAATCAGACATGAGCTAAATGTTACCATTCACGAAATAAGCACTAGTTGAAAAAAAATGTTAGATGGCGGACCCGTTAGAACTGTTAGTCAAAAATCCAATAAAGTTCATAAAAAAAGGGTAAAAATTAAATATGATGAAGCAGGTTTTAATCAGTAACAAAATTAACAGAAGCCAAGTTGGAACAATGGCTAGTTTGGCGACTGTAAACCCGTGTTATTTAAAATTCACTTAACCCATTGCGTTAGGAGAATCACCTTAAGTTTGGTGTGGGGCGCTGAATCGTATTACGGCACAGTTGAGCTGCAATTTCTTTCAACGAAAATGAATGCCGTTGACTATTAAGGAGTGCTAGAAAAAGCTTTTCCAGACTTCAATACCATGTTTGGACCTATTACCTGCAGTTTCCAGCGTGATTATGCGTCAATTCATACTGCAAGGATAGTAAAACAGTGGATTCATGAGCAAAATGTTCCTGTTCTGCAAAGGCCACCCTATTCACACGACCTCAATATTATTGAAAACTTGTGGGGATTTCTTTCACGTAAAGTCTATAAGTCGGGCCGTCACAGATATAAAAAATGAATTGATTGATGCAATAAAAGAAGCCAAAATCAACTTGGATTACTTAGCAAATCTGTATAACTCAATGCCAAGGATTAACGAAGCCATAATATAGGTAAATAAAGAGGGAAGTACGCGTTATTGACTAATTTACTTTATTAAAGAAATACTCTTCTTTTTTTATAAATAATCTAAAAAACTTGTTTTAATTTATTTACTCTTGTTAAACCTATTCTGATGATCTAAAAATACACCGAATTTGAACAAAACTTGTTGTTTAGCTAATATCTTGAAAACGGTACAATAAAACAGTTAATTTTTTGTACGGATTTCACGCAAAGAATACAATTTCGATTTTTCCCCAAAAAGTGAAAAAATAACAATTCGAGTTAATAACCTCTTTTTGATCAAGTGCAACATGTAAGTTGTGTTTTAAAATGCCAATAGACAAATAAAAATATGACTCGATCATATGAAACTAGATTAGACCAAATTTCACCACAAATGCATTACTTCTGTATTTCTTGTTTTAAGAAATTGTTCATCATATACCAAAAAAGTGAATTTTTGAGCATGAGAAAATGTTTCTTTATTTAAATTTTACTAAATACGAGCAAAACTTCGGATTCAGCCGCCAATTTTACATAAAATTCAATTTAACAAACGTTTATTAAAGGAAATTTCCATAGAAATTTTTTTTGTAAATCTCTATAAAATTTAAAATATTTTTGTGAATTCGGGCATAACGGTATAAAACTGTAAATAAGTTTGTTATTAAATACGGTAAATTAAACTTCATATTGGGAGAATTTCGGAATCCCGGGAACATGATTTTTATTTTCCACTTTCCAGGGAATCAAAACGGGAAAACAAAACTCTACAACAACAACAGGAGTCCTATATTCGGCTGTGCCGAATCTTATATACCCTTCACCATTGTGCGAGCAGAATACATAGCAATTAGACAAAAACTAAATAAAACTGGCAAATTTTTTTTTAAATAAGAGACAACCGGTTTTGAACTTCGCTTTTCATAAGGGCCCAGAATATATATACTTTATAGGGTGTAGGATCAATATTGTAGAAATTACAGTTATATGTACCTTTTTTACCTTCCGTGAAGGGTATAACAAGAGTAATTTTCGGGAATTCAGGGGTCTAATCACCGCATTCGATACTATCGTATCGAATAAACTACTGAATTTTTTGCATACGATAGACACTGGCGTATCGAATGAAAACTCGATAAATGTAATGTCGAGTTACTCGATGTCGAATGCTTTTATTTCAAATTCAATACATTTCATTCGATATTGAGTTTCAAGATACCAAAATAAATAATTTCGATGAATTTTGCTCGATATCGTATGCGGTGATTAGAATTTTACCATTTACTTAAGTTATATTTATATATAAACATTTATAAATACTTGTAAATATATATTTTAACAAAGTTAATTATAAAAAGAGTAATTTTTTGGGATTCAGTATTTCGGTTGTAACTCTGCCATTTTTTAACCGATTTGACAGATTTATATACTGACGTGTTTAAGAAGAAATTTGCCATTTACTTGAGTTTAAAAGCTTGGACTCGGGGATATCTATGGTTCCCGAAAGAGGGTATTTAAAAAAAAAAATTAATTTTGGTCATAACTTTTTTGTATCTGAACCGATTTTTCCGAGTTTTTTATAAAATATGTTCTACTTAAAATTTCCGATATTTTGATATATAAGTCATATCCATAGGGCATATGGCAGCCCTAAAATTTTTAATTTTTTTTGTACTTCTCCAATCCCGCCCACATTTTGTAGGATGGTGTGTACCTAATTTGGAAACTTTGGCTCTTGCCGTTCTCAAGATATACAGAAATAAAAATAATACAACAACAACAAGGGATTTTTGGAAAAATTTAGAGGTAGTCGTGGTTTTTTGCTCATATCTCCGTCATTTTTGGACCGATCTGGCTGAATTTCAATAGCAAACTTAAACGGAGTATATGTGACATAAATATACATCAACCTAGTCCACATCATTTCTGGGGTTTTCGGAAAACCCATTTCAACATACACACGGACAGACGGACAGACGGACAACCGGATTTGAACTTCGCTTTTCATAAGGACCCAGAATATATATACTTTATAGGGTGTAGGATCAATATTGTGGAACATACAAACGGAATGACAAAGTTATATATACCCTCCTACCTTCGGTGAAGGGTATAAAAATTACCTGTGAAGAGTATAATAACGCTAATTTGTATGTTTGACATTATACTATTGTAATTTACAAGTCGTACATCTTTCTAAATTTGTATATTTTAGGTTAATACATGGTAGAATAAGTACAAGGTATAGTCATTAGAAATTTTGTTCTCAATTTTAAATATAACGCCAAGCAAAAGCCAATAATGAAAATAATTGAAACAAGCGTCAAAAATCAAATAAATCAATTTGACATTATAATGTACACATGGGAAAATAATGACAACTCTCCCTTATGAACATACTTCTCAGCGGGAAAATAAAGAATTGATTATATAAATAACTTAAAAAATAATGCATTATTTCTAAAAGAATAATAATGCATTCATTTGAATCGAGAAGGTAATTTTATCAGACAAAATAAATTGGCATTGATTACCACGTATATTCCCACATTTGCAGAACAAGGAATGTATTGTTTCTGTTCGTGACTATTATTCGTGTTTTTATATATTTTGTTAATAAAAAATCGTTATTTTTTGCTGCCTTTATGGCGTTTACAAAGTTTGATTATAAAGGATGCGTTATTTATTTCATTCGCAGGATGCATTAAAATAATTTATAACAATCCTAGGACATGTTCCGTGTTAAGAATAATGAATTCTGGAATCAAATATTATACAAGATAAGTATAACATTCTCGATTTCTATTGATTACATTTTCCCGCTGGGCTGGTACTCTGTTTCTCTACTTTTTGGGTAAAGTTCGTGAAAATGAGATCAAGCATAAATTTCTCTCATAAAGAGCCAAAATTACACAAAAGTACGGGAACAGAAAAAACTCAATTTTAATCACAAAATAGAAAGTCAGTGTTTTGACAGGCTTTAAAAATTGTATATTGTGTGAACAAATAAACTACTTTTACCAAAAATAAAACAAAACAAACACTTTTACAATAACTAAAATTATGTTTCCTAATATTACAATATAAAACTTTATATTTAAGTGCATTATTTTACTCCACAACACTTTTTCCAAAATTTGGTTCATGATTTTTTTCCTGTTTGACAATTACCACAAATTGCACGAAGAAAAAGTCTGGGCCAAGGTATATTTACACAAGGTAGACTCGTTGGCCCATATGTGTGTCAGCTGTTTACCCCAGTAAAAACCCAAACGTCAAAAGTTGTTTATGTTTGTTTACATACTTATGGCTACATACATAGTTGTTGTTTGATGTTTTTCTTTTTTTTTAATTTTTGTTTTTATTTTGAAGGCAGTGTTGCTATTTTTTGACATCTCGGTTCAAAATACAAAAACAATTTGGTCTGTGGTGTTTGTATTATTGTACTAGATGTAGCAACGAGTTTAACTTGTGTAAATATACCTTGGTCTGGGCTGTTTCGTGCAAGAAGAAGTAGAATTTTATTCTCTCAATCCGCTCTCATTTACACAAATTAACAGTGATGCTAACTTAGCTATTATGGGGCTAGATTTAGCTCTTTTAAATTACTCCCGGCTCGTAATTTTTCCGGTTAGACCTTATTTTAAAAAAGAGCTAACCCAGGCTCTTTTTAAACGTGATATTATAACGTTTGACACTTTTAACATCTATCCGTAAATACTTCCGTTTTTACCCTCTTGTTTCGTCTTTGGTTCAAATTTTTATGCGTACACATTTTTTGCTTCGGTCAATAGTATAGAAAAGCTTGGGAATCAAATCATGTGTTTAAAATATGGATTAAACCAACAATAGATCCGTCAAAAGCTTTGTGCAAATATGTATTACAATTCAATAATAAAAGCTTAACCTTTTCATTTAGTACACCATTCGGACACTCAAAAACATAAAAAAGTATAGCGCTTTTAATAGAAATTAGTTTGAAGTACAAAAATGAATAATAAATGGATTAAACATTTAAAACGGTCGGCACGTTTTACCATTGAATAGTTTGCATCTCTGCAAATTAAAATTACGGGCAGCGTTGCCAGAATAAAGATTTTATCTTATTTTTGAAGAATTTTTGACCAAAATAAGATTTTAAAAATGTTTCCCCAAATGAAGATTTTTTGTTTTAAACATAAAAATTTTCAACTTTAAGTTTATACAACATATATAATTTTTATAAAGCTTTTTAAACAATCAATTTTTAAAACAATGAGGTTTTTTATCGGCTTGTTGTCTATTGGTTTTGCACACTTTTGTACCCATTGTCTAGCATAAACAAAAATGCATCATTATTTCTGGGCACACAAAATATTAAAAAAGCATCTTAGATTAGCGGTTGTTAATTTTGAGAATCTTGATGAAAAATAAATGTTTGCGAAAAAAACTTATGTTTATAAAGTTTCGTATCTTAAAGAACAAAAAAGTTCATGTATTTACTACCAAAAGGTAAAACTAATAGAACTTAAGCCTCGGATTACCATCTTGGTCTGACCAGACCAAATTTGTGTCATGCTTGCAATATTTTTCGGATATAACAAAAAATATCAAAAAAAAACTTAAATGATATGTGCTGAATCGAATGAAACTAATTTGGACCTCTTAGGCAGACCAAATATTTTTCTTGCAATATCTTTCAAATAGATAAAAATATCAAAAAAAAAATGTGAATTCTATAAATTATATCTTCTAAATAGAATGAATCAAGTTACAATTAAATCAGAAGACTACGGCCCGTTATGAGCTAAGTTCAATTTAACTACAAAAACCAGGCGCAAAACTCGTTTCAGCTGTGGTGAAATACTTTTATTTACTTTTTATTTAATTGTTTTTTTTTTAAATCTGATCTAATTGTGGTCTAGCCAGACCAATAGGAGAACTGAGGGGTAAAAGGTTACCGAGAATCCTAGAGTTAAGAAGCTTTTAATTTGAAAATTCCACATTCCATGTTTCTGATAATTTTTAAAGAAAGTATATATAAATAAGTGCTTAAGAATATCTTTTAAATGGTGTTCCAACATTATTTTAAAACCTATTCCATTAGGAATATATTTAGAAAAATCCATATATTTTCAATGCGCTTTTTAAAATGCAATTTTCTCAAAATGCCTTCGATATAGCAACGGTATCAAAAAATATAATATTAAATTGAGAACCCTTAAGATTTCATAGCTCCCAAACTAAAATCTTCTTGCCCAAAATTTATAAATCACTAAAATTAGAATTTAATTACTTTCAATGAAACGTCTTTATTTATATGGACATTCTTAGAAAAAATTTTATGAAAAACATAAATAAAAACACAATTTAAACCTACAATCTAATTTTGTGTAAATACCGCAATTATGTATTGATGTATATTTGTATTTTTATTTAAATAGTTTCCATAATAAGAAGTACATATTATTAATTTTTACTTGTTTGCCCATGTTATAAGAAATTTGAAGATTTTTCTCTTCAAAATAAGATTTTTATTTCGCCAAATAAAGATTGTCCTTTCAAATCTTCTGGCAATGCTGAGTACGGGAATGCTTTTCTTGCAAATTAGGATCCTTCGGGAGTAAAGAAACAGAGCTATTATACTATGGGTTAATAATAATTTTAACGGGGTTTTAAGTATAACGTGTTTAAAAATAATGTGGCAACAGTATATAAATAGGAGTAATAAAATATACGCCAAAATTCACACCCTTTAAATAAAATGAGTATCTACACATGCATGTACAAATATATGTAAGTGTGGAAGTTATGATAGTATAAATACTGGGCATAATTTCGATTAAAGCATTAGTTGAAGATAGAAAAGCAAATACAGCAAACCACATAATTTAAAATCATTCCCTCAGTCGGTTTTCTAAGGACGCAAAAGAACTTCAAAGTATTACAAAAAAAAAATATTTTAAAAGTTTTAAACAAAATCACATAATATGGCAAATCTACCACTATTATTGAGCTTGACTGACGACCTTAACCGTCTCGCATTGGCCACTTCACCATTCAACGATTCACCTTACTGTTACGCCTGCCATCCGGCCTATATGGTATTGGCTAAAGCTGCCGATAAAACACAACAACTGCGTAATTGTGAGAAACAAATTGCTGCTCCCATTTCCACTAAGGGCAAAAATGGTTTCCAGGTGTGCATGGATGTCCAACAATTCAAACCCAACGAATTGAATGTTAAAGTAGTGGACAATTGTATTGTTGTTGAGGGCAAACATGAGGAACGTGCAGATATTCACGGTTACATTTCCAGACACATCGTACGCCGTTATGCTTTACCCAAAGACTATGATCCTGATAAAGCTGTATCCACGCTATCTTCAGATGGTGTTCTAACCATCAGTGTCCCAAAACCACAAATTGAGGGCACATCTAACGGAAAACAAATACAAATTCAACAAGTCAGTTTAGCTCACTTACATTTCAAGGAAAATCCCAAAGAAGATAATGAGAAAGATGGTAATGAAGGCGAAAAGTCTTAAATTGACATATTAAATCAAGAGCTAATCAAAACTGTTTAGTTCTATAATATCTTGTTACATCCTTAAATCTCAGGGAGTCAATAGTTTGTACAATGTTTAAGTTTTATCTTCTACCATATTGTTTTGCTCTTAAATTTACGATATTTTAAGTGCCGAGTTTAAAAGTTTTGTTGTTTTGTGTTTTCGTCTCCGAAATAAAAAAGTTAATTTTTTACAAAACATGGTAAAATTCGTGTAAAAAGTAAATTTATTCGCCAAAGTGGTTGTAAGACCAAATCCAAATGTTATTTAAAGCCCCAACCATAAAAAAGGGGTTTAAATTATTTGGAAAAACAGCTTTGTTATAAAAAATACAGTCTCTAACACGCATAATTATTAATTTTTTATTATAAGCAAATGATTGATTGATTGAATACAACTACATATTTCAATAAATATAAATTTTTTATATTTAATTTTTAATATAATTTTAAGAATAACAAGATTATCAAGATTCAAGACCAGAATCTCTTTTTGTTTAATTTTCCAATCGTATAAAAATAAACTTGAACAAAATTCGGCGAATGTATCCTTTTGTAAAATGTATTCATAATTGTGTATGAATTCAGTTTGTAAAATATACAAACAATTATAGATTCTTAAGCATTAGTTATGTCTAAGCTGTAGAATTTAAGCTAAAATTTAAATTTTCTGAAAATACAACATTTAAAATGTTTTTAAGTTTCTTCACTAAAATGTTCTTCATAAAATTAGCAGTAAAACATCAAGAAGTCTAAAAGTTTGTTTATCTAATACATACTTGCTTATTTTACTCTCTGCGCATTTCTCACACTAGTCTCAGAAGGGTTCCATTTAAACAAACTTTACGTAGACATTACAGGAAAGCTAATTCCATGAATATAAAAATATTTATGAACTTGCGCACGCAAACGTAAATTGTATAGATACCAGGGTTGGCAATTAGATTTCCTAAATTGTCTGTCTCCAAAATTGTACTTTTTGATATAAGTTGTACCAAAATACAATAACGAATGAAGACTTCGTTCCAGGGCTGCCAGACATTTTCAGCAAAAAATCTAAATTTCACCAAAAAAAATCTTATTTTTGGAAAAAGTAGTTTTTTTATTATAAATAATAAAAGCAATTCATATTTAATTTAATACATAAAATAAACAAAAAAAAAAACATTACAAACAATGTAATTTCTTATACTTAATTGTAGTATTTAGTTTAAAAATTTTTAAATGGAAACAAAGACGGTTTTTTTTAATTGAACCTAACCTTCGTCTAGATAAAACAAAAAGTCTTGTTTTTGGGGGAAAAATCTTAAAATCTTTTTCGGTTAAAAAATTTTTAAAAAATAAGGTAAAATCTTACTTCTGGCAGCGCTGCTTCGTTCGCTTAAAATTATATTTAAAACAAAAACAAATTATAAAAAATTGTTTTTGTTTTACATGTAAGTGCTGGTTCACACACGTCAAGTTTCACTCGTCAAGTCTTGACGTGTGTGAACCGGCACTATGTTAAGCGAACGAAGTCTTCATTTGTTATCAACGAACAGGCCATTAGATTATAACTCCTTTATATATACTACGATTTTTCTTTTTCGAATGTATTGTTAATAAATTAATCAGCTGATTTATGTTTTCATCAGTTTCGTCAACTGTTTTATTTAAGCAAATATAACACACGGGTTAACTACTATTTTTTCTGTGATTTTTAACCCACAGCGTAATAAATTACAGTTTAAAACATTAAGTTGTTACGGTTTTGTAAATGTTAGTACTTTAACAACAAGATTAACAAGGTCTACAAGAGTACTTTGCTACCAAGAGTGAAAACTGCTAATGTTTTGCGCCATTAATGACGATTGTTCAATCTCAGCAGGACAAAGATTGGAAACCGATACCGTTATTAATACTGACACCTATTAAATACCGTTTAAAATTAAATACCGGTTTTGATTCCGATACCGAAATTTCAAATACTTAAAAACCGATATCGAAATCAGCTTCGGTTACCAGCAAACATACATATTTTCTTATTGCACAAGAATAAAAAATTTCAATTTATTTTTACTTTGCAACTTGTAAACAGTTCTTAGAAAAAATGTTGAATATTCAAACAATTTTATATTAAAGTTATTCCCGACAAAAGTTGGACTCTTTCAAAAAAGCAAAAGTGCAAAAACATAACAACAACCACATAGACAATTATTTCGCACAAATAATGCAAAGTTGTCAGGGTCTAAGAAAGTGCAAGATTATCATAGTAAAATAAGCATAAACATTTTGCAACTTCTTTGGCATTGCAAAATTTAAAAAATTGTTTACAAGATTTCACTGCATTAGTATATTAAATACTTAATATTAAAGATCTCTTTTCTTTTGTTCTTTAAATATTATATTTTTTGGTTTAAGTTACGTTAGTTATTATTTTATGTTCTGAATTTCAAGTGAATTAAATTAAAAAAAAAATCTGATGTCATCCTATCTGGAAGACCGTCTTCAATGTGTGGAGACAAAGAATAGAACTTCATGTTTTTTACCAGTAAGAAGAGGTGTCCCACAGGGATCAATTCTTGGTCCACTTCTTTTCTCAATATATGCAAACGATTTACCATGTCAACTAATGCACTGCGAGATTCGACTATATGCTGATGATACACAATTATATATGTGTAAAAGAAATAGAATAGATTTAAATAGAATTTCCCTCTGGGCTACAGCTAATGGACTGAGCTTAAGCCCGCAGAAATCCAAATACATACATTGTCTTTCGGTAAAAAACGAGCAAAATAGTTGTGAACAATATGTAACTCTGTGTTATTGTAAATTATGTCTTGTTACACATATTAACTATAAATAAATAAATAAATAAATGTACTGCCTTTTTTCTCGATATAGTGTTTTTATGGACTTCATATCTGGCAAGCCTATTTGGGACCTATGGTATTCCGATCTTCATGAAATTTAACAATGTGATGTTTAGTGTTATAATACTTTGACGCACCAAATTGTAGTTTATTAGTATGTAAGTTGTTCTTTATTTAAAAAAAAACTTGTTTAATAAGTCATTGAATGAATAACAATGGTTCACAAATTTTTAACTTTTTGCCATAACCTTAAAAATGAGATAAATCGGGGCTGCTGATCACGAATATGGCATTCATTTATTTTTCTCAAGAAGCGTTTTCGAGATATAGGCGAAACTCGTGTTTTTCTGCAGTTGTTTTAGGTATTTCGTTAAATCTCGAGACTTGTTCAACTGAATTGTACAAGATTTAACAAAACATGTCCAAACTTTGTCGATCGGATAAAGTTTAACTGAGTTACAGGACTTTAAACTTGAAAAAATGTGATTTTTTATGTTTGTTCAAAATTCACCATTTTAATTAGCTCCATTAAGGCAATAAAAAATATTTTAAATTTTTTTTACAGTAATCTTAAATTTTTTTTAACAAACGTAGTAAGCGTAAAATTGTTACTGTCGGACAAAGAAATAAGAAATAACGGCATATTTAGTGAAAACATCCGAATTTGAATTTTCATAAAAAATTTTTTCTTAAGAATGCTACTTACTATTTCAATGAGGAGCAGTAAGTTTGCAGTCTGGAATTTGATTTTACTAATTTGAGGTCGCTGTATTCAAATCTAATCTTCCTTTTTCTCTCGTTTTCGAGATATACCGTTATGTCTAAAATTAAGGCACTTTCACTACATATATTGAAATAAATTACAAGATTAAGAATTACAATTCCTTTAATCTGTTCATACAACGTTTCGCTACTTAGGCAACAGTTATAAATAAATGTATGAAGAAAAATAAATTTTTTTCGCCCAAAAAATTTAAATTTTTTATTTTTAATTCATAAATAATCCAAAACAGTAAAAAAGCGTCAAGTCCCATTACTTTCACGTAAAGTCGCATAACCTATGAACAAAATGACACATAACAAGTAAGAGTGCTATATTCGGCTGTGCCGAATCTTATATACCCTTCACCATTGTGCGAGCAGAATACATAGCAATTAGACAGAAACTAAATAAAACTGGTAAATATTTTTTTTTAAATTAGAAACAACCGGTTTTGAACTTCGCTTTTCGTAAGGGCCCAGAATATATATACTTTATAGGGTGTAGGATCAATATTGTAGAAATTACAGTTATACATATATACCTTTTTTACCTTCGGTGAAGGGTATAAAAAGAATAATTTTCGGGAAGTTAGGGGTCTAATCACCCCTGCATACGATAGACACTGGCGTATCGAATGAAAACTCGATAAATGTAATGTCGAGTTACTCGATGTCGAATGTTATTATTTCAAATTCAATACATTTCATTCGATATCGAGTTTCAAGATACTTAATAAATAATTTCGATGAATTTTGCTCGATATCGTATGCGGTGATTAGACCCCAGTATTTCGGTTATAACTCATACAAATTTCCGACATTTTGGTATATAAGTCATATACATAGGGCATATGGCAGCCCTAAAATTTAGGTTTTTATAAAAATTTTGATGTTTTTAGCCCATTTTTGGAGTATTTTGCTCATAAATTACCCATTGTCTAACCGATTTGATATTTTTAAATAGGAAGAATTTTACCATTTACTTAAGTTGTATTTATATATAAACATTTATATATACTTGTATACATATATTTTAACAAAGTTAATTATTTTGGTCATAACTTTTTTGTATCTGAACCGATTTTTCGAGTTTTTTATAAAATATGTTCTACTTAAAATTTCCGATATTTTGATATATAAGTCATATCCATAGGTCGTATAGCAGCCCTAAAATTTAGGTTTTTATACAATTTTTAATTTTTTTTGTATGGGAGGTACCACGCCCACTTCTCCAATCCCGCCCACATTTTGTAGGATGGTGTGTATTGAGAACCTAAATGTGTGTACCTTATTTGGAAACTTGGGCTTTTGCCGTTCCCCAGATATACAGCAAAAAGTAATTAAATTACAACAACCACAAGGGATTTTTGGGAAAAATTAGAGGTAGTCGTGCTTTTTTGGTCATATCTCAGCCATTTGTGGACCGATCTGGCTGAATTTCAATAGCAAAATTATAATAAGAATACCTGACATAAAGATACCCCAACCAAGTCCCCATCGGAAAACCCATTTCAACAGACAGACGGACGGACGGACAGACGGACAACCGGATTTGAACTTCGCTTTTCATAAGGACCCAGAATATATATACTTTATAGGGCGTCATAACCCTTCTTAACAGGGATGATAAATGACATTCCCAAAATTGTACTAAATTCAGTAAAATATTTGTACTTTTTCAAATCTTATTGTAGTAACCCTGCGGCCACACGATTAAGTTGTTCTTGATAGCCTTTTACATATAATGCTTGTCAAAATTTACAAAAATTGAAAGCTGTGACGTAGGCTGCACTCAATATGTAAGCAATTTACTATCAAGATATCATCGAGAAAACTATTTATAAAGACAAACATGTAATCAGCTGTTTAATTGAAAGTAAAATTGCCAAGCAATTTAAAAAGTGTGAGTGTGTTAGTAAAAAAGTGAGAGTGTATTGCAAATTGAATGGAATTGAAAGGCAAAACTTGAACGTGTGTAGAGCTGCAAAACAATCTATAGTATCAATAGTTTTATTTTTGGCGGACTATCGATAGTTTTTATCACTATCGATACTATCAGAAAATTTTAAAAGTAACTGCAAAGCTGATTAGATGTCGTCAACGAATTTTTAACAACTCATTCGTTGCCAGTTTTAAGCAGTGCATAAACTTTTCTTGTTCTTTGGGAAAAAGGAAAATGTAACCTAAATTTGAGTTTTTTTTTTATCTTCATATTCAAAAGTTTACATGCAACAACAACTAGAAATAATTGCACCCATGAGATCTTCACAATCAAAATTACACACACAGTTTCAATCATATTGTACGACTTTTCAGGAAGTTATAGAAAAATGAATCCTTGTGTACATATCCTTTTTCAATGTGTAATAATATTTGGATTAAAAACTTAGGTTTACTTCCGGTCTGTGACATAAGGAATGTTTAGAAACAAAAACTATAAAAAAAAACATTTAACCGCAGATAAGTGAAGATTAAATTGGAATAGGAGTAAATTTTCAAAAATCACCTTTAAAACTTAAAAAATATACTTAAGCACTTTTTCCTTACTGCCACAGAATTGTGTACAAATTTGCATATAAAAATAATGTTAAACCTGCAACCAGGGTTCTTAGAAGTTTTGTTTTCTCGATAAATGGGGCAATTATTTTACCTGTTTGTCTTTTTTTCTTTACGAAAAGTCTTAAAAAATTAATGGGGTTATTTTGTAAAAGACATTAATCTATTTCCTTGAAAATTTTTATAAAAATTTTTGAAAATTCAAAAAATTTTACATAAATAAATTATCGACGCAAGGGTTACGAAATAACGTTTTTAATTTCTAGACTTAAGTTGAATATTTTGACGTCGAAGGTGAAAAAAACGGATGACAATTAACCGTCTCTACATCTACATATATAAAGTTTATATTAATTATAAACTATAGATGACACTGAAATTTAAAGTGAATATGCTGGTCTTTATACCTGAAAAACGTTTTCTGTAAATGAAGTTTTAAACCTTTTTCATTTTGTACCACTTTCATTGACGACCGTGTCCACAGAAGTGGCACATAGAAACTTGTTCGATACTATCGATAGTTTTAAAGCTAACTCTCGAAACTATCGATTTGGCCGACTATCGATAGTTTTGCAGCTCTAATCGTGTTGCCACCAAGTTAAACCCAAAATTATATTTTACTCATGCTATGTTCATACGACGATAGAAACCACTGGTTTCGCTCTCTGAAACTAGATAGCCAAACATGCTGTTCATACGATTTATTCCTGTTTCATTTTGACATTTTTTTTTGTGTTGTTAGTGTGATTTTTTTTAAATAGATAAAAAGCAAATAAAACTTAAGAATATATTATTTAATACTTTTATTAATATTAAGGTATTATAATTATCACTTTATTTTATTAAAAATAAATTTTTATTTTGTTTTTTTCTTTGTTTTGATATTTTTTGAGATCTAGTTCAGATAAACTAACGATAACTGTTATCAAAATTGGAGATGATAGTACATTTTTCCTGTTTCGCAGCCTGTTTCAAAATGAAACGACCTGTTTCGCTCTCAAAATTTTGTATGGTAAAACAAGTCGTTTCAATCATGTTTGGGGCGCGAAACAGGAATAAGAGAGCGAAACACGAATATTGCTGTCCGTGTGAACATGGTATCATGGTCCAATCCAGAGTTGTGTTTTTTACGTGCAATTGTTTTTGTAGCAATTGCTTTTGACATTTATACCATTTTTTACACTAACAATTGCTTTTGTTCTTGGCATCTTTATCATTTTTCACACAAACAAAATGCGTGTTGTTTTTTCTATTGTTGGATTGTTGTAGTTGCGCGCAGACCTTCTAGTTGGGCCATGATTTTACTATTGATATCCGTAACTATGCTTTGAGAGCTGAGAATGTCAAACTGTGTAGACATTTCTGTTTAGTAAGATTTGACAAGTCATTATGAATTGGTTGATGCTACAACGATGCTTCCAAAATGTGAGATTTTACTTTGAAAAAATATACCTAACTGTTCGCGGGCACTTTCATCAAAGAATTGTGTTTAGTGATTAGTGAATAAAAGGCTACGTCAACAAAAAAAAAAATTGCTGTATTTGGAGCGAGAACAATTTCAGGAAGTTGTTCTGTCACTGGCCCCTCGTTCGTGCGATTTAAAGCATCTGGATAACTTTTTATGGAGCTAGGTTAGGTAATTTGTTTATTGGAACCCAATATCCAAGCCAACACTTACGCCACACGGACAGATTTTTTAGAAAAACAGGTCCAAAATTGAACAGAATGGACCGTGTAACTTGTAGCGCGGTAGACATATGCCTGAATATTTTAAAAATAAATGGCATGAAATTAGTACCGATTATAATAAAAAATTTCATTCCAACCATAGCTTGTCTTGTGTTATCATTTTAAGTTCTCGTGCAGCTAAAAAAAAAACATCCTATGCATTTAAATTCACTTTTATTCTTATTTCAAATATATATTTGGCAATTAACAAAAAAAAAAATATGTATGTATGTTAAAAGGAGTTTAGACGAAGATTTCTTAGCTTGTTTTTTAGACTTGAAAAATTTGTTCTATATTCACTGACAAATTTGGTACAGCAATTCTCTGATATCTGAAAACATTAGTTCATTAATTTCATTTTTAAATTATCCAACCTTTGACCAAAATGTTTATATTTTAAAGCATTTGAAATTTTTAAATTGTACTAAAAATGTCATTGGACAGTGGACAATTGTGCCGACTTTATCATCCCTGCTTCTTAACCTTACCAAAAATCGTCAAATCTGCGTATAAAAACTACAAAATGCAAATAAATCTGCATTTCTGGCATAACTGTTTGAAAACTTCACTTGCATTTTGGTAAGTTCGAGTTTTTTTTCGAGATTTGACTACATATGTACATACCAGTGTTGCCGTTAGGATACGAAAGATACATTTTTCGTATCTTTTGATGACTTCATGTACCATGTATAATCCTGACATATTTCGTATCTTTTGAATCTGTACGTAAAGTGTGCAGAAATAAAATATTAAATTTTGATTTAAAAAATGTTGTAAATGAGCCGATGTTTAAAAATTTGAAAAAAGTAGTTGGTTTATTTTTAGCCAACTTTAACTTATTAGGACTGACCATCGTAACCGACTCAATACTAATACAATACCAGCTTTAATTATGGTGAAAGAGAACATTAAGGACATTTCAACATACGATCCACCTAAATCGATGATTACTAGTAGTGCGAAGTTGTTCTGAGGAAATAGGTATGAACATTGCTTTTATTTTCAGGAAATTTATCCATGTGAATTTTTTGATATAATCGCCCTAGTATAAACGCCTTAACTCGTATATCATATATATAAATGAATTTGTTTTGATAACATCCAAAGATAGTTACATACCTATAATCATTTTTAAAGTTTGCTTACTGTATTTTTAAAAATTACATACATATGTAGCAGGCGCGGATTCAGGGGGGGGGGGAAATAAGGAAATTTCCCCCCCCTAAATTCTAAAAATATATTTGGTTTCTCTCGATAATACAAGAATTCCCAATAATAATATTTATTATATGCACAAAATTTTAGAAAATCCCAGCAAAGTTTTTTTTTGTTTTTTTTATTGAATCTTACGAAATTTTCAATAAGTATCCAAAACTTAATTCTAATAGTTATTTATTAGATATTTCCAATGAAACATCTAGTTTACTGTATTTAAATACTTATTATTCTACATTCAATCCCAGCAGGTGGCATCTATTTACAAATATCCAAAGAATAAACGTTTGACTTGAAAATGCGTGCGGTTGAATTATTAATAAGCCTTAGTATATGCAATATTTCGATAATTTTTGACGAAAACACAGATTTTTCGGGGAAAACCCAGATTTCCTTATCTTAAAGATATTTCAACATACAACAAAAAATTATAAGGAAAGCTTTTGTTGGCTTTGTTGTAAACGCATTTGAAGAGGCTTCAAAGGATATTGATAATGACGTTGATGTGTAAATTGATGCGAAGGCACTATCATCAATAGTTCTAAAAGCTTTGACAAAGTTTAGTCTTGACCTAAAAAATTGTGTAGGAAATGGAACAGATGGGTGTCCTCTGATGTCATCAGAAAATGGAGCTGTTATAAAATTCTGGACAAATGCAAAACAAACGCCTTGCTATTCTCATAAATCAAACAACTCAATTTTAAAAAGCAACAAAATGCCATTAATACAATAAGTTGTATCATTTGTAAAATAAACGACAAATTTTTTTAAATATATTCATCCCAAGCGAAACACAGTTTTAGCAAAGTATTTGGAAGCCAAACTTTCTACATTATGCGAGACAAGATGGTTTACATTTTACACCTTGCAACAAGTGTACATCATGTAGTAGAAGCTTTGGAAAAAATATCTGAGTAGAAAGGTAGAGACACTTTATCAAAAACCTTATATTAAGGAACTCGCTTAGTACTTTTGAATTCATTTACGGAATAAACATATTAAGTGTTATACTTATTGTATCACAGCCGCTTAGTATTATATTACAAAAGCACAATATAGATCTTCAAAAAGGATAAAGCCTTATCAAAACTTAAATCATGTGCCTTGAAGAGAATAGAAATAAAGCCGAAGAACTATTCGAAGCGATTTTTGAAAAAGTTAAAGTTGTCTGCGTTCAAATCGAGGTTCCAATCACATTCAAAATGTTGAAGATTACTACCGAGTTGTAGGGTACATTGAATTTATTTTAGAAGATCTCAAAACACGTTTCCCAATAGATCTCCTAAATGTATTGAACATACCTAAACTTCTACCTCAAAGTGTAATCAAGTCAAATACAGATACAAAACTTTTAAAATCACATATAGCTGATGAGCTGATCATGTTTGATAAAAGAGATAGATAAACACCTACTAACATCTAAACTTGAGTTTGAACTGTTGCATTTGCAACAAACATGGAAAATATCTAAAAATCTATCGGATAACATTGTAGATGCTTTAATAAACTGTGATAAAGATATCTACCGAAATCTAAGAAAAATATTTAAAATTTTCGTTTCAATGCTCGTCAGCAGGGCAAGTTTAAAAGGGCACGAAAAAAATGGCACAAAATGGCAAAAATAAACATGTTATTTAAGAATCTTTTTTTTTATTAAGTTTGTTTTTGTAAGTACAATAGTATGTTTCTTCAAATTGTCAAAAAAAAAAAAAAAAAATTCTGGGGGCAAAACGCAAGAATTTGGAAGTTGTTTTTAATACACTTTTATAAAATTCTGTTTAATAAAGAAATATTTTTATAATAATTGTCACAAAATTTTTTTTATCAGGGAATTGTTATTAAAGAACGACGTTTAAAATTCTTGTGTTTTGAGTCTTCGATTTCTAAAACACCCCTGATAATTTCCTGTTATCACATAAAACAGTTCTATAAATGAAAAACACTCTTTTAACATCGCAAGATGTAACTGGAGCATATTTGAACACTAAAAGTTCAGATAGAGAATGGTTGTCAATAAATTCATCCGTCTCACTTTCATTAAAACAAAATTGTGAGAAAATCGATTAAAACACTTTTTTAAAATTGAAATGCCAAGCCATATAGCTTTTTCAGGAGTATTGAATAATTTACTACACTTATTACGATCTAAAACGTTTTTTAAACTTTTCAACAAAATCTTTTTTACTGACATCTTGTATTATTTTCTTTCGCACTATCAATTAAGCCAAAGCTTTCATTCATAGAAATCCCTTTCGTTTGTAACTTCAAGAGGCTTCAGCAGATGCATTGAAAGTACTTTTTGCGTCCGATTTTTGCATTATTCAGTTAGCATATCGAATAGATTCTGCCTCATATTCGCTAAGGTTTTTTTAATTTTTTTTTTCTATGTTGCAAAAAGGTATTCTTTAGCAAGCTGGACCAAAAATTGCTTTTTAAAAAAATAATTGAAGAAATGGCAAAAATGGCATATGCCATAAAAAACTTGCCCTACTCGACAGTAATGCTACGAGAGAGAAGTCATTTCCTACCCGTCGTCTAAAAAAAGCATGGCTCAGATCAACAATGACAGAAGAAAGACTGTACTTTCTAAATTTGCCTCACGAGGAAATCATAAATTGCTTATTTAAAAAAATTAATTTATATTGAACTACTCTTATATTTCATTTAACCTTATTGTTGAGTTTTTTTAATAAATATACACATATTAATTTTAATAAACTTTTAAAAACAAATTTTTTCCTTTTTTGTATAAAACAAAATTTTCCCCCCCCCTAACGCTCGAGCTGGATCCGCGCCTGATATGTAGGTACCTAATATTTATGACTATTTACATATTTAATTTATTGATAAAAATGAATTTATTTAACCCTTCTGCATCCCTTGGATATGTGCCCTTGCTATGATCCTTTTAGTCAATATGACCCAACAATAAAACGTAAACAACATATCATATTTAAGTATAATAAAAAATAAAAGCGATTCTATTGATTATTTGACTGAAAAAATTATTGATCGATGATTCTGAATGAAGATGAACTCAATTCAATTATATTCAATAGAAAAAAAAATTTAAAGTGGAATTAAACTTGCAATATCGCTCATTGGGTCATAATGACCCAAAGGATATAAAATGTGTGTAAATCGTGTGGAGGGGGGAGGAAAAATTAAAATTTTATTATTTTCATTTTCATGTAAATTTATAATTTTCGTCCCTGTTATGGATAAATTAAAGTTTCACGTCCATATCTTATATATAAAGGGACAAATTTTGCGTTTGAAAACCAAAATTGGGTCAAATTGACCCAAGGAGTGCAGAAGGGTTAATATAATTTTCTTTAAAATATTCATTAAATATGAAATAAAAATGTTAAGTTAATAAATGTTAACGTTAAAAATGGATTTTTTCAAAATGTATCTTTTTGGGAAAAAATTTATCTTTTTGGAAACTAAAATGTATCTTTCTCGAAATTTCGCTGGCAGCACTGGTACATACTTACATGCATAATATAATAAACTATTATGTATGTTGCAATGAAGGTGAACTCAGTGATAACAAAGCGATTTTCACATTTGTATGTACTTACATATTTACATACATACATATGTACATTTTTAAATACCTACATACATATGTACATACCAACCTACAATATTAAATAATAAATAAAAAAAAATAAATAAATAATACCTATAATTACATACATACATACATACATATTTACATATACATAAATACCTATGTGCATACCTTGTATTTATCTTGAAAACTTGGTTTCCAGAAATTTCTAGAATTAATTGCAATATTGAAGTACAATAGTTTATTTATTAATACTTTTTATTTCGTATTAAATTATACTTTAATTATATAAATTATATACATATGTATCTATACATAAGTTTTTGTACATATGTATATAGTATATATACTATATACATACCTACATTTTTATACAAAAGATAACAATTTAAATACCGGTCTCTTAAAAACTGTAATAACAATATTCTAAAATACGTTCTCTTTATATTTCTCTTTTGACCCACTCTAATTTTCAAAAGAATTTTCTCGAATTTTCTCTTTTATTCTATAACAAAGTACTCAAGAGTATAAAAACGTAAGAAATGCAAATTTCTCTTCAGTTCTTATTGAACCGTTAAAGAATAAACAGCTGCAAAAGTAAAAAAACCGAGTTAAGGGAAAGCTACTGGTGCTTTTTTTTGGAAAAAATCTGAAATAGTAATTAAATAAAACTCTACAACAATTAAAAGAAAATACAACAAAATGTCTTTGGTGCCATTGTTCAGTGAATTTGATGCCTTCAATGAAATGGAAAATTTTATGGAAGATGCTTTCGGTTTGGGAATTCATCCCATCGACATTTTTCGTCCCCCTCAACGCTCTGTGGTAATGCGTGCTCCACGTCGTCGCTATAATCCTTATGTGTTGGCTAAATTGCAACGTCCTAGTCGTGGCAGAACTGAAGAACTTAACAAATCTGAGCTAGTACCTCAAGTTGGCAAAGATGGTTTCCAAGTTTGCATGGATGTCTCGCAGTTCACACCCAATGAATTGACTGTCAAGACGTTGGATCGTTCGGTTGTCGTTGAGGGTAAACATGAGGAACGTGAAGATGAACACGGTTTCATACAAAGACACTTTATACGCAAGTACTCCTTACCCAAAGGTTATGATCCCAAAGATGTTGTCTCAACCATATCATCAGATGGTGTTCTTACTGTTAAAGCCCCACCACCACCCAGCAAAGTTAAAGACAAAAATGAACGCATTGTTCAAATACAGCAGACTGGCCCAGCTCATTTGAGTGTTAAACAACTGGAGGAGTCGAAAAATCAAGAAAACAATGATGCTGAAAAAATGCAGACTAAATAAACAAGTTTATTTTACTCTTTCTCATTATAATTTCTAAGAATTATTTTTAAGTTTATTTATACAAAATTCATTTTTGTAACGTTTTCTATTCTTAACTTGAAAAATAAACTACTATGTAGTAATTTTATCAAAAATAAATTATGATTTATTATTACAATTTGCAGAATAAAATAAGTACTGGTAAGAAAGTATAATCGATCAAGACCCCTTCACCTCAGTTTTTATTGCCAATTTTTTAAAGTGTACCCTATGACCATTCATGAATCCAACAAAATAATGTTTTAAGAATAATTTAAGCGCTGTGATGTAAAAGTGTCAATTTTACCTTTTATCGACGCCCTTGATACCTGCTATGAACTTTTTTTAAATTACACTTTTTTACTATTTCGTATTTGTTGACCCTTTTTAGAAATAGTGCTAACATTTTGTTGCACCAGTGCTGTTCCAGCGTTTAGTAACGGGGCTACTCTCTATTGCGATGCGAAAACAATTTCGATGCAAAAGCTAAATGCCAACTTGTACTCTCTATCACTTTCGCAAATATTTTTAAAATGGAGCAATACTGGTAACAAAAATGAAGTATGGCGCAGATTAAAAGTAATAAAATGCTAAAATATGTGAAAATATTTGAAATTGGAAAATTTAAATAAAATAAATAGTGGTGATTTGCGAAAAGAAAAAAGTTAATAGATACGAAAGACAAATGCGCAAACGCATTAAAGAGTCCCAATCGCTAGATTTGCTTCCATTTTCTTTCGCATCGCAATAGAGAGTAGCCCCCAGATTTCTTATCCACTGCGTTGTCGGTAAACCACTAAAGTTGCAAATTTAACCCTTTTTGAGGCCCTTTCCACCTTTATGTCAGAAATATTGTCATAATCCTTTGAACTACTATCCATACGTTTAGACTTGTAACATAAATCAATTTCGATCAAGTGATTTAATTTTATGTAAAGCAAGATACGAAATCACTTTTTGCAGAAAAATTATAAACAGTAGTCAAATCTACCCACTGTAAAAATCTTAGTTCAATTTCTCTTGCAGTTTGCCAAAAAAAATAATGGTGTATCCCCCTTTGTGATATAAGGAATAAGTTTCCGAATTGATCAAACGATTTTGAGGTTCGATTAATCGATTTCAAAAACCGAAATAAAAAAGTCGATCGGAAAATCGATTTTAGAATCCATTTACCATTCCCTATTCTGGGCCTACTATCTGAAATTTTTTTAAATCCGAGCTGAATTATGTTGTTAAAAACTAGGAATAAATTTGTTTAATTACTCTATTTGAAGGCATTTGTGTATATGTCCCCTTTTACAATGTGGCAGACAGAAGGCAGACAGGCAAAGTTTGTAGGCGAGAGAGGAAACAAGTAAAGTGTGTCACGCATACAGCGTCGCCCCCTTACCAACAAATTCGTCTGTCTGTCGCATTGTAAAAGGGCACTATGTATTTGCTTTTTTTGCAGTGAGATAAGGAAGTTTAAACATTAAAAAAAATTAGAATTGTGGTTATTTTGTTGAACTATTTATGGTTTTTAATCCAAATTTTTAATATTTTAATCAGGCTTAAGTTCATCAAATTTAATTTTCATTAAATTATTTTTGTGAAGAAAGGAATTTTACAACATGAAAATTAATTAAAATTGTTATTGATAATCATTCATTCCTGACTGACCTGAGATTCGAACCCAGGCGGCTGGTTACCATGACATGTTTCGATCGCAACCACTCGATCTCCTCAGATGGATTTGCCGTCTTACACCCGCAGCCATCGACGACTGCTGACGTCAATAGTCAAACATCAAAAAACAGAAGTTAGGAAAAACATGTAAAATCAATTAAAATTGATAATCATTTAAAAAAGCAAATTTCGATCTACCAAAGGTTAAAATACAATTTGGTTTAAGGATTGATATTTGACTATTGACGTCAGCAGTCGTCGATGGCTGCGGGTTTAAGACGGCAAATCCATCTGAGGAGATCGATTGGTTGCGATCGAAACATGTCATGGTAACCAGCCGCTTGGGTTCGAATCTCAGGTCAGTCGGGAATGAATGATTATTAATAACAATTTTAATTAATTTTCATGTTGTAAAATTCCTTTCTTCATAAAAATAATTTAATGAAAATTAAATTTGATGAACTTAAGCCTGATTAAAATATTAAAAATTTGGATTAAAAACCATTAAAAAAAATCTTATCATTTTTAAAAAAGCCTTTTAAAAGATACAGAGATGTATGTATGTACATAAAAGGCGATTTTTTATTTCTCATTTTGAATAATATCAAAATTGTAATATGTATTAATAATAAAATAGCTGCAAATTTAAATTGTTTTTATAAAACAGGAAATAAAAATATTCTTAAAATCGAATACCTATTGTGATTTTGGCTGATTTCATAAACGCAGTATTGCAAAGCATCACAAAAAACAAATGCATTAAAAATTTCGCAACCGTTGTGCGGTGAATACAGTATAATGAACTCAAAGCATTGTCTCCAGAAAAGTTGTGCAGTTTATGAAGCTATTCCTTTTAGTGTTGCACTGCAATACTGCGTTTATGAAGTCAGCCTTTAGTGTTTAAAAATTGTTTACTTTATAGTTTCTATTTATACTTAAAACGCCTATGTACATACATATGTACTTTAAATGGTCTTTGTCCCTATATGCCATTTTGTCGATTTTGATTTACCTCCTTAATAATATTTTGTTATTCGCAAAACTTTTAAAAAATATTTGCTTACTAGCTGGCCCGGCTACGTTGTTTTGCCACATAACTTATTTCTTTCAGATGTAACAGTGTCTGCTAGCCAAATTTTAAGAAAAAATTATAGGCTTTATTTCTTTCCAGATCTACACTATTTGCCTGCCCGATTTCAAGAAAATTAATTGATTAGTTAAGAAGATATAGGGAGGCGGAGCTTTTACCCCTTGCCCTATTCAATGCCCTGTCCTCTTTCCGATGTTACAGTGTATGCATGCCAAATTTTAAGAAAACCGGTTGATTAGTTAAGAAGATAGAGGGAGGGGGAGCTTTTATCCCTCTTGCTCTATTTCACGCCCTAAATAATAAAAACTATAGGCTATAGTTCTTTACAACTGTAACACTATTTGCCTGCGAAATTTCAAAAAAATCGGTTGATTAGTTACGAAGATATAGGGAGGGGGAGCTTTTAGCCCTCTTACCTTATTCCCTATTCTCTTTCAGATGTTACATTGTCTGCATGCCAAATTTTAAGAAACCCGGTTGTTTAGTTTAGAAGATTAGGGAGTGGGAGCTTTTACCCCTACTGCAATATTTTGCGCCCACTAGCTCATTTCGAGTAATTTTCAGTGGCGCCACCTGTCTGAAATTGGTCATATCTATATATATAAAATAGGATGGTGTATGTACGCCCACTTTTTCTATTAAGTGCTTAAATTGAGAACGGCTTGACCGATTTTTTCTTTAAAATGATCGCCATGGTCCAACTTAGGTTTTAAAATAGAAAGTTCTCAGCCAAAATCCGACAGATGGCGTTATACGTTCTGATAGGTGTCATTTTGCCATTTAAAATTGGGGCGAGGCAAGGTTCGCCGGCTCCTCTAGTCAACTTATAAACCTTCGCCGGCTCATGCTCAACATCTTTGCTAAAGGTCATAGCATCGTCAGTTTACGATTTAATTCATACTTAGTAATTTTCGCCACCTATTTTGCTATTCTTTTCACTTGGTCAGAGACCTTTCCGAATTGGTATGAATCATAGGGTTGCCATACGTACTGTTTTTAACAGTACATGTACTGATTTTTTGCAATTGTACTGTTTTATGCATAATGTCCAAAACAGTACGCAAATGTGCTGTTTTTTACACTTTGTACTGTTTTTGTACTGTTTTTTTTGGTTCAGTCTACAAAAAACCAAGATATTAAGAAAAACCCTGTTTAAGTCATATTTTGAAAATATCCTAATATTTAACAGTACATAGTTTAAAAAAAGGTTGTGTTCCAAACAAAAAAGCTCTAAAATAATAAGACTTTTTACGCTGTGGTCATTGTTTTCTCATAAACACGCAGTAGACATCTTAATTATAATGGGTGACTCGCAGCAGTTGTATATTTTCATGTTATTTTTAAGACATATGATTTTATAGCTACCTCTTCCAATAGTATTTTCCTTTAAACACCTGAGAAAGATAAACACAAAATCGAAATTTTGTTAAAAATATTATATTTTTTAAATACTAACGTCTGTATTTATAAAAAATTTTTAAATTTAATAAAGGTTTACAAAACAAATTTTGTATAAAAATTCTCCTTAATAAACTTTTGTAAGATTTAATAATCGTTTATAAATACGGGGGTAAATAAATACTTATTCCAACACAACTATCGTTAGTTCCTAGAATTCTTTTTTAATATTCGGGCAAGTTCTGGAAATCGAAATCACGTGAAATTGAAAAACGAACAAATTTAAAAAATTCTCCGGGCTCAAAATTTATAAAAATACCTAATTCCTTTCGGACCACTTTTCTCTACCTAAACTACTTTTGAAATAAAGAAAAGCTACGTTAATTTTTACAAAAATTTTATTGAATATCTTCAGCGTATAAATTTTATTGAAACTTGTTTTTTACTATTTTAATATTTTCAGATTTTGTTAAATACAAATACACCAAACTATGTTTTTTGGAATTTATAGATTATAGCTGAACTTGGTAAACTACCAGTATGCTTAAAGAAAGTCCTACTTACACAAATGGAGTAATTTCGTATACGTTAAAAATGCCATAAAACAGAAATCATTCCTTTGACGTTACACATTTCAAGTGTTTTTCGTTATATAATTGTTGCATATTCAATCAAAAGTTTTAAATATATAATAATTTAAATAAATATTTGTGTTTTCGCCAAAAAAAAATGTACTGTTTTTTTTTATTGTACTGTTTTTTTGTGGTCAATGTACTATTTTTCCGAATTTAAATATATAATAATTTAAGTAAATAGTTGTTTTCGCCAAAAAAAAATGTACTGTTTTTTTCTTGATTGTACTGTTTTTTTGTGGTCAATGTACTGTTTTTCCGAATTTAAAATCTGGCTACCCTAATGAATCATCGAAATCGGCCCAGCCGTTCTTTAGTTATAAACGTAGTAACTAACTCCACTTTCTTTTATATACATACATATGTACATATGTATATATGTACATATATAGATGGATGTAGGTATTTCGTTTTATAAACCTATTTTACCCTTGCACTCCGATTTTAGGTACTTACATATGTACATAGGTATATAAGCTTTCATTTGTTTTCCTCTTTTTTCTTCCATATTGCTTTCTTGTGTACCTTTTTTAGAAAGAATACAACTAACACCAATCGAATTAAAAAAAAAAAGTTTTAGTTGATTATTTTTGCATGGTTTTGTAACATTTGCATAGAATAGTATAGAAAAGTTCGGCTTAAGGCAAAAATCGACAAATTAATGACGAACACCGATTATTGGCCGATTAGCAATTTTTGACCGATACCGCGAAAAGTTGTGAAATTTCTCAGATATATGTACATCATTGTTAATATTACAAGAAAAATTAATTATAAGTTTAATGCAATGTATCAATCATACCTAATAAAATTTTTTCTTCTGTAAAATTTTCAAAACGATAGGGTATTTTGCGTTCTAGGTGACGATATGTTAATCTCACTCGAAATAGGTATGAATGTACAGTTACATATGTGGTAAGGTTTAAAATAAAAACCACGTGTTCAAAATCTTTTACACGATCCACTTACATTCATCCTTTGGAAGCAAAACCAAGTCAACATGTACATATAAAAATAAAACAAACATCATTATTTATAAAGATAGAAAAGATTTATTAATATTTAGTTTAAAAGAATTCATTACATATTGGTTGTTTTAAACTACACAGCAGCATAAATTATTTTAAAACCTAAGAAAAAACTTAAACATAAAAAATAATGAAATGGAATATAGAAAATTAAAATTGGAATTCATGAGTACATCCTATAGGTTAAAAAAAACAGTATAAATGAAATAAGGACAATTTACTTGAAAGGCTGTTTTTTGTTCAATTCAATGGACTGATTTTTTAATTCTTCGAATTTGATTTGGCAGCTTCAATTTTCTCCCCACCAGCAGCACCATTGCTCTGAGTCTGATTCTGCTGTTTAATAGATTGAGCTTGATCAGGCTGTTTAACATTTAAATGAGCTGGACCAGTTTGTTGTATCTGCACGACGCGTTCATTGGCTGTGAGGGCTTTACTGGGTGGGGGTGGGGCCTTAACAGTAAGAACTCCATCCGACGAAATAGTGGAGAATACATCTTTTGGATCGTAATCTTTGGGCAGTGTATATTTGCGGACAAAGTGTCGTTGTATTAGACCATGTTCATCTTCCCTTTCCTCATGTTTGCCCTCGACAATGACTGTATTGTCTACAGTTTTCACAGTCAATTCGTTCGGTGTGAATTGTGACACATCCATGCACACTTGGAAGCCATCTTTGCCAACGGTCGGCAATAAAGCAGTGTTACCAGAAGGCGAATCATTTTTATCACGATGCTGACGTTGGCGTCTGTTTAACAAATATGGCGCATATGTAGAACTTCTGGGCACTAAATGATGGTGATGATGATGTCCCGCAGACGAAGCTAAACGAGGCCGAAAAATATCAGCGGGACTTATGCCAAAACCAAAATCATCTTCCAATAAACGATCCCAATCGTCCATAAGACCATGATGGTAATCGCTTTCCAAACCACGAGCCAAATTTACTAACAATGGTACAAGAGACATTTTGATAAAATTCTTTTTCCCTTTTTGCAAACTAAATGGAACACTTTTTTGTTTTTTACCGCTTCTTCACACAACCAAACTTGTTTGCTTTATGTACACAACTGAAGAGAACACGATAAAGCTTTTCGTTTTTATACTCGTCAACAACTTTAAGAGAAATACCATTTTTTATTTAAAAATTTACGAGAACTTTAAGTTCAAGGCGAACTGAATAGAATGTGAATTCGCCTTGTTTAAGCTCTTGAAAAAATTTTAGAGATGATCAGGGTTGCCGTTGTAAATTTCGAATAAGTGCCATAATAAGGGTATTTAAAAAAATAAAGGGTCAAAAAGGGTATTTTAAAGTAAAATAGGGTCAAGTATATTGGTATGTATTATTTCAATACATTAGACTAAAATAAAAGTCATTATACATACATACAGACTTACTTGAATTATAAATCAATGTTAAAACTAAGAACATGAATGATATGTTGTTTAGTGCAAACATTGTTGGCCAGAAAGTAATTATGTTAATTATTGGTAAAGTTGCTGGTCCACGCGCATTTAAAAACGTATCTGTGATGAGCGAGTGGTTGCATCATTTGGATAACAAAATGAGGTCTTATAATAAAAAAATTCTATTCATCCTAGGGACTTGTCAATTACCAATATTGAAGTTGCAATGCATTAAAATTTGTTTTACTTATAATAGCAGAAACGTATATCCTGACCTTTAAATGAACTATCTCGAAGACGGACACTTCCCGTGAACGGACAAATGTTGTTACGGCCGCTGTCCGTCTACGGGAGATTTCACTGTATAAATATGTAAAAATAAATGTAAAAACATCGTGCTATTTTGTCTATTTTTTGGTAAAGAAACGGTTGGTTTCAAAATTATTTTCCATATGCCTTAAATGTTTAATTCAAATAATAAGAATTTATTTGTCGTGCTTAACTCCCAATTTTAATTCTTGATAAAAACACTGAAATTTATTTGTTGGAGGATAAGCTAGTTTCTATGCGCATTTCACTGGTTGCTTAGACCAGATCATTAGGAAACATTCTCCAAAAAAAATTTAGAAAGGCCAAAGCTATTTGCAAATAAAACTACAGAGTGAATGAGAATTGCAAACACTCAAAAAGTCCTATTTCCCAAGATATCAAAACTTAAACAAAATACCAACAATAAACAGTGAGTTTATCATTTCTTACATTCCACACCACAATTGGTTGGCATTCTTCCAACATTAATTGATGTTGTAAGAGCATATAAGATTCGGCATAGCCAAATATAGCACTCTTACTTGTTTATTCCATAACCTTTTAGACTCGGCTTTCGAATAGCAAAAACAAAAGTATGGGTAAACCAAAATTTTTGATTGGAACCGATTGTTTAAGTAATATATAAGTTATCGGTGAAAGAAAATCAGATTTGGGGCGTTCGGGGTTGTGGTACATCGGAGTACCATTAGCAGACTTTTAAGACTATAAGGTTAATTTCGCAACCCAGCAACATTAAATTTGAAGATATTAGGGTTGTTGAAACTTACCGTCCGGGTCGAAAGGGTTAAGATGTCTTACAAAGAAGTAGCGAACTATTGGGAGAATTTAATTTTTTTTCAAAACAAGATGTTAATCTCAATTATATAAAATGAATATGAATTTTTGATGCAAACAATTTAAAGTAAAATTTTCTAAAGAAAATAATTTAAAATTAATGATAAATCAAACCAAAAAGATGTAATTAAATATTTTTTGTTTCCTTAAGATAAATTTGAAAATCTATATTTTTTTTAAAAAAGTTTTATTATTAACTATGTTTATTTAAACCATTAACTATTAAATATATAACTACATACATAAATAAAAACATTAACGCTCTCTTAAAATCTCCAATTCTTCAGGCAAAGCATAGATCCTCAGTTGTTTCTCAATTATTAGATCCTGTAAATGTGACACTTCTTGAGGTACATAAGTAGCACCATCCAAATACAAAGACTTGCTCCAAGGACACTCATCCAACGCAGTAAGTAAACATTTCTTGCTCAGATCAAATGAACAATTTTGATCCGACAAACAACTCAAATAACAACGCCAAAACAAAGAGTTGTGTTGTAAACTTGAGTACAAACTTAAAGAAGATGAGTTAGAATCATTTGGTATTAAAACCTTGAAAAGATTTATAATTCGTTGACGCACTAACAATTCATGATAATGAAGATCGTTGCTGGCGCTGGGAAATAAAGTTTGATTTTGATTTTGTATGGAGGTGCAGGCAGATGTTAAAGTATTTATAAAACGGCAACGTGCCAAAGCTATAAGATAAATCACCGATTTAATGGAGGGATTTAATTTTATATAGCCTGCTCTTAGTTTGTACCAAGGCATGGACTGTTGGCAGCCCCATTTTTGTAATAAATACAAATTATTAGGATATTCTTGCAAACCTTCATAAATTGATTGCTGTATGAACTTGGGGGATATATAACTGTTACCTTTAGGTAGTTGTAAGATTTTAATATAAATTTCATGAATATGTTCTTTAAGATAAGAATGGCGAGGATTTTTGTGACTTTTAAATATAGCCAATAACTTTTGCAGATATTCTAACGCTTGTTGTTTCTGTTGCAGTATATAACTGAGCAAACTGTAGATATTTACTTGACTTAAAGTACAATCATTCATAAAATGCTGCTCCAATAGCATTATTTCTACATTTTGTTCTATTTTTATGGTGGAATCAATTTGTTCTTTTAGTTTATTTAGAGCCAAAAGTTTTCTTGCATTTGTTATACTTTCCAGCTGGTCGAATTCCAACTTAAGAGCATATAGTGAAAGTAGTTGGGAAGCTTTATCATATTCCTTCCATTTTACCAACATTTCGGCATAGGTCAGGTACACATAGGCTAATTCAGATCGAAGATTAGCTTCTTTATTATAGCCTTGTAGAAGGTTTTGGAATATTTTCTCTATATTTTCTTTTGGAGCATCTGCCTCATATTCGTACAAAGCAAATTCCACATAAAGTTGTAGACAATTGCGGTTTTGTCGTTGTTTGAGGAGTGCTTTAAAACGCTTACGCCCTTGTTGTATGAAATCGGGAGAAAGTTTGCCATTAAGCTTTTCAAGTATCAAAAGAAAGCGTTCATAACGACACCACAGTTGAAGAAATATTAATCTCTTTCTTTCATCTACTTGCTCATACGATTGGGCACAATTTATCAGCAGATTTTTTAAACATTGAAAGTACAGTTCATTAGCTATGGTGTTGCTAAGAAAAGTAGGTGTAGTTACCATTTCTTTGCTGAGTTGAAATAAACTTGTAAAAAATTCTTGCTGATCCCAAGAGCAAATGTAATTGGAATTTATATATACAGCTAACATATCTTCTATGGCGTCTGTATCTTCTTGAAATTCCAAAGCTAATATGTGGCTGTTTATAAAGGGTAGTTTCAAAAGTTTTAAAACTGTTATTAACAACTTAAAAGAGTTTTCTTGAGATTTTAACGGATACACATAGTGGCAAATGTCTTCATTAAACACCATGCGCTGAGGATCACTGCAATTTCCTTGGTCACCCGGATAGGGTAGAAAATTAAAGCTCTGCCTTAGCTTTTCTATTCGCAGCCATATTTCGTTCATAGGTAAGCCTGATTGTAAAATAAGTTCTTCATATTCCACTAATGTTTGGTCATCTTGTGCTTTAGGTTGCAAATCTTCCAAAATCTTACTGCTCATGGCTACATTTAATTCAATGGCTAGTTTGATTAAAGCAAAAAACTGCTCATACAAACCCGCTTGTCTTAAAAATAAGCAACAATTGTAAAACAATTCCAACATTACGGCATCACTTACTTCTATATTAGAGACTTGTTTGTGATTGTGAAACATTTTTTTCATACATCTTTCATAAATACGCAAGACTTCAGGTACTGTGCATCGGGCCATTGTGCCTTGAGTGCACATTATCAAAGCCTGCCATAAAACAAGACTATATGGATCTTTTGCCAGTAATGGTTCCAACATTTTACTAACATCATGTGAAGTATAGGCTTGTGTTATTATGGCTATATAAACTTTGTACAATTCCTCTTGGCCGGGATGATAAATTAAAGCTTTTTGCACATAATCGAGTTTTTTTTCTGCCACTCTTAATCGAGACCATTTATAAGGATTTCTATCTTGCAAAGCTATTAAATCTAGCCATGATTTTAAGTCCTGGCAATTTTCAATTGTTTTACGATTTAATTCCCCCATTTTTAAAGTATACTCATTCTCTGCTAAAGAATTATTGGAATTAGTTTCATTTTCATCTCCTTTGGTGTCTCCTCGATAACGGTAATAACGTTTTTGCTTGGTTTTCTCTTTCATGTAATAATTCCTACCTAAAGTGTGGCAATGTACTCTATATCTAGGACATGCTGGTTTGTGTAAAGTTTTAATGGTATGATACTGTTTGGCTTTATTTTTATCCACATAGAATTCTTCTTGGCCCGTAAAATCTAATACTTGTTCAGCTGCTAACTTATATAATTCATTTACATTTTTATGCTTACGTTTTACTTCTTCATCAGATGATAACAAGCTTTGTGTATGGGCTCTATCATTCTCACTGTCACCAGAATCCTGTGAGGAATCGTCTGAAATTTGATTTTCTTCTGCAGAGGTCTTATATTGTAATGATGTTAAATCCTTTGTTTTTATTGCGAAGCTATTATTCTCCAACCAATTATTTGCAGTATTTAAAGAAGAAGTTGGCTTGTTATTTTCTTGAACAGTTTTTGTTACAAGATTATAAGCCGGAAAAAGCGACATTATTTCTTATTTATTAACAACAAAAAATTAAAACGTTTATCTCTAATATTTACTTTTTGTATGTCGGCATGCACTTTGAATTGGTACCCCACAGCAATTGCAAAATTCTTGTCAGCAGGGTTTCTTAAACATTAAACCCTACAAGAAATGCATAACCAAAACAAAAAATATTACTATTACTATAACACTATATTGGTCAACACTACCGGTCATATAACTAGTAAAATGACCGGTAGTCTTCTTGTAGGGAAGCTTTAAATTTAATTACCCCTAGAAAAGAACCTTAATTTAAATAAATCATTCGCCTTAAATAAATCTTTACACAATGATGCTTGTATATTTGCGATTAATCAAATTATACTTTATTTTGTAATGACATTTTTAAAATTAACTAATGGCGATTTCTTTTCTGAGAAAAGTATGTTACGGTATATACCTGTTACAATTTCTAATGTTACCTTTAATCACTCGAAGTGTTACATGTTGGTCAACTTCAATAGAACAAAATTAACTGCTTTAACACAGGGTCTCCACCTGAGATAAGATATAAGATTTTTAATCAGTTAACTTTAAATTCAATCGCACAGAGTATTATTTTCCCAACAAACACAGAGGTTTGATTTCAAATTGTTAATGATTTGAAATCAAACGTTTTCTCAAAAGACAAACGTTTGATAATGTTTTAAAAATCATAGCATTCTCAACAAAAAGGGGAAATTATTTTCAAATTGAAAAACGCCTTTATTTTCAACTTGCTTTTAAACGTATTTCTCAAATGTTTTTCAAGTGTTTATTTTAATACCATGTGAAACATAAATAAAAAAATTGTATGAATGTTATTTTTGTCAAGCTAATAGCGCCTAAATTTTATTTACATTGAATAAATTTAGGCTCTATAAGCTTAACAAAAATAACAGTCATAAATTCATCACTCTGGCCAAACGAACAACTACAAATTCCGAACGGTTTGCAAGATATGAGCCTGAGAAAATGATGACTTTTTTGCAAAAATGACACCGAGGCCCCAAATCTTTAAGGGCCCATAAATTAGAAAGTGCATGACTTTGGGCAAGTCTGGGAGACACGGGTCAATTTTTTTTGTTGGCCCTTTATGGTTATTTTTTATCCGTATATGGTTATTTTTCCATGACTTATAAAATTACACACATTGTTTTTTAGTGCAAATAGTGAAAATCTTGTGATAAGTGTTAAAAAAAACAATTGGGGGATTCACAAGTTGTGCTTTTAAGTCATACCGTCAAAATGCCCTAAATAATATTTTACAATTGTTTAAACTAAATGTTGTGGTGTGTCAAACAAAATAAAAATGTTAAAGCAGTGATTCGTCATAACTGTGCAGTAGAAATTTAAAATGTAAGTGGTAGCCCACAGCAATCATTTATATTTCTTGTAATTATTTTAACACATATGACTTTACAACTTTACGGCTAACTTGTGAATCCCCCAAATATTTTCAACACAAAAAGGAATAAAAACGACAGAGTCTACTAGACGTGAATCAGCCGATTATGAAATCTTATTAGATACATTCAGAAGTGTGTTCTCTCATTCTGCCGACGTTCTCTCACACAGATATCTCAGGTGGAGACACAAATTAAAAAAGGGTACAACGAACACAAAAATTTATAACATGTCAAATTTCTGCAGCATATTTCTCAGAAAAGCGATTTCTTCGAGTTCACAACTAACAAAATATAAAGTAATCCAGGCGAATTCAAACAGGTAAAATTTTTGAGTCATCTGTTTATTGTCAAGCTTTGTTTTCATTTTGTGAAAAAATTAGTTAAAATTTAAAATTCAATAAAGATCTTAATACTTGAAAAAAAACTTATTTAAATTTTAGAAGACAATTTTTTTCTGAATAAATAAAAAAGATTTTAACTTAATTGGAATTAGACACCGTAGTTTTTTCATAATTAAAAAACATTTTTTTTTTAATTTTGGGATACTTAAGCTTCGTACAGACGATGGTCAGATCTTACAATATTGATAAGCAGCGTTGCTTAAACTGCATTAAAATTGGCTAAAATATCTTACAGCTGTGTGAACATTGTAAGCTCATTTGTATTTGCAGAAGTGCAAAATTAATGCATCTGACAATTGCACCATTGTCAGAAAAATATTGCTGTTGGAAACGCCTGCATACAAGATTGTCAGATCTGACCATCGTCTGTACGAAGTTTTAGGTGGAATAATAATCTTTGCCTGTGATCATATGGCTCGTTTTAATGACATGGTTGCTACTTTATAGGCGAGAGGGACGAGGGGAAAAGAAACGAGTACACAGATGCATGTACTGTCAGTACGCTTTGCTTTTTCATTCGTTGTTTAATTTTGTTTTTGTTTTCAATATCAAAAAGCACACATGCATACGCACGACTATGCAACATAAAAAACATGTCGTCAACATGACATGAATCATTTGAACGCCAATTCATGTTCAAAGAAGAAAAAGGAAAAATCATGTCAATAAAGGGCATTATAAACCACACAAATGGCTTGGCAAACTTGCGCTTTATTTTTGCTTCTGTTTGCCAACAAACAACACAATCATAGACTTTTATAGAAGTCAATAAATTCATTTAAAAATATTTTTTCCTCGTCCATTTCTTAAATCCTCTTCTTATACGTCTTCACTATTCAAAATTTTCACTGAAATGATTACATTTAACACTATACACTGCAAAAAGTTTGACAAATATCCAATATGTCTGCCAATTATTAAACATTTTTAATATTTCTACAAACATTGCTTCAAATGTTTGTACAAACAGCAAACACCCCAATTAACAACACAAAATGTTTGTACAAACGTAAAATTTTGACATATTTGCCAAGCCATTTGTGTGGTTTAATTTGCCCTTAACTTGGTGGCTACACGATCAAGTTTTGCCTTTCAATTCCATTAAATTTGCAATACACTCTCACTTTTTTACTAACACACACACACTTTTTAAACTGACCACGAGATTGCTTTCAATTTCATATTTCCATTTGTTTGGCAATTTTACTTTCAATGTAACAGCTGATTACATGTTTGTCTTTATAAATAGTTTTCTTGATGATATCTTGATAGTAAATTGCTAACAAATTGAGTGCAGCCTACGTCACAGCTTTCAATATATGTAAATTTTGACCAGCATTATTTGTAAAAGACTATCAAGAACAACTTGATCGTGTGGCCGCAGGGTAAGACATCAGCAGTATGAACTTAGACTTTCGTTTAAGATAAAAAAAAAATGTATTAGTACACTTTTAGCAGGGGGAAAAAAATAGCATTCTCTTTTCCCTTCTCTCCTAAAAACTCAAAACTTGACGAGTCAAACTTGACGTGTGTGAACCAGCACTTGACGAGTCAAACTTGACGTGTGTGAACCAGCACTTACGAACATTCGTTTTAGCGAACATCGCATTTAATTAACAGCCAATTTCTTTCTTTAGATTTTTAACGTACAAACAAAATTTAAATTATATATGTATGTACGCACCTATATGAAAGAAAATAGAATTTCTACATGTTTATAACAAAAGAAAATTTTTGGAGCCGCGACCGTTTTTACAAGAATATGTAATATTGCAGAAATAACAAATGGGATGGCAAACTAATATTTGTATTCTCTTTCCACCTGTGGTGAAGGGTATAAAAACATATAATTATAAATTAAAAAAAGATAAAAACTCACCATTATTTAAAATAATTTGAATTACAATTTGATTGTATTATTTTTCCATTTCCCTTTCCTATTAGATACTAAATTCTTATTTATTTCACTAGCCACAAAACATACTGCGACTTCTTGCAATAAGAAGAAGACCAAACACGTTATCCCCTTAAATGCATAAGCCAACTTTTCATTATTTCACACGATTTTATTTTTAGTTTAACCTATTTTACTTTTACTTCTATTTTATTTTAAGCAAAACCTTTTTTTGTAACTTTCGATTATTTTTTAAACACAAACATTTTTCTTATTATTATTTAATTTATATGAACTAACAGAATTCACAGCGCAAAAAATTAAGGAAATGCGCGAAAGACTAAATAAGGGTAACCGAAGACTTAAATTATTAAATAAAAAAAATTAAGACGTTTACCAACACTTATTATAAGAATTGTTATTTTCCCGCAAAATTTAACGCTAAAAAAGTTTGTATTACTGTTCTTCTATTACCACATAAGTACATTTTATTATAATTTTTATTACATATTTGCTTTCATGAAACACTGATTTTGCTTATTTATTATACAAAATGTGTTGAGATTTTTTTATTAATAATAACTTTTCTTTTTTTTAACAGCTATTTTTATATTCTTTAATAAATCTACACAATAAATAAATTTGTAATCTTCATGATCGGAAATACAAGAGAAACTAAAAAAATTAGTGTGTGTAGCAGTGATGTCGTTTGGTTACAAAAGGTACATTTTTCGTAACTTTTAAAGAACCAAAGTAACTTGAACGTATAATTTTGTAATTTTTGGCCATATTTTCTTCTCATGTACCAATGGCACAGACCGAAGTAATATTTTTGAAAAGTTTTAATTTATGTACCATTATTTAAACATTTAAAAAAAGAAAAATGCTTGGTTTTTATTAATAAAATTAACTGGTTAAGTTGGTATTATCACCAGAGCTGACGTTTTTGGTTATTTCTAACCAAAATTGGTTATATTTTTTTTCGGTGTGGAGATGTGAATATTTTTTTCATTTTGGTTACTTTTTTCTAAAATAATAATACGTATGAATATGCTTTTCTTGATACAATTATTTACTAGCTCGAATAATTTGCACCTACTTTGTACTACGATTTTTTCATTATTTGTTACCAATGAACGGAAGTTTTTTATAATTTATCGAAAACAAAAAACCCTTTCAAATCAGCAACCAAATAATTTGTTTAATATTTTTGCTACAAAAAAAATTGCCATTTTTGATTTTTTAATTAAAAACGCCATGTTTTGAAATGGAAAACAAATGAAGTTTTAATCAATGGAGATTTTCAATTATTTTTTTTAAATGAGAGTAGCTTTTCTTGATTTTTAGAGTAGTAAAGATAAGTAGTACTTAAAGTAGGAAGTGCATAAAATCATGCGGAATCGATTTCAGAAAATTACTGAAAAATTACACAAAAGTCGTTTTGGTGTTTCTAAAACTTGAAAATAAGTTTAATGTTCTAAATTTAGGTTATTTCCAGAAGTATATTGAAATATATTTTTGAAAATATTAAAAAATTAATGGAATTTTTTTTAAGAAATGACTGTAAAGGCCAAAATACACTGATCAAAGTATTCATCAAGCATTGTGGTAGTTTTAGTGAAAATGTGTTGGTATGTGTGACACCGACAACGCTTGATGAAAAACCAAAAAATTTAGATATGACGGCGAATTTTACGTCCAGCACACGTACACGTTGAATTCGCCGGCTGGACAAGCATTTGACAAGTGAATTTGGCCCTTAAGTTTAAGAAATTTGAAATTTTACTGTTTATAACTTGTCGGTATGTTTATTTGTTTAATTTTTTTAAGATAATTATTTGGTAAAAACAACTTTTGACTGTCAGTCATATACTTTTTCCCCATTGAATGCACGATACAAAAGGCGAATTTGTTAATATTCGCCATAATATTTTACAATGATTCACAAAATATTTCAAATAGAACAATTTCGAAACAGTTATTTTTAATAAGATTTATAAATTTGAAATCAAATTTACAAACAAGAGAAACAAGTTTTTATAATATTAATTTACCTAAAGGATAAAGAATTCGCCACATTTGACAGTCCTGCCAATAACAGCTAAAAAGCGGAAAATAATTTTCCATTTTTGGTATTTATAACTGGCATATTAAAAAATATTCAATTTATTAACTTTCAATTTACTGAATTTTGTATGGAAATTTTACGGAGTTAACTCTTGTAAAATAAAAATATTTTTATTTACGAAAAAAGCGTTAAATAAATAAAAACTTTTAATTACGTTTCTCGTTATTTTTTTAATATGTAAAGCGGCTCATACACTTGCAATATTATTATATATGATATTTGCCATATTATCTCCATTTTGTCCTAAATTATGCAATAAGTCTCACAATTGTTTCACTCATTCAATAAAAAGGTGAACATAACCTATAGGAATAACAAAAACAGCATCCCTGCAGGAATTGTCACTAGTGAATCTGTACTGATTGACTATTGACGCAGTTACCAGTACTAGTGACTTATTATACCGCAGGCAATTTTATTTACAATAGACATTTAACATGTGCGTGTCATTGGAAATCTACTACTGACGTTGGTACTACTGACTAGGTAGTTCCTTTGGGAACATATGTAGAAATTGAAACCAGAGAATCGCTAGTACATTTTAGTAAAAGTAGTCTACACTTTTTGTAAGAATACGAAATCATAGCAATCTTTTTTTATTATTTCTTCAGCTTTTATAGGAATTGTACTTCTCAGTTGTTATTGAAAAAAACTTTTTCGTATTAAAGCCAAATATAGTGGTAAATGTAACGTAGTGTAGACACTTCGTTGACAATGTCGCCAATATAGTCGACAAAACTGGTGACTTGGAGATACTTGCACCCAGGTTACCTTCAGCGTCCATTATAAACACACACACTGCTAAACTTGCGACTGAAACACAGCAGTTGATGTGTTTACAGTTGACGTAAACTTTTTACTTCATGTCCAGCTAGCATTTTCATTCGTGTAAGATCTACTGAGAGTCTTATGAAGAGCGTCTTTGATGATCGACTTACAGAAGATTCCTCACACGGGAAAAACTGTAACACGACGGAGATTCTTCCATAGCACAGCGAAATAAGCTTCTTCAATCGTTGTGGGAATCGTTTAAGACGTGGGTAAGATGATCTAACGAGACTTATGTCAAGAATCGTATGACACTAATGTAGATATTCTCTTACAACTCGTGAAATGCTTGCCATTTAATTGTTGAAAATATGATTTATACAGAGAATCGTTAAGGGTTCATTCGATGATGGGTTGACGAAAGATAAACAAAGTGTTACATTGTTGTTTTCAGGGCTGTGGGGTCGTCCGAAAAAAGTACTAACTCCGACTCCAAACGCTGAAATTTTTTAAGTGCGACTCCGACTCCTATAATTTTGATGCTAAATGTATATGAGACTCAGTGATGTTAACTTTTAATTTTTCATTATCGTACGGCCTTCTAAAAATTAGAATTTTTGAGAAGAAATTACCGTACGCAAACATTAATGTGCTGTTTCCAAATGACAGGCGATTGATTATGTAGTAAAATTTATATGAAAAGCATTCAGTCCATTGCCTGTCATTTGGAAACAGCTCATAAGAGCAGTATTCATAAACCATTTATTTAAATTTTAAATGTGTTTTAAGAAGATTATTTTTATTTTGGAAAATTTTTTTTACATTTTTTATGCCGAAAAACTTTGGAGTCGGAGTCGCGAGTTTTTGTGGGCACTACGACTCCGACTCCGGCACAAAAACTCAACTCCGAATCCACAGCCCTGGTTGTTTTAGTACTCTGCAAATAACACTGGTATACAAATTTGGAAAAAAATTGACTTCAGAAACGAATCATGATTTTTAACAAAAATGGGTGCGCTGAATTCGAATAAAAATTGGCCTATCACATCTTGTTCATTTTTTATCCCATGCTGGAAATACTGTAAAACAGTCAATACTGACACTACCATTTCACAATTATTTATTTGACAGAAGCCTACATTCATTCTAAATCTTCATAATAGTAGCGCTTAAGTATGTCAGGGAGATCGTGTGTTACTGATTCAAGCTACATATATTTCCTTTGTGTGGGAAAAAATGATTAACAACATAAGAATCTTTAAAAATGCATACATATTTATACTATTTTGGTTTTGAAGTCAGAAACTTGGACAAACCGTAGGCACCGACAATGTTTTTCATATTCTTCATTCGCATTTAGATTTTTTTCAAAAAAAAAAAAAAAAAAAAAATAGGTGCAGTGAGCGCGAACAAGGGGAGCATGCTCACAAAGATTGAATGAAAGTTTAAAGAATTTATCAAGGATTTTGAGACAAAAAAGCATGCTGGGAGACTATTGCTGGACTCTAATACGGGAAACCGAACCGAAAAATACAAACGACGTTCAATTAAACCCGTTCATTTTTAAAAAATTCATTAGTATTTAAATAAACTAGTGAATAAAAACATTTTTTGTATCTCAAAAACCTGACTTAATAGAGAAAAACCAATTACAGATTCGAATTCAGCGCTCCAAATTACCCTAGAAAAACTTCTTGGATAGTGTAATCAAAGATTTTCTTAAGACTTGCATATTACAGCCGTACCTAAACAAAATCTGCATGAGTTTTGAATCTAGTTTTGAACGCTTTGCAATTGGAGAAACCGATTTTGAAATCTCGTTTAATAGTGAAGTTTGCCGCTATTGTTATTTAATAATGGCAATTTAGCTTTTTTTGGTCAATCTGGCGTTTTTACTAGTTTTATGTTTTTTTTTATCACTAATAAATATGTTAATAAAAATTTCAAGCGCATATTTTTTAAATATTTAGCCCAAATATTTAAATATAATTGGGTTACATTTGGACTAGTCCTAATTCCTAGGGGGCTACTATTTACACGCGTGTTTGGACTAGTCCTATTATTTGCAGGGGATAAATGCCCCTGCAAATCCAAAGCTGGGTTTATGGTCCAGCACTAGGACATCGTAATGTTAAATAGAACATGTTTTTTCCATACGTTTGGGTTACTTTTGGAGTAGTCCTAGTCCCTTGTCGGCTACATTTTACACGCGTGTTTGGACTAGTCCTATTATTTGTAGGACAGTTCAACTTATTTAAGTATGAGTGCGATGAAAATAAAATACAGTTAATTTTTTTTAAAGCATGTAGCTGAAAATAAATGAAATTTTTTGCAAATTTGGCTGCTATTAGCAGTTGTTTGAAACCCTGAAAAAGTTTATAAGTGTTAAACATATTTTAGCTATAATTAACCTTAACATGTTTGGAAGCAACCATAATATGGTTGTGGCATCATGATGAATACATTTTAACCATAATATGGTTATCGGTGACAATAATATGGTTGAATTTAACATATGTTTAACATTTTCTTTTAAAATAGTGTTGTTGGAGGTGATCATATTTACACATGTTTTTCTCTGGGTGCAATTATTGTAATTTTGGAAAATGTTTGGTCCCATAATTAATAACAAAATCCATAGTTTTATAACTTTATTGCATTGAAAATGCTTAAATGTCTATCTGTGTTATCTTTTTATTGATATTGCAATATATGGGAGAGCTTGAAAAAGCTTAACCAAACTTTTTATGTCGAGTTGTCACATATTTAATTTAGGGGGTTTTCTTAATTTTTCTTATGTTTGTTTATCACAATGTTTAATAAAAGATAGATAGATATGTAGAAGGTCATACGCACCACGACCCAGATGTTCCTTTGTGCAGCCTGTTTATCGTATTAAGCGTATTACCTTGCCTGGTGAAATATCATAAATTTCAGTTGGGCTCATAATTTTCACCTGTAAGTCCAAAATGCGGGACAGCAGCAGAGCATATGTTCTGAAGTTTCGTCATCCACCTCACAAAATCTGCATATATTGGTACTAACATTACGCATTATAAACTGATGGTATCTAATACCACAGTGCTCTGTAAATAGGCCAACAAGTAGCCTAAGTTCCCCCTTATCAAGCAGAAGTTGTCTACCTGCCCTGCCACGGGACAGAGTCACAAAGCTCTTGGACTTTGAAAAGTGCATTAATAATAATGAATAGTAATACATATTTTGACAGGTTCTTTTTTAGCTTTATTATTACAGATTTAAGTTAATTAATACGATAAGTGTAGTAAATTATAGTAAATAAAACCTTTAGAAAAATGCAAATTATTTACATATTATTTGTTTTAATTCCATTTTAGCTTGATAAATATGCATAAATATTCAATTAACATGTTTTATTAAGTCACATATACGTTTTTAAGTTTGATTAAAAATAGAAAATAATTATACACGTTTATTTATTATGCAAAAATAGTTATTAAACCTTTCATTGTAATTAGTAAAGGTTATTGACCAAAATTATTACGTACACTAAAATAGATAAATGTCGTAAATTGTAGCGATTGCCGAAGCTTAACTGAGAAAACTTGCGTTTTTACTTTTGTCTTAGCGCTGGTGCACGCTCTTCAAGTTTTAGCCGTCAATACTTGAGTTTTAAGGAGAGAGAGGAAAAGAAATGGCATCCCCTTTTCCCTTCTCTCCTAAAAGCTCAAGACTTGACGGCTAAAACTTGAATAGTGTGAACCAGCACTTACTTTCAATATTCGACTTAAAATTGTTCAAAGGGACTTAGTTCAAAAAAAGGAACAGATTTTTATACAAATTTACGATCTCTTAGAGAAGTAAATTCTGTTACTAGAGTATGAAACAGTACAATAGCAGCCATAAAAGCCAAATACATCAAATTAAACCTTTTGGCACAAATAATAATAGTTTTGCGTAATAAAAAATCAAAAATTATTCTTTTCATCAATCATTTATTGTTTCCCCACTAAGTTTATTAATTCATTTTCGTTGATTTTACGCATTTTATTAACACAAAAACAGAACTTTTTTACCTTCTAAAATTAATGCTAAAAGTTTTTAATTTTTATATTTGTTCTTGTTAGTCTATATACAGTCTTATTAAACATTCATAATTTCTTCACACTTTTATTATTAAAAAAAAACTATTTCTGTTTAATGAATTAAAAATGGTCTTAACTTAATTTTCAAACCATTTGAATTATTAAATTAAAACTTTATTTGGCAAAATAATTTTTTAAAATTTAAAATTCATCATACGCAAATCTTTAGCTTTACATTCAAATTTTTTTTTATATAATATTTTTAAGTAATTAATTGTAATATATTTTTTAAATTAAGGGAACTAATATTTCTTGTTGTAAGTATTGTGTTTTATTTATTTCTAGCTAAATTTATTTAAAAAAAAATTACTTTTTTAATTAATTAATCGAATCGAATTTATTGACATTTTATAAAAACGGTCATAGAATTTTGTTTCGAAATACATTTTTGAGCAAAATTAATAATGGTTTAAGTAACTAAATGCTTTTCTTGGCTTAAGATAAAGTTATATTTTTTTGTTTAAGATTCAAAGCTTTATTACCAAGTTGTATATGTTTATTTTTGATATTTTTGAAGTTAAAAAACTAAATTATTTAAAATGTGATGAAAAAGAATATTCAGAGATGTGCTGGAAATCGAAAACGTAAGAATTTGGAAGTTGTTTTTAATAAACTTTAAATCTAATTAATATATTTTCTATTCTGTTTAATAGAGAACTATTTGTATTTTGTTAGTCATAAAATACTTTTATTACAATAATCTTATTAATAACGACTTTTTAAATTCTTGCGTTTACGTTTTCGATTTTCAGCCTACCCCTGATTTGGTTTGGTTCGATTTTAAGTTATGTCTTCAACAGCAAAGTCAATCAAGAGAAAGCCATCACAAATAACCGCTTTCGACTAATGAGCCTCCTTAACAAGCTATCGACTGACCTACACCTTTATGTAGAAAGCCTAAACTTCAAAAGTCAGGGACCTAATTCTGGCAGTCGTCATCGAGCACTTTCTCGATTCGAAAGCAGTTTTATTTCTAATTCTTTTAGTCGATACTGAACGAATCGAAATTATTTTTTCAGTATTGTAAAACTCAAATTAATGCTTTACAACACTTAAAAATAATTCCGATTCGATCAGTATTGCCTGAAATAATTAGATATTAAATTGCTTTCGATTCGAGAAAGAATTAGGCCTAAGATTCTTATAATTATTTAAATTAAGTTTTTATTGTTACTTAACCAGCACGGCGAAAAACAATTAAAGCGCGCAGTCAAACAAGAAAGGCCTGACTGACTTTTAACAAAATATTGACGATAAAGCGCGAGTTACTTTTTCAACCAGAGCAGTTTTACGAATGAAGAGAATGTTTGTTAATAACCGACTTTATTTATTTAGTTTTAATTCAAATCAATCAACTGCGCTATCTTTAATTTCACCGCATTTAGCTTTCGTATCGAGAGTAGGCCCTAGATTTGCAATACGTACAGTAGAATTTTCTGATCGAACGAATTTTCATTTGGCTATGGCGAACAATCGATAAAAAAATACTATTGTGACTTAGTCTATTTTATACTTAATATAAAAATGTTTGTTTACAAATTAAAAAAATTATATTAAAGTTAAACGTGCCCACGACGGAAACAATTTGCTTCTGTGGTGTTTTATCCCACTTAAGGCGAATTTTCACCAGGTGGCCTTATAATTAACCATGTGTCAAAATGGTATGCCGTTCTGGTGGTTATGGGGAATCTTTCATAAATTCTATCACTTTTACTTAGAATTTTGCAACGTTTCTAAATTATTAAGGGTATTCACGTCACAAGTTGAACTCTTGCGAAAAAGCAAAAGTGCAAATATATAACAACAACCATACAGACAATAAGTTGTTTAATAGGGAAATATTTGTTTAATATTTGTCATAAAATTCTTTTATTACAGAAATCTTACTTAACGTTTTACGTTTGCGATTTCCAGCACACCCCTGAATACGTTTGTATTATTGCTAATTGCTTGCACTTAATGTTATCATTTGAGCATTTTTTTCAAGATAGTTTTAAAAATTTAGATGTATGTAGTGCTCTGATACATAAAAAAAAAATACGGAGTTTAAAAGAAAGATTTTCCATTTCGAAAGTTTTGGAATAGTATTTCAATAAGATAATGTACAAGATTATGCAGGTCTTTTGGCAAGACTTTTTGCATACATTTCTATTTTTACTAAAGGGTACTTAACACTATCACACAAGTCTTACAGGGAAAGAATTATTTACAAAAATATGGCTTGAACCCAGAAAATTTGGCATGATTCTCGTCCAAGCCAAAAATAACTTATTCTTAATAAACGTAGTATATGTGGCTTGGTTTAAGCAAAACGTTTCATTATTTAAGAAAATTTAACTAAATACGAACAAAATAAGTTAAAATGAAAAATTATTTTTAGATTTTTATTTTCTTTTTTTAAAAAAACGTATTTGACTACTTTAGAAAATAAACTTCTTTCTGTGTACGTATTAAGACGAAACTGCTCCCCTAAACTAATTATTTTTTAAAAATTTTCAAAAAACAATAACAACTTATCATGACAGAGTTGTATTTTCCTGTGATAGTGTAAAGTACCCTTAATACTGATGAAATTTTTCAATGTATGTTAGACGAGCTCTGGTCTACTGTTAGACCTGGGATAAATTATATCATATAATATTGGTTTAAGTCACAATTCAACAAATTTCGATCGATGTCAACTGTTGGACTTTCCAATTTTTATATTAAAAAACTTTTAGTCGTCAAGTTTTTTTAACGGAGGCCCTAATTCTGTAAAACGCAACCGCAACGCCAAAAATAATATTAAAAGCAAAAACAATGTCAAAAATGTGTCATAATTTTGTTGTTGCTTTCTATAGAAATTCATACTGCGTTTCAAAATGTATAACGCCACAAGATATGCAGCGTTTGAAATTTAAAAATTCAATATGAATTTCTGTTGAAAACAATAACTAAATAATGTAATATTTTTTATTTTGGTTTTGCTTTCAATGTAATTTTTGTCGTTGCGGTTGCGTTTTACAGAATTAGGGCCGAAATTATTAACGTCCGATTAAGAAATAGCATAATTTCAAAATATTGTTTACAACAATAATAAGTGATTATTTTGGGACCTTTAACGTCCGACACAGACATTAATAATTTTAAGTTTTCACTGTGGACTTTTATGAAAATCAAACTCTTAAATAATTTTTCATATTTTTTTTTTATTACTAGAAAATCTTGGATAAAAAAAGAAAACAATTTGGATTCCACCTTTCCAGCCTTCAAAAGTTATATGTAATAATATTGGTGTTTATTGATTTCGATGACATGTAAGAAGTTATTTGCCCTCCTAATGGGTGTCAAGGTCAACCAGTTGAAGAATATTCTCACACTGTCAAATCCAAATTAGGTAAAGGATACGCCATTTATTGATAACAACACAAAATATTGTCATTTTAGAACAAGGTTTCCTTAAAAAAGTCGTATCTATTTTTTTTATTTTTTATAATAATGGATAATAATTCAAGTAGACTTTTAAACGCACCCACTATATTTACAAATTTTCAATTTCAAATAATAAATTCAAATCTCTTTATTTTTCAGCTGCCCTGAAAATGTTTAAAATATTTAAAAATAAAAATATTAATTCAATTTATAATTTCGTTTGAAGAGTAAAACGCGTTTACAATAAAAAACCAAATCAACGCTTTTTTCTGCAGATTTAGCTCAATTACATTTAAGCTTAAACCATTTTCTTTTGACGTCCATCTCTAAATGATAAATTATAAACATATCTTCTCATAACATATAAAAAATGTATAGTTTATTTTTTGCATTTTTTTATCTAAAAAAAATCTAATTAATAAATATGTATGTATATGTTTTAAAAACTTTCAAACAAGAAACAAATAAAAAGCAGGAAAAATTGACGGAATCAAAACAATTGCTTAGCAAACTAGATGGAGGCAAATAAAAGAACACATTCTAGTAGATAAATGATATGAAACACAAAGTCCATGCTCCATTCTAACGTTTTTTTCTTTAGTGTTTTCACAATTTAATTAAATATATGTATGTATATTATTTTTATTTATACTTAAATTCTGTAAAAAACCAAAATCATGGTATTGAAATTGAATTTCATTATGTAGAGTTGTAAAACAATAGAGAGGACAAAAATATAAAAAAATTAACTTAAATTAAAACTTATTTTTTAATGAGACTTTCGCAACTGCTGCTTAAATTTGGCAACGATTTGAAGAATAGACGACCCTTGTCAATATGCTGATGGCTGTGTTGCTGCTGTTGGTTGTTGTTACTGCTATTGATACTGCTGTTATTGGCTTTAGGAACACCCGTATTATCGAATTCTCTGCCTATGTCAACTGTATGCACCGAACGCCTCATTAGTACTTGATTCTGGGGTAGATTTTGTACCACGGAAGGGGACAACGGTGATTGTGGCAATTCCATATCGAGCACAGTATGGTTATTATGGGCTGATGACGAGGCTGCCGATTCTGAATGTTGTTTAACTAATTGACGCATGCGCGTTGTGGGTGGTGGTTGTAGATTTAAATTTGTTCTGTGAGCAGCTGATGCATGACATTCTAACATAGGGTCACAAGCTTCAACATCTACACTGCCCAGCAGTTTTGTATCCGAATATCTGCGCAAATCTTTGCCTAAATATTGTTCTAGCTTATCGGTGCAAGTGCCATCGCTGTCAGGCGGTGTTAATATGTTGGAATTATGGCCGCCTCCATAGTCATGTTTCAAATAAGGACCAGTGTCGAGATCTAAGTCTACAGAATCATTGAGTATATCACGATTTTCTAGGAATATAGACGAGTTGGAATAACGTTTTGTATGGGGTTTGTAGACAAAACCCCCCAAGCCATTGGCCACAGCATGCGAAACGCCCGAACTAATGGAGGGAGCCTTATGATCGCCACTACCTTTAAAGTAATAGAGAAAAACTTATTATAAATTAATTGAAAATACTAAACGAATGTTACTTAATCTTAAATGCTCTTTACAGTGTTTTAGAAATTTCTTTAAAACAAAGGACCAATACCGATTTGTTAAACGTAATAACCCTGCATATAATAGGACTAGCCCAAACACGCGTGAAAAATGTAGCCCACAAGGGACTAGGACTAGTCCAAAAGTAACCCAAATTTATGGAAAAACATGGTCTATTTAACATTACGATGTCCTAGGGCAGGACCATATAACCCAGCTTTGGATTACAAAGGAGAAGTCTTAAAACTACTCCATTGTATACACAAGAGGATTAGTTTTAACTTCGTTTAAAAACGAAAACATGTCGTTAAAAAACGATGACATGTCGTCTCACTACAAACACATTTTAACAATGACATGGTCCATGCTAGCATTACATCGGACCATGGAGTAGTCCATTTAATCGAAATGGATCAGGAGGGCTACTCCCTATTGCGATGCAAAAGAAAATTGTAGCAAATCTAGCGATTGGTAATCTTTAATACGCTTGCGCATGTGTCTTTCGCATCTTTTAATTTATTTTCTTTTCTAAATCATCACTTTATTTTATTTAAATTTTTCAATTTCAAATATTTTTACACACTTTGGCATTTCATTACTGTAAATCCGCGCCATCTTTAATTTTTATTGCCACTATTGCTTAATTTATAGAACATTTTGCGAAAGTGATAGAGAGTAGCAAGTTGGCATTTCGCTTTCGCATCGCATTAGATAGTAGACCCCCAGGTGCTCCAATATTATTGGCAGGGAACAATGTTCAATGAGTGCAATACCTAGCCCATAGTTTGATCTAGAATATTTTTTCAACTCTCCTAAAAAATCGAATTTAGAACATAAGCGGTTGCCCATGCAAACAACAGATATATGTATCCGAATATGTTACACTGTTTACAGTTGAATTCTAATTTATACAGCCGTGTCACAGGTTCCATTCGGAATGCAGTTAATTTCGTATTTGCCATTCGGTTCGAAACCATTTTTGATGTTTAAGATTCCAATCGTCTTCATCAAAACGAAAAATTTTGTTTAAACGATTTTTATGTAACCAATTTGGCAGCATCAGTATTTATCACTGTGTAATATGGCAACAAATTCACTTAAGGCTAGTTTACACTATTACACTTTGTATTAATACATGTCAAACACTCATGTAAAATGAGAAAGTGTGAATGCAATGTGTCATGAAAATGAGAAGTATTACGAAAAACAATTGGACATCCCATACGACGATGTTTTTTGAAATTTTTAAAACAATCAGCCTTATTCCGGTTGTCTTTTCCGTCATCGACAGTGTCCATCTCTTTAATCTATTGCGAAATTGTCGCAGGCGTATTTTAAATACGCCAACCACGATAAGGGTGATTAAATAATACAGACTGTGTGTCACTTTAATCTATTACAAAAAACGACACTGTCGATGACGACAACATGAATAAGACTTTTTATTTGATCAGGGTTGCATTTTAACAAAAGCATGTTCATGTGGGATAGTGTGACTACAAACTGTAATGTTACATTCGATTTTTTGACAATCGCAACAAAATTAGATCAGTAGATTTCTATCACACAAAGTATTATGGAATACGTAAGACTTGTGTGATAGTGTAAACTAGCTTTAAGCAAAACAAAAAATAGATCTTGAAAATTTTTTGTACAAATGATTTTAAGTTTTTATTAATGTATAAAAAAGTAATAAACTTTAAAATTTGTGAAATTTAAAAGGAAATACCTATGCCGGGCGTAAACTTTAGCAAATGTAAAGGCCCAACTTTATAGTTGGCTTAAGCAATTGTGCGAATACATGTGATTCATATGTGTCGAACCATACTGAACTTAACTGCCGGTTCGCACACGTCAAGTTTGACTCGTCAAGTCTTGAGTTTTTAGGAGAGAGGGGAAAAGATATGGCATTCTCTTTTCCCTTCTCTCCTAAATGCTCAAGACTTGACGGCTAAAACTTGAAGAGTGTGAACCAGCACTAAGAAAACTTTTTGGTTAATTTTTTCTAAATGCTTTTTATAATTTTTTTGTTAATTTTTGACAGTAGCTTAAGCCAGCTTATGCATATTATAATTGGGCCTTTATTGTTCTAAATTTTGCATTGTTCTTTTTAGTTTTCTTTTGTGTGTTGCCGGTATGTACAATTTGGCAAAATATGACAAAAAAGAGACATGACAATGCTTCATAAATCCATTTCGAAAATTTTGTTCTTTTAAAAGTATTTGTAAAGAGTTTTAAAAATGTATTTATAAAATAAAACGCAAAAATTGTTTTAAAATATACTTCTTTTGAAAAATAAACAAGAACCCCTATTTTTTTTATTGATAGAAAGTCTATTTTGATAGTTATTTGCCCTTAAAAATACAGAAAACTACCATTCCGTTCATGAAAACATAACCACTTACAACTACAATTCGAGTCGGAAAGAACCTAACCAATTGTAGGGGAATGTAAGAATAGATAGACTCACTGTTTATTGTTGGTGTTTTGTTTTGGCTTTGATATTGTTACAAGTAAGACTTTGAGTGTTTATAATTCTTATTCGCTTTAGGGTTTTATTTGTATAATATTTTTGGCTTTTCTAAAATCTCTGGAAAAGGTTTCCTGATGAGCTGGCCTAAGCAACCAGTGAAATGCGCATAGAAGCTAGCTTTCCCTCAACAATAAATTTCAGTGTATTTATCAAATTAGAAAAACTGGGAATTTAGCACGTCATACGGAAATCGTATTAATAATAAATTTTGTATTCCCGAAAATAACTTTGATAATATACATACTTGCATGTGCCCGTGCAAAAAACTGAATTGGCAAATTGTTTTTTTTTTGTTGTTTTCTTACGAAGACAGTAGAATGAAGCAGTTTTTTTTTTATTTTTGTTTTTTCTTTTTACCCACTTACAACAACAATTCGATTCGGAAAGAACCCAACCAATTGTAGGGGAATGTAAGAAAAGATAAACTCACTGTTTATTGTTGGTGTTTTGTTTTGGCTTTGATATTGTTACAAGTAAGACTTTGAGTGTTTATAATTCTTATTCGCTTTAGGGTTTTATTTGTATAATATTTTTGGCTTTTCTAAAATCTCTGGAAAAGGTTTCCTGATGAGCTGGCCTAAGCAACCAGTCAACCAGTGAAGCTAGCTTTCCCTCAACAATAAATTTCAGTGTATTTAACAAATATGAAAAACTGGGAATTTAGTACGTCATACGGAAATCGTATTAATAATAAATTTTGTATTCCCGAAAATAACTTTGATAATAAAAATGCCTTCATTCCGAAATTTTTTTTGTAATTATTTTTCTGAAGCACCAAAGTACACAATGTATTCCGTTTCCGAACGGAATTGTACTCTGTGACATTGCTGATAAATATAGTTTATTATTTTAAAATTCTTACTTAGGTTTTTACTTTGAAACATGATTCTAATTTTTACATCAAATAATTCTTATGTTTTTAAAACAATAATTTGTACCAAGTTTAACTACCCTGAATCTTTTCGTGTTTATCTTTTTCAAGCATAACTCTTTTTCCGGAAGATATTTGTATGCACAATGAGAAATTATCAAACAAATTAGTTTAGATAGAAATAGTAGGAGGTATGTGTGCCAAATTGCAATCCCTAAAGCTGCTTCAGCTAAAGCCCTAATGCATATTGAAAAGAGGTTTGTTAAAACCATATACATACGCTTTAGACATAACTGAATCGTATTAGAATTTTAAAACGTCCTCTACATCCATATTTCGATCTGGTTAATATTTCAAAACTATATAGTCCCATAGTGCTTAGAACTATTATAAAAAAAAAAAATCAAAAAACAATTTTCTTACCACTAAAACTACTTAATTGTAAAGCATGCTCACGACCCGTGTCAGTTGATAGACCATCTGTACTTAGGTCTTGACGCGAGCCAACACATAAATCATTTACTGACACACGACTGGAATCTTCAGAATGTTCCAGCACATTGTGTATGGAGTCATGGAAGGGTGTCATACTGCCCGAACCTTGTGGACAAGGACGGAACGAAGAGATCTGTGAAACAACATCGTCCAGAGCATAATCTCGATCATAATTATGCTGAGATTGTGTACACTCTATATTGGCTGCCACAGCCACTTGGCCCAATTGTGAATGATGATGTTGGTGGTGATGATGTTGATGATGCTGTTGTTGTTGCTGCTGTTGTAAAGCCGTATGATTATTGTGATGGTGTTTTCCACCCAATACTCGTGACGGTAAACCACCCACCGATGTCTGTGATATCATAGAATCAACATCAAGATCTGCATGTTGCAACATATGATGCGGTGATGTTGGCAAATTGTCACTGCCATCGGCAACATCTTCAACTTCATTTACCTCTACGGTGGAAGCGTAATTATAACTAGTTGTAGGTCTTGGATTTGCCACATTAACATCAATATTAATATTGACACTATGGGGCGTTGAGTTCGCAATGTGTGACTGATTTGAACAGCCATTATTGCGGCCATTGTTACGTTGTTGTGCTAATGGGGAGGGTGGTGAATTGGGATGAACCTTTTCGGGAGCATTTTGTATAAGCAATATTCTGTAAATAATGAAAACAACAAACAATCAGGCTCAGTCATTATTATCGTGCAATGTCATTAATTAATATTGTTGTTTCATTTGTCTTACTCTCATGATGTGTTTTGATAACTTTTTTTTCACTTCATGTCTTCTTTACCTATTTCTAGCTTTCCAACGATGACATAAATGCAAATAAGCTTTGCATTGTATGTACATAAAGACAATGCCACCCGTTAGGCCAACAGCTACCACCGCTAATTTTGTCCAAAATGGCCATTCTGGTAATGCAATGAAATAGAATGAAATTAGAAAAAAGTTGTTTAATTGCAAAAAAATTCTTAAATGAAAAATCAAATGCACACATATCAAAATAAAATAATTTCAATATTTTTAGTATTTTAGGAAAGTTAGCGAAACCGTTAAGTTATACATATTTGTAAATATATTTTTGTACAGTTTATTCGTACGTCGAATATATTTTTAATAATCAGGCCTGTTCTGCAAATCACTTTTACTCAAATCACGTGATTTCAAATCACATTTGCCTACTTAAAACATACGTGTGATATTTTAGTGTCCCGTTTTTGTGTGATCTTCAATTGCCGAAAGCACACCGAGAAACACTAAAACGGTATGACTTTCAGAACATCACAAAAACACGTGATTTAAAATCACGTTATTTTCAGAACAGGCCCGAATATATGAAAAATTAAAGAAACAATTGAATGCAGTTTTATTAAAAAAAATTTTACAGCCATGTTCTGGAAATCGAATTCGAGTGGAATTGAAATCGACCAAATTTTCAAATTAAAATTTTAAATATTGAAATTATGAACATTTTTAATTCTAACCGATTTCAAGTACCGTCGAATTTGGATAAGCGCATGCAAAAATATCGCTTAACTACAATGTATCAAACTGTAAATAATCAAACACCTTTCTGTTAATTTTCCCGACCAATAATTATGTTTATCAGCGTTTACCTAATTTGCATCTACGATTCAAAAGTTGCTTAAGGCCGTTTTACACTATCCCACAAAGTCTTTAGTTATTTACGAAAGTGCACCCATGTCATGATAAGTTGTTATTATTATTTGAAAATGTTCAAAGAATAATTAGATCAGGGAAGCATTTTTGAAAAATACGTAAGACCTTGTGGGATAGTGTGTAACGGCCTTTACCGCTCACTGTCAATAGCAAAGTTCAGAATTAGTCTTGCAAAAGTGCAATAGTCAAAAACTAAAATAATAGGTAAAACTCGAAACCAACAATGAGTACGTATGTATGTGATGTTGTTGTTTGAATGATTTATAAACTGTGTTGTCATCACTTTTTAAAATTTTCCATGCGGAAAATTTTCGATTGTAGTTACCTGTTTTGATACTAAAATTTTGTTTTAAAATACCGTAAATTTGACTATTGCTAACGCACATTTAAAGTTATTTTAGCAAATAACGTCAATATTCATACACGGAAAGAAGTTTATTTTCTAAAGTAATCAATTTCGTTTCTTAAAAACAAGAAAATCACAAATCTAAAAATAAAATTTTTCTTAAATAAAGAAACTTTGCTTAAACCAAGCCACACATATATTTAGAATATGTAATTTATAGCTTGGACGAGAATCATGCAAAATTTTCTTAGTTGAACCCGTATTTAGTATATAATTCCTTCCGTGTAAAATATAGATTTATAAAAGGAAAATTTTAAATAAAGCCGTAATAGTAAAAAATTCAACTTATTGACTTCTTTTAATAAGCGTTTCTTCGGATTTATTGCTTTGTGATATTTAAAAGTTCACTTTAAAATTTTTAAAATATTAATTTATTAATTAGATGAAGCAATTCAAAAATAGTTGTGTAAATCAATTTGCCATTTCAAAAAAAGAATCGATAATCTCAATATTTTAAATAAAACCAAGTCTATAATAAGCTTAAAAAATTGGAGATTTATGTTTTGAAATGGGGATTTTATGGGGACATGAGCCAAAAGTTTTCTGGCAACACTGATTATAACACAAATGTACACTTCGTTTGTTTTTATTTTGCTGAAGATCTTCTGCCAGGCCCACGATGTCGACAAGAACATTTCGTTCGCATATTTATATTGAAAACAATAATAAAAAACTAAAATTTGTTTTTGTTTTCAATACAAATATACGAAAGTAGTGTTCTTGTCGACATCGAGGGACTTTATGTTTTGATTATTTCTGCTGCTACAAAAATGTTATTTTATACCTGTTTCAATGTTATTAACATACTACTTCAATGTTATTCTAATTGCCGTTTTCTCAGTACACGATTAACTTTTTTCCCAACAAAAAACTGCACATTAAAGAATTTTGGTTTTCTCAATGTCTCATTTGCTTCTATTCTGTCGCAAAGCTAACCAGCACTCATCTGCCGATTATTTATTTTCCTTTTATTTGCCGTACAGATAAATTCAATCAGCTGACTCCCAACTTTTACATGTATTTTGAGAGGTGTTGCCAGCTTAAAACCATGTTTTTTGTCGGTATATTGAGAAAACCAAAATTGTTAACAGACAGTTTATCGGTCTAATAAATTTATGTTGACATTAAGTAACAGGCAGTTTGACGGTACATTGAGAAAATGGCCATAAAACTGCTTCAATGTTTTTAACAACAACCTTAATATAATTTAACAAGATTAAGATTTAGAATCTTCTGCTACTTCAAATACTAGGTTATCAGATCCATCTATAACTACTAAAGTAGGTATAAGTAAAATTTAGAAAGATAAAACTACTTTAACTGCTACTAAAATTTGAAGATAACGAGAGCAGTAACACATGTTTTACTCCGCTGCTCCAATTTTCTTTTTGCGCTTCTACTACAACTACTGCTATCAAAATGGGACGGCTGCGGTAGAAATACCAAAATGAACGACTACAAGTTTTTAACATTTTTTAACTCGATTATTTTGTGCATTTTCGTTACTACAGGTGCTTGGAGTCTTACTTTTTAAACAGTGGATAATTGTAGCTAAAGTGGAACTAAGAATATGTAAATAAAATTTCATAATTACTAAAGTCGTTTCTTTAAAAAAATTTTCCACAAATTTTATTAAAATGTATAAATAATTGACTTTTTTAGAAACTAAACATAAAATCACAATTATGTATTAAGGTCTTCTTAGTTGTAATAAATGCGATAATTTATGTATGTATTTGAATATTTTCAATAAAAATTCAAATATTACATGTTTAAGCTTTGAAACCTTAAAAATATGTTGTTGTACTCAATTTTATCATTTATCTGTAATAATTTAATCACTATTTGACGAATATAATCAATAATAAACCATATAAAGAGATAACCCAGCGCACAATTTCGTTTCCATTTTTACCATTTTTACTTATCATAATAATGATACTTTTATAAAAAAAAATATTCCTTAAAAATACAGGGTCCACCAAATAACTATTTTTTTTGAAAATGCTATAAAAAAATCTACTGAATGTTTTTCCAAATTTCTTTTTTTATTTGAAGGTACAATCCTTCCGGTTAATAATGGAAAATAATTTCATTCAAATAGCTACCTCGAATGGCCATGCAGTAGCCTACACGATCGGTCCAATTTTTAAGCACATTATCGATTGTGTGTAGCTGTATTTCACCAATGGCTTCACGAATAATAGTCCAACGGTGTCAAATCGCAGCTCCGAGGTGGCCAAACGACATCAGCTCTGCGGCTGATAATGCCATCTTCAAAAACAGGGAGCAAAACATCGATTGTAGCTTCGGCTGTGTGGCACGTAGCGCCGTCCTGTTGAAACCAAATGTTGCCAATATCCTCCTCTTCAATTTTTGTGAACAAAAATTTGTTCAACATGGCCCGATAACGATCGCCACTGACTGTAACGGCTACTCCTTGCTCATTTTCGAAGAAAAATGGCCCAATTATGCCTCTGGACCAAAATCTGCACCAAACAGTGACTCGTTTTGGGTGCAACATCTTTTCAATGTATGCGTGCGGGTTTTCTGTGCCCCAAATGCAACAATTTTGCTTGTTTACATACCCGCCAAGATCAAAATGAGCTTCATCTGAAAAGATGATTTTTTTGGCAAAACCGGCATCTTCTGTAAGTCGATCGCAGGCCCACTTAGCGAAGCGAAAACGCATATTTCCCAGCGTTGTTCAAGCGTATACACAACCATATTCTTTCAGCGGAAGGATACAACTAATTATCTGTCAAATCAGACATGAGCTAAGTGTTACCATTCACGAAATAAGCACTAGTTGAAAAAAAACCTTAGATGGCGGACCCGTTATATAAGTAAGATGAACTTTTGAATCAAAAATTTGGAAAAAAAAATTATCCATATTAAATTATTTTTTTTACCTATACTAATCCCGCGAAGCTCTACGCTTGTCTGCATGAGGCCAGAGTTTCTGGCGGGAATCGAACCCACAACTACGGCACTGATAGACTAGCTAACCTACCAGGACACTCCAAATAAAATGCAGAAAAGCGAAAAAATAGGTAGCTAATTGTATGTGTTAGCTTTTGCTCTCTTTTAATGTGCTTTCCTATAATAAAACATTTGTACACACATATGTATGTATAAATGTACGTATATTTCCAAATAACTCACACAAATTCTACTTCTAAATAATTAACACTGTTCGCTGGGTTATTGCCAATTCTTTTGGTTCACCATTTGTTCTTATTTCTTTAATTTGTTTTTGGCCATACCTATGTGTCCATGTTGTACATCTTCTGCAGCCCGTTCAATTAGTACACAAAGAGACCAAATGACACACAAAGCGGCAGCACAATGAAACAATACCGAACAGCACAATCGCCTTCTTTCAATACCAGATATATCAAGGCTGCGCCACTGTAATAAAACAAACAAGAGGACAAATATATAATGCAGTACACATATAAAATAAATATATTGATAGATACATATATAAATACACATGTATTTGTGTAAGATAATATATATTAAACAAAAAGTTGTATATATTTAGCAGAATTGAGGTTAAATTTACAATGATTCCTTACTAAACACATGCAGTATACATATTTGTCGTATAACACCGACCGTCAGAATTTTATGAAAACGACAGTAGACGTTTAAAGGCTTAACCCAGTATTTATGGTAAAATTATTAGAAAGATTAATTAATGAACGAATGCATGAAGGGTTGTTTGTTGCTTTTTAAAAATGAGGAAAAGAATCACTTTTTCGGCTTATTGGTTAAGACTGAATATTTCTGAGTTCCATTTTAATGCAGTAGCTGTCTACACGACTGTAATTGTACCCAGCGGCATTTGTAGTCTTGTGTTTGTGTAGCCTGATGTGCTGAATTTGTTTAATGCATGAGTGTAATTTGACTACAACGACAAAATAAGCACAGACAACAACCTGCAGCCATGTAGCCGTGTCGCCGTGAAAAAAATCATTTTCATATACAGTCAAATCCCGATAATTCGTACCCCGATAAATCGTAATTCCCGATAATTCGTAATAAATTGTCGGTCCCTTGAAAAAATCTCGTTAATTCGTAAAATTTCCATACGTTTTGGTCCCCTCGCTAATTCGTAATTTTTTTTTTCAAATAAAATCTTCTTAACCTCTTATAAATCGTAATTGTTTGCTAACTTCCACTTATAATTCGTAATAAAAACAACAGAAACATTGAAAGAATGATTTTTTGTTTACCGCTATTGTTTTGCGTGGGTTTATTTTTAACAATTGTTTTCTAAGTTTTTTTTTATCGTTTTAGTAAATAAATTGAAAAACCCCGTTAATTCGTATTTATTTTGTTTTAAACCCGTTAAATCGAAACCCCGCTAAATCGAAAACCCCTATAATTCGTAAAAAATGGCCGGTTCCTTGCGATTACGAATTATCGGGATTCTACTGTACACACATGTATTCTATATTTGACATATTGAAGTCGGTAGGCTGTTGTCCCGAATGTGTTTATACCATAATTTCTATTTTTGTCCACTACAAAACAGAAAAAGTGTTGCTAATATAAAAAAAATATTTAAAGAATAAGTGCTTAAACACATTTTTTTTTGTTTAACAGAAAAGAATACGTTTGAAATTGAAAAACTTATATTACTTTTTAGTATCCTTAAAAGAAGTTCTGAACAAAATCATTTAAATTATATCTCTTTAGCTATAAAAAGAATCTGTAGAATATGGGAGTCATTGGAAATGGTTTAAAGTGTTTTTCACGGTGTTTAAAGCATACCGGCGTTTAAAGGATACCGATTAACCAATTTAGAGCCAATTTCATATCTATATTCGTACTACGTGGCTGACTTTTTTTTCCAAAATTGCCTTTATTTTTTTTAAATTATGTATGTCGATATAATAATAATTATTTAACTCTTAGATATTTGCTTAATAAAGTTTTTCTGTATTTCGTGTTTTCGGCCTTGCGGAACTCTTATTAACTATGTACATATTACAATAATTAAATATGTACCTAGTACATTAATTATTACCACATATATATTTTAACTCAAACTTATAAATAAATTGAGTAATTTTCTAAGATATAATTTTTTAAACCATAATAATGTGCTGTTTTCACAACACAAGTGACTAAACGTGTAGTAAAATTTATATGAAAAGCACTCAGTTTTTTGAGTTACTAATAATAATAAAAAAAACACTCAAACAACTGAGTACTTTTCATATAAATTTTACTACATCTTACAGCCGTACTTAGACAAGAGCGGAATTACGGAACGTTTTCTTCCGCTATGCTTTTACGCTGATATGCCATACCTAAAAAAGAGCGTCAACGTTGTGCCACAAACAGTAGTGTTAACTTTCTTGTTTAATAAAACCCATATAATAAAAATAAAAATAAGAGAAAAACCCGCTATATTGACAAAAAATAGCTAAATTGTCAGTATTTATTATTAATAGCGGCCAACTTCACTAATAAACGCGCTGTCAAAATCTGATTTTCCAATTGTAAAGCGTTGACGCCGCGCTATTTTGGGATACAGCATACAAATTGTATGGGCAAGAGAATTTTTGACAGCTAGAAAACGCTTTCCGCTCTTGTTTAGGTATGGCTGTTACGCCGAAATCTATCTCTTTTCCTTTACCCATAGTTTGCGTTAAATTTTACAATTAGTAATAATAACGGGAACATAAAAGGAAAAATGGTAATTAATTCGATAAACTTCAATAAACTTTTTTCCTCGTTATTTTTTTGTTTTTTTTTTTAATGACCGTTATGTATTCAATAAGGTAAAAATTTTATTCCTGAATTTTATATTATCAACGAAGGGAAACAAAACTGCATACCACAAATTTTCGGAAAAACTTAAGTTTTCCAAAAACTCGAAATTTTCAGTGTGCATTTAAACTTTAGTCTCTGACTGTATATACATATATATATTCTGGATCCTTAAAAGAAGAGACGTTCAAATCTTGTTGACTGCCTTTAATTTTACCCTAAAATCCTTGCAGTTGTTGTGGTTTTTTTATTTTATTTTTATGTATGTCTGGAGAACGGAAAGAGCCAAAGTTTCCAAATTAGGTACCAGCATCTTGTTTATCAATATTTTTAATAATTCTAATTTGGACGAGATTGGACAAGTGGGCATGACACTTTCCATACAAAGACATTAAAGATTTCTGTATATCTGGAGAACGGCAAGAGTCAAAGTGCGTGGCACAAAACTGATTTATTTATATCTAAAGAACAGTATTTCTGTTATTACCGCACCTTGGCGAAGGCTATTTAAGAATCGGCATAGCCGAATATATCACTTTTACTTTTACTTGAAAGTTATCCATTGAATAGCTTATAAAAATATGTTTCTTTATGTAGTAGCAAAAATATCCACAGAAATACAAACGGACATATTCTATAATTTTTCCCCCTAACTAAAAGCATATATTTTTAATTAGTATATATTCAGGAATCGGGCAACATATCGCACTGGTTCCTCTAAAGGGGATTAACTCATAAGAGACAAAAAACTGTTTTCTTTTTATATGTACTCTATACTACAAAGAGGGTTACAATTGTATTTTTTTTGTTGGCAAAATACTATAGAAATTGATCTAAGATTTTAAAAGTGCGTAGATATAACCTCTGTACCAGTGATGGAATATTGAAAAATTTAGATGGTACTGACCACCAAGCAAAATAGTACTTTTTTCAAACATATTTTTTTTATGGAAAATAAACTTAAAAATAAAAAACTAAAATACATATTTTTTTTTGGTCATATCTCAGCTATTAATGGACCAAGCTGGCTAAATTTCAACAGCAAAATTCTGATGAGGATATCTGACATTAAAATATACCAACAAGCAGTGCTGCCATAACCGTTTGATAAGAATAAATTTTGTGTAGGCAATGTTGTCAACAGGGCTGTGGAGTCGGAGTTGTAGAGTTGGTGTTGAGGTTTTTGTACCGGAGTCGGAGTCGAAGTGCCCACAAAAAATTCGCGACTCCGACTCTAAAAATTTCCGGCATGAACAATTTTAAAAAATATTCTAATAATTTCCAAAATCAAAATACAGTGCCAGCTTGCTAATTCGAATTAATGATTGCAGACCCTGATTCGGATTAACGAGATATTCGGATTACTGGATGTGCCGTTATTATTTATTATAATTCACTATATCCGAAAATAAAACGAAGACTAAGATTTTAAAACTAATTTATGTTATTTTTATTAATCAAGAATGAAAAAATTAAGTTTTGTATTCTAAAAACATAATTCTTGCTACGTAAGCAACAGCTGATAACTAACCTTGTGTTGGCGGTTCTGGGGAATCTTTACTAAATTCTATAATTAGCGATTAAAATTATGAAATTTAAAATGGTATTATATTTCAAAACACACAATTTAAAATTAAAAACAAAATGAAATATTTGTTTGAATATTTGACACAACGTTAAAATATTTTACAGTGTTGTAAACGTTTTCAAATAAGACCACCTTGTATGAATTCGCCCTGTATCAAACGTATTTTCAAACAAAATTTCTATACAAATTTTTCTGAAAATATATTTCAAGACCAATTTAGTTTTTAATGAATACGGCAGTTAAGCTTTTTTTAAAAGTTATGTTTTTTTTAAAATACAAAATTTGTGGTGTAGGGTTGCTTCTCTTGCAGTGCACATGCTCCCACGAAGTATTGTCAGATTTAATAATCCAGCTCATAATTTCCTCTTCAGAAATTCACACGTCATTCTTGCGGTAAAATTAGTTGCAAATTTTCAAAGTTTGCACAGAAATTTGGTTCTTAAAATTATAAAAAAGCAGAAAAATAAAATAAATAAAAATTCGGTTTAACGAACTTGCAATCAATGCGAACTATAGAGGATGTAATACGTCATAAATTCAATTCGGATTACTGGATAATTCGGATTACACACCTTCGGATAAGCGAGCTGGCACTGTACTTCGAAATTGGCGATGCAATAATTAAAATATTGATTTGAAATGTTTACTGAATCCTTTTCTTGATATATTTAACCATTTAAAAGGTACTTCATTGAAAAAAGAGCTTAAAGTCAAATAAGGACCACTCTCATATACATTTAGCATTAAGGTTAGATTAGGAGTCGTAGTTAGAATTTCAGCGGTTGGAGTCGGAATTAGTTTCCTAGCCCTAGTTGTTAATATCAATGGTAAATTTCTAAACAAAGAAGCATTACCAGAAGAGAGTACTAAAACGGACGTTGGGGTACCGTGGTATTTTTGAAAGAAAACTGAGAAGTAAATACTATTTAATTGAAAGTGAAAATAATTGTTTTGTGCCGCATATGCCACTTTTTTAAATAAATAAATTTTTTTTTTACTGTTGTGAATTGAGTTGTTGACAATTTTTTTGGCTTTTGCTTCAAATACTTTTTTTCTTAAGGCAATGAAGTAAAGCAAGAGTTAAATTTATTTTGTACGTTTTTGTATAAGTAATCGCCAATCAGGGCCGAATAGAGCAAAACAATAATTATTAAACTTTATTAAACCAGGTTTTGGATTCAGAAAGCGAGTATTCAAAATATGCATATAACTCAATTTTTTTTAAATGGTCGGAAGGTCAAACAAATAATGAGGTGGCTATATTACACATATTGGAATGTCACTTAAAATCGACTTTAGATTTCTAGTCATAATCGTAGGAATTTTTGTGCGATAACGATAAAGATTTAAAGGTGCGAATAATCAATTTGCAATTAAAATCGTTTATAAAAAATGTATTTTTATAAAAGTCAAATTACAACTTACAAAACTTCGCTTAGGAAAAAACAACATTAGTTTTGAGTTAAATTACGCAAAACTTTTGTATCTTTATAAAAATCCTTAAAAAATATTGTTTTCAAAAACTTGCATTCAAAATGGCATTAACTTTAATGTCCTGCTCTTAAAATAAACGCAAAAGTAATTATTTTTTATAGCTTTTTTTGTATTTTGTTGCAAGTTTTATTTTAAAGTAATAAGCTTAAAATACGAACACTGCACTCTGTAATCGAAAGATTAAAAGTGTCCATATAAATTAGTTGTCATTAAAGATGTTATTTATTTATTTTTAAATCCTTAATAAGGTCAGCTGTAGTAATCAAAGAGACTTTAAATGACAATTTAGCTTTTTGTTAATATTTATTAAAAAAAAAGGGGACAACAAACAAAACAGGGTTTAGATAATTTAAAGGCGATTAAAAAGGTGAAATTTACAATTTTTGTGAAAGTATACATTTTTGATAAAATTGCATATTGTAGACGAACGGAAGTGTATTCCATTGTAAAAAGAACGCTCGGTGTTTTGTTAATGGTATAGGCAAGCTGTGAAAATAATTTAATTTATCAAAGAAAAGTATAAAATGAAGTTAATTTCTTTGTGCTAGCCTGATAATTCGATTATTTCCTTTGACCACTGAAATGCTTCCATCTGGTCTTGCGTAAAGAGCTGCCTTCTTATAAGCACTCTTAAACGTGTAAAACGCAGAAAAAAACTTCACTACTGAATTGAATTTTTGTCTTATTTAGGTTTTTTACTGAATTTTGTGATGATTGATCCATAATTTTCCACGGGTCCAATATAAAAATACCCCTCTTGAAAATCCTTTTAGTACGTCTAAAATTAGTTCAAATACTGACGTCACTTTTTATAAAGATTGGTTAAAAATTTAGAGATCCGATATAGAGCTCACTCCCGAAACATTAAAATTATCGGTGAAGGGCATCAAAGATTCGGCACAGCCGAATATAGCACTCTTGACTTGTTTGAATTTTTTTGTATGATACAATTTTAACATGGGTCTGCTGGAATTAAAGAATTCTTTAAAAAAAAGTTTAATGATTTGAAACCTGCCGAAGAAAATAATCTTTCTACAGGTCCTGATGAGCACTAACTTGTATTAAATTTTATGAATACTCTTTTTATATTTGGATAGCTGTCAAGAGTGATAATGTCTTTGCTCTTGTCACTGAGGAAACTGACAAATTCCAACTCCAAATTTGATTTTCTAGATTCACCATCATTCCTATCTACGAAAGCATCAAAATCATCGTCTTCTTTTCTGGTGCTTCTACTTCTGATATTTCCATATTCTGATAGTAACGTTTTTTTTAAGCGATTCTAGTTTTTGGTAGATCAAAATGCAAGCAACCATCAATAAACTGACAAAATACATTTTGTAAACTATGTTTTTAAAATACAAAACACTTCCATTTTTATGTATTTAAAATAAAAAAATACAAACTACTTCTATTTATTGTATGTATTTAAAATACAAAATACTTGCACGTCATGTCATGTATTTAAAATACAAATACGTATTTTGTATTTGTATTTAAAATACGTATTTCAAATTCTGCCCAGCCCTGCCTGCATTACAATATAATGTTTGTACAGCATGTTTAAGTATCCGTTTTAGAACTAAAATTTCCAAGTTCAACATACATACATATCTACATACATATAAATATACATAAGTGATTTGTCTTTTTATCCAAATTTTTTATTTTCTTAATAAATATACAAATGTATAAACAAGCATTTTTTTAAAAAAAAAATCACATTTTAAAATGTATTATTTTTTCAAATACGTGATACGGCTTGGCGTCTATAATTCGTTTTCGTTTTTATTCTTTAAATAATGCTGACTCGATATTACACAAAAACAAAATGCCTATTGTTGTTGTATTGTTGTATGAAGCGGTGCCCTCGCCAATTTTAAGTGCCATGGGCAGGGTTTTTAGAATTTTTTCTTAAAAAATCGTCAAAAGTTTTAACAAAATTCGTCAAAATCGTCAAATGTTTCAAATCAGAGGCTTTTTAAGTTGTCTTTAAAAATTTATTTTTTATTGTTAAAAAAAAGCAGTTTTACAGTTTTTATTCAAACAAAACAATTAAAAATAAATTTCGAATTACAAGCAAAATTAAACATGCTTAAGTTTTTTTAAAATTTAAACAATGAACATACTTTATAATCATTATAAAATTATAAAAGTTAATTATAATTTAACCATTTCGTTGAGTTGATTTTTTGATTTAATATCAAAACCTCTTTCGTCAAAATTTTAAAATGTTTACTCTCTTAAGCCTGATACTCTACATTTCACGTGAAATGCTGTCAAAACGCATATAAAAAAAACTTGTGCGGAATATCTATAAAACATGGATGATAATTGAGAAAACCAAAATAGTACCAACGAACTTTTAAAATCGTACTTTTTCGGCCCCAATTGTACTAAATCAGCATTTTATAAATTATTTTTTATTATATTTTTAAAAACAAAAATGTAATACAACAAAAAGAAAATTTAATTTAGCGCTTGTAATATCTCCTTCAAAATTATTCGGAGTAAAATAATAATGGAGTGGTCTCCCACTGTTCCAAAATTCTGTTGATTACTTCTAGACGTTACAACCATCTTGTTGACAAATACTTGGAAATATTATGAGTTCGTTCCAAAATAATCTTGAATTGAGAGGAATTAGTCTCTTCTACAATGTAGAACTTTTGCAGAAGTGGTTTCCTATATCTTTTAAAAATTTGTCAATACCATCAGAAAATGCACGCTTATATGCTGCCGCTGATACTAAATTTAGAATGTGGCATAAGCAATCGTTCAATGAACAAATGAAAAAAAATCTATTTACAATAGCGGAGTTCAGTGTTTCGTGCAAATGGTCTTGCAAAAGTACAAATGCAAAATATCACAGCTGTTTTAGTAAATCCAACAACAAAAAGTAGAGATTCCCTAAGATTTCATAAAAAAAAAACGACATTTTGCATTTTCGCAAAATTATTTGCACCAAACACTAAACTCCGCTTATAGTCATTGGACAGTAAATACGAGTTACCATTTTATATCAGTTATAAATATGTAGGTTTGAAAAATTTGGAAATAGTACCAAATCAGTCACGGGGGTACCAGCGTACTTTTTAGTTTCGAATTGTACCAAAAAAAGTACAATTGTACGTATTTTAAATACGCCAACCACGATAAGGGTGAATATTCTTTCAAAAAAATTTTTAAGACAGTTTTAAAAAGTTTTGACATATCACTACTCACTGTGCATTTTATGAATTGCAACACCACCACGTTTAAAAGTTTTATTTATATTATTAATAACGTTAAGAATGTATTTTGAAAAACAAAAACACAACTAATTTATATCATTTAAATTTTCTAATATACATATGTATGTATCTTTTGCAGTATGGATGGCGTCAATATTAGCAACGAAGCCAAAGCAAATCTTTAGCTGTTCTTATAATTGTAGAACTCGAATTAATAATGTTCCTAATGAACGCCACCTGATTTGTGAAGGGGGAAGAATTTTTTTGGTTTAATTTCCAATAATTTTTGTTGTTCGAAATATTTATTATTTTATTTCGTTCTGTTCCCAATATAATTGTAAATATTTCTTGTTAGCAAATAGAATCTGGGAATTTATTTATAATGGTGAGTAACATTTATTATATTTATTATATGTTACTCACAATGAGAAATAAATTCCCAGATTCTATTTGTTAAAATAATTAAGTTACAGGCATGTTCTGAAAATCATTTTTTTTATTTATTAATTGAATTGCTCCATACACAAGACTAAGAGTCTTATTTTGCAGCATGGAACTGAGAATATGTTAAACTTTAAATCATTCATTAATTAATAACTTAATAACTAACTACAATTTTTATATAAGTAATCAAAAAACAATTTAATTTAAACAATAAAACAATAAACAATAAAGAAAATAAAAATTAAGATAATTTAATTTAAATATTTAAAAAGCATAAAACAATATATTTTAATAATCAAAAATTTAGATAATTTTATATATTTTAATCTCAAGTAATTATGTTTCAAAGTGCTATGCTGAAAACAGTTTAAAAATATTTTTTGTGAATGTGATTTGAAATCACAAGAAAGTTGTTCTGGACAAAAACTTTTTCCATAATTGTGATTTTAAACCGTTCAGCTTATTTTTTTCCACCATTTTAAACCAAGTTAAAACTTTTGTTGTTTTCATAACACCCTTAAATAATAATTGTGATTTTTAAATCACAAGTGATTTGAAGTTTTGTGATTTTCAGAACATGCCTGTTAAATACATAAAATTTACAATCGGTACTATCCAGTTATAAGATACAAAGAATGCTGACGAAGGCCGTAGCGGGCCAGAAAATGCATTTCATTCTGCTGGTATCTAATAGTTGTATCAATTTTCTGTACAATTTACTTCATTGCTAGCCAAAGGATAGCTAAAGTAAGTCTCGTAACAGAAATATACAAACGAAAATTCTGATAGTGCATACAAAATATTCCTGAAAAAAATGAATGGAATAAGACTATTAAAGTATAAGAGCTGTTGAGGATTGTAACTTGACTTAGAATACACATTCGAATAATATGAAAATTTATATTCTTTGTTAGTATTTTTAAAAATAAAGGAATTTTTAAGCACGCATATTGATGCCAAAAAATCGTCATAACACTATAAATTTTATTCAAAAAATCGTCAATCGTAATTTTACTGTATTTTCTCAAAAAATCGTCAAAATGACGAAAAATTATCACATCTTACAACCCTGGCCATGGGATAAATTTTTTTTTAATAAAAATGAACAAAAAGTTTCGACTGGAAATCACGCTGTTACATTTCGTGAAGATCCGTCCATAATTTACCCTAGGCCCCATTGAAACCATACTCTCGGAAAACAGTTTAGTACGCCTAAGAAAGTAATTAATAATGCTATCATAATTTGGCACGACACAGTTTTATAGTACTAGAAATTACACTGTGAATTTTCGTGATGACCGGTCGGTCCATAATTTAACCTAGATCTCAAATAAACCCTTCTCCCGGAAAACAGTTTAGTACGCCTAAAGCCGTATTAAATAATGCTATCAAAATAAAATTAAATACTTCACTACTCACACTAATAAATTTCGTGATGCTCGGTTCATAATTTACTATAGGCCCCTTATAAAGCCCACTGAGCTGTCGGCGAAGTGTATCAAAGATTCGGCACAGCCGAATATAGCACTCTAACTTGTTTATTTATTGTTTGCTCGTTTTAGTTCACGAATTTTTATGTTTTTGTTGTTTTACTAATTATCTCCAAATAATAAATAATTTTTATTTATTGAAATTACTTATGTGCTGTTTTCACAACACAAGTGACTGAAGGTTTAGTGAAATTTATATGAAAAGCACTCAGTTTTTTGAGTGTTTTCCATATAAATTTTACTACACGTTCAGTCACTTGTGTTGTGAAAACAGCACATTAATTTAGAAAAAAAAAAACATATTAACCGGTTAACCGATAAAATATTGTTCCTAGACCCACCTTTAGTTTGCCGATCGGCTCAGAATCACTTTCTGAGTCGAATAAAGGTTGAGATTGACAGATTGAGACGTAACATCTAACTGCTAACTATAGTCGTTCTAATTGCTTTACATACAACAAAATGCTGATTTGCAACGTTACTTTTACTCCCGGATTTGTTTCAATAACATGATAGTACGTAGATAATCAGTGGTTTTTCATTATTTGTAGTTTACAGCGATGAACTGCAGTGTAAGAGAATTCTTAAATATTTTAATTATAATTTTCTATTTACCTCATTAAACGGTTTAATTTTTGTATGCATTATAAATGGAAATTTGCATAATTCGCAGGAATTTGTCTCGGAAGCTGTTAGCCACTGTTGTAGGCATGCTTGATGGACATACTTTAGACTGCCCGAACAATAGCAGGGTGTTAAAAGTGGATTCTGTGGATCACTCTCGCAATGACAAATACGGCAAATGTCACCGCTACTCTGTGAAGCCTGACTACTGGCTGAACCAAATCTGCAAAGAAATCAATAAGGAAGAAAATTAAGACAATTAGCAAATTTCAAATATTATTTTAAATCAATTCAACTAATGTAAGAGGTCTATTAATATTTAAAAGCAACATTTTATAAATAAATAACAAATATCTAACGTTATATTTTTTTTTACTGTTCTTAATAAATTGCTTTTACAATTTAACATATTTTGTATTGTAATAATTTATTTATATCTGGTAAAAGAGAGGAAGGAGAGAAAGAGAGCGAAAAATAGAAAGCACTTGATTTTATTAAATATTAATAGGAAATATGTATGGTGGAAATACTTGTATGTACATAGTAGTTAGTAATTTAGTATGATTGCGTGTCATAAAAATGCATAAATACCAGGGATGGAAAATTCAGATTTTGAAATGATATACATAGAATCCCTGAAAAAAACTTTTATTATCCTACTTACAAAAAACGTACAAAAACAATTATTCTTTGAGCTTTTGCGACAATTCCAAGGCAGTATTTATAAAGGGTTATGTAGTTCCGTGTCGTAGGGATTGACACAGAAGTGCTAAATAACCTTCTTTGGAGCCTAGAACTGCTGGGCAATAAACTTTTGTTTATTAACTTTGGAAGGTTATAATTACAATCACTCATAAGAGTGATTATAATTGTAGGGTAAGGGAACAAATAAATAAATGTAAATTAGTGAAAGGTCTCTTCCAAATTTATGTCTCTTTATTTGAGAAATGGGAATGTATGTATCTACCTTTTTTTATTTTCCTATGGTTTAAGCACCTGTTGCTTGTAGCTGGGAATATCCGCGCTGGGAAACTGGCAGATATCCTTTGTAGGGTTGGGTTAGGTAGGTATTTAGACTACTTTAGATGAACCACAATAGATTTAAGTTTACACGTTAAGTTTAATAATATAGGTAAGTATTTCTTTATTTAAATTTTTAATTTATACAAATTTAGGACGGGTTATATTTCAACTTATTAAAGCTGTTGCTAAGCGACAAGTGACCGATACAAAAAATTTATTTTTAGATTTTAACATATCTTCGACTCGCAGATAGCCGAAGCTGTTTGGAATAATTCCGTAAGTACTACGAAATTGTAAATTCATTTACATTAGTACAAGAACAATGGCTCTTAAACTGTAATTATAATATTATTTTAGAAATTACAACTCATATCTTTTATCGTTACAATTCATTTAAATTCAAAAATTAAATTCAACTTATTTACATTCTCAATACTTATTTTTTATAACAATTTAGATTAAATATTTTAAATTCATTTTACATATTTTTATTATATAGTATTTTAAATTCAGTTTACATATTATTTATTAAAGATTTGCAAATTCATTTTTTTTGATTTATATATCTTATAATTATTGTTCAAATCTAGTTTGAACATGGCGCCGGCCCAGGCCTTTTGCTGCCGCTTATGCGTTGTATTTCACACACAAAACGTTGGCCAGTGACTTAATGGCCTCGGCTAATAGTTGTCCATTTAAACGGGGTTCTGGCCTACTGGCTGGTTGCGCTGCAAGCTGTTGAGTGTGCCGTGGATTTTGTTGTTGACGGCGTTGTTGTTGCTGACGACGCTGTTGTTGCTGACGACGCTGTTGTTGCTGACGACGCTGTTGTTGCTGACGACGCTGTTGCTGTCGACGCTGGTGTTGGTGCTGGTTACGTTGTTGTTGGAGCTGGTTACGTTCTCGAGTCCTCATTCTGTGGGTGGATCTGCGAGGGGTTCTGCTGGGGGTTCTGCTTGAGGCAATTGCCCTGACAGGGGTGGTTCTCATGACCACCGTGGCTTCTTGTTGCTGCTGTTGGCGAGTCGACAAATGCAGCATCGTGTGATGCTGTTGGTTGCACCGTCTGCACGCTTCCTCTGAGGTGCACGAGTTTAGAGAATGACTTCTGGCCAAGCAGTTAAAGCAATAGCGCAAGTTGCTGACCACTTCACGCCGTCTTTCTACTGACATCCTTTGAAACCTCCGGCAGTATTTTAATCCGTGATACCCCCGGCAGATCACACAGTAAAAAACCTCTAAGTCCCGCGGCTGACTTCGCTCGCCACTAGGGTTCCGTCTTGGGCTTGGCACTCGTGTGGCGGTTAATCTGCGATTAGACCTGCTACTAAAGAGAAAACACAGAAAAGAAACATATAACATTGAGTTAGTAAATGATGCAAATATCGGATGGAATGGGAAATGGTTGTGTTATATTAGTAGACGGGGGATTAAGAGGCTTGATGAGAGGAATGGAGAGTTAGGGTAGTTTTAGTAAATGTTATTAATAGTAAATAAAATTTTATGTGAATTCATCAGTCATTGTGAAATATACGAAAAAGTTTAATGTAACGACCAGGTATGAGCGCGATATGGACACTACGTACAACGTAACATCAGCTACTCAAAAACGGCAAATAGCATAGTTTTACTATTGGTCTCGTCACTAGCCCAGAGGATGTGCGTACCTCTGCTATACGAGCGTTCTTATCAGTACCACTAAAGGTCCTTTCAATCCTCCCTAGACGCCATTCTTGAGGAGGTAACAAGTCGTCAATTACGACTACTAAATCGCCTACCTGCTGGTTCGGAGCTGAGTTCTGCCATTTATAGCGCTTATGTAAGGATTTCAAATAATCCTCTTTCCATCGTATTGCAACCTGGTGACTGATCACTTTCAACCTTTCCCATCGGTTTATGACAGACATGTTTTGGCAGGATTGTTCGGGGAAGGCCATTAAAGGGGCACCTCTTAAAAAATGTCCTGGAGTTAGGGCTGTCAAGTCCGACGGGTCTTCTGACAGGGCAGAGATTGGTCGCGAGTTTAAAACACCTTCAATCCGAGCCAATATGGTGGAAAACTCCTCAAAGTTGAATTTCTGAGCGCCTGCGATGCGCTTGAAATGGAATTTAAAGCTCTTTACAGCGGCTTCCCATAAGCCGCCCATATGCGGAGCGTGGGGTGGAATAAATCTCCATTCAAACCCATTGGACAAATATTTTTGTGCTATATCTTCAGCCGCGTTTCGCAAAAATGTAGCAAATTCGCGTTCAAGCACCCTACTGGCACCAAGAAAGTTTTTACCGTTGTCCGATGTTACCCTTCGGGGGAGGCCCCGCCTCCCGACAAACCGAGCAAATGTGGCTTGAAACGCCTTTGAAGAAAGCTCTGAGCATGCTTCCAAATGGACAGCTTTAGTACTAAAGCATACGAATACGCATACGTATCCTTTTACGTATGTGGATTTGCGTAAAGGCGATATTTTCAGCTCAAATGGCCCAGCAAAGTCAACTCCTGTTGTTTCAAATGGTGGTGATAAAGTGCACCGTTCAGGTGGTAAGGGAGCCATAATCTGAGAACAGGCTTGCTGTCTTTGAATAATGCAAATTTTACATTTTCGAATTATGCTTTTTACTCGCAGTTTAAGCCTTGATACAAAATACTCTGATTGTACGATTCTGCACATTTGGCTGCATTCAGCATGATAGAGGAATGTGTGCAAATATTGTAAATACAGTTGACAAAATTGCGAATTACCTGGTAATATTATAGGGTACCGCTCATTGTATGGGAGAGTTGACTGAACTATTCTACCATTTGCCCTAATAATTAAATCCGAGTCTAAAAATGGATTTAAAGGTTTTAGCGGACTCTTATTTAGCAAGTTTTCACCGGCTTGCAGACATTTGTACTCTTTATTGTAAAACCTTTTTTGAGCCAAGGCAATAAGGCGTAATTTTGTAAATTTCATCTCCTCATGTGTTAGATTTATAATATTCTGTGACTGAGACCTTATCCCTTCAGGTTCCCTGCACTTCTTATAAAACCTGAATATATAACATACAACTCGTAAAGACTTGCTAAAAGAAGAGAATCTACTCAGTACGTCATCCTCCTGAACTTCAGTATGTAGAGCTTGGGTTAAAATTTCAGGTACCCCTGAAGGTTTAAGGGGATTTCTTTTTGGCCATTCTGTTGAGGGTTTAGTCAGCCATGCTGGTCCATGCCACCAGAGAAAATTGTTCGCCAGATCCTGTGGCCTACAGCCCCGTGTCCCTAGATCTGCGGGGTTATCATGAGATGGGACATGATGCCATTTTGCACCCGACACTAATCTGTGAATCTGGGCTATTCTATTAGCGACATATGTTTCCCAAGTTGAAGGCGGTTTTGACAGCCAACCTAACGTAATAGAAGAATCAGTCCATAAATGAACCTCTTCAGCCTTCAGATTCAAAGCTGAGATAACATAATTAACTAAATTAGCGAGGAGAACCGCCCCACTGAGTTCTAGACGTGGTAAAGAAACTGTTTGTATAGGGGCAACTTTACTTTTTGCCACTAATAAATTAACAAAAGTATTATGGGAATTGTTCTGACAGCGTATGTAAACTGTGGCACAATATGCTGATTTAGAAGCATCTGAGAACCCGTGCAATTGTACCATGTCTTTAGGTTCATATTGTACCCATCGCATAATAGAAATTGTCTCAACTTGAGCGAGATCTTGAATAAGCTCGTTCCACTTTTGTAGGCATTCTTGAGACACCTCCTCATCCCATTCTAGGCATTCTAACCATAGTTGCTGAATAAGTGTTTTTGCTCTTATCACGATAGGTGCCAGCCATCCTGCGGGATCGAATAGCTTTGCCACCGATGATAGAATTTTTCGCTTTGTGATTTTTGTAGCCTGATCAATTGGCTCGAATTTATACGTAAATGAGTCCGAGAGCGCATTCCACTTAATACCAAGGGTTTTGGTAGAGCTTGCATCGTGAAATCGCAAAAAATCAGAATCATACAAGTCTTCTTTTGGAATGTGAGAAAGCAAATGGGGATCATTTGCAGTTATTTTCTTTAAAGAAAATCCAGCTGAGCGCAATATAAACATAAGCTCCTTTTGAGCGGATAAAACATCATCTAACGAGTACCCTCCAGAGAGAATGTCATCGACATACGTCTCTGTTCGCAGAATTGAAGCTGCTTTGGGGTATGCAGACTCGGAATCAGAAGCGAGTTTCAACAGGGTCCTAATTGCGAGATATGGGGCACAGTTAACTCCGAATGTTACCGTTTTCAATTCATAGTCCTTAATCGGGCCGTTATCGTCTGGCTGAAACAAAATCCTCTGAAAAGGTGTATCAGCAGGATGCAATCGTATTTGACGATACATTTTTTCAATGTCACCATTAAAAACGTATTTATATCTTCTCCAATTGAGAATTATTGAAATCAAATCGCTTTGCAGTGTGGGGCCCGTATATAAAACGTCATTTAGCGAGAACTGCGATTTTGTTTTTCTAGAGGCATTAAATACAACTCTAAGTTTTGTTGTTTTGTGATCCGGACGCACTACACCATGGTGAGGTAAATAAAATGAACCATATTTGCCGTCAGAGTTAATTTCACCAGGTGATGTTTCATCCATATGACCAAGAGTGAGGTACTCCTTTATAACAGCCTTGTATTTTGACTGAAGGTCGGGGTCTTTGGCCAGAGTTTTTTCCATGCTCGAGTATTGAGCTAAGGCTATGAAACGAGATGATCCTAGAAATATTTTGCCTGGAAAATCAGGTCTGAATGGTAATCGAACGACGTATCTACCATTTTCATCTCGAGTTGTTGTTTCACTATAAAATTTTTCACAAAATTCATCTTCCACTGACCTTGAGGGAATTACCGGAATTTCTTCCTGCTCCCAAAACTTCTTTAAAAGAGCATTTAGCTCAGAAGTTTCAGCCTGAACAACAGTCGTTGTGAACGTCTGAATCGATTGAGTTGTCATGGGACCACTCAGCACCCAGCCAAAGATTGTATTGTAGGCCGACGTTTGACCACAAATATTTTTCTTTATACCTTCAATGTTCAAGGAATGTTCATAATCATTTCCTAAAATTAAATCTATCTGCGAAGATTTATTAAATGTTGGATCTGCTAGATCTAATTCAGCCAAATCGGTTGAGTATGGTTTTTCAAAAGTGCATGCTGGCAGCCTTTTTGTAACCTTTGGCAGCACGATGGCTTTAATAGGGACTCTCAAGTCATACCTTCTGGCGTATAAAACAAATGAGCATTCTTTATTCGCCCTTTGCTTTTTCCCGCCAATACCGATTATTTCGAAATGAGACTTTTCGAAGGGTAGCTGTAGACGATTACGAACTCTTTCCGTTAAAAAGGTTCTTTGAGAACCGGGATCAATTAGTGCCCTAATAGTAAAAAGTTCACCTCTGCTTTCTATTTGCATTAAGGCAGTTCGCAACAAAATATTTTCACTGCTCATAGCGCAATTGGCTTGAAATTGTCTTGAGGTGCTAGGAACATTATCCTGGTTATTTGTACTAGAGCTTTGCGTAATATTTTGTGTGTTGATTCTAGAGATTTGAGTGTTATCTCGGGACGAATTTTGATTTGAACCGCTTCGACTTGCTGCAAAGTCTCTATATTGCGCGGTTTCGGCCGATTGAGTGGGATTTTGTACTCTTTGTCTCATATGCAGTAGGGTATGATGGGATTTTTTGCATTGTAAGCATGTATGTTTGCTTTTACAATTTGATTTAAGGTGAGACGAGGCCAAACAATTATTGCAAAATTTATTTTTAAATACATAATCTACTCTTTGTTGTACCGTAAAGGCTCGAAATTTTGGACATATTCTCAAAGAGTGATTTTCTTTGCATAACCTACAAGATAAGCTTAAGTTATCTTGCGACACGTACGTTTGTACATCAAGATTGGGTGTATCTGACAACGTGAAACAATCTTTAGAGGCTTTTATGCCATTAAGACGTTCTACCGCTTCATATCTGTCCACAAGGAATTGGGACATTTGGGTCCACTTGGGAAGCTCACGTGGTGAAGTAAGAGACTGCTCCCATAACGATAATGTTAAATGTGGAAGTTTAGTGGAAATAAGTCGAATCAAAATAGGGTCCCAGCTTTCCACGTCGACGCCAAGCGTTCTGAGAGTAGCTAGGGAATCATTAACAGAAGATTGAATTCTTCGAATTGATTCGCTTTCTTCCGTTTTTGCTGAGGGTATATCAAATAATATCTTAATTTGGTTATCAACCAAAACTCTTTTGTTTTCATAACGTTTTGTCAGAGCATTCCATGCTAGTTCAAAATTTTCATTAGAAAGAGGATATCTTTTAACTATTGCCCCTGCCTCCCCTCTTGTTTTATTTCTGAGGTGATACAGTTTCGTAACTGGTGTTAGCTTAGGATGGCTAATGTACACGGCCGTGAACATGTCGCGAAACGAAGGCCATTGTTCATAGCTGCCCTTGAAAATTTCTGTATCACAAGGTGGAAGTTTAATAAAAGCGGTATCGGACTCAAAATTCCGAGTAGAAGCCCGCTGGGGCAGGGAAAATCGTGCTGAAGTGTTGAACCCTGTTATGTGTGAAGTATCGACTTGAAAGGTTTTTACCAAGTCGAGTATTTGAGAGTTGCAGTGATAATAAGCTTCCGTACAAGCATCAAAATTTGTTTTGGCTATTTCTTTAAATTCAGGGTCTATTAATTCCTCAGAAGCTGTCATTACCCCCTGATAAGAAACTTCCAGCTTAGCCCATCGTGATTCTAAATCTTTTAATTTGATTCCGAGAACTGATTCAGTCTGATCTTCGACATGAATCGTATTAAACTTTTGGCAAAATTGTAGCAAATGATCACAGCTAAATACAAATTGATCTCTTTGAATAGAGTTAGCTGCATTTTGCGAAGTTGTATTCATTTTGAAAAAGTGGATTTAGGAAAGTTTTATTTGATATTGTTGCCTCTGATAATTTTCGTATTGGGCTATAACGCATAGAACAAGGTAATATCAATAGCTAGTTTCAAATTAACATTAATAAACCCGTTTTTATTTTCATATAGTATTTGTCGTGATTCAAGGCTATAGAATAGTACTAGATACTCCTAATTTAGTTTGAAAGTTGGGTAGGGGCTATAAATAGCACTAGATAATAATGTTCTAGTTTAAATATAAAATTGAGTAGGGTGTTCATAGAGTTTAGGGCTAGAGTATTTCTCTAGGAATAATTAAGCAACTAGATAATAATGTTCTAGTTTAAATATAAAATTGAGTCGGATGTTCATAGAGTTTAGGGCTAGAGTATTTCTCTAGGAATAATTAAGCAATCAACAAGTTAAACCCTTCTATTGAACAACAAAAGTGACGAACTTATATGGCAAATTTTCAGTAATCCCTAAAGGCTAACAAAGGCCGTAATGGTAACCATAATTAGGAGGTTGGTATAAATGGTTCCTGAAAATTCTGCAATATATGACTATAGCTGCAGATGCAAATATAAATTCGTAATTTAAGAAGAAAAGGTTTGCATTAATTTGGGGCTATCTTAACATAGCACTAGATTTACAATTTCCAGGTTTATTTTCCTTTTATTTTTGTATGAGATTATAGCATAATAGTTTCTACTATAATTGAGATCAGTTTTAAATTGAGTGAGTAATAAGACGCTTTTTTTTTTTATGTAACGATTATAACATTAAAAGTGATTGAAAATTAATCATTTAATTTCCATAGGTTCAATCAATTTTAAATAAAATAAATTCATTGATATTTCAATATTAAATTGTTTATGCAAATGATTTCCAAACCCATTTATTTTATTTAGCTTAGTTTCTATACGCAACTGCAATCCTAATTAAAAAACCATTTAATTTTCTGAAACTTTAATTTTATTTGTTATTGCTATTTATTCTTTAGTTATAATGTAAATGTTGTATTTAATTAAATTTCAATAAATAAAAGTACTTAAAAAAATAGATTCATAAATAAAAAAAATTTTTTTTTTCAAATTTTATTATTCCCAACTTTTTAATTCGAGTGTTCCACCATATGTGCAAGCGAGTGTATGAGACTTTTTACTTATGGGAACTCTTTTATGTATATTCCAGGATACTTCCCAACAACCGGTCTGTTCTTGTACTTGCATGCACAATCGACCATATGATCTCACTGGAACTTAAAGATTATGTATATTCCAGGAAACTTCCCAACAAAAGGTCTGTTCTTGTGTTAAGAATGCACATCAGCCAACAATCAAGAAAAATTGAGTAAAATGAAATGAGCACCCGTTTTTTAATTAAACAGAGTACTTTCACAAAACAACACTTAAACTCTTACATATATATTTTTCTTACTACTTGCGGTTCCTTTTCTCCTTAATTTATTTTATTCTGTTTGATAAATCCGCAAACAGTTGATTGAAAAAAATTATTTATAAAAATAAATTATTCATAAAAATAAATTATGGCATGGGCGGTCAGTTTAAACTGAACTAAATTTCAATTTTTATCATAAATTAAATTCAAACAAATTTAATTTACCTTTATGTTTGCATTTTTATTTTTTGTTATTTTAATTTTTACTCTATATTTTGTAACCAACAATTTTCCTTGTGATTTTAACTTAGCGTTCCATTTAATCGTGGCCGACTTTATTTTTCTTCCAACGTCTCTTTTCCGTAATTTCCAACGGCAATCACTTGAATATTGGTGTTGAGTAAGAGCTTGAACACAATTTCCAGTATGTTGTTCAGGGTAAAATTACTCAAATTGGTTTCTCTTCCTTTTTCTCCTTTTGTGAAGAGATATTTAAAAAATAATTTTTTTTCAATTTTCACTTTTATTTTATTCAATGTGTTAACCACTTGAATATAAACACAAACCAATAGTTTGATGTTTAAGAGAACGCATTAATTTGTATCTTTTAATAACTTTTTCTTTATTAACCTTATTTGATTTTTTTTCTTAAGCTGTTGTTTAAACAAATATTCCATTGCTTAAACTTTAATGAGAGAGCGCAATGACCGTTTATACGGTTCTATTTTAAGAGTTCACAATTAACTTGTTAAAGAGCAAGCAATAAATGGTTAAAAAATTTTTTTTTCTTTTTTCCGCGTACGTTATTACAAGAGGTTTTGAGGTTATACGAGGGTACGCGTGATAATTCGTTCAATAAATTCGAAAAGAGTTTGCAAAATCGAATGTTATTTAATCGACTTACTAATTGAATGGGAATAATTTTATTTAAATCAAATTATAACCACTACGTTAAAACTTTCTTTTTTTTTTTCTTTCGCTTTCGATGTCATCAAATTTTAAGTTGAATTAAATTGAGTTCTAATTTAACTATAAATTAAATTATAACTACTGAAAGTTAAATTTAATTTTGAGATTACGCTTTAAGTTTATTTCGCTTTAATTCTTTTCAGTATTAAACTTTCAATTTTCAATTAGATTAAAAAAAATTTTCTGGGCATAGGTTACTCTATTTTTGTTGTCGCGGAGTGTACCCGTTTTAATTATTTTTTATTATATACTTTTCTTTTTCCAATGGTAATATAATATAAATGTGTATATATGCATGTATAAATGTGTGTGTGTGTTTTAGTTATTATTTGTTTTTAAAAATAAGTAGGTATAATTTGAGCATGTTTAAAGAATCGTAGCGACTTATTAAAGTATGAAGGAAAAGAGTATGTATGCAATTTTAAGTGTGATTAAGAATTTATTTATTTATATGCAAATAAGATTGGTTTTCGGGGTGGTTTTTTACATTACTAAAGAGCACGATATTATCTCTTTAACTATAACTAAATATACAAGTAAATTTGTAAGCCCAAATTTATGAGTGGAAGTAGAGATTAAGGGAATATTTTGTGTGTGTGTGTGTGCGTTTGGTTGTGCGTATTTGAATTTAATTCCCATATATTAAGATCATAAACCACTTGTTTGAGTTTTCCCCTTTGTTTGCTTCCAAATCTCTTTTAATTTTTTCCTTTCTTTTATTCACTTTATGTTGGTAATTTTAATTATCCCTTTTCTCAATTTGCTTTCTGTATATTTTTTTTTTCATCAGTGAGTAACAAATTTGATTCTTAATAAAAATTGAGCTTTTGTTATTTAATAATCTTTCAAGAGAATTAATAAAGAGCTTACTCGGAACCTCGAGAATTTTTTATCTTGCTAATGTTAAGAGCATCAATCAAATGAAATTTTATGTAAAAATTTTATATAGGTATTTTTTCTTTAATAAATAAGCAATTACTGAGAAATTCAGGATAATTTTGTTTTATCTTTACGTTAAGAGAAAGCAAACAAATGAAACCGAATAAAGATTAAGAGAACCCGAACAAAATATTCTTTTGGTTTAATTTTTTAAGAAAGGAGAGCAACAATTCTTTTTTGAAACAACCGAATTTGATGACAATAATTTTGTTTTCTCTTTACTTACATGAGTTTCTCCTTGACCTGGTTTATTCAAGGTCTTTTTTATTTTATTTTTCCTTCTTTATTATTTCAGAAAATATAACGGAATCTTCGTAATTGTAGTATGTATCCAAAATTTTAAAGCTCTCCAAATTTCAAATCTTTTGCTTCCTCTTTTTTATTTTTATATTATGTGCATTTGCACCTTCATATTTCTTTTTGGAAGGTAGGTAGGTTATTTTTTCTTTTCCAAAATTTTCTATTATTTTCCTTTTTTCTTTAACTACCTATTTTCCTTCTTTGATACATTAATTTTTTCTTCTTTTCTCACACACTTTTCACTTTTCTACTTGTTTCCTCTTCACACAAAATTTTAATTTTTATTCCTATTTAAATTTATTTTTCAATATTTTCTGTCCTGCCTGAAATAGTTTTCACACTTTTTTTCTCACTTTTAAATTGCATACCTTTCTTTCTCTTCACACAAAATTTTTTCCTTTTTCAATTTTTATTTTATTATTATTTTCTCTTTTTAATTTTATGGGCACAAATTAAAGGTTCTGCGTACTTACATTTTCATTTTGATACTGAAGTAATAAGATTCTTTGAATTTTGCTTTACCTCATGCTGCTTTGATGATGATCGAGTTTTTACCAATTAGTTGTTGTAATTTCTTCTCTTTCCTTGTAGTTCCTAAGCCACTGATTTAACTGTCGAAGGACCATGTAGTTCCGTGTCGTAGGGATTGACACAGAAGTGCTAAATAACCTTCTTTGGAGCCTAGAACTGCTGGGCAATAAACTTTTGTTTATTAACTTTGGAAGGTTATAATTACAATCACTCATAAGAGTGATTATAATTGTAGGGTAAGGGAACAAATAAATAAATGTAAATTAGTGAAAGGTCTCTTCCAAATTTATGTCTCTTTATTTGAGAAATGGGAATGTATGTATCTACCTTTTTTTATTTTCCTATGGTTTAAGCACCTGTTGCTTGTAGCTGGGAATATCCGCGCTGGGAAACTGGCAGATATCCTTTGTAGGGTTGGGTTAGGTAGGTATTTAGACTACTTTAGATGAACCACAATAGATTTAAGTTTACACGTTAAGTTTAATAATATAGGTAAGTATTTCTTTATTTAAATTTTTAATTTATACAAATTTAGGACGGGTTATATTTCAACTTATTAAAGCTGTTGCTAAGCGACAAGTGACCGATACAAAAAATTTATTTTTAGATTTTAACATATCTTCGACTCGCAGATAGCCGAAGCTGTTTGGAATAATTCCGTAAGTACTACGAAATTGTAAATTCATTTACATTAGTACAAGAACAATGGCTCTTAAACTGTAATTATAATATTATTTTAGAAATTACAACTCATATCTTTTATCGTTACAATTCATTTAAATTCAAAAATTAAATTCAACTTATTTACATTCTCAATACTTATTTTTTATAACAATTTAGATTAAATATTTTAAATTCATTTTACATATTTTTATTATATAGTATTTTAAATTCAGTTTACATATTATTTATTAAAGATTTGCAAATTCATTTTTTTTGATTTATATATCTTATAATTATTGTTCAAATCTAGTTTGAACAGGTTATATGCTTTGATACTATATGCGTGAAGTTAAATTTTAAAATTTATAACCCTAGAAACATTCTGTTATGTTAACAGAATATTATTAACCACTCAACAGAACTTATGTTAACGTTCTTATGAGGGATGAGTCCAGATTTCTGGAAAAGGAGTCAACGTGGGCGAACAAAAATGATTAGGATTTGTGGACTCCTACACCGAGAGTCAAAATATATCAATAGACTTTATATGAGACATTAAATAAATTACAAGCCACTCTTTACAATACCTTTACTTACAATATTAAAATTTGTTACGGTTTAACCCTCCGACGAGCGGTAACTTTTTATTCGGTCGTTGAGCGGTAAGATCCGTAGGGACCTTATATGAAAATGCATTGAATTTTGCTAAAATTTATATACATTTTAATTAATTTTGATGTTATTATTTTGTTATTATTTTGAATATGCATTTTAAACATTTGTTTTAAAAAATTTAGTACATTTTTAGTCATTCATATGAAAATGTATATAAGGTCCCTACGGTCGTTGAGCGGTAAGGTCCGTAGGGACCTTATATGGAAATGCATTAAATTTTGCTAAAATTTATATATAATATTATTAATTTTGATATTATTATTTTGTTATTATTTTGAATATGCATTTTAAACTTTTGTTTTAAAAAATTTAATACATTTTTTAGTCATTCATATGACAATTCAAACAAGGTCCCTACGGACCTTACTGCTCAACGGCGTAGTAAAAGTCTTTAAAATAAAAAATTAAATACTCTGCAAATAAGAAATTTCCTGGAATTAGTATTAAAACACTAATAACATCCCAATAATAGAAGTCATGAAATATTTAGCAATTCTCCCCATCCGTTTTTAAATGACACTTGTTTAAAAATGTAAAAAGTCCACCGGGACCTTACCGCGCGTCGGAGGGTTAAGTTGCATTAATAATTTCAAGAATCGACGTATTCGTTTTTAGCGTATTAAATTGAATTGATTTTTTTAAAACTAAATTGGCTAAATATTAATACCATAATACAATTTGTAAGCCCTTTATAAGTTTTAAAGTGCCTTTATCGGAAGCCCGCTTTTTATATGGAGTGATTTCCCGTCTTTTATAACTCAATTTCAGAGAAATAGCATTAAGTCTTACTGAAGTGTTATATGTATAAGAGTAGGACCAGTGATAAATTATAGACGGATTTTTAAAAAATTCAGAAGAATGATTTACCACCAATTTCACCAAGTTCAGTTATAATTAGCTGTCAAAACATATTGTTAGCTGAAAGTGAAAGTAATAGTTAGTTTTAACTAAACTTGGTGAAATTGGGGGTTATAATCACATAAAGCATATTTTGCAAAATTGAATCACAATCGGTGCATTGCGCCACCAATTAATGTTATTTTTTGTAACAATAACACCGATTTTTTTTTTGGGTATATTACACTTTTTCAAATTAATTGATTTTGCTGAATTTCAATCCCAAACTGTTTTAAGAAGAACTGTGCCCATGTTCTGAAACTCTAGCGTCGAGAAACTTTTCGATTGAAATGTGTGAAATGAAACAAAAATGCAATTTTTTTAAATAAACAGCTGTTTTTCTAACTTAACAGTGTCTGTAACTTTTTTGGCGAGTAATAGCTGTCACGTAAGGAAATTACTCGCCAATTTACAGAAAAAGTGTGCCTGTAACATGTTTGTGAGACAAGTTCCCGCTTTGAACTGTAACATTAACTCACGAAAAATAATGGGGCGAGAAAAATGTTTACACTAAAAAACGATTAAAAATGCGAAATGCATATAATAATAATAATATTTTCTTCTTGGCACATTTTTTCATTGTTTAATTATTTTGCTTTAAATATTTTTATAAAATATACGAATTTTTTCAAAGCTCATTTGCAAACAACAAACATTAAAGTTGTATTTACGCCGCCGTCGTTGAAAAATTTACAACTTTAGTAAATTTTTGTCGCCGTCAACGATATGTGTTACCAGCGTTCCCAACGTCTGCAATGACACATCGGCTTCGAGCGAAATGTTATGACATTTATAACGTAACGTCGTAATCTCATTTGTTAGTTTTCGAGAAACGATGGAATATTTTGTTTTACATCTGTTCGATGCGAGAAGTTCGCAGAACATGGGTACTGAAAAGGATTTTACACTTAAATTGTTCTTTTTTGTTGATGCATTCGGAATTGAGCGTGATTTTTACAGACGGACAATCGACTTTGAATTACTCAAGGAACCAGAATTAAAACTTTGTGGGGTTGTAGATAAACATTAAAAAAGTATCACAGGAAATTACAAAATTAGTATATCACTAGTGGTGTAGGGTATAAAAATACAATGGGACAGAAATTTCCATCCCTGATAAATACGAAAGACAATTTAACACACATGTGATATTAAACTTGAATAGTTTACAAAGTGAAATAAATTTATATAAAAAAGACTAGTTGCTCAATAAATGCCATGACAATAGTGATGACATTGATGATGAATATCAAGAAAAATCGATTCAAAAACAATTCATTAAAAAAAACTAAATATTAATAAAAAAAAAATATATAATTATATTTTTATGATCATGGCCCCTTAATTGATTTGTAAAATATTTAAATTTTTTACGCAAAAGAATGCATTTGTGTTATTATTGAAGCACAAACTACATATTAAGAAGTCAACAGTCAGTTTTTAGGGCGACTCAGATTTGTAACGTTCGTTGTCAAATATAATCAAACCATTTTGAAATTAAAAAGAAAAAGTAAAAAAATATCACATTGTCAAATCAACAACGAAAGTTTGTTAAATTGAGAACGGTTTCTATGAAACTAAAGTAGATTTTTGGGGCGAATGTCTTATTAAATTCTAGAATGAGAACAGTATCATGAAAAAATTACAGCAACATTGTGTCAATATAACAACGGTGTATTGTCAAAACGAAAGCAGTTTAAAAAAATAGACAATGCTTTGTCGAAATGAAAACACCCCATCCGTTGTCAAACTCTTTACAAACGTGATTAATTTACTTGGACAAAGAATGGTGTACCTTTTTGTTATTTTCTACCCGTTGTTCTTAGCTTAACAGATATTAATAAATATATACCACATTGTCAGGAAAAATTGACTTTGGATCATAAACACATTAGTTTTATATCGCTTTAACAATAATTTAAATATGTTTTACATTTTGAGCCAAAAAAAATTCCTAATATTTTCTATATTTCAAACAAAAAAGGAATTGCAAGACCATTTACATGAACATATATTTAGTAATACAATAGCAGGGAAACCAAAAATATGCAATTGCATGTTTTCCCTTGTGCGACAAATGAAGGTTGAAACATTAAATTTATCCGATTTAGAGCTTTTTATGAATTTTTGCATCGATTTGTCAATGAATATTTTTGCATATTATACCGTTCAGATTATTTTTTTTGCATAATTTGGCAAAAAGAGCCTTTTTGCAGCACTTTTTAAGTTTTTATCGCATTTTTTGCCATTTTGAGGCATATTTTGATGCATGTTTAATTTCTTTATATGCCTACAAGAGATTTCGCAACATATACAATTTTGTTTTCTTTTTTTGCGATGTTTTGGCTTTTCTATTTTAAATATCTATCTGAATACCCAAAGTGTTGCTTCAATTTCACCATCTACATTTAATTTTTACTCGAAAATTGTGAGACAAGATCATTAAAGATCAATGTTATTCAAAATTTTATATGAATAAGCAAAAATTAAGGAAAAATGCAATTATATACGTTTTTGGCGATGTGTGTAATACATAGAAATCTGGATAAATCTTTTGGTATACCGATAAATTTAGAACCACTTTCAAAGTGATCTAACGATAACCATCCGTCCGTCTGGCTAGTTGTCTATCCATGTTAATTTTGTGCGCAAAGTACAATTGTAATCTTGTAGATAATTGGATCAAATTTGGTAAATACACTTTCATTGTACTAAGGACAAATTCTATGTCTATGTCTATGAATATGAATGTCTATGAAACGGTCTATAATTTTACATATTCCCCATAAAAACTTTTTCCAAATTATACTCTGTGTCCGTAAACCATCCATTACGTTGGTTTTTAGATTAAATACTCCCCAAAAATGTTTTGTAGCAAACTTAATTCTTTTCGAATCTTTTCACATCTATAAATAGCTTTACCTGAAATGTTTTAATTAATAAACAATTTAGCGTCCGTCCCTAAAATCCCTTAAAGACAAAAAATCTCCTATAGATGTTGATATCTAGATAATATTCGGCACAAATAACTCTCATATGAATTTTAACCTCTTAACGTGACTTTGTTTTTGTGAGCCGATGACTGCCCATCGTTTCCAAATAGGGTAAAATTTCGAAAATTCGTCTTTAAATGCTATGGTGTTTGGGATTTACCGATTATAATTTTAGAATTGTTTTTATTTATTGGAACTGTTATTAAATTGTTGAATATTTTGTTTTCAAATTAGCAATTAATGAATTTTTTGGTGCAAATTTTTAACAACTTTGAGGGCATATTTTCAAGTTTTTACTGCATATTTAATGCGCATAAAACGTGTTTTTTAGAGCACATTTCTGGTTTCCCTGATCATAAGTATTTGTGTTCAATTCAGGTTTTAATAATGTAACTGCTGATATTAAAGCGGTCAGTCAGAGAGTACGTTTAACTTAGTGTACATTATAATGTTTGTCTGTCTGTCTGCCACGACACATATTATTGTTAATTTTAAACATTTTAACATTTATGTGGTTTTTTTGAAACGTGCAGTTAATTTTTATATATATATATGTATTTAAAAACATTTTTATTGATTTGTTTTCGAAGATTGCGATAACAATCACAGCTTTCAATAAATACATTTTATAATTCGTTTATTATTGAATTGACATTTTTAGCAAAAAAAAATAAAAGATTAAGGTTCTTCAAACAAAGCTAAAAAAAATTTCAAGCAAACATTAAAACAATTTTTAATATTATTTAAAAAAAATGTTTTAACCAAAATCAAAATTTTCTTTAACAATTTTATTTTTAAATATTTAATTAGTCAAGAAATAACAAAAAATATATGTATACAATTTTAAAATGGTGTGAATAAATTTAAAAGATACTTTTTTAAAGAAAAAAGTGTAAAATATTTAAGTTAATATTAAAAGAATGATTTAATAATAACTTTAGGTTAATAACTTAGGGTGCGAACAGAGTGGCCGCTTATTGCCGAGCCGATCCGAATGACGCTTATTGCGAGAACCAATGCGAGAAAACTGGTACTATGCAAATTAGAACAAATAAGCGCGAACAGGTCATAGTGAGCGCCGAGCTGGCCAGAGCGCAAAGCTGATTGAATGCGAGAAAACAGTTCCAAAGCGTATTTCAGCGCCGAAAACATTGTTTATGTTATGTTGTTATGATTTCAACTTGTTTGGAAAACATTTAAAAAAAATTAAAAACAATCAAAAAAATAAAATAAAATTTAAACAAAAAAATAAAAATTCAAATACATTATAAAAATTAAATAAAATTATAACATTTATAAAAAAATTTAAAAAATCTTATAAACAAAATTAAAAAAAATTAAATAAAAATTTCAAAAATAATTTAAGAAATGCGCTAATAAGTAAAATTTTAAAACTTAATGTCAGTTTTTTTTCTCAAGAAAACAAAACTCAAATCATAATTACAGTAGACGCTCGTAAATTAAAATCGCTTATTATCAAAGTTATTTTCGGGAATACAAAATTTATTATTAATACGATCCTGGGGTAGATAAAATATCAGCGCTGATTCTCGCATCCACTATGCACACTCAAACTTGTTTCTCGCATGAACAAGTTCTCGCAACAAGCGTCAGTCGGCTAGGCTCGGCAACAAGCGGCCACTCTGTTCGCACCCTTATGTATAAAACTTTTGAATTGCTTTGTTTTAAATGTAAAACATTTTCGAAAATTTTATACATAATATGGTCGGCATAGTGTTTTAGCTTCGTCAACTGTGAAGAGATTAATTGTAAAATTCAGGGAGATTAGATCTGCTTCGATATTGACTAGGAAGATCGATTATTCGACTTTTTCAAAAAAAAAAAAGGGTTTCGAACATTCCGAATAGCATTTTAAAAATAACCGGTTTTAGTTTGAATACACAAAAATTCAAAAATCAAATTAGTTTTTGTAATAAAAACAAAACAATTCAAACCAAAAAAATATGTACATAGATATGACTTAAGGTATGTTCAAACCTAACAAATATTTGACAAGACCAAAAAACAAAAAAAAGTGTGACCAGTAAATTGATCAAATTTAAGTTTTGTTTTTAACAATTTCTATTTATTCACTAAACTTTATTTCTAGGATGATAATTGTAAAGGATGTTTTTTATAGAGTGACTGACACAAGTTAAAATCATAACAAAACAAAGAAATATATTTTTAATATCAATGAAACGGGATTTATTGGAAAGACAATTTTATGAAATTAATGTTTAAATATGATTTGTGCCATGTGGCCGACACGGCTGGAGCGTAGAAGGCGCAATCTGGAACACCAAATTCAACAACTTTTCGCATCATTTGCGGCCGTATTTCGCCGATAACTCTTCGAATGTTGATTTCCAGGTGTTAAATTGTTTCTGGTTTATCGAAGTATACAAGGTTAAATCACACGATCTTGGTTGCCAATTAATTGGGCCATTACGTAAAATAATTTTATCATCAAAAGTTTCTTTGAGTAAATCAATTGTAGCGCCGAATTGGCTTTAATTCCTGCACAAGTTGAATCTTGAAATCTTTTAAGCCACGATTATTTCGTAAAATCGTCCATAAAGTGGAAGGACACAGCCCCAGTTGCTAAGACAGTAAGAGTGGGTTTTTAACATCGAGTTTAATCTTAGCGGAAAACTATAATTAATTAATCTGAGAATAAATTTAATCGAGTACTAATTGTGTTTGCCGTTTTTAAGAGGTAGTTTAAACCTCGCAGCATTGCCATACTGAATAACAATAAATGGCAGCAAAATATACAGTCAGCCTCAAAAGAAAGTGTACACCGAACAGTTCAACATTTATAAGTCCGTAGATGTTAAAAGGGGGAGAGTACAAAAAATCTGTTTTTATGTTTTTGAAGTGTATTCAGTACTTGTTTATTTTAATAAAAAAAAATTTGTCATTTATTTCTTCTTCATGTTCAAATTAACATTAATCTCAGAAAATGCCTTATTTTACGCGTCAAGAAAAAGTGTACAATCTCATATTATTTCCATGTTCCTGCGTCATAAAGGTAATTTGACCCCTAGTTTTTGGTTTTTTTCTTCTTACAATCATATAACGGATGTTTAATTATCTTTTCTATCTGTACTGATCAATTCAAGGTCGTGTTAACTTTAGTTTGTAAATAATAGTTAACATGGGTAAGCAGACTACAGTAGAAACTCGTAATTTAGTGGTAAAATTGGCATCTGAAGGCAAATCTTTGAGAGAAATTGACAGTACTATTGGCAGATGTCGTAATAATGTGAAAAAAATTATAAGGTAAGTACAAAAATGTGAAAAATTTTAAAGAACTTCCACCCTCTAGCAGACCTAAAACTTTTTCCGACGTGGAGAAGAGGACAAAAGTGCGAAGAGTAAAGGCTAATCCATGGCGCAATACAGTAAAAATAGCAGAGGAACGAGCAATAACATTAGGAGCAAGTGTTAGCGACAGTACTGTTCGCCAAGCACTACATGATCATGGGATATATCGTAGTGTTCACAGAAAAAAGCCACTTGTATATGTAAAATTCAAAAAAATCGTCTGGAATATGCGAAAAAGCAACACAACAAAAATATTTTTTCTTTATGGGCCAAAAAATATTTATTTATCTTTGTTTTTATGCTTTTTCGCATATTCCAGACGATTTTTTTGAATTTTACATATACAAGTGGCTTTTTTCTGTGAACACTACGATATATCCCATGATCATGTAGTGCTTGGCGAACAGTACTGTCGCTAACACTTGCTCCTAATGTTATTGCTCGTTCCTCTGCTATTTTTACTGTATTGCGCCATGGATTAGCCTTTACTCTTCGCACTTTTGTCCTCTTCTCCACGTCGGAAAAAGTTTTAGGTCTGCTAGAGGGTGGAAGTTCTTTAAAATTTTTCACATTTTTGTACTTACCTTATAATTTTTTTCACATTATTACGACATCTGCCAATAGTACTGTCAATTTCTCTCAAAGATTTGCCTTCAGATGCCAATTTTACCACTAAATTACGAGTTTCTACTGTAGTCTGCTTACCCATGTTAACTATTATTTACAAACTAAAGTTAACACGACCTTGAATTGATCAGTACAGATAGAAAAGATAATTAAACATCCGTTATATGATTGTAAGAAGAAAAAAACCAAAAACTAGGGGTCAAATTACCTTTATGACGCAGGAACATGGAAATAATATGAGATTGTACACTTTTTCTTGACGCGTAAAATAAGGCATTTTCTGAGATTAATGTTAATTTGAACATGAAGAAGAAATAAATGACAAATTTTTTTTTATTAAAATAAACAAGTACTGAATACACTTCAAAAACATAAAAACAGATTTTTTGTACTCTCCCCCTTTTAACATCTACGGACTTATAAATGTTGAACTGTTCGGTGTACACTTTCTTTTGAGGCTGACTGTATAAAAATGGCTTTTTTTTATCAATCCCTTTAGCATTTTATACAGAAGAAGAAGAATTTTCGCCCTTTTAATTCTTATAAAGTCTTCATGTTTAAGGTGTTATGATACTTGCTATTTTTTGTATTGGATTTTTTAGGATTGACTGAATGAAACAACAAATGCAAGAAAGAACAAGAAATACAATTTTAAAAAATGTAAACAAAACAAACAATACTGCCCACGTTTTTTCCCCACAAAAAACCGTCATTATAGTTAAAAATCGCAAAAAAAAAGTTAAAAACCGTTTCTTTCGATCAAAAACTAAAAAAATTGACAACAATTAATCTGGAAATGTTAATTTTAAGTTAAAAAATATAGAAAAAATACAAAAAATAGCAAGTATCATAACAGCTTTACTAGAATAATAAATTTTTCTGTTTTCTAAAAAAAATTTTTAACGGCTGCTTTTGTTATACATGTGTATGTGTTGATATTTGATGATTAAGTTTAAACCACCAACATTGGCCGCTTAAACTGGCAAATAAAAGTAATTAATCCACATCTTAAAAACTAAAAACACAGATTATAGATGACTTAATCTCTAATCTCCATGTTAAAAACCCACCCTAAATGTGGTCCGAAAACGATCTATCGTTCTTCGAATTAGCCGCACTGAAAGACGATAATGTTCGCCATAAAATGGAAGAAGTGCACGATGTTTGACAAATAGAACAATTATTTTGATTAAAAATTTCAACAATTTGCACGCTTTGCTCTGGTGTAAGTCGATTCATAATGAAAGCAAACTAAACAAAAGGCAACTATCAGCTGATAAATGGGTGCTTAAATAAAGCAGTGATGCCAACTCAAAGTTGTGACACTCTAAAAAAAACCGCACAGAAAAAAATCATAGTAAAATCAATTAAAACAAGATTAATTTAACATTTTTTAATAATGATTTTGCTTCATTAGCGTTTCATGTTAATTTAACATGATTTTACAATAAAACAAAAATGATAATTTTTTCAATTAAAAAAAAAATGGAAACGATCTTGAAATAACATTTTGTTCTAGTAAAATTATGTTTAAGTCCTTTAAAACTAACAGTATAAAATGTAAAAATAACAAGAATTTCATGTAAAATCAACACGAACTTACTGTTAAATTAACTATTTAATCGTTTAGAATTAAAATTAGGCCATATTAAAATAACATGAAATTCCATGTTAATTTGAAATGATTTGCATATTAAAATTACGTTTAAGCTGTTTGGTTTAGTAAAAAACAATTTATGTTTTATTATCTTATTTATTTGTTTATACATACATTAGCATAACATAATTTAAAAAAATTAATTTCTTAAATATAATTTACCATTATTATTTGGGGAAACTATGTTAAGCTGGACTTGAAAATTCAAGGAATTCTTTTAAAATTATTTCATTCTTTAACTTGCCTACAACATAAAACTGGAATTGATCATCAATGTACGTATTCGTCCAAAAGTTTACCAGCAGGATTCGCTTTCCTACCTCGTGACTTAAAGCAGTATTGAAAAGAAAAATTCTATTATTATAACAAATTTTTATAACTAATAAGGAAAAATTAAATACGTGAAATTAGAGTTCACTAAGGAGAAGTTTTTTATTATTTCCTCTATTATTACTGGAAAATCTCTTGGGGAAAATTTTACATCGCGATAAAAAATGTCTTCCAATATTATATGTATTAAATCCCCACGAAATTAGCAACGGCTTAATATTTAAACTTAATAAATATTTTGCTTTAGCGCGTTTTAAACCCCAAGTGTGAACATAGCATAAATATTGTCTGCATGGCCTGCCTTTAGGGCAAGGATGTCCTCCTCAACCAAACACCGTCTTCGCTAAATAAAGATTCTCTGCATAGCCGGCCTTTAGCCGGGCGCAAGGATGTTCTCCTCTATGGTATAGCAAACACCATCTGTGCTAACTGGAAGTTTTCGCCCTAATTTCCAGTAATTTTTATTAAGATTTGTTTCCTGAAAACTTTTGTGATGCAATGAGAAAATTTCAAGACGATACCAAGCATGCTTTGGAATTTGGGAATGAAAAAATACGGGACGATTAGTAACCCTACCACAGTCCCCCTTGCTTGCTGTAAATAATTTTTCTTACCATACAGTTTAAAATTCAAAGACCAAGTGTCATAGTCATAACTGCGATTTTCTGCATCAGAAAAAATGCACTCCATAAAAATGACAATTAGTACAAGTATCAACTGATTCAGATTTAATTACTCTAGAATTTGGGGTGTGGCCCAAAAGCTCCACATACAGCAACAGCACAAAAATTACACACAATTACAATAATATTTTTTTTTTCTTTTTTTTTTAATTTAATTAAAATTAATTGGTAATACCAAGTATTTACTTTGGATCATGACGAGGAATATTAAAAAAGTGCAATTGCAACAAATAATAAAAACGAACAATACAAAACAGTATTGTCATGAGGAGACAAAGAGGCATATTAAAGTAATCAATATGATAATGTGACAATGAAGATTATGATGATGATGATGACAACGATGACATTTGTCAGCCAATCCTGTTTAATATGCACATTTTTAAAATATTATTACATATTATTTGTATTATAATGATAACGCATTATTTTATAATTTTATGCAGTTGAAATCATAGCCATTATCGCCATAAATGCATTTTTTTCTTTTGGTATGTGCATGTCTTTCTGCATTCGGACAGTTATAGTAAAGGGCAGACTAGTATAAATTTAACAATTACTTTTGCTTGCGTTTCAATTTAATATTTTTTTTTTATAGAAGCAGTTGTGGTTAATAATGTAGCAGGAATTAATATCACTCATCTCTTTTTGCAGCTCTAAGGAAATAAGTTTTAAAAAAAATTTAAGCCTATTTCAAATCTTTCCAGGAAATAGAATAAAACAGTACGGAAATTAGGTGCATTTTTACTTGTTTAACGGTTCTTATTATCAGACCCGGGTCTGATCTTTACACCTTAAGTAATTCCACACAACGTTACCACTTTTATTAATTTTTTTAGAAATTTCACGGCCGGACAGACCTTGATCCTCATAGGCATCGATTGTTTGCCTTCTCTTCGACCGTTAATTTTTTAATTTACCACGGACCATTTCCAATTTAAACCGATCAAAATTAATTTCTGTTGTTGGTTTTAAAAAAATGCTAGGCTATTTTGTAGTTCAAATTTACAGAAATTACCATACAATGACTTTTAAATTAGCTGCACCTATTCAACTGACGCAAAAATAATTCACATTTTTAATCTCATATTATGAAATGAAGTTCACATTAAATATTACGGTACTTTTTCGACTTTTCTTTGTTATCACTCTTTTTCTCAATTGTTAAACCTATTAATAAAAAGTACAACATAATCCTCTCCATGAATTGTCTTGAGAGCAGAAAGTTCAAGTTGCTTGCTAAAACACTGCACCTATTCATGTGAAGTGGACTGTACTAGCGTTCTTACTGCATATTTCCGATGTGCGAAAGAATTCTTTCGTTCGTAGGTACAAATAAATTTAAATAACAATAAGGAAAATAATTATATTTTTAAAGCGGTTATTTTGCATATCACTTCCCCTTGGTTTAAGTAATTTTTTATATAAAATTTTTTGAATTTTGAAAAATTTGTATGATAATATTTTTAAAAGGAAGCGAAGTTTTTCACAAAATAAGTGGGTTAAATGTTTATTTTTGTTTTTTTCTTTAATAATAATAAAAGCAAAATTCAATTATTATTCATTCCAGGGACCAAAAATAATGGTTATTTTTTTAATGGTTACGACAAAATTCCTTTTATTTGCATTTGGTTATTTTTAACCATTTATCGTTACATATATATTTTATTTTTTTTGTTATCGTAACCAATTAAAGTAGAAAATATTTTTTGGTTATAAATAACCATTACTTCTACCTAAAAATTTGTTTGGTTACAAATATCCATTATAAATAAGTAAGAAAGTATAGTCGGTAACATGGGCAATCATTAATCCGGCAAAAAATTATGTTATGAGGTTAAAATTCATTTTAAAGTTCATTATGCCGAATATGATTTAGATATCTTCAGCTATATAAACATTTTTTGTTTAAAAGTGATTTTAGAATGGGGTTTATATGGGTCCTATGGTCAGTGACCATATACATTTGACCATTGATCATATGTATTAATATGTACACTCACAATATTATTACAGTAACGGACTGTTGTTTATTTAAGAAGTATTCGGTTCAGTAATTTTTAAATAAATATCCATTTAAAATTCCAACAGTTATTTCAAAAACTAAGTGCATATTAATACGGATTTTCAGTGGCAGTTAATATTGTCCGTTGATTAAGTTAAATTCTTCTTTATGTAAAATTAAATGAAAATGTAATTTAAAGTATCAAAAAGTTCATTTCATTTTTACTGTCAAAAATTCAAACGCGAATTTTCTTATCTTTAAAAAACAAGTGCTTGCTTTGTGTAACAACTTCCCATTTTCAATTTGTTAAAATGATTGTGTTAAATACATCAAATTTGCTGCTGGTCAGGGTTACCGTTGAGAATTTTAAAAAAAGTCGCACAAAAAGTCGTTTTTAAAACAAAAAGTCGCACAAAAAAGTCGTTTTTTTAAATTTAAGTCTCACACTTTTTTTAATATTTTAATTACTTTAATTAATTTATCACCCGGGTGACAATTTCGGTTTTATTTCTTTAATAACTCTCCTAAATTGTTTTGTATTCATTTTACATTTGATTGATTTTTATTAATGTGTTTATATGTACAGTAGAATCTCACAAATTCGAACCGTCCAGAAATTAGAACCGGCCATTTCAATGTATTGGACGCTCTGAAATTAGAACCTGTGGTTTTTATTTCTGGAAGTTTTTTGTTTTTATTTCTACTAGATATCATTTTTTTATGATTTTGAACTTAATAGGCGAAACCCCAAATTTAACGCTCTTAAATGAAAACAGGGGGTTCTAATATTTGGAAGTTTTTTTGCTTTTGTGTTTTCACTACAAATTATTTTTGTTCGCTCATTAAAGTAAAAATAAAAGGGGGAATCACCGAGTTATTTCTGGTGTGTACCATGGCCCAACTAGTAGGTCTGCGCGCAACTACAACAATCCAACAATAGAAAAAACAACACGCATTTTGTTTGTGTGAAAAATGATAAAGATGTCAAGAACAAAAGCAATTGTTAGTGTAAAAAATGGTATAAATGTCAAAAGCAATTGCTACAAAAACAATTGCACGTAAAAAACACAACTCTGCAAAAAATCAGCAGGCATTTCAAGCAGACCTACTAATTGGACCATGGTGTGTACAATTCGGTCATATGCGTATGAAATTTGATATGCTTGTACAAATTTGGGTCAGATGATAACTGAAGGTCAAAGTAAAGTGTTCATACGTGTGAAAAATAAAAAAAATTTCAAACAAACGTGTGAAAGATAAAAAAATGTCAAACAAACGTAAAAAAATCCTTATTATTCCAGTAAACACATTTCTAACCTTTTTGACGTCCCTAACGATATCGTTGTATCCAGTTTTAATAAATCAAAAAAACAAACAGGTATTACTGATTTTATGTGAAAGACCAATTAAATTCCTAATAATTAAAAAACTTTTTAAACGTTTTTCTATGAATTTAATATGTTCAATTAATTAAATGTTATTAAATAAAAACTGTTTCGAGTTAAAATAAAGCTTACACAACTAGTTTCATTATAATTTTATCATTTTCTGTAAAAAAAAAAAATGTCCAGAAATTCGAACTTTTCAGAAATTTGAACTGCCCTGTGCACAAAGTGGTTCTAATTTGTGAGATTCTACTGTATATACTTTAAATATGTATGTATAAACTTTACGTTTTATGTTTTATAACTTTTTTTTGTATATTCGCACAAGTAATGAACTTGGGATCCAACCTTCTATTACAGTACATATCTAGAAAATTTTGGAGTTGATAGCATGCATTCTCAAGTTTCTACTTTTAACCTGTTGATTAAGTTATGTTTCATTAATTCTAATTTTGAAAAAAAATGTCAGCACACGCACTGTTGTGCGGTAGAGTTAATACATGCTCTGCTTATACATATGTCATCCTGGGGAATGTTTAAAACAAAATTAATATTTTTTAAGGAAAAATATGTGAAATTATGCAGTGTAAAAACAAGGATTTCACTTACAAAAAAGTGGAAAAAAGTTGGAAAAGTTGCGAAATAAGACGATTATGAAAAAGTCGCACAAAAAGTGTAAGAGCGTCAAAAAGGTTGCAAATTGCAACTAAAGTCGCATAACGGTAACGCTGCTGCTGGTATCTTATGAATGTGTGTTCTTCTGTAAACAAACGAGGTCAGTACAACAAAAGTAAAACAAGCCTGTGTAACAGGGTAAGTAAACAATAATGTTCTCTCTCTCATTAGAAAAACAAGCGGACAGGTGCCTGTCTGGTATTTTTTAGAAATTCTGCTCGTTTGTGAAGTAAACGAAAATTACTGAATTTAATAAAACCACTGAATATTTCTTTGTTTTTACGGAATATTCAGTTAATTTTTTGATACTTAATTTATATAAAATAACTGAAAATTTATTTGTTTTTACGGAACATGGGGTTGAATTTTTGACAGTAAAAATTAAAAAAACTTTTCGGTAAAAATAAATTAAAAATAAGTAGATCGGTTTTTAACTGAATTTTCATTTATTTTATATTACAATTTCAGTTAATTTTACGTACAAAATATTGTGAGTGTATGTACGATTAGTTATAAAGGAGTGAACGTGGCAACTGTTGGGCGTTACTTGAGAGACAATTGAAATCCGCTAGAATCACCGTCTGTACTTAAAAACTAATTTTAATACACTAAAAATCGAAAATATGCGCTTAAAATACATATGAATTCAAAATATGCACTAAAAAATAAAAAATATGCAGTTAAACTTGAAAATTAAAAAAAAAATAGTTTTTTAATTTTATTAAAAACAAGAATATAAAAAATTCACAAGGTTTCTTTTAAATGTGCTAAATTCCAATTTCATACTATTGATAAACTGAAATTTGTTGTTGATGGGATAAAAATTCAGTTTATTGTTATTCAAATATCTTAAAAAAACTTAAGTAACTAATTTAAATTTTTGTTTGCTTAAAACAATAAGTACTGTTTTATTAAAAGTAAAACTTTATCTTGTACTTGAAGAATTTCAATGCAAAATTTATTTTCAGATCCCCCTTTGATTCAAGATAAGATCATTAATATTTAAAATTTATTTAATTTTTTGAAATTATTAATTTTGTTTTGTAAAACGTTTTGGATTTTTGTTAATTTGTCGGGTAAGAATAAATTCATTTGACTTGAATATTAAATGAACTCAATATTTACCACCGAAATAGTTATTGTTTCACCAATATTTCCGTATAAAATTGGAAAATACAAATGCTAATTCACTTCTGATGGTATTTAAATTTAATATATCTTTTACTTTTTTAATTGCATAATCATCGGTATCAACACGCTCTTCTAACATTCTCAAATTACTCAAAGTTTTTTGAACAGAATTCTGAAGCCTCTAGCCGGGCCCTATCTTTTTACCACTGGCTGCGGAGGAATTGGAATCAAGGGATACATTTCATTTAAAATTGCAATATTATCGAATTGGCTTATAATTTCCTTTGCAACGCGGTATAACCTATGTGCCCAGCAAGTAACTTGTAACAGTTTTGGATAACATATTTGAAGACCATTGTAAGGTGCAGCATTGTTTTAAAATAGAAGGATATTTTGTCGAAATCTTGTATTTGAAGAAAAGTTCCAAAAGACAAAAAATAATTATTTATTGACTGAAAAAAATATCACTCAAAAAGTCAAAATATGCAAAAATATGCATTTAAAACCTTAATATGCAAAAATATGCATTTTCACCAAAATATGCAACAATATGCAAAAAAAAAATCGATGCCATTTTAACGCAAATTTAATAATTCGAAAAGATAATTGCACAGTACAACATTTTTCAGGTGATTGATTCGGAACTCAATTCTGACAATTGCTTATGAAAGTAGGCCCAAAAAGAAGAACTTCTGCATCATTAGTTTGGTCATGGTACCTCAATAAATAATTTAAAAATTAATTTGAAGTTAGTAAGTATCGTATAGGGGAATTTGTCACGTTTTAGGCTCTTTTGTTTGTCATGACTCGAGAACCACTAGTCCGAATAAGCTGAAAAAAATTAAAAAAAATTTAGAATTACAATTCCTTTAATCTGTTCATACAACGTTTCGCTACATAAGCAACAGTTTCGCAGTTATAAATAAATGTATGAAGAAAAAAAATATTTTTTGCCAAAAAATTTTAATTTTTTATTTTTAATTCATAAAAAATCCAAAACGTTTTTTTATGATTCTCAGAATTAAAAAAAAAAATAATAAACAAAAGGTTATTTGATTTTTATGATTGCAGTAGCAAAGTAATAAGCGTTAATAAATGTGAGTAGACAATGAAAAGGAAAAAAGGAAAGTGCCGTTTTTTAATTATTTGGGGTTTTCCGTTAGTTACCTGTATTATTTTTTTAACCGAAATTGCACCCACATTTATGAGTGCTCATGTTTTGGAAAGTTTCGAAAACATATTTCATATGTACCTGAAATATTTGTAGTGTTTATAGGTGCTCTATAGAGTTCTTTGTGTTGAATATTATTTTAATATTAACATTTAAATATATGAGATTTGTTTGTATTAAAGAGATTTTGGATTTTTGAGAGGGGGTTAATTTAAGATTTAGCTTTAAAAAACGTTATAAAATTGTAAATCAATACCACAACTAATAAGGAAGTTATGACAATTAAAAGTTATTTTCGGGAGTGGTATTTGTATTGGAGCTTGGGCCAAAAACTTGACGTTAAGGTGTGGCTGACAATTGACCTCGTGCATTTTGGTTGGACCACCATTTAGTATCAATAAAATATTTATTGATATCAACAACATTTTCGGCAGTAATGTTTACTTGATTAAATTTTTAATTAAAACAGATTTTATTTTTGATTAATGGTTTAACTGAAAAAAATTTGGCGCAAATTTTTTCTTTGAACAGTGATACAGCATACTATTTTTTAAAGACTACTATCCAACCAATTTGACGAAAAAAATTATCGATAATAAATTATCATCATTCCTTCTGATCAAATTTGCAAAAATCACATTTTTTTTTTAAATAGCATATTTTTTTAAAACAATTGCCAATAGTTTGACTTAATTTCTTTGCAATTTAATTTCTAATATGTTTCTATTGAATGGCATTAACATTTTGAAAATCGGTTATAACAAAGTATTGGACTTTTGTTGGCCAATGAAATTTATTTCTATGCCACTGTGCGCCGTACTTATTGCACATAAATTCTGTTTTGTTATCAATCCCCTCTGAAATGTCTGAAGGGTCAAAAAGAGGACTGACTAGTAAAATGCCTAAAAGAATAAAGGACCTTTTTTAAGAGAAAATTTGGTACTACTTTCATTAGAATTATATTACCTTAAACCATATCTATATTTTTGACCTCCAAGTATAATATTTTGTCATGTATGCATATGATTATTATTTGGTATACAATATTATTTACATTCACATACATACATACAATAAATACACGTAACTAAAATGTGAATGCATTGTAGATTGCAAAATTATTATAATTTTCAATGAACATACGTTTTTCCCTAATACTTTTTTGTAAAATATATATGTATATAAAAAAATAAGCAAACCTTACTTGTACAACGTGATAATAGAGGTAAATAGTCGCTATTACCCGCTAATGATTTTCTATAGTTAATACTAAAATCAATAGATAAAATGCATTTTACGTGTACAGTTAATAGTTTTACACAACAAACAAAAACATTAAATTAGAAATTTTTAATAGATTTTATTTATTATTATTGCAGTAGATTACAAATTCGAAACTCTCTCGTCTAGGGCACTTACTGTATCACTGTAAGTCCTCTTTCAGTACAGCTAATTTGGCCAACTTGATAAAAATTCTGTTAAATTGGCTTTTAAAACACATCAGCAGGACACCTACTTGCTGAAGAATTGCGCCACATTAACAAGATCATCAACAGTAGAGTTCTTAAAAATATCAGGAGGACTCGTTTACCAGATAGGCCCGGCCCAGTTCGGAAATGCATCACTGAGCTGCATCCGATGCGTCATTGCAAAACACAAACGCACTTTTATTTTACTTTTCTCTATTTTTGAGCGACTGTTATAAACATCCGTTCAGTGCCCATGTTTTGTGCCTCTCGTGTCGAGAAACTTTTCGATTGAAATGTGTGAAATGAAACAAAAATGCCATACATATATTAAAACACACAGCTTTTTTTCACTAAACTGCATCTGTATCTTTTTTTGTCGAATACTAGCTGTCACGCAAGGACAATTGGCACTGGCCAATTTTCAGAAAGAGTGTGTCTGTAACATTTTTGTGAGAAAAGTTCCCGGTTTGAACTATCAAATAAACTCACGAATAAAAATGGGGCTAGAAAAATTTTAACACTAAAATCCAATTAAAAATGCAAATGCAAAGAATAATAATAAAAATATTTTGTTCTTGGCACATTTTTTCATTGTTAAATTATTTTGCTTTTAACATTCTTACAAAGTATACGAATGTTTTCAAAGCTCGTTTGCAAACAACGAACATTAAAGTCGCAATTTACATTAGTTGATATAGCCGAAGGCTGTATTTTCGCCACCGTTGTTGAAAAGTTTTCAACTTTAGTAAATTTTGGCCGCCGTCAACGATGTGTTACTGGCGTTTGCAACGCCTGCAATGTCACATCGGCTTCGAGTGGAATATTATAACATTTATTACTTTACGACGTAAACTCTTTTGACAGTTTTAGACTTGAGTTACAGAGACACAGTTTTTTCTCAATTTTCGAGAAACGATGGAATATTTTGTTTCACATCTTTTCGATGCGAGAAGTTCTCACTATAGTCACAGAACTTGCGTACAGATTTATTTTTGGTATAAATACTATATTTTCTTATAACATTAGTACACTTTTGCATTTTTCTTGTATTGTTGCACTCCTGTTATTGGTTTTTTTCCAAAAATAAATACACTATTAAAAATTATATTTCTTATTTTCTTTCCCATAGATACAAAGAATTCATAATTTAAAAGAAATTTCAGTTTATGAATAGTATGAATTGGAAATTTAGCACATTTTAACTAAACCTTTAAATAAAAGTACATTAAAAATTTACTACGCATACACTAAAAAAACAGAACACGTACGCTTAAAGTTCACGACACGTTCACTAAAAAATACAGATCGCGTAAGTTAAAAAAACACTGCACTAATGCAAAAACAAGATCGGTAAGTTATCGTAAAACATAAAACATAAAAACTTTTTTTATTTTTATACTTGTATATAATGTGTATGTGTACTGCTCATGGCAAATTACGGTATGGTACACTAACTTCCTGAGCTTAACGGGTTTTTCCGAATTCTGATTAAAATACAATGTATGTCTGCAGAACCACTACAAATGTTTTATTTTATAACGAAGAACAGAATACTTTATAATGTTCGTTATTTTCTAAATAATGTTCGAACACTGGCGTAAACCAATTCTGGAATTTTAATTGATATGGAACATAACGAGGGATCGATTTTTGGCCAGACAGTGATTCTTTCTTTGTTTTTGGATAGTTAAACTACTATTTAACCTTCGAAGCCAAGGACTTATATTATAAATATAATTTTATTCACATCCAGTGATGCCAGATGTGCAGATTTTTCTGCAATTTGCATATTAGATTTTATGCCTCAAAATTTGAAGATTTTTGGCTTTAAAATGCAGATTTTTAAGCTTTTACACTCAGTCACTAATGTTTGTAGTATTTCCACTTCTTAAAATTAAAAATATCAACCAAATGAGCGTTTTTTTTTAGTGTTGACATGTTCGTACTTACGGATGTTTTCACACTTATAGAACATCACGCGAATCAATTGTGCACAAGAAAAGTTAAAAGAAATAATTAGTAGGAATTTCTTTCACAAAAGATTCGCATTGTTTAGACCCATTAATATCGCCGGACTTATGCCAACTGATATTTACACGAAGTAATATGCATATATCATATCGATCCTTTATTGCAACATAGTCATATCTCAAAATAAAAAATCAAACTTGCAAAATGCGATTAAAGTTTTCAAAATGTACCTTTAAATTCAGTTTCTATAAAATATATTTTGCTATAACTTCGGTTTAGTTTGAGATATAAGGCTGATATTTGTTTTACATATAAAGAAGGTATAAAGGAACACTTTTGCTTAAGTAACATGAAATTATTAATTATTTGAGATATGTTGGCTATGTTGCAGAAAAGGAGCGATATGAACTTATGTATTCTTGATATGACTTTTGAAAGTTTAAATAACATTTCAAACAAATAACTCAGCCAAAAATCCAAAAATCCGGAAGAAAGAATAATTAAATCTGATTTTTTTTATTAATTGGATATATTTAACTATATTGCATCTATGCATTTAATTTTTCTGGTACATGTAAACACAACTCAAAACTCAAATATGTTAAGGAGATACAAAACTGGCTTCAAAAACATGGTTGCATTTCTTTTTTATCAACGTGAGTTTTACAAATGGCAAAGAAAGTTAGAAAAGACGTTGGCACAAACAAAATTTTCGTGGCCAGTATGAATTGATTTGTCAACTGGTTTATGAAAAAAAAAATTTATAAATTTTGAGTTGTGTCAGTTTATGATTTAGTACACGAAAAGTTTGACTTTTCGTTGAAAAAACTAAAGTACGTAGGATTTAAGGATTAAATTTTGAATGAATTTTTGTGCCACTCTAATGTGCAAACTGTTTTCCTTTTGTTTAAACAAAAAATATACTAATATCGAATTACCTATTATATTTTGAAAATAATGGTTATATCCTTTTCTAGTTAAACTACATTAAAAATGTACGAAATGTGTTTTGAAGATTTTAAAATCTAGACGCCTTTTTTCTGATAAAAAAAATCATTGTTTTTTTGCTAATTTTACCTCTTAAAGTTCTGGCAACAATGTTCACATCTTAAAGGAAGTCAAGGATAACCTAAATTGTATTATAAAATCTTAAAAAAAAATTTGAATCCACATTGACTGTAGGGGAAAGAAAAGCCTACAGAATTCAAGTGATTGCTGCGACATTGGTAGTATTATGTGAACGGAGACTTGTGCAGATGATCGTGCAAATAACGATTTATTTTAACTCATAGAAAGGTCATTCTGAATTTAAAATTTTTGGTCAATATTCACACTTTTTCAATAATTTTAACAACTTCATTAACTGAGACACATTGGCCTGCAAGCTCACCTGTTTCTTCAAGGTCTTTTTGAAGTTAAAACATTTTGACATTTAGAGAATTCAGTGAAACTGATACTCTTGTAAAATGATCTTCACTCCCAATGCAAAAGTTTTTGGCCATTGGAAGATTCTACAACGTGATTGACGTTGCACGGCTTTTGAACAGTTTTACAAAATAGCTCACAATCATTTGTTAAAAAAAATTGATACTTTTAAAATTTTTACTGGGGCATTTACACTTAATTTTTTCTAAAAAAAAAACTCTAAAAATCTAAATACTAATTTAAAACGTATTTAAATTTTATTATGTTTTTCATTTTGCTGAAGTGAAATTAAAAACCAACAAAAAACACTCCACAAAAAACCGTTTATTAAAACAAAAAAACAAAAAAGTGGAATTAAGTAAATAAAATATTAAATTACCAAGGTAAACCAATATAATTAGCACATTTGAGCGCACATATTGTTCCAGAATTAAGAATTTTTGAAAAGATACTGGAATAAAGTTGTGGACTTTGGCAACAATTTAATCAAGTGGAAAAGAAACCATCCATCTATCCATTTATCGATCATACTACCAATCAATCATAAGCTTTTAATCCAATTTGAATGCTTAATGATTGTGTTTGTCTTTTTGAACACATTCGACTTGACTGGAGCTCAACGTTAGCTGATTGCCTTGTTGCTTTATTTAGTTTGGCCTGCTGTGCGTTTCTGTTCGCTGTAAAGTGTGCTCCCATATGAAATGGAAAGCTAATACGACATTTGCATAAATCTACAATATAAAAAATCAATTTTTATTGTTATTTTCGCTTTTCGTTTGTTTTTTTTTTTTAATTTTTGTATTAACTAGTACATATTATCAAAGAACTGTCTGTCAACGGCAAAAAGATTGCAAACTTCACGAAGTTTGTTGTTACGTGATGTTTTAAATAAACTGTCATCGTCATATTCAACAGTGATACAGTGTTTTCGGAATGGAATTATTGCAACCCAAAACAGGTGATTGATGTTTTCAAGATTCCATACAAATCAATGTTGTAACGGATTATCCATATTCTGTTTCAATGCTAAAGCTTAATAAAACACACATAAAGCTAGGATTTCGATGAAACTTTAATTTCATTACAAGGTCCAAGCTTGCAAATACGTATGAAAAACAATGGCGCATATTCAGAAATCATAACTAAAGTCGCAACTACCAAAATAGAAACTAAAAAATAGTTCATAGATAGTTATAGATCTTATTTATAATTCATAACTAGCTTAGCAACTGCTTTCAGCTGATTGAATAAATGCAACCATGCATTTGGCATGTAGAGAAAACAAAATGTCGATAATATTTTGAACGATAAATACTGTAGTTAATTTAAAAGCTTATTAAGCTATTCAAAAACAGTAATTGTCTTAAAAAAATGCATACACATTTTAAAAAAGTAATTTTTTGGTCATAGTTTTTACATAAAAAACATGTAAAAACAGAATTGTTCAATAAAATTTGGTGACTAAAAACACATCTCTAGTTTATTTTATTTTGTTATGGATGTTTTTGGACGCTGTATTAATGGATGCAAGTGGCAAATGTAATAAAGCAAGTTTATTATTAACAAAATTGTAAGAGTATTTAGAGTTTTCTGTATTTTAAAGTGACATAAATTTGGTGCAAAATTTATTTTGTTATTCAAATAAATTATAAGATAATATTTATCAGCTGTTCTTTGTATGTATTAGTTAGTTAACATTTAGTTACAGCTTTACCCATAATTAAGTGTAAACTTTTTCTGCTAAAAGTAACCAACTGTGAATAACTTATATATGTAGGTACTTAAAAAAGTTAACACTTAGTGATAATTTATGAATATGCGCCAATGTCATTTAAATGACCGCCTCTAGATTGGTTGCAGCAGTCGATCTTTTTGAGGTAGTTTTCCACCACTTTTTCGCATATTTTTATGGTATCTTAGCGATAACTTGACGTACATATGTTGGTTTTCTATTGCCCCAACGTTAGAGCATTATCCGCGTAGACACGGAATTTTATGTAGGTACGAATCCCAATGCAAAACACGACATGAGCCGAAAGATAGGCCCAATTCCTGAGAACGCCGTGGAATCGGCAAATTCGGATTATCCGCCATACTTCTACTGTTATAAGCGGCAGTGCGCACATTGCGATTAGGTACGGGACTGACCTCATCTGAAACGCTTACAGTCTCTACAAATTTCTATATAAACCAGCCAATTCCTGGCACAGTATGTGAATTATGACGAACATAATCACCCCGTAATGCACGAAAAGTGGCCATGTTTGAACCATAGCTTTTGTTGTACGTTTTAACGCGTTCTTCGGTTCTAAAACTATCTATATTCGTAAATTTCAAACCTATCACTTACAAATGACACTTACGATGCCAGATATTTAACAGCCTTGCCAGACCGGCGGTTTTGAAACCACTAAATGAATAACAAGGTAATATTTGCATTATAAGATAAATGAATTATTTTTTAGAAATTAATTGTGAGGTATAGTTTTTTTTGCGGTTAATAAACACTGTTATATCTGTAACAAATTCATACTACACGATCCCTACAAACTGTTTTTTCTTATTCTCTCCAGAAATCTGTTTACTTAATAGCTTAAGTAAATGCGAATCAGCTAAATTCTAAAATTAAATAGTAAGGTATTTTTTATTTCAAGCTGTTAAATTTATTAGACAGGTGGCCTTGATTTAAAATTGAATTGTAAACAAACGTTAGTGTTTAATGATGACTCGTTCCAAACGCAGCACCCTGTAAAATATTAACGGTCCTTAAATTGTTATTTATTTATTTCATATTTTGTCATTCCATTATTTTTCTTGTAACAAACCTAGCTTGTTAAATAATGTTGAAAATCATTAAACTCACTCTAGTTTCAACCGTAGAACAATAAACAAGTAAAGCAACAGAAAAACATTGTGACCCAACAAAACAAACAACAAAAAACAAACAAAAACAAAACTGTGAACAAAACAAAATACATGTAAATAAAACTAAAATACAAAAAACTAAAATTAAAAAAAGTGTTTTATTTAAAATAAAAATACATAAGTGAACCGTGTTAAATTTAAGGTAACAAAATTTAAAGTTCAACCTCAAACATTTTGGTCCAAACGAACCGGATAAATTTTATAAAAAATAAATAAAACGTGATACCTACCTACCGTGTGTGCAAATTTAATTTTACAAAAAATAAGTGTTTGTGACTCTAATAGAAAGTGTGACTCTGAAAATAAAATACAAAAAAAGGAAAGTTCTTTAAATTAAACACAAAATCAACCCCCAAACATTTGGTCATTTGGAAACAAAACATAAAGATTTTTATTAAAAAACTAATTAAATCATAATTGTGTGTAAAAATCAAAATTTTTTAAATTAAAAACAAAATCTAACGGTATCCAAATTCCTTGGCGCAGTAGCAGCATACTCAACAAACACAACAACGTCATCAAAGTGCAGCGAAGAAAAAACATCAGCAACAACAACAACACAACAAGTAAGTCAAAGTATACAATACAACAAGACATAAATATTATTGCTTGTTGTGTTACTCTTTAATTTTTTGCCGCTGCAATTTTTAAGAGAAAAAAAACCGTGACGTCACCATCCAAATAAATAAAAAACGAGTTACCATTGCGTCAATTTTTGAAAAATTAACCGGGGAAATTAAAACAATATTTGACTCAAAATTTTCAAGACACAATTTATTTTTATCGCTAGCAGGCAATTTTTTTGACTCAATTTTATTATTATTCTGACTCTTTATCAATTTACAAATATGTCCCTGAAAAAATTCGTCAATTGCACAAACGATTTAGTCGACTTCGAGAAGATTCAAGCAGAAGCGCGTGCTGAAGATAATGTACACGCGTTGGAAATTATTCGATTAGAATTAGACTCCATATGGACACAAGTAAAAAGATCATATGAAGAATGTAGGGACATAGATCAGGATGGTGATAAACCAATTGACAGGAAAAAATTACGGGAGCGATACCAAACTGCCCTAATGGCTTATAAAAATTGTCTTTCGTCAATCAACGCTGAAATCCATGCGCTTTCGGACACAACCATGGAAAAAGTTGAACGTCAGTCAAATATTCCAGTAGAAAGAGAGGTTTCATCAATAAGACTCCCTCCTTGCGACACCGACACCTTTTTTGGGGATTATAAATTATGGCCGAGTTTTCGTGACTTGTTCACAGCCATATACATTAGAAATCCTCAAATTAGCAATGTTGAAAAGCTTTTTTATCTGACTCAAAAAACCGGGGGAGACGCCAGAGATGCAATTACGCACGTCCCTTTAACAAACGACGGATTTATCATGGCTTGGAAAAATTTAGTTGACCGGTACGAAAATAAATGGATGCAGGTCAATGAGCAATATAAAATTATTTTGGATCTGCCTCATGCCTCTATAGACTCGGGAGCCTCAATTAAAAAATTACAAAGAACAATAAACGATTGTAGGCATACATTAGGCACAATAGGAATTGACACTACGACATGGGAGTCGTTTTTAATTTATATTTGCGCTCAAAAACTTCCCAGGGCCCTCGTTCAAGAATTTGAAAATTCTCGTGAAGATTGTGCCGAAGTACCCAAATGGCAAGAATTCGACAAGTTTTTGACCCACAAATTTAAGACCCTAGAATCAGTAGGCAATATAAAATCATCAAAGGACAAACCCATACCTCCCAAGTCTGAAGTCGCAAAAAATACCCAGAATAAACGGAACATTAATTCATTCCAAATGAATATTGCGAAATCTGAGAGTCACAATCAGAACAAAAATAAACCAATTAGCAGTTTTAATAATAACGCCATAACATGACAACATTGTAACGAGTCACACACCCTACGATCATGCCCCACATTCTTAGAAAAAAATGTAAGTGATCGAATTCATATTGTAAGATTCACAAAATCATGTTACAACTGTCTGTCGATCAGTCATAGTGTCAGGGAGTGCCCTAGTAAATACAGTTGTAGGCTGTGTAAGCAAAAACATAACACTTTATTGCACAAGGCAACAGTGACCCAGCCTACAAACTTGCCACAAAATAACGCTGACGAGCAACCAAGCACAAGTGCCGCAGCTCAAGCCCAATACATACAGTCCACTTCAACATCAGGTATTCCCCACCTTACTTCCCTGACCCTGCGCGAAAACTTACAAACTTCGACAAATCAAACAGAACGCGAAACGTTGCTTTTCACTGCTATCGTCGAAATAGAAACTAGAGGTCAAAGATACCAGGCTAGAGCCATCATCGACCCTGGTTCACAATCAACCTTTGTATCGGACAAACTAAAAAACCGATTAAAATTACCCACTAAAAGAAACATAGTTCACGTTTCTGGTTTGAGTCAAACAGTTTCTGAAACCTCAACTAAAGCATGTTTGCTTAACCTTTGCTCACGGGTGGACACATCGTTTAAGTTAGAAGTTTGGGCCCCAGTTCTCAAGACCCTTCCATCTAATTTACCACCTCAAACATTGGACATGCTAAAGCTCAGTGAGGCTGCAAAATTGCAACTTGCAGACCATCACTTTAATCAAAGTAGACCCATCGACTTGCTAATAGGCCTCGACATAGGCCCATTGATTTATTGCATGGACACACCGATGCGGTCTGTTGGATCCCTTTTGGCACAAAAAACAGTATTTGGCTGGATTGTGGGGGGACCAACACCAAAAATTACTCAACCCAGAACAACTATTTCTTTATTGAATACATCGTCCCTTGACCGAACTCTCACACGCTTTTGGGAGGTGGAGGAAACCCCAAAACAGATTTTGAGGTCAGACGAGGACACTATTGTGGAACACAATTTTAAGCAAACAACTCGTAGAAACGATACGGGAAGGTATATAGTTACCCTGCCCTTCAAAAAAACAGAAGAAATAGGCTCTTCTCGCAACATTGCCATGGCTCAGTACCTAAGAATGGAACGCACGCTCAGCCAAAAACGCGAAATAAAACAATTATATGACAACGTTATTTTAGAGTATCTTGTGTTAGGACACATGAGAAAAATCGAACCCTCGGATATAAACAAAGCTCCAAACTATTATCTGCCGCATCACGCAATAATAAAACCAGACCGATTGACCACTAAACTTAGAGTGGCTTTTAATGCCTCTAGCCCAACGTCAAATAAGAATAGTCTTAATGACATTTTATATCCAGGACCCATTCTTCAACAAGATCTTGTTCTTTTGATAGCAAAATGGAGATTTTTCCGCTTTGTATTTAACGCCGACATTACAAAAATGTATCGTCAAATACTAGTCGACCCAACTCAAACAAAGTTTCAAAGAATCTTATTCAGAAAATCCAAAAATGACCCTATAGAAGATTACGAGCTTCTCACAGTCACATTTGGAGTTAATTGTGCCCCATATTTAGCCATCAGAACACCTTCTTCAGTTAGCTGAAGATCCATTAGCGGCCAAGATTCTCAAACAAAATATGTATGTGGATGACGTCTTAGCAGGAGGTCATACTATAGAAGAAGCCATCAGTGCTAGAAAAGAATTAACTTCTGTCCTAAAATCAGCCGGCTTTGATCTAATGAAATGGAACTCTAATGAGCCACAAGTCATTCAGGATTTACCTAGTGAGACTCTACTACCACTCGACTGGTTAAATCTGTCAGAAAATGACGGGACCAAGACTCTAGGGATAAAATGGAACATTTCATCAGACTCCTTTACATTCACAGCCCCAGATATACAAGTTAAAGAAGCGTATACAAAGAGGGAAGTTTTGTCTACAATTGCCAAATTTTTTGACCCATGTGGATGGATAGCTCCAATCATAATAGACGCTAAAGTAATCATGCAGCAAGTATGGCTAGATAAAACAGACTGGGATGACATTTTAAAACCAATTTCTCAACATAAATGGAAAAAATTCGTAAACAATTTTCCCAATATTAAAACTATAAAAATACCCCGTTGGATTAAATATACACCCCTAAGTCACATCGAAATACATGGCTTTAGCGACGCTTCAGAAAAAGCTTATGCTGCTTCATTATACATTCGAATACAAAATGAAGAAACATCCATACACACAACACTTTTGGTATCCAAGACTCGAGTAGCCCCCCTCAAAAGCTTATCGCTACCACGCTTAGAACTTTGTGGAGCTGTATTGCTAGCTAACTTGGCATCAAGTCTATTAAAAACTTGTGAATTTCAAAATGTAGTAACCCACTATTGGACTGACTCGACAATTGTATTATCGTGGCTTAAGAAACCGCCATGTACCTGGAACACGTTTGTTGGAAATCGTGTGTCGGAAATAATACAAAAAGTCGGGACTCAAAACTGGCATCATGTTGACTCAAAAATGAATCCCGCTGACCTTGCAAGTAGAGGTTGTTCACCAAGTGAGTTAGAATCACATAGTCTATGGTGGAGTGGACCTTCGTGGTTAAAGTTGCCAAAACAGCAATGGCCATCCCCACGCCCTCCTCAGGATACAAATATAGAAGCCAAGACAATTAAAATTCTAACAGTCACAAACACAGACGACCCCTTAAGCCGATTTTCATCTCTACCCCGTGCCTATCGAGTCATAGCCTACATTTTACGCTTTGGAAGACCCATACCAAGAAGTCAAAGATCATCTATAGAACCAACTCCAGAAGAAATACAATCTGCAAAAAATCGCATCATAATTTGGACACAAAAAACTCTGTTTCCTGATGAATATACTGCTTTACTTCACAAGCGTCCAATTTCCCCTCGAAGTAAACTCTTAACCCTTACGCCATTTCTCGATCGCAATGGGATTATAAGGGCCAATGGGCGTTTAGCGCAGTCCCCAGCATTAACGTACAACGAACGCTGTCCAATTCTGTTGCCATACGAATCAAAATTGGCCAGAATGATAACAGAATTTGTGCACAAAATTACTTTGCATGGAGGAAATCAGCTCATGACCCGATTGATAAGAACCGAATTTTGGATTTTTCGTCTTAAGCCCTTAGTTAAAACTGTCATAAATAATTGCAAAACGTGTGTACTTTACAAAAAACATACTCAAAGTCAGATAATGGCATCCCTGCCACCTGAGCGCACAACAATATCAAGACCCTTTACCGTTACAGGTGTTGATTACGCTGGACCCTTTAATATACGAAACTTCACTGGTCGAGCCTGTCTCATCACAAAAGGGTATGTCTGCATATTTGTATGCTTTGCCACTAAATCTGTTCACTTAGAACCAGTAAGTGATTTATCGACCCCAGCTTTTTTAGCTGCCTTTTCCCGCTTTATTGGAAGACGTGGATGTCCAGCAATCATATATTCGGACAATGGCACGAACTTTGTCGGAGCAGCAGAACTCATCAAAAAGGATCGTCTGGAATTTATAAAAACTCTTCAAACCCAAGTTACCCACAACTATAGCCATCAAAATATCAATTGGAAATTCATACCCCCTGGTGCCCCACATATGGGCGGACTCTGGGAAGCCGGTGTAAAATCCTTTAAAACCCACCTAAAGAAAATGATACCAGATATGAAATTCACCTTTGAAGAGCTGTCAACAATTCTCACTCGCATAGAATCGTGTTTAAACTCTAGACCCTTAAGTCCTGCTAGCGATGACCCAAATGACCTTAACCCATTGACCCCTGGCCACTTCCTTATTGGTACCCCATTATTGACCCCAGCCGAACCTGATGTGAGCAGCGAAAACCTGACCCTCATCAACCGCTGGAAACGCCTAAAGGTCATCTACCACTCATTTTGCCAAAGATGGAAATCCGAGTATCTGGCCGAACTACATCGCAGATATAAATGGAAGACTCAAAGGGACAATCTTAAAGTCAACGACATGGTGGTCATCAAAAACAACAACTTGCCACCCAACGAATGGCAAATGGGTCGAATCACTAAGACTCATATTGGAACTGATCAAAACTGTCGAGTTGTGGACATCCAGACAAAAAATGGGATCGTTACCAGACCCATTACAAAAATTGTGGTTTTATTTTGAAATATATTTAACATTTTTTTTAAAAAATTTTCCCAACTAATGTTACACTGAATTCCTACTTACAGGTATGGCATCCCACAAAGCATTTCTAAGTTTCTCATCAACAGATTTGATTGCTGTCAAAATTCTCAACCCCACGACCCGCAAACTTGAATCGAAGTGAGATCCTAGATGCCATATCTGTCAAAATCATCACAACACCTTGCTACAGTGTATCCTGTTTTTTTGGACCTACGATAAACTGCACCAAGTCATGGGGGCCGGAATGTTTAATGATGACTCGTTCCAAACGCAGCACCCTGTAAAATATTAACGGTCCTTAAATTGTTATTTATTTATTTCATATTTTGTCATTCCATTATTTTTCTTGTAACAAACCTAGCTTGTTAAATAATGTTGAAAATCATTAAACTCACTCTAGTTTCAACCGTAGAACAATAAACAAGTAAAGCAACAGAAAAACATTGTGACCCAACAAAACAAACAACAAAAAACAAACAAAAACAAAACTGTGAACAAAACAAAATACATGTAAATAAAACTAAAATACAAAAAACTAAAATTAAAAAAAGTGTTTTATTTAAAATAAAAATACATAAGTGAACCGTGTTAAATTTAAGGTAACAAAATTTAAAGTTCAACCTCAAACAGTTAGAATAGAACACAATGTGAAATGAAACCAGAAATTTAAACGTTAATAATACTCTCTCATTAACAATAAAACCTTTAATAAATAAGACCTAGAAACATTAAGTTACACATGAAATGTCCTGAGGGGATGACATTTATAAAAGGGAACTTTTTGGTACTTTTTGAATTTTCGTCAGTATTGGACCTAGAAAAATAAAGTTAAGCAAAGCAGGGTTCTGAGTAAATTAGAATCTGTAAGAGGGATCTTTTTAGTACTTTTTCGTTCGTTTGCTGATACTTTTTGAGTTTTTTTTTAATACTGGACCTAGAAACATAATATTCAACGTGCAGAGTCCAGAGTGATTGAGAAACTATAAGAGGAGACTGACTTTTTGTTACTTTTTTGTTTTTCAATTGGTACTTTCTGATTTTTTTTACATAATTAAACTTACATAATAAAATTAAGTATTTACGAACTTGAGTGGAAGATAACATTAGTCCCACGCCAAATTAATCATCTATGTCGAAAAAAACTAAATGTAAATTCGTTTATTCGAAGCATTTATGTATGTTTTCTTTAAACATACATAATTGCATAAATAATTTCAAATTTCGACCACTGGGTAAACACTAGTATTTTTAAAAATCTAATTGGAACTTAATTTTCGTCATTCTATTGGGAATGCTTGTCAAAACATAGGCGAATTTATATCAGTGCCGCATCAGAAAGGGCGTGTTGCTGGCTGTCTATTTGTATCTAGTAAATATGCTTTTTTTATATATGTCAAAGGAATTGACATTCAGAGTAAATATAAATCTACATACAAAAAAAGGGACAGCCCACATAACTATCTCTGATGCGGTCACCTCCATGAATTCGCCTTAGTCAAAACATTTGACAACGGGTTTGATTTTTAACCAAACCTAGTTTCAAATAAAGCTTATATGTTTGCTGAGTAGTAAGCTTAATTATGTTTGCGTCGTTTATTTGCAAACATAGAGCGTGTTTGTCAAGCCGCAGCGATATCGCATAAAAGACTTTTGTTTGTCAGAAGAATAACAATCCTTTTTGAATCTTAGCCAGATTTTAGCAGAACTTAAAAAATTATTCAGCAACGCATCCTTGAAACAATCCTAATCCTGAAAGAAGAGTTGTCTTAGATATTTAATACACAGAAAGAAAAACACTCGGGATAAATCAAGTTTTTTATGATTACAAAAATTCAAGTACGAATAACTCTAAAACGTACTCAAAACAATCCTAAATGGGATTACTTTCTCAAAAATTCAAGTACGAATAACACTAAAACGTACTCAAAACAATCATAAATGGGATTACTTTCGAAAATCAATCCCGGAATTTCTTAAAATAAGTATAAAATTCTTAAATCTAGTGAAAAAAGATTCATCTTTTCGTTGTGTTTAACCCTCCAGCTCACGCATGTTTTGTTCTTCTATACACATTGAAAAAAGCTCTGGTCAGTCTCATGTGTACCAAGAAGGGTCAAAAAGTAAATTTGAACTCTTGCTTCTCATTTAGTTTATATTTTTGGTTAAACATGTACATAAGATTTCCAAATTAAAAACCATATCGGCAATAATTTTGGTGTTTTATCGTTATGTATTGTGGTTAGTAAATGCATTATAATAACTTTTTCTTTCTAATTTCTTTTTTGGTTTTTTTCAAGCACGAATTCAGGATAAAATCAACTTTATAATACTTGAATTAAGATCATTTTGAGATTGATTCAATCTTAGTTGTACTGAAATCAATCTCATTTTCGGATTATTTTAAGTGCGAATTTGGATTAAAACAATTTTATAATTCTTGAATCAAGCGCATTTTGAGATTGATTCTATCTTAGTTTTACTTAAATCAATCTCATTTTCGGATTATTTCAAGTACGAAATTGGGATTGAATATGGATAATTTAAGTATTTTGCGATTGAAACTTGAATCTGTACTTGATTCAAGAAAATCCGTACTTACCGTACTATTATTACCGCTTCGGATTGATTTTTCTTTAGAGTGTACATGCCTTTGAATTGTATTCGCAATTACAGTAACATGTTAGAAAATAATGATAAATTCCTACAAAAATATTGACACTCATTTTATGTCATTGACCAGACAATATAGCGTTTGGTCGGTATACTCCTAAACGTACTTATTCAAAAGGACTTTTGTATAAAGGTTACGACCTACAAGCATATATGTATGGCTTTTATGCAAAACTAACTTTGACGAAACTATATTTATGGTTTGTTTAAAGTTTGAAGACTGAACCGACATATCTGGATCCTTATAGAACCAGAATAAATATGCAGTAAAAACTTGAGAATATGCCCTGACAATTATTACAAATATGCCAAAAAGAAAAACAAAAAAAAAATTGCTAATTTGAGAACAAAATATTCAACAATTCAAAAACAGTTCCATTTAATTAAAACAATCCTACAATTATAATCACTAAAGCCCAAAAACCATAGTATTTACAGACGAATTTTCAAGATTTTAACCTATTTGGAAACTATGGGCAGTCATGGGCTCACAAAAACAAAGTTATGTTAAGAGGTTAAAATTAATATAGAGTTATTTGTGCCTTATATTATCTAGATATTAACATTCATATAAGATTTTTTGTGTTGTTTATAAATGTTAACATTTAAAAGGAATTTAAAGCTATTTATAGATAGGAGCTTTGGGCAAATGTATGTAAGTACACAGAGCCGAATTTGGAAAATCAATTAACGTAGACTTCGCCCTTAGTACAATTAAAATATATTTAGCAAATTTGAACAAATTATCTACAAGATTGCAACTTGTATTTTGCGAACAAGGTTAATATGAACAAACAACCAGTCAGACGGACAGACGTCGTTAAATCACTTTAAAAAGTGATTCTGAGTATATCGATATTGGTCCAAAACGTATTTAATTGCTTTAAAGTTAAAAATAACATTTATTTTTAATGACAACCTGCTTTGTCTTACAATTTTAGAGTATTAAATGTAGATGGCGAAATTGAAGCAATACGTTGGGTATACAGAAAGATATTTAAATGTGTTACTAATTAATATGCCTCAAAAAGGCAAATAATTCGCTATAAACTTAAAAAAATGATGCAGAAAGGCTCTTTTAATTAAATTATGCAAGCAAATGCTGCAAATGGTAGAATATGCAAAAATTAGCACTAACAAATCGATGCCAAAATTCATAAAAAGCTTTAAAACGGATAAATATATTGTTTCTGTCTTCATTGGTCGCACAAAAAAAACATGCAATTGCATATTTATGGTTACCCTGCTCATTACCTTTCAAGCGATATGGGCGGTATCGCTGTTTTTTTTTAATATAAACACTGTGAATATTTTTTTAAAAAATTATAGTCCCTAGGATAATATAAGCCCATTGCAGGGCAGCCAGACTTGGGGATTTATCCCCAAAGTTGGAGATTTCATGCGAGCAAAAAGGAGGACAAAGAAAGTGATTTAAGGATTGGGGATTCTTTCGGGGATTTTTTTGGGGATTTTATACATTTTGCATATATATAATTTTTCCTTCTTTTATTATTTACGCTTATTTTTCTTAGTTTCGTACATAAAATATGAAAAAAGGTAGCAAAACTTTTACCATACTCTTATCAACAACTAATACAGTGTAAAGGGTCTTAATTAAGATTTTTGTTAAGTGAGTAAAAAGTACTTAATAAAGTTATGTTATTATTCTTGAGTGAGTGTTTTAAAAGGAAAAATTAAAAAAAGGAATAGAAACTGGGAATTATTTCCTTCTGAAGGTTACTGTATATTATATTCAACATTTTTTATTATTCGAATTTAATAATAATAGTCTGATAGTGTATAAAGTCATTTCTGAAAAATTGAAGGAATATGACTATTACAAAAAAGCTTTATAAAATACATAACTGAAATTTAGCTCATAGAATAAATTCGAATAATAAAAAATGTTGAATTTAAAAAAAGGAATCTAAAACCCTTGACAACACATACAGTTTTTGATTTTTTAAAAACAATTTTCAAGCAAATATGTCTTTCCCAAAAAAGGTAAATCGTTACCCGAAACGCCAAAGGTCCTAACTAGCGAAAAATTAAAAATCAACGTTTTCATTGATTCTGATGTATTGCATTAACACAAAAGTCCACAAAAAAATGTTGGAATCTTTCGACTAAAATTTGCGATTTTATTATCAAAAAACAAAATGTCATATCTGCAAAAGATGCTATGGTAAACGCTAAAAGGCCTAACTGACAGTTTGCATAATATGCAACATGGTCAACTGTCAAAACAAATGGAAGGTTTTACAAGAAAAATAAAATTAAATTTAATTATAAACAGTTTAAGGCGATTTATGAGCAATTGGTAAGTACTTAATATGCTTCGAAGTATTAAATAAATGGCGGATATATGTATTTTTATTGTTGATGGCTAAATTCTAAATAAATTCTAAATTCTTATAAATTGGCTCATATGTCATATAATTCTTCACTGGAATCGCATAAAAAGGATTTAAAAAACATGCCGAAACCAGTCGTTACTAACAAAATAAAATAATTTTTTTACTAACAATTTTTATTTGAGGATTTATGGGGATTTCCTATTAAAATTTGTCTTACTATTTTGAAAAAAATTTAATTACCAAGATTCAAAATTTGGTGAGAAAAAAAACAAAAGAAAATATTAACTTTTCAAGGTTTTGATTTTTAGTTTGGGAATTTTTGAGGATTTTTTTTAAAATTTTTTTGGGACAAGGGAAAAAGTACCTGGCAGCCCTGGCCCATTGTTTTACCACAAGAATAATAGAATACAAGCTTACGCGAATATAACACCACCCGGCTAGATAATCTAATTTCGCAGATCGCTTGGTCGGTTTGTTGTTTTATTGAAAATGTTTTAGCATACGAATTTTCATGTTTAAAAAAACATTTTTAAGAGCCTGTGAACAGTATAAAACTATGTTTACTAATAATGAGCCCTAAATAAATCAAATTTTAAATAATATTTTATGTACATATTTAAATTTAAAATTTAATCAATTCTATTATAATTCTCATTATTAATTTCTTAATGACGAAAGCACGAGAGTGAGATACACATGAAGGTTTGATAACTAAAAAGTTTGTATTCGATTTTTCTTATTTAAAAAAATAAAAACGACAAAAAGTGTGAGTTTATATATTAATACTATAAATAATAAGAACACTTATTAAAATGTATATACTAAAAACATAAACAAATATGTACAGCTCGTAATAAATAGATTTGTTTTGACAGCAAAAAACACTTGAGCTATAATTTTTAATGAATTTGTTGTAGTTGTTGTTTTTTTTTTAGATTTACGCGATATCTTGTTCATATTCTTTCATTCATTCAACACACATTTTTTATAATTTATAAAGTGTGAAAAAAATATTTTATAATCTTATCATTTAAAAATAAAAACAAATAACTATACTAGTTAGATCTAGTGCACATACAATCATGTATTTAATACCTAAAATTAATAGCAACATATCGTCAGCTCATTATTGGTTTGGCGCATACCATGGTGAAATTGAGCTGACGATATATAGAAAGGGGTTGAAACTATTTAAAGTAAAATTAAGTTATCGTTATTGTCAAAAGATGGCTCTACTAAGTATGAACTATGTTAGCTACCACACGCAGAGAGAGCACATTTTTCAATATGTTCGCCTCCAACAAAACTATTTTTAACAAAAATATTTATACATATGGTTAATTTAACCATACTATTGTCACCGGCATCCATATTATGGTTAAATAAGTCCACCATTGTGAATACAGAACCATATTATGCTTGCCTCTAAATATGTTACGGTTAAATATGGCAATAATTTGTTAACAACTAACAACACTGTGCCCGCATTTGGCCGCTTATTTTTTTAACAAGCTGCCAGTAAAGCTAACTTGAGTACGCTTATGGTGTTTTCTGTTCTGACAATAATATTCCATGTATTCAACCATTCGCGCGGATTTTTGTTTTAGTCTAAAAATATATGCAAAAATGTGAAAAGTTGTCGTTTTCCTTTCCATTTCTTACCCCCAGCTATAATTGAGTGTGAGATAATGCCCTTTTTTGCATATGCGTAAAGCAAGAATTTTGCTTATTAAGTGTCGGTTCACACACGTCAAGTTTGACTCGTCAAGTCTTGAGAAATGGCATTATCTTTTCCCTTCTCTCCTAAAAACTCAGGACTTGACGCGTCAAACTTGACGTGTGTGAACCTGCACTGACTTTTTCTTGTGTTTGCGTACAATTTGCGTCATATTGTGATTTTTGGTTTTATTGTGATTAGAGTTTTTTTTTTCCCGGAGTTTTTCGATTCCCGGGAAAACGGGAAAATTTTTTAAATTTCCCGGGATCCCGGGATCCCGCTCCATATAAATAATACAAAGTAAATTTGTTTTAAATTAATGAAAAAAACTTTTTTTGTTTTAAAAGCGTAAGGGAACTTGTTTACAAAGTAAGTAAAATAAATGCCTAAATACTACAAAAATGAATTAAAGGTTGAAAGAGGAACTTGAATTTTTATTACCTTACGATTTTACATGTAAATTTCGTATCATTATGCTTTAGATACAAGATAAAAAGATAACATAAACATAACAATTTAGTTCATAAAACAATAATAAAAACAAACAAAAATTATGGTACTCAAGGTTTGAGATCAAGAAGTAAATTTATTAAATAGATAAAATATTTTAAATAAATATGTTTTAAAAATATATTAACATTTTTTAACAGCTTAGGAAATAATATTAAGACACACTAAATGCGTTTAGAAAGTCGGCAACGAGTATATTTCTTATTTTATTTCACTTTTTTACCGAGATTGGACAAATAGTTTAAAGTGCCAATGTTTAAGGTTGTTGCATATTTCTAATTCGCAATCCGAAGTAATTTTTCTTTTTTATAAACAACGTCTATATTAGTCAAATGTATGACAAGGTTGATGCAAAAAATAGCATCAAACGGACTTCATCTTACAAGATCCACCTGTAATATTTAGGACAATGTGTTTTTAAAATTGTATGTTGTAGTATCTTACACGAGTTTCCATATTTTTTTTTTTATTTCTGTTTCCCAGCACTTCCCAGTTATATAAGCCGTCACAAAATGAAACAAATTTATGTTTATCACCTTATAAACATATCGTCATATCTCAAAATTTTTTTCAACATTAAGTTAATTAAGAAAAGTGTTCCTTCTACTTTCTCGTAACAAAACATCGGTTTTTACCTCAAACTGAACCGAAGTTATAGCAAAATATATGTATGTATGTATCTTTAAATCGGTACATTTTAACTTTAATCGCATTATGCCATTTTGTAGATATGACTTTGCTGCAATAAAGGAGCGATATTTTTGGATATCTTCTATTTGTAAGACTTGTCCATGGACAATTAAAATGTACTGCCTGCATCTTATTTTGAATTTATGTTCTTTATAAACTCTTCACTTCACTATTCAAATTCTGCTTTTGGTAGATTTATTGCGTCAAAATACATTGATTTACGAACGTACTCACTTCTTGTTATTGATCTAATCGACAACCTATCAACAGATGCTAATTTTTAGAGAATATAAAACGAAATTTCAAAGTATAAATAGCTTTTTTATGAAACTATGAGGAACTTTTATTTCCCGGGATCCCGCAACAAAAATCCCGGGAAAACGGGAAAGAAAATAATTGAAATTCCCGGGAATTCCCGGGACGGGAAATCTCGGGAAAAAACCCTAATTGTGATGGATATAACAACTTTTTGTTATTTAATAATTATTAACAACAGCTGACTTTAATTATTGAAAAACAGTGTTGTTACCGCTTATTGGAATTCAAATAAAACTTAATGTTGAAAATTGGTACTATCGTGGTACCTTTACACACTATCTCACAAAGTCTTACCTATTTTTCAAAAATGTTTCCCTGATCTAATTATTCTTTGAAAATTTTCAAAAAACAATAACAACTTATCACGACAGGGTTGCATTTTCGTAAATTACTAAAGACTTTGTGGGATAGTGCAAAACGGCTTTTATTAGTAAAAACTTTGCTTTCAATATTTAACAGGCTAAATACACATTAGTGTTGAGTGTAAAATCACTTTGTAAGGGTGCGTGTAACGTGATAAATTAATTACACAAAACTCAATGAATACATTAGCGGTTTTCGCCCTTTGTATTAAGTGTTTAATTCTGCTTTTCTTAATACGATTTTATACTACAAATTATGAGTGTCTTTTTTGTTAGTATTGTAAATTAACGAAGCTGCTAGTGAGGGAAAGAGACAGATATAGTTTCCTCAACTGTTTTATTCTGGGTTATTTAAAAAACGTGTTTACTACAGCTTTTTGTTAGATTTTTCAACCACAGCGTAGTAAATTTTAGTCTAATACATTTTGTTGTTGCAGTGTTGTACATCTTAGTACTTTAACTAAATTAATAAGATTCACAAGGACTACAAGGGACTCAACTATCAAGGGTGAAAACCGCTATTGTGTTAGTGGCAAATTGTAGCTGGGTAAAACTAATTCGAGTACGCTGAATTCAAAGTAAGAACTCGTTTTGCGATTAAATATTTTAAATAAGCTGTAATTTTTGTTTAATGGAATTTTTTTACCAAACTGCGTAATATGCATACTTACGCAAAGCATATACTTTTAGGAAAAACTTAAAAAATATTGAAAAATTTTTATTCTCGGCGTGCATATTCAAAATGTTTCCCCAAAAACGTGTCTTTGTTGGAATTTTATTTCAATATAACGAAATTGTTGTTTTAACGATTAGCCTCTATAGAAAGAAAAAGTTATCGATTTTGAGTAGGAATTAAGACTAGATCTGTTGCAGTAATATAATTTTAATGATGGGTCTATTGCATTAACAATAAAGCCCTTATGACACTACATTTTTTATTCATTAATTGATATAGAATTGATTGAAAAAAACAGTGAATGCTAGAAAGAGCAAACTATAAAAAAATGTAAACAAAGTTTTTTAGTTTTTTTTTCTCTTGTTATGGTTTTGTTTCAGGGATGGCGTTGAGAATTTTTAAAATTATACCAACAACCTTTAAAAATTGTACTTTTTTACCATAAAAGATGTTTTTATTTGAAATTATTTTAATTTATGATCTTTAAAAACACCACAAGAAGGTATTATAAATCTTAAATTTAAATAATTAATAATAATTAATTTAAGTTTAAAAAGTATCAACAAAAAAGTACAATTGAAACAACTTAGCCATCCCTGTTCTGTTAATTTTATTAAATAATGCCAAAATTTTGTTTATAAGAAACCTAAAAACAAAAAGAGGTAAATCGCTTAATTTGCCCATAAACCGCTGATTTAGCAACACTTTTAATATTTCAAGCTTGAAATGTCAATTTTAAGTTGAACAATTTTACATTTTTTTTGACATAACTTAATTTTTTATCGATAACTTTGGTAAAATTTTTGACAGTTTGCCATTTATCTGAATACAGCTGAACCCTTCGCACTTGGTAAATTTTTCAATTACTTTATATTTGCACTGTTCACCAAAACCTGAACAATGCATTAAAAATGTAGTGTCATAAGGCCTTAAGGGCCATTTTTATAACTTGGCGTTAGCTGATATCTGACAGATAACAGAAGATTTTTGACAGATAACACATTACTATCTGTCAACCTTATCTCAACTTTAGCTAACATCAAATTGTAATAACGGCTCTAAGAGCAAAAAGGAGAGAAATAGTGCTTGACTTTTCTTTGGAGCCTGACCCACGATATCTACCCGCTTTCGCTCGATCGTACTTTCAACGATAAGGAGCTGATTTGCTCCTCACTTAACATTTTCAGCACTACAAGTCGATCGACAATGCAAGCGAACGATAACGTAAATAGTTTTCATACAGATTTGCTACCCAATTAGAAATGTAATAAGGGCATGTTCGTGAAATTTAAATGAAGTGGATTTGAAATCGAACAAATTTTAAAAACGACCCTGTACTGAAAGTTCATAAAAATATTCCATCTAATCAATTTCACTTTTTGAGTACCAGTTAGCTTTGAAACAACTCTCAAAACCAGTTAAAACCACGGCCATTTTGTAAAAAATTGAAATTAAAATCTCGTTCGATTTCAATCGTCAGAGCTACATATTTTGTTGAAATACTAAATGAATATTTGTTTAATATATCTAGAAACACCAACACTAAATCTGCCTTATAACGGTTCTTTTTCTCGTAAACTACTAAGTCGTACGAGATCGAGAACTGTTTTAAGGCTGAATAAAACCACACCACTAACAAACTTTTAGTGTTTAAAAAAATATTTCTTACAAAAACCTATTGTTAAAGTAAAACTGAGGTTTAAAATTCTTATTCGCTTAACAGTTTTATTTGTATAATATCTTTAGCTTTTCTAAAATCTTTGGATGAAGTTTCCTGACGATCTGGCCTAAGCAACCAGTGAAATGCGCATAGGAATAGCTTTTCCCTTCAACAATAAATTTCAGTTTCTCAGTAGTATGAAATGGGAATTTAGCACATTTGAAAGAAACCTTGTTAACAAATGTTTTTGTTTACTGCTTTGTTGTCATTTGTAGCAAATGAAATAGCATGGAGCTGTATTTAAATAAAAATATAATTTAATAAACAACTTTCCAGTTTTATGGGACATAAAATTTAATTTTTGTACGTTTTGTAGTAGTATATAAAAAAAAAAACTCAATGCTGATAATACATGTAGTAAAACATGTTTAAATATTGCCTCATCTGTGGGCAGCATAAAACCTGACGACCGACAAGAAGAAAGTTAGTAGGGCGCTTATGAGAACGATAACGAGTGACTTGTTGTCGCTCGTCGTGGGTCAGACTTGAAAAATGTCGCAACACGTACACCTTTTTAAACCAGATCATAATCAAAATTCGTTTTGTCACCATTCTGTAAAAAATAATTTGGAAAACATAAATTTTATTATTCCTCTAAACCAATTAATAGGCTACACTATGGCCTGTCTGAATACCGATTGTTTCAATAGATTCTGTCCCTCACTTAAGTCGAAAGTATCGAATATGTAATTACATAATTTCTCTCTGTCCTCTAAAACTAAGAATTATTTTTAAGTCACAAACATGGGAAAAGTCATTCTTAAATAAATTCTAAATTGTTACTAAAATAATAAGCGAGAATTTATTTATACTACCAACATAAACAAACAAATCGGAACTTTCAATAGGATTTTATGTTCATGTCGGGCTTTTTGACTTATAATCATGTGAAAATTTTATATGTAAGTGCGTGCTGTTTGTCAGGGGATATAGAGCAAAGAAAATAAAGAAGGATAAGGTACCAATATTAGAGATTAACAAAATTATTTAAGGACAAATATTTCATAAACAAAACACTCTTGAAATTGGTTTAATAAGAGCACTAAATTAAGTGTCCCCCCACCGGGGTAATGCAGTAAATTTAGCAAAAACAAAACAAGTTTGTTATCAATATTTATTGTGGTATATGATAAAACGCAAGCTTATCGAAAATTAAATAAATTTGTTTGTTAAACCTATAAATTAGAATGGACTTAAACAGGAAAAATAGATTGTATTGGAAAGAGGCCAACAGCAGAAAAGTGTAAAAAGAAGTATGTAAATAAATATTTATTGTAGGAGGGTGGTTATTAAAGTTTTAATTTAAAATATAGAGGGTATTATGCATTTGTGCTGATGTTTTTATGCAATACCTTAAAATATTGGTTCTAGACCTGCGATCGGCAAAATCAGGGCGCCGCGTTTTCTCTTTGTTTTCACATATTAACCAGAATTTAAAAACATTAACAACAACATACGTAAAATTCATATGACGCATACAATTGCAAAATGTTGTCGATCGCGGTTCTAGACCCACCTTTTAGTTATCGATCCGCTCAGAACACTTTGTGAATCGAATTAACGATGTCCGTCCGGCTATTTTTGCGCACCTTACGTACCATTAAGTATATAAAAAAATATTTGAACAAGTTTTCCCTGTAGTCAAAACCATTAAACTATCTGCAGCCGTGTTCTATAATTCGCTTAGCTTTTGGAGAATACAAAATTTAACGACTTTAGCGATGACATCAAAAGCCAAAATTGCGGCGAGTTAAATTTTTATGGCATTGCCAAATTTAGCAATGAACGTTGAAGAATTGCATTCGTAGCCAAAAATCGCTACACCAACTTTTTAGATTTTTAGCGGTAGATATTTAGCTTTAGCGAATTACAGAATACGGCTGATGTACAACCCTTAATATCTAATTTCGCATCAGCTAATAAGGTATCACACGCAGATATAGCAAGAAGTGGTGGGGTTCAAGTGAAACGCAAGTCCAATTTAGCAAATATTTACCCTTTAAACTGGAATAACCTCAGCTCTTGAGCTTTAAATGCATATGCCTAGAGAGATGTTGTTAAACAAAATAGAAATAGATTCGAAATTTATTAATTAATCTTTCAAAAATGGCACGTCAGTTTTTGAATCGGTTGCGGTTTAGAACTATGTAACATAATTGACCGACAATCAGAAAGTTTTATTTGAGTAAAATATCATGATTCGTAACAGCTTTAGCCGAACTAAAATTATCTTCGTGAGGGCAATTTATATTGTACCCATGGTAAATTATGGAACAATTATCACAAAACTCTGTATATCTAGTGATTTATGGTAATAATAAATCATAATTAAAACATATTTCGATACAGTAGTAAAATTTGTTATAGCGTTTTATAGTTTTAAAGTGGTTTTAGAAGGCTGCTTGATATGGGACCTTAAGTATACTATGGACCGATTATCACAAAATTGCTTGGTATTATTTCTGGCCATATAAAGCTTTGTTGGACCATTCTTCTTGAAATTTGACAGTGTGATTTCTAGTCCTACAGTAGCATTATTTGTTAAGGTTTCAGGCATACTAAACTGTTTTCCAAGAGTAGGCTTTATATGGGATCTATGTTAAATTATGGACCGATCTTAACGAAATTAACAGTCTGATTTCTAGTCATTTGTGCAAAATCTTATATCAATCCATGCATTATACAACCATTAACGTTAGTTTTTGTAACAACATTGTAAAGTTTTTAGGGAGGTGGTTCCACATTTGGATACATAACTCTAACGCTAATAAGCCGATATTTCTTGATTTCAATCCCAAAATGTTTAGGATGACTAGAAGCAATTTGACACCAACATTGTTCTTTTCTTTTGAGTTTCCGAAAGTGAGCGTGTTTTCAACAGACGGACAGACAGATGGACATAGCTAAATCGACCTAGGATCTCATTATGTAAAACGCAACGCAAGCAAAAACAAAGTCATAAATATTCGGAAATTTTGTTGTTGCTTTTTACATGACCTTCTGTAGAAAGCAACAACAAAATTAAAAATATTTATGACTTAGTTTTTGCTTTCAACGTAATTCTTTGGCGTTGCGTTGCGTTTTATACAATATTGGAATTTTTTTCTTTTACTTCTCCAAGCGACTTGTGCTGAGAATTGTAAGTGGAGTGCCAATCAGCTGTTTGTCGTTGAAAATACAAACAAACGATAGCGGTCGACATCGTGGGACATGCTGTATATGTTTTTAATGCCAACATGTTTTAAATTTATAAAGTTTCCTTTTGCAATTTTAATCTTTAACGATGCAAATATGTAGACCATTGCGCTTTACACTAATTCTCTAAAATTAATCTTAAGAAAAAAAAATAATCATACCAGAATCACACTTATTGCTCACACAATCTGTATTTATTAAACAGTAGGAGTTTAAGTTGTTGAAACACTTCAATAAAATGCATTACAAATATTATAAAAAATATTTTTAAATGTGACCTTAATTGAAATATTTACAATTAAAGTGAGAAGTGAATGTTTATTAAAAGATTATATGAGGGTTGCAATTAAATTTATTGGAATTATTGTTTTATATTTAATACGAAAGAATATCTCCTGATACATATAACTAAAAAAAAATTCCATCAATCAAAAAAGCTTAATATTAAATTAGAAATCAATGTATTCTTTAATGTCAAACGTTAGAAAATGTTTAACGATTTTTAACATACTGTGTTTTGAAGTTTTGTTCTGTTTTAATTATTTCACAGAACAATATTAATCTAACTTCAAGTTTTTATCGTTGTTTATTTGTAAAATCCTTTACAAACAACAAATTTAATGTTACAGGCGTAAGGGCCGCTTGTTGCCGAGCCAAACCGACTGAAGCTTATTGCAAGAAACAAGTTTGAGTCTGCATAGTGGATGCGAGAATCAGCGCTGATATTTCATCTATTATTTGTGCTTTATGTATGTTTGCATGCATTTTTTTTTTTAATTTTGTTTATAAGTTTTTTTAAATTTTTGTTTAATTGTTATAATTTTATTTAATTTTTATTATTTATTTGAATTTTTATTTTTTAATTTTTATTTTCTTTTTAATTTTTATTATTTTTTTAATTTTTTGATTGCATGTTTTATTTAATTTTTCTTAAATTTTTGTTTTTAATTTTTTTAAATGTTTTCCAAACAAGTTGAAATCATAACAACATAACATAAACAATGTTTTCGGCGCTGAAATACGCTTTGGAACTGTTTTCTCGCATTCAATCAGCTTTGCGCTCTGACCAACTCGGCGCCCACTATGACCTGTTCGAGCTTATCTGTACTAATTTGTATAGTACCAGTTTTCTCGCATTGGTTCTCGCAATAAGCGTCAGTCGGCTCGGCTCGGCAACAAGCGGCCACTCTATACGCACCCTACCGCCGATGCGAAAGCCATTACTTTGGAAATACGTAGCAGAATAACGGAAAATAATACAATAAAGATTTTGTTGCCTAGTGATGTAGAATTTGCACTCTAACGTGGTACAAAAATTTTTACTGCTTTCTGAAAATTATTTTTGGAATTAACCCCCATTTCTGGCATCAAATACGTCTCTGTGCAACGCACATACACGTTTCTCTTGGTTTTACTTGTTTCTAGTTATGAACAGGGTATAATAAGTTTGTCATTCTGTGTGAAACATTTTTAATATTCATAAAGTATGAATATTGGGGGTCCTAAATTCTCAGTCGATTCAGCTATGTCCTTCTGTCCGTCCGCCTGTAGAAATCACGTTCACTTTCAAACGATTTGAAAGAAAAGAAAAATTTTGGTGCCAAATTGTTTCTAGTTCTTTTAAGCAGTTTCGGATTAAAATCCAGCACAATCGGTTCAGGAAAATAGGAAAATAGTCATAGACAAAAATGTGGTGGAATTCAGTGAATAAAAAAATAAGTAAAGATCGGTTTATAATTTACCATAGGCCCCATATATAGCCCACTCTCTGGAAACAGTTTAGTACGCCTACAAAGGTATCGAATAATGCTCTTATTGTAAATTTTAGTATTTCATAGTTTTATAAGTCTGGGATCACACTATGAAAGTTTTCTTTCAGAAAGTCTGAGTTTATTGGTGAGAGGGGAAGAGAACATGCTTTTCTTTTCTCCTCTCTCACCCATAAACTCAGACTTTCTGAAAGAAAACTTTCATAGTGTGAACCCAGACTAAGCAAGAAATCACACTGCCAAATTTCGTTAAGATCGGTTAATAATTTACCTAAGGTCCCACATTAAGCGAAATTTGGAATAGCTTAAATTAGGAATGGGCAAAAAATATCGATATATCAAAATATCGATATTTAAAAAAATGATCGATATATGTATATCGGCGACTATCGAAATCGATATTTTTTGAAGTCATTAAAAACTCAAAATTTTAGCCGTTTTTCAAACATGTTTTTTTAGGAAAAGGCATCATTGCATGCATCATATGTTTTTTTAAAGTTATATGAAGATCAAAAATGATTGGCATTTGAAGGAAGCAGTGCCAGATACAAGAAGCAGATTGACAGGAGAGCACATAAAACAGAGATGTCCATAACTGATGATTACTGGTTTGACTCAAACAATCAAAAAGATTTCTAGTTAACGTTGGTACTTTTGGGGTGCAATTAAAATTTTAAGGTTAGTTTGGTTAGTTTCCATGACTTATTTACTTCCCTTTAAATGTTTCGTAATATACGTTTTTTGGATTTCAAATGGTTTTTTGTATTCTTTCCTTTTGTTTTTCAATAAAATGAAACAATAAAAAGTAACAATCTAATTACATACATATAATAAGGGTCCTCATGATATCGTTTATAAGTCTCGTAATCTGTGCAAACTGTGCATTTTTACGCCCTCGTAAATGAACTGTCAAAAATTGTATGAGAATTCATTTACACAAACTTGTTAAATTTGCCCAACAATTTTGTCTCGTAAACTTGCGCTGTTCAATTGTGCATTTATACAAACAGATCTTTTAATGATTTTAACGTCGTTTTCAATGAAAAATTCAAGTGTCTATAAATCACAAACAATAAATTCTAGCAATAATTTCAGTAAATTGGTCTTTTGGCTTTCTTAGAGCATTTTTAAAAGCAAATTTCTCATACATATTAATCACAAATTTAAACACAAATTTTTATATTTTTGAATTTTAATTTTTAATTTATTTTTGTATTGACGTTTCTTACTGACATTAATTGTTTAAAATTACACAAAAGTAAAAAAGGGGCTTCATGAAACAAGACTCGTAAGTTTGCGCATTTGCACAAATGGCAATTTTAAGCGACATCATGAGGACCCTTAATATGTTTGTTCATAAATATGTAAGTGCAAAGGTATGTATATTAAATTTTTTAATTTGTTAATAGTTTCATGAAAATACGTTCGATGTATCGATATTTTTGAAATAATAAATATCGATACTCTTAAAAAATATCGATTCGATATATATCGCTATATTTTTTCAATTTTACAGCAATTTTTTGCACATATTTATTGCCGGCAATTTATGTTGCAATAATTGTTAGTCCATTTTTGTTGACAATTATTGCTAACATAAAACGTCAATTTTTTTCTTATTCGATCTTTATTTTTTAAATTTATATTAATCTGTTTAAGCTTGAGTTCTTTTTTATATAAAAATATAAATATTATTTTAACAATAAAAATACATTTAATAAAAATTAATAAAAAAAATTACCTCAAGCTTAAACAAATTAATATACATTTAAAAAATAAGTCGAATAGGAAAGAATTTATATTAAAAAAAATAATTTTTGCAAGATGGCGGGAGTTTTTACACTCAACCTTCTTCCTTTATTTTTTTTCAAATTATGAGTTAACATAAATACGTTTTCCCATGCCTTTAACATAAGCTGAGCAGTAAGAAATATTGCTCTGTTATTCTGCCGACGTTATTGCCAACTTGCTAAGATATGTATCTTTAGTGTAGACCTGGCAAAAAAACATGTTAAACCAAAAATAAAACTATGTCTCAATATGTCAATAATATTCAAAATTAAAAAAAGTTACTTTTCAAAAGTTGATCTTGTGTTTGGTTGCTTTTATACGAATCAAAAAATATAAAAAGCAGAACTATTTAAATTCATTTTCGTGAAATATCTTTTGAAATGTGAAAATACTGTCGTGGTAAAAAGGGATTGAATTAATTAAAAATTATTTCCTTAGTTTAAAATTGAATTATTTACGGCGAATTTCACCAAGTTCAGTTGTAATTTACTATCAGTTATAACTGTCAAAAGCATATTGTTAACAAAAAGTTAAAGTAATAGTTAGTTTTAACTGAACTTGTTGAAATGGCCGTTAAAATATTAGAGCAACACCTTTAATTATTTACAAATTACACAAACAACTGAATTGTATCACTGAAAACCATTTTTTTTTATATAAAATGGAAATATGTAGCCATTAATTGTATTGTGGAAAATTCTACTTTAATTTATTGATTTACTTTTGCTTAAAGTCAAGCATGTATTCACATTTCATTTCATTAATTACTTTGTCATTTAGAATTTTTGTTTCTATTTTACCTGGGTTTGTGTAGAACAAATAAAATATCACATGCATATAATTTATTTTTATTTCCTTTTTTAACTTAAGGTGACAATTACTCTTAAGTGCTAAGTATTGATTGAATTTTGAACTAAAATACTACATTGTTTCATTTTAAGAATTATTAGAAAAGATTTTAAATAATAAATATAAATTTTAATTAAAAGCAAAAAATAATTTAACAGTAAAATATGCTGATTGTCAAATATTTGCAATCACATCTTTATCTGCTAAAAGTTTTATATAGTACATATCAGTGTTGCAAAATTGAAATTTTTAAATGGTACTGAACTTCAACTAAAAAATTATTTTTCCCACCAAATGGTACTTTTTGTTAAAAAATACAATAATTTATGAAAATAAAATTAACAAAAAATATTTTATTGGAATTCATTTATCTAAGTATTTAATAGCAAGCAGTATTTAATTTGAGGTACACATGTAAATAATATTTCTGTTATACATAAGCGCACTGTTGCCAATTTAGAGATTTTCCCTCTAAATCTAGCGTTTTTGAAATGTTAATCGCGGGAAAAAAATACGTTTTAACGGTAAGCGGGAAATCTAGCGATTTTCAAACATCTCTCAGCAGCTTATTTCAGCTGCAAAAACATTTCTCAATATATAAATTTACAGGTTTTATACTTTTTTTATTAAGATTTTTTGTTTTTCTGGTTAAAAACTACTTGTTTATGTTCACGGTTTTACTTACTTTTGTGAATTTTTTTTCGTTTTTCAGTTAGTATTTTGTGCCAATTCACACCTTTAAGCTTGCTTAACAATTTGAAAGAAAAGGTAAGGTGTTGATATAAATTGTTTCGATAGATCCCAATCAATATAATTCACTTACTTTCATCTAACTAATTTTATCTAATTGCTTAAAACGGCAAAAGAAAAGATAAATAAATATTGCTATAAAATTGTTTCTAGTTTCCCTCAGCAGTATGGTATAGAAATCAAAAAATTGGTTCAGTAGGAAAAGAGTTAATAATTAAAATGTGGAACAACCACCCTAAAACATTTATTATTTTGTTACAAAAACAAGCTTTACTAGTGGCGGAATGCACATATTGATATAAGATTTTGCACAAATTCGTTCTATATGACTAAAAATCATACTTATAAACCTTTAGTACGCCTAAAACCGTAACAAATAATGCTATTGTAATAAATTTTGGTCTGTCGCAGTTTTATATGACTCAAAATTACACTCTCAACGTTTGTGCAGATCGGTCCATAGCTTATCATCGGCCTCATATAAAGCTTCTCTCCGAAAAACCTTAGTACGCGTAAAACTGTAACGCTCTCAATATGGGGGCTTATTCTGGCAGTCGTGATCGAATACTTTTTCGTTTCGAAACCAATTTTATTTCTAATTCTTTCTGTCGATACTGAATAAATCGATATTATTTGTTCAGTGTTGTAAAGCATTTATTTGAGTTTTCACAATACTGAAAAAATAGTTTCGATTCGTTCAGTATCGACTGAAATAAAATTGCTTCCGGATCAAAAGAGATTTGGATCATGACTGCCAGAATTAGGCCCCTGTGTTTTATAATAATAAAATTTGGACAGTCATAGTTTTATAAGAATATAAAAATACTTGTTCAAATTTCGAAATATTCTAACTGTAGGTTAGGCACAGCACAATTCATCGCTCAAACATTTTTTTTCTTTTTTTTTTAATAAAATATCTAGGGAAGCAGAAACCTTAGTATCTAACGTATTTGAGATTCATATACCCTTGAAAAATCAGCTGATATCTAGACTTTTATTAAACCTTCAAAATAAATTTTAGGTTTTAGCGGTATCTTTAAAAATTTAGCGGTTTCTAGCGGCTTTTAAGTCCGATTTGGCGGGAAATGTTCGAAAAAAGTTGGCAACAGTGCATAAGCGTCATAGCGCCCCATCCATTTACAATATTATTAGTACATAAGTACATATTTGCCAGAGAGAATATCTCCCTCTCTTTTTTTCCTGTCACTTTCTATGGTATTTGTTACCATTTAATTAAAAAACAAATAAGGGCCTGATTCTTAAACAGAAACCTATTTCAAAACAGTATTTAAAAAACTATTACTAAGCCTTTGTTAAATAGTATACTAAAATATATCGTCGGCTTAAGTAATATGCAAACCAGCTAGATTCACTTTTAAAGTAAATTGAGATTTTGATGCCGTGTGGTAGCAGCATGTAGTTTTTCTTCAATTTGAGTCTTGAAGTCTCCTATAAAATGTGCCGAAACGGAGTTAGCAGATTTGCATATTAAGCGACGATGTAAATTAATTTTTGAATCCCAAGAAAAACTTTGATATCCTTTATTATTCTGTAGTTTTTGGCAGGGACCGAAAATAACAGTTATATTGGTATTTAACATATAGAAATAAATGTATAAAAACGGTTTCAAGTATACCATATTGATAACAGATTGGACGCGGCGGCAACCAGGGTTCTACTGGGATTGGATAAGGGTGGTCTTAGAACACATAAAGGGTTCTTGACGGGTCATTGTCCTGTTAGGGCTTTTACGGGCAAATGGGACAACACCATACCGGACTTCTGCAGATTATGCAATGATTCTGAGGAGTTGGGACGATCGAGCATGTATTGTGCCATTGTCCTAGGATGCAAGTTCTCAAACCGAAGTGGCTAGGAGATAGATTTCACGACGAACTGGGGTGCATCACTGATGTAATCCGGCTGATCTCCTTGGGTTTGTCAGGGAAATAGTGCGGCTGTTTCTGTTGAGGGGACTGTAGAGAGGGTAATAGTTCTACGTGGTACCTACTAACTTTCTTAATTCTATCCACTCTTCTTTTCTTTACTTTTCTCTTTCTATACCTTTTTTCATTGAAAGGATTCACAATGGACCGCATTGGTCTCCGAGTAGATGTGTTCCCTTGGGCACATAACCCTTCTTAACCTAACCTAACCTAACCTAACCTAACCTTACATACCATATTGACCCTTATGAACTTGTCTATAATGTTAATTTTAATTGAAAAAATAAAAATCAAAATATAACAGTTATTTTTGCTCAAAAATATAAAAATCTGAAAGTAACTGTTCAATTTTTGTTCAAAAAAAATAAAAAACAAAAAATAACTGTTATCATCTGACTTTTATGAAAAAAAGGAATTGCTAAAGGTATTCACGTCAATATTTTTTAACCTTGCAACTGTGCACAAAAGCATAGTTGCACTTATTTGACGTGAGCAACCCATTTTGTTTGCACCTTCCATTTTATGCATTTCCGCAACCATTTTTTAAACAACGTACCTTCCATTTGACAATATTCAAAAATGAAGCACTTGCAATTATTTTAAAACATTTTTTTAATAAGTTGCAATCGTAAATTTCTTGAAAAAAAAAACACAAAATGATTAATTTTATTAATTAACAAGTTGTAATATATGTAAATTGGCCTAGGAGGCTTTTATATATTACTGTGAATGAAATAAATAAATAAATAACTTATCTACCTTAAAAATTTGGTTGTTGTTATGTTTTTGCGCTTTTTCTTTTTCGCAAGGGTGCAACTTTTGACGTGAATACTTTAACTATTACGGTCCCTGGTTATTGCAATTTTCAATACCTTTATAAAGTTTTTTTTTTAATTTTACGTGAACCCAACTTTTTTTGAGCGCTTTTTGATTGGAAATAATTCACAACCCTGGATTTAATGGACCAAAATACATCATAACCATAAATAAATACTTTAGATTTTTGCTGACGATATCTAATAGGACTTAAGACTGCAATTTTAATTATTACGTGTAAGAAATTAAATATGTATTTTTTAACTGTCCAGTTTTTTTTCAAAATCTACGTAATTCCTGGCACCCGAATGTATATATGTACACTCTTAATCGATCAGAAAGCGGGCAAATAGTGACAATGTTTGATAGACATATTAACAAAGTATCTAAGAATGAAGTCTGACATTTGCAAAAAATTGCGATTCAGACAACGTCGAAGTACTTTGCTGTCCGTGTAGCAAAAGTTGTAGGCGAAGCCCTTGAACATTTTTTTTATCACCTAACACAAATAAGCAGGGACCGTAACAATTTTGAAATTTATCAAAAAAAATTAAAATATAATTGTTGTTAATTTTTGTTATTTTTGATTTTTATACCACAATCCCCTAATTGTTTGAATCAAATACGCTTAAAGTTCTAGCAAATAACTTTAATGAACTTTTATTTCTACAATAAAAAAAAAAAAAAAACAATAGAAACAGAAAACCGAAAACAATTATATTTCGAATTTGTTGCGATCTCTATTTGTGTTATATGATTAAAACAGTTTTAAGTTTTATTTAAGTTTGTTGTTCACAATGTTTTAGTCATAATAAAAAAAAATTCATTATAATTTTTACACTACTCTGGTAATAATGCACTGTTCATGATGTGTTTTATTAAAAATTCAAAAGTAGTGCATTAATTGGCATACACTTTATTGATATTTATAAAAAAGTGCAATAGTTTGAAACGAAAATAATAGAAACAGTGCATTAAAAGTGGTTAAGTTAGTGGTAATGCACAACTAACTTGACCATTACCATTGATTTGGTTTAATGTAAACAAATTTTCACTGCATTGGCATATTGAATGCATATGCCCCAGGTAATTGTATTTTTCTTGTGACAGAATCAATATATGTACATTAGGGGTATAACCAATTTTTTGGCATAGTACCATGAGGTCAACCATGTCCTAGTAACCACGAAAATTATAATCTTTTATAATTTTTCTCAAAAAAGTTCACACACCAAATGGATTTTCTAAACCAATGCAATAATTTTATACGGTGTTTTTTATTCATTTTTAATATTTTTTTTCGTTAAAAATGGTTAAAGATACGTTTTGGTTTGCGGAAAAATCTCTTAAATAAACAGACAAATTAATAATTTCTCAACCAAAAATAAAATTAAAAATTTTCAAAACTTCATCTCGGTTGGTGTGTGAAAAAAAATATATGTACGTTCCCTTATCGTTTTTTATGCTCTATCAGAATATGCTATGCTAATTTTGATATTTTAAAAAGTTATATCCCTAATGTACATATTTATCCGGTTTAGAACATTTTATAAATTTCGGCATCGATTTGTTATAGCATATCTACACTTTCAGGCTTTTGTTGTCTATTTTAGTTTTAAAAATAATTTTTAAAGTATACTTTGAATGATTTGATATAATTGTAAGTCGAATGGAGTCATCATTAGAGCTTAATGTTGTTCCAAACTAAAAAATTTTATACATAAGTAAAAATTAGGGAAAAAGAATTTATAAACGTTAGTGAAGATGTGTGTAGTACATAAAAGTCTAGACTCATCTTTTATTATCCCGATTGACGCAGAATCACTGTCTAAATCGATGTTTTTCCTACCTGACTGGCTGACTGGTTGTCCATCTAATCTTGTTAAAATTTGGTACATACGTTTTTATTGTCACAAGAACGAAGCCTGTGCAAATAGTGGAAATCGGTCAATAATTTCATATAGTCATCATAGAAACATTTTTCCGAAATATTTGTGTGCACATCAACCACCTATGTTGTATGTAGTTATTTCGTACTAAGACTAAATTCTGCCCAGATATATTTTAGTGCAAACTTTATTTTATTGGAATTGTTTACATTCCTCAATAGCTCTCATAAAAAATATAACTTTCGAAATAGCCTTAAATTTCATAACTTTCTTTAAAAATGTAAATGTGTTTGTAATACATGCAAACTTTTTCTCAAATACTATAACACTTTTCCAACTGGCTTGTCTACCCCCAGCGGGAAAAAGAAGGAGTACGGATGCCTTCTAGAAAGCCTCTGTACTCCTTCTTTTGGATATAAAAGGCCTGCTCGCTCCATTCCATACTCATATCTTTAGTAGGTACATAAGAATGGCAACGGGATCAAAAAAATAATACAAAAAATGTTACTTCTTCTCTACTCCCTTCTCATAAAAGCGAGTGTGGAAGGTGTATCTTATCTTTTACACCAAAGAGCCGAGGCCTTCTATGAGGCATTCTTTAGCAGTTAGATAAGAATAGGAATTTAATCAAAAGAATTTTTAAGCAGGCCTTTTAAAAGGCCTGAAGTAAGAAGGTCTTCTGAGTTTTACAGCTGTCTTGCAAATTTTGCAGACAGTAAAATTGAACAATGATTTGGTATTTGCTAACAGTAATTTGAAATTTTGTTCGCAAAAGAAAAAAATCATAAAGTAAAAAATAAGAAATAAACATATTCTGTTTTGATTTTTTATGTTTTAGATAAGTGTTATAACGGGTCCGCCATCTAACGTTTTTTTTCAACTAGTGCTTATTTCGTGAATGGTAACACTTAGCTCATGTCTGATTTGACAGATAATTATTTTTATCCTTCCGCTGAACGAATATGGTTGTGTATACGCTTGAACAACGCTGGGAAATATGCGTTTTCGCTTCGCTAAGTGGGCCTGCGATCGACTTACAGAAGATGCCGATTTTGCCAAAAAAAATCATCTTTTCAGATGAAGCTCATTTTGATCTTGGCGGATCTGTAAACAAGCAAAATTGTCGCATTTGGGGCACAGAAAACCCGCACGCATACATTGAAAAGCCGTTGCACCCAAAACGAGTCACTGTTTGGTGCGGATTTTGGTCCAGAGACATAATTCGGCCATTTTTCTTCGAAAATGGACAAGAAGTGGCCGTTACAGTCAATGGCGATCGTTATCGGGCCATGTTAAACAAATTTTTGTTCACAAAAATTGAAGAGGAGGATATTGGCAACATTTGGTTTCAACAGGTCGGCGCTACGTGCCACGCAGCCGAAGCTACACTCGATGTTTTGCGCCCTGTTTTTGAAGATCGCACTATCAGCCGAAGAGCTGATGTCGTTTGGCCACCTCGGAGCTACGATTTGACACTTGTGGGGTGCCGTCAAAGAAAGGTGTTACGCCGACAAGCCAGAGACAATTGACGCTTTAAAGGACAATATTCGTGAAGCCATTGGTGAAATACAGCTGCACACAATCGATAATGTGCTTAAAAATTGGACCGATCGTGTAGGCTACTGCATGGCCAGCCGAGGCTGCCATTTGAATGAAATTATTTTCCATTATTAACCGGAAGGATTGTACTTTCAAGTAAAAAAAGAAATTTGAGAAAATATTTAGTAGTTTTTTTTATAGCATTTTCAAAAAAAAAAAGTTATTTGGCGGACCCTGTATTTGTTTACACAATATAGTTATTTTAAGCTTTTTTTTAAAATTTGTTTAGTTTATATAAAACACGTTTAGGTGGAACTTGCATTGCAACATTCACGTTTGACATATTTTTAAAAGTGAACTGTCTTAAATACTGTCTGGACACCTCCGCCACAAAAACAGTTAGTAGTGTTCTTCGTATTCCGATGGGTCCATGAATTCCCATTTATCCAAATAGGGTACAGTCTAGAAAATCCGTCTATAAATACGGTGGTGCATGGTGTGGCTATACCGACTTGAACTTTTGACTGGTTGTTTTGTTTTCAAATATGCAATTTTTGGGGCATATTTTTTTCAGTAATTTTTAGAGCATATTTGAAAGTTTTTACTGAATATTTAATGTGCATAAAACAATTTTGTTGCATATTTCCGGTTTCCCTTGTTATAATATTTAAGTAACAATAAAACATTTAACTGCTTTTGCTACTACTACAAATATTTCTGAAAGAAGTAGTAATACTAATAGCAATTTAATTGTTTGGAATTCTAGCATTTTAAAAATCCACGGTAATCTAAAGTTATATCAAGTCCAATAATCATATTCCCTTATCTAATGCAAATTATTTTAATTTTTTATAGAAATGCTAAGATTAAACGGCACTTACAAAATTATACTATATTTAGAATATTATATGACAGTTTAATTGCTTAATATAAAAAAATTTATATGTTAATATGTATGTATGTATATAAAAAAATATTTTTTAAGCAAATAAATTTTAATACAAATTTAAGGTAACGTACCTTTTTACTGAATGATTCATACTGTATAAAATTATTTTATTCTAATTTTTTTATATTTTTGTGTATTCTTTTTTTTTGTACATATAAGCAAAATCGCTTTTTATAAATTTATTAACCCTGAATATTTACATAGCCATATATATATATTAGGGTGGGTCAAAAAAATATTTTTTCTCTTATCGACTTCTAATAGCGTAAATATGTTGTATTTTTGTCTGAATTAGATCCCTGTAAAATATTATTAATTTATTTTTAGTGTAAAAGCCCGCGCTTTGACCTTCAATTTTGTTAAATTTTTAATATAGCAACAATAGCATTGTATTGCAGAAAATCATATTACTGTATTTTAACGACTTTTAGGTTCGTGAAAATAGTGTCAGAAGCATTCATGACTCTTTGCGCTAAAAAAGTCAATCGATGGTTTAATATAGACGAAACTTGAATCAAGACGAGAGATGACCGCATTTGACAGTAAACAAGATTTTGTGACCAAAAAGGATTTTATTGTTTTATGTTGTATAAGAACCAAATTTTTATTTTTTTTAGGTTAAATTCAAAATATTTTTAGTTTTAATAAATAATAAATGATAGTAAAAAAAAATATTAAAATTTAAAAAATGGACTTTTTTCAAATATTCTTAATTCTTAGGAGCTCATGCGCGGGCTCAAGATGAGACTTTTTTGAACTTTTTTTTTGCAATTTTTATTTGTTTTAACGTAATACAAAAAAATATTGCTATTAGAATATGATTCGAGAACTTTTATTTTTTCTCATACATCAGTGACCCACCGTAATATATATATATATCGTTGGAATCATGTAGAAAGGCCTTAACTCGTTTTTTTTCGAAATTTAATGCAAAAATATCAAAAATTTGGGTTTTACAAGCAATTTTACATTTTGACTGTTACAGTTTCTAGTATGTTTTTACCAACAATCATGTGAGTTAGCACCTTTCAACATGTGAACAACGATATGTATGATATGTGAACAACGATATGTAGAGTGAATGGAAGTAAAGTTATAGAAAATAAGTTAGAGTGCTATATTCGGCTGTGCCGAATCTTTAATACTCTCCACCGACTGTTCGAATATTTCAGGAGGGATATCTATATGATGTCTATTTATTATTAATTTCTTTCTATCTGCATTAAAATTTGTTGGTTTGAGGTTTAGATCTATATTAAATTATTTAGCAATTTAAACTAGCTTGAGTAACAGTTTCAATTCAAATTTTGTTATGATAGCATTATTTTTTACGGTTTTAGGCGTACTAAACTGTTTTCCGGTAGTAGGGTTTATATGGGGCCTAAGGTAAATTATGGACCGATCTTCACGAAATTTCACAGTGTTATTTCTAGTTCTAAACTGTGATGGACCAAATTTTGTTATGATAGCATTATTTTTTACGGTTTTAGGCGTACTAAACTGTTTTCCGGTAGTAGGGTTTATATGGGGCCTAAGGTAAATTATGGACCGATCTTCATGAAATTTCACAGTGTTATTTCTAGTTCTAAAAAACTGTGATGGACCAAATTTTGTTATGATAGCATTATTTTTATCGCTTTTAGGCGTACTAAACTGTTTTCTGGGAGAAGTGTTTTTATGGGGCCTAAGGTAAATTATGGACGGATCTTCACGAAATTTTACAGCGTGATTTCCAGTCGAATAAAACATATTTTTGCAAAATCTTATCACATTCCGTGCCTTGTTCCACCATTTATGTTATTTTTTGTAACAAAATTATCATTTTTTTAGGTGGTGGTTCCACATTTTGATTCATAGCTCTGGTCCTACTGCACAGATTTTGCTGAATTTCAATCCCAAACTGCTTAGGATAACTGCAAGCAATTTGGCACCAAGTTTGTTTATTTCTTTTGAGTTGTTCGAAAGTGAGCGTGTTTCAACAGACGGACATGGCTAAATCGACTAAGAATCACTCAAGGACCCAGAATATATATACTTTATGGGGTCTGAGATGAATAATAAAAACGTTTCACACGGAATGACAAACTTAATATACCCTATTCACAACTAATTGTGGTGGAGGGTATAAAAATACAACATTTATTGAATGTTTTATCTTTCGAAAATATTTACACAGATTCTCTTTATTTAAATAATATTTACATTCTCATCTAAAGTCGCTGCAAAATACGCACCCAATGCACCTGTTTTCGTGGAACCAACTTTTGAAAAAATTTATCTTCGACGAATTATTATCAATTATATTAAAGCTAATTTTAAAGAAACTATTTCCAAACATTATCATTACACTTTCATCAATCCGAACAACACTAGTTCTATATATCCTACAACTATAAATAAAGATAAAATTAGGGTATTTTTAATACCAGGGACCGTAACTGTTATGACTTTTATCAAAAAAATCAAGAAATAAGAGTTATTTTTGATTTTTATATTTTTATCACAAAGGGACCAATAAAGGACCCAAGTGAGCTGTCTTTTGATGGCTGCCCATGGAACCTAACCTAGATGGAAAATAAGAGTTATTTTTGATATTTATTATTTTCAATGAAAAATAAAAGTTATTTTCGATTTTTATATTTTTATATCAACAAGTGTTTTCCTAATGGTCGAAATTCGGCCATATTTTTTTTTTAATATGATGAACAAAGAAAGTTATCGGCCGTAATTGGTTTGCCTGTGCCGATTTATATATAAGTTTTGTATTGTCGAAATATTCTTGCAAATGTCGAATAATCGACCACCCTATTTTTTTATTATTTTATAATTGGAAAAAAACAAAATTTTTATTTATATGTTATGCATATGAACGCTTATAACTCTGGAAATATTGAACAGATTTTAAAAAAATATATATTGTGCACTTCTGCCAGCAAATACCTTTCAAATGGTGTATTTTTTATTCCAGTCGCTGGGCAAACAGGGGAGAAAAGTGTTCTTAACTGTTTTGCCTTAATTTATATATAGATAATAAAAACTTATAAGCTTTTTCTATGCATTCATGTTTTTAAAGCTGATAATGGATAAGTCACATAATATATTATATTCATATAGAAATTTGAATGAAGCAGCATATTATAATACATACGGCATCAACAAATAAATAAGAGTTTTGAATTGATTTTTATTATTGACTAGCTGACCGCGTTGCTGGCCCTAAGCAAGCATTAGTGTTGTATTACCAGAAGATTTAAATTGATCTTTAAACGAAATTTACGGCCTTAAAAATAAAAATCCATGGAATACCTATCATAAAGATTTTTTACAAAATAACTAACATATGGTGTAGATATGGGCTCAATCAAAAAATTATAAGTTGGACCATGGCGATCATTTTAAAGAAAAAATCGTCCAAATCAGTCAAGCCGTTCTCCAGTTATGCGCTTAATAGAAAAAGTGGGCGTAAAAGTAGGCGTGGTAAATTTTTCTTTTGATGAAAACTTAAAGTTGATTAATACGAACATTTGAAAGAAAAATTAGTCAACTCGATGGAGCCGTTTTCTGATTTTAGGTAAATCGAAAAAGTGGGCGTAAAAGTGGGCGGGGCAAAATTTAAAAATATAAAAATCAAAAATAACTTTAACCAGTGAAATGCGCATAGAAGCTAGCTTTCCCTCAACAATAAATTTCAGTGTATTTATCAAATATGAAAAACTGGGAATTTAGCACGTCATACGGAAATCGTATTAATAACTTTAATTTTTCATTTAAAAATATAAAAATCAAAAATAACTTTTATTTTTCATTTAAAAATATAAAAATCCAAAATAACTTTAATTTTTCATTTAAAAATATAAAAATCAAAAATAACTTTTATTTTTCATTTAAAAAAATAAAAATAACTCTTATTTTTGATTGTTAAAATAAAAAACAAAAATTTAAATATCATGCAATATGTTGTACGCATTTCGCCTAAAAATCATGATAATGTAATTAAAATTTTTCTACGATGTTCATTTATGTATATTTCTTCAAAAATTTAAAAATAACTCTTATTTCCGGTCCCTATTCAAGACTAAGACGCGGCCATAGAGTCTTTTCCCACGAGTACCTAATGAAAAGAGCCACTAAGACAACCTGTAACACAAGTGATAGCAATATAACAATCTTGACGAATGTAACGCGTTATCCAGCTTGAGAAGTACATATTCATCCTTATACTCCACACACAAACATTCTTAACGAACTTTAACTATAACTTCATTAAACAAACCAGACTTCGTGATTGAACTTTAAATCCGATAGCCTTTGTAGCTAGTGATTTTTATACTTCCTTTAGACTTAGAATTTATTCACAAGACTATATAAATAATAATAATTATAATAATAAAATTTAAAAAATTCCAACAAGTAGAAAAATAACAATAAAAACTTATAAATTATCCTTAAACACCAGAGAAAAGATGTATGTATTTACACATAAAAAATCGAAAATAAAATCAGTTTTAATCAGGGACCGTAACTGTTATGACTTTTTTTAAAGCCGAAATATTGGTTTTTAATAAATTTATAAAAAAAAGTTTTTTATATAAAAAATAAGACCTTAAGCTCGAGAATTTAATTTATATACATATTAAAATAATAAAGGTCGAAGAAAATACATATTAGATATGTCAAAAAATAACTATTATTTTCAGTCTGAAAAAATATAAGTCAAACTTTAACTTTTATTTTTTTTTTTTACTTTTTTAAAAGAACAAAAATGGGTTAAGCATTCTTATACATAATAAGGTGCTCGATCTTGTTCTAATGCTCACTTCTTTCTAAGACCACCGTTGAAATAATGACTTGAGGTAAGTATTCGTTTTGGTATTCATCTTTTATTTAACAATTAGGGTTTAATTCAATTGGCCTGTCACACACGGGCATAATTGTGCTGGCACAAAATGACAGCTTGTAGGCAAGAGAGGCGAGGAGAATGGGTTTTTGCTGGTATAATTTTTTAAACAGTTTATACCCCGCATTAGCAGTCAGATGAAATAAGCCCGTGTGTGACGGAAAGAACAAAAATTGTACGGCTTAAAAAATATTATCGTGTGTGGTTGCTGATTGATTATAAGTTTTAATTCTCGGAAAGTATAAGTTATGCATCCATGTGCTGAGTGACACTTGTGAGTTCAAAATCGCCAATTTAATTTTTGTGTGTGATAAGGATCGCGCGTTTTGTTTATTTGAATTACATTGAACGAAGAAGAAACAATATCACAAATTAACAAAAATAGCACAAATTTTTTTTAATTTAGACATTAAAAAATACATTAAATTTTATTATAACGTTGTTATTTCTGCTGCATGATACTCAATTTTTATAATAAATACCAAGGCGAATTGAGTAGAAGGTCAAGGCAAATTTATCTACAGGTTGTGTAGGAACTACAAAAATCCAAAAACAACAGAAACAGCATAGGGTTTTTTGCATTGCACTGTTGGTGATTATAGCTAGAAGTGTCGACCATTTTTAGAAAAACACTAGCAAATCAAAACAAATAAGCTCGAACTGTCAAAATCAGAAGACGTTTCGACACCACCTCTAGTTAATTCGCCTTGGGTGAGGTCAACTCTACAGCAACAATGCTTCTGTGGTCGGATTTTCAAAAATATTGCTTGTTAAAACAAGTTTTGGTCGGATTTTCAAAAATATTGCTTGTTAAAACAAGGTTTGTTAACATAAAAAACTAGTTTGTATACAAACTTTCACATGTCGACCAACGAAAAAAAAACACAATATGTAGACTTGACCCCACATTCTAGTGAATTTTCCTTGAATAAATACAAGTTCACTTAGAAGTCACTTTGCTTGCGAGTTGAAATGACAATTTTTTTTGCGATTGCGATTTCCAACACACCAATTTAATGACTTCAAATCGTAATCACATTTTTTGCGAAATGTAATTCTCAGCACATGGGCGTTAGTTAAGTTTAAGTTTTTAGTTTGGGTAAGAACTATGACACTAACTAGCAAAAAACGGATAAAAGGTAAATTGCGTCGTCGCCGTACAAGGAACAAGAAGCGATTAAATAGTGACGTGAAGTTAAAAAAAAGCTGATTAGGGAATTTCCAATCGGGTTTGATTTGTTAAGTTAGAAAGTAATGAATTTAGTGCTGTCAATTTTAGTTTTAGTTCGCGATAATAGATTTTTTTTCTTTTCCATCGTGTATAAAATATGATTCAATTAAAATAAATACTTAAAAAAAGTAGATAAAATAATAAAATTATTATTGGTAGGTATTTTTATAAATAATATAAAAATTATAGTTATAGTTAGTGTTCACACTTGATTGATCAGCATCAGTAATGCAATTACATATATTTTAATGAAGATTCAATGAATAATCATGAAAAATATTATACATATATATACATATGTATATATAAATGACTTTATTTACTATATATGTATGTACACACATCTGTTTGTATTAAATTTAACTTTTATAGCTGGCGGCAGGGTTGGTCAGTACATATTTCAAAAATTTGTACATATTTGGAATTCGTACATATTTAAAAAAAATAAGTATTTTTAATTTGTATTTTAAATACATTCCCAAAATATTTTTGTATTTTTAAAACCTGTTGCTTTAGCATTTTGTATTAAAAATACTCATGGTCTCAAAATAGATTTACTATTTTTATGTAAATAAATGCAAAATAAGTTGGTCACAACCGATATCAAAATTTTCAAAAAAAAAAAATCTCGTATTAGATTCAGATTCAATAAATAGCATTTGCTATGTGTATTTTTTAGGGAATATGTTTAGAAGGCTCGTCTCGGCTTAAGTTATACAGATGGTCTACGACTCAAAGTAATTATGTCCATGATGAATCTCTTTATACAACTTTATTAAAGCTTTTGAAACACAAATGCATATTAAATTAATTTTTTAATAGGGCTGCAAATTAAGGAGATGAGGCTTTTTAAGCAGTATTGAAAGTTATTGCTACATCTTTAGATTACATTAAAAAAAAAACAATTGTTATTATGATTAGATTAGATCGGATTAAGGAGAAACAATTTGAGAAATTTTGTTAAGTAATAATTTATTAATAGGTACTATAATTATTAGAGAGTTTTGAAAAAATATTCGATAAGTTTTCTAAAATAAAGAATTAAAAACTTTGAAATAATGTACTATTGGTACGTAAAACATGAAATAATGCTAGTGAGCAGCAAAACATCAGGAAAAACAATCAGCGATGCCAAAGGTGCAGATTTATCTGTTTTTGAAATAGATTACATGTGTAAAGAAACATTTTTTAATCCAAATTTTTAATATTTTTATTCGGCTCAAGTTCATCAAATTTAATTTTCATTAAATTATTTTTATGAAGAAAGGAATTTTACAACATGAAAATTAATTAAAATTGTTATTAATAATCTTTCATTCTTGACCGTGGCCGGGGCTCGATCCCTGGCCGGCAGGTTACCATGACATGTTTGGATCGCAACCACTCGATCTCCTCAGATGGATTTGCCGTCTTACACTAGCAGCCATCGACGACTGCTGACGTCAATAGTCAAATATCAATTCTTAAACCAAATTGTATGTTAACCTTTGGTAGATCGAATTTCGTACTTTGAAAGTAAAGTTGTTCTTAAGTTTACATAATATACATATGTACGTGTTTGCAAATAAAATAAGTTTTAATAATTGTTAAAATACAAATTTTTTTTGTAAAGATACATTTCCCTCTATCTTATATTTTGTCTAGTTTTGTTGAGATAGGTACATATATTACCAATATAATGGATCACGAGCTGTATGATAATTTGCAAATACATAGCAAATTACCTTTTAATTGAGTACCCACACTTATCACTAAGTGGGCGGGGCAGTTTTTTGGGTCTAGAGGGCCCCACGGGCCTCAGCCCCCTTATATTTTAATTATGATTTTTTTCTTTTTTTATTCTGAATTTTTTTCGTTCGCCCCGTAAAGTGCACTTCAGCCAAAATTTTTAAGCAGATTGTATACGTGACTTTAACGAATTGTTAATAATAACGTTAATTAAACAAAATTTCTATAAATACATACATATTAAAAAAAAAAAACTAAACTTACCTAACATTATAAGGTTGACTAGTAGTGCCAGTACTCCAATCGGCATGTTCAATGTCTGAAGAATTTTTTGTTGTATTATCGCAGGGCATTTTAATTTTAGTGTTGTTAAATGTTCTTCAATTTCGTTAAATACCTAATTATTTTTGTTTCGTTTGGTTTTTTTAGTAAAAATTTTATTTTTCTTTTACAAAAGGAAAAGAAAATTTTAAATCAAAACAAGATGAAAAAAAATTCATTGAAACATGATTTAATTGTTGTTTAAAAATTCTTTGATTTATAAAAATGTTATTTTTAAAATTTGCACTAGTTATTTGGAAAAAAAACAATTTTTATTAAATTTCAGTAATAATTTAAACATTTTCTTTTTAATTTTTTACCTATTTACTAATAATCGTTATACCTATGTACATAGGTAGATTTTGGATAATTTTTCTATTAGAAATTAATTTTGATGACGTTTCTTTAATTTTTTGCGTTTTTGTTTTAATTCTATTTGGCATGCCCGTATTTTCATTTATCTTTTGATTTCTTTTTTACTTTGATTTCTGCAATTATTCGCTTTGTTTTTGTATTTCTATAAGATTTTTCCAATATTTTCTCTGACTGCCTATTGTTGTAGCCCCAACACGCTGTTTATATGCTTGTTTGTTTTGTATTTTTTGTCTAAAAGGACAAAGCAACAATAACAATTATACCTACTGCACATTCATTAATACATACATACATATTTTTGTAAGTATGTACACACAAATATGTATGGTGCATATTAGTATTTATCAATTATAATTTGATGACAAAGAAAATATGTAAACATTAACAAAAAAACGCATCATATTTATTTATTTGTTTGTTGTTATTTTAGTCACAGTACATTTATTTTATTGTTTCTGTTGTCGTTACTTCTCTTTGTTAGTTTATGTCTTATATGGCCAATTTTGATTACACATCTTGCCAAGAAAGAACATAAATGTATGAAATATATATTGGTGTGTATGTGTTTGTGCATAATGTCTGCAAGAAAGGGCGTATATGAGAAATGGAAATTTAGAGCAAAATTATACTAATAAAAGCACTTGCTTTACAAAATCTAATCATACATTTTTAATAATTTTAAATCAGTTGTAGGTACTTTGTTAAATTTCTTTTTAACCGAAAATTGTTTTTAACAAATTTAAACATATGGATTTTGTACCAAATTCATTTTGTTTAAATTAAGAAAAAAACAAACACACACATACAGACATTCTATTATATTAATTTTATGCCTTGACCAAATCTCTTCTTTTCGCTAGATTTCTTTTATACGTGTGAAAAAACTAGATTTTTGTTGAAACTGCTATATTTTATTTTTTAATAAATACATTTTTAATTATTAATTATTTTATTTACATATTTCTTTTAAAACTTTAATTTTGTTATATTAACTCTTTAAAATCTCTCTTTCGTTTTTATTACATTCGCGCAGGGCTGCCAGATAAATTTGTGAGAAAATCGTCAGTTTCCTGAGAAAAAATAAAAAAATCGTCTTTATCGTTTCGAAAAATCGTCAAAAAAATCGGACAACTTAGAATTTAGTATTTTTATTAAAAAATTTTCGTTCGATTTTTATAAAAAAAAATTCAAACAAAACATAATGACTTCATTCCCAGCTAGCATTTTCAATCATGTAAGAGTAACAGGGAGTCTCATGGAGAGCGTCTTTGATCGTCGATGACAGTATTTTTTTAATCGTAGAAGATTCCTTTCACGGGAAAACTGTATCACCAGTGAGATTCTTCCATAGCACAGCGAAAGACACTTCATAAATCGTTGTGGGAAATGTTTAAGACGTGGGCAAAGATAATCCAACGAGACTTTCATGTCAAGAATCATGTGAGACTCATGTAAATATTGCCTTACAACTCGTGAAATGCTTGCCGTATAATTGCTGAAAATTTGATTTATACAGAGAGCCGTTAATGGTGCGTTCATTCGATGATGGTTTGACGAAAGATAAACAAAGTGTAACATTGTTGTTTTTGTACTCTGAAAATTATCAAAGAATTTTTAAGATATGTATATTACAGCCGTACATAAACAAAAGCGGCACGCCTTTTCTAGTTTTTGAATAGAGCGACCTGAACGCTTTGCAAATGGAAAACCCGATTTTCACAGCTCGTTTAGTAGTGAAGTTTGCTGCTATTGTTAATTAACAATGGCAATTTAGATATTTTTTGGTCAATCTTGCATTTTTATCTGTATAATTTGTGGGTTTTATTAAACAAGAAAGCTATCACTACTGTTCGTAATACAACGTTGACGCTCTTGCTTTGGTATGGCATATCAGATTAAAAGCTAAGCGAAAGAAAACGATCCGCCTTCCGCTCTTGTTAAGATACCGCTGTTAAACTTTCCAAGATTTAAAACCGAAATTGTCAGGAAATGTAATGTTTTATTCAGACTTTGGAGACTGAAAAAAACGTCACTTTTTAGAAAAAAATCAGCAAATCGGCACTTTGCTAATTTCGGAACAAAAAATCGTCAAAATGACGATAAATCGTCAAATCTGGCAGCCCTGCATTCGCGACTTCTTAACACCACCACACGCACTGTTTTGACGACTCTTCATAAATGAATAGAAATCTTGCCAGACAAAAGAAATGAATACTGGTTTTATAAAATGAATATATTGTTTGAAACACTAGTTAAAAGGTGTTAGCATTTCTATTCCAACTACAAAAACCATACGCCAAGTGATATACACATGTCAAAGTAAAATACAGCTGGACGCATAATGAAATAAACAGGTGTCTTTGTTTTGCCAGATGACGATTTTTTGCACTGTTGTCCAAAGTTAGGTTTATGTTTACAGAGTCCACGTTTTGCGTTGTGATTAATGTATTTTTTAGAGTTTTGATATTTTTAATGAAAAAAAAATAAAATTTATTTTCTTCATCTGCTAAACGTGATTTCATTTTTGCTTAAAATTATTTTTGACGTATACTGAGGCAAACTTTCATTTTAATGTTGTATTTGTTGCCGTAATGATGCCACCTGTATTATTTTATCATGGCTGGACAATAGGCATTTCTTTGTAAGCAGCATTGCCAGAATACTTTTATATATTACACTTTTCAAAAAGTGGTTAAATATTACTTTATTTATTAACATACCTTTAAAAAAATAATTATATTTGGAATTAATTCGCTGAAAAACTAATTTAGCTTAAAATATTTTTATTTCCCAATTCTTTTATGTCATTCATAATGGAATAATTTTATTCTTAATTTCTTAAGCCTAATTTTTTGTAAAAGTTATTTTTACAGAATTTACAATTTCTTTAAATGATTTGAATTTCCTTAAACTCATTTCAATTAAATTTTGAATAGTTTTTTTTCTAATAAATTAAGGCATATAATATAAATTGAAAATATAAAATTGTATGTAGCGTATATAAAGCACGTTATGCTAGTCGAATATGTTTAAAAAAAAGCGTGGTTAACAATTTCCTTTACAAAATGTTTAAAATTATTTTAGTGCATATGAGAGATATATAATTAAAAGTAGCTATTTTAATTTCTGTAGTTTCTAAAATAAATAACAAAAATCTATATTTTATAGATATTTGCATTGTTAAATTTATGTTTATCAAAAGATTTGATTTTTCAAGTTGACTACTAAGTCTATCAATTCGATTGTACTGTGTGTGCTCGAGTCTCTTGATCAGCTGTCAAAATTAATGTTTTAAGTTTTTTTTTTGCAAAAAAAATGTTAGGTATTTTAAAAATTGTCTATTTTTCATTAAATTTTAAAATTAATTTAAAATCTTTCAATTCAGTTGATGAAGTGTGTGGCCAAGTATCAATTCAGTTGAAACGTGTATGGGGCGCATAAAATACTTTAATCAATAAACAAAATAAACATCTGGCTTTTTGCACAGTCTTATTTGATAGACCCAAGGTATATTTACACAAGGTAGACTCATTTGGAAGTGTAGACATGCTGCTCTATAAAAATAACCGAGTGGAACCGAATTGTCAAAATAGTCTTCATATAAATTTAACGCACACATGTACAAATTTTGGCTCATATACACGAAATTTGACATTGGTGTTCCAACTTAGGTAAACAGCTGACAAACATATGGGCCAACGAGTTTACCTTGTGTAAATATACCTTGGATAGACCTTGAACAGAGTATTTTTGGTAACCCCTCTTTCTTCACTACACCATTCGCAACAAGCAAAAAGAAATGTCGAAAAATGGACGACGTAAAAATCCCCGTTAAAATTGACTATGTCATAATTGTTAAGGTTTAAGTACATAACACGCGTTAGTGCGCGCGCGCTCTGTTGACTTCTGTCAAAAAAAGTTAAACTAGAATAATTTCATAAAACAAGCTACATGCAAATTTTTTTTACAGAAATTTCAACGCGTTGTGTATTTTTGACAAGTTATCAGCTGACATTAAAAAGAATAATATAACAAATTTTTGAATCATGAAAGAAACACTTATTGAAGAGCCTGAAAAGCATACAATATTTATATAAGAAGATTAAATTCAATAAAATAATATAATCTTTATATACTTTCGAATCCGTTTTCAATGCACAAATAAGTAAAGAAATAAAAAACAGCTGACAGGAATGGCTTTTGCAACGAGCGTTGTCTAACTTGGAACTTCGACGAACTAACGCGTGTTATGTACTTCTACCTTTAAAGCTCAACATAATGTGCTTAAGTTAATATGCGAATACATGTTAATTATATTATAATGTTAAGTTTAATTAAACTGTTAAAATCGCATATTCCGTACGGAATCAAATGTTTTTTTATTTTGTTTTTGTTATTTTTTAAATACATTTGAGAGACTTTTTGTTAATTTTTGACAGTAGGTTAAGCAAGGCTATGCACATTATAGTAAGGCCTTTAGTTAGCCACTCACATTTCCAATCAAAGTCGCCGATATTTTTTGTTGTAGGGGCTTCGATTTTTGATACCTTATAAAACATCAGAGATGGAAAATCATATATCAAACATCTGTTTAATTTACTGACTACAACAACAAAACATCCCTGTTTAGAAGCATTGAATAAGCAAAACAAACAAGCACAAACAAATTGCAATAACTTACATTAAATCTTAGATAATAAAATGGTCCAGCCGCTTTCATATGAAGTTTTAAAGAACATTGTAGCTAATGATGGAACCGCTCAAGATAATATTGAGGATATTAAGTATATGTTTAGCAATGATATTGGTTCCGCCCGTAATATGTATCGCATACACACAGTAGCCGACTTAATTGATTGCCTGGAACGGCATGACGTATTATCCGAATTTGACATTGAACCTTTCAGGGAAATTGCTGATCATTATGGTGGTCAATTGGCTAATATAATAACAAGTTATAATTTTTCAAAGGAACTACAACCAGTTGAGCTCTTTAATCAGTATCGTGAAATACGGTTGGCTCACGAGTGCGCTACACGTTTGCAAATAAGTGACCTTAGAAATGGTTTCCATAGTGGATTGAATGCTAATTGTTCTCAACCAGTGACAAACAATTCCAAACCTGAACCTTGGGAACAAATACTGACGAAAGAGAAACGTGCAGCAATTTATAAACTAATTGCCAGTGAAATTGGCACTGCTTGGCGTTGTTTGGGGCGAGAATTGGAAATTCGTCAGGGTGCTATGGATGACATTGAAATACAGTATCGTGATCTTAATACAAGAGTCTATAAAATATTTCAAGCATTTGAGGAAGATGACTCTATAGATGCAAAGGATCATTTACTAAAAATATCCCGTGCTTTAGATGAGTGCCGCAGAAAGGACTTGCGTCGCAAACTTGAAGCCATAATGTCTAAGTAATTTTTTTACAAAGGATGTAGTTACGAACAGGTTCTGTGATAGAATAGTGTCTAGAAAAAAATTAAACATTCGTGTAATACAAAATATATAGAATATTCCATTTATCTGATGTACCTACATATATTTAATTTTTTTACAGATGTTGTCCCGACTGTTAATTAAAAAAAATGTATTTATGTTTATTATAAATTGATAAAAATATATTTTTCCAAATTGTTATACTTTTAAATTTCATGGACTTTATTTTCTAAAAACAGCTACTTGTACGAAGGGTACACACACGCAAGGGATTTTTGGGAAAAATTAGGCATTTTAAGACCGATCTGGCTGAATTTTAATAGCAAAATTATAATAAGAATACCTGACAGAAAAATATACCTACCAAGCCCCCATCTTATCTGAGGGTCCCGGAAACCCCATTTCAACATATAGACGTACGGACAACCGGATTTGAACTTCGTTTTTCATAAGGACCCAATATTGTAGACACTACAAACGGAATGACAAAGTTATACATACACTTTTACCTTCGATGAAAGGTACAAAGAGAAATTCTTAGGATTTCAGTTCTTTGGTCATAACTTTGCCATTTCTTAACCGATTAACCTTGAGCATAAGTATGTATTTTCAAGGCCTAAATTAATTGGAAAATTGAAATTTATGTTGATATTTGAAGTAAAATAAGTGCGAAAGTTGAAAAGTTATAACAAAATTCGTTGGGATGTCACTTAGCCCTTTACGGAATTGACGGCTAAATCATCTAGCCTTATGCTTTTCCAATCTTCAATCTACATATGTATATCTTGATATAATTCACACCTATTGATAATATGCCTGACTGGACCGTGTCATTACACCAATCGAAATCATCAAACTTTGCCTATCTATGCCAAGAAACAACTTGGTATTAGTAAAGTCAAAACTCGACGGTAATGCCGACCCATATCCTTCATGCAAAGTTTGTCTTGTTAAGGAATCATTTTTTAATGTTTCTTGACATATTAAGGGAAACACTAAACTTACTGTTTCTACTGTGTTAAATAACGTGCACTTCAAGTGTCATATAAGATTTTTTTTCCAGTTATTTTTGGGAATACATGATTTTTGATTTTTAAGATTTTGTTTGTTGTGTTAATTTCCAATTTTCATTCTTGATAAATACACTGAAATTTGTTTTTGGAGGATAAGCTAGTTATTATGCGCTGTAGTATTATTTGATCGTATGAATACATTCCTTTATTATTTTTTTGCATGAATTCATACCTTAAAAGAGCAGACATAAATGGGTATCTTATTACACCAAAATATTTAACCCTAAATAGCTGCTTAAAAGGTACTACACCCAAACGCATGGGAAATATTTATAAACTTAAAATTTAAATCATAATAAAAAAGCTGACGAGTGCACAAGTTGCACCGTCTAAACATAAATTAAAAAATAAAAACGCATTTTAATAATTACATGGCGATCCTGCCAGTCCTCTTTTAAGGAGTGCTAAAAACTTTAAGCACCCTTAAGGTAGAGGAGTGCTTGATTTAAAAAGCACACAGAAAACTAGGGAAGTGCTCAAAAACACCCCTAAATTTTGATTGGATCCTGACGAGATCAGGCAAAAAGATTTCTCAGTTGCGAATATAGAAGATCCGCCTGGCCAAAAGACAATACAATGAAAGAAGGTCCTCAGCCTCTCACCATAGAAAATATCGAGCAAGGACAAAGACATCAGAAAAAACATTGAAACACCGATTATAAGGAAACCAAATGGGAGGATGGCACTAAAATGTGGACTAGGATTAACACCATAGAAAGATTAATGGAGCAACACTCCAATAAAAAAAATATAACATAGAATTTTTAAAAGAAGTGCATTTAAAGTGCACTCTTTAGATCAGCAGGCGTAACCGCCATTGACACAAATATTCCAAAAAAAAATTTTTTTTTATATACATACTAACTACAAGTCAATAAAATTATCTACAATACTATGTAAATTAAGTGAATAATTTTAATATACTAAATTTAAAATTTTTATGAAAAATATTACAATTAAATATGGGAGAAGAATCAAAATTAGATAAACCTAACGCTTACGTCGTTAATAACGTAGAGATTGTTGACCTTGTAATAATTGCAGCAATTAATCTTTTACTAAAAATATATTTAATACACAAAAGGTCACTAAAAAAGGTATGCCAGTAGGGCAAACGATTTAGACGGAGTTTAAATAATTTTTGTTTATTTTTTCGTTTTATGGATTGCAAAACTAGCTTTTAGCGGATTAAGCCCAAATCAAGCTTTCTTATACATACATGGATGGCTTAGTAGTATCGGGTTGTTCAGAAAAACATATGCTTTCAAATTTAGAAGTTTTCGAGCTATGCAAAAAAGAAAAAGAACCATAAACATAAGCTAAAATTAAACTATGATAATGGATTATAACTTTAAGCTAGGAGATTTAGTGCTACTCACAAATAATACAGGCCACAAGTTAGAACAAAAATATAATGGACCTTTTAAAATTATAAAGATAGATTTGAGAAAAATGTAACCTCCTCTATCGACGCTGATAACCTCAACAATATTTTTGCTAATAGCCCAATGGTAACACCAAGCAACACAACATTGGTCAACAATACATTTTACACCAGCAACAACAATATGTCTGAACAAAATATGTTTAAGTTCTCATGCGTTACCCAGCTTGATGTTTTTGCCAGTTGCATTCAAATCAAATCTAATTCTGTAGGATATGATAATCTTCATCCAAAATTTATTAAAGTTATTTTACCGGTTCTCCTGCCATATATAACCCATTTATTTAACACCATTATCACTACAAGTAATTTTCCTGTTAAGTGGAAACATGCAAAAATAATTCCAATTCCAAAATCGAACACCGAATATCGACCAATTGCTATTCTTAGCTTTCTGTCGAAAGTATTGGAAAAGGTTTTGCACCGCCAAATAAGTTCCTAAGTTTATGATAATCATTTGCTATCTGATAAACAGTCAGGTTTTCGTCCAAACCACAGCTGCGTAACTGCTTTAGTTGAAGTCTCAGAGAATATACGGCGAGAACTTGATGATGGTAATATTAACTTTTTAGTTCTACTTAGGTTAGGTTCCACGGGCAGCCATCAAAGACAGCTCACTTGGGTCCTTTATTGGTCCCTTTGTGATACCCTGCGCCAATGCCCATCCCTTAGAGCAGTCACTCAGATGGCGTCACTGCAAAGTCCAACCACCTCGTCTTCCTAGTGAAGAGAAGGAGCGATTTCAGTTCCATCCCAGATAGATCCTCCAAACAGGCAAACACCGGTTCCCCCAGGCATTCCACCCTTATACCCCGCAGTCCAGGGCAATGACAGAGAAAGTGGAGCACAGTCTCCTCCTCCTCCTCGTTCTGACAACTTCTACAGTAGTCGTAAAATTCCAGACCCATTCTCCTAGCATGAGTCCCCACCGGCCAGTGTCCAGTTACAACCGATATCACAGTCCTAATCTGGTTTCTGCTAAGCCCAAGTAGAGAGCTAGTTCTCCGTCCATCATATCCAGGCCAAAGGATCCTGGATATCGAGCAGGTGGATTCACAGGTCCACCGCGTCTGCGCAACTCTATAGGACTCGCGCCCTATAAGTGATTTACATTGAGCCATTGGAAGGCCAATGAATTGGTCAATGAATGCATCATCCATGCGACCACCCTGTTTGGCCAGCTCGTCTGCTACCTGATTGCCCGGGCACCCAGTGTGCCCCGGTATCCATATTAGCGTTACCCTTGAATGTTTCGCAATCTCATCCAAAGACATCCGACATTCTACAGTTAACCTCGATGTCGTGTAGACACCCGCTAGGGAAGCAAGGGCAGCCTTGCTGTCAGTAAATATACGTATATCTCCCGATATGCGATGATACCTCAGCCAGTTTGCCGCCCGCCTTATAGCCGAGATTTCCGCCTGCAGGACACTACATCCATCCGGCAGGCGAAAGGAAACCTTCACATCCAGTTCCTCTATGAAGAAACCTCCGCCGACCCTCTCACCTTTCCTCGAACCATCAGTGTAGACCCCTAGGGTCGGTTCACGGAAAGTATCCAACAGCGCACCGCTGTGCGCCATTTGCACCACGAACCCCGCACCAAAGAATGGCACCGGGGTGCAGTAGTCCACTACATCAGGGACAATCGTACGTTTGATTATCCCGGCGTGTCCAAAGTCACGTGTTGACCAGCTATTCACCGCGTGCAGCCGCGTCGCCGAACAAAGAGCCAACTGTCTGGCCATTATATCCACCGGGAGCCAGTTCAGTATCGTGAACAGCGCCCTTGTTGGAGTAGATCGCATTGATCCCGTAATCATCAACGCGACAAGTCTGTATACTTTCTCAAGCATCGCACGGTGTACGCCCCTATCCAGTGCAGTCCACCACACAACGACCCCATAGTACAGGGTCGGCTTTACCACAGCCTCAAAGATCCAATTGACACACCTCGGGCTCATACCCCAGTTCCTGCCGATTGCACCCCTGCACGCATATATGGCAACTATTGCCTTTTCCACTCTCATCCGGACATTTAGTCCCCATGACAGCCTGCTATCCAGAACCACGCCCAGATATGTCGCACTTTGAGATATCCGAAGCTCAATTCCATTCAACCTCGGAAGCCTAAAGTCCTCGGTCTTATACCTCCTCGTGAAGAGTACCAGTTCCGTCTTAGACGGATTTACACCCAGACCGCATGATGCACTCCAGGTACTGAGTATCTTCAAAGCAGCCTCCATACACTGGGACATTACGCCCAAATGCCTTCCTGAGATGGCCACTGCAACATCATCAGCATACGCCACCGTTTTGATCCTCATGTCATCCATCCTTGTTAACATGGTGTTCATAGTCAGGTTCCACAATAGTGGGGACAGAACTCCCCCTTGGGGAGTACCCCTGTTCACCAGCCTTTGAACACTGGTTTCACCTATCGTAGAACAAATGTTAGTTCTACTTGATCACTCTAAAGCTACTTGATCACTCTAAAGCTTTTGATACGGTAGACCACCAAATTTTATGTACAAAGCTTAGGACTCTTTTTAACTTTTCATCTTCATCAACAAAACTAATTTCATCGTACCTCACTAATCGTATTCAATCGGTGTTCATAAACAACAAAGCATCTAATCCCTTATCACTGTCTAGTGGTGTACCTCAAGGATCGATTTTAGGCCCAATATTATTTTCAATTTACGCTAACGATCTGCCGCAGCAATTAACTCATTGTAGTGTCCACATGTATGCAGATGATGTACAATTATACTTGAGTAGTCCAGTAGCATCAATTAAGGAAAACATTGACAAACTCAATTACGACCTAAACAACATATATCATTGGGCATCTTAAAATAGTCTGTGCTTAAATCCACGAAAATCAAAATGTCTGGTTATTCACAAAAAAACCGTCACACCTTTAATCGAAAATAATATCCTTATAAACAATGAGAAAATTGACATCGTAAAAACGGCAAAAAATCTGGGGTTAGTGTTTAACAGCAACTTAACGTGGTCAAGCCATATAAATACACTGGTGGGACAAATTTATGTTAAACTAAGAGCCCTGTGGTCCGTACAATACTTTACACCGCTGAATGTCAGAATCCTACTTGCAAAAGCTTATTTGGTTCCAAGCCTTACATACGGATGCGAGTTGTTTTCTCATTGTGATTCTACTAGTACAAAAAACCTTGAAGTATTATATAACAACATCATTATATACAAACAACATCATTATATACATATATGGACTTAAAAGGCGTGACCAAGTTTCGGCATACTCGAAAACTCTCTATGGAGTTTCTTTCGAAAGCCTTCTTAAGATAAGGGTTCTTTTGTTTTTGCATAAAGTGATTTACACCGAAAAACCGAAATACCTTTTTGAAAAAATAAGATTTGCTAGATCACCAAGGGGTAAAAGCATAATATTTCCGAAATTTCGATGCCTAGTTTCCGAATGGCAATTTTTCATTAACGCAATTCGTCTTTGGAATTCTCTTCCTTATCACCAACAAATAAACAGCAACGCAATTTCTTTTAGGGTATTCCTTTTTAAATATTTTGCCTAATTTATTTTGTCAAAATTTTTAATGTTAAAATTCTTTATGTTTAAGTTTTCTATGTTAAAATTTTTTTATATTAAAATGTTATGTTTTATGTAATTTGGAATCTAATTTGTACACATAAAAAATCCTGCACTGTAATTATAAGACTTAGTTCTGTTGTGCAGGAAATCATAAATAAATAAATAAAATAATATAACAATAGTTAATCAGCCCAATTATATAAAAATTCCCCGGGAATTTTCTCCCTTCTCCCATTTTTCCTATGTTAATTCAATTGTAAAAATGGGAAAAGGGAAAAAACTCCCGAGGAATTTTTATTCATAATAGGGCTGTATATGAAAACTAATAAAACACAAATAGTGCATAAGAATAGACTTAAGATTTACCATAACAAATAAATTCATAGGCCCACGAATTTTTTATAAACTCTTTTTTTAATTATTACCAGGAATTTAATTTTAATTATTACCCATGAATTTTATAAACTCTTTTTATTATTTTGTAAACTATTTTAATTATTACAAGTAATTTTGTTTGAAGAATTTTGTATTTACAATTATTACCCTAGAATTTAAAAAAAAACAAATTGTTAATCAAAGTACATATATATAATAGTAAAAGAATGTCCATAAAACATTAAAGTTATATGAACATTCTTATTAAGAAGGGAGGTGTAGTATTATTTGATCGTATGAATACATTCCTTTAAATATTATTTACTTGCATGAATTCATACCTTTAAAGAGCAGACATAAACGGGTATCTTATTACACCAAAATATTAAACCCTAAATATCCGCTTAAAAGGTACTACACCCAAACGCATTTGAAATATTTATAAAGTTTTAATTTAAATCATAATAAAAAAGCTGACGAGTGCACTAGTTGCACCGTCTAAACATAAATTAAAAAATAAAAACGCATTTTAATAATTACAGCGCATTTCACTGGTTGCTTAGGCCAGCTCATCATGAAACCTTTTCCCAAAAACTTTAGAAAAGCTGCAGAGCAAAAGAGAATTACAAACACTCCGAGTCTTATTTGCAACGATGGCAAAACGTAGACAAAATACCAACAAAAAACAGTGAGTTTATCTTTTCTTACGTTCCCCGCCACAATTGGTTGGATGTTCACTCAACATTAATTGTAGTTGTACGTGGGTTTAAGAAGTGTATTTCTCAAGAATGAAAATTATCGGGTGTGTTCTAGAATCCGAATCCACTCGAAAGTGGATTACTTTAGCATTATTAGTGTTCCGCATTTCACATCCACATGTTTTTATTCGTTTTCAATTAGAGTAGATATGAAAGTAAACCGAATCGACTTTTATTGTAATATGTGATAATCTTCTTAATCCAATTTAATCAAAAATATATCGTTATCTAAAACGCAAAAGGCCCTTACTAACCCTAAATTTAAAGTCGACTTTTTCATTGATTTTGATGTAATTATACCAAATTTTTTTTTTTTTAACGATTTTTATGTTATTTTCAGACAATTTGTTTCTTTAATCGATTTAGCGATCTTTTAGTTTTTGGGTTTGTTTAAAATTTTGCAATTTTTCGCGAATTTTAGCCATGTTCGCGATATAAGCGATTTGGTCGTGTAAGTTTTCTGATTCTTTACAGCTTTAACGATTTATAATAAATAGTTGACTTTGCTATCATGCCGCTGTTAGTGAATTTCCTTGAGTTAAGCAATTTTTACCGATTTTTTGCCATTCCTTATAGTTTTAGGTACTTTAAATCAATTTTATGGCTGGTTTGAAATATTAAAAATTTTCGTTATTTTTGCAATTTTTTTGTTATTTTCCGACATTTTGTTTTTTTTTAACCATTTAGAGATTTCAAATAAATTTTAGTGAAAAGTTTGCAATTTTTCGAGAATTTTAGCCATGTTAGCGATTTTTTTTGTGATTCTTTACAGCTTTCACGATTTTTAGAAAATATTAGACATTGCTATCATGCTTCTGTTAGCAAATTAGCGATCTTTAGTTCAACAAAAATTTTTTCGAGCAAAAACTTTGAATACACAAAAACATGCGGATTTGAGAACACCAATTTATGACTTATGCGGAAAAATTTTTCGTTTTCAATTCGAGTATAAACCTAGAACATACTGAACTGGCAAATTGCTTTATTTTGATTTTCTTGAGAAAACAATAAGCAATTTGGTTTTAATCCTGTTTTTTCTGGTCATTTTACAATAAAGTTTAAAAATCGTATACCTATCTTGTTCAAAGTTTTAAACAGAAGGTTTTACTAGTTTTAATCAAGAAAATCTGGTATGTACATACAATATGACGATTTCTTTCTACACTTGATTCTAACGTTTTTCTTTTGATTGATGTCAGAAACCGTTTACGATTTTGCTTTAATTTTTTAGATTTTAATATCTACTTTATATTTGGAATTTTTCCAAACTTGTTATGATTTGTGCTGTGTAAGAGATTTCGTCCGTTTCGCCTTACCTCGCTTTTAATTAAATGCTTAATCAAAATCGGAAAGCACTTTTAAAATACATTTTATAAATAAGTAAAAAAAAAAAAAAACGTTTGAACTGAATTCTTTTACAATTGTTCATTTGAAAATTTAATACGCCCATCGCAACGTCTCGACAAAATCCCGCCAAGTCTGCTGGGAGTATAAAGTATGTATACTTACTATTTTATTAATATGAAAATAACATCAGTTTCTTTTACGTATTTTTTTTATTGATAATTTATTTTTATTCAAAATTTTATTTAGTTTAATGTATTTGTGTTGGTTTGCATTTAAAATTAATCATAAAAACTTCATTCAACAAAATAAAGAGACGCGACAAAGTAATAAGGATTGTAGTATTAATTTTTTTCAAGACAATAAACAAGCGTTAATTCTCTGTTGTAAGTGCGGTTTTTAAAATTCATTCCTACTTGTCATTTTTAATAAATTTTTTGATTTATAAGATCGCTTAAAAAATTAGATTAGAGGTTAGAAAACGTGATAAAGACCCGCTTTTTTACGAAAAAGTTTAAACATTTTCTGTTACCAATATAATTTTCTTGTATAATGAAAAGTGCTATTAATAAACCGCACCTAAAACCTTTTTCTTTCGCTTGTTCCTTTTTATCATTTTTTAGTGTTTTAGGGATAAAAAAGAACAATTTAATAATTTTTTCTGTTAATTACTTTAGGTGAACATTTTTGCTGGATTTTTAGTTTAGATAATGTTTTTTCGTTGATTTTTTTTTAAATACCAACCTGTTGGAGTTGGTCTATATTTCCATAGTTAGATTTGTTTTATGAAGGGATGAATAACGTGTGGGGGTAGGTTTTAATAATATAAATCTGTGTGCATGATCATGACTTTTAACAATTTAGTTTTATTTATTGGTTTCTGACTACTACGCACTGCACTCTCCCTCCTCTTTCACTTTTTTTTTATGAAAATTTAAAATCCATTTACAATGTATAGACGGATTTAACATTTGAGCCCGTTTTAACCATTGTATCCTTGTGAAGCTGATATTGCAAATTTTGACGACCTAAACGTAGGGCTTCCCTCAATTTATGGCCAATTTCTAAAGCGGCTTCCTCATTGTTGCCATTAGCAGTCCAAATTGCTATAATTAAAGAAAAAATAAATAAAAGAGTTGTGTTCACGGTAGTGGTCATTTGAAATTATTTAAATTTTACAACAAGGGCAATGTAAAACACATTGTAGGACCGAATACATAAAATAAATTCAAAAATTGTATACATAATTTTCTGTTATTTTTGTGAAAATAAGTTTTATTTTTTTTATTTTATTTATTTAGGGAATTTTTTTATTTCTTGCAAAAAAATAAAATGCTTTCTAACAAAGGAATTGTCCGAATAACTCGAATAATTCACATAATTTTATCCAATGGGTAAAAACATACATCTCTATTTGATTCATACTTTTATTATATTAATAAACAGAGTTGAGAGGTGCCAGCAAGGTATGAAAAACACTATAAACCAATTTATTATTCTTGAAAGTCTAATGAAATTGAATTGAAGTCGATGGAGATTCTCATTTGAACTTTTTTTTAATTCACCGTAGTTTTTCCTACTTTAACGAGAAGTTCTGGTAAATATAAGTATTCAATATATGCACTATATGTAAGGGATTTTTTTATAAACTTTTTAACAGGATCGTATTGTAAATTAGTTTGCTTTTAATTTCACTCATGTGTATTCGGTTTCCAAAACTTGGCTGATACTTTATTTTAAAACTCTACTCTATAGGTACGGTGACCATAACGAAAATAAAGGGCATTTCGCAATGTAGTAAAAATGATATTAAAAGTGATTTTTAAGTAACCATTTTTAATTGGGACTTTTCGATAATCCAAAAATTAGTTTAGCAATTGAAAGTAATCTTTTTGTTAGGGCACTAAATTTAAAGTCCTTTTAAGAAAGAGCAGCCTCAGGCATTGAAATAGTTTGTAACTCTAGACAAAAAATATATTTATGGAACATAAAGGCTTGGCTATGTGGCAAAAGTAACCAAAATCCAGCACATGGATCACCAAAATAATTTTTGCAATATCATCGGGCTCCTTTGTTGAGAAAAAAATATTCTTCCAATGGAACGAACAATTTTAAAATTCGATCCAAAGCTGGCATTAATGTTTTGTTCTATTAATGTTGAAATTTTGGGGTTTTGGGAAAATAAAACTTATAGTTTTTGAGTTTAAAGAAGAAGTCATAATCTATCAAAAGGACAATCTTCTGCCCTTTAAAAAAAATCTTAAAGGACATCGTATCAAAAAAAAAGGACTGCCCTCTTAAAAAAAACGAATGGTCACCGTGTCTAAAGGTTTGGTGAAACGTATTACTATTTCAATGTTGACTCAATCGTTAACATTCAGCCGCATGGTTTACACATTTATCAGGGGTGTCATGGGAATTGAAAACGAACAAATTTTAAGAATCGTTTTTTAATAAAAAAAATTGTATGACAATTATTATACAAATAATGCTCTATTAAGCAGAATTTTTTAACAAAAATTGTAAAAATTAGATTAAAAGTTTAATAAAAAAAAAACTGCCAAATTCTTTAGTTTTACGTTTTCGATTTCCATGGCATCCCTGTATAACTGCTTAAATTTTTTTTTTGCAAAAAATGACAAAATGAATATAAAAATTTTCATATTCCGCAAATTAGCTGATTCATTTTGTTGCATGTAAAGCAATTAGAACGATTATAGTTAGCAGTAAGATGTTACGTCTCGATCTGTAAGAAATAGATTGGTCTTGCTTTTTTAGAAATCAGTTAAACTAGGTTTAGTTAATCTGAAAACAGATTTGTGCCGCCATTATCAAGTTTCCATATAAAATTTTGACGGAACAGCTTAGTTTTGCTCAAAATGTTGGTCTTTATTGAAATAATAATAAATAAAAAACACATTTCGACGGCAATATCCGAGTTTCAGACTTCGTTAAACTAAGTTTAATCTTAATTTAAATATCAAAAACCCGGCCTTAGTATTTATGATATTTAATCGGTTATAAATCTAAAAAAAATATTTTTACATTAAAAAAAATTGAATTTTCCAAGAAAAAAATTTTCTTCGATTGACACAATTTGTTCGAGTTATTCGTTATTCGAATTTGGCCATTTTAATTATTCGATCAAATAATGGCGGAAAAATTCCTTGATTAATCGTTGTTCGAAACTCTCATTATTTACTATATAACATTTTTTTGAACTGTAATAGAAGACAGGCTGAAGCTGTGTTCACACCTACCAAATATTTTACGTCCCACATTTTTTTTTAGTTTATTAATAAAAATTGTTAAAAAATAAAGCTAAAGTTTGATAAATTTACTGGTAACGTTTTTTTTTTGACATTTTCATCAAATATTTGTTTGATCTGAACATATCTTTGTTTTAAAACATCATAAATACTTTGCAGTCAAAGTCAAAAATGTATCATTAAGTTTAACGATGCAGTTTGCTTATCGTATTCTACACGGATGCATTGTAAAAGTCATTTTTTTAAAGCAAGTTGCTTTGCAAATAACGATTTCGGGAAAAGATACAAACTTTTCCTGATTTGTGTTAAAAGGACACGCTTGCAAGGACAGGTAAGATTTTTAAAAGAAATCTAAGTACATATTGCTCATTTGCAGCAACGTCGTCATAACTCAAACAATTTTGGAGTTAGTGATACAGAATTGTTCGCTATGACTTTCTTTATACTTGTATATAAAGAACAGAATCGGTCATGTTTTGTAAATCGAAATGAAGTGGATTTAAAATCGCACAAATTTTGAAAACGATCCTGTAAAGAAAGTTCTTGAAAATATCCTTTTTTATATACTTCATACTTTGAGTACTAACTCTCTTTATAAGAACCACTGTTGAAAATTGGATAAGCTACAGCCATTTTGTAAATAATTGAGATCAAAATATCGTTCGATTTCAATTCCAGTTCATTTAGATTTGCAGAACATGCCGGAATGTGTCGTTATTATTTGCGTGCGAGCAAATCCAACACTTTAAACACGACGGCAGCAATTGCGCGATATGTACATTTGTTAAATAATAAATAATAAGAAAAATTTTATGGGGGATAACAATACGTACTTGTGAAAAGAAAATACTAAAAAGATGTTTTATTTTTTAAGGAAAGGGGATTTTATGAAAAAAGTCGTTTTATTAAAAAAAAAAAATTACTTAAGAAACTACATCTGTGTAGAAAAAACATTGACAAAAAGAGGCAAATTTCGATAACGAAAAAATTCTTTTTTATGAAAAACGGACTATTATCATATTAAAAAAAATGTATCCTGCGATTACTTACAAATTTTATTATTTTTATTACGAATATTGACTACGGCACCGCAAATTTGATCTGAATGATCGAAAGCTTCACCAATTAAACATAAAAGCTAAAAAAATTAAATTAAATTTAAAATCTATTAAACATTTTTATAAATTTTTCAAATTAAACTTACCACATCTAACCACAAATTATCCAATTCATGTTTGGGACAACGATTCAATGTAATAACCCAACGGCCACCTTGTTTATTAGCAGCATCTTCCCACATGGGTCTTATGCCTTTTTTGAAAAGCGAATAATCGCTTCCAACTTTTATGTCAGATGGAGGCTTAATGTGATTATAAAGGCTGGAAATAAAAATAATAATTATTAATAAATATTAAAAATGCAAAATTATGGCTTACAGAATTAGTACTTTTTGAAATGAAAACATTTTCTTTTAAAAAGTAAAAGTTTTTGTGAAAAATATTTTTTTTTGTATTGATAAAGAGGACATTTCGCCATAAAAATATTAGTTCTTGGTAAAAACGCAATTGCTTTTTTAAAGCTCTCAATATGTAGTTTTTTTGTCAGCTTAATCAACCAAATCTGTCCACAATCGGGAGAATTGTGCGCAAATTTTAGTAATCCTGGTCAGTAGGAAATGTGCATCTGTGCATGCTCGCCCAGTTCATTTTGCGTCATCAGGCCGTACTTTTCCGAAAGAAGTCGGCCAAGCAGTTGCCGTGAATAGTGTTCGCTATCGCGAGTTATCGGACTTCGTGTGGCCAGCAATTGAGGATATTAACCTGGGCGATATGTGGCTCCAACAGGATAGGATGGTGCCACTTGCCACACTACCAAAAACAATCACCCTTATCGCGGTTGGCGAATTTAAAATACGCCTGCGACTGTTTGGTAATAGATTAAAGAAAATAAGTTCACCTTCTCTTTAATCTATTACGAAACAGTCGCAGGCGTATTTTAAATACTCCAACCATGATAAGGGTGAATGTCTCTATTACGCGAGAAATTCAATGGCCGTGTTGTCTCATATTGTTGCGATGTTAATTGCCCGATTTCACACCGTTACACATCGTCCTTTGGGAATATTTGAAAAAAAAGTGTACGTCAAGAAGCCAAGAACAATTCAAGAGCTAAAGGATGAGATAATTCGGCACATTGAAATGAACAAAAAGCTTTTTTAGTACTTCAATGTCGTAAGTGGCATTAATTTTTAACAAATTAATTGAGGCTCGAAGGTGCCATAATATGAAACTGCTAAGCCACCAAAGTTGGACTCATTTAACAGAAATTACGAAATACCTTTTCGACTTCTGTTGATATTCTTGGATAGGTATTTCCGCAATTTTTTAAAGGCGTCAAGTGCGGAACATTTTTTCAGATTTTTATTCAGCAGAAAAACAAAGTGCAAATAGGTACCACCTAACGGTGCATTTTCATTAATAAGAGCGTAAAGAAACATTAAGCTTATTAAAAATAAATTAATTATTTATTGATGCCATAAACCGGTAAAATAGCTCGTAATTCATCACAATTACTGAGAGATCATTTTTAAATGGATAAATTTTCATTAAATACCTGATTATGGATATAAACTCACCTCCAAAAATCTTCAACAGTATCAAAGCTTGTTATTTCATTTTGCATATCCTCCCACGATTTAGTACGATCATTTTCTAAATACCACAAAGTCCAGGTGTTCTGTAGGGGATGTTTAAACAAATGTTCGGGGCGAACTTCTTCTTGATCGGTTTTAGTAGCAGTTTCTTCTTTGGCTTCCTGACGGCCGGCTGCTGGTGTAGGTTGGGCAGCAGCTGGTGCATTCTCCTTTTGTGTAGTTGAGGAGTTCTGTAAAAAAAAACAAGCAAATAAAAAAGCAAATTTTATTTATAATCGTTTATACAGAAGTAAATATAATTATCTTACTTTAAACAAATTTGGATTTGCAAAATTCTTCTTTCTATGAAAGTCGCTTTGGAACATCATGACACAAATATTTAAAACGAATAAATTATATTAATGAGTAAATAAAATAAACGAAGAACAACAAAATGTTTCTTTTTTCTTCTTTGACTGCACAATATGTGTGAGAGAGATCAAGTCAAGAGAAAATAATTATGATATTGTGTAAATTCAAATTTTACTTTTTTATAAAGCTTGTTGTTGTTTTTGCATTTACTGCTAGCACAGAAACAATCCAGCACAATTTTTTTCTTTTGCTTTCGTTTTTTTTAAGGTGGGGTACATATAAAAAGATTTATTGAACAAGCAGAGAATATGGTTTTTTCTTTATATAAAAGTGGAAACAAAGTAAGAGAAACAAAAAGAAAAGCACAGAATTATACAAAGGAATTATTATTATTAAATCTTTAATTTAATGATACTAAATATGCATTTAAATTTTTAAACTTTTATTCCCATGAAGAGCAATAAAAAAAGCCAAAAATACCGTACGCAATTTTTATACTAAACAAAAAGTTTCTCTTTTAAACAAAACTTTTGCTAATGGCCTCGTTTTTCTTGCTGTTTTTATTTCTTTTACTTTATATTCTCTTTAGTGGGACCTGTTTTTGTTATTGCTCGTTGTGCTCCAAAAAAATTGTTTTATTCACGTGTGTTTGTGTTCTTTTTTCTAAATCTTGTTTTTTTTAATTCTTTTCAATGCCTCATTTCTTTTCTGCTTTTTTTATTTCCAAAACTTTTCGTTCTTTTGGTTTTCACTGATTTTTAGGAGAACAAATTTTTTATGTTGTAAAATAACGAAACAATATTGTTAAAATTAAATGAAAATTTAATAGATCTCTCAAAATAATTTTTGAAAGCAATAGTCATAAAAAAATTTAACCCAAAAATTCAAGGCAGGCTTGATTTAAAATGCAACCAACTGAGAACCAAACAAGCCACATTCACTAGTGTATCCCAAAAACAAATTACATGGAAACATTTTTTTTTTGTAATAAAACTTCTTTTTTACAGTTGTAAGTAAAATATTATATATAATTCTGTATTTAAATTTTAAAATCGCTTGTAAACTTGTAGTTTAAAGAATGATGTTTATTTTCAAACTGATTATTAATTTGCAAATAAAGCGGAGATTTAGCAACCAGTGTTACCACGACAAAAAAATTTATAACCAAAACGTAAAAATAAAGTAACCAAATGCAATAAAAAGTAACCAAATTATTTATCTATTAAAAATTTTTTTATTATTTACACTTAAGCAAAAAATTATATACATATATAAATATGTATAGACACCTAAACCTCTGGATCGATTTTTATAAAATTTTAACAGTTTGTTCTGGTCAGTATGGTCTGGAAGGCACAATATGCCTTATAATTTTTCGAAGTTTTTTGTGGAATTGGCACAGAAATCATCCCTACGTATAACATCACTGGCCCAGATAGAGGATATTATTTGAAGTATTTATAGTTTATATGGCTTAATTTATAACCAGTTACATAAAAAATCTTTAAAAAGTAAATGAAAAATAGTATAAATGTTGAATTCATCAATAACATACACAATTTTATATGTCCAGAAAAGCGGAGCGGGTGATGGTAGTACTAAAAGCCCAACCATAATGTGCTCAAACCAAATGTGCGAATATGTACATGTAAATCATATGAGGCAAACCATAATGAACTTAAAGAAATTTTTTAAGTTTTATGAAACTGTCATTTGATTAAGCAAAGTGCGAAACTGATCGCACATTCCATACGGAATCTAATTTTTTTTATTTTGGTTTTGTTTTTTAAATAAATTTGAGAGACTTTTTGTTGATTTTTGGTTGGTTCTTGATCGTGTGGTTGCAGAGTTGTGTTGCTTTCAAGATTATTACACATACTCTTCACACAAATTTAAATATAAGAAGTAGGCTGCACGCAATTTAAGAGCAACAAACTTTTTAATTTTAAGAAATACGATTGAAATGGTAAAAAAGTGTGTTTTGTGAGTTTTAAAACTAGAAAGCAAAACTTGATCCTCTTACACCCACGTTAGACAACAAATTTTTTATTTTTCAATTAAATAAAGTAACCAAAATGAAGAAAAAGTACACAAGTACACATTAAAAAAAAAGTCAATTTTGGTTAAAAATAACCAAAACGGCAACGCTGAACACACGGCAATAAATATTAAAAAAAACAGGGATGGAAAATTAAGATTTTTAAAAATATTGAAAACACTTTATACGTTTAAGTTTTTCTTGAATCTTTTATGTATATGTATTATTATACTGTTTCATCAAAATTTACAAAAATTGAAAACTGGGACGGGTAATAGGCTGCACGCAATTTATCTTCAAGATGTCATCAACGTCCAATTTTGGACGTCATTTTTTGCTTGATAGCAAGCGATGTAGAGAAGAAAGAGGAAGAGAAAACAGATATCATGTCTATTTTTCCACCCCTCTTTCTTCTCTACACCGCTTGCTAACAAACAAAAAATTGACGTCCAAAATTGGACGTCATAAAATTCATCATGTAAATTGAGTGTTAAACACATTTTTTTAAAGTATGAGTGTATTCATACAAAATATGAGTGTATCTAAATTTGAAAGGCAAAACTTGATCGTGAAACCCTCTTAGGGTAGCCAGATTTTAAATTCGGAAAAACAGTACATTGAACACACAAAAACAGTACAATCAAGAAAAAAAACAGTACATTTTTTTTGTTGCGAAAACACAACGATTTACTTAAATTATTATATATTTAAAACTTTTGATCTAATATGCAACAATTATGTAACGAAAAACACTTAAAATGTGTAACGTCAAAGGAATAATTTCCGTTTTATTGCATTTTAAACGTATGCGAAATTATTCCATTTGCGTTTAAAAAAAACACTAAAACGAAGCATATGGCCTAAATGTTTTTTTTTTTTTAATTTGAAGACAGGAAAACCATAACATTCCTGTAAGCCATATAAGAAAGGAGAAAAGCCTAACTTAACTTAAAACAATTAACTCGTTGATTGTGTAATTAGGACTTTCTTTAAGCATATTGGTATTTAAAGCAATTTTCACCACACAAATAGTTGCACAAATTATATAGAATTTGAGAAAATGTATGTGTCCTAAGTTAATTTTCCAATTTCAAACAATTTTTAAATTATTTGCGGCCAATTTTACCAAGTTCAGCTATAATCTATAAAATCCAAAAAACATAGTTTGGTGTATTTTTATTCAACAAAATCTGAAAATATTAAAATTGTAAAAAACAAGTTTCAATAAAATTTATACGCTGAAGATTTTCAATAAAATGTTTGTAAAAATTAACGTAGCTTTTCTTTATTTCAAAAAAAGTTTAGGTAGAGAAAAGTGGTTATGAAAGGAATTAGGTATTTTTATAAATATTGAGCCTGGAGAATTTTTTAAATTTGTAGTTTTCAATTTCACGTGATTTCGATTTTCAGAACTTGCCCGAATATTAAAAACAAAAAATTTTAGGAATTAAAGATAATTGCGTTGGTATAAGTATTTATTAAGTATTTAAAATATATAATATTTTTAACAAAATTTCGATTTTGTTGTTGTCTTTCTCAGGTGTTTAAAGGCAAATACTATTGGAAGAGGTAGCCATAAAATCATATGTCTTTAAAATAATAATTAAGATTTCTACTGCGTATTTATGAGAAAACAATGACCACAGCGTAAAAAGTCTTATTATTTTACAGCATTTTTGTTTGGAACACAACATATTTTTTAAAGCTATGTACTGTTACATATTAAGATATTTTCAAAATATGACTTTAAAAGGGTTTTTCTTGATATCTTGGTTTTTTGGAGACTGAACAAAAAAAAAACAGTACAAAAAACAGTACATTTGCGTACTGTTTTGGACATTATGCATTAAACAGTACAATTACAAAAAATCAGTACATGTACTGTTTAAAACAGTACGTATGGCAACCCTAAATGAAAGATAACTGTGTTGGAATAAGTATGTATTTAGTATTTAAAAAATATAATATTTTAAACAAAATTTCGATTTTGGTTTTGTCTTTTTCAGGTGTTTAAAGTAAAATACTATTGGAAGAGGTAGTCTTATAATTAAGATTTCTACGGCGTATTTATGAGAAAACAATGACCACAGCATAAAAAGTCTTATTATTTTAGAACTTTTTTGTTTGGAACACGACATTTTTTTAAGCTATGTACTGTTAAATATTAGAATATTTTCAAAATATGACTTTAACAGGGTTTTTCTTAATATCTTGGTTTTTTGTAGACTGAACAAAAAAAAACAGTACAAAAACAGTACAAAGTGTAAAAAACAGTACATTTGCGTACTGTTTTGGACATTATGTTAAGGTAGCGAATGTCCGTAGAATAATATTTGGTGCTAGTTGAAGAAGCAGATCGTAACCTATGTATGTATATGAAAAAAAACTCTTTTCCTACAGCAAATGCTTTATATAATAACAAAGATATAAGTTTGTACGTATGTTTAAAATATCTGAATGGTGGCCTGGGTCAATTTTTTTTAAATTGTTGCGCCTTTCTTGTACTTTTACATAAAACTGTTCATGTAAATTGTTCTTTTATCCCGTTCACCATTATAACAAAATAGAGCAATGGGCACGAGATCGCATACAATTTTTTTTATATTAGGGTGCTAATCGTTAACTAAGTACATGATGTACAGCCATATTTATTTTACCATTTCTTGCGTAATGCTCTCTTTTCAGTGTGACTTATGTAAGTGCCTAAAACACATTTTGATATTCGCGTCGCATACGTAAGCTAAGGCGGAAAGGCTTGTGCAAAATCAATCTTGACACCCTAACTCTAAGAGCAATTTGGTAAACTTTGACGCCTTAGGAAGTAACAGAATACTCTGAAAAAAATTTCTTCGTTCTTCGTTAGTAAAAAGTGAAAGCATAAGAAATATTGGCGCATAAGCCATTAATAGTATTTGTCAAACATTTTCTTATAGCACACGAAATAGTCGGAAATAGGGTGAGTTCCAAAGCACATTGCATTGATGCGGTTTTGCTACTGTTTCTATACAAAGTAACGTACATACTGTGTTGTTTACTTAAAAAAATGTAAGCAAAGCATCAACCAAATTATTTGTTTGCGCATCGATCACTTTAATTTTACATTTAAGGACGTATGACATTAACAGTGTTTTAATGGTTGCGTTTTGGATATTATTAACTGTTTATTTTAAACAAAACAAATATGTAAAAATTTCAAATGTAAATCTTTAATTACACTACGTGACAATTTTTTGACCAAATTAATTTGACACCTAAAATTTCCCGCTGAATCCGAATATGAAGTCAGAATTGTCAAAAAAGAACAGTTTTTGAGATATTCCAAAATAACCGTTATTTGTATTTTTAAAAGATGCGGAGACTGAAATGCAAATATCTTCAAAAAGTTCAAACGGATTATGTATTTCTTTTTTTTTTTAGTGAAAGGTTATAAAGTTTCTTAAATAACCATGGGTCGGTTGTAAACATTGGTCAAGAAATGACTGAGTAACAGTGACAAAATTTGAAAATTTATGAAAAATTTTATGAGTTTTTGCAATTTTGTTCTTTTGAAGTTATTTTTTTTTAATTCCTAAAAAATAAATTTCTTCCGTATTGCTAAAATACGCCAAAAATTCAAGAAAATTCGCCATGATATATATTTTGTTCGATTTTTATTTAGAAACAAAAATGGTACACTGTTTACTAAAAAAGTTTACAGAAGTCTACTTAAAGTAAAAAAAAATTTTCTGTTAGTATTAACCTAGCGGGAAAATAAGGAATGGATTACATAAATAACTAAAAAAGTAATGTATTATTTTCGAAAGAATAATAAGGCATTCATTGGAAGCGAGAGTGATTTTATTGACACAAAAATTATGCATTGATTACAACGTACATATATTCCCACATTTGTAGAACAAGGAATGAATTGTTTATGTTCGTAACAATTATTCGTATTTTTTAGAATTTTACTTTTTTGTCTTTCCTTTTGAATACATTGTGAGGGTATTACGTTTTAAGAAGTTCTAATTGCATGCTACTTCGAATGCGAGTTTTAGTGGAGTTCTTTGTTTCAACATAGGCATTACTTGTTGTAATTGCCAGCATATAAACAACAGCCAAAGCAAGTTCCTTAAAATGGGTACATACCTGACGTATCCTTGTAGCTTTAGAATTTTGATCAAACCTGATTTAAATTAAATGGAATATCATCATTAAAATACTCTTTCCAATTAACAAACTGCAATTTTTTCCATTGTGTTTCATACACATCCAAAGGTACGTTAGGATTCATTAAAATCTTTAAAATATCTTTAACAACAACGAATTTTATATGTGATAACAAATTGCCAAATTTTATAATGGAAAAATGTTCATAAACTTCAAACATATTCATGTTTCGACGAATTTTATTTATTGATTCTTTCAAGAGCATTTTTAAATATGAAAAACAATTTTCTCGAAGATTTTTATTATCTTCATCATTATCAGCATAATTAAGTTTCAAATTCTGACCATACATATGAATGCCTCACATTTAATTCATAAAAATAATATTATTACTTCGTAGGTACTGAATTTAACAAATTTTAAAATAAATTCATGGCTCATCAGAAATAGCCAACAAAATCGCCAACTTTATTTATAAATCGCCAAAAAAAATCGCCAAATCGAAAATTAGGTCGCCAAACAAGTTTTAAAATCGCCACGTTTGGCGAGAAATCGCCACATCTGACAACCCTGTTCACATGGAGGCTTTTACGACGTCGCTTTGTCGACGTCTATTTTGGTTTGATGGCAAGCGGTGTAGAGAAGAAAGAGGGGTAAACAAAACGACTCGTTTTATGTTTTTCATGTCGTTTTTTGTATTCCTCTTTTAACTTTTTCTTTTTACGCTTTATTCTTTTTCTTACTTTGAAGTGTGTGGTTGAAAATACAGTGAGTCCTCGATTACCGATAACAGACGGGACCGGCAGCATTCTTGGTTAAGGAGCATATAGACGACATGTTTTTGTCATCTGACATTTCAAATTTTCAAGTCACATGTAATTGTACATGTCTGTCAAAATCGCTGTTTTACATAAGGTTTATAATATTCGGTCACAAACGTACATGTAATTTGCTTCTGACATTGTCTCTGTTTTTTCGCATTGTTATTGCAGAAACCAAAGTAGTGGTCGTTTTTCAAACAGTTTGCTGCCGCCATGAAATTTTTTAGTTGCGCCGTAAAATAGTTTAGCCATCTTAACATTTTTTTCTTTTAATCAAAGATACCAATTTAGGATTTTATAATAAAACGATTTTTATATATGTATAGATTTCTGATGTCAGATGGTTTGTCAGAAGAAAATAGAACACGCTCTAATTGAAATTTTGTCAGATGACTTTGCGTCTGACTTTTACAGAAGCAAAGTTAAAAAGGTAACACACGACATGTATGTATTTTGCAGTGGGAAATTTGGTTTGCTTCATATTTTATATAAATATGTAATGTACTATTATGTAAACATGGGGAAAAAAATAATTGGCAGAATATGCTTCCAGTACGTTGGGAAATTCTCTTTCTTCGTTTATTTAAATTTGTTTTGATTGTTCAAAAGTAAACGAAAAGAAGATAATTTGTTTATAATTACGGATAACAAAGGTGATTTAAATCAATGCAAAACAAAATTTATTTTCCAGCTAATTGATGCTGCCGGTTAATCGAATGACAGATAATTAAAGCCATACTGTAAATAAAAAAAAGACATGCAACCAAAAATCATCGTATGAACCCAGAGATTTTGGAAGTTGCCTTACAAAGGGAATCAAGATAAAACGACGTCGTAAAAGCCCTCATGTAAATTGAGTGTAAGAATCGCAACGACAAAAATCGTATAATGTGAATGGGCACCAGGGCTGCCAGAAATTTTCAGCAAAAAATCTTAATTTCACCAAAAAAATATCTTATTTTTGGAAAAAAGTAGTTTTTTATTATAAATAATTTTATTATAAATAATAAAAACAATTCATATTTTATTTAATACATAATAAAAACAAAAAAAAAAAAACATAAAAAAATAAAAATTTTTAAATGGGAACAAAGAAGGTTTTTTTTTTGTTGAACCTAACCTTCGTCTATACAAAACAACAAATCTTGCTTTTGGGGGAAAAATCTTAAAATATTTTTTCGGTTAAAAAATCTTAAAAAATAAGGTAAACTCTTACTTCTGGCATCGCTGATGGGCACTTTGCTTGTTCGTTTGGTATTTTCAGGGTTGCTGTTCTTTTTTTCTTACAAAATCATCAAAAGTTTTAACAAAATTCGTCAAAATCGTCACGAACATAAAACAAAATCGGCAAAAAAAAAATCGTAAAATGGCTTATTCCATGTCAAAAAAGAGTGGGACCCGACACTCAAAAAAACCGAGTGCTTTTCATAAAAATTTCACTAAACGTTCAGTCACTTGTATTGTAAAAACAGCACATAAGGATTTGCAGATGTAAGCAAAAATCTACGCTGGCGTGACGTTAAAAAAACGGAAGTGGATTTTGACTTGCATTACAAAACTGAATAAGACTGCGAATTGAGCAAGATGTTTTGTATAAAACCTTTTTTAGTAAACTTTGCACTAATACAGATTTACATATTTGTCAAGCTATAAAATTTATAAATCTTTGCTCGTGTTAAGGTAAATATGGGCATTTGCAGCGAAGTCTCCTCTTTTTAATGTAACGCCATATTGCAAATAAGGTTGTATTTTCGGACCATGTTGTTCAATCGTTATCTCTTTTGTTACTAAATGTAGAGCTATTTGTGCTTTTTACCGAAATATAAAAAAGTAAACTATACACATACAATATTTTGAGAAACAATTTAAAATACTTCTGGCGTTACGTTACAAAAAGTAGACTTTTCGCTGGAAATGCCCATATATGAAAAAATAAAACATTAAAATTAAAATCTTTTTTTCAAAAGTTATGTCATTTTTAAGAGAAAACTTGGGGCTACAACAACCCATATATTAAAATATTTTTTTTTTAAAAATTGGACTAAAATGGCGTAGGATGCTTGCTCCTAGATGGGTCAAATGTATGACAAACCCCACTTTATTATTTATTGCGGAATTTTTTTTTTTTTTTAGTACAGTGAAAGCCCGGTTTAACGAATGATATAATGTTTAGACCTTTCGTTATACCGAGATATTCGTTATATCGGTCAGTAATTTTTTACCTTAAAATTTTATAAAAAACGGTGGTCCACAATTTGAAAAACATCAAAATTTAATTGAATTTATAATTTAGTGTAGAAATAAAACTTTAATTAATATTTTCACTTGGATATTACTGAAATCTTTAATTTTTTATCAAAAGAGATTCTTTTTCGATTTGAAATCTCGTTTTCGTAATGAACCAAACAAAACTACTAAAACTTTAACGAAAAAAGCAACACATCACACGTGTTCTTTAAATACAAAGCAAAACAGCCAAAAACACACACCAAAATCTAACGGTTCTGTTATGATTTTTTTATTTTGCTTTGTCATTCGTTAAATCGGGATTATTTTTTTTTGCAATTCGCTATATAAGGTAGTTAATGTTAAAATTTGGCCATTCGTTATATCGGATATTCGTTAAACTGCGTATTCGTTATACCGGGCTTTGACTGTAATTTCAATAAACTGAACCATTTTTGAGTTACGCAAATATATGCTGTGCAACCTCCTTCCATTTCGAAATAACGGTATATCTCGAAAACAAGAGCTAACCTAAAAAAAAAACGGTTAGCACCACTGGATTCAGCGTGCTCCAATTAGGTTAAAACGCCAGTTGCCCGGCTTGTCTGTTTTTTGGAACTACCACAGTGTACTTGTTGCTCAAAAGTACAATATTAAAATTCTATTTGAAGATTATTTTTTAAAGGTTGCAAAAGAAAAAAAATAGTATATTTAAAAAATAATATTGTTTGTAGCCCCAAGTATTCTCTTTAAAATTACATTAAAATCATCTTCGTATGTAAGGAAGTTTTTGAGTTATTGAAGAAATGATCTCAACACCTTCGGCTAATTAGGCGAAATTACGTTATTTTGAATATGACATAACTTTTGAAACTTTTCTTATAGGACGAAAGGAACCTTCTCACTAAATTTCATTTAAATCGAAAGGGGTCGGCTCCCACTCTTGGTCGATTTAACATGGAATTACCCAAATATTTAAATGTTACAAATCGGAGGCAATTCAACTTTTTGTTTAAAAAATTTTGTATAAAAAAACAGCTTTACAGTTTTTATTCAAACAATTTAACAAAACAAAAAATGAGCTTCATCTGAAAAGATGATTTTTTTGGCAAAATCGGCATCTTCTGTAAGTCGATCGCAGGCCAACTTAGCGAAGCGAAAACGCATATTTCCCAGCGTTGTTCAAGCCTATACACAACCAGCGGAAGGATAAAACTAATTATCTGTCAAATCAGACATGAGCTAAGTGTTACCATTCACGAAATAAGCACTAGTTGAAAAAAAAAGTTTGATGGCGGACCCGTTATTATATCCAATTAATATCTTTTGACATTGGCTCAAGCAAAGTCAAAAGATAAGTAACATATGCAAAAGGTACCAACTTCTTTTTAGATATGAAATCCCAAACCATATAATAGAACTAAATCATTTATTTTTTATCATCAATTCTACCCTTGAAAAAAATTAGATTTTGTCTTTGGTATTAGGGATGAAATATTTATATTATAATTTTGTTTTATACAGAATGCAACTCAGTTCCAAATGCGTAAGCATACTGTCAGTTTAACGATTTTGCTGCAGCTAAAGGATGTGACTATAAGCGAAAAGTACTAAATTTGTATTTGTATTTTTATAATTAGGTGTATATACTTGAATAAATGAATTTTTGATTATTTATTGTATCCATTCATTAATAATACTCAGGATTTTGCTTTTGTAATATATTTTTATTGGACTTGATAGGCTTTTGTATATTACTTATATTAAATAAATAAATAAATAAAATAAATTGTAATCTTAATTTGTTTTTATCTCTCCTTAAATCGTGTACAAAAAAACTTTGTAAAATGTACAAATAATTTGTTGATTGTAATCTTTCATCGCTACAAAATCTATTTTTAATATCTTACAAATTTTGTATTAAAACTTAATTTTTTTGAGCAATCTAAATACAAAAATTTTGGTTAATTGCACAAAAAATAATTTACAAAATATAATTATCTTCCAAGTAAAAAATTACAAGAAAATTTATATGATCTGAGAAAAATTGGTAGTTTTTTCAAATATCTAGCTACCTACTCGTATACGATAATACCTACATTAAAGTTTGTAAAAACAAAGTAGCTTTCTGAATTTTACATAATTTGAAAATGGACATCCTAAAAATCTACATACCTACATACATAACCTCGACACATGATTGAGACTTTTTAAACAAAATATGTAACTTACAACTCTTTTAGACTTTTTTCGAAAGTTTCCTAATATCTAATATAACCCAATGGTTAATTATCTAAACATAATCCAAGACATTGAATATGGCTAACAAATTGAATAACACTACTGTCTATGGTTTCTAATACAGTTGATCCGAAAAGCATTGCTTTGGCTTGGCAATATTAGGTGCGTTCGAATAATTTTACAGTAAATTAGTTAATACTGAAAAAAATATAAAATTTACCCTAAAAAACTATTCCCCAAAAAAGTACGTGTAAAATTTAGGGAACAACTGATTGTAAATAAATGTAGTGTTGAAAAAATGTTTACACTTTTGACTACTTAACTCCTTTTTATGCGGTACTCGATCAAAAATTTTATTGACACGAACATTTTAATAAGGCTAGGCAATTATTTTACTTTCCAATTTTATCAAGTTCAGTTATAATTAACTATCAATTATAGCTGACAAAACATATTGTTAACAGGAAGTTAAAGTAATAGTTAGTTTTAACTAAATTAAAATCGAACAAATTTTAAAAAGTATTTTCTGTTGGGGTCAGGTTTGGATTTTTTTTGTTAATTTTTAATGTTTAATAGATACCTACATACTCTTTAATTTTAAGAAATAATTGAAACAAATTTGGTTCTTGGCTCATATGGTGGTATGGGCGCAATTGTGCCATTATTTCATTTGTCTATATCTCGGTCATTTAAAACGCAATTTTGTGAAGTAACTATCATTTTTTCATAAATTTATGTGCTGTTTTCAGAACACAAGTGACTGAACGTTTAGTGAAATTTATATGAAAAGCATTCAGTTTTTTGAGTGTTTTTCATATAAATTTTACTTCACGTTCAGTCACTTGTGTTGTGAAAACAGCACATTAATTAAGTTCATTGAAAGAATAAAGGAGAATTAAAAAAGTAGAATTATGATTAAAAATTATACCTAGATTTTAAGGTAAAAATTTGAGATAATAGTGGTTTTTAGCTCATATCTGAGCCATTTGTAGACCATAGAACGGCTTTGTGTGATTGCAAAAATGAATACCAACAAATACACTCGTTTGCGGTCATACAATGAAACTTGCGCAACTGCAAACATTCGCTGCTGATTTGCAGTCATTCAAATAATGCACATCATGCTTTGTTATTTATTCCATCGTTTAGCTTCGATTTTCAAATAAGATGTTTGTGTGTTTGTTCCGACAATGACTGTTTTGGTAAAGAAAAAAATACAAACAAAAAAGCCAGAAATCAACCAATCATTACCCTGCAAATATTTTTGGACGACCTGATCCAATTTCATGAAATGGACTACTCCATTTGGACTAGTCCTAGTCCCTTGTGGGCTACTCTTTACACGCGTGTTTGGACTGGTCCTATTATTTGCAGGGATGTATTATTGTTATTGCTGTTTTTATTGTTGTTAACAAAGCGTCTTATCGAGTGGCAAAAAAAAAAAAATGCAAACAAAGTACCCTGCAAATTATAGGACCAGTCCAAACACGCGTGTAAAGAGTAGCCCACAACGGACTAGTCCAAAAGTAACCCAAACGTATGTAAAAAACATGGTCTATTACGATGTCCTAGGGCAGGACCATATAACTTATCTTTGGACTACAAAGGAGTAGTTTTAATACTACTCCATTGTGCACACAAGAGGATTAGTTTTAACTTCGTTTAAAAAGGAAAACATGTTGTTAAAAAAAGAAGACATGTCGTCTCACTACAAACACATATTAACATTGACATGGTCCATGCTTACATTACATCTGACCAGTCCATGGATTAGTCCATTTCATGAAATTGGATCAGGTGGTCCAATAATATTTGCAGGGTATAAGTCCCTTCGAAACCCCCGTTTTAACAGACACACATACATCGTTAAAACAAATTCGCTACTAATAAGAAACTAGAATAAACAAGTAAGAGTGCTATATTCGGCTGATCGGAATCTTATATACCCTTCACCATTGTGCGAGCAGAATACATAGCAATTAGACAAAAACTAAATAAAACTGGTAAATTTTTTTTTTTAAATAAGAGACAACCGGTTTTGAACTTCGCTTTTCATAAGGGCCCAGAATATATATACTTTATAGGGTGTAGGATCAATATTGTAGATATTACAGTTATACATATATACCTTTTTTACCTTCCGTGAAGGGTATAACAAGAGTAATTTTCGGGAATTCAGGGGTCTAATCACCGCATTCGATACTATCGTATCGAATAAACTACTGAATTTTTTTGCATACGATAGACACTGGCGTATCGAATGAAAACTCGATAAATGTAATGTCGAGTTACTCGATGTCGAATGCTTTTATTTCAAATTCAATACATTTTATTCGATATCGAGTTTCAAGATACCAAAATAAATAATTTCGATGAATTTTGCTCGATATCGTATGCGGTGATTAGACCCCAGTGTTTCGGTTATAACTCATACAAATTTCCGACATTTTGGTATATAAGTCATATACATAGGACACATGGCAGCCCTAAAATTTAGGTTTTTATAAAAATTTTGATGTTTTTTAGCCCATTTTTGGAGTATTTTAATTAAATAAATTACCCATTGTCCAACCGATTTGATATTTTTATATACCGACGTGTTAAGGAAGAATTTTACCATTTACTTAAGTTATATTTATATATAAACATTTATATATACTTGTAAATATATATTTTAACAAAGTTAATTATAAAACGAGTAATTTTTGGGGATTCAGTATTTCGGTTGTAACTCTGCCATTTTTTAACCGATTTGACAGATTTATATACCGACGTGTTTAAGAAGAAATTTGCCATTTACTTGAGTTATAAAGCTTGGACTCGGGGAGATCTATGGTTCCCGAAAGTGGGTATTTAAAAAAAAAAAAATTTAATTTTGGTCATAACTTTTTTGTATCTGAACCGATTTTCCCGAGTTTTTTATAAAATATGTTCTACTTAAAATTTCCGATATTTTAATATATAAGTCATATCCATAGGGCATATGGCAGCCCTAAAATTTAGGTTTTTATACAATTTTTAATTTTTTTGTACGGGAGGTACCACGCCCACTTCTCCAATCCTGCCCACATTTTGTAGAATGGTGTGTATTGGCAACCTAAATGTGTGTACCTAATTTGGAAACTTTGGCTCTTGTCGTTCTCAAAATATACAGAAATATAAAAATACAACAACAACAAGAGATTTTTGGAAAAATTTAGAGGTAGTCGTGGTTTTTTGCTCATATCTCCGTCATTTTTGGACCGATCTGGCTGAATTTCAATAGCAAACTTAAACGGAGTATATGTGACATAAATATACATCAACCTAGTCCACATCATTTCTGGGGTTTTCGGAAAACCCATTTCAACATACACACGGACAACCGGATTTGAACTTCGCTTTTCATAAGGACCCAGAATATATATACTTTATAGGGTGTAGGATCAATATTGTGGAACATACAAACGGAATGACAAAGTTATATATACCCTCTTACCTTCGGTGAAGGGTATTAAAAGTACATATACATACGATTAATACTGCAAATTTTAAAAAGGGAAGACATTCGCCCTGTGCGAAGGATGCATTCCAAAAATCTCAATAGAATCATTTACAAAGGTTTTCTGTTTTTTATGAAAAATTAATAAATAACTTAAATGTGTATTCGTCCGCAGAGGTAACTTAAAGGGAACAACACATTGATTGCACCATTTTACATATATAAAATTCCACGACGTTTATCAAATTACATATAAGATGTACATATGTATGTATGTACATAGATATAAAAACGAATAGTTACCTTTTCTTTTTCAGCCAAAACCATTGTGTTATGTTAAAATATTTATTTTCCACTAACAATTCACAATCTATACACTTATTTGTGTACACTTAATGCAATTATTTCCTTTTTTAGCAATAATATTTTAACTTCAATCCTCGTTTTTATATTCTTTTATTAACAAAAAAAAAATGAAATAGACGAGTTCGTTTGACACATGTAGTCAATCTGCAGAGTTGTAATTTAACGTTTTTATACAATTTTTAATTTTTTTGTACGGGAGGTACCACGCCCACTTCTCCAATCCTGCCCACATTTTGTAGAATGGTGTGTATTGGCAACCTAAATGTGTGTACCTAATTTGGAAACTTTGGCTCTTGTCGTTCTCAAAATATACAGAAATATAAAAATACAACAACAACAAGAGATTTTTGGAAAAATTTAGAGGTAGTCGTGGTTTTTTGCTCATATCTCCGTCATTTTTGGACCGATCTGGCTGAATTTCAATAGCAAACTTAAACGGAGTATATGTGACATAAATATACATCAACCTAGTCCACATCATTTCTGGGGTTTTCGGAAAACCCATTTCAACATACACACGGACAACCGGATTTGAACTTCGCTTTTCATAAGGACCCAGAATATATATACTTTATAGGGTGTAGGATCAATATTGTGGAACATACAAACGGAATGACAAAGTTATATATACCCTCTTACCTTCGGTGAAGGGTATTAAAAGTACATATACATACGATTAATACTGCAAATTTTAAAAAGGGAAGACATTCGCCCTGTGCGAAGGATGCATTCCAAAAATCTCAATAGAATCATTTACAAAGGTTTTCTGTTTTTTATGAAAAATTAATAAATAACTTAAATGTGTATTCGTCCGCAGAGGTAACTTAAAGGGAACAACACATTGATTGCACCATTTTACATATATAAAATTCCACGACGTTTATCAAATTACATATAAGATGTACATATGTATGTATGTACATAGATATAAAAACGAATAGTTACCTTTTCTTTTTCAGCCAAAACCATTGTGTTATGTTAAAATATTTATTTTCCACTAACAATTCACAATCTATACACTTATTTGTGTACACTTAATGCAATTATTTCCTTTTTTAGCAATAATATTTTAACTTCAATCCTCGTTTTTATATTCTTTTATTAACAAAAAAAAAATGAAATAGACGAGTTCGTTTGACACATGTAGTCAATCTGCAGAGTTGTAATTTAACGTATTATATAGTAGCAGTGTTGTCGAAGTTTTGCTACTTTTATATAAAAATATAGTTATAATAAAAACATATTAGAAAAGATTTATTAAATAGATAAAAAGGTAAAAGATAACTAATTTTTAAAAGTCTGTATAGTATTTGTTTGCTTAAGTGTTTCAAAAAATCAACAGGATAAAAACAACAACCGTTCACAGCTTTTATGTGCCTAGTACGATTTTTTACAACAAATACTACGGTACTGCCAGGTGTATTTCTAAATTATTGCTGCCATTTTATATAAATAACAGTTTACAGAACACAACTTTTAGAAAAGTTAAAATAGTGATTTTAGGGAAAATATAAAAAAAAAATAAATAAAACCGATATTTTTTATTGTTAAGGTAAGTAGATTCATATTTAAGTATCCAATATAAAATAACTAAAATAAAATGTGAAACAATTGTCAGCCTCTTCACTTGATAATTACAAAAGTAGTCAACATTTTTTTAATTTTTACCATTAAAATACAATTTTAAGAAAATTATCCCTTGAACAATGTATGCACTTATCTTCGAAGCCGGTTTTAGTATTAATTTTGATCAAATGCCTCTTCGATCCTATTTTAACTTTAGCTTTACATATATTGTTGTTTATATCCTTAAAATTCGGTATTTTTGTAAACTAAAACTAAGATTCCTTTAAAACTTTCTATGCAAATTTAAAGAAAATCTTCTCTCAAAGTCAATGTGTATCATCTTGTGCACAGAAATTGTACGTGTTCTTCGAAAATATCGAATTTTAAAAGAAGACTTGTCAAAAATGGTTTGTTGTAGAAGTAATAGCTGATAGAGCTCGTATGTATGGAATTTGCTATGTTTGGGATCTGTTCAGACATATGAATTTAACAAAGTCACATTCTTCCATTTGTGGCTTTGATGTCATCTCGTCCCAAATCCCCACTTATTTTAAATTGCTGGGAATTTTAAAAATATTTTTATATGGAAAAGAAAATTAAAAAATAATTTGAATTTGAGTAAGTGAACTTCCATTTAATTTTGGAGTCATTGACTTGGGTTTATTACCGTTACTTTAGGAGCTAAACACTTATTTATTAAGTCCGTTACATAACTGGACCAGTTTTGAAATACATATGTTTGTGTGCATAATATTTTATGACTTGGTTCGGTTCCTTTCGTATACACTTATGTACATATGTATATGTTTTCTGGATTGTTATTAGTAGGGGCGTTAATTTAGCGATGTCCGTGTGTAAGTTGAAATCAACTTTTTGAGGACACTAGATATGATGGGATCTAGGTTGTTATATATTTATACCATATATCGTCACATAATATGCAAAAGGGCGTAACAACAAAAAAAATTCAAAATCGAGTTTTTGATTGATTATAATGCACTAAACTAAATTACATGTCTCTCTAGAATTTTGATCTTATACGTCAAGAAAAAACGATTTTACAAACGAAATTCAAAAGGCCGCGGCCGGCCGTAACAACAAGTGTATAAATTTCAAAAACAAAAAGGCGTAACAACACACTTGAATGAAAAAAACTGACTCTTTTTATTTTGGAATAACTAGTTGCCTACGGTTTTTTTGTCAATTTGTGTTTGTAATTTTTTCGTTCAATGTTAACGGTAATATTTTGAGTGAGTGATATTGTGAAAAAATTAAATAAATATTAAAATATTTGTAAAAAAAAGTTAAATGGAAAATAATAATAAGAAAACTGAACAAAGTGCCAAAAAACAAATAAAAGAGTGGAAAATAAAAGAAAACGGATGAATGGCAAAGCATACGAAGGATTTTCCATGGGGAAAGTATGTGAAAGAAATCCAAGAGATTTAAAAGTGGGATCAACTTATTGTGATAAAAGTAAAAAAAAAATTGCAACCTTTTTTTAGAATTAATAGATATTTTAAAATATTTATGTACTGTTTTAATACAATGAATTTTAATAAATTTTGTTTTTAATAAACTTCCTACAAAACATGTTTATTCTTCAATAAAGTGGGAAGAATACTTACATATATTCTAAAAACAAAATCACCATTTCTCATGTTTAATGTTGTTACGTCTTTTTGTTTCAGAATATCGAATGCCAAAAAGGCGTAACAACAATAACTTAAAAAATATTAACAAAAAAATAAAAAAAATCTTAAGAAATAAGTCTGTAGTCGCGTTTTAAGCAAGACAATAAAATATGTCTTTTAAATCTAAAATATCTTTAATTCTACAACGTTTTTTGCTTCTCTACAACTGAACACAACCAGTTGTCTTAATTACAATTCAACTGAGTTGAGTTGTGAACCGTAATACCATTTGTACACTCGCATACATTTTGGAAGAAAGAAGATGTTGAAAATGTGAAATACGCGTTCACAGTAGAAACATCTAACATTTACAATCATTAAAAAATGTCACCATTTCTGAAAAAAACTTTTATTGGCTTGCAAAAAAGGAAAAACTTGAGAAATGGTAACGCTGCTTTCAAAGCAAATGCCCTAGGCGAATTTACACCAGGTGACCTTATCTTGCTACGTAAGCAACAGCTGATTACTAACCTTGTGTCAAAATGATATACTGTGCATGTGGCTCTGGCGAATACATATTTACTAAGTTTTATAATTTTCACTTAAAATTATGAAATTTAAAATTTTTTTAAATTATTACATTTCAAAACAAACAATTTAAGCTTTGTTCACAATCACAGTTACATTTTCATTTGGTGTTCATAATAGAGCAACAATTTCTTTTGCAACCACACACATTTTGAATTAAGAAACCGTATGCAAATTTATGCATTTATTATTATTTTTTAAAACATTATGTTAAAATTTTCATTCAAAACTAAATAAAATTATTTTAAACGTCAGAAACAATTTCATACAAATGTTTGCTGAAGTTCGAGTTGACTCAACTTTAGTTACATTTTTAAAAAAATTTTAGTTACATTTTTGTTCTAAAAATGGAAGGAAAATACCTATATGAAATATTTTGGGAATAAAAAAGATAGAAGAAAACACGAAATTGTTTCTCTTATTGTGAACAAAGCCTTAAAATAAAAAGAAAATGAAATATTTGTTTCAATTGTTTAATACAATGTTGCATTATTTTTGACACAACGTTAAAATATTTTACAGTGTTGTAAACGTTTTCAAAATAAGACCACCTTGTATGAATTCCCCTTGCAAATGCTATTCTGTCAGTAATGCTTCGACGACAATCAAAAAATAATGAAATTTCTTAACATTAACATGAGTACTATACTCCACCATTAACATATTAAAAATTCAACATGGAGTCTAAACATCATGTTTTAACAGCATTTCATGTCAGTTGTAGACTCGGTGTAATAATAGTAGAATTTATTGCCACTTTTGTAGTGATGACACTAAAATAATCGGAACATGTAGAATGGAATACAATGGAATAGGAAAATTTTTTAAAGATGTTGAAAAATTTTATTTTTAGCTTAATGTATTTCTTATGGGAAAATTCCATCATCTTCGCAAATTGATGTTAAATGTTGACAAGTGTGACAAGGCTATAAGGCAGATAGGTCCAATAAATATCTGTGACAGTGACGGAAAATTGAAAAATCGAGATGGTACTGACCACTGATTTCGATTCCAATCGAAAATCGATTTTGTGGTAAAAACAATTGATTTTTTGCAATCGAATTTACGAATGCGATTTTATACTGAAATGGTTTATTGGGCTTTTAAAATCGATTTTTTTAATATTATCAAAATTTTGGCAATTTTTAATTTTAATCTTAATAAAATTGATAAATTATGAGCATGCACAATATAACTTATTTTTTTTTGTGCGTACATACATACATATGTACGTCTGTTGGTATGCTTATGCAGTTTTCTAAGTCTAAAGTTGTAGTTTTACGTATTTACCTATTAGTATTAGTATAAGTATACCAAAAGTGCGGTATACTTCCAACTTTAATATAAGGACTCTTGTTCTTCAGAAATTAAAGTCATCAATGGACAGTAAACAAAACAGTCCTAAACAACAGTCCTGTGTGTGAGCGATATTTAAATTAAATTAAAAAAAAAAAAAAAATCTAGTTATAAGCAGAGTGAAAAAACAAAAGTATGTAATTTATCCTAGCAAATACGAAATTACAATGAAATATCTCTGCATCTTTCTGGCATCAATGAGATGCAAACGTATGTTTTCTAAAACTAACTTAATAGTAACTTAGCAAAGAAACTGTCGCAACCTATGAGGAACTATTGTCATAATTCTTTGAAATACTATCCATACATTCAGGCTTGTCATAGAAATCAATTCCGATCGAAAGTGATTTAGTTTTATGTGAAGCAAGATCGGAATTAATTTATGTGACAGGCCTGATTGATTACACAAGAACACAATTTTAATATGTGAAATGTACATGCACATGTTCCTCTAAAGGCCATCTCAAAATTAACACATTTTCATTTTTTGCAGGAAATATATAAAAAGTAGTCATATCTACCCACTGTAAAAAATCTCAGTTCAATTTCTCTAGTAGTTTGCCAAAAAATGCTGGTGTATCCCCCTTTGTGATATAAGGTATAAGTTTGCAATTCAATCTTAAACGATTTTGAAATCGATTTTAAAATCGATTTTGATGTTCGATTAATCGATTCCAAAAAACAAAATAAAAAAAGTCGATCGAAAAATCGATAATCGATTTTGGAATCCATTTACCATTCCCTAGTACCGTGGTGTTTTTGAAATGAAAAAGTATTGAAAAAAGTACCATAAGTTAGGTTAGGTTAAGAAGGGTAATGCGCCCAATGGCACATTTCCACTCGGAAGCCAATGCGGTCCATTGTGAATCCCTTCAATGGTAACAAGAGAAAATTTAAGAAAAGAAGTAAGAGGTGGATAGAATTAAGAAAGTTAGAAGAAAGTTAGAAAGTTAGTAGGTACCACGTAGAACTATACCCTCTCTACAGTCCCCTCCAATATTTCCCTGACAAACCGCAGTAGATCAGACCGGTTAACGTCATCACGAGATCTTTCCCGTATCACCCCATTGTAGTAACATAGAGTGGGCTTTACCCCCTGTCCCTAACCATTAAGTCCAGATTCGAACCCTCTCGCGCAAGTTCGTCCGCCACCTCATTTCCATCAACCATGCAGTGTCCAGGTACACAACACAGCCTTACATTGAATACCTCCATGAGTTCCCTCATAGCATTACTACACCGAATTTGCCAATGCCCTAAGTGCCGCTTGACTATCGACGTAGATTGTCACCACAGATCCACCAACGATGTGATCCAGTATCACTTCCGTCGCCCTCCAGATCGCAGACCGTAGTCCAGGGTCATAATCCTATGGATCAAAGGATCAAATTCCCTCGAGAATTATACCCTCATCAAGCAGACCAACCTCGTACAAAATTCTCGTAAAAAAAAGACTCGTAAAGTCTAAGTAAGTTCCTAGCAGCCACACTCCTCACATAATGATCAGTAGGGGACAGATATAGTAGGATGTCCAACGCTGCCTGTGGAGTGCTTCTCCTTGCACCTGTGATGCCAAGATATGCATCCATTCACCGATGTGTTAATCCAGTTAACTATATCCGGTCTCAGATCCCAGTTCTTACCTATGGAGTTCCTGCATGTGTAGTAGGCATTGAGTCCCCTTCTCATCCTCTCCTGAGTATTCCTCTTCCAAGACAGTTAACCGTCGAAGAAGTTACACAAATACTTGGAACCGCCTGATAGAGTAAATTCGACGCCATCTAGCACTGGCCCCCTAAATCCCTCTATTCTATACTTTACGGTAAATAGCACCAATTCAGTCTTGACAAGGTTAACACACAGCCCCCTCTCCCTCGCCCATGCCGATAGTTCGCCCAGCATCACCTGCATAAAAACTGAAAATAATTGAAAATTGCTTATTTATAGTAATGAGGATAGTCGCGTGGTGCAAAAACACCTCAGCAAAACTTGATGGCGCTCGCTCTTCTCAAAAACATGACTAAAAAGGACGTGACATCCATTATATGATGAGATAGTTCAATATATTCAGCTGTTGGAAAAACTGCGAACAAGACCTATTGGAAAACAAAGATATATCAAAAATAATAAGTCGTGGGGTGTAATTTACATTCCTAATTTGAGTACGATTTTAGAATGTGTGGAATGTACTGGTCAAATTCTACAATTATTGGACAAAGACCTAAAATAGTGCACAAATAATTTTGGATTTTCGGATAGATATTAAAATAATTAGAAAAAATCTTCTCCAGTAATATTTGTGTTTTCGCGCTTACGATTATTTCGCAAAAAAACGTAGATTTTGAACTTTTTTGTAACTTATGCCCTTTTTGATTTTAGGTGACGATATGTAATATGACGTTAAACTGTATTTTTATTCTTACGTTTCCTCGTTTTTTAACGTTATGGTATAAAAATTATATTTTTGTTTGAACTTTTTAGATTGTTCAGTTATTTCTACAAAATTCAGGTGAATTCTTTACATGGTCCAGTTATTTGAATATTGGTTTCTGGCAACCCTACCATACAGTGCAGTGTAGCAGTTCTAGTAAATATAACAGGGCCTCAAAGTATGAGATGTTTAAATTCGTTTGCCAAAACATTGTTTACAGTTTTATTTTGTTGCTAAACAGAAATAATTAGTTTTTTTTTAATAATTTCGCTCAAATTTTTGAGAATTGCAAACAAAATGACTTTGATTTTCAAAAATAAACCGGAAATAACTGGGTACCGTTGTTTGGTCGGAAATAATTTTAATCCAATTTTCGATTTTCTTTTATTACATTAAGTTTATTTACTTCTTCAGTTTACGAAAATACATTTAATAATTTATTATTTTCCTTTTGTTTGCTTTATGGTTCTTCTATCAATCATTCAATAACGTAAAGTTAAATTAATAAAATTACATAAATATATTTAACAAATTTTAAATAAATTTTATTATTATTTTTTCTTTTATTTTAAATTAATTAATAAAATTAGGAAAATGTTTAAATAGTTTTTCAGGGTTTTTTTTTATTTTCTTTAAAAATATTAACAATTAAGTAAATTCATTTTTATGTTTTTACTTATTTTTTTTTAGTTGTAAAGCCATTGTTTGCTAAAAATCAATTTTTTTTAGGATTTGCTATTAAAAGGCAATAAAATAATTTGAAAAGTTTAAAGCGTTATTAATATTATTGTTGTTATAAAGGGGAATTTTTAATAATTTATATTAAAAGTGATTTAAAATATAAACAATTTTATTGTTTTTTTTAATCTAGTTGTTAAGTTTAAAAAAATGATGATTAGGACAAAATGTTTAAAGAAAAAACAATTAAAAAAAAAAAAATAAAAAAAAAATTAAAATTCAAAACATTATAATAAATATTAAATTAAATATACATTAATGTTTACAACTATAACCCAAGGTTAGGAAAAACATGATTAAATTAAAATCAAAAATAAAGAAATATGTACTTAAAAAAAATTGAATTTTTTTAGGTTTCATTTTAATTAAGAAGAGTTTTGAATAAAATTTTTGTTGTGCATTTAAATTTTCAAAATTGTTTGAAAATATTAAGTTTCTTTCGTATGAAATGCAAGTATATTATTTTCGTTTTTTTTTTAGATTTGATAAAAGATATTTATTAATTAAAAAAATTTTTATTTAATTTTGTAGACAGTTTTTATAAGATTTTTGTTTTTGTTTTATTTTTTTTAGAAATTTTATTGCTCCAATTTGTTTCTATTAATTTAGAATATGCATTTTAATAAATATATTTTTATGCTGTGCATTGATTTTGATTTGTTCATTTTCTGATAAATTTACATTAATTTTTGTTTGGCGCATTCTGGGCAAATTATATCAGGCCCATCGGTTATAAAACCGCGTCCGACTAGACTAGTCTTGCAGCTAGCACACACGAAACAATCATGATGCCAGTGACGATCTTCGAATGATATAAAGCGAGTGCCGCCAATACCTTAAAAAAAATAAGTGAAATAAATAGTTTTTTAGAGTTAAATTCTAAAAATTCTTGAAATATTTGTTTTAAAATGATTTTTTAACTTACCAGTTATGGGCTTAACACACGAAGTGCAACGTTTGGCAAATATTTCGCCAAAACAATCGGCACAATAGGGTTTCTCGTCGCGACTAGTAAAACGTTGTCCAGCTAATGTTATATTGCAGTGAGTGCAAGTGAAACACTCACGATGCCAGGGTTCATTCTTGTAGGTTACACCACCAGATGTTATGACCTGGAATAGAAAAAACAAAACACACAAGGTAAAATAGGTTATAAGGTCCGTAACTCCTATTAATAAATTAAATAAAAATATATGCCAATGTTTTGGGTACACAGAGGTGTGAAGATTGACCTTTTTGTTAATTTTGCTTTCATCACGAAATTTTGTGTTTAATGTAGCGGCCTGTTTTTACACATTAACACTTAGTTCCTACAAAAAAAAACGTTCTCTATCCCTTTCTTCGAAAGCTCACAGTCAATTGTCAAACATCAATCTTTAAACCAAATGGTATTTTTACTGGGTGGATCAAAAGTTGTTGTTGTGAATGATAACCTATTTTAATTGATTTACATGTTCTTCCTTAAGTAATTACTTCTGTTTTTCATACTGTTTGTCAAGAATTCTTCTTGAAGTCCAAAGTACTTTTTTATGTTTATTTTTTTTTTGTCTTACATATTTTATTTACAAAATGCCAGAATCATAGGAAAAGATGCGGGAAAATCTTGTGTTTTTTTCTTACCTTGTTGCACTTAATGCATCTAGTAGCGAATTTCTCCTCATAACAACCGGCGCAATAAATTTCCTGTTCTCTTGGGATAAATGACTTGGTGCCAATGGCGCTTTTGCAAACGCAACAGCAAAAACAATTCTCATGCCATTGCCTGGTCTTGTATTCCATTTTCTTTGTGCCTAAAAAGAGAAAAAAAACCAAAATAAAATTACTTAAATAAAAAAAAATACAATTTAACAGAAATTTCAAAAAAGCAATAGTTTGATTTTTTAATCAGGTTAAAGTTAATTAAATTTAATTTTTATTAAATTGCTTTTATGAAGAAAGGAATGAAAGCAATTTTGTAACCCAAAAATGGCAAAATATAAATTTTCTGTAATATTTAACATTTTTTCGATTCAGATATTTGATTGAAAATATTTAAATAAACAAAAAAACAAAAATTAGATATTTTCTGTTAAAATAAGAATTTGTTTATTATTTAGACATGACAACATTTAAAGTAACAGGTTATTTAGTCGCCGTCCAGACTTTAAATTTTTGTTGCTGAGATTTTGTAAAATTCTGCTTTGAGATTGCACTAGTGTCCAGATTATGAAATTCTAAAGTTGCAATTTTGTATTTTTATCTTGTCCTTTTTATATTTTATATAAGAATAAAAATACACCTACAGCCAACTTCAAGTTGATAAGTGTAAGAATCACATAACAGAAATTCAGAGTACATCAAGCTGAGAAGCCGTTCCCAATCTTCTCATCTCTCTCACACAAAAGCTCAAGAATTGCTGCAACAAAAATTGCAAGTCTGGACGATGACTTAGAAAAAAGTTAGTCAGGGCTTACACGCTGCATATTTCGATGCTCAACGTTTGAGCTTTTAGGTGAAAAAATAATAAAGAGGTTAATACGGATATGCTTGTACACGCCAGCAACATTTGTGCTTTTATTCGTACTTGTAGTAAACATCTAAAAAATAGAACGAACGAATGAGAGTTTAAAAGAGAATTAAAGAAAATTTCAGAAAGAAAACTTTTATAATGTGAACCTTGACAAAGACATTAAGCAGCAACAGTTGAACCCTGACGAAACAAACACAACAATGCGCACCCAACAAACTCAAAGTCATTCTTGTAAAAAAAATATAAATTATTTATGTATGAGTATAAAATTAATAACAAAGATTAAGAATGCGATTAAAGTAAAACGGGAAAGTGAAGAAATTATACGTTTGTTTTACGATCGCAGTGCTACGCAGAGCGATAGATAGGGGTAGTGCACTCATTTTGCAGTTTCAACTCACACTTATTTATTTTGTTGATGTTGAGTGATGAATTGAAAATTTGCAGCCTCATTAAATAGACGTGATTGTGATGTTAAAAAATTTTGCACTTAAAAAAATTGTTTGATTTAAAAAAAGCAATCACCAGGTTATTGCAACTTTTTTTTCTTCACTAAAAAATGTGCAGCTAAAAATGTTGCAGTAAATCAAAGACATATTTTTTCACGATTAAAGCCAATAATTATACCGCTATTGACAAAATTTCATTTTGCTTAAAGTTTTTGGCTTATGCATATCCTCAGAAAAATCAAGAACCATGCACATACAGCCTTACATTTTTTAAATTTTTGTGAGACAATATTTCTGTGCAGCATTTTTGATTGGAAGTTCAAATTTTGCACCATTTGAATTGAGTGCAGATTTTTGCATTCAATCTGTGTTTAGTGATAGTGAAACCATTTGCAATTTCACTAAATTTTTTTAGTGGTAGTTAAAAAAACAATCATCACTAAAGCTGGTAAAAAGGATTGCAAAATATTGCAGTTTTATTAAGTGATAGTTGCACTGCTTATTTACATCAATATTTAATGCACTACCCCCAACTATGCGCAGAGCTATGACAATCTTTAAATATATAACAAATTTAAATAAAACAAATTTTTTTATTTATGTTCCACATTGTATTACAATCCACATTTTAAAAAAGAATTTGAGAATAACGTTTGAAAGCAAGTTGAAAATAAAGGCATTTTTCACTGAAAATAAGTTCTCTTTTTTGTTGAAAATGCTATGAAATGCTTTATAACGGGTCCGCCATCTAACGTTTTTTTCAACTAGTGCTTATTTCGTGAATGGCAACACTTAGCTCATGTCTGATTTGACAGATAATTAGTTTTATCCTTCCGCTGAACGAATATGGTTGTGTATACGCTTGAACAACGCTGCGAAATATGCGTTTTCGCTTCGCTAAGTGGGCCTGCGATCGACTTAAAGAAGATGCCGATTTTGCCAAAAAAAAAATCATCTTTTCAGATGAAGCTCATTTTGATCTTGGCGGATATGTAAACAAGCAAAATTGGGACACAGAAAACCCGCACGCATACATTGAAAAGCCGTTGCACCCAAAACGAGTCACTGTTTGGTGCGAATTTTGGTCCAGAGGCATAATTGGGCCATTTTTCTTCGAAAATGGACAAGGAGTGGCCGTTACAGTCAATGGCGATCGTTATCGGGCCATGTTGAACGAATTTTTGTTCACAAAAATTGAAGAGGAGGATATTGGCAACATTTGGTTTCAACAGGACGGTGCTACGTGCCACACAGCCGAAGCTACACTCGATGTTTTGCGACCTGTTTTTGAAGATCGCATTATCAGCCGCAGAGCTGATGTCGTTTGGCAACCTCGGAGCTGCGATTTGACACCGTTGGACTATTATTTGTGAGGTGCCGTCAAAGATAAGTGTTACGCCGACAAGCCAGAGACAATTGACGCTTTAAATGACAATATTCGTGAAGCCATTGGTGAAATACAGCTGCACACAATCGATAATGTGCTTAAAAATTGGACCGATCGTGTAGGCTACTGCATGCCCAGCCATATGAATGAAAATATTTTCCATTATTAACCGGAAGGGGGTATTGTCATGCTGTCATGGGGAAGAAATACTCAGGAGAGACTTAAGAGGGGTCTCAATGCCTACTATGCTTGCAGATCATCGATAGGTAGGAGCTGGGGACTCCGGCCGTCAGTAGTGGGATGGCTGTACACTTCGGTGGTTAGACCCATTCTTACGTATGGATGCTGTGTTTGGTGGGAGTCATTGGGATTTGCTAGTCGTAGGAACCTTCTTTCTAAGGCTCAGAGGTGCGCTTCAATTGGCATGACAGGTGCCATGAGAAGTACTCCTCAGGCTGCCCTGGACGTCATTCTACATCTTCTGCCTATTGAGCAGTATGTGATGGGAATGGCGGCCAGGAGCATTCTTAGACTGAGGGAGTTAGGATTGATAGGGAATGTCACGCAGGGTCACTCACGGATCCTGAGTGTGATTGAGGATTGTGGCTATTGCCTGGGACTACCCGGCTCCACTGATTATGTGGGCACCAGGGTGGACTTTGGGCGGTCGCCGGAGGTAATAGTGCCTTCTAGGGAGAGCTGGTCAGGTAGGAGCAGATTATTTAGTGGATTTGCTATTTTCACTGATGGCTCGAAGATGAGGGGCACGGGTGCGGGAGTCTACATTGAGGATCTGGACATCAGAAGGTCATATAGGCTTCCTGACGACTGTAGTGTCTTTCAGGCGGAGGTTCTGGGGGTATTGAGGGCCGTGGAACTGATGAGGGACAACATTGATAGGGGCTCTGAGGTCACTATATATGTGGACAGCCAGGCGGCTCTTATGGCCGTAAGGGGCTGTTATGTGAACTCAAAGCTAGTTGATGATTGTAGGAGGGCTTTGGAAGAAGTCTTAGGGGAGTATACGCTAAGGTTGTGCTGGGTGCCGGGTCACTGCGACATAGGTGGCAATGAGGTTGCTGACGAGTTAGCAAGACAGGACTCAGAGATGGAGGACCCTAACTGTATGGAGGCGGTTAGACCTCCAATAGGCTTCTATTTTGGAAGGATCAGGGAGTGGATTCTGGGCGCGACCAATCGGGCCTGGGGGAACCGGACGGACTGCCGGGTATCACGGACGCTGTGGCCGGTGCTTAGCAAGTCCGATTCGAGGTTGCTGCTGGGCATGAGTAGGGTCTGCGTGAGGACCATGACAGGAATGATCACGGGCCACTGTATGATAGGCAGGATGGCGGTGAGGATGGGATCCGAATTATCGGATATGTGCAGGTTGTGTGAGGACCCTGAGGAGTTAGAGACAGTTGAGCACTTTCTGTGCCACTGTCCCAGGTTGCAGGGCAGCAGGCTGAGGTGGCTGGGCAGTAGATTCCTGAACGAATTAGGGGATGTCTCGGGTTGTGGACTTGAGAATCTGATAGGATTCGTAATGGGGATGGCCTGGCTGCGCGAGAGGAGGCTGGGTGCTGGCCACACGTAGGTCGAATTTGGTTGGTCAGGATTTCTTTCGAGGCTGGTCCGAAACATTCTTTTCTATCCATCTTTCTTTTCTGACTTGTGCTTTCGCTGTTTGTTTCACCTATTTTCCTTCTCTACATATCTTTCTCTAATTAAGGCGTCACAATGGACCATACTGGCCTCTGGGTGAGGGTGTGAAGGAGACTTCACACCAGCCTTTCAACCTACCTACCTACCGGAAGGATTATACTTTCAAATAAAAAAAAGAAATTTGAGAAAATATTCAGTAGTTTTTTTTATAGCATTTTCAAAAAAAAAGTTATTTGGCGGACCCTGTATGATTTTCAAATGATTTGTCGTTTGAGAAAAGGTTTGATTGTGTATGAACGGTAAATAATGCATTTATAACGGTGTTGCCAGATCTTTGATAAAGAATTACAAAATTTAAAAAGTTTTTAAGAATTCTATTAGATTTTTCCAACAACTACAAATGGAATCTATACTTTATAATTGCATTAAATCTTTTGAATACATAAGTTGACGAACCCCCTAATTTTTCATATTTATTTTAGTTTTTTATTTAATTATTTCCCACATTTAAAGTACTTTTATTTTTTTACATTAAAGTCTCAATTGTCTTTATATGAAATTCAAATATGATAGTAACGGGTTGTTGTCTACAATCCCTTCCACTTTATTACAAATTATAATAAACCAATTTAATGACTTTGTGTCACGCGATGAGATTTCTGAAGGTAAATCTTCTCAATTTCAATTCAAAGATCTAAAGCGCAAAACAAACAAAACTTGCGAATAAAATCGAAAGTTTTTGACTTTAAACAATTGCCCTACAATATTTATTTCATTTATTTATTATTTTTTATAGAAAAAAACACTTTTAGTTTTAATTTTATTGCACGCAAAGGGCTTTAGGAACATTGAAGTTTAAGTTTAATTACAAATTATTGATTTTAAATCAAAATATTGAGATTCAAGGTGGAAAAATAAGTGTTTGTCATTGGTTGACGCTGTCAAAATGACATATCATAAGGTTGTATATCTGGCAACAACACAACCCTACAATAATTCTGATTTCATTTGTTAAAATTTTAAAGTGCATACAAAAGAAAAAAATTATTTAAGTATTTATACCCATCACCATATAAGTTATGTGTTTAAGTTTGCGATTCCGTTTGCAATTTCTACAATATTGATCATAGACGCTTCTGGATACTTATGAGTAGCGAAGTAGTTTGAACGATATTCGTCTGTCCGTGTGTATGCTTAAATTAGTTTTCCAAAGACTCCAGCAATTATGGGCACTAGGTTGTTATATATTTATGTCACATATACTCGGCTAAAATTTGCTTTTAAAATTGAGCCAGATCGCTCCATAAATGACTGAGTTATGAGTAAGAAACCACGACTGCCTTTAATTTTACCCATAAATCCCTTGTTGTATTTTTTTAATTTTTCTGGAGAAAGACAAGAGCCAATATTTCCAAGTAAGGTAGCAGCAACATTGTTGCTAATACACAACCTCTCTAAAAATGGGCGGGATTGAAGAAGTGGGCGTGACACAAAATAGATTTATTTATATCTAAAGACCCATGATGTTCAAATGTTATTTCTTTTGTTACTTTATGTAGAGCTAGTTGAGCTTTACACCAAAATATAAAATAGGAAATTATACAGATCACATAACAAAAAGTATACTTTTCGCTGGAAATGCCCATATCCGAATATATCACTCTTACTGGTTTTTTATTGAAAATATTTGAAGTGATAAAACTTAGGCTTCCTCGCGTAAGAATATACAATCAGAAGCGGATGTTCTAGGAATTAACCCTTCTTATAAGAATAATGAGCCACAAATAAAAACAGTTCAAGATTTGTCTGTCTGATCCAGACAGCCGCAATTGATTGAAATAGAAAGAAAATCTATAAAGCTTATAAATAAATATAATGCATTCTATTGAAAAGATTTAATATCTTAATTACGGGAAAATTACCGTTTGTCCCATGACGACTAGATGAAATCCTGCATTATAAATAAAGAAATACCCTTCTCCATCTTCTGCTTTGTGAGGTCCAAGTACTATTGAAATTTTGCAAATTTATAATAATTTCAACAATCGAATTGAAAAATTGTAAATTCACTTTGTGGGCCGATCGCGTGCGATGTTTAATTTTTTATTACTTGTTTCAACACCTCTGGCCCCATGGCGTCAATGGTGGCTTGACTAGTGCTTCCAGAGTTGCTGGGTTGTCGGCATAAACCAATGACTTAACATAGCCCTAATTAAAAGTAATCCAGCGGCGTAAAATCGCACGCACGTGGGGCCCGGTAAATAGGATCTCTTCGGAAAATAAAGTTGTCAATAAATTGATTTTGCAATAAATCGATTGTTTTGTTGAGCGCGTTGTATGTCAAGTTGCTTCTCGTTGCAACCAAATGTCGTTGATGTTTTAATTTTGGGAAAAAAAATTCAATCGGCATGGCTTGATAGTGATCGCCTTTGACCTTTACGGTAGCTCCTTGCTTATTTCTTTCTTATTCTCTTTGTCTTGTTAATGGTTATGCATCGATAATAATAAAATAAGTTCGAAAACGATAAATAATTACATGAATTGCATGCTTACTAGGCCGATTAAGTCGACCGTAAGATGGACGAGGTGCTCTATGAACTTCGCAAACTGATTTATTTTTTCTTCTAGTGTAAACGATTTATGATGAACATAATCGTCAACATAGATTGCTATTCTCCGCTGTCAAACTATAGTTATCGATATCGAAAGTTCTCTTGCAGCTAAAGAAAACACACGATTTAAATATTTTAAATTAATTATAGTAAATTGTGATGACATGTATTTTTTCTGCTGTAAATAATTTTGCTTTATTTTATTATTTGTCTTATTGACTTTTTATTTAAATAATTTGTGCATTAATATCTTCTATAGGTATTTTAATTATCATCATTAAATTGCGATGCCGTGTAAAAACTAAAGACCTGCACGAGTGTATCAGTAAGTATTGTTGAAACAGATACACCAGATATTTATCTGTTACTACTGATATAAATGAGAGAATGAGTGTAACTGATATTGTATGGTTTTGCTTTTGTCCACTCACCATATCTTAAAAACAAAAACTGTTGCTTATGGTTTTGTATTGAGTATGACATAACATTTTTTTCTTGCTTGCAAATATCTGTTGTCACCATAAGTATTTCTACAATATCTGTGGTGTTATGTTGTATTTTAAAATATTGTTGGCGAGTTTATGAAAATAAGAAAGTTTATAAAAACTTGTATACGATCTCAACCAGGGGTGCCAGATCGTTTTGGTAAGAAATCGGCATATTTTCAAAAACAAATCAGAAATTAAATTAAATAAAAAATCGGCAAATTACTATTACGATTTTTAACACAATAAAACATTAACAAAAATAAAAAAGCAAAACAATTAACCATTACCTAATGCTTTAAAAAAATTAATAGAAATAAACTTTTAAGAAATAAATTTTAGTTAATTAAAAAATCGCAAGGACCGTAAATAAGAGTTATCCATAAAATGTTAGCTTAAAAACGGAGTCAACCAATAGGTTTGTTCTATCTAAAGTTCTCTTTAAGAACCTATGGTGATCTAGAAAAAAAAATTTCAACTCCACAGTTAAAAATCATTTTTCAACGAAAAAATAAAAGTTTGGATAAACTCTTAAAAACAGAGTTTTTTCCGCAATCATAACATATTCGCCCTAAAATAGAACTCACACCATCAACAAATACAACTCTTTTAAGGATTTTAATTTTTACGTCTAAAATACTCATTATGTTTTTCTTCTTTTTTTATTTTTACGTTGAAATTGTAGTGATCTGACCAGCGACAAGCTTTGGTTGTTAATGTACAAAAAATTAGTTGAATAAAATGCTGGTTTAAATCAAACTCCTGAAATGAGTTTTATATTTTGACGGCTGAATAAATTCTCGTTTTAACAGTTTTATTCGATATTTTATTCCTCAACTGAGTTTTAATTTATGACGGCTTAATAAAACTCTCTTTTTAAGAGTTAAATTTTACCTTTTATTTTTACGTTGAAAAATGACTGTTTTATATGGACTTGTTGGTTTTTAAAATAAAAAAATAACTCAGGGACTGAAAATAATTACTGCATATATTATTTTTTGTAAAGGTTACGAGAAATATTCCTTTATTTTCAATTGGGAATATTTAACCATTATCGTTATATATATTTTATTTTGTTGGTGGTAACCAATGAAAGTAAAATTTATTTTTTTTTGGTTAATGATAACCAAATTTGTTACAAATATCTATTGGAAAAAATATATTTTTTTCTGGTTATATTTTTTTATTTTTTGGGTACAAATATCCAATTTAAACAAATAAGAAAGTAAAGTTCTTCAATCCCGACCCTATGATACTCCACACCACATCATTTAGACAACTTTTCAAGAGTGTACCTTATTTGGGACCAATGGGCAATCATGGACCCAGGAAAAAAAATAATATTATAAAGTTAAGATTCAGGTCAATGTTATTACCATTTATCGTAGGCTTAATTCTTAGGGCAATAAGAACCTATGTACCGAATTTCAGCAATTTATCTTCAAAATTGCGACTTGAACTTTGCCTACAAGGCTTACACGGACAGCCAACCGGACGGGTGGATTTCTTTAGATCGATTCCCCTTGTGCCTTAAGCCCCTCATATGTAGTTGTATATTTCTCAAAATGTTTTTGCATGGTTAGACATACAATACAAATACTGCATATATGGAATACATATAACCATTTTTTCCTTAAGTAGATATAAGCGCTGAATTAATAACAGTTTTCTCTTTGTAATGTAACAAGTTGCCCAAAATTAATAACACTGTGCAAGAAATTTACACTTTTTTTGAGACAAGCTCGGCACCTGGCGTTTTAACCTAATTCGGATACGTTGAATCCAGCGGTGCTCGCCGCTTTTAAGATTGGCTCTGGTTTTCGAGATATACCGTTATTTCGAAAATGGAGGAGGTTGCATAACATATGTTCGCGTAACTCAAACACGCTTTTGCGATAAAATTTCCTTTAAGAAAAGTAAAACTTTTTTCTAATGTGAGCAGTCGTTTTTGAAACATAATTTTTTTTTATTGAAAAAAAATTAATTTTTTTATCAAAATTTCGAAATTTTTGTTTTTTAAAAATTCATAAAAAATTCAAAAATGCAGCAAGGGTTCTAATTTTTTGCAGACATATAAAAAACGAAGCTGCAAACAAAACAAAAAAAATTGCGGAGTTTCGGTTTTTTTTAGTAATTTCAGTAAACTAAACCGTTTTTGAGTTACGCTAATAGGTGTATGTTGTGCAACCTCCTCCATTTTCGAAATAACGGTATATCTCGAAAACCAGAGCCAATCTTAAAAACGGCGAGCACCACTGGATTCAACGTATCCGAATTAGGTTAAAACGCCAGGTGCCCAGCTTGTCTGTTTTTCCAACTAGCGTAGTGTAATATATATAAAACGAACCAAAAATTACCGTGTTGTAAGTATTTCTCAAAAAATAGGCACTTTGATAATTTAGAGGAAAATATCGCCAAAAATCGTGAAATATGGCCTGATAACAACGATTCTCGCTTGTGTTGCAGTTGTTGCTCGGCAATTTGTACAGCCACAGCACAACACACAGTGTATGTGTGTGTGTAACATGTGTGGTTTTTTATTGGCTTTTTGTTATGTATACCCTCCGCCACAACTAGCTGGGTATACTTAGTTTGTCATTTCGTGTGAAACATTTTTATTATTCGAGCCTTTACCGCGAAAATAACGTAAGCACCAAAATAAATTTTATAGGTGAGAGTTTTTTTTATTCTAATTCATATAAATTTTGTATTAAATTTGTTGCTCAGGATAAAATCAGGGACCAAACATAATGGTTATTGTATTTTATTTGAGTTTACTGGAAAATTCCTTTTATTTTCATTTGGTTATTTTTAACCATTATCGTTACATATATTTTAAACTAGTTATCGTAACCAATTAAAGTAAAAAACATTTTTTTGTTTTGTTACACTTAAATAACCATTACTTCAACCACAATTTTTTTTTGTTACAAACAACTATTAAACCAAATAATTAATTTTTTGGTTACAAATAACCATTTTAAAAAATAATTAATTTATTTGGTTTCAAATAACCATTAAAACAAGCGATTTTTTTAACAACGACACAGGTTAAAAATTTTCTTCAGATATTTTTTTCTATGCATATGTAACCTGCGGAAAATTTGTGTCAATTGGTCCAAGCGACTGGTCCTGGGATTTGTGAAAATAGAACAAGTACAAAAAGAAAGGACTCATGACCAGTGAAAGAAGATCCAATCCCTTAACTGGTTTATAAAGAACAAAAAGGTAGAAAAAGTAATGAATTTCAGAACAGTCTTCAGCGGTGATGTAACACATTTTTTGGTAATTTTAAAAATTTGGCTCTTAAATTTAATTCTTAGACTAGTTTTATTGAAATAATACTACATAGTATTTCCCCTCCAATGACAACCCCATGTAAAAGTGATAGGTCTTATTCATATAAAGTGTTAGAACTGGAACCGGTCCCTACCACCAAAGACCTATCAAGGGACTACTTCAGTGTCAGTTCGCTTCCCTCTAGGGTATTTATATGTATGATTATTTCCGTGCATTTATTATTTCGATGACTAAGAAGAAGGAGTGAACGTGTCAACTGTTGTGCGTGACTTGAGAGGCAATTCTAAACCGCTAGAATCACCGTCTTTACTTAAAAACAGTTTTTTTGCTTTTGCCGGAAAAATTATTGCCCAAGGGTCCCAAATAGTAACCGACTATACTTTCTTACTTATGTATAATTTATATTTGTAACCAAAAAATAAATTACTTGTTTTAATGGTTATTTGTAACCAAATTAATTTATTATTTGTTAAAATGGTTATTTGTAACCAAAAAATTAATTATTTGGTTTAATAGTTGTTTGTAACCAAAAAAATTTTTTAGTTGAATTAATGGTTATTTATGAAGGTATAACCAAAAAAAAAATTTTTTTACTTTAATTGGTTACGATAACCAGAATAAAATATATATATTAAATGATAATTGTAATTTTTAACCTTTAGGTACCTATAATTCATCAATATTAATGGTTATATTTATATGATTTTTTGTCGTTTCCTTTATAGGGTCCCTGGATAAAATAGTTTTTGCCATAAAATCGTTAAAGTCATTTATTTAGAAAAAAACAAAAATCTAAAATGATGCCGCTTACGTTATTTTCGCGGTTAGGGCTCAAATTCAACTATTAGTCAAACAATTTTTTTCAAAATAAAAATATTTCAAAACGTTAATATGAATTGCTATTTTTTTTTAAATTTCGGTGCGTTTTTTAATTTTTCTAACCCAACAATTATACTTACTGTAACATTTGCCTTTATGTATGTAGGTTATTTCCACATAAAATGTAGCATACTTCTTTTTTAATATTTTCAAATGTTTAAATATTTAAGAAAATGCTTTAAACGAAAAAAATAGTTTTGGTTGGTAAAAACCCAAGTTTTTTTTACAAAAACAAATTACATGTGTTCAGTAATTTTTTTTTACAATAATTTTTGTCTACATGTCTTTTTAACAAAATAACCATAGGCATCAAAGAATTTAAGAAAAAAAATATTACCGCTACTAAAATCTTCAAAAATGTTTGCTTTAAAAAAAGCAGCATACACATGTTTACAAGAACAAATCATGTACGCAGCAGACACAAAGGCTAATCGTGCTGCTCATCAAGAAAGATTGCAAGCGCTTCCACTTGTATTTTCGTCGTAGGTATAATACGTAACTTGTAGTGTTGTTGTTGCTTGGCAATTTGTACGGCCATAGTACAAGCAGCCTGTGGATTTTGTTTTTGTAAAATTTTTTGTTTGGCTTTTTTTTCGCTCGTAATACATTCACGCTCTTTTTCGTTGAAAAATAATTGAAAATAACGGCATCGTACAATAAGTAACTTATTGTATTCCATCAGTATCCACTAGTATCTGCTTTTGCAAAGCAGATATTAACAGATATGATACTCTCTTTCGCTTTTGTATCAACTTACATCCACTCTTTTACAATTCATATCAATATCAACTTATATCAGAAACACAAGAGCACTCATCCATACATATCCACTTTAGAAAACACACAGAAACAGATATAAACAGATGTATCTGTGCAGGTCTTTAGTAAAAACTTATTTTTGAAAAAGAAAAAGAAAAAAACAGATTGTGTGTTGTTACATTTTTTATGTTGTTTTTTTTTTGTTTGCAAACTTAACAAACAATAAACAATTTTACTACATACAATGTATTATGCTAATTTATAAATAATTGCCAACCCATTTAGGTCTATGAACTTTTGTGAACAAAATCTTAAATTACTTTTTCAATTGTAATTACATTAAACATGAAATTAATATATTTCTTTGCAGGTTGTTACTCTTCTTAAGGCTTTAGTTTTGTTTTTAAGTTTTAGTTAATTTAGCAAAATAAGATAAAATTATAAAGTATACGAACTTTTGAAGGTTAAATCTTAAATAAAGATAGATATTTCTTTAAATCTTAAGTTGCATTTTTCATAAATACTTTTTTAAAGGTTTAAGGCAAAAAATTGGCACAGTTTTGTTTTTAATATTTTTTAACACTTGATTTCTAGTTTTTAAAAACGAAATGTAACCGTTTGTCGTACTTGTTTTTGGCATATTTATTAGAGGCTTGCAACAAGCCCACTTACAAATCATTTTAAAATTTACGCACACAATTAATCGAGTGAGTCGAAATTAGTTTTTCTTTTTATACACTTCACCGCCACTAGTGGTGAATGAGGGTATACTAAGTTTGTAATTCCTTATGAAACTTTTTTATTATTTATCTCAGACCCCATAAAGTATATATATTCTGGATCGTTGAGTAATTCTAATAGATTTAGCCCTATCCATCTGTTGAAAACACGCTCACTTTCGAACAACTCAAAAGGAAAGTACAGTGTTGAAAAAATATTCCCCTTATCGTGTATAGTTTTTGTTCTTTATACGATTCATATTTACCGTTATTAAAAACAATAAAAAAAATATTTTTAAATTTATATTAATTAATTGAATTTTTTAATTCTTCTCTATCATATTTATGATGTCATTTTTTAATAAAAATTATACGAAAAAACTTGAAATAAAATTGATTCATCTTTTATTCTTTTTTTTTTCAAACAATAGTTATATTTTTGGCTAAAATCTCATACAATTTCACAATTTATTAATCTTAAATATATTTTGATACTGGTGTTTCTAATTGTTAGTAGGCGTTTATTATATTCATATTTGTAACTATTCTTAAAAACACTTATTAGTGCTTAAAAACTATCAAAAAATCTTTTATATGTATGTCTGTCTGTATTCAGATAAAAAGAAATTTTCTTAACTGATGTCATAAATTTCGAACAATAAAAAGTTCACAAATGACTCACGCGTTTAATAATTTTTCATGTCTTTTGTTTTTTTTTTATAAGAAAATAAGATCATTTACCTGCTTTTGTCAATTTTGGATCCCCCAAACGACAATAATCACCAAGTGAACAATAGAATTTTGAATTTTCCTCACGTGCCGAAGCATTTGGCAGGAACATACTCAATACCGCAATATCTTCATTATTTTCTTTGGCTTTTTTTATGCGGTCGGCACCGATCGTTTTCGCTTGTATATGTAAACGGGATTTCATGCGCGACGATAAAACATCAACATCGGTCATTTTGTTAAGAGTTTTTTAGTTACTGTTTATTTATTTTTTATTTATTGAAATAGTTTTTGTTTTATAATTTTTTTTTAATTTCAGTTTCTTCGTAGTAAAATTTTAAAATGATTAATTTTGATTTAGGTGAATTTTAAATAAAGTGGATTTAATTTTTTTAATCGCAAGAGTGTTCTAAATAGGAAGTACTTTTTAACCACTAGGCTGGGTTTTTAAAATCGCAGTTAAACTAGGTTTAGTTAGGCCCCTATTACGGTTCACAACTCAACCCAGTTCAGTTGTAATTTTTTAATTTTTGTATTATGGTTTACAAATTTGCTATTTTGCGGCGAATAAAAATATCAAAAAATTACTGTTCAACACAACCAGTTGGCCTAGTTATAACTCAACTGAGTTGAGTTGTGAACTGTAATAGGGGCCTTAATCTGAAAACAGATTTGTGCCGCCATTGACAAGTTTGTATAAAATATTTTGACGGAACAGCTTAGTTTTGCTTAAAACGTTGGTCTTTAATAAAATAATAATAAAACAAATCACATTTCGTTGGAAAAATCCGCAATTCAGATTACGTAAACCTAAGTTTATACTTAATCCACATCTCAAAAACCCGTCGTAAGTGTTCTAAAAAAATACTTTCTTTCAAAAAACTTTATTTATTTATGATTTATTATTTTGGGGTCTCATCAGCTGTGCAAAGGCAAATTGTCTATTTAAACCAGAAGTGTCGAAAATTGTTAATGTTTTCACTTTGGCTTTCATTAATTTTAATGTGCGTTTTAAAAGTTGTGCTAACATTTTTTTTTTATTGATGTAGCGATAGGGTCACCTATTATTCAATTGATCCCTGCTCATAACTGTTTATTAAAAAACGTTTATTATTGGGTGTACTAAAGATTTTGCCGTCCACTCTAGCAGATCATTAATTTTCATTCGTCAGATAAAAAAGTCGTATCGTAAGTTTCAGAACATTAGTTATTTTTTTTTAATTCTGAAAAAAATAAGTCTACTTTTCTAGCAGAAGGATTGACTTAAACCCAGACACAGTAAACTTGCATATTTTACACTTAAAACACGCTGGCTGCTTGTACTTACAGCTCGAAATGAAAGTATTACCCGTTTATATTGTGCGATTTCGGACACAAGCGATTGTACTCTTCGATTCGCTTTGTTTGCTAATTCGTTCTCGCAGTTGACGAAAAATGTAAATTTGGTCGCACAGAAAAAGTTGCTGCAATAAAAATTGCACAATGTAAACGCAAAAGCTATTTAAAAGAAGAACCGACAAAACTTGCAGCAACAAAAATCGTAAAATGTATTTATAATAAAACATTAGGCAATTTTTTTTATAAATAACCGTCCAATTGTTTATTAAAAACTCTGAAGACTTGTTCGTACTCCCATTCATTTTTTACGCCCCACAACCAGTACTTAAAAGCTTATAACAAAACACAATTGAAAAAAACTTTTTTTTAACATGTTTTTAAATAAAACCTAAAATAAATGTTTTTATTTTTAGGTAATTTTCTAAAAATAACTTTAAAGACATTAAGACAATAACTAAAAATACGCAAGCGCGGCGAACATTTGTCATTTTAAATTATAAAATTGTATTTTACGATGTCTAGAATATTTAAAAACGAAGTAATTTAATGAAGCTAATAAAGGCCTTTGATTCAAACCTTAAAAAAAACTTATAAAGTTAGAAAATTAGAATTTTACAAAAATGGTTTTAATTTCCTTTGAACATTTCATTTGCCTAATAGAAAACTCATTTCCTCTTGTTAAACCGATTAAAAATTAATTTTGAACAACATCTTTAGAAATTTAAATTCATTAATCTAACAACTTTTACTTTTTGTTATTTTTACGCTTAAATAGCTTAAGATTTATACGAAAATAATTTATGATAAATTTTTTTTTATAAATATTTTATTTTAAATGATTTTTATATTTTTTTAAATCGTTTTTTTTTTAAATGATGTCATTTTGAGATTTAGAAAAAAAAAATATATACATTTAATGATGGCATGTTTGTAAAGACCAAAAGTCTATTATAAAAAAAAATGCCAAAAGATTTTATGACTCAATTTTATTGAAACATTTAGATAACAATAACGGATTTGAGATGCATTTTAAGAAAATTTTGTATGACAATTATGCCTTAAAACACATTTCAAACTTACTTTATTTTTATGAATACGGCAGTAAAAGTGTAGTCTGTGGAACTCTTGAAATCCAATTAAAAATGTTGCTTATTTTCAGATAGTTATTCTTAAAAATCATTGCTTATATTTTAAAATTTCAACAGCTATAAATATTTGTCAAAAGTTCAAAATATATTTTGATTACACACTTTACGCATGTGTAACCAAATAATCGCGTTTTTGTTTTTTTTTAAATACATTTAGGCCCCTATTATGGTTCACAACTCAACTCAGTTGAGTTGTAATTAAGACAACTGGTTGTGATCAGTTGTAATTTTTGTTCACCGCAATATAGGAAAGTTGTAAACCATAATACAAAAAAAAATGAAATTACAACTCAACTAAATTGAGATGTGAACCGTAATAGGGGCCTTAATTTTATAGAGGTCATTAAAATTGTTGTTTTAATTAATGTTAATTTATGCTTTTTTTTTAGACTAATTTGTAACAACCAAAAATGGATGGACAGGTAATTATTTAGACAAATTAATTATTAATTGAATTTGAATTTATATATGATTTTTTATTTACCTATCTCTGATTAAAATTAAATAACGTAACCTTTTAAATGAAAAAATTGTATATTTACATAAAATTGAGAAAAAACCCTAAACCTCTGATTTCTTAACAAATTAAACTTGCCTGATTAAAAACAGAATGGCGATTATTTTAAATGTGATTTTATTTAAGTGATGCCACTTACTTTTTATAGTTAGTTTTGAATTAGAGTTATAAAAGAGAAAATAATCCGAGTTTTATCGCAATTTATTTATTTTAAAACAACGTCCAATGTAGGATAATGCATGGCCAATTGTGGCCCTGCTTTAAAAACGTGATATCCTTAATAGTACAGCCCAAATTTTTAACCATACAACAGAATATACTTTTCTAAGGGATTAACGTGCGCCCTATGCTTCTTATTGGATAGATGGGAACATATATTAATATGTATATATATATAAGGTGCGCTGAATCAGAATTTCTGCATTACATCAGGTTTTTGTGATATCTTAGCTTTAAGTTGAAAAAGATACTGTTTTTCGCCATATTCGAGCCTTTATAACTGGACGAATTCATCTTTATTTATAAAACCTGATGTGTTGTCTTTAAGTCCTACCGATTTATTTTAAAATAAATGTTTAACATTTGTAATATATATTGTACAATGTAATGCACCAACCGAACCTGGCGAATGTGACTTCTACAATCAATTAAAAGCTATTACAAACTAATGACATGCTGCTGACTTAAAAATATTTTTGGGTAAGTTTAAGGCAATAGTTGGAACTATCAAGAAAAACCTCCAGTCTATAATAGGTTAACATGACCTTGGAGAAACAGTGGATATCGGTTTGTGGATTTGTGTGCTCGAAACCATCTTTTCGGTGGTCATACAATATTTCCACACACAAATATCCATAAATATACTTAGAAATCTTCGCACGGTCGCTCATTTCATCAATTAGATCAAAATGGCATTTTTTAGACTGTTCTACTAAATCTGAAGGTCCACAGCTCACGTTCTATGCGTTTTCTACCTTCTTGAACTTTCTTTTTAAGACGCATGCAAAAGAAGAAAGTAACCAAAATATATTGAAAAATATCTATTAAAAGTTGTTTACTTTACGTTCATGAACTCTTTGAGGCATATGATATAGGCTGCAGAATAGTTATTAATATTTCGTCAGCTCATTATTGGTTTGGCGTATAAAATGGTGAAATTACCATGATATGCGCTGACGATTTATTATCTTTACGGTCAATTAGATTTTTCTGAAACAATCTAGGCCCAAAAATATAATTTGCATAACAAATTTTTACTTTGGCAATTTCCAACCGATTTTAATATGTCTGGTCCAAGGCGAATTCAACTACAGGTGGAACTGCAATAATCCAACAGCAACAGAAACAACATAGGGTTAGTGTTTACGACTCGAAATGTCAATTATTCTTAGCAAAACACTAACAAATCAAAACAAAAAAGCTCGAACTGTAAAAATCAGATGCCCGTTCGACACCACCTGTAGTTAATTCGCCTTGGTCTGGTCTTATTTAATTTTTCAAAATTTACACATTTTTAGAAAAAAAAATGAAAGGGTTTGAGTGCGCCGGTAGTCTATCAGTGCCGTTGTTGCGGGTTTGAAACACTTTTTTACAACTTTATTTAGTAAATCTATGTGGGACTCGTGTTTTATCTACAATATTAAACTTTGCTGCAGATTAAGGCTTATTAAGCTAATTTTGAGAATTTATATAGAACCGTTGGTAAAATATCGACATTCTTCAATTTTTTCGACTTTCGCACATAAAGTGTACTCAGTTCAGATTTTTTCGATTGCAAAAAAGTAAAAATGGAAAATTACACATGCTGAAATGAGCGGTCTTTATTAGAAGTTGTAAGTGTAAAGTTGTACACATTTGACGTGCCAAAAATAAAGAAAGGAAAACACCCTGTCAATCAAATGTGTATAAATTATAATATACATATCTGTGCTGTGGTTTTCTAAAATAAAGAAGGATTATTAATTTTCCCTGCTATTTAATTCTTCAAATTTACCTCGAAATTTCTTTTATCTGATAAAAATCCAAGCACTTTATCAACTTTTGCATATGTCCATTTTTTCATCCGTTTCTTTTTTGTTTTTACTTTCTATTTTTAATATTTTTTTGTATTCAATTCATTTTTTAAGAAAAATTTAAATTTGATTTAATTAAAATGGAGTTCAAAGAATCATAGTTGATTTTCTTAGTTAGTTATACGAGCCACTTTAGCGCTCGCGTTCTAAAAACAGGCAGTAAAAAAATGTAAATTTTAGTGCTTTTTGTGAAAAATAACAAAATTTTTAATTGAGTGGTAACTACACTCAATTTGACGTTTATGAATTGTCAACTTTTTACAAATTTAAAGTTCTAATTTTCCAATCTTTAGCCGCCCATACACTTGCAATATTATTGCATATGATATTCGCCATATTATTTCTATTTTGTCCTATATTATGCAATAAGTCGCACAATGGTTTTATTTATTAAATAAAAGGTGAACATAACCTATAGGAATAACATCAATAGCATTGTACAATGTTGCCAACACATTTAACTTTCTTTTCGTTGTGCAATAAAAATCAAAAGTTTTTTGATTGTTGCCAATATATCGCACTTGTTCAACAATAGTGTATTAACTCAAAATTAAAAAATTCAGTAGAAGCAAACCAATTTTTAATTTTACATAAAACGCATATGTGCGAAAGAATTCTTAAACCAACAGTTTCATTACCAAAAAGTACAGCGGTTAGATATGAATACATATAAAACGTTTCATTTTTTTTTCCAAAAAAAGAAAAGATGAAAAATTTCGAGTTAATACACTATTGTTGAACTAGTGCGATATTGTGCCATTTTCGAATATCACATACGCATTGGCGATATAATTATACAATACGTAAAATTGAACAATTTAATTGCAAGTGTATGAGCCGCTTTATATTTACACTTGATTAAGAGTTGTTTGAACTCTCAGTGTAAAAGTTGTTCCTTGTGTTTGTTGTAATAAAAAGTTGCATTTTTCCATCTTTACATTTTTTCAATCCAAACAAAATCTGAACTGAACCCTTATAGTGTTATATTTGAATACGACTAATTTATTTACCTAATTGCTAAAATTTTTTCGTTTAGTAAATTTTTTATTTATTTGTTTTGTAGGTACAATTATTTTATATTTTTTGTTTTGTTTTGATTTCAAGGTTCTTTATTGCTTTTCTTGTTAACACAGCTGTTTTTGTTTACATATTTTATTTGTTTAAATATCAATACAAAGATATTTATTTAAATATCATTACAAAGACTAGCAGTTACATATTTACAATGTTGCCAAATTCAATAACAGGTAATAATTACTTGACATTTGCAAAAAGTAAAATAAACAGATTAAATATTAAACTAATAATAAGAAATAATGTTCAGACTTTGTAACTTTTCTACAAGCCAAAAATGTCTTTTAAATCGCAACATGACACCTAATAACTAAACAAAAATATTTATTTATATTTATGTATATATTTGTTTCTATATACATACATACATATATTTATTGACTATTGCGTACCTATTTCCTATATTTATTTTAAATGAAAGCATTTACCACGATTAATTACTATTGGCTGTGAATGAATTAAATTATAAACAAAATCTATGTAATTTCCCGTCAAACATAAAAAACGCACAATCATTAATATAAATATCAACGACACGTTTGCCTACGTCTGCTACAAAAATGTCAATTTGCAATATTCAACATTGTGCATTGTTAAATATTGTCCACACACTATGGTATTCAATTTGATTTTATATTAATTTCTCGATCTAATAAACAGTTATGAGCTGTAATATAATATCGGAATATCTGCTATGTTTGTGTATTTACTTTAACTGTCAAATCGTTTCAAAGATAAATCAATAAATAGTAGTATGTGGAATAAAATATTGCCATAGTGACATACATACATATGGGTATTAATGGTTGAATATTGATGGTTACGAGTATAAAAGATACCTACACAAATGGGAGTATGTATATTTATGAATTTGAATATGTATATATATTACAGTGCACTCGGGAAAACGTCAACACTCGTTTACGTCAACATCCCAAAACGTCAACCCTTTTTTTTTTACATTGCCTACTCTAAAACGTCAACCCAACCATAAAGCTCTAAAACGTCAACTCTGAATAAAATAAAATTTCGAATTTAGCAGCAGTTAAAATACACACATTTGTACACACACACATTTATTTTATGAAATCAATTCAGAAATTGGGGATCCGCCTGGATAATGTTTCTAATTCGTGTAAAATTGAGGAGTTGGAAGTGATCGATGATGAGGAGAACGATTTAGATACAAATGTGCAGACAATAAAACATAGCGAAGCCGTCGAAATATTTAACAGGGCTTTGGATTGGGTTCAATTCGAGAATGTTGAGCAAAATGACTTAAATGTATTAGGACGTTTAAGAGAGAAGGCTCTCTTCCAAGTGTTGGATAGAAAAAAACAGCAGAAAAAAATAACAGATTTTTTTTAAATTCATATGTGTGCATGTAAAATTAAAAATATGATCTCATTTAAAATGTATTCTTTTAGTTCCAGTTGTCTTCTATGGTTTTAGTCAGGTTGAATGCCTTTTTTATTTCCTTTTTGAATTTGTTTATGTTTGGATTTAGTTTATAATTAATAAAAACGTTTAAAAGCACATTATCGATATGTTTTTTATTTACAAATTTTACATTTGTAAACGTCAACAATTTGTTAAACGTCAACACCCGCGGTTTTAATTAGTTGACGTTTTCCAGAGTGCACTGTATATTATATTCATACATATTAAATCTATATACGAGGTCAAGTCAATAAGCCTCTGAGTTTTATAAATGTATTCGCTTGGCTAATAAAATAAAGTGAGTACCTACCTTAACCCCACAGTACACAACACGGACAGGATAACTAATGATATTCACGGTACTAGATAGTTCTATTTAGGTGTCGGCTAAACCTATAGTTCCTAGAATGCAACACCAAGAGATCACACCAATAACCAGTCCAGAGCCTATCAACCTGCATTTACTCATTCTTTGCCACCTATTAAAATTCTGTTTATCCAATACAGTGTAATATTTCTTAACGGGAACTTTTCTTAAGCGGCCACACCCTTCCGACGGACACTGTTGCCTGGGTCCGACAGTGTTTCATTAAGTTCTTTTAAGAGGACATTCCCCTTGTACGAACAAATTTTAGTGGTATTTTCAGTGTACGGTTATGAGGGATTTTACTGTATATATTATAAATACCCCGGGGGTGCAGGGATCAAAGTCAGGTGCAGCCAATACCTGTGATTTGGCAATAATCCAAAATTGACAGATCTCAAGTGATCTTTACCATCTCTTGCTAACCCGGACGACCAGAGCTACTATCTGGTACCTGAAAATAACACTAAAGGGCTGATTTTTCCCCAGTTGAGGTAAACGGTTGGTAAACGCATTGTTTGTCAACCAGTGGATAATATCTACGCGGCTGGTGTCCATGTTAAACTTTTCCACATCTGCATATATTAGAAATCTGCCAATTTTATGTCCCAGACAAATTTATGTCCCTTAAGAGTGCAACAGCAATCAATGTTTCTTAATGACACATACACTCCGGGAGTAAATAGTCCCGGACTTTTTCAACCGACCTCGTATTTTCAGTTATAGGTTTATATTTATGACACATTATATATTAATGTGTGTTTTAATCGTGTGATTGCATTAAGTTTTGAAAAATTATTTTCACTTTTAAGTTGAGCAACATCACAAGTATGTTTTTCTTCTCTTAACTTGATTGACTTTAATACGCCTCTGTATTCTTTCAACTGATACTGGTATTTTGTTAAGGTTGTTTATAAAATTTTGTTAATGACCAGCAGGTCTTAAAACTATTTTTAAAAGCCGGAAGTATAAAGTAAAAGAGAAATAGTAAATTCTTAATAACATTCGGAAATTAAAACCACCATAAAGTTATGTTGATTTTTAACTTATTAAAAAAATAAAACCCAACTCATACTTAACTAGATATTTACAGCCATTTGTAAATAGTAAAAATTTCTCCATTTTATATTTTTTTAAATAAAACAAAATATTAAAGACAATTTCTAAAAAAAAACAAACCCATATAAATAAACATAAACTTTTTACATTAATTTGGAGGTGAAGTTTTGTTAAGTTTTTTCTTTTTTTTATTGAAATTTGTGATTTATTTGACAAACAATTTGCGATATTTATGCCAATTGTTGTCTTTATTTGTTTCACATGACATTGTAATGAAGAAAAATCAAGAATAAATTTTAATAAATTTACGTTTTGTAATGTGTTTATTGGTCATTAAATGCAATGCCAAACACTATACGTCTTTTTTTTATAGAATTTAAAAAGAGGTGTTCATCGACTGTAACAATTAAGAAAATGTTCCAAAAACAGTCTATATAAAATAAGATTGATTTATTAAATAGTTTTTTTGCTTGTTGGAAAAAATTATAAATTTGTATATAACTTTTTTACTGGCGTAAGTGATTACCCTTAATATTATCTTAAGCCTGTGCAAATTTTATTCATTATTATTATTATTGACGTGTGCTGTCAATAACACATTTCACTATCGTCTTTATTGTTGACAAATCTATTAAAAAGTAAAAACAATGAAATAAATAATGACAATACAATACTGCTGGTAGTGGACGCATGGAAAATAAATAAATAATTTAAGGAATATTTACAACAAAAAAAAAGCAGAAATAAAAAGTAATTCACCTATTAATTAGTAAATAGCACAGTAATCTATGCTATAATTGCTTTTGAAATATTTGTATTTGTTCCACAAATCGGCGTTAAAAAGATGCCGTTACTCGCTTAAGGATTACATGATTGAACTTATCATTGGTACTTGGGTGGGTCTCTGATGTATGAGAAAAATAAAAGGTGCTAAAATCATATTCTAATAGCAATATCTTTTTGTCTTGCGTTAAAACAAATAAAAATTGCAAAAAAAGTAAAAAATTCACATCTTGAGCCCGCGCAGGAGCTCCTAAGAATTAAGTATATTTAGAAAAAGTAAATTTTTTAAATTTTACTATTTTATTAACTATCAATTATTATTAATTTAAATTGAAAACATTTTGAATTAAACTAAATAAAAATAAATACAACATAAAATAATAAAATCATTTTTTGGTCGCAAAATCTTGTTTACTAGCAAATCTGAGAATCTCTCGTCTTGATTCAAGTTTCGTCTTTATTAAACCTTCTCATACAGGGGTGTGCTGGAAATCGAAAACGTAAAACGCAAGAATTTTAAAAGTAGTTTTTAAAAAGATTTCTGTAATAAAACAATTTTATAACAAATATTATACAAATATTTACCTATTAAACAGAATTTGATTAAAAGTGTATTAAAAACAACTTGCAAATTCTTGAGTTTTACGTTTTCGATTTCCAGCACACCCCTGAGTGAGTCATTGATGCTACTAATACTATGTTCACACTTAGGTTTTTAAACGCGTTTAAGCAAAATGTTGATTTAGCTAATTAAAGCCGTTTACATTACATTTGAGATGATCAAGTTGACAGCAAAGACAGCTGATCGATAAACAAAAAAGAACAAGCAAATTTTTATTTCTTGAAAACATTAAAAATGGAAAGAAATACATTAATAAAGTTATCAGCAGATTATTTACTTTCACCCCACACTTCCACTAGCATCTCTTCCTCCTTCTGACTCCAAAGCTTCTTTCTTTTTTTCTTTTCCAAATCCATTAAAATTTTATTATATTAACTTTTTTTTTATTTAATGAAATAAAAACTTGCTGTCAAAGAGGTACGTTCATTGTGGCCGTTTTTCAGTTTGAGGCAAGACGAATTAAAATTCGCCTTGGTTTGAGGTATGTTCAGAGGATTCTATCTGACTTATGAAGTGATTTAGTTGTAATCATGTCAATTTGAAGTGATTAACAAATCACTTTAATGTATGGGTAATCATCTCGATTTTGAAGTGTTTAACGCTTAATCACGTTCGAGCTGCTTAAACGCGTTTAAGAAGCCAAATGTGAACATAGCATAACACTATTTTCACGAACTTAAAGTCGTTAAAATACAGTAATATGCTTTTTGTAAGCCAATGCTATAGTTGTTTTATTCAAAATATAACAAAGTTGAAGGGCAAAGCGCGGGCTCTTACACTAAAAATACAACATACTTACTAGAGTATCCACTCGATAAATTGTTGTTCGATTAATTGAGGAATTTTTCCGCCATTATTTGATTGAATAATTAAAATGGCCAATTTCGAATAACGAATAACTCGAACAACTTGTGTCAATTAATCGAATAAAATTAATTTCTTAGAAAATTATATTTTTTAATGTAAAAATGTTTTTTCGATTTCTAACTGATTAAATACCATAAAACTATATTACGGGTTGTTACTTTTTGCATTTATTTTTATTCACCTAACCTAACCTGGCATTTCACTACAACTACAAACTACATTTACCATGTTTTCCCCAAAGTAGATTGGTTATGGATGATAACCAGTCTAGGGTATATCTTTACCCCTGGGGTCTGTTTTCACGGAAACTAGTATAGATGGTAACAAAAAGAACCCTGGTCAGCCAGATATACATTTGTTTTTCTTTAAAATCATAAATTACAAATCAGGTTTATAACCTATTGCACTATTTTTTCCAAATTTAAAAACGTTGCCACCCTAATTTGTTTTGATATTAACATTTACTTTAAAAATTGTTTTTTATAGCTTCTTGTTTTTGCAAAGACATTAAAGTATAAACAAACCGTAATAAAAGAGCTGGCATTAAATATTAATAAAATTATGCAAAATTTAATTTAAATCGAAGCACGCACTATTTCTTTTTTAACATTACAACTGTTCGATATCATACATATGAGTAAATTAAACGGGTATCATGAATTCCATGCGATTCCTATAAAACTGATAAATTATTCCGTAAGCGTTTACAAGTTCAAAAACTTTCAACACCAAAAATTAAAAAACAAGATTTAAATTACTTGCACTTTCATTTTTTACTGTTAATTGTGTTGAAGTACTAATATTAGGGTTTAAACTCTAAAGCAGCTTATTTATTACCAGAAAGTTCCCCGGAAAAATATTTTGTTGGGATAAACATATGTATCTTCATATGTAAGAATATTTTTCGAGAATTTTTGATTTCTAAATCAGAGTTGTTATTGGTTCTATTTTTCGAATATCATTTTGAACATTTTGGAGTTTATCAGGCCTGTCACAGAAATCAATTCCGATCGAAAGTGATATCGTTTTATGTGAAGTAAGATATGAAATCACTTCCATTTATGATCGTATTTGATTTCTGTGACAGGCCTGATAAACTCCAAAATGTTCAAAATGATATTCGAAAAATAGAACCAATAACAACCCTGATTTAGAAATCAAAAATTCTCGAAAATCGCGTGTTTTTAAAATCACATGTGTGATTTTGTGGTGTTCTGAAAGTCATACCATTTTTGTGATTCTTGGTGTGCTTTCGGCAATCGAAGATCACACAAAAACGGAACACTAAAACATCACACTTGTGATGTTAAAAGGCACGTGTGATTTGAAATCACGTGATTTGAGTTCAAGTGATTTTAGAAAGATTGGAATATTTTTTGCTAAATATTGAAGAGGAGCAAATAGTGAGTATAGCAGGCATGGAGTACATTGTAAAGGCCTCCACAATCAAACACACAACTAAATTTAAATAGAGTTGTGAGAGTACAAGAATTCATTAAATACACTCTTGACAGTACTTGTTTCTTTCAAACCCTTTCAATTCAGTAACAAATTTATTCCCATACTCCAAGTATTTTAAAATTATTTCATGCAGTCTTAGAGAATTTGGGATGTTTACTTGTATTTTGTGTGTGGCGTACGCACACAAAAAATTTAAGATGCTTAGGTGCAATTACCCGTGGCATAAACATTGCCGTCGTAATAGCCATAGAAACCAAAACTCAATTGGTTCGTGTGGTTATGTCGTTATGGTCAAATACAGTGTTGTTTATAAGGTTGGTTCAAAGAGAGGTTTTTGTGGTTATGGGTATGTCAGGTAAAATTTTGGTTTTACTCATGTGTCGTACGCATACAAAGGATTGTTTTTGCAAAGAATTGTTGTTGCAATATTATTTATTTATTTTAATATTTATTATAATTATAATTACAATATTATCAGAGAAATTAACATTCAAACTCACACTAAAAAAACAAAGAATGTATATTGCTTGTTGCTACTCTCATAGCTGCGTGTATTTGTCATTCCCTTGTTAATTTTTGAGAGTATTTCTTATACCTGCAATCACAGAATACACAGAACTGTCACGAGACGGAAGATTTTGTGTTTTCTTTTGTCTCCTTTTAAGAAAGCTGCCCTTTTTGCATTTTTTGTTTTGATCACGCCATTTGTGTTGATGGTTGCGGCCTGTTTTTACACATTGCCACTTCACACTACCACAAAAGCTTTCTGTCTTTTTCTTCGAAAGCTGCCTTCGCAACTGATTTGGGCCCTTTTCACACGTCATTTTTAACAGTTCTGTGTATTCTGTGCCTGCAATGTCACTATAAACGCAAAGAAAAACATGTGGTAAACATGTTCTAAGAGCAACATATTATTATAAGATTCATGATTGTCGTTAACATATTACGATTATTCTTGAATCATATTATGACCAAATATATTCGTAATATTGCATCATAATATTATTCCCTTAATCATATTCTTATCATGTTAATTATAATAAGTTAAGAAGAAATCGTATTATTATCATGTTAATCATAATAAGTTAAGAAAAAATAATATTATTATCATGTTAAAAATAATAAGTTAAGAGTAATCAAATCATATCTAAAATAATCATATTATGATTACTGCAATCATATTATGGTCGTTGGTTAGCATAATATCGTTGTTATCATTTGCTGTAGATCGCGTCGCAATTATTTTTAAATTATTTTATAGAATATTTTTTACTTTTTCTTTTAAAATAAAGAACAAAAAAAAAATAGAAATGTTATTAGCAATTTACAAGTTTTATTTAATGAACAATTCGTTAATTTTTTTTTTAATTTGTTTAAAATATTACGACAGATCTGATATAAAATTATTTGGCAAATGGCGCTAACAAAATATTATTAGAGTACAGATATTTTGTTTGCATCTTAAGCATACTTCACGTATAGAAAGTTATCATGTTATGGTTGTAGGAAATTTAATATGTTTTCAAAGTTATCATTATTTAGTTGTTAGAAAAATGATTGAAAAATTTATAATTGCGATAAACATTGAAATGTTTACAGTTACTATAATACTGCTTATATTTTATAAAAATAACAATTTTTGTGTACGACAACAATAAATTGTTACAAAAACATAGTGTCGTTGCCATAACGATGCCCAACCATATTTTCTCTGCGTGTTGTAGAGCATTTAGTTTTTGCTTCAACACGTTCAGACACTTGCATTAATTGGTCAACTGCACCTCTCTTCAGTATTTGTTTGTGACAGTGGCACTTCAGTATAGAGTTTGAAAAATTTTCAATGATTTGAATGTGTTAAAATTCTTAAATAGACTTTTTAGGCCTTTAGATCATTAAAAATAAATAACAGAAGAGAGGGGAAAACATTGAACGGTACGTTGTTGATATAGGAAATCCCGGGGGCAGAAAAAAAGCCAGGACTTTTATGACATGCCGGAAATCGTAGTTGCCCAACTTTTTTAAATTAACAAATTTTAATTTTGTATTTATTTTTTCCATAAATCTATTTTATTTGCCTTAATTTTTTTTGCATCAGTTTTATTTAAAACCTATTATAAACATATCACAATATAAAGATTAAAATCATTTAAAATTTTTATTGAATGCCAATTGAAAGCTCAATGAAGATTGATTAGAACAAAATAACGTTTAAAGTTTCTTGGAATAGAGCAAATTGAGTACAAAATTAAAAATGAGTGTAACAACTTTAAACAATTAATTTATCTTCAAACATTTGACCTTAAATTGTATTATTTTTTTCTTCTTAATACACAACAACTAATCTATAAAAAACATCTGACAAAATATAAAAAAAAAACACCTACAAATTGTAACAACCAATTTTTTTCTTTATTATTTAGTTGATGAAAATTTGGTTTTAATAGATAACAAGTTAGTGTGCTAAATTCGGCTGTGCCGAATCTTTGATACCCTCCACCGACAGCTCAGTGGGCTTTATATGGAGCCTATAGTAAATCATGGACCGAACATCACGAAATTTATTAGTGTGAGTAGTGAAGTATTCAATTTTATTTTGATAGCATTATTTAGAACGGCTTAAGGCGTACTAAACTGTTTTCCGGGAGATGGGTTTATATGGGGCCTAGGGTAAATTATGGACGGAGTCGAATAAAACAAATTTTTGCAAAATCTTATCTCATTCCGTGCCTTGTTCCACCATTTATGTTATTTTTTGTAACAAAATTATCATTTTTTTTAGGTGGTGGTTCAACATTTTGATTCATAGCTCTGGTCCTACTGCACCGATTTTGCTGAATTTCAATCCCAACCTGCTTAGGATAACTACAAGCAATTTGGCACCAAGTTTGTTCATTTCTTTTGAGTTGTTCGAAAGTGAGCGTGTTTTCAACAGACGGACATGGCTAAATCGACTTAGAATCACTCAACGACCCAGAATATATATACTTTATAGGGTCTGAGATGAATAATAAAAAAGTTTCACACGGAATGACAAACTAAATATACCTCCTTCACAACTAATTGTGGTGGAGGGTATACAAAACAACAACAAATTATATTTAATGTATGTTTTTTAATGTCTTGATGTTGAAAGATATTTTTTTAAGATGTTTTTGCTGTTGTTGTCAAATAGGCATACATACATACATATGTTTCGTGTATTGACATAAAATTGAACTTAAATATTGATATTTCGTATATTTTGAGACAGTCAAGGAATGTTGAACAAATTTTTATATAAACCGTTGTTGCCAGAATGTTATTTCATAAATTCCTACAATATTTGTTGAAATATTTTATTTAAAATACAAATTTTAATCAAAAAAAAAAATATTTTTTGAAAAAATCAAAATATTCAGCTTTAAAACGGTTATCGTTGTCGTCAACTACTGTGTCGTTTTTTGTTATTTATTAAAGTTACAACACACAAGCTACTTCAAAAAGCGACACAGTCGTTGACGACAACGACAGCCGTAATAAGGCTGAATAATAACGCAGTACAACAGTTTTGAAGTCATCGAGTGCAAACTCCTTCTCGTGTTAAATTTCTAGAAGCACATTGTGCCTTGAAATTGCTAAAATTACCAAAATTTTAAATTTTTTGTATCTTTTCCACCATTTTGAGTCACATCTGCCAAATTGTGGACAATTTCGTTAAGTTATATTTCGAAAAAAAATTCCTCAGAAGACTATAATACTGGAAACGGCTTTGTCTTTATTTTCTAGTTTTATTTTACATCGAAAATTCGAGAAATATATGATATTGATTAATTCATACTACTGGCAACACTGTTATAAAAAACACATAAAAAGCGTTACAGGATTCTTACATTGATCAACATCTTTCATCTACCATCAAAGATAAAAATGTGAAACACTCGTTTATGTATGTAAATTGAGTAGATTTGTGGAATAGGTATATTGCTTTATTGTTTGTAGTGAAAAAAGTGCTGCAGAAAGAAGGTTTTCCCTTTTAAGAGGTCTGTACACGGTCAAAATGCTTGACGTCACGACGAATTCACTTGTGTACGTGTGCAGGACTGGACGTAATATTCGCCGTTTTATCTAAATTTTTTGATTTTCCATCCAGCATCGTCGGTGTCACACATACAAACACATTTTCACTAATAATACCATAGCGCTTGATGAAAAATGCTGACCGTGTACAGAGCCCTTTAGACATTTTGCTGTTTAAGACGTGTATAACTTTTGGCATGGCAACAAAAGTTGTAGAATAAGAAACTTTATGACAAATATCATCTCTAATAATAATTTTTTTTAATAAATTTATGTTGACACACTAGGACCCTTTTCTCGGAGAAGGTCACATATGTATCCTGACGGCTTTAGATAAGACTTATGAAAATTTCCCCAAATTATTTAAATATCAAATTATGTTTAAAATTAGTTTTTCATGTCAAAAAAGTTATATGAAAAACTACATTTAAATTTGAATTGATATTAAATAGAATTGGTGAAATTGGTCATTAGATCTAACTGCATATTGGACATTTGCCCGAAGTTTAACATTGTAACTTATGATTGACTAATTTAACTATTAAATTTTAACAAACACATCCATAAATAAAAATTTGTGTCCATAAGTTAATTATAGTTTGCATTTTTATTTTAAACGCCCAGATATTAAAGTCGCAAAAATAACTTTTAACTAAAACAGAGGCAATTCTACTTGACGTGGACTTAAAAGCGTCTTAGAAAATACCAAGTGACGTGAGTAGTAATCGATTGTTGTCAATGACGACTTGTATTTATTTTATTTTATATTTATTTTGTTGTTGCCGTCTTTCATAATAGGCTTAAGCTTTGAAACATCTAATTTATTTATAAAAAGTTATGAAAACTTTGCTTTTATTTCCTATTTTTTACTATCTTCACTACCAACTGAAACTTGAAAACTTTTTTTAATTAAATCTTTCTAGTTTTTTTTGAAAGGCAAGTTTGTAAAAAATACCTAATACATATATGCCATGATAATTTTTAAAAATTTCTTGTTAAAAAAGCATTTTAAAAAAATCCAACCACTTTATTTAGTTTATTCCTAGAATTCAAAATAAATAAAAAAAATATTTATTTTGCACAAATTTTTATTAAAAATGCTAAATTTTTTATTATTTGTTTATAATAACAAATCGTTTCGCACTTAATTCGTTGTATTTACTAATGTTTTGTTTTTACTATTAAATTGAGTACGAAAATGCAAAATAATTTGAAAACTATAAATTTACATGTTTTAAAATTTTATTTTCTGTACTTTACACACGCGTGGTTTAATTTCGTTCAAAAATTTATAATTTTTTCTTTTAGTTAATGAAAAAAATTAGGTATTTTATTTTAATATTTGAAAAATTTTTATTTTTGCATGTTATTGTGGAAAAAATAAATTTTGTATTGCTGAGTTTGCTGTTAAAGCTTTAGATTTCCGTTAAGACATTCTACGCTCATCGAATGCCGTTTTATTACTGAATTCATTTAAGTCGCATGGTGCTTTTAACCTAAACGATACAAGTCAATGCTTGTTTATGCCTGTTTTGTTTACATGTTGTTTGCTGTTTCTACGATTTGTTCGCTTGTTTGGAACCCACTGTTTTTTAGTGTTAGTGTAGTTGAGTAAATCAAGAGTAAACCTGGTAATTATTTTTTGTTGTTTTTGCTTGTACATCAGAGTGTTTACTGTTAATAAAGCTACCAGATGATTTTGTTGTGAAAAAAATATTTCCTAAGAAAACATTGTTTAATTCTAGGTGTTTCCGTTTCTAGTTATTTTATGTACCTACCTACATATTAGTTTATTATTCTTTCAGTCTTATTAATTGTTTTACAAATGCAACGAACATTTGTATGAACAAAATCATGTTAATTTAGGGTATAATTTGTAATGTAAATGGCCTATTAGTGGGGGGTTACCACATTTGGACTCATAACTCTTATCCTACCAAACCGATTATGCTGGATTTCAATCCCAAACTGTTTAGGATAACTAGAAGCTATTTGCACCAACATAGTTCTTTTCTTTTCTTTTGTGTTTTTCGAAAGTGACCATGTTTTTTACAGACGGACATGCTTAAGGAGCCAGGATATATTCTTAAGGGGACTAAAATGAATAAGAACAATGTTTCACACGGAATTACAAACTAATTTGTGGTCGAGAGTATAAAACAGTTGTTTTCAACAATCCATTTTGTGAAAAATATTTTTTTTGGCGATAAAAGTTTGTTAGTGGTGTTGTTTTAAAGAAATATAATTATAAAAAATTATTAAGTGTTGTTGTTTAAAGTTATATTTAAGAGATCATTTCGTTTAATTTTACAACAAAATGTTGTTAGGTGTTGAACATGCAAGCACGCGATAGCGCTCGACATCGTTCGCCAGGCTTTAAAACTAATTATTAATAGTTGGGGTATTCACAAGGTGTGCTATAATGTTATATTGTCATAATTTTCTAACATTTTACAATGGTTTAAAAATATTGTTGTTGCTTTGTAAACAAAAAGTGTCTTAAATTAATAGAACTTTGCTTGCTATGTTTATTGTGTTGTCGTATTTCATCAAAAAGGCCTGCGCTGAGCGGCTGAGCCGCATTAGTTTTTGTAGCCGTCGCCGTTCATGGTATAGCTTTATCCGGCTAATATCTGAATTTAACCTGCGGCTAACAATTTTTGCAACAAAACACTTGCGGCATCAAATTATATCGGTTAAGGACTCGGTTGTTTGGTAAACAAACAATGCATACAAATTAATATTCCTGGAAAATATTGAACGAATAAGGCTATTAAAGTATAAGATATAAAATAAATGTTACTCACCATGAGAAATAAATTCCCAGATTCGATTTGTAAATATATATTTTTTATATTTTTTTTAAATAAGCTGATTTAAATTAAAAAAAGCACACTAAATTATGAGGGGTTGTTCACAACAGTCTTATTTTTTCATGTTACTATTTTAAGACTTATGACTTTATGACACCTAGTGAATCCCCCAATTATGTATGTCTGTACAGACATACATATTAATTGCATAAAAACCCAATCATAAGGAAAATTTTAATATTTCTTTAAGAAATAATAGTTCTGGTCCAGAAAATCTTAAACTAAAAGAAATGCTAACACCTAACTAATCTGGCATCTCTACTTTATTTATTTATTATATCAAATTTGAAGGCCCGTTTAACGAATAGCGTGAGCGAGTATAAACATAATTTAGTGATATTTTTTTTGTTTACATTTTTGTGCTGCAAAAATGCAAATAAAAATGTTTCAATTACAATTTTGCGGTTTTAGTTATTCGATTAATAATATTTATTCGTTGTTTGTTAATGTTTTCAAGCAACTACCCTTCGCTTTTCTTCGTTGTTTTTTTTTTTGCAAAAAAGTTTTATTTTTCATTTTTGTGTGGTAAAAGAGTAATTTAAGCCCTGTTTAAGTTTTCTATTGACAGTTGTATGTATTTTAATAGAAATACACAAACACGGACAACATTTTCTAAATGAATTTGCTGAAGCAGCAGTTTTTGTATTTGAGTTTAATTACTAAAATATGTATATACAGTTACTCACATAAAAATACTTACAAACCTTATGTTAACTATTATATGCATTTAATTATGAATTAAATTGGGATAATTAAATTCCTATAAATTATATAAAATGAAAATTTTTACATTAAATAATCTGCTTGTTTTTGAAATTAAAATAAAATTATAAAATGTCTGTAGAAATTTTATCGAAAAATTTTAATTTCTGTAGAAATTTTATCGATACATAATTATAAAATTTCTGTAGAAATTTTATCGATACATTTAAATTTCTGTAGACATTTTATAGATAATTTTTAAATTTCTGTAGAAATTTGAGCGATAGCTTTAAATTTAAGTAGACATTTTATCGATAACTTTAAATTTCCGTAGAAATTTTATCGATAAATTTAAATTTCTATAAAAAATTTATAATTGTAGCGGGTAATGTAAGAAAAGATAAACTGACTGTTTATTGTTGTTTCTGTTTAAGCTTTGATATCCTTGCAAATAAGACTTTTTAAATTTATGTAGAAATTTGATCGATAACTTAAAATTTAAGTAGACATTTATCGATAACTTTAAGTTTCCGTAGACATTTTATCGATAAATTTAAATATCTATAAAAAATTTATAATTGTAGCGGGGAATGTAAAAAAATATAAACTAACTGTTTATTATTGTTTTTGTTTAAACTTTGATATCGTTGCAAATAAGACTTTTTAAGTGTTTGCAATTCTCATTCACTCTGCAGTTTTATTTACTTATATCTTTAGTATTTCTAAAATTTTTTGGCCGAATGTTTCCTAATGATCTGGCCTATGCAACCAGTGAAATGCGAATAGAATCTAGCTTTCTTCCAAAAATAAATTTCAGTGTTTTTATCAAGAAAAAAAAATTGGGAATTAGGTACGACAAACACAATATTATTAATTTACCTATAATTTTATATGTCTATAGAAATCTTATCGATACATTTTAAATTTCTTTAGACATTTCATTGAACAATATAAATTATTGGTTTTATATTGAGATTTTATCGATAAATTTAAATTCCTGTAGAAATTTTATCTATGACTTTAAATTTATGTAGAAATTTTATCGATAAATTTAAATGTCTATAAAAAATTTATCTATCATATTAAATTTCTATAGAAATCTTATCGATAAATTTAAATTACTTTAGACATTTTATTGAAACCCGTAATCTTAGAAAAATTTTATCGATAAATTTTAATTGATATTGAAATTTCATCAATCAATTTAATTTCTATTGAAATTTTATCGACAAATTTATATTTAAATTTAAATTATATATATCAATAAATTAAAATTCCTATAGACATTTTATCGATACATTTAAACTCCTTTAGAAATTTTATCGATACATTTTAATTTCTATAGAAATTCGATCAATAATTTAAACTTCTTTAGAAATTTTATCGATAAAATTCAATTTCTTTGGAAACTTATCAATAAATTTTAATTTCTACAGAAATTTTATCAATAAATTTGAGATAAATAAAAAATTTGATCGATAAACTTAAATTTATATACACTTTATAGATAAATTAAAAAGTTTTAAAAATTTTGATATTATTAAATTTTTATTAGAAAATCGATAAATTTAAATTTCTAGAAAAAATTTTTCGATAATTTTAAATTTCTGTAGAAATTGTATTGATAAATTTTAATTTCTATACACATTTTATCGATAGTTTTAAATTTAAAAAAATTCAATTGTTGTCTATTTCTTTAAAAAAAATTATGAAAATTTATCGATACCTTAAAATTTCTGTAAACAATTAGTTGATGTCTTAAAATCCCTAAAGAAAAATCGATATCATGAAATTTTTCAAAATGTAATGTTTATGGAAATTGAATTGTATTTTAAAATTTATACAAAAAATGTTTCTTTAAAAACCATTTCTATATTTTAAATTTCATTACAAAATATTTAAAGTTATTATTTAGATAACTCCTATTTCTTATACTAACTATTTGCTTTTAAAACATTGGCACCTTATTTAAATTTTGAAATTTGCTTCATATTCTGCTAAGCATCAATGCCTACCCTTCCAACTATTTATTCTTTAATTGTAATTAATGAAATGTCAAGTGAATTTTTTAAATGTGTTTTGTAAATTATTTCCTTAAAATTTTTTTTTTTAAATGTTGCTATTTTATAATTGTTAATTGTCTGCAGCCAACGCAAAAAATTTAGAAAAATATTTACAATTAACCAGACTCAACTTACAACATTGATGCAACCCAACAACATCAGCAACTATAACAAGTTCATTAATAACCTGAGGCGCATTTGAAGAAAAAATAAAAACATATTAATCGAAATTGGAAAAATGCGTTTACACTAGTGTAAAATGTAAAATTACGATTTGGAGTACTACTTAAGGGGTTGAGAAAAGAAAAAAAATCAAATAAAAGTGCTGCATTTCAGATTGTCCATTCTTTTTCTTTTGACAAATTTTGTTTTTCCAATTTATTTTTTATATGATGCTAGTGTAAACACTTTTAAATAATTTGTCCTTACTATCATTTCCATCAGCATTTTTCGTTTATGGTTGAACACTTCTCTGGACACTAAATAACTGAATACTTTCAGGCACAATTTCTGTTGTCATTTAAACTCAGTCTGTCTAGTTGCACGGTGTATGTAAATAATATTTAAATATTAAACTCACAAAAACACCAATAAGTTTTCGTAAACTTGTTTAAATGTAGCAACAGGTAAAAAGAAACTGTTTTTGCCTTCTTTTTTTTGTGCTAAAAATATGTTGAAAAGGTGTTCTGTAATATTCACACTGAGTGCGTGTGTTTATTTATTTCGTCTGTGAAGAAATATTGTTTAAGTAGTTACGAGAACTTGTATTTTTTTCCCACTGTTGCTGTGGTGTTTATTCATTTATTCATGCATTTAATATGCAATAATAGCATGTTCTTAAAATGTTGGCGTTGCCGTTATGAGAAGTTTAAATGTGAAAAAAATCTTGTAACATTTTTCAAAGTGTTAAAATATTAAAAAAAGATTTTTAAAATGTTTGTTTACTACATAAATAGAGAATAGAGTTTTAAAAGAATTTTTTCGTTTTTATTTACATATTTGTTGAATAATAAGAGTTACAAATTATATTCCAACTTAATTTACCAAGCAATAGTAACTTAGACCTTCAGCCCGTTTTAGTGAAGCACAACAGTATCTGGTGGGAATCAAACCCGCAGTTCTTACACTGATAGACTAGATCACTACTAAAATTTATCGAAAATTTAACGAAGTCTAAGTTTTTATAGTAAAAATTTCGATATATCCCAATTATCGATACATAATAATTTCCATAGAAATTTACTTTTTTACGTTTCACTAACAGGATGAATTTTGATGTTCTGAAAAACCTCATAAAAAATTAAGTTGTTTTATTGGAAAGAAAAAAGGTTATTTATCGATGTCTGTAAATAAATTTATTTGAAGTTCCATAGGAAATGTTTTGATATTTTTAAATTTTTGCAGAACTTCAATCGATAATCTATTATATCAATAGAAATTTTATCGATAACATATAATTTCAGCAGAAATTTTGCCGATTAGTTTAAAATAAATTTGTAAATTGGTATTGCAATTTTATCGATAATTGGAAGTTTTTTTTCTATAGCTTTTAAAAATAAAAAATGCCTTCGATAACTTAAAATATGTATCAGTTAAATAATTTCCGCATCTTTTTACTTACTTAGGTAAATATCTGTTGTGTATTTCATCGAGCCCTAACCACGAAAATAACGTAAGCGCCAAAAATTAAAGAGTTTTTTTTTATTTTATATAAATTTTGTATGACATTTGCCGCTTACAATAAAATTATTCTTGCTATAAAATCTAATTGATACCTTATGTGACCGTGACATTTTAGGAGAGATGCATGTGTCGCCAATAAAGTCATTTATTAAAAAAAACGAAAATTGAAAATCAAGTCGCTTACGTTATTTTTGCGGTTAGGGATCGACATGGTCTTAACAAGTATGCAAAATGAATAGAATTTGTATTAAAATTCAGTTGCATTTTTGAGGTCTTTTTTTTTATAAAAAATGAAGAAGGTACATTTATAAGTTGCAACATTTTTAACATAAATCTAAGTTTATAATTATTTTCTGTATTTAAAACTGTTGTATTTTCATGATATGAACCAGACGATGTTGGCTTTTGATACCATTCCATTAATAAACTTTTTCCCTTTCTTATTATTAAAGTGTGCAAATAAGTCAATTTAGATTTAAACTCCTCTTTTCCATTGTAAATTTTATATCCGAATGAGAGGAATTAAATGTATCAAAAATTTTTGCTTTTTCTGATTCCTTAATTACGCAAAATATGTAAATCATCCACATATTTGAATTAAATGTATCAAAAATGTTTGCTATATTTATTTAATTAAAAAATAATAAAATTTTGTAAAGGTCGAATAAAAGTCAATTTATATGACTTTCAAACTTTTACATTTTCTGTAAAACTAAAAAGAGAGGCTTTAATGGCCAATAAATAGGTAAATGTTTAAACGCTGGATTGGTTGAACTAAACTTACTAACAAAATTTCAAAATTTCTTTTTGTTTTAAATGTTAGTTAACCGACAACTTTTACCATCGTTAAGGAATTAATAAAAAAAAAATCTGGCGACTTGTGCAGACTTATTTGATAGTACTTGGCTGGTTTAAACAGATCTTATATGAAAAAAGAGAGTTTAACTTGCACTGATTTATTAGCCCTAATTTAAAAAAATATAAATCTAGAAAATAAAAACCTGCGATCAGGTTATTTTTAATAGCCCTAGTTTATTTTTTAATAATTCACGTACATTCAAATCAAAAAAGAATATGAAAAAAAACATATTGTGATCTTTAAAAGCGTCATAAACACCCAAACTATAAAAACAATAAAGAATTGCATAAAAAGTAATAATTAAAAACCTTTTTTGGTGAAAAAAACGAAACAATTTTTTCATATAAACCACACTTAAAGGCAGAATTGTTTGTTTGTTTTTGAAGTATTGCTTGTTTTTGTATTATTTATTACAATTTATTGAATAAACAACAATAATAATAATTATAAGTGCAGAAAAAAAAATAAAAAACGTCATTCAAGTTCAATATTTTTAATTAAAACCCACATAATTCCACAAAATTTCACTTACTTGACAGAAGTTTTGTTTTTGTTAGTACTACATATTTTTTATCTCATTTTAAGTCGTTTATACGATGGCAGGTCAATAAGTTCGTGACTTTTTGAATTTTCCGCTTCTAAGCTAAAAGAGCAACACTGCCTTTCTAAAAATTTAAATAACCTGCCTCATTTAGTTTGTGTTTGACAGTAATTGATAGCAAAATACCTCCTGATTTGAGGTGAAAATGAAAACAACGAGTTTTGTGCCTTATGCACCCTTTTCTCCGGATTTAGCTCAGAGGGAATATTACATGCTTCAAACCTGACCAATCTTATAATTTACCGTTTTCCTTACTAAGCTGAAGTACTCTTACGTAAACGTGACTTTGCGTTACGGATGAAGCTGAAAAATTTAGAAATTTTCTTTGTTTATATGTATTTATCGGGGGGCATACTCTCTATTGCGATGCTAATGCAATTTTGATACGAAATCTTAAAATCGCTTTTGCAAACCTTTCGCAAAAATTTTTGAAAACGAGGCGATGATTGACAGTAAGGAAATGTCAAAAAATGTTAAGAAAAATATAAAATAGGAAATATAAGCCGCTTAACGTGTTTATTTTTTTTTGAAAATTTAAATAAAAAAAAAACTGATGAGAGAAAGATGCGAGGGACAAAGGCGCAAAACTTAAAGAGTACTTACCACTCGATTTGCGATTTGACAGAGAGTAGTCCAACAGCTGTAAAAGAATTTTATATTTGTTTTCGTTTCTTGACAGAGCAAACATTTTATCACGACGTTTTCTTTTTATAGTTTTATACAAAACGCACAAATAACAAAAGTTCACATTTGTGAAAAATGTAAAGTATTTTTTTTTTAAATCATCGTAAATAATTTTGACAAATTTTCTATTTTCTTTTTAACACACTTCAACATCACATACATGTACGCATTGTAAGTAACTACTAAAGCCCTGCACGAATGCATTTGAATGCCGTTTCAAGACATTTGTTTGTTTTGAAATACTGATTGTCGATTGCTCTGTTCGGCAGTATCGAATCTCATGTACTCTTCACGGTGGTATGAATAAAAATCGAACCGCTACTAACTTCTCCTAATAAGAAATATCTGATCTAAGCTTGGCCCGAATATCTCCCATGATATAGATGCTATTGTGCCAAAGCCCGTATTTTGGAAAGAATAAGGGTTTTATAAGTCTATTACTAATGGCGATTTCTTTCACAAAATAATAAGCGGTTTGAATTATGGCAAACAAAATAAACCATTTGTTGTAGAAACAAAGTAGTAATAACCAAAGTTGTAAAACAGGGCAGTATTAACACCTTAACTTAAAGTAAGGGTAAAATATGCAATATGTTTTGCATGTTTTACATCAACACATTCATCAACATATGTACAAACGAACACAAAATGGAGAAGTTCGTATGGGTTAACTTGCAAACAAGACTTTTATTTTCACTGTGCATATCTACATTCGACCTTTCCTAAAGGGGACTTATATACAATGAAGCTCTCCATATAACGAACAAAGTTCAAAATTAGTAAAATGTGATCTAATTTAATAAACAAATGTGCAAGAAAATGTAAGTTCAGTACATCAAGGGATACATACAGATTTATTATAGGGAAGTTCGACTATTTCTGTACTTATATAATGTATTATTTATACATAAGAAGAGGTTTATTTTTTGTATCGGTTATATTTTTAGTGAAAATACCTTAATAAATATAAACATTTTCTTATTTTTAAATCCATTGAAGTCAACCACAGCGTATACGTGTGCGCAACATTTACGTATGAGTAACGAGTTTTTTAATCTCAACTATTTGTCTGGGTTCACACTATGAAAGTTTTCTTTCAGAAAGCCTGAGTTTATGGGTGACAGAGGAGAAAAGAAAAGCATGTTCTCTTCCCCTCTCACCAATAAACTCAGACTTTCTGAAAGAAAACTTTCATAGTGTGATCCCAGACTTTCAAAAGTTTCGCGACCGTCACATTTTAATTAATTTTTAAATTGTCCATAAACTTACTACATCTAGAAAAATAGAAATATAACACATTTAACCTATTGTGAACATATCCTTCATTTCATTGTGTTTAATCGTACATGAACGTAATCCCTGGGTTGGAAGAAAATAAAACCAAAACTAATCACATAAACTTCACATTCGTCAACCAGGACTTTGTTAAAGCGTACTGATAATGTAAAATTTAAAGATATTGCCAAACAAATCTTACGTATTTCATTATAGTTTGTAAAATACAAATCAAAGAGTTTTGTTGCGACTGTCAAAAAAAATCTAATTGAACATTACGGTTTAAGTTTTTGTTAATGTCAAAAGGCACTTCCCTGCATTCTTTTTCATTAACAACTGAGATGAGCAGAGTTATCCCCATTTTTCTTAATAATTTACATAAAAGCTGAAAGCTATGAAAATATTCCTTTCTCTTTTCCGCATAAGGCCCAATTCTTAATGTCAAATGGCTTAAATGCCCAAAGATGTCGTTTCCGTTTTTTAGTTAAGATAAGTTTGGCTACTTGTTCTTTTAGCAGCTCATCGATAAGGGTTATTTGAGAGAAACACAAAAAAACCCCCAAAAGAAATTTATTTCGTCCAACCACCGCTCGGAGATTAATTTTTATACTTCTGCTTTTCCAAGAGTCACCATCAGAGCTACACCTCAACATTTGGTCAATTCGAACCGGATTGAAAGAAAATTATTCTCTGAGGTTTTAATAGGAGAACATATCATCTCGCCAAGAAGACTGACTACACATATATCCATACATACCTACACTTTCCAGTAAAAAAATATATATAAAAACAGGTACGTTTTGTTTTTTGCTTTCGTCGTAGATTTAGTCTGTAAAGTGCATTCATAAAGTTCACAGAATCTTGTCTTGGTTTGTTATTTTTTTAATTTGCTACCTCTTGTAAAAACATACATACATAAATTTAAATTAGTAGCCAACATAAATTTAAATTAGTTTAATATTGAAAAGAAAGAAAGGAATTGAAAAATTTAAACAAAAATCTGGAAAAGGTCAAAGGCAAAAGAAAAGAAGTCGGATTAAAGAATTTAAAAAAAATCTGTAAAAGGAGAAGGTTTTCATCAGTCATTGCTTAGTAAGTCCTGCATATTCTCTTTATATGAAAATTCCACGTTTTTATTTATATCAAGTCATCATTTTGGTGTGGAGTGTATTCTTTTTTTTGTTAAAAAATTATTGCGCGGGTTTTTCTTTCAGGTTGTCCGAAATATATGTATGTTTTCTTATGCATGTACATATGTTTTAAGATTCCCCTTTTCTAGAAGTAAATAGAACGATAATATTTCCCCTCAAGTGCAAACACTCTCTTTATGATTTCGGCTTACATTACTTTATGCTCTACTCCGCTTACTCTATTTTCCATCTAATTATACGCTCTTCTTTCCACTTGCACATTGATCTGATTTTCATCCCTACTTTACTTTGCTTGATAAAGGCATACGTTTATGCACACATTTTTCTCATTGCTTTCAGTTTCAGCATCTGCTAAACTTCCAAGTTAGTTACTACTCTTATAATCAAAATTTCTCTTGCTGTAATTCTTACGTGCGTCTCTTAAAAAAGATAAATTAATTGACTCTTGAGAAGTTCTCAATTATTGCGAGTGCGCACTTTTAAACACGTACATTCCATTTATTTTTAACAGTGTTACCATTAATGCAATCTGTTTTTAATCCAGGTTATACTCATAGGTACTTTGGGTTTTCTTTTCGGTTACAGTAAATATTAATATATGTAGGGGGAGAAACCAATATCAAGTACAACTTTAATTAATATTTCCTTCTATTTTTTTTTCTTGAAGTTGAGTAAGATATTCCCAAGTTGTTATATTTTTTTTTAATCTTATTAGTTTCTTAATTTGCCCTCAGCAGGGAGCTAATCAAAATTCCCAAATTCTTCGTTGGCAACACTGTAACTTTGTTTTGTCCTGAGCGACACTCAATTTGCTCACGTATTTTTCTTTTACTTCCAAATCTTTGGAATATTTGGAAAATTTATATTAAAATTGGAAAATTCCAAGTTTAACATAGGTCTTTTCCCTGCATTCTATTCTAAAATTTTAAAAGAAAAATAAAATACAGGCGGAATCTTTTTCTTAATATATTTATTTTTTAGCATCACAACAAATATCTCACGTTCAATAATTTTACTTTATACACTTATTTATGCGTAGTCATATAACATTTGTGTGTTATTTATTTATATTATTTTCTGTTCCTTTTTTTTCTATATTCGACTACTTCTGGGGGGGCAGGGAATATTCCTCTGGGAGTCTCGAGTTGTTTGGTTTTAATTTTAATTATATACCTACTTCCGGTTGAAAAATTTTAATTTTAGATTTTGGTTTGCGTAAAGGACGCGCGTGAACGAACCTATTATTCATATAACTCATTGGAATATAATTTTTTTTTCCCATAAGTAAAAGGTTAATGACCTTTTAATAATTTGTTCCACGGAGCAGCTGATTGGCATTCCATGTACTTGAATCTGCGTATTCATTCGTAGATCAGTTATTTAAATGTATAAAATGTTCTAAAAAAAAAAAAAAAAAAAAAAAAAAGTTTTGTGCTGAAACTTGAAAAATGTCACTAGATCAATTTATACGCTTGGCTGATAGCATCGTTGAGTTCGAGGCTGACCTTAACGATAACCAATATCCTGTATCCTCTTTACATTCGCTCGAAGTTCACCGTTCGGAACTTCAGGCCGACTGGATTCGAGTTAAGGCAGCTTATGATAAATTTTTACTAGAGGCTGAGAAGGAAGCTGGCGAAAACGAGGACATAGTGGATATAGAGTCATTCAAACTTAAATACAAAAGCACATACACTACTTATTGTAATTGTATGACAAAATTGTCCGAGCTTGCTGATGCTCTGCGGAAAAAATCAATGTCGCAACCTGCAGTTGTAGTACCTACGGATGAAAATATCCTTCATCCCATCCCTTTTCGGGACGTAACCCTCCCGAATCCTGGGTCGCATAGCCTTCACTTGCCTCCTATTGAGATTCAAACCTTTCATGGGGATTACGCTTCTTGGCCAACCTTTCGAGATTTGTTTTCTGCCATTGTTGCGAACTCTAGGGCTAGTAACGTGGAGAAATTGTTTTACCTATCGCAGAAAACAAAAGGTGAGGCCAGGGAAATTGTTCAAAAATGCCCACTTACAAACCAAGGATTTGATTTGGCGTGGAAAAATCTTTGCTTGCGGTTTGAAAACCGACGGGTTTTAGTAAATGGACAGCTGAAGATCCTTTTCAACCTCCCGACCATCAATTCCGAATCAGGCAAGGCTTTACAGCAGTTACAACGGGATATTAATTCGTGTATATCGATTCTTAAACTCCATCATATTGATGTGGCCAGCTGGGACCCAATATTTGTATTTATATGTACGAACAAATTGCCGGAAAATACATTGACACTCTGGGAACAACAACTAGGGGATAAAACAGCTATTCCTAAATGGTCCGAATTAGACGAGTTCATTACTAACCGCTATCGGACACTAGAGTCAGTATCCGAAATTCGCGGACTTAACTCTACTAGGAACAGTGATAACAAGTCCAAACCTAGTGCTAGTTCTACCTCGACTAAAAGGGTATCCAGCTTTCAGGTGAATATCTCGGATCCACTGTGTCCATTGTGTCCCAAGGAATATCATACTATTCGAAAATGTCCTAAATTTATAAAAATGGATTACCACCATAGATTGGAGGAAATTAAAAAAGAGGGCTTGTGTCTGAATTGTTTTTCGAAAACACACTCAGTCAGAAATTGTTCGAGCAAACACAGTTGCTTCAGGTGTCATAAAAGACACAACACTCTGTTGCATAAAGAAGTTTTTAATCAGAGCCCTGCTCCTCCAACTCCTAGTTCAAGTGGTGTCTCAAATCTTAATCCAAATTCAGCTCCCTTTTCTCAATCTAATTCTAACAATATACAGTCCGCTAGTAGTTCAAATAGGGTACAGTCATGTTTCGCAACTCATTCTAAAAGTGTCTTATTAGGTACGGCCTGGGTCAACATCCATCATTTCGGTACCCAATACAAAGTGCGTGCGTTAATAGATTCCGGGTCGGAAGGAACTTTTATTTCTGAACGTATTTTTAAACTTCTTGACCTTCCCTCTCAGTCCATTAATGCACAAATTTCTGGTTTAAATCAGAGTGTTTCCGCTAAGGTTCAATATCAGTGTTCTTTTATATTAAGTTCTCGTGAAACCTATGATATTGAAATTCCAGTTACAGCCCTTGTGGTTCCTCAACTATCAAGTAACCTTCCATCTAAGACCATATCAAATTCCAAATTTGTAAACCTTCCCGATATCCCATTAGCAGATCCAAAGTTCTACTCCAGTTCAAGAATTGATATGTTGATTGGTGGTGACATTTTTCCTTCAATCGTGTGTCCAGGGATATTGCATAATGTTTGCGAATCTCTAATTGCTCAAGAAACCATCTTCGGATGGATTCTTACTGGTCCAGTTTCCAATAGTTCAAGTTCTAGTCTCACCATAGTATCAAATTTTTGTGAAATTTCTTTAGATAAAGAGATTTCACGCTTTTGGGAGGTGGAGAATCTTCCCAGGAAGAACTTTTTGTCGCCGTCTGATCAAGCTTGTGAGGATCTGTTTATTCGCACTACCAAAAGGAATCGTGAAGGTAGATATATAGTATCGCTTCCTTTTAAGGAAGGATTTCCGAACGCTATAAGTTTAGGGCAGTCTAGGTCTATGGCTATGGCCCAGTTTTTTCGGAATGAAGCCAGGTTGATTCGAACTCCAAATTTAAAAAGCGAGTACGATAAAGTTGTTATGGAATATGAAGAACTGGAGCACATGGTTAAAGTTTCTCCACCTGATATTTTCAAAACATTAAATTCCTATTATTTGCCACATCATGCGGTTGTAAAACCGGATAGCGTTTCTACTAAAGTTCGTGTGGTTTTTAATGCTTCTGCTCCTTCATCCAATAGGCAAAGCTTGAATTCTTTGCTTCACGTGGGACCCGTTTTACAGAATGACCTTACTTTGTTGATTCTGAACTGGCGTTTTTTCCGATTTGTGTTTAATGCTGACATTCAAAAAATGTATAGGCAGATCTTAGTTAACCCTGAACACACTCCATATCAACGGATTCTCTTTCGAAGTAATCCAAATAGTCCTGTTTGCGATTACGAACTTAAAACAGTTACTTTTGGGGTCAGTTGTGCGCCGTATCTTGCTATTCGAACACTATTACAATTAGCAGATGATGTTCAAACAATTTTTCCGATTGCTAGTGAAATTCTCAGAAAATCAATGTATGTTGATGATGTCCTTGCAGGATTTCACACAAAACAAGATTCTATGAAAGCAAAAGATGAGCTGATCCGAGCTTTGGAATCCGCTGGGTTTTCATTGAGGAAGTGGACGTCAAACTCCGCAGACATTCTTTCTGATATCCCACCAGACCATCGACTTCATGAAGACTTCTTGAAATTTGAGGATAGAAGTTTGGCAAAAACATTAGGCATTCGATGGAACGCTTGTTCAGACGACTTTTATTTTGTTGCGGATTCATTTTCGGAGAACTCTGAATACACGAAAAGAGAAGTGTTGTCCAAAATTGCAAAACTCTTTGATCCGGCTGGTTGGCTATCTCCTTGCGTAATCGTGGCTAAAATTCTGATGCAGAAAATATGGAAAGATGGCACTGGTTGGGATGAAATCCTTTCTCCAGACGCACTTAATCAGTGGAAAACGTTCCAATCTAATTATTCTTTTATCAATACCATTCGAATTCCTCGATGGATTAATTATGTTCCAAGTGCCAAAATCCAATTCCATGGATTCTGTGATGCTTCAGAAAAAGCATACGCAGCGGCTTTATATGTTCGAATAGAAGGTACTAATTCCATTTCAACGCACCTTATATCGTCCAAGACCAAAGTAGCCCCGATTAAGACAGTGTCAATTCCTAGACTGGAACTTTGTGGGGCCGTTCTATTAGCAGAGATGGTAGACAATCTCCTACCACAGTTAGATATAGAAAACTATTCTGTTGTCTGTTGGACTGATTCCACTATTGTGCTATCGTGGCTAGCAAAGCCTCCATGTTGTTGGCTCACATTTGTCGCTAACCGAGTCTCAAGAATTACTGAAGTGGTAAACTATTCGCAGTGGAAACATGTAAACTCAGCGGATAATCCCGCAGATCTTGCTAGTCGGGGCATTTGTCCACAAGACTTGGTAGACAACGACTTGTGGTGGGTAGGTCCCCAATGGCTTACGGAACCAGAAGTACATTGGCCAAACTCTGATGCATCCAATATTCCTAATACGAATCTTGAAATTAAAGCGATTAAAGTTAATTTTTCTTACTTTACGAACTTTGAAGATATATTAGAACGCTTTTCCTCGTACAATAGGGCAATGCGGGTCATGGCATATGTCTATCGGTTTTTTTATAGAACTCATCCTCGTTTCCGTTCTAATTTCTTCAAAGACTCACTTACTTTGTCCAACTTCGAAATAAGCTCTGCTAGAAACGTAATGATTTCCGTGTGTCAAAAGGCGTTCTATCCAAAGGAGTACAAAAATCTCTGTGCTAGACAACCTATATCCAAATCCAGTGGCATTTTAAACTTAAATCCCTTTATGGACGCAGAGGGAATAATTCGTTCCTGTGGTCGCCTTGAATCTTCTCCTGGCTTAAGTTATAATGAGAAACACCCAATTATCCTTCCATATCAGTCGCATTTTTCTAGGATCTTGATAAAGTTTGTCCATGACATTAGCCTTCATGGAGGAAACCAACTAGTGCTTCGACTGCTCAGAACACAATATTGGATACCTAAAGCGAAGAATCTAATTAAAACAACAATAAACAAATGTAAAGTTTGCGTCATTTACAAAAAGAGGTGTCAAAAGCAAATAATGGCGGCTTTACCACCTGAACGATCGGAAATAAGTCGCCCATTCTCACACACTGGTCTTGATTTCGCTGGTCCACTAGATGTTAAAAGTTATTCTGGTCGGGCCTGTCGTATTTCCAAAGGATACGTTTGCATATTCGTGTGTTTCTCAACCAAAGCTATTCATTTGGAAGCAACATCCGATTTATCAACCGATACATTTCTAGCGGCTTTTAACCGATTCGTTTCTCGTCGGGGATGTCCTTTACACCTTCATTCCGACAATGGAACTACCTTCGTAGGTGCTTCTAGGGTCATAGCACGAGAATTTATCCAAACTACACAACAACGCATCCTGGCAAATTACGCGCATCAAAACCTTTCGTGGCACTTCATTCCAGCAGGCGCTCCGCATATGGGCGGACTGTGGGAAGCGGGTGTGAAAAGTTTTAAAGCGCATTTCCGAAAAGTAGCAGGATGTTACAAATATACGTTCGAGGAGCTTTCGACGCTGTTGTCCAAAATTGAAGCGTGCCTCAACTCCAGGCCGATTTCACCTATTTCAACTGATCCTAGTGATTTTTGCGCACTGACCCCCGGGCATTTTCTTATAGGTGCTCCAATCCTTGCACCAGTCGATCCGCAGGTGAATGACTCTGCAGCCTCTGTAATAAACCGATGGCAAAAACTAAAGTTAGTACACCAAAGGTTTTGCTTCCGCTGGAAAAATGAGTACTTAAAAGAAATGCACAAAAGAGTTAAATGGCAAAGAGCTGAAGTTGATATAAAAGTAGGTACGATGGTAGTGATCAAAGATGAAAACCTTCCCCCGAATGCTTGGCGTCTAGGTCGAATTGTAAAGATTTTCTCAGGTCAAGATAAACGAGTAAGGGTCGCGGAAATTAATACTCAGCGGGGCCTTATCACTCGTCCAATTGTCAAATTAGTTGTATTGCCCTTTGAGTCCTAGGACCCTTGATTCCAATATTGTTTAAACTATTCCTATAAATTTTTTTTTCCAGATTAACATGCCCAAAATCTCCTCAACCTCCTCGTCCCCGAGCCACTTAACAAATTCTAAAGTATATCCATGCCGAGTCTGCAAGCGTCCGCATCCACTCCGAACCTGCCGAAAGTTTTTGGCAATGAATGTTTCCGAACGCATTCGTACTGTCCGGCACAATAAGTATTGTCCAAACTGCCTAGCCCACGATCATTCCCAGGGCACCTGCTTTTCTAAGCATGGATGCAAGCATTGCCACAAATTTCATCACACCCTGCTTCATGTCAACCCTCGACGTGCTAAAGGCCGGTCGCCTTCGCGCTCCCAATCCCCTTCATTGCCACCAAATCCGCGATCCTCAACTTCTGCGACAAACCACGATTCCACAACTGTGCAGCCGCCACGGCGTTCATCTCCTCCAACAACGTCCAAGTCATTATCTTTGTCAGCGATACTAAGGCAGAACACATTAATTTTGCTTCCAACCGTGCTAGTGAAAATCGGATCTACCACCGCGCACGCCCGCTGTCTTTTGGATTCGGGATCGCCGATTAGTCGTGTTGCAAAACGTTTGGTTGACAAGCTGGATCTGACAGCTTATACTCTTCGTGAGGAAACTTTTTGTCCTTTAGTTTTAAAATCCCGGTTCGACTCCTCTTCTAAGGTTGAAGGCACTTTTCGGGTTGACAATCGGGTTTCCTTACAGACTCCGACCCATTCGCTCCCTGAGTCATACAAGAAAAATTTTAAAGACTTGTTTCTCGCAGATTCCAAATTTTTTGAAGCGGCCCCAATTGACATTATAATTGGTGTTGACTTGTATCCTAAGGTCATGTGTGAAGGAGTGTTTACCAGGACCGGCTTTCCGACAGCCCAAAGCACTCTGTTCGGTTGGACTATCTATGGTCCGTGTAGCATCTAAAAAAAAAAAAAACCCATAAATGCACTTTTTTTTATTTAAAAAAGCAAAAAACAAGACGTTCTAATAATTATTGAATTTTATTTGATTTATATCATTTTGTATTCCATTGAATTGTAAAATTTATATATATAAGAAAAAAAAAGAAGTTCAGAATTTACTTATTCATATTTTCATCCTTTATTTAATTTCTATTTTCAGAAACCACATCCTTGGGATGGCCATTTGACATCACATATTTATTCTTTGCATACATCCTGCATGGCGGGCGGCAATGTTAATGTCAAAAGGCACTTCCCTGCATTCTTTTTCATTAACAACTGAGATGAGCAGAGTTATCCCCATTTTTCTTAATAATTTACATAAAAGCTGAAAGCTATGAAAATATTCCTTTCTCTTTTCCGCATAAGGCCCAATTCTTAATGTCAAATGGCTTAAATGCCCAAAGATGTCGTTTCCGTTTTTTAGTTAAGATAAGTTTGGCTACTTGTTCTTTTAGCAGCTCATCGATAAGGGTTATTTGAGAGAAACACAAAAAAACCCCCAAAAGAAATTTATTTCGTCCAACCACCGCTCGGAGATTAATTTTTATACTTCTGCTTTTCCAAGAGTCACCATCAGAGCTACACCTCAACAGTTTTATTGTTTAGAAACATTTCAAAAAACGATGATGTCTTATGGGATGTCAACATTTTTTTTTTTTTGTTATAATTCTCATTTTCATACCATCACACTTTTACATATAACTTGAGTTTTTGACATTTATTAAAACAAAGTACAGTAGTGTAATGTAGCTTTTAATGAGTATAAATCGACATTGCTGTTACAAACATACATACAAACATATTTACTCATGTAGTTAAACAATTTCAATATCTCAAGTAACAATGCCATTCAACCAAAACAGCCGATTAATATTTATTTACTGTGTACTTTGAGTATTTGTGGTTTTTTATTTATTGCAATGAGAAAGTGACATAAAGAAGAAGAATATGAAAATATATCAATGTAAAAGAATTAGAACATTAAGAGTACTTCCCAACAAACAGAGAGGTAAAACTATTTTGGTAATTTCAACGTTAATTTTGCCTACGTGTTTTTCCTTTAAGTTTTCTTTTAAAATATGGCAACATTTGTATTTTTATAAATTTTTTAAATTAACTGCCAAAAATCGATGGTGTAAAATACACTACAGTTTAACCAATAGATAAGGCATATACATTGATCATAGGTGCCATATAAACCCGCTCCTTAATATCCCTTTAAGATGAAAAATTATCCTATAGATGTATTTATCAAGATAGTATTCGGCACAAAGAACTCTTACGTGAATCTTAACTTCATAAAATAACTTTTTTTAGCGGATCCATAATTGCACATGGGTTCCAATTGGGTTAAATACACTCTCGAAAATTTGTCTGTAAATATTCGGGTGTAGGCATCATTTAATCGAAATTGACTCACTACACTTCCTTACATGTTTTAATTTTACATTGTTGCCATAGCTTAATTTAAATGTTGTACTGCAAGATGGCGCAAAAGTCATTATCGTATCCAAAATATGCTATAATATTGCAAATGGCCCTTCATGCCAATTCTGCTTTGACAATTAAAAATTTAATATGTACAAAATGCACGCCAATATGAAATAGAGCGCTTATCTTTTACTTTAGTGAATTGCACTGGCCGGTAAAATCACCCCATTAACCTCTTCTAGAATTCTTTTTGTAAGGTTTCTTGAAATTACGAGTGTATGTCAACGAGCCTCAGACTGTGGAAGCCCTCAAAAAGAATACCCTTCAGCAATGCGGGATAATATCGCCTGAATTTTTGGCAAAAGTGATGGAAAATGCCATCAATCGGGCAAGTATGGTCATCAATTCACAGAAAAAATATTCAAAAATTGTTTACCAATTAACACGTAAATCAAAAATAAAATCAGTTTTAATTAAAAATTTAATCAAGTGAAATAAACGTTTAATTGATACTATTAATTTGTTTACTGCTGCAAATTTAATTAATTTTTTAATAAATATCACAACTTTTTTAATTGAAATACATTTTTATTTTTTTCTGTGTTCTTCGCCGGCCACTTGACCGTTACAATTTTTTCTGCTTTATGAAAAAAAAATTAAACATCAAATAAACACAATCCAAAAGCAAAACTAATTTTCATTAAAAAAATAAAATAACAGTCAAAGAACAACGGTTGACAACTTTTGCATCACCTTGTATAAAATTTTTAAAAATGTGCAAATCTAATTATTTCCTACTTTTTCTTAATAAAAACACTTTTAATTTCAAACGAATTGTTCTTAGTAAAAAATGTTAATTGTTCACTTTTTTATTTAAAGTTAAATTCCATGCATCATCTCAATTAAAGTTTGTTTTGAATTTTTTTTCAATAAGATTTTAAGCTAAATGATGGCTGCAGCAACCGAGTTATGGAAAGGTTTTACATTTCAATTAATAATCCATAGAAAAAGATATAAATATGCTGATAATTTACATTTTATTAAATATTTTTTACAGAATTTAATAAAAAAAAAGAATCCAAGTCAGATTAAAACTGGTTTATATTAATACTAGCATTTAATTTATATATTAATGCTAGAATTAAAGTTAATGTTTCTAAAGGCCCAAATACATTGATCAAAATACTCATCAAGCATTGTGGTAGTATTAGTGAAAATGTGTTTGTATGTATGACACCGACAACGCTTGATGAAAAATCCAAAAATTTAGATATGATGGCGAATATTACGTCCAGCACACGTACACGTCGAATTCGCCGGCTGGACAAGCATTTGACAAGTGTATTTGGCCCTTAAGTTTTAACAAAAAAGTACCAACATATTTCATCTTATACCCAGTAAAAAGTGGAGCTTACTGGTAAGCAGTTTTGCATGGGAGAGAAGGACAATACCCCCTTATAAACCTGCTTAAAAGAGGCATGATTTTTATATGGCGAATTCCAGTTAGGAGCACTAATTTTTTTCCTCTCTGCTCAAAAACAATTTGATGACTGATTGCGTTATAAAGAAATGTAATTTCTATCTTCGGTAATATATCGGGAATGATCGTAAACACATTTTAAAATCATTGCAATACAACCTGCTTTCATGTAAGGGAATAACAGAAGCACTTAGCACATTGTTCGTGAAGTTTTTTTTATAAATAATGATTTTAATTATTCACTTACCACCTGCTTACTTATAACGGATAATTCAAAGCTATTCAATCATTTTTATTAACTTAAATTAAAAATTCACTTGAGTGGTATTCGCTTCTCTGCTGCTTCTTTGTAGTCTGTATTAGCCAGCGCATGTATCAGCGCTCATGTAGTTTTTGTGCTTCCAGAAACCTAAAAGTTTTTTACTGGGTAGGTTTTCATTCACTCAGGACCCCAAACCTATAATTGTATGTTTCCAATATTATTCCAAATTCAAAAAGCACCAAATATAGAACAGAAAAGTAAAAGAAAGAAATATAATTTTTCGTATTTCCCCTTTTTGATACTTATTTCAATATTGTAGTAGGAGCTCATAATTTATTACGTATATGTCAATGAATGGAGAAAATTATTTTTAAGAAAAGTACCAAAAATAGGTACGATTTTTACCCCTTTAAAGTTCGAATTTCGAAAAAGTATCAAATTTATATTTGTAATTTTTTAGATTTGTACCGAATGTGATAACATTTTAAATTCTATGTTTATTGGCTTAAATGATAGATGGGATGACAGTTTCCGCTTTAACCATTTACTTCCAAAAAGGGCCGAATTTTAAAAAAGTACCAGGCACCTGTCGGCGGTTTTTTTTAATGAACTAAATTATAAGGTTAGCGAATTCAGACAGTTTTACTTCATTTTTAGCCGCTGAACATTAAAATTTCCAAAAATCCCGTCATAGTGGATTGATTTGGCGAGAGACCAAATCTTTAGCTTCAAGCGTTTGTTTAGGCTGTGCGATCATGATTCAGCGAAACCTGGTTAATTAAACTTTAAGTAACGTTTTAATTTTTTATATAAAAGTATAAAGATTTAAAGCAGGTGTTTTTTTACAACAATTTGACATATTTATTTTTAAATTGTCTTCAATCCAGTAATTTTCTTCAGACTTTCGAATTGTTGTTTTATTGAAATTGACTTGATTCAAGATTCTCTCTTCTGTCCGTTAGGTAAGGCTAAGAAGCATTATTCATTTCTATCCAAGCCTAATAGAACCTCGGTTGCCCTAGTATCCAATGCAGGCCATAATGTCCTAGATACCCTGCAATCCGTGCTATCAACCCAGGACCGGTGAACGGTATCGCGAAATCTATCCCGGACCACCTCATAGTAGTGGCAAAAAGGGTGGTTTTCCCCCAGTCCCTTACCACTAAGTTCGTCAAACACCTCATTACTATCCACCAGTGTCAGTGTACCCAATGCAGCCTTACTGTGAATAACCCAATGAGCTTCGTAAGATCATTCCTACACCGTGCGACCAGGCAAGATCGCACTGCATTACCTGTCAATGCTCTGACCGCATACTGACTATCGACGTCAATTGTCATCACAGATCCTCCGACGATGTGACCCAGTATCACAGATCGCACTCGTCCGGGAGTCTAAATGACCTTTTCACGTCAGTATTAGCAATATAAACACCGGCACCATCTTGGACCCTTCCGTAAATACTGCCCACCCCTCTAACAGCCAATTGGATCCACGCCAATCTTTCCTATTCGGAAACTACACTGGTGGTGATACACCTAAGTCTAAGATCACAGTCCTATGATCCGAAATTCCCTCGAGAAGATCCTCTTGTAATTATCTCGCCTAGGTCTAACCAAGGAAGACTCTGTATTTTCCGTTACATCTTACAGGTTTTACATGAGAAAATTTAAGCTGAAGCGTTTACAAAAATGTTTTTTATTTTCGGCCTCAAAAAAAAAAAAAATTAAATTAATAAGACTAAGTTTTCATATTTTGAAGAGCAAATAAAATCGTCGATTTTTAGAAAAAAAAACAAACACCTCCAATCCAAAACTTTACTAATTTTAAAACAAAAAATAGTCAACTTGACGATTAATCGTCAAATGTAGCAGCACTAACTGAAGGATATTTGTTTGCGGTATTTTTAGTCCTCCGGATCTTTTATTCATATGGTAGGATGAACATTTCGAAAGAAGTCTGAAGTAGCGACTGCTAAAAAATTTTTGAAGTAATCTTTAAACACAAAACCAATTCTTTAATACAGAAAATCCTTATTTCAAATGCATTCGTCCATTCCTATCAGTAAAAAATTTCAAACCACAAATAGTTCGCAATACTTTGCCAAAGGCTTTCAAAATTTTTGAATTTTTAAATAAATCATGTTGCAGTTTTAAGTTTTTTGAATAAATCTATGTTCGTTTCCATTAAAATAATTTGAAGACAAATTTTTAATTCATTTTTAAACAAAAAATTATTATGTTAATGCGTAAAACTTTTGGATTTTTCAAAGAAAACCTGTTTGAAATATTTTTTTATAATCAATAAGGGAAACTACTTTTATAAAATCTAAAAAAAAAATTTAGTTTTCAGTATTGAAATTTTCAAAACCCACCTTAAATATTTTATTTAACAGGTTTGTAAATAACAAAAAATTATAAAAAAAAATTAATAACTTTTATAATGTAATATTGAAGGCAAATTTAAATTTATACTTAAGTGTAGGATTCATGTTTTCATTAAAAAAAATTTATAATAATAAAAAGAAAAATATAAAAAAGTAGTCAAATACTTGTAAAAAGCAATAAAACTGACAATGTTTTAAACATTTCCTTGTAAGGTTAAGCTATGAGAAGATTAAAGGCCTTAGAATGTCTTTAAATGATCTAAAATAAAGTTGCATTTTTCCCCAGAATATACGAGCAATAACCCTGCAAATAATAGGACCAGTCCAAACACGCGTGTAAAGAGTAGCCCACAAGAGATGTCCTAGGGCAGGACCATATAACCCATCTTTGGACTGCAAAGGAGTAATTTTAAAACTACTCCATTGTGTACACAAGAGGATTAGTTTTAACTTCGTTTAAAAACGAAAACATGTCGTTAAAAAACGAAAATATGTATGTCGTCTCACTACAAACACTTTTTAACAATGACATGGTCCATGCTTGCATTACATCGGACCAGTCCATGGAGTAGTCCATTTCATGAAATTGGATCAGGTGGTCCAATAATATTTGCAGGGAAGTTTGACAGTTATTGCCGTGACTACTATCAAATTATATTACTAACACAAGATATTAACACCCTGTCTACAACAGACATGAAATTCTTAGCATTAACACTAAAATGATATTAGTGTTAAGTGTTGGCTCATCATGTAAGAGGTTTTCTCATGTTATAACACTTTTGTTAATGCATATGTTTTAATAACGCTTTTACAACATCATGTTTTAACAGCAAATCATGTCTGTGTTAGAACACATGTTTAGAAACAAATGTTATGCTTATTTATTATCTTTTAACAAAAGTTGTCAAATTCAATTGACATTTACTTCAGAGTTAAACATTTTTATTTTTTTTTTTATATATTTTTAAAACTTTACAAACACATATTCAGGTATATGCACTGAAGAAAATAATTTTCATATTTGAATACGAAAATTGCATATTTGACAAAAAATTTGTTGAATTTTCTGCGATGACGATTTTTGCTGTATTGATTAAAAAGTTTGTAGGTATAATATTGAATTTTTAGTCAACAACCAAGTTAAGTCAATAAAAAAATGCCCAAAATTATGTTTTCCAACAAAATGTTTACGTGATTTTGATATTTTTTTTTGTTAGGCTTGAGTTCATCAAATTTAATTTTCATTAAATTATTTTTACTGAAGGAAGGAATTTTTACAACTTGGAATGTTATTATAATTTATTGATCATCTTCTTCTGATTTGTTAAAATAAATTGTTGGAAATGTTTAATAAACCGTAGTTTTGATAATTTTTTCATTAAATCAAATAAAAAGTTTGTTGACCTAAAATTTTATTTTTAATAAACTGTGTTGTTAAACATTTTCTTGAGATATTTTTTTCTGTGTGATGAAAATGCATTGATTTCAAAATGTTAATTTTTAGCAGGTGTGATGACTTTGGCGCGATATTCATATCCATTTCTAATTGATAGTCTAATTTTTTTGTTCAAAATACAGTTTAATAAACATATCGTTAGCTCATTATTGGTTTGACCTACCGATCATTTAAAAAAAAATTTGTTGGGTATGGTGATATATATTTTTAATACCACCTTTCTGAATCCAAAACCTGTTACTCGAAATTTTTATAGATTCTGAGATATAAAGTATTAATTTTGCTCCATATCAACTAAGTTTATTATGTATTGGTTTGCTCCACACGCCCCAGTTTGTCGAATGCTGCAAATTCCTTATTCAAAAACGTACAAAATATATTTCACTCTTGCTTTGCTTCATTGCCGTATGCAAAAAGTAGTTAAAGCAAAATAAAATGTCAACAACAGCAGTAAGCACAAAAAGCTACTTATTAGAAATAAATTTAAAAAACTGGCGTATGCGGCACAAAAGAATAATTTTTACTTTCATTAAAATTCTATTAACTTCTAGATCGTTCATGAACGTTCACAAAAATTTAAATTTTTCTTCAAAACATATGCCAGAAACAGTGGCGAAAATAAAAATGAATTTTATCGGGCTTATTTTCAAAATAAACCCAAACTAATAATGAGCTGACGATATATTATATGCAGCATATTTGTCAACTTAAAATATATCGTCACCTAAAACGCAAATGGCCCTATCTAACATTTTGAAAATTTTACAGAAGAAAAAAACTATTTATAATTAATTTTTCTTGTAAAACCAACTAGTTCCATATCATGCAGAATGTTAGATAGGTCTTTTAACCTTTATCGTATAATCTTTTGTAGATAGGGCCGTTTGTTTTTTGTCAATAAAAACGCTTATGTTCGTCAAAAGATTCCATATGGACATTTGAGCTATTGCAATAAATCCAATTTAATGAAAAATTCGATTTTGAATATTTTTTTAGTTAGGGTCTTTTGCGTTTCAGATAACGATTTTTATGCACGTATTTGCCACCTTAAGATATGAGCTTAAACATTGGAAATTTTTCGCAGTTATTCTGCCGGCGTTTTGCTTGTGTTAAGACAACACAAATTGCCCATGTGGTTTGGAAATATAGCTAAGATGTCGACACATCGTTAACACCATCCAGACTAGCCATCGCAATGTTCAAACAACAAACAATTTCTTTTGCACGCACGAATTTGAATAGTGTCGATGTTTTGTTGTTGTTCAAACAGCGTTGTTTAATCATTTGTTCGCACAACGATGTCTAACATCACTTCAGTATTGCCTTATAAATAAACGCCACCTTGATTGTTTTTGTTGTTTTTTATATGGATTAAGGAGGTATCTTAATATGTAATTGGAATGTCTGTCGGAAAATTAGAAATGTTTTCCTTACAATTTGTTCTTAGTATCGGATTTTGTTACATGTATACAAAATAAAAATTTAATTATAAAAAATATAAATCTTATATTGTGTTTAATTCGACCTTTAAAATGTATTAATAAAAGAACTTTTTTTTTAACTCGCGGTCCTGGTTTTATTGTTAATTATTCTAATTTTATAATATTTAATTTGCCAATATTTCGGTTTTCATTGAAAAACATCTTCTGCAGAAATGTGAACAAAATAACAGTGTTGCCAATTAAATATTATTAAAAAAGTGTAAAAGTTCACATCTATGGTACATACAATACTTTTTCTTTAACTTTTCTTACTTATTTATCCAAAAACATTTTTAATTAAGAAAAAATCGGAAAGAGTGCATTTCGAAAGTAAACAATAAATAAATCAAAACAATGTACTGCACTTTATGGATACTTTTTTTTATATATTAAATAAACAATTTAAAATAGTGCAATTAAATTAAATCATTTTTAAGAAAATATAAGGCAATTAATTTTAACAGGTCGTTTGTAACTTTTCAATTCAGAAAGGTTTTAATTTAATGCAATCAAGATGATTTCATTATTTAAACAGTAATTGGCAAAACAACCATAAAATAATAAAAAATCGCATGACCGTAGTTGTAATAAAAGGTTATTAGTTTCTCAACAAAACAATTAAAAAAATTAAATGTGAAAAAATATCAAACTCAGGAAAGATAAACAAAAAATTTCAAGTCAAGTAAATTATTAAGTTCAGGGTTTAAGAACCACTACAAAACACATCATCAGGTGTGGGAGGTTTTTTTTTAACAAAACACACAAAGTACCACATAAATTATAATAATTAGTGCGGACTAAACTAAACGACTTTTAAATTTCAATAATTTTGATGACAATGAACCCAAATTTATATTTAATTTATTTTTTTGTGCCTTTTAGTCGCTTTAATTTTTGCGTAATACCAGTAGCTAATTTATAAAACAACATACATATTCAAATTTAATTTAATTGTTTTGCGTTGCCAGGGCATGAATAACACTGCAACAATGTTTACGCCTATTTAGGTTTTTTTGTTTAAGAAAAATATTACGTTTTAATAATATGAAGGTAGTGAAAAAAATAACTTACCAGCACGAAAAACTTCACCACAACCATCACAACGTGATGCAAATTGAGCATCGTAACAGTTGCCACAATAGATTTTATCGGCCTTAGCACCAAATTGTTTGTCCACCAATGACAGATGACACTTGAAACACAAGAAGCAGGCTTCATGCCAATGCTTGTCTTTGTAGGAAAGATCCTAAGATAAAGCAATGAAAAAATATTGTAAATTATACAATTAAAATAAAATAAATGTTATGGTGGTCTATTTTCTAAAAGAATAATAATGCATTATAATTGTATAATATATTTATGAGGTAACACGCACCCTTACAAAGTACACAGATACATTTTTCTTAATTACAATGGAGCAAAATATTCCGCTTATCGTGGTTGGCGTATTTAAAATACTCCAGCGACTGTTAAAGGTTAAAGGAAATAAGTTTACGTTCTCTTTTATCTATTACCACACCAGTGATGCCAGTGAAATTTCGAGAAAGAAACATTTTAGTTTCCAAAAAGATACACTTTTTCCCAAAATGATACATTTTGAAAAAAATTTTAAAAATCCATTTTTAACGTTTCTCAATAACAAACTCACAAAAACTGCTTGTACATGAAACAGAGAACACTTATCCATTCGTCTTTCCCCTTTCATCATCAAACTTTCCCCAATACTCAGCGGTCATGTCACTACTAAACCAAAGCTTAATTTTTTGTTTCTGTACATTTTGCGTACAGATTCAAAAGATACGAAAAATGTCAGGATTATACATGGTACCTGAATTCATCAAAAGATACGAAAAATTTATCTTTCGTATCCTAATGGCAACACTGTACCACACTGTCGCAAATGAACGATAAGGGTCAATAGCTACGTTTTACACTCAACACTAATGTGTATTTATCGTGATAATATTGAATGCAAATGTAATAAAGTTAACACTTTTACACTTTGTATTAATACATGACAAAAACTTAAGTAATATGAAAAAGTCTGATAGTTTGAATGCATGTGTGATGAAAATGACAAGTATTATGAAAAAAGTTTGACATCCCATACGACTTCATCGTTTTTTTTTTTGAAAAAATTCTAAACAACAATACTTTTCATTGTATCAGGGTTGCATTTTTTATCATGTGTGAGTGCTTATACTTTGTGTGGTGGTGTGAAAATAAACTGTTATGTTAAATTAGATTTTTTGACAGTCGCAACAAAACTCATTAGATTTTTATCTCACAAAGTATTATGGAATACGTAAGCCTTTTGAGATAGTGTTAACTACCCTTCAAATTATAGGACTAGTCCAAACACGCGTGTAGCCCACAAGGGACTAGTCCAAAAGTAACCCAAACGTATGGAAAAACAAGGTCTATTTAACATTACGATGTAAGCGATATTCACCACGGCTGTAGCAATTTTTAACATAATAAGAAAAATACTTGCTTGCATAAAAAAGTACTTAACGCAGATGCAAAAAAGGGTATTATCTCACACTCAATTATAACTGGGGGTAAGAAATGGAACTAATTTGCCATTTATTTTTGCAACATATTTAGAAAGGAAAACGACAACTTCTCACATTTTTGCATACTTTTTTAGAATAGAAAAAAACCCACGCGAATGGTAGCATACATTGGACATTATTGTCAGAAAAGAAAACACCATTAGTAAGTGAACCAACCGCAGCAAAAAAATGTACACTTAAATAACTTCTGAATTATTCACTTAAAAAATTTTAATTCGATTTCTAAAATTCCCAGAATATTTTCAATATTTTAGAAAGTTTTTTAAAAATATATTTCTACTATTAAGTTGAAAATAATCAACTACATTTTCCGAATTTGCTTTGGTATTATGTAAAGGGCGGCCCAAACATAATGCATGAAGTTAATTGTAAGTCACACCTTAACGTCAAGTTTTTTGCCCAACTTTATTAGACATTTCTTTGTTTTAGGGTTTGACAAATTCAACCATGGAGAGGTACACATTTGAGCAGCGCGTTAAGATTGATGAAGCCTTTTACGAAAATAAGCGTTCAAATCAAAATGTATTTCGTGCACTTCGTAACTTTTGGTCAGCACAATCGACCAAATGTGTCCACAATCGGGAGAATTGAGCGAAAATTTCAGCAAACCGAGTCTGTAGGAAATGGTAAAACACCTGTGCATGCTCGCCCGGTTTGTTCTGCGGCTGGCGGCGTTATCGGACAGTACTTCTTCGAAAGCGAGGAGGGCGAACCAGTTACAATAAATGGTGTTCGCTATCGCGAGACTATAAAGGTCTTCTTATGGCCAGAAATTGAGGATTTTGCGTGAGCAATGCAATGGCCGTGTTATCTAACGTCGGGGCGATATTAATTGGCTGCCACGATCATGTGATTTGACAACGTTGGACTTCTTTTTTTGGGGATATTTAAAAGAAAAATTTTACGTTAATAAGCCAAGAACAATTCAAAAGCTAAAGGATCAGATAATTTGGCACATTAACGACATTGAAAATCAATAATGTCTCAGTCATTGAAAATATGGACTATCGGATAGAGGTATGCCACCGAAGCCTTGGGAAGCATTTGACCGATATTTTGTTTTACACATAATTGTCATTGATCCTTTTATCATATTAAAAAAATTCAAGATAATCCTCTGAAAACTTTTTTTTATTTACAATTAACATCGATAATCCCCACAGCAAAATTTCAGTAATTTCGGCATTGGTTGCATTACTTGCTGTGTTGTTAAAAAAAAGAACTGAGGCAATTAAACGAATGATATTAAGGTGCTATTTTGTTTTGGGAGTTCAATTTTTAAGGCAAATACCCGAATTGGGGTTATTAAGCGTATGACAATTAAACTTGGATTTTTGTTTGAAAAAAGGAAGAAAAAAAGGGGATTTAAAATTGAAGGTAAATAAGCGTGAAAGGCATTTCAGCGTGAGGTAATTAACCGGGTTATACTGTGTGCTAAAGTTTTCGAACCAAAAAAGACTTTAATTTGTCCCCACATCTTGTAAAAACCGGGTTTGCCATTGCACAAATAGCATATATAAAAAAAAACAGCCCAAGCGAAAAAATGCTTTTTCCCCAAAAAATCCCTGGAAAATTTTATCCCTAATTACAAAAAAAAAATACCAATTTGGGGCAAACTGAGAACGCTGCCTTTAAAATAAATATTTAACAAACTTACTTTTGGGAATACAAAATTTATCATTAATAAGATTTTTGTATGACGTGCTAAATACCCAATTGTTTATTTATGATAAATGCACTGAAATTTATTGTTGAGGGAAAGCTAGCTGCTATGCGCATTTCACTGGTTGCTTAGGCCAGATCATCAGAAAACTTTTTCCAAAAATTTTAGAAAAGCTGAAAATATGATACAAATAAAACCTTAAAGCGAATAAGAATTATAAACACTCAGTCTTACTTGTAACAATATCAAAGCTTAAAAAAACACCAACAATAAACAGTGAGTTTATCTTTTCTTACATTCCCCTACAATTGGTTGGTTTTTTTTCGACTCAAACTGTACAACTCCAGTGGGTAAAAAGAAAAAACAAAATTAAAAAACAATTTGCCAGTTCAGTTTTTTGCACGGGCACATGAAAGTATATTACTAAAGTTATATTTAACCTTTGTTATATCTTGTTCCTTCTTGAAAAGTTTTAACCTGGTATTTTCGCCATTTTTTTTTTTAAATTTTTTAGTGATTTTCCCAGGTATCGACTTTTTCCAAATTTTGCAGGCCTGTGTTGTAAAATTGCTCTATTCCAAACACGAATGATTTGATTCAGCAGAGGCCTATACGAAAATGCGCCTATTAATCAAGACACAACATGAAGAAAGCTCTCTTTCATACCGAACCCCCGAATCTGAACTTCAGTAGATTTTTCTGCCCGACCTTCAGTCCAACACCAAAGTTCAGTAAAAGTTCGCCAATCAGCGTAAATTTTTCAGAACGTCAAAAACAAACTTAACATAGCTTCTTGCCGAATTTTGACACGGGACGCGAACGTTCGATCGGAATTTAATGGTAATGCTGCGCCAACCTCCTAAAATATGAGAATAACATATTTAGGAAGTCCTTTCGTATTCACTGTATTCACCAAATATAAAGCCTTCTTAGATTTCTTCTTAAAAAGTTGGAGAATTACACTGATCAACAAGGTTTTTGCCATACGAATTCTGTATCCTAATTATTACTTTACTATGTACACACATTGCAAAACACAAACTAATTTGTTTCTGTCACGCACTGATTTGATGTGGCACACACTTATGATTTTACCCTATTTTGCGTAAATACTACTGTACGTACGGTTAGTTGCATCATGTTTTCATTTAAAAAGTGAAATATTTTGAATGTGGAGCACTGATGGGATTTGTGGTACAATTGTACCAAATTTGGTACAATCGAAACCTCATTGGTACACTGGTACAATTTATCCCTTTTTGGTACAATTAAAAAAAATACCGGCGAAGTTTTATCATTTCTTTGAGGTGGATTAACTCACTTTTCAATAATAACATTTTTAATAACATATCGCCAGCCGTGACCAGAACTACCAAAAATTTTAGAATTGTTAATTATTGTTCGGATAAAATTCTAACATATAAAGTTCATACATACACAAGTATATGTACTCCCTGCAGAAACCTATGATTAAGTGCCTCCAAATCGCCACTTTAGTTGATTGTTTTAGTGACACTGTCAACCAAGTGTCTACATTTTTATCTGCCTTTGAGAAAAAAGAGATATAGAAAAATTTTAGCTTTTTCTTAATTTTTAAACCCACACCACGATTATGTGTGTGTCAAACTACAAAATAATATTTTCTGAGTCGATTTAACGATGTCCCTGCTTCCGGCTGGCTGGATGTCGATCATGTAACCTTCTGCGTTAAGTAGAGGTCGCAATTTTTAAGGTAATGCGATTAAACTTTGAACATAGGTTTAAATTAATATGGACGTGTCCCCTTACAAACTCTTTCCGCAATAGTGTTTGTGCCTATTTCGTTGTGATTTACACTAAATTTGGACCAGACTTATTCTATAGCAATCTAAATCATCTTACCATTTTTCTATTGGAATCGGTCAAAATTTGACGACTACCTTATAAATGTTGGTATTGATATTAAAATGGGCGACAGTAACTTTTACGATAGCCACTTTGTAAGCACAAAATATTGCGGTGAGGGGACCATAATTATCCATAGGTCCGATATAAGACCCCTTTCTAAAATCACTTAAAGGCAAATAAATCTCATATAGATGAAGATATCATAATAATAGTCGACACAAAAACTTTTACATAAATCTTAACTTCATAACATAATTTATTTTGGCTGCTCCATGATTGCCCATGGGTCTCACTCTTCAAAAATATATATCTATATACACTGTGGTGTAGGGTATAAAATGCTCGGCCTTGACGGACTATAGTTTCTTACTTGTTTTTTTTTATTATTATTTCATTTATTTGTACAAAAGTTGCTTATTTACATTAAAGTTTGGTCCCAGCGCCCAGAGGCATTGTTGGGAAAAGTTGGCAAGACTTCTACTTATAACTTAGTACAAACTTTAAAAATGTGTAAAAATTTATGTTCAAAAATATTTTTATAATTAAGTATAATATATGAAAAAAAGTGTTACAATGTACGCTTTTTTATTTTATAGCGAAATTTCGGTACAATTTATGTCAATTTGGTACAATTTTGTTATTGAGACGGTACAATTTAAGAATTGTTAGATCCCAACAGTGATGTGGAGCCCACCAGAAAAAATTTACCACCACTACATATAAAACTAGGTTTGATACAAATTTTTTTCAATTTTGTAATATGTCACTCAAAATGTAATTTTTACACTCCCACCTCGATTTCTTTCCCGAGAACCTAGGAGCCGTTAGCGACGAACACGGCAAAAGCTTCCATCCGATACCAGGGCAAATAAAATCCTCGAATATTGGCAGATTATTGTTGGACACTTGCAAGAGACCAGCCTCAGGTCAAATACAGAAAATCATAGCTTTTAGTTTTAAAAAACTTATTATCAAGTATAATTGTATGTAAAATATCAGTATTTTTTATGAATTATAAAATTCATGTCAAAAAACAAATATGGCTGTTCATTTTTGTCAATCAGTGTTATTTGAATTTACTATACATATTTATAGAATAACTTCTTATATTTAAACAATGTGACGCATCGTTAGATCAAGATACTACACAATTAACAAATTTTATTGAAAATGCTTGAGTTTAAAATGGGGCCTGGGGCCTGATTTTGGCATTCATGATCGAATACTTTCTCGATTCGAAAACAATTTAATATCTTATTATTTCAGTCAACTCTGAACGAATTGGAATTATTTTTTCCGTGTTGTAAAGCATTAATTTGAGTTTCACAATACTGAAAAAATAATTTCGATTCGTTCAGTATCGACTGAAAGAATTATAAATAAAATTGCTTTCGAATCGAGAAAGTACTCGATCACGACTGCCAGAATTAGGCCCCAGGCCAACGAAAAAGTGCTGGCAGAATGGCACGAAAAAGTATAAAAAATGGGACGAAAAATGGCAAACGTATATATGTTGCTATTTAAGAAACATTTATTTTTTTAAGTTTTAAGTAAAGTCGAAGCTTTCATTCATAGAAATTCCTTTTGTTTGTAATTTCAAGAGACTTGAGCAGATGCATTGAAAGTGTTCTTGTATGTTCACTTATGACAATTTCTTTTCTGAGAAAAGTGTTGCATAAATGTTACATGTTCTACGTTTTTATGTTCGTTTGTACAAAAAATACAACTGTGGGAGAGTTCTTCAAGTTATTTTTTGAATATGTTGATGATAAACATGCAAAACATGTTGCATATTTTACCCTTACTGTAACTTAAGGTGTTCATACTGGCCTGTTTTACAGCTTTGGTACTTACTTCTTTGTTTGTACAACCAATGTCTTATTTTGTTAGTCATAATTCCTACAGCTAATAATTTTGCGAAAAGATTGTATAAAAACCAAATATAAAAACGTTTACATAATAAAATGAAAAATTCTATGTATAAAATAGGATGTGTGTATGTGTGTTTGTATGTAACGTATGGACTCCAAAACGGCTGGGCCGATTTTGATGAAATTTTCAGGGAATCTTCAGAACATTCAGGCGGGTGACACTGTGAAGTCTGATTTTTGATTTTCGGTCTGGGGGCGGAGGGGCGTGGCAAAATCCATAACTTGAGAACGGCTTGACCGAATTGAACGATTTTTTCTTTAAAATGATCGCCATATCCAACTTAGGTTTTTACGGAAAGAAAATTTTGCCCCGCCCACTTTTACGCCCACTTTTTTCGATTTACCTAAAATCAGAAAACGGCTCCATCGAGTTGACTAATTTTTCTTTCAAATGTTCGTATTAATCAACTTTAAATTTTCATCGAAAGAAAAATTTACCACGCCTACTTTTACGCCCACTTTTTCTATTAAGCGCATAACTGGAGAACGGCTTGACCGATTTGGACGATTTTTTCTTTAAAATGATCGCCATGGTCGAACTTAGGTTTTGCGGAAAGAAAATTTTGCCCCGCCCACTTTTACGCCCAATTTTTTCGAATTACAAAAAACCAGAAAACGGCTCCATCGATTTGACAAATTTTTCTTTCAAATGTTCGTATTAATTTATTATCGAATAATAAATTTACCACGCCTACTTTTAACTTTTTCTATTAAGCGCATAAATTGAGAACGGCTTGACCGATTTGGACGATTTTTTCTTTAAAATGATCGCTATGGTCCAACTTAGGTTTTTACGGAAAGAAAATTTTGCCCAGCCCGCTTTTTTCGATTTACTTAAAATCAGAAAACGGCTCTATCGATTTGACTAATTTTTTGTTGGTTACATCATTTTTGCTATTAGGGCTTAATCGTCTGGTAATACAACACTAATGTTTGCTTAGGGCCACCAACGCGGCCCGGGTCAGCTAGTTAATGATAAAAGTGTAATAGTTGTAAATAAAAGCATCTAATTTTATTATATTGCAGTTGCACAACATGTTTCAATTCGAGTATTTACGGGTAAAATTAGAAAGTGTTATATGTATGTATATACTGTAACATATTTTCCCCAGAAAATAAATCGCCATTAGTCACTTTTTAAATTCAATTTTTGCAACATTCATTTAGCATTTCGAATAGATACTTTCTCATATTCGCTAGGCTTATATAAAAATTTCTTCTAGGTTGGAAAAAAAGGTTTTTTTTTTTTGGCAAGCTGGAACAAAAATGATTTTTTAACGAAATAATTGAATAAATGGCAAAAATGCCATAAAAACTTGCCTTGTTGATGACTTTATATGCGAATATTACTATTGACTCGATACTATGGAAATTAACTAATGAGGACTTCGATTTTATAATGAAAAATATCTATTAATTGGAATTTTATGATAAATGCATGTGGCCTTTTGAACAAATGTACTTAACTTCGGAACTTTGTTTACAAAACCGCAGTGAAATTCGTGAACCTCACCTATGCTGAGGGTTTATTGCTTTTAACTTTTTATGCCAAAGATTTAATCTTCATTACAATGATAACAGTAGAGGTAGTCCAAACCAACAAAAAAAACGAAGCCTGTTAATGTCCAGTACTTTTGGGACTTTGAGTCGTTAAAGTGGGCAGATGTGTTTAAGTTTATCGTTGGTACCTGACATAACAGAATCTAACAGAATCACCTACTTTCTATCTTTATATAGCTATCTTTAAATAAGGGGTCACAATGGACCATTTTGGGCTCTGGGTGAAGGTGTGAAGGAGACTTCACACCAGCCTTTCTACCTACCTACCTACCTATTCTTCAAGTATTTAAGCAATGTGAACGCATTGTAAAATAGATTAGGTTAAGTTCGAAAAGGTTTATGGTAACACTTGAGCATTATTACTTCTACTTGAATACCGATTAGGTCTTTTAGTAAAGAAAAAGATGAAGAAAAGAAATTGAGAATCAATTTGATTAAAGGGGAAAGTGAAGTTAAAGGCAGTGACAAATAGGGATCCTAAATTTTTCATTATTAATAATGTTTTGTTGTTTACACCTTGAGACATTCCTTAGATCATAGCAGGAATAGCTTTCTAGACATCTAGACCTCTGTACCACTAACCTAGGGCAATGGCAGACAATATGCTAAATCGTCTCGAGTTCATTAATTTCTTTGCACACTCAGCAAAAGTTTAGGACGCCCCTATCTATTTGATTGATCATTTACGTGATAAATACATGTCCTATAATGACAACTATTGAGCCCCTTGGGCTACTCATTCTTAGGAGTAAACTGGAAATGGCTGTGACTACTTTAAACGACAACGCCCTGGCATTTGATCCCACAACTCAAGGCCCAGGACAAATCAAATATAATCTCTCTGATTACCCAATGCTAGTGACTTAAAGATAATTAAAAGATGAGAATTGAATAAGATACAATTTAGGAAAGCATTTTTAAGAATGCTAAATGGAGACTGAATAAATGCTCGCTTGAATGTCTAAAATCAGGACATAAAATATCGCCCAGGGTTATTTGAAGCGAAGAGCCAAAACTTTACGTTGTCTTAAAAATCTACTTACTATGTAAAACCCCACGACAATTATTTCATTTTTCTTATTACAACATTTTCCTAAAATAATTGTTATTAAAAATATAAGAGAATAAAAATTTAAAAACAATTTAATAAAATGTTTGAATCATATTCTGTGTAGATGCAGTACATTAATTTTCATTAACTAAATTGCAGACACATTTTTTTCTTCAAGCGAAACTAACAGCTTGTTCATCGATTTCGAACGTTAACGTTCGCATAGAAAATTATATGTAAAACAAAAACAATATTCGAAAATTTGTTTTTGTTTTAAATGTAGTTTTCTATGCGAACGTTGACATTCGAAATCGTTAAACAGACAGTAAATCTACGAGTAAGTGAATGTACCAAACTGACTGCAGTGGAATTCTCAACTCATCAGACATTCTAGTGAATTTAAAAATTTCTACAAAAACAAACAATTTTTGTTGCTCTTTCGAACAGAAAAGCCAAAAATAAACCTAAAAATGATGTAATTATGAATAATTTTCGGTTTTTTTTGTGCCGAGAGTATAGAAATAACTATTTTAATTTTACTTAAAAATTTACTCACCTTGGAATCGATACCGATGATCTTGTTGCACTCTTCACAAGTGTTTGCGAACACATTCTCGTAACACTTGATGCAGTAGGGATGATCATCGCGTATTACATAACGCTGGCCGGTAAGACTTTCATCACATTGCCAGCAACAGAAGTGGCCAGAATGCCAATCCTTATCCATGGCCTTAGTATATTCACCACTGAAAATTAACTGTAAAAGAAAATACAAATAGAAGGGAACATTGTAATCCAGGTTGATGAATTGACGATTTTCGATTTTTTTTTTTGATATAAAATAATTTTCACATTTTTATTAAGTTTTATAGAGAATATTTTGTTCAGTGTATTGTGTTAAGAAGAGGGGGTTGGTTTGGTAGGTGGTGTTGTTTATTTTTTGTTGAAGTTTGTTTTGTAGTGTAGAGTAAGAGTAAATAATAGCTGAAGTAGTGGTAGTGGGTGTGAGTGGTGAGTAGTAGAAGTAAAACATAGTTGTAATTTATTTTGGTAAATAGAAAAAAGGTGTAATAATCCTTATTGGTGGAATATTGTTGGTTTTAAATATAAAAGTAATTATTTTTAGATTTTTGATTTTTTTAATTAAAAGTAAACACTTTTTGTTTAAAATTTTAATTTTTTTTTATTTTACAATTTCACAAAACATATGTTAAGATACTTTTCTTTAAACATATAAGAAAACTTTCACTTTTTGTAGTTTTTACATGTTGTATAAATTGTGTTAACTTTATTGGCTTTGTGTAGTCTGTAAAGTGGAGTGTTAAGTGTTGTTTTTTTTTAAATATTTGCGTAAACTTTTTGTTTAAATTTATTTTATATTTGTATACATTTTAACTACCTTTTGTTTAGTTTGGAGGGAGTTACGTGTCGTTTTGTAAAATTCATTTTAAGTTTTTCTTGTTGGAAGAATATTGAATTTTGTTTTAAAGATTGATTAATATTTTATTGAAAAGTATAGATTTTTTTGGTATAAAATTGCATTTTATTTTGTTTGAGATTGCAGAAATTGAGTTTTGTGTAAAGTAATTAATATAAATAAAATATTAATTATTAATGGCTAATTTCACCAATTCTATTTCAATACCAATTCATATTTAAATATAGTATTTCATATAATGTTATTTTTATTTGACATGAAAAACGAATTTTAAACATAAATTGAATAAATGTAATAAATTGGTGAAATCGACAATGTCTTTTTCTGTAATTGGAAATTTTTATAAATAAAATGAACGATAATGGGATTTCAGAAAAAATGTGTAACGGGGTTCTTAAGTTTTGTTTATTGTAGATTCTAAGATTTAAAAACTAAAATAAATTCAAAATAAAATTCTATTTTTAAATTAAAAAAAAAAAAAATTAGGGGGGCTATATTAAAAATTCCTTCACAAAAAAAACATTAAAAATTTTCCAAAATTTTTCAATTTTTAAAAGTTTGTATGCAAATATTTTTTCAGTGATTTAAAAAATAAGCCATTTAATTAATGTTAATCTTTTTTATATACATACATATATATTTTTTTTAATTTTTTAGAAAAAAATCTAAAAATCAAAAAATGTACAAAATTTAAATTTCAGTGCAAATTTTTAAACTTCAAAATATAAATTTGTTTTTATTTAAATTAATTGAAATAATTTTTAAGTTTTATGAATTTGTTTTGTAATTAAGGCCTTATTCATAAGTAATATTCCATGCTTATAACAGGTTTATAAGACGAATTTTATATGAGAATTTGTTTAATTAACCTTTAATAAAATTGAAATAATTCTAATTATAAAGGGGGTAAAAATATAACTTTTTAAATTTTCTTGAAAATGATTTTTATATTCGATTCTCGACAGAGACTTTTTTTTCCAGATTATTAAATTATTATTTTCACCGTCCTAAAAATTTGTGTCCAAAATTATATAAAAATTATAACAAAATTACCCCCTAACTGTTATTCATTTTTAAACACTTATTCAATATGTAGAATTACATTATTGTTCAGTCTCAACAGTGCTAACTTTATTAAGATAAAATTAAAAGTAATTTTTAAACACAATTTACTTTGATTTAATAAACTATTTCAAAATCATTGTTTTTCAATTCTTGATGAGAATTGTTTAAAACATAGAATTTTTATTTGTTAAATTAAAATGGCTTTAAATATTTCAATATTTCAACAAAGTCTTTACAAAAAGTTGTAATTCGAAAAGAAAACTTAGTTGTATTTACAACGATTGAAATTATTCAACTCTCAGTTTCTAAATTTCCTTTTCCAATTTCCACAAAAATTCCTTTCTTTCAAAAAAAAAAAAAAAAAAAAAAACTTCAAATGAACTTTATTTTTTATAAAACTTTTTTCTACTTAAACGACGACACGTACCCCCTCTCTTCATTGGTTTGTTCAACTTCGGTTATTTGAACTTCCGATTCGCGGCGTTTTGAAGTTTTCTTAACTTTCTTTGTTTTCTTAACTTCCGATACGTTTTGGATAATTTCAACATCCGCCATTTTTTAAACTTGTGTTTTTTTTTATTAAATAATTATTAAAATCGAATAAATTCGTATAGTTAGTATACTTAAAGCGAAATCGTTTAATATCCGTTTAACGTATGAATACCGCCCGCGTTTGACCGACTAAACTTTTTTGCTTGGAATTTTCTATTTTGGCCAATAATTTTTGGGATTTTTTTTGTTTTTTTTTTTTAATTTTGCTGCTCTCTTAAATTTCTTTTAATTGAACGAACGAATTTTTTCTTTTTTAGTTTTTCAATATTTCTTTTCGAACGCAATGTTTTTTACTTTCTCACCACAGAATCTCAACTGTTTGACCGTATGTTTATTTAAAATTAAAATGACTTTTAGGAAAATCTAGAGAAAAATACATAAAAATAAAAAAAAAACAATCTCAATCCTACGGTTAGATACACAAAAACGCTCAGCATTGGAAATTTTGTATTCAATTCTAAATGAAATTATTTCTGATAATTAAAATAAAGGGAGGCGAGAATTATTTATAGAGTATGGTCGAATAAAAATGTCTGTAAATAAGTATAATAACAATTACTATTAAAAATTTCAAGAGATACAGTTTTAATATTTCATTATTTTTTGTACAAAATAAAAAAAGTGGTAATGATGTTTTAATTTTATTGAGTCGATTTTGTAACTATAAAAGTATTCATCAACACATTTTAGTGAAAGCGCAACTTGTAGAATATTTCGGGGAATGTAAGACGAGATGAACGCACTGTTTATTGTTGATGTTGTTTTGTTTAAACTTTGATATTATTACAAGTAGAACTGTTGCTATAAGTCTTATACGTTTAACATTTTTATTTGGTTTAATATCTTTAGTTTTTCTAAAATCTTTATGGATGAAGTTTCCTGATGATCTGGCCCTAGCAACCAGTGAAATGCGCATAGGAATAGCTTATCCCATCAACAATAAATTTCAAGTGTTTTTATCAATAATAAAAACTGGGAATTTAGCACGAATAACAAAATCTTTTGAAATTTACATTTCGCAAAAATTAATAATCATTTCAATTTTTGTTAAAATTTTCGTATCACACTTTAACTGCAGCCATTTTTTTTTTATAGATTTGGCAACATTGCAAAAACACAATGTAAACAAAGTAATGGAATGCAGTGTTGCCAATATATACATGTTTTGGTTAAGTGTAAACATTATTTAAATTTGTATTGTATTCTATAAGAGTCAGTCAATCAGGGGGTCAACTTTTTTTTGCGATGCGAATGAAATTTCGAAAGCTAAATACGATAAAAGGCCAATTTGGTACTTTATATTGCTTTCGTAAATCCTATTGCAAAATTTTTTGACAATAAAGCAACACTAGCAAAAATTAATGGCATTTCAAAATATGTAAAAATAAAAAAGGAAAGTGAGTGAAGTCGCTTAACGTGCTTTTGCTTGAAAATTTAAATGAAATAAATAGTGAAGATTTGCGAAAAAGAAAACAAGATAATGCGAAAGACAAATGCGCAAACGTATTAAAGAGTGCAAATCACTCGATTTGCTACCATTTTTCTTTCGCATCGCAATCAAGGTAATAATTATGTCACTCGAGGATTTCTAATTAGCTGGATTTAAATACACAATAAACAATTTTATAATTTTACGAAGCATTAATTGTAGATACATTTAAAAAATAAGAGCACAATTATGCGCTAAGTAATAAAGGCTCAGTTAGCCGGGAGTAACAGTACCGTTGAAAATCAGCTGATGCAGTTTGTTGTATGTAAAGCAATTATAATGATTATACTTAGTAGTAAGGTACTGTTACTCTTCAAACAATTAGTTTATTTTTAACAAATTTTATAAAAATTTTCAAGCAAACCGATTAGTACTAGAATAATATTGAAATACCTAAAAACAACATGTGATAAACATTGTACATAAATGTATTCAAAATTGTTCTTTGATTCTGTAGAGTACCCGAAAAGGAAGAGAAAAGAGTTTTTGTAACAGTAAAATTTTCTAGGCACTGAGTTGTATAATAAAGTACTTCTATATGCAACAAAGAATAAAACCAAGTGTATATATAGCGGTACTTTCTTTCTCTCACACACTCTCCTTATCTAAAAGCTATTTAATACTAAAAATCAAGTGTGTTTCAAATGGTTTGTTTTTATTATTTTATAAATAAAAAAAACAGTGGGCTCGGTACTTCGAATTAGTAGAAATTTATTTGTATATGGTCCTATTTCCAGCTGTTTAATAATATAACGGCTTATTTGCAATTAAACCTAATCCTATTTCTTATTAATACGATTTCCGTATGACGTGCTAAATTCCCAGTTTTTCATATTTGATAAATACACTGAAACTTTATAGCTAACGTTAAAATCTATGAAGTACCATTTTTATGTGAACGTTTTATTAAATTCCCCTTATTCGCGTTAGTCTTTAAAACGTCCCATGAAAGTATCTTTAAATTTTAAAAAAGATGGAAATCATACAAATTGAAACAGAAGAAAATTGAAGTTTATTCACAAACATTTTGATTTGGTATAATTAACAACAGCATTGATATATGCATTCTATAGAGCACTCGGTATCGGTTAACTGAAAAAAACTAAAGGTTTAACCATAAAAAATACTTTTTTGATTCGAAAGCAATTTAATTTCGTATTCTTTCAGTCTATTCGTTCAGTAATAGAATTTTTCTTTCAGTGTTGTGAAAACTCAAATTAATGCTTTACAATCCTGAAAAATAATTAGTTTTGTTGCTTAAAATTTTTTTACCATCCATCCCACTGTTCCTTGTTAATTTCGAGTTGAAAGAAAGAGCATTAAAAATTGAAAATATTTTCCTCTATGTAGATCTTATGCGAGCACCACTCGGGAAATAATATTTTTTCTGTTTTTGGGGAAAATGTAAGAATATTTTAGCTGAAATTTTCTTAAGAAATGCAAGAGAAGAACTCTTTTGTTCGCTTCTTTTCACGAACTGTAAACGTAACAAATCGTTAAATTGAAAAAAAATGGAACAGCAGATTGTTGCTCTTAAGAATAGTCTGTCTGTGTTTTTCTATTAAAAATTGCATTACATTTATTTACAATGCGAGTGGGAATTTTCTTTTCGATTTTATTAATTAAAACATCTGTTTTATTTTCACCAAAAATAATAGAGTTATCGGGGGTCATTCGCGGTAATATTGATCGCGTATCTGTGTTGGCTTTTCAGCCAACGTAAACCGTTTTTTCTCCTTCATTTCATTTGGCTTGTTTTTGTTTTCTTTTTCTGTATATGGATACGAGATCAATGTAATAATCAAAACAGTGTTGTTTTTTGTTTTGTTGGCGTTTAAAAAAAATAAATAAAAAAAAACAAATTCAAATATGTATTTATTTTATTTTTTTAAAAATTTAATAAAATAGAACAAAATTACGAAATAAATTTGTTTGAAATATTGACCGGTCGTAACAAGATGAATGACGAGTTTTGTGCCGTTTTTTTTTTAATTTCCTTTTTGGAAGGTGAAGGTTAATTCAGAATGTGTACATAGGTACATATATTTTTTTTATAAACGTTTAACCCTGTCTTGTACTTAACGTCTTTGGGACAGCTTATTGTTTTTCAAATGTTAAATATGGGCATTTCCAGCAAAAAGTCTACTTCTTGTAACGTAACGCCAGGAAGCAAATAAGCTTGTACTTTGGGCCCATGTTGTTCAAATGTTACGTAACAAAAAGTAGACTTTTCGCTGAAAATGGCCATATTGGAAAATACAAAAACCATTCACTTATGTGCAAGCTTTAATAACATGAAATGACGTTTAAGCTTGACTGCAGTTATGTTGTTGCTTTTTTTTCTTTGCCGACAATAAAAAAATAATGAAAAAATCTCAACATTAACGTAGGTACCCAATAAAATGTAAAACTTGTTAAGAGTTCGTTCACTTACTTTACTGTTTCTCTGTATGTCTTATTGCGTAGTGCATAATTGTGCGCTAAATGTACCTTTAGTGCTTCGCAAAATTATAAAAATGGTTATTGGGTATGGAACTTTATCATGAAGGCTTTACATTATGTTTTAACAGCAACTCATGTCTGTTGTGGATGGGGCGTTCCAAGGACTACACAATTTTTTGTGAAATTTGCGTTAAAATGTGTTGTTGTACACACACAAAGACTTAAAGAAAGCCTGCCTTATGCAAAAAAAAAAGTTAAAGTTCACGTTTGTTTACCAATCCTCGAAGGCCCAATATTACAACTTGCCATTAGTTAAAGGTAGGATTTTTCCGTCGTATAACAAGTTATTTATTAATTCAACTTTACTTCAACCTATCTGGTATGATGAACATGACTTTAACGTAGACTGACTTCCTTAATGCAGTGTTGCAAAGCATCACTTAAAACAAATGCGTTGAAAAAGCACCGCAAATAAAAAACAATAAAAAATTTATCAACCATTGTACAATGAATACGACTGCCATGTAATAATGAACTCAAAGCATTGTCTGCAGAAAATAACAGATGTTTTTAAGGCTATTTGTAGGAAGTCCGCCATATTGCTCACTTCAGTTGTACGAAAAGTTGTAATAGTGAAAAAGTTTTTATACGTGGCAAAAAAATTTTGTCGGACGTATAAGAAGTTTTTTATTATTTTAATTGAAATTTAAAATAACCGGTAGGATGAATAACAGCATGTTCTCTTCTTTTCTCACCAATAAGCTTAAACTTTATGAAAGAAAACTTTGAAACCCTTGAAAACCCTGACTTAACATACACAGTACAACACATGATTTGCCAACTCAATTCTGTGAACTGTATGTGAAATTAGACCCAAAAAGAAGAATTTCTGCATCATTCGTTTTGTCTTCTTACCTGCGATTTGAAGTTAGTATCGATTTGAAGTTAGTACTATCGTATAGGGGAATTTATCACGTTTTAGGCCCTGTTGTTTGACATAGCTCGACAACCACTAGCCCAATTTAGTTGAAATAAATTTTAAAAAATTAAGAATTACAATTCCCTTAATCTGTTCATATATTGTACAAGTATACAAGTAACACTTTCGAAGTTAAAAATGAATGTATGAAGGGAAAAAATTATTTTTTGCCTAAAAATTTAAATTTTTTTTTTTAAAAATACATAAAAAATCCAAAATGGAAAAAAGTTTCAAGTCTAGTTATTTTTTCGCAAAGTCACATAACCTATGAGCAAAATGAGACAAAGATCATAAAAATCGATGCACGCGTTTCGCTTTTATTCGCAATTGAGTAAATGTATGAATTTCAAAAATTTGCTCGAGATATGCACAACATTATTTGGAGAAAACATTGACACCTTTTTCATGATTCTGAGAATTAAAAAAAAAGGAATAAACAAAAGGTTATTTGATTTTTATGATTGCGGTAATAAATGTACGTGGACAATTAAACGGAAAGTGGACCTTTTTATTATTTGGGTTTTTCCGGTGGCTACCTATATGATTTTTTTACAGAAATTGCACCCACATTTAAGGGTGGTCATTATTTGGAAAGTTTTGCACAGTTTGAAACGTACAAGTGCTGAATCAGGTATATAGCCAGCCGCCCTTAAAATATGCGCCCATTTAGGTGACCATGCCATTTGAAAAGCGGTTCAAAAGCAAAAAATTGGATGCATTGCTTGCGGAGGTTTGTTGGTGGAGTTCCACAATTATGCAGTTTGAAGAAAGCACCGAAGATGAAGACATTGAAATTGGTGGACACAGTGAAAGAAACACGCCCTTGAATAGTATGTTTATCTCGGATGACGATACAGACTCAGACCATGAATATGAACAACCTACGAAGAAAACAAGATCATCAGAACCACAAGCGTCAACTTCTACAAGGATGGATATTGCCAATAATTGAAAAAATGTTCTAAATTTTGTTTTTATGCATATTATAATTGCGTATTAATTGCATATTATTTTATTTTCATTAAGTTTTTATAAATAAAGTTTTTTTTTGCATGATAATTTTTTTATTTATATTTTTATTTTTATTTTAAGGGTGGTGGCTATAACTGATTTTTGAAATTCATACCTTTACTCAATTGCGAATAAAAGCGAAACGCGTGCATCGATTTTTATGATCTTTGTCTCATTTTGCTCATAGGTTATGTGACTTTGCGAAAAAATAACTAGACTTGAAACTTTTTTCCATTTTGGATTTTTTATGTATTTTAAAAAAAAAAAATATAAATTTTTAGGCAAAAAATAATTTTTTCCCTTCATACATTCATTTTTAACTTCGAAAGTGTTACTTGTATACTTGTACAATATATGAACAGATTAAGGGAATTGTAATTCTTAATTTTTTAAAATTTATTTCAACTAAATTGGGCTAGTGGTTGTCGAGCTATGTCAAACAACAGGGCCTAAAATGTGATAAATTCCCCTATACGATAGTACTAACTTTAAATCGATACTAACTTCAAATCGCAGGTAAGAAGACAAAACGAATGATGCAGAAATTCTTCTTTTTGGGTCTAATTTCACATACAGTTCACAGAATTGAGTTGGCAATCAATTAACTGAAAAATGTTGTACTGTGATATTGCTTTGCTTACTTTAGTTCAAATCCTGGTTCTCTCAAAACTCACATGAAAAAAACTTGTGAAAAATTTTCATGGCATTTTTTTATTTTCTTATATCCGTTACCTACTGTAACTTTAATTTATTTTAAAAAAATTTCGAGAAAAAGCTTATTTTATTTTAACGAAAATTATGTTTGTGAAGAACAATGGAATCAAAAAATCGAAATTTAAAATATACATAAATAAATTAATTTGTGATTTTCTTAACAAAATAAAAGCGGCACGCGTTTAATAGCTGTCAGAAATTGTCATGCCCATACAATTTTTAATGAAACAACCCTAAATAGCGCGGCGTCAACGCTTTGTAATTGAAAAAAATCCGATTTTTCATTGTTAATAAATAATGGCAGTCTAGCTATTTTTTGGAAAATGAAGCGGTTTGATCTCCTTTTTTTCTTTATATTATGTGGGTTTTATTAACCAAAAAAATTAACACTACTGTTCGTGACACAACGTTAACGCTTTTGCTAGGGTATGGCACATCGGCGTTAAAGTTAAGCGAAGAAAAACGTTCCGCCTTCCGCTCTTGTTTTTCGTTGTCCTGTTATTGTAACCAATGATTTATATCTTTTTCGAGCCAATACCATGTAATACATATTTAATTTAAACTAAATTTTCTTTCATTTCTATAAAAATAAAACATTTACTAAATTTCCATTGAATTTGTTTAAGTGGTAAAATTCAAATCAATTTTTTTTTTAATTTTAAACAAAAATTTATTTTTCTTACGATTTAAAAACACTACATGACGTTCAACTTTCAAAAAGATTTGTTTATATTAATAAAAAAATTATGTTTGTTTATAAAAAAAATATTATTCAATAAATTTTAAATATTTTGTTTTAAAAACACACTCGTAAAATTCGGTTAACATGCTGAGGTAGAAAAGATATTTTTATGGAAATTTAAATAATTTATAACTAAAATAAAAACAGAAATCGTTAACAGTATAATTGATTCGCACCGAATAATTACATGACATTAAATTAAATGTTTAAATAAATAAATATGGTTTTTATGGCCGAATTTTTGGTTTTAATTTTGCTGACCCGATATTATTAAAATTTAAACAAAAAAACAAGTAAAAAATTATAGTCGGTTAACTATATGATACCCTACACCACAGAATATTCTAAGTGAGCTAACCAAGCAATAGTAACATAGAAGTTCATACCATTGTAGTAATCCGACAAATTTTAAGGTCTACTCTTTTTTTGGCCAGAAGGAAATAATGGAAAATTATGTTATGAGTTTAAGATTCCTCTAACAGTTCCCTGTGCCATATATTTAATAAATATCTATGAGATTTTTTCACCTTAAAGTAATTTTAGGGAAGAAGGAAACGATTTACATGGACAGCTGCTCTAGGGCCTACTCCATGGTGGATCTTTGGCACTGGGGGACAAAATATGCGTTTACCAACCACCTCACAGTGTAAGCGCAACCAACACATACAGGTAGCAATTTCAGAGCATAATCCGGCAAGGTTAGGAGCTGGAGCTTTCTAACCTCGTTGTATAATCGTTTAGGAATAATCCGTCCTCAGTCTGAACTCTCCTATAAGTGGTGAAAAATTAGCCCTTTTGTGGGAATTTCAGGATATCCCTACCTGCGGCTTTGTGAAGTAGACCACAACTTTAACGTGATACCCGAATGTTCAACGGAGACCGAAATTTTCGCAAAGACAATCTTTCTTAAGAAAGAAAAACATTTCCCGCTAGAAGCATATTAATGGGCGAACCTTATATCGAATCCAAATATGAATCGATGGGTATAAGAAAAGGCACATTTCGAACTATTATTTGTATGTTTTACACACATTAGCACAATCGCATAGTAACCATTCCACCTTTGGGTCTAACATTTATAAAAATTTTAAAGAAAGTGAAAATTTTAGTGATTAAATAAAGAATCCTCTTTAAAGTATTTTGGTGTTCACCAGTAAAACGCCAGAGTTTAATATGCTTCTCCACCAGTCACTTTTAGTTTTTTCTTTGTTTCTCTTACAAATTAACACGTTAAAAATTCAAGGTTATAAACAATTGTATATGGTTAATGCTGAAAACCGCAGACACTCGGTGCAGCTATGCGATCCAAAGCCATTAGCCGTAAGCCAGGTGAAACGTAAAACGCTCTAAAAGCAAACAAACAAACACGGCCTATTTTTGTCTTTAATAGATAAACGACAAAGACCCGTGAGCTGGTACCCCAGAGCAGTTTAACGAATAAAAAAGAAAATTGAAATCCTGCGCATGTCAGACAAGTAACGTCACGCGAACTGCATTCCTATTGGCAAACAGTTTCAAGCCGGCAAACTTAAGAATCTTAAAAACGTATTAAATGAATCATACATTTCTTAAAAAAACATTGTGAATTTTAGGGACTCTAAAGAGTTGGTTACCCTTGCCACGGACAAACTATATACGTCATCTAACGGGAAATCATGTGCATTGCGTAATCAAGGCGTTGAAAGCACAGCTGTGATACTTTTTTTTGTTTTACTTTGAGATAGAAATGCCAAAACTTGCTTGTGTTTTTGACATATCGACCAACGAAAGCAACAAAAAAAAATACAATATTGTGTTTTTGGTGTTGTACTTGGTATAGTATTGCCAAACCATTTGCATGAATTCGCCTTGACCAAAATCTTGTATTTTCATTCTCGGTTATACCTACAAGAATATTTGATTAGGTAATCTTCTATTCCTATAATTTCGATGAGAAACTTACTCTAATGGCCATTTTCTCAATGTACCGTCAAACTGCCTGTTACCTAATGTCAACATAAATTTATTAGACCGACAAACTGTCTGTTAACAATTTTTGGTTTCTCAATATACCGACAAAAAACATGGTTTTAAGTTGGCAACACCTCTCAAAATACATATAAAAGTTGGGAGTCAGCTGATTGAATTTATCTGTACGGCAAATAAAAGGAAAATAAATAATCGGCAGATGAGTGCTGGTTAGCTTTGCGACAGAATAAAAGCAAATGAGACTTTGAGAAAACCAAATTTCTTTAATGTGCAGTTTTTCGTTGGGAAAAAAGTTGATCGTGTAATGAGAAAACGGCCATAAGAGGCTTTTCATTATACTCAATATTCAGGAAAGTTACAATAATTCCCCCTTTGGGATTCATAAATTCACCACTATCATTTGGTTAGCAGTAGCGATTTGCTTATTATTTAGAGCATTTACTATAACCTTAATGCGACTTATTGTAGCTGACTTCTGGATTCATTTTTTTTTCTATTTTAAGCCATGTTTGTTTTTTGTTTACATTTTGTTTATGAAATTAACGATGTTGCCATATCCAACTACGTAGTCAATGATAGCGTTAACACAATTAAAGTGTAAGCGTTGCATTTTTTTAATTGATGTAACATTCATTGCTGGAATTGTTGTTTATAATTGAATGTAGTTGTTTAATTTTATTGAAATTGCAGTTGTTGGCGAATTTACTAAAATTCTTTATTTTCTATTATTTAAAAAATTGGCTTTTTTTCAAAAAAATTTAAAAATTCTACGTCAAACTAATAATTAAAAAAAAATATATAGTTGAACTAAGGTATTTTTGATTTAATAGTGTTTAACAAAAATAAATAATATTATTAAACTTTTACGTAACAAAAAAAAAAAACAGAGATAAAGATGAATACATTTTTTTAACACATAATAAGCAGAGGAAATTAATTTTAATGGAGTAAAAAACTAAACAGTATTGAAAAATTTAAAGAAACTAAAGCCAAGAACAACTTACTTTGAACTAATTTTGAAATATAGCGAAATAAAAAAAAAAAATTAAATAAATAAAGTTTTACTACCACTGTGCCGTGCGGTAGCCAGGCCAGGCCAGGCCATTCCACCTTCGCAATGTAGTACACATGTTTCTTCTAATATATTTAAATACTAATGTAGCCATTTTCATTCATTTCTAATGGTAAAGGAACGATTTAATGCGCCAATTTTTGTTTTTATTAAAAACAAAAAAATTTTTTGAAAATTCTCATACGCGCGTACTAGATCCATATGAAATTTAAGAAACACACATTAAAAAAATATACTGTGTATTCTCTTTAAAAAAATGCTTTTTGGTGCACACGACACACTTGTTCATTTCATTTCAGCCAGTACCGAGAAACACTTTAAACGACTGTCTGTTCGGCTACACGGAAAATCTCATCCACCATCGGTTTCATCGAAAAGAAAAAGCACTAAAAGTGTACAGAATAATGAATTTAACACACGTTAAAACTTGTACTTGCCATTCTATGCCATTTCAGCTCATCAAAATCAATTTTCTTTTTTGAAATTTTGGCATTTTAATTATTTTTGATGAGTTTTTTTTATTATAATTTAAAAATAACAGTTTATTTTTCTTTTTAGTGCCATAAATCGACATTTTTAACCCAACAATGACGCCACGTCGCGGCCGGTCATTTTAAATGTTGTCATTCATAAAAAATTTGTAGTAAAAAAAAAAAAAAATGGAACCAAAAAGTACTTTATGGTAAGCGAGATTTATGGTGGAAAAAGGAAAAAGAAAATAAGATCTTTAAAGCGGCTCACACACTTTTAACTCTCCGTGTTCCACACGTTTTGATTTTCCATTTTAAATGCATTGAAAATGGTTTGGTCAGACTCATGCGTAAGACGAAGGATTAATATCATTGTTAAATTTTTCGTATTGTACAACTATATCGCCAATGTGTATGAGATATTCAAAGGTGGCACAATAAATTGACAATAATAAAAATAATAAAAGAAGTTCAACATACTGTGAAATGTATTGGCAACATTTTACAATAATGTTTTGTTTATAGGTTATGTTTATCTTTTTTTTTTTGAAAGCTGCGCCATATTTTAATTGAAACCATTGTGTCATTTATTGCACAATATAGGGCAGAATGAAAATAATATGGCTAATAAAATATACAATATCATTGTATCAGAGTGCGAAAACAAACAAAACGAAACGTTTGCTTTCGTTTTGTTTTGTTCTTTCCAGTGAGTAAAACAGAAACAAAACCTAAACAATGAGAATGATTGTGCCATTTTGTTTTGTATTGTTTTTGCTCGAGAGCGCAAATTGTACATTAATATAAACGTACACAGCTGAAAAAGAAAAGAGTAAGAACAATATTGAAACATTCAGAGAAAAAACGTTTGACAAACGTTTGGTAATTGATTTACTCATTATTAAATTTACTCATTTACACTATTGTTTCTAAGTGAAATAAATAGAGAGGTTTTTAGGTTTTTTCGTTTTTATTAATGCTTATTTTGACTATTATAGTAATAAAAACAAAACAAATTAAATTAAATAAAAAGTAATTCCAAGAAAACCAAACAAGAACTAAATCAATTACTGCAAACAAAACGTTTCTCTATTTGTTTTGTACTCAGATGTAAGATTTTAACGGTAAATAAAAAATGCACATGAGTGGAAAGCCAATTGTTTCGTTTTCTCTCTTTGACACTTGAAAAGTTTTTGTTTTGGTTTTGCACATGTAAAATACAATTAAAAAATTTTGAATAGTTTTGTGCATTTTGCAAACGTTTGCGAAATGTTTTGTTTGTTTTCATACTCTGCATTGTATAATGGATGGGACGCTTTAAAGAAAATATTAATAAGGCCCTAATTATGTAAAACGCAACACCAAAACCTGCATTAAAAGCGAAAACAAAGTCAAAAATATTTCATGACTTTATTGATGCTTTCTACTGAAATTTAAAAATTCAATATGAATTTCTGTAGAAAGCAATAACAATGTTATAGAATATTTTTGACTTTGTTTTTGTTCTCAATGCAATTTTTGGCGTTGCGTTTGCTCTTTACTAAATTAGGGCCTAGATAAATAAGTTTATCTAAAGTGTGTATTTTTAACCGTTTAATGCACCAAATATTTTTGGTGAACCTTTATTGTTTCAAAAGTTAAATATAAAAAAAGTTGAAAGCAAAGCTGATGTCAGGGACACTACACTTTTTTTTGTTATATTTTGCTTTTAAAAAATTTACTGTAAGAAATAAAAAATTAGCTTTTAAATGTTTAAGTGAAGGGTTAAAGGTCAGCTTTGAAATAAAACAAAATACTGAGATTAAATATCTTCAAACGTAAGAAAATCGTACTGTAGGTTGATCCAATTAGTACCTTTCAAGCAATGTTCAAAAATAAACACTAAATATCGCTCCTTAGTTTTCGGTTCGGTAGATTTGTGGAAAACACAAACGCAAATAGTGTTTGTATCATTAAAAAAACCCGTTTCCCTGTTTGTCATCTTTCGAACACAAAAATAATACTGTTTTTATCGAGCTCAACAAAAGATGAGAACATTACATTCCGTTCGTTTTTTTTCAAAACCACAAACTTCATTGTGTTCGGTTTGGTTCATTCATGATCGTCGCTTTTGGCTGGTAAAAAAAATCCAAACATTTTTTACAAAAACAGAATACACATACGATAAAAAAACAAAAAGTAGGCAAAACAATTTCACACAAACAAAACATATACACAATACACATACAAGCGGTTCGTGCTGCGGTCGTTGCTAAAATTGTTTTAATGTTCATTTCTTTATCAATGTAAAAAAATAAACATTATAGAACATTAAAATATAATGTTTATCTAATTTATCACTACAATTGTTCTGCTTTTTTAAACGAAGAACAGATCACTATAAAATGTTCGGCATTTTCTTGAAATAGTTACGAACGGTATTAAGGGTTGTGTTCGTCTACACAATCACTAAAAAAAATAGATGTCATTCTTAGGTGTGCGAGCCGAACGCTTAATAATGTATTGTTTATTTTCGTACACTGCTTTCAAGCATTTGGGGCTATATCTTTGGAATGGCCCGCACAATGTAAAATTGCTGACCGCCAAATGCTCCTGTTATGGTTCACAACTCATTTCAGTTAAGTTAAATTTAACTATCAAAATTGAGCGCGATCGATCCACAAACCACAGTAAGACCCAACCATCTTAGTGCTCAATACACAACATTCGACAACATGTGGACGGGATTGGCGGAGTGGGCGTGGCAGAAAATACATTTATTTATATCTAAAGAACGGTAAAAGGAAAATGGTCCAAATTTGTTACACATGACTGGGTTATCAATACTAGTGTGTTCAATTAATCGGGTTTTATTTTCGTTCGATTAAACGATTTATCGGTATTTGGCGTTTTTAACGTATTCGATTAAACGAACAAAATTTTAAATTAATCGATTAATCGAATTATTCAAAATCCAGAAAGTTTATAAATTACGAGATTTTTTTTTTAGATAATTTTTGCTTCACTTTCGGGCATTTAGATTTTAAAAGAGTCAATTTAACTTTGGATTTTTTGGAACTTTTCACGGACATTCTATCCTCTGCTATGCTCTGCAAATAATTTCCTCTAGAGGATCCGCGATCGTATAGTCTTGTTCAAAATATTTATTCATTGGACCAATTGTAGCCCCTTTGATTTTGTTGGTGGAGAATCTTCTTCAAGTACTATGTTATAGCCACAATGTACATATGTGGTAAATTAGTGAAGTTGTTGAAGAACATTAACGTAAATACATTCTAAAGAGAGAAACGCATGAACTATTTTGTTAAAAAAAAGGGCGTGTTCTAGAAATATTCCATTTTATCTACTTCATTCGTTAAGTAAATATCTATTATTTTTGCAAGAAAAACACTTAAAAACACGAAAAACTACGGTCATCTTGTAAATATGTAGTAATTTAATTTAAATTACACTGTGCACAAAAAAAAACCAGTCTCAATACTTGCAACGCGAAATGAAACTAGACTATTCGTAGCTCGGGTTAGCTCGGGTTCCCGAAATATCGGCATTAAATTTCACCAGGGGTCTTCTAAGAGCAAAAAATCGTGCAATGTATGTAAAACGGATTTTCGAAAGTCCGGGCCTTTAAATTTTTGAATTTTTCACTTTTTATACGACCGATAAAATCCTACCTTTAGCTATCGGTAATTTGTGTAAACGGGCCTAATTGTGTTGGTTAACTAATGTGAACTTTAACTTTTTTTTAAGGCATGTAAAAAAGAATTTTTTAACCAACCGTTCATTACCAAAAAAGAGACAAAATAGAACGATTTTAACAGTAGGTACATTTTACATTTTTTCTAAAAAGGGGAAAAATGAAAATTTTGAGTTAATACCCTGTTAATGATCAAGTGCGATATGTATTTACTTATATAACTTTATGTTCTTATGGCACCATATTGACAGGTATATAAAATTTGGCATAGCCGATTATAGCAAAATTAACTTAGTCTGGGTTCACACTATGAAACTTTCCTTTCAGAAAAACTGAATTTATTGGTGAGAGAAGAAGAGAACATGCTTTTTTTATATCCCCAATACAGTAACTTGCAAAATAAGTAAACAAACTCAAAAAGCGAATAGTGCTCCTAAACGTATCGTTGTATTTTCCGAATAAACGTTTTTTCGATGCATCCAAAATTTTAATTTTTGATCTGATTCCAAAATAATTTTGATATTTTTAACAAAAACTCTTCAAAGACTATTTTGGTTAAGTTTATTTATTTATCTTATTTATTTAAAAAGAAATTAGCACAACCTCGAAAAAACAAAAAAATAATTGTAGCTAATTAAAATTTTAATTGTTTTATATTAATTTCATTAAATATCGTTAATATTACAAATGATTTCTATTAAAATTAAATTAAAATGTTGCAGCTCATTAAACAAAAACTTAGGAAATAGTTTTCTTAATTAAAAGAAAAAAAGCTAAAAAATATTTGGAAAATTTTCTAAAATTTATTTGAAAACAATATTTGTTGCAATTTTCAAGGGCGTAGCGTATCGTATTATTTAAACATAATTATCAATTGTTATTTTAATTTTGTTCTTTAAGTACTTTATAATATACACATTATGATTGTTGTAGCACTTAAAAAAAAGTATTTGCGCACCAAAAACTTATAAAGGAACCCCAAAGTGCCAGAAAAAACCTTGACTCATAAAAAATTACTTTTTTATTTTTTTAAATGTATTAAATATATATTTATTTTTAATTATGTACTTGACATAAAAAAATATTTACAAGATGTGTGAAGGGATGGACGGACGGATTTTCAAGTAAAATTTTGAAGAGGCAAAATAAAAACATGAACAGTCATGAGTACAAATATGAACCTCATATATGTAAATTAAAAGAAATTTTCGAATTAACGAATTAAGCACAAGCGGTCATAGATTTGCCAGATCTGACAGTTTAATCCATGCCGAAAAAATCTCTTAACATAAACTCCGGATTAATTTAATAAAGAATATTTTTGAACCAATTTTTTAATAATAGTAATTAACAAAATTAATTGATAATGGCTACTGCCACTATTTTTCGGTGAGGTTAATTTGTGCTTTAGGCATTTTTGATTCCATCTTTTAAAAACCCCTTTGTATCAAGTTACTTTCCATCATGGTAAACTTTACTGACACCAAACCTTAAATCAAGATCGAGGAAAAATGGAGTTTAATTTTTAAGTTCTTGTTTACGAATTCACTGCTTAACAGAGCTGTCAGTATAAATCGGAGCAATGCACAGTGATTGAAATCCATGATCTAGCGGCATTTAACTCGCAACTGTATTATACGACAGGCTTTAACTTATTTTTTCTACCTTTAAATATATATACATATATGTGGCCTTCTCCGAGAAAGGGGACCTAGTGTGTCAAACAACGGGTTTGGACACCCTAAAAGGGTGTAGAATATCTTAACCCTTCGGCTTACTCATGAGTCTGGCCAGACCTTTTTCGATTTTAAATGTTATTTAAAACACAGGTAAGGACTTGAAATTTCAGGTACCCTTCTAAAATTTAGTTAACCATAAAAATTTGAAAACTATAACCTGGAAAGGATATATAAGGAAACTTATTCGAATATTTTACTGCACACATCACATTCGTAACACATGTGGTCTGGCCAGACCCATTTATATTTTGTATAGAAGATGCCGAATTTTTAACTTTCTTTCTTGCTGTTTTTAATTATTTTTTTGTTAAATTATCTATTATTTATTTATTTTTATTAAACACACAAACTATTAGCTCCATCTAGTTCTCAATTTAACCCTCCCTATTTCACATGTTTTTTAATTTCACATTCGTAACGCATGAGTCTAGCCAGACCCAACAAACTTTTGAATAAATAAAACCAATTTTTTTTTAACTAAATGTCATATTATACACATTTAAAATTTAAATAAAATATGAAAATATGTTTTTAAATTACATATAAATGTGTATAATATAACATTTAGTTAAAAAAAATTGGTTTTATTTATTCAAAAGTTTGTTGGGTCTGGCTAGACTCATGCGTTACGAATGTGAAAATAAAAACATGTATAAGACGGAGGGTTAAATGCGTTTTCTCAAAACTACATTTTCACGCACTAGGTCCCTTTTCACGGAGAAGGTCACATACATATAAAGTTAAATTTGACAAACAACCATGGTCTGGAAATTAAAATCGCGTGAAATTGAAATCGGCAGAGATTTTCCATCAATTTTATTCAAAATGAACGTAGCCATTCCTGATTTCGAAAGTATGTAGTTCTGGTTAAGATAAGTGGTCCTCGAAGTATGGGGATTAAACAAGGGAATTTTTTGATGAACTTTAAAAGCAGGAAAGTTTTTAAAATTTCTTCGATTTCAATTTTACTAGAATTCGATTTCTTGAATAGGGCTGGATATAATGACTGATTGATCGGAAATTTATCTGTTTTAAATCAGAACTATCACCGAAATCAGTGTCTGTTTATGTAAACATATTGCTCAGAAAGTAAATTAAGTACATCTCCATCTATTGCAGAAGATCTAATTTTGCGATTTGATTATATGATCCACCAAGCTCCGTAAGAATACTTCAGCAGACGTATTCGGTAAATTGAACTTCGAGCGTATAGACCTTTTTTCCTTAATAATAATGAATCATATTTTGGTTAAATGTTTTAGTTTTGCGCCAAACGGTAGTGATTTGTATGAATGCTCCATAAAGTCTCCATCCACGTACAGAGTCAAAGCTTAATCAGGGGTAAAGCGGTATTGGCCTCAGGAGCAGTAGTTTTTTTTTAATTTGTGCTGCAATTTCAAAGTCAGAGTGTACAATGGAACCACATCTGAAGCGTGTTTCCCACTTTATACAAACTAACCTGCGTCGCCACAAAGTCAGTCGAAAGCAGTTTTATTCAGAAGCTGCAAAACCTTGTTGACTTTGATCCACGCAGTGCATTCTGAAAACTCTTTTTTTCATAGCCCAAGATTATTATTTTTTTTTTGGCTTTTATAGGTCCTAATTGTGTAAAACGCAACGTAACGCCAAGGAAATTCAGAAATATTTTTATTGCGTTTTAAAAATTTCAAAATAAGATAACGGACTTAAATATTTTATATTTTTAATTATTTTAAAATTCTACTTAAATGACGTTATATCAGAAATTTCGAGGACTGTGCATTATCGTGTTAGCAGGCCCACCGTATGGGTTCAAATTAGTTTTTTAAATTGTAAAATCGCAATTGTTTTTATTTCAATAGTGCAATATTGCGATATGGTATCCTATACCATAGCTCCGTCACTTTCCCTTCTATATTCTATATTCGTAAATGGCTAACCTTTTACTTAATAAATGACACTTCAGATGACAGATATTAAACTGCTTGCAGCCTTGCCAGACCGGCGGGTTTAAAACCTCTAAACGGATAACCCGTTAGTTCTCACTCTGACCACATACATCTATTTCATCACATACTTTTAGATTTTTATTACAAAATAAAAAGCAAATGCAATACATTTTTCATGTTTTGGCAAAAACTTTTGTCCGATTTTTTTTTTAAATTTCTTCAAATATTATTTTTTCTAGCTTTGATGCCTACTCATAAGAAATTTTGAAAATTAATAAAAAAAAAAAAAAATTTAGAACAAATTGTGATAAATATTTTTGCAGCATGAATAATATTTTCTTGTTGGTTTTTTACATTTTCGTTTTTAAATTTCTAAATTATACAAGAGAAATACAATTTGAAAAAATACTTTTTACAAAAAAACCAAAACTCTTCGCATTTAGCATCATTTTCTAAAAATATCAAGTGTTTTTTTTCTTTAGAGAAAAATGCAGTCAGGTATTTAAAAATTATATGCATTTAAATTTTTAAAGAAAATTAATTTTCATTTTATAGTTTAGAAAATTTTAGAAGATTAAAGAGCATAAAACTTTTATCGAGGGATTTTAAAGGAATTTTAAATTGCCATTAATTAAATGAATAATAAATACTTACATAATAAATTATAAAATTGTATTTAGCGTTAATAAATTATGGTTATTTTTTTAATTTCAAGAATATTATGCTTTTCTGAATCATATTTTGTTGTTTGCTTGTCATTTAGACGTGACATCTTCGACTGCAACTGGCAACCTCTTAAAATAAGTTGTCATAACTAATAAGAGCGCTATATTCGGATTTGCCGAATCTTATATACTTATATATTATATAAATACCGTTCTTTAGATGACACGCCCACTTATCCAATCCCGCCCATATTTTGTCAGATGTTGTGTACTGATAACCAAGATGCTAGTACCTTATTTTGGCTCTTGCTGTTCTCCAGATTAACAAAAACTGCAACTCACCAACAGTACGGAAAAAAGCAAAGTTCTGGAAGACCTACAGGGGTGTGCTGGAGATCGAAGAATTTGGAAGTTGTTGTTTAATGGAGAAATATTTGTATAATATTTGTCATGAAATTCCTTTAAAAACGTCTTTTAAAATTCTTGCGTCTAACGTTTTCGATTTCCAGCACACCCAAGTGCTTATAGAAGTCCATCAGGATCCAAAAATAAATGCAAGATAATGACTCAAAAAGTAGAATAGCACGCAAAAAGCGTATTTTTCCAGTCAAGAATCGTCAACTTCGCCTAGACTTTGCTAAGGCAAATTTACAGAAAGGTATGCATTTTTGGACAAATATTATATTTACTGATGAAAGCAAGTAAAGGGTGCTCCCGAAAAGGATCAGTTTTTTAGAATAAGACAAGCCACCCCTTTTCTGGAGCAAAATTTTTAAGAAAAGTACACCAAATTGCATTTTTTTAAAATAAAACGTCACACTTTTTTGTAGAAAAGAAAACACCATTAGTAATATATTTTTGATATCAATGAAACGGTCTTTATAGGATTATGATTTCTGCCATGTAGCCGCCACGGCTGGCGCGTAAAAGGCGCAATTTGAAACACAAATTTTCAACTACTTCGCATTCTGACCATCATCGTTTTTGACGACATATGGGCCAATGACTCCGCCAGAAATGGGCTTCATCGGAAAATAAAATTTTGAATGGAAATTTAAAAATCAATAACAATTTGTGCTTTAGCCCATTCGCTGAATTAGTTTGATTAGAAATTTCAACAATTTGCACGCTTTACTCTAGTGTAAGTCGATCCATAATGAAATGTCAAAGCAAACTAAATGATGTGCTTCATGGTTACGATTTGACGTCATTGCTGATCCGTAATATCTTTTAAAGTGTAAAATTAATTTTAATTGAGTTGATCGGTTGTATGTCGACCGAACTGAACTAAGATATTTGAAATAAATTTGTTTAATTTTTAGTCGTTGATTAAAAAAAAACCTAGTAAAGTTATCAGATTTAAAAACTTCCGGCCAAAGGTTACGGTATTGCCAGATAATGTTCAACACAACGATATGGCGTTTCAATCTTATATCTTTTATCAAATGCAAAGTCTACCTATGTGTTGGTAATATTTTGTTTTGCTTAACACAGCTGCACATAGACTTCAAACCATCAAACTATGAAAACATTTCCAAATCATTATTTAACGTTTGTCATTTAAAAAGAGGTTCGATTTCAAATCATTTTCAATTTGAGATCAAACCTGTGTCTGTGTTTTTTTGGATTTTTGTTAGCAACACAATTACAAAAATCTTAGTTTGATGAGCCAGTTTGTTGTGTGGCCATGGTATGCTGCTCTAGTTGCAACCCTAGTATTTTGTTTTCTTTTGACAGAAATTGTCTGTAGTTTGTCCTTGTCAAAATTTTGACTCAAATTATGATTAATTGTTGCGTATGAATTTCGTTAAAAAATGAACAACTTGTTTCATATTCTTGTTTTTTGTTGAAACAAACAATTTAAAACATTTAAATCAAATTATTAATGATTCGATCATTTAATAGCGACTGTTTAAAACATAAATAATGTTCACATTTGACAATGTTTATTAGACCATTTCTTCAAACTACATTTAAACAAAAATGATTTAAAATGAATCATAGATTTTTTGGTGTTAATAAAATTTTTAAATATTTTAGTCATTTGTAGATTTTACTGAAAGTGAGGCGAACAAATGAAGACAGACTATCGGACTAATTATAAATTTTTCCTTTTTAAATTACCGTTCAAACGGTTAATGCAAACATTTAAAAAAAAAATCCAAAAATTTTAAAATCGATTTCTTTCAATTTCAATATAAAAAAAAATACCATTTAACAAAATAATTCGATAAATATTTTATTAAAGAATTAATTGAACAAATTTAAAATTTTTTAAATTTTATGCATTTAAATATCAATAATAAAAATTTCTTGAAAGCAGACAACAATTTTCCGGCCTTCTTTTTCTCTTCTCTTCTAATAAAAAAATAAAAAAAATTCGATTTTAATTGATAAAATTTTTTTTTTCTAATATTACATATGTATATATTTAAGCAAATTCTATTAATCATTTTTGGGATTATCAACAATGATTTAATTATAAAACAAATTAAAAAATTTTTATTCCAAAAATATCCGAAAAAACACCAAAATGATGCCAAAAATAAAAATGCTGTGATATTAATTTGATTTTAGTCATAAATCCTTTGCACACGACCAAAATATTTTTTTTTATGTTAAGCAGTATTATATTTAAATTTAAAAAAAAAAAAAAAAACGTTGAACATTTAGCCTAATAAAATTATAATGAAAAAGAAACCAAATTGTTGTCGTTAATTTATATGGAAGTGTCATAAATTAATTAAGAAAATTTGTTTTTTCTATTTTACTTTTGAAAATTTGCGTTCCCTCTTTAAAACATGAATGAATGTTCTCAAAATGATAATGACTGGTTCACAAAAAAAAAAGGAACGCATCGTTCCTAAAATAAAACCAGTTTTTCTTAGAATTGCAACGACTTGTTATCGATTTGGGATCGGTTCCTTCTCAAAAGGTCATCGGCATGCTCTCGCACTAAGAGCGAACCATTTTAAAAATGAGTACAATCCGTTGTCGAATTAAGAACAACTCGTTGTAATTCACGTAAAATGCTTCTTCTTTTAATAATTAGTTTATTGAATCTTCATAACGTTAGCTAAAATGCAAAAAGGCGTAACTAACAAAAATATAATTTTACAGGAGAAGCAAACAACTTTGTAAAATAAAAACTATAAACATGTCAAAAAAAAAACATGCATTGCTAAGTCGTCCATGGAATTCTTCAAACAATATTCAAAGAAAAACATTTTCCTACATTTTATTAGAAAAAAATGTGACATAACGTCGTTTTGAATTTGTCAAATAAACACACTTGTAGTTACGTTCTTTTGTTTTTTGTTAATAAAAGCGTTATTTTTTATCGCAGAAGTGTAAAATTTTGTCAAGACATGTAGTTTAATGGTATTCATAATAATCAATCAAAAACTCGATTTTGAATTTTTTGTTAGTTACGCCGTTTTGCATTTTAGCTAACGATATATAAATATATATATTTAATGCAACAAAAACAATCAAGGCGCCGTTTATTTATGTGGCAATAGTGCATCGTTTTGCTTATAAATGTTTGAACAAGAATAAAACATCGATGACAGCAGTCTTCAAAATCAAAATTTATCGGGTATGTTCTGTAAATCGAAATGAAGTGAATTTATATACTTCATACTTTGAGTACCAATTATATTTACAGGTACAGCTCTTAAAAACAGAAAAAACTACAGAAATTTTGTCAGTAATTGAAATAAAAATCTCGTTCGATTACAATTCCACTTCATTTCGATTTTTAGAACATGCCCGTATGTGTGCACATGAAATTGTATGAACAGTGCGATGGCTAGTCAAGACGGGATGTTTTGAATGTGCCTTGTTTTACGAGAAATGTTAGGTATTTAAGGCAAAATTAATTTCAACAACAAGAAGTACAATATTCAACGTCGAAATTATCCGCAGGGGAATCTATGTTTGAGGCCAAAATTTACCTATAAAATTTGTCCATGTTATGAACTACAAACAAAGTTGAAAATTTATGTCATAACATTTATTTTAAAAATTATTAATTTTTATACCATCGGAGATCAATTGTGTACATTTTACATAGGAATATACATTATATTTTTCTTTACGGTTTGCACAGTTAGTAAGACATTCTAACAAATCTATACATCCATGTGTAGGGTATATACTCCATACATATAAACATATGTTATTTCAAAAGTCATATTGACCAGTTTGTTATTTTCAAAGCAGACACAACATGTCAAAAAACAAGTTATAAATCAAAACTAAATTCTATATACATACATATACGATTATTAAAACATTCTAGAAAAATTGATGTCTTAATACAACATGTTCACGTGGAATATAAACAATATTTTACTTATAGAATTTAGGAAGTGTAAAATTAAGAGGCCAGAAATAGAAATAACAAAGACCAACATGTTTATTGTGATTTTGATTTCTAATGTAGAGTAGGTTGCTTAAATAGGTAAAAGCCTCTTCATCGATGATGAACGAAGATTTCGTTCGCTTAACTACATGTAAAATAAAAACAATATTTTTAATTGCAGTTAAGCATTAAAAGGTACGTTTGATTCATTTATCGGTTTGATTTTTCCTGAGAGGCAGAAATTGTCCCTATCTCCTCTCGTGGTCCTACGATTCGGCCCATTTTCAATAGGCTTGGTCCTTGTGCCAATAAAAATGTTTTTGTCGGTAAATAGAAAAAACCAAAATCCTTAATTGTCAGTTTATCGGTCTAGTAAATATATGTCGACATTATGAAACAGGCAGTTTGTCAATACATTGAGAAAATAGACATCCATCTTGAGTGTTTATGAGAAGAAGGAAAAGTGATTTGAAGTGATGAAGATTTTACCGTTCTCGCCAATTTTCTTTTTGTATTTAATATGCTAGATGAGTTTAAGCTTAAGCTACACCCAGATAAAAACATGTTTAAATATGGTCACCTCCAACAAAACCATTTTAACTTAATGTGTGGCAGAAAATCTGTAAAAATTAGAGTAAGTGCCAGCCCTGGCGAACACATGACCCAAAGCCTTTTTTTAACATTAATGACATCAAATTATCTACCCACAAACATGCTTCGTTGTAAGGGAATGCCGTATATAACATTTCAAGTGCTACTGCATCTCTGTATGTCTTATTGCGTAGCGCATAATTGTGCGTTTATTTTTATAAATGTACCATTAGTGCTTTGGGAATACACTCAAACAAGTTTAATAAATATTTAAAGTATTTTTCTTTGCTTTATTTTAAATTTAAAATTCTGCAACTCTAAAAAAGGACCCTTAAGTTAACGGCCTTTTCCTTGAATATTTAAAAAAATTTCTTTAAATATCACCTAAAAGAAGTTCTTTATTTTCGTCAAAAAATATTTATAAGTAAACATAAATTATTTGACACACTTTGTTTGTTCAATGTCAGTTTTCATTTTAAATTTGCAAAATATGACAAACTGAAAAAAATATTAATGTTTCTTTGTTGTTGTTCTACAAAAAATTCTTGCTTTTTATATTTTTTTTCTTTATTTAAATGTTTTTTAAAGTGTCATTTTATTTAAAAAAATTATTTCATGTGTAAAAGAAGGTGTTGGCAAAAAATAAAAAATTGCTTAAAATAAATTTTGTTTTATTTTTTGGCAGTGATTTAAAAAAAAAAAATCAAACGGACCAGAAATTGTTTGAAGAAAGAAATCAACACAAAGAAATTGTGTTATTTGAAATAAACAAATTATAATATAATATAATTATTAAACATCAAAAGAAAAGTGGATAACGTACAACAAATGACTATATGAATTTGCTGAGTGTAAATAGAGCGTTTGATTTGCTTAAATGTAAATGTTTTAAAGCATATCTTTAGGCAGAACAGAAAATTTATACAGAAAAACAGAGTACATACTACTAAGCCAATTAATTAATTTTAATTCGTTTGGTTGCACAATGGTTACCGAGTAGCATTTTACAATTAAATATTTACATATTTACTTGTTTAGGAAGTAACAAAAACTATGGTATGTATTGGTAAAACTAGAAGAATTAAATTCCAGAAAACAAAAAAAACAATGAAATACACCAATTATAGGCATTTAAATATTTTTTGGGAATGGGTTTTTGTTGCGACCTACAATGGACTGATTTTTATAAAAATTTTCAAGGTTTCAAGGTTATTTATTTTAAGTCGGCGAAGCGGGTTCAATTTTTTTTTACTAAAAAACTCTTAATTTTTCTTTAACTTTAATCGGCGTTTCATGTTTGTTAGCTATTTAAGTGGCTAAGTTTAGCAATGAAAAACTGAATTTAATTTTTAGAAAAGTTTTTTTTTATTTATTTTTACAATTGGAATATTCACAAGGTGTTTTCATAATATTCTAATATTTTGCAATAGTAAAAAAATATTTAGTTTTGTTTCAAACAAAAAAGTCCTAAAATTATAATTCTTTTTTTATTCTGTTATTGTTGCCAAAACTACACTGTAGAAATCTTAATTACGAGGGGGCATTTGCTCACAGTAGTCATATTTTCTCTTGTTATTATTTTAAGACGTATATGACTTTATGACTATGACTACCTTGTGAATTCAAATAAATTTATTTATTTAATAGCTTTTAGCCGTGACTTCGTTCACGTGAAAATTAGAGCAATTTTTAAAGCAAAGGGCTTATCGAATAAAAATTTACAATAACAGAATGCGGGAATTATTTCCTTTTCATAAATAATCTTTATTATTTTAAACATTTTTTCGAATGTGTTTCTTAGAGTCAAGGAAGATATTCTGGTAGTGTATAGAATCATTTCTAATGTTGGGTTTTTGACATCTCAGTTAAACTAGGTTTAGTTAATCTGAAAACAGATTTTTACCGGCTTGGTTTGTATCCAAAAATTTGACGGAACAGCTTAGTTTCGCTTAAAATGTTGGTCTTTAATGAAATAATAAAACAAATTTAAATTGCGCAGAAAAATCCGAGTTTCAGACTACGTTAAATTAGCCCCTATTACGGTTCACAACTCAACTTAGTTGAGTTGTAATTAAGACAACTGGTTATATATTTTGGTTATGTTTTTGTTTACTGCAATAAAGCAAAGTTGTAAACCATGATACAAAAATTATGAAATTACAACTCAACTGAGTTGAGTTGTGAACCGTAATAGGGGCCTAAGTTTAAGCTTAATCCGCATCTTAAAAACCTGGACTAATTATATGGACATATCTACAGCTTCAATGTTAACCAAAAGTTGGCTAAGGCAAAAAGTATGTGAAATATTGAGAAAATATGACTACTGTAAGAAAGCTTTATAAATTTAAATTTGACTCATAGAAGCTCATTCGAAATAAATTTTAATATAATAAAAATTTACAATAATTGTATGTATTTTTCTACATCTTTACTTATGTAATTGAAGTTTAAATATTGTTTTTTACTATATTCACCATTATCGTGGTTGGCGAATTTAAAATACGCCTGCGTGTGTTTGGTAATAGATTAGAAAGAACGTGACCTCATTTCCTTTAATCTATTACCAAACAGTCGCAGGCATATTTAAATTTCGCCAACCACGATAAGGGTGATAAGAAAGAAGATTTAATATTCTTAGTCAAAACTTGATCAACAAGAGGGTATTAAGTCAAAATTTTTATTTTTTTACTTTTTTGAAGAAAATCCGACACATTGATATCTTCCCGCTGTAAATATATCGTGCTATTTGGTCTACTTTTTGATAATAAAACGGTTGGTATAAAAATAATTTGTTAAAAATGTTTTGATTCTACTGATTTTTAAAATTTTTAAAATTTGATTTAATACCCTCTTGTTAATAAAGTCCGACACATACACCCAGAGAAAAACATGTTTAAATATGGTCACCTCCAACAGAACTTTTATTAAAGAGAGGTTTAAACATATAATGATTAATTTAACAATATTACTGTCACCGACAACCATATTATGCTTGAATTAGTCCTCCATCAAGAAGTTACAACCATATTATGGTTGCCTCCGAACATGTTATGGTTAAATAAAACAATAATAATGATGTAGGACTAAATCAACCATTGTATGTTTGTAGGTGAAAATAATATGGTTATATTAACCATAAAATGTTAAAAATTTTTTCTAAAAATAGTTTTGTTGGAGATGATCATATTTAAACATGTTTTTTCTCTGCGTGTACGTTTGAAGCACTCGATGCACTTTAGCAACCGACATCCTGCTGTCCATATAAAAAGCAAGGGGTGTTTTCATATTTATTTCCGTCACTGGACCATATGCAATCCGTATACCAAATTTTCCCAGTTTTTGCTCTTAAAAAAGTACCCTATATTTTAATCTGGACCATATGCTATCTCTACACCTAAAGGTAATTTAGGCCTCCAGAAAGCACACTGAATGTTAATGTAGGCTTTAATCTGTATGTATACCAAATTTATGGCAAATAGAAAAAGTGACAATTTTATTTTAAGATGTTAAAGCGGGACCATATACAATCTGTATCGTCCCAATTTACAATGTAACAGACAGAAGGAAGACATACGAAGTTGGCGGTAAGGGAGCGACGGTGTATGCGTGACACACTTTACTTTTCCTCTCTCGCCTTCAAACTTCGTCTGCCTGTCTTCTCTCGGTCACATTGTAAATTTGGACATACCAAATTTTTCGAAAAGATAAAAAGTACCAAAATAATTAATTTTTCCCGTTTTCCCCCCTTAAGAGTACAAAATGTTTTAATCTGGGCCTGAAAGCATATCAGTCTTAGTCTGTGTTCATACGGCTCATGTTTAATGACATGATTGCTACTTTATTGGCAAGAGGGCCGAGGGGAAAAGAAACGAGTACACAGATGCATTCCAATAAAAAATTTTATCATTTTGCGAAGCACTAATGGTACATTTAAAAAAATTAGCGCACAATTATGCGCTACGCAATAAGACATACAGAAATGCAGTAAAGTAAGTGAAAGAACTCTTAAAAACTTTTATAAAAAAAAACATAACATTTCAAGTGCTACGAAGTACTGCGAAGCAGGTTTGTAAGGGAGAGTACTAAAAAAACCTGTTTCAAAACCTTCAGTGCCTACGGCCGATCGTTACATACAACAAATTTTATATGCGCTGAATAATGCGCTTTATGTGTCAAAAATGTATTGCTTTAAAGTGGGAACTCGCCATATAAAATTCATGTCTTCCGTAAGCGCAATGGTAAGCGCAACTCTTGCATTTCTCCCTTACAAACCTGCTTCGCTCGAAGCACATTTTTTTATTGGGATGTACTGTCAGTACGCTTTGCTTTTTCATTCGTTGTTTAATTTTGTTTTTGTTTTCAATATCAAAAAAGCACACATGCATACGCACGACTATACAAAATAAAAAACATGTCGTCGACATGAATTGAATCATTTGAACGCCAATTCATGTTTCATGAGGAAAAAGGAAGAATCATGTCAATAAAACATGAGACGTATAAACGCAGACTTAACAAATTTCATTCACAAATATACAAACTTTCACATTTATAAAATTAGCAGGATTTTTTTTGACCAACAAATTTAATCAAAGCTTTAAGGGATATGCAGAATTTTTCTAAGTTCACATACGGGAGGGTGCTATGTATGACTTTAAGATGTGTATATCTTTAAGTGAAACACGGAATGATGGATAGTATAAGCGCTTTTTTTTACTTTTTGCCTGCACAGCATTTATTAAAAGACAGTCACTTATTTGTTTACACTTTATGAAGTTGCCATATGCAAATTTATGAAACCTTAACCCTTATTATGCACTCGAAAAATAAAACGAATGTGGTATTATTGGGTTAATTTTGTCTAATATATTTTAAATTGACTTTCTTGTATTGAAAAAATAAAACGCATGTAGCATTTGTGGGTAAATTTTGTCCCACATAGAAAGTTCGCCATACATTTGTTAATTTGGTTTATTTTTTTTTTATTAATTCAATGCATTTAATGCAAGATTCGGAATGAGAACATGCATTAAATGATGTAAAGTATTGTTTGAATATTTTGAATTGTTTCAAAATTTTGTATTGACAAAGTGTTGGGTTAAAGATTTTCGGTCGTATTTATAAACAAAATTAAGCAACTGCTTATACATCACAGACAGCGATCTGCTAACTAGCAGACTGTTTTGGCTTAGCAGAGAGTTAGCAATTAGTTTATTTAAAACGAAATTTAAGCTGTCAAAAATAATTTAGATATGAACTCTGGAAAGTGTTAGTGAAAATCCACTCTGAAATATTTCCATAATTTTTATATAATTAAATATTCTTCGCACACAGAATTGTTTTTTTTTTACAAATTTCACGTTTGTTTATAAAAGCACATACATATGTACATATAACAGCTGTTTTTTTAAAATTGGCACACGTTTGGCAGCTCGTTAACAAGAGTTTAGCAGACCGTTGGCCAGTGTTTGGTGAGTGTATTATAAATAAACTGTGTGCTAAATTCATGCCATATTTTCGTTATAAATACGGCCGTTGGTAACTTTTTTGGAATTAAATATTTTATATAAAAACACTATTCATAAAAAAATAATAGTTTAAAAATTTAAAAAAAATTCATTAACTAGTTTGGAAAATAATAAGCAATAAAAACTGTTTGGGCAATTTTGACCCATAAATACAGGATTAGAGTTAAACAAAGAAGGCCTTATAACTTTAAAACTTACAAAATTTATAATGATTTTTTTATTTGCTATTGAAAAATTTGAACATAGAAGTAGAAGTATAAAAAATTACCTCTGCCTTTGAGCATACCATCCCTTTTAATAAGTAATTGTAGTTCGCATTCAACACCATTTGGAAGAAATAATTGTCAAATGCCAAATGTGTTTTTTTTTCTTCTTATTTTTAGTGGCTGGGAATTTCTTCTTTTGTCCCCTAAGTGGAATGAATACAAACAAACAATTTACCCCAGTATGTCCGCATTCCGAGTATAAATAAACATTTTCAGCTAAATTTAAATTTTTTTTGTTTTGAGAAAATAATGATTATGTTTTTGGATAAAATAATTAAAGCAAGCATTTTAAAATAAAACTAATTTATTTAAGAAAATTAGCAAAACAATGATATTTTATTTAAACTACTCAATATGAACTGTCAACTAACAAATTCCTTTATACATTATTTATATAACATTTATAAATTATTTTTGCAATATTCTAAAAAAAAACAAAAACTTTGATTCAATTCGTTCATAAACATTTATTAATGGCTGTAGAATGCGTAGACGTTTCTTTTTTTGTCAAGGAGATGAAACCTTGACGCTTGTTCGGTTCCACACTTGAATGTTTTAAAAATTGAATTTGTTTTTGTGTCTTTTTTTTTTTTGTTTCTAATTTTTTTTTTCGATCGTAGCAAAGTGTCGTATTGTATTTTTGAGATGATGAGGATGTTGGTGTTGTTGTAGCCGTTTTGTTTTTTTATTTGCATTTTTTCGTGCAATTGCTGTTGGCACTAGGCGGGCGGGCAGGTGGGCAGGATAGGACGGACGTTCGGAAAGCGAGAAAACGAACAAACAAAATATATGTATATTTTGTGCAATTTTGCTACTTGGGAATATTTATGTAGTTTCTTTTTTGATATTTTGTTTAATTTTCATGAACATGTCTAAAAAAAAATAAAAGAATAAAATAAAAAATACAAAAATTAAATAAATATTTGAGCAAAAAAAAAAAATAAATTTAAACGAAAAAAGAGAAACAATAAAACGACAAGCAACAAGGTACAGTGGGGTTTGAAAAAATCTCTTGAAAAACTGTAATAAAATTTCTTATGCCTCGCAGAGGCATTCTTCCTTAATGCAAACCGTTTAATTGTTAACACCTCTACTTTCGACAAGAGAAATTTTATAAAGGTTCTATTCAGAAATTTAAAATTCACTCTCCACCTGTGCAAGGAAACACGCTAGAAGAAAATACAACCAACATTATTTTACATTTAACCAACATTGCCACAGCTAAGGAAACCGTTCACAAACACATTTACAATATTTACATTTTTTGTCCATTACAAGTCACGGCTTTAGAAAAGTGGATAGAAATTGGCATCCTTTAAAATATCAAATGTATCCACTGGAACTGTAACAACAGACGAAGTTCTTGATAAATTTGCCGAAGAACTACTGGCTGTGGTTGAGGAACTAGTGGTAGTAGCATCTTTAACATTTTCCCTTAGTTCCTCTACAGATAAACTCACATCCGTATCTATGGAGGCTGGAGTAACACATACGCTATTTTGAGGACTTAGAGTAGAAAGTAAATTGGCACAAGAAGATTCGGGAGTTATTACTGTTGAAACGGCTGGTATATCATTTAATGGTTCCATACTGTATTGTAATTCCTCTTTTGTTTCAATTATGTTTTCGGCTACATTGGCCATAGTTTCCTTGACTTTTTTGCGTTTCTTCAGTTTTTTGGGTCTAGAAGTTTTTTTAGACAAATCTGAAAACTCTTCCACAATATCGGCTATAGGTTCATTGCCGTTTACACTGCTGCGTGGAGAAAATAAGCCCAAATTATCCTCATTTGTTAGGCTGCTCTTTGAGCTGCGTCTAGAGCGTGACTTGCGTTTTGTAGAATCTGGTTCCTTTTGTATGCTACTACTACGTCGACTGTATACCTGGCAATCATAGGCCTCTTCATCTTCTCTATTCATAGTTTCTTCCAAACTGTCTTTGGATTCTTTATGGAGCTTCTTTTTGGTTTTCTTTTTCTTAGGCTTTTCGAATTTTTGCAATATTTCCTCTTTAACTTGTTCCTTGTCTAAAAACTCATTTAATAATTCTTTGTCATCTTCACAAGAGTCTTTTACCAAACTCATATTTCTCTCAGGACTGCGACTAAATAATGTTACACTTTCACCTCCTAAACTAAATTTGCGTACATCTGTCATTTGACTTTCTAAATCCACGTTACCATTTAACTCTTCCCACTGTTTTTCAGAGACACAATTTTCATTTTTCTCCTCTTTGAACTTTATATCGGCAAAAGCGATTTCCTGATCTTCTTTAATATTTTCATCGTCCAGTTTAAAGTTCTTACGCCAATTATATTCACGTTTAGGTTTGTAATTTAAATCTACCTGTAAATCATCCTCTAAACACTTCGTTTGCAATACTGGATTATAACCATAGCGAGAACGTAATCGGGCAGATTGTCTTGCTGAGCCATTAGCATCACCCAAGTAACGCATCTCAGAATCATTACGTTCATTATCCAGAAATTGTGTATTAAATTCTATATTCTTAGGTTTCTTTTTACTTTGAGTTTTAGACCACAATAAATACTGTTCGTCTACTTCACTCCCCACAGACATTTGCATAAGGATACTGTCGTATTCTCGTAAAATACCCGATTGTTTACGATTTTTAATGGCTTCATCATAAATTTGGTCGATGGCGAAAGAATCAGAGTCATAAGGGGAATTATTAAAGCCACCCACAGCTCCTTCATCCTCTTCGCTAGTAACCAAATCATTAGCACGATTTTCACTGAGCTGAACATCATCTACATCAACCACACGATTCCAATCACTAGCCCCACGACCGGCAAAACGATCCATTTCACGTTCTGCCTCTTCACACTCCGATGTTTCATGATGGGACTCTTCAGCCGGACCACGATCATTGAAATCGGAAATATCCTCATCGATTTCATCATCTACCTCAACCACTGTTTGCCTATCATCATCGCTGGGATTAGAGTAATCGTCATCATCGTCAGCAGCTGCCACATTTTCTTGTTCTTGCTGTTGATTATTTGTACTTTGAGCTTCAACTACAGCAGACTGAGACTCCGACTCTTTTTCTGCTAAATTGTCTTTTTTCTTTTGTTCTTCCTTGTTTCCCAAATACTCCTCAACATTTTCAGTATAGAAATCTTCTCTCAGCCAAGTTCTAGAACCACTTCTAGTTCTCACCTCAACCTGTTGTATAAAAATATAGTCATCTCCTGGATATTCTTCGGTTGGTTCTTCTTGAGCTAAAGAAAATCTACGAAAATGATGATATTCCTCCGGTTCCATCTCTGTATCATCTTTCAGTTGTACTAATATTTCTGGCACTTTGATTAAAGCCGAGTCAGAGGCTCTACGATCGGTATCAAAAAAATCTGTGTTTAAATGACGGGAAAAATCTTGAAAGTTTTTTGAGTTATAAGAGACTTTATCGAGCATTTTGTCTTTTAATACTTTTGCTGCTACCAGTGACTCAATATTGGCCAACTCTTCTAATTGGGCTTCACGCAAAGGTGAACGGCTAGTACTGGTAGATCTTCTAAATTCAGCATTTTGGCGTCGAAGCTCTTCTAGTTCATCAGTTTCTACGGTAGCTTGAAATGTGCTACTAAGCAGTTCTTCTTTGATAAGTTTTGTATCCTCGGTTTCATTGGTTAGTGAGAGCTCTACTTCGCATGAACTAACACGTTCTGTTTTGGGTATGGCACCGGTACTTTTCGTCTCAATGGTGTCACTATTACTAGTTGTTAATTCTTGCAATACTATTTCTTGTAGCTTGCGTTTTTCTTCAGCTTGTAGTTGGGCAGCTGCACTGTCTATAAGAGAAAATGAGGGTGAAGGAGTGCGTGAACGTAGAAAATGTGCAGCCTCTCTTCTTAAAGGTTCAAATTCACTACCCAGATCCATAGACTCTCCTACATAGGTGGACCGTTTTAAACCTTTTTTTAGCCTATCCTTTTTTATACGCTCTACATCACGCATTTCTTCGGAAATAGTACGATCATAGTCGGGAGTTGTAGGAGATTTCCTTAACACTTTTGCCCTTTCAGTTATCGGTAGGTTTGATAGATAATCTTTACTTTGCTGTTCCCCTAACTCATCTTTATCTAAAACTAAAGGAGATAAAGTTCTTAACTCCATTTCCTCTGAAGCATTTCTCAATCTTTCCAAAGCTTCTTCATCTAATTGTCTTTGGCGTTCAGCCAAATGTAAAGATTCCTTTTCTTCGCTGCTTATTGAAAGAGTTTTATTCTGGGTCCCCTCCAAATTAAGCATGACATGAAATTCATTATAATCATCAGGCTGGGGAGATAAAGATCTAGATGGTGTATTAGAACGATGTGCTGCAGTTGCTCCAGGTGAAAGTGAATGTGAACGTGAAGGCGACATAGATCTGGAGTGCCTGAAACGCTGCTCTGTGTCTTCAGATTTTTCAAATTCATAAACATATTCTACCGTCAAAGCAGATGGTTCTTGAGTTCGAGCACTTTCTTTTATTTGCTGTGAAAGTTCTTCATTTGGAAAGCGCATAGGACTCTTGGATCTTGATCTACTTCTGGCCTCCCGTAAAGACTGCACTAATAAGTCCATACTTTTTTTTGAACAATCCTTTTCATCGTCTACGTTGGGCGATGTTCTTGTTTTACTTGCAGATTCTGAAACTTCAATTGATATGGTTGGAGCTTTTAAAGTATCAGAGTATTGAGTATTTCCCATATATTCACTATGTTGAAAACCATAAAAAGTGGTAGATTCTGAAGTTTCATTTAAATTGTCGACTTCTTTAAAACGCATTGGACTTTTTGACCTAGTTTTACTACGAGCTTCTCGTAAAGACTGCACTAATAAATCCATTTTTTCCCTCGAACAATCATCTTCTTCAGAAGGTGATCGAGGTTCTTTCTTTTGAGAGGAAATATCGTTGGTCTCTTCGGAACCTTCTTCCACATAAACGTGTTCTACCACTATTGTTGGAGATTCAGGAGTATGGGAACGTTCTTCCAATTGTCTGATAAGCTCATCATTACGTTCTATTAGCTTACTGCGCCTCTTTTCCAAACCCCTACTAAAATTTTCGGGTGTAGGTAAACGCATAGGACTTTTGGATCTAGATCTTCTCTGGTCAATTTGCAATGATTGCACAAGTGAATTCGTTTGCTCTTCAGAACAGTGTTCATTGTGCGGGACCAAATTTTTGTCTGAAGCTTTTCTTTTTTCTTTTTGGGGGTTTTCTTCTATCTCCACCGGGGGAGTTAATTCGGGTAATAATTTTGTTTCGATTAATTTCTCTAAAATATCTTCATTGTGTTTGATCATTTTAAAGCGACGATTTTCTACACTACGCTGTAAATTATCTGGTGTAGGCAAAGGAGATTTGGAACGCGAACGTGATCTGTTAGACTGCTGCATTCTTAAGCTGCTTACCAAGTCATTCATAGTGGTATCTTTAGTTTCATTTTCACCTAAAATGGGAGAAGCATCAGCTGGAACGTCGTCTATAATATTAACCAAAGGTACTAAACTCGCTTGATAAGATGCAGACTGTGATGGGTCATCTGCAACATTTTTTAGATGATATTTTACAACATCATTTGACTCTAAAGACGTTCGATTTTTCTGTTCTTCTTCCATGGCTTCTGTCGCTTCATTACCATGTAAAGAGTCTATAAATTTAATTATATTCTCCTTCTTAAATTCATTAGTCTGTAAATCTTCAGTATCATCGTAAATTTCAACAGTTTTATTTTCATTTACTTTCTCATTTGAAATGTCGATTTGAAATAGAATGTCTTTGGGTAGTGGAGTATTTGGCGCTGTATTTGCTGGCGAAACATTCCTGGAAGCAGGGTTAGAGCGTGATGGATTTATTGCAGCTGTAAAGTCATAGAAATCACTTAAACCCTCCATCATTAAGCCATGTTCATCACGCCATGATGCGAAATCTAAAGGTGCTTGTACATTTATTGTAGGTGTATTTTGTGCGATGCTGTATCCGCTTTTATCTGAAGTATTGCTTGTCTCTTTCCAACGTTCTTCGTATTGATTAATTTCTTCTATGCGTGGACTACGTCGTAAGCGTGGCGAAGCAGAGGAACGTGCAGGTGAAGCTTCTTTTTCCGCTTTCTGGGAAGTTTGAAGCTAAGCGTTTACAAAAGCGGGGACAGGCACAAATAGTAAAGCATTAAAAAATTAAGGTAAAGAGGCATTAAAACTTTGGGTTATACATGTTAAGAGCTGAAGTGAATAGATGAGAATGTTTGAAGAGAAGTTATGGCCATGTTAAGAGCTTCTTAATATTGAATATTAGTACATTATTCGAATTGAATTAAGTGAAATTTTAATTAATGGGATAAACAATATCCAGGGAGAATTTTAAAGGCTTCTGGTATCAAATTAAATGTATTAAAGTTCCAAAATCAACGAAGATTCTTTTGTAAGTTGATTTGTGAAGCTTTTGAGATAACTTTAAAGCAGAAAAAATCACTTCAAGAGTCAAAGTATGATATTTTTAAAATGAGAGGAGAAGAAATATTAAAATTGGTGAGTTTATTAAATCTTAATAAATCAAACCAGAAGCTGTTTTAAACCCCCTACACATTAATCAGTTAGTACTAAGAACGATTACAAAAACTTACATTTGTATTGTCACTTCGAGCTGATTCTTCTTTGGCCGCAGCTTGGTCATCTGATTTTTCCTTCTGTTCAAAAAAAAACACAACAACTAAATTATCTTTTCTTTCAATTAATATATACTTATGTATATTAACTTACCGTTGCATCCCTTTTTGCTGAATGACTTTGTAATGCCGTCAGAGCCTCTTCATTCTGTATTTGAGTAGCTTTCTCAAACGATGAAGCGCTTGGCATGTTAGTAGCTGTGTCGTAGGCCACATCCTCACTCGAAGCTGGTTTTTCAAATTCCGTTTCCTCATCTATGGATAAGTTTTTTTCCCTTTTCCAAAATTCTGTATGTTTGTAATGTTCGGGTTTAACTTCACCCCAAGGATCGCTGGTCTCCTCACCCAAACGTTCTAAAGAACTGCGCAAACTATCATCACCATGTCTCATATCTTTGGCGGGGCTTCTCTTATGACGTCTATGATGACCTTTGACTTTCAAAGTGGGTTCAGAGGTGTAACGTAAGGGTGTAAATTCCGAATCGGCGGTATCTTTCATTTCTTCCTCCTCCAACGAGGTGAACATCTTCAATTCCTCATCACGCGAATGCCGTGATTCACGTGATGAATTTGAACTGTTACTAGAGCGTCGCTTTTTAAAAGCTCTGCGACGTCCTGAGCCATCTTCGCGCACAAGTGGTCGTTGTTTAATGCCATCCAGAGAACGCAGGTAATCATCCGAATATTGCATGTTGATTAACGGGGTATCCTCACCATCGGGTTCCTGGCGCTCTTGTTGGAGGTATTGTGAATCAGTTCCGGTCGTTATTTCTTCTGAAGGTTGGGTGCTAAAGGAAGATTGTTGACTTGAGGCTGGATCTACGGAAGAAGCATCATCTGATACTCCTGGAAACATAAGAGGTTTCGAGCTTATATAGTAAGGATCAGTCAAATCCTGCGCCAATTGTGTTTTTACTGTACTGTGCGGAGAATCTCTATCCATTAAAGGAGACAATGTTCTCTTTATACAAGGCACTTCTACTACGGGAGTTTGAGGAGCACTGTCGAGATTTACATTAAATTCCCTTTTCTCCACAGCATCTAACATTTTGGCCTGCAATGCGGCCATTTCATTCTCCGCTTCCATAAATAGTATTGCATTTTCTTCTACACGCTTTTGTTTGGCTTCTTGATCTCGTTCTCTTTGTAAAAGTCGGATACTTTGTTCTTCCTCCGATTCCTCACCCAACTGCTCACGGGCTTGTAGTATTTTTCTTAAAAGTTCGGCTTCTCTTTGTTCATTACCTTGTTCTCCTGTTAGGTCACGGGTTTTAATTGACTCTATAAGTTGCTGTTCTTTTTCGGTGAGATCGGTTTCTTTTTCAGCTGCCCTAAGCTGTTCTTCCAAACGATGTTCAATTGCGAATAGATTTTTGGCTTCTTCTTCGGCCTGCTTGTCTTCATGGGCTTTTTCAAGAGCTAACATACGTTGGGCATTTTCTTCAGCTTCGGCTAATTCTTGTTGGTAACGGGCTTCTTCTTCCTGTTGCTGTTCTCGTAGGCGTTGTTCCTGTTCTTTTTGATTTTCCGCTTCGAGAAGTTTGCGTTCGTTTTCTTCGGCTTCTAGACGCGCTCTTTCCTGTTCTTCTTCTAGTTTACGTTGTTCAGCTTCTCGTTGTTTTTCAGCTTCTTGTAATTTTCTTTCGTTTTTCTCAGCTTCCTCTAGTTGCCTCCGTTCTTCTTCTTTACGCTGTTTTTCTTCACGTTGGCGTTCTTGTTCTTTAGCTTTTTCTTCGTTTTCCTTTTTATTGCGTTCTTCCTCTTCTTTTTTACGTTGTTTTAACTCTCTTTGCTTCTCTGCCTCAGCCAATTTACGAGCGTGCTCTTCTTCTTTACGTTGGCGTTCTTGTTCTTTAGCTTTTTGTTCGTTTTCCATTTTAATGCGTTCTTCCTCTTCCCTCTTGCGCTGTTCCAACTCTCTTTGCTTTTCTGCCTCAATCAGTTTAAGGGTCTGTTCTTCAGCTTCCTTTTTAGCACGCTCTTCTTTCTCACGTTGCTTTCGCTCTTCTAATAACTTTTTAGCTTTCGCCTCCTCCTGCTTTAGATGGCGCTGATATTTTGCCTCAGCTTCAGCCAGTTCCTTGCGCAATTTTTCGGCAGTTTTCATTTGTTTGGCTAATTCCTTTTCCAATTCCTGGCGTTTTAAATCTGATAACTCCTTGTTTTTTAGTTGTTCCTTTAACTGATCTATTAAAGATTGTTGGGCCTCTAGACGAAAGCCGTCTTTGTAAGGAACACCATCTTTCATTACTTGAGTACCAGCCAAAGCTTCTTTATTCTTGGCATTGGCCAGCTGTTGGCGCATACTATTTTGCAGTTGTGACAAATTTTCGCCGTCATTGTCGTTGTTAACGTTGGCGTCATGATTGAATGAGTAGTGATAGAGATGACGTACAACATATAAGAATTCAATGGCACTTATATAGCCAATGACCAGTGTAAACACTAAATCACCAAATTCTGAAAATAGTTCACCCATTTTTCAAACAATTTTTTGTTTTTTTTTTGCTTTTGTGCAAAGAAATTGTTTTTTTTGTAATAAAATTTTTTGTGTGTTCTTTTATTTTTATTTGTTTTTTTTCAATTGTTCAACTACGAAAACATTTGATTTAAAATCGTTTTTTTACGCGTAATGAGGAAAATAAAACATTTTCTGATTTTCAAAATTTCACTTGCGTAATATTATTTTGAAGGTTTTTAATGGAATTTAAAGAAATTTTGTAAAACTTAAGAAAATTTTTCTTTTATTTGTAACAGCTGAACGTTTAAACGTACACTGTATTTCAAAAACTAATTTAATATTTCCTTTTGTTTTATTATTATATAAATTCACCACGATTGTGTAATTCACCTAAGAATAAAACTCTTATTTATTAATTTAATAACGGGGGTTTTCTTGATTTGATACACTTATTATTTTATTACTTTTATTTTATTTTTTTTTTTGTAATTTGTAAATTTATGTTTGAAAAAATCTGGAGAAATTTAAAAGTTATGTGGCGAATTTGTATGTGTTTTTCAGCAGATCTACTCAATCACTAAATAAATTTGATGGCTGGCTAGCTAGCTTTTTGGCTGATAGGCAATTACCGACGACCACTTTGCGTTTAATTTTAAATAAAATGAAAATTTTCCTTATAAAATATTCAGTTCGAAGATGTTTCGTGTTAATCGATCGATTTGCTACTAATCAAATCGTTGGTAAATCGTTGATAGATCGTTAATATTTTTAATTAGAAATTTAGAACACTGTCGCAATAAAAGAAATTTAAAAATAAAATTAAAAACAATTGAAGTAAATAAAACAATTATGCGGCATCATTTTAATGAATCACGTACGTTAACGCTGCTACCGGTCGAATAAAATGTTTAATTAATTTTTAAATTCCTTTAAAAAAAACAATTCAAAGAAAATTATTGAGTATTGAGTGATAGACATTTGTCGTATAAAAACAAAAAGAAAAGTATTTTCAAACAATTTTGTTAAAATAAAATTTAAGGAAAATCAACAATGCGCACACCGATCAATATTATTTTCAAGGTATAAACACCGTGTTTTCTCGCTAACAAATGCCAAAAAGAAAATTTTGTAAACATATTTTGGCTGCGTCTTCTTCTTTTTTCTTTTAATTTTCTTTCTTTGTGACTTTGTTAATTTTTATTTGTTTTCGACCATAAAACTCATCATTAAATTAATAATAAAGGGGAACATATTTTTGCACATTTCTAGTGTCTTATTCATATAAATTTTATAAACCGATGACTGAATAACCTCCGTTTTAGCAAACAACAAGAGATGGAATTATTAAAAATGTTTGGTCTAAAAACGTCATTGTTTGATGTCTTAAAATAAAGCATTTGTTTATAATGAACGAATATTAGTTAGGGGTAAAAGCAAATTTCTTTTCTATTTATCTCAAGACTGACTTTTTATAATCCGCCTAATAACGGTTCTCGCTCTTGTAAACGTCTAGGACATTTTTTGTAGTAGATTGAAATAACAAACAACATGTGTTCTTTAATCTATTACAAAAACGAATTAGTTTCGAGGTCGGGAACCGCAATAAGGCTGAATAAGGTTTGTTTTCTAAACTCGAAAATAAAATCAGTGTTCGAAAATGAAGCGAACATTATTTGGCGTACGGCACCACACACCCAGAAACGATATATACTTTTTTTAGTGTTTGTGGATTGGTACACAAACCTGAATACCCTTAATAAATATTTTCAACAAAAGTAACAAACATTATGTAGGGTTCTGTTTTTTAAAGTTTGTGGATTGGTACACAAAGCTTAATACCCTTTATAAATATTTTCAACAAAAGTAACAAACATTATGTAGGGTTCTGTTTTTTAAAGTTTGTGGATTGGTACACAAAGCTTAATACCCTTTATAAATATTTTCAACAAAAGTAACAAACATTATGTAGGGTTCTGTTTTTTAAAGTTTGTGGATTGGTACACAAAGCTTAATACCCTTTATAAATATTTTCAACAAAAGTAACAAACATTATGTAGGTTTCTGTTTTTCGTTAAAAAAAAGTACAATTGTAGTGGTTCTAAACACTTATCCCCATTATCATAGAGGATTATTAAATTTAATAAACTTTTATTAAGGAACAATTTTATAGAAAACTTGTTTTGTAAACTTTTATTAAATTCAAAATATTTTTATAAATACAGATTCTATTTTAATGTTCTGTAGTGTGTTTTTTCACATTGACGAAGGAATGAAAAAACAAAAATTTTAGCAACGATTCTTACTAGTATTGTTGTTGTTGCTCGGCAATTTGCACGACCACAGCACGAATAGCCTGTGTGTATATGTGTACATGTTTTGTTTTTGTAAAAATTTTTCTTGTCTTTTTGGATTTTTTTCGTTGAAAAGACATTTGGAAAAAATTATTTAATGCAAAATAACTAATAAAATACACGAACGTACATATGTATTTTATTTTCATAAAAACTTTTTTTTGTTTATACCAGTCAAATGGACGCTGAGCAGAACTGAAACGAACGAACATTAATGTTCTGAACCGAACACTACGAATTTCTGTTTTTTTACAAACAAAAATAACGCAATAAAATGTTCTCATCTCTAGCTTTCATTTTTGTGGTTTTAATATACAGTCAAATCCCGATAATTCGTACCCCGATAAATCGTAATTCCCGATAATTCGTAATAAACTGTCGGTCCCTTGAAAAAATCTCGTTAATTCGTAAAATTTCCATACATTTTGGTCCCCTTGCTAATTCGTAATTTTTTTTTCAAATAAAATATTCTTTACCACTTATAAATCGTAATTGTTTGCTAACTACCACTTATAATTCGTAATAAAAACAACAAAAACATGGAAAGAAAGATATTTTGTTTACCTCTATTCTTTTGTATGGGTTTTTGCTTTTGTGTGTTTATTTTCTTAAGATCAGTTTGTTACATGAATAATAAAGAAAAATGTCAAAGCACACGCATCGTTTTAGTAAATAAATTGAAAACCCCCGTTAATTCGTATTTATTTGTTTTTAACCCCGTTAAATCGAAACCCCGCTAAATCAAAAACCCCTATAATTCGTAATAAACGACCGGTCCCTTGCGATTACGAATTATCGGGATTTTACTGTAGTTGCAAGTTTTACTCTTGGTAGTAAATTACCCTTGTATACCTAGGTAATCTTATTAATGTAGTTAAAATACTAACATTTACAAGACAGAAGCAACAAAATGTTTTAAACTTTTATTTACTACGCTGTGGTTGAAATTTCTCTCTCTCTCTCTTTTTCATCTGATTTATTAATTTACATGCATACGAAAAATACACTCACGCTTTGTGGCATAACATTGTATTAAATAAAACAGAGTTGGGCATTTAACACAAATGGCGAAAACCGCTAGTATTCCTATTGTCTACGAAGATCACAAATAGAGGAACGTTTTGTAAGGTATTTACTACTCACAAACATTTTTGCATCATACAGAACACTAAAGTACTGTCTATAATGAAATTTTCAAGCACTGATTTAAAAACAGTTTGACAACCACATAAACGATACAAGCAAAAATTTGCAATATTCACACAAACATGCTCTTTCCTTTTTTCATATGTTTGTGTAACTGTTGGTGTGGTTTATTTGGCCCTAAAGTAAGAAACTAGAGGAAGTTTTTTGGTACAATTTAAACAACTTTAAATTGTTTGTATTTAGTAGACCAGACGGTTAAATTACGAATCAGTAAAAACGAAAGTAAACGAAATTAGCGTCTATCGAAAATTTGTTTTTGTTTTCAATATAATTTCTTACGTTTTCTTAAAACAGGCAGTAAAACGTACTTATAACAATCCTAAATGGGATTAATTTCAAAAATCAATACCGAAATTTCTCAAATTAAGTACAATATTTTTAAACCAAACATTACTCCATTCAGCTTAAACTGGGTACAAATGATTACTAATCCTTGGGTTATGACCCGTGCAAGTATAACTGACCACGCAAAATGTTACGCTCACTTTTGTCAAAATATGTGAAAACGGTATACGTCGACTACTAACGACTGGAAATTTTCATACATTACAATAATGACCACTCAAGAATAAGGTTTCTCCTCTTTTTTAATTTGTTTGCATATTTACAATAGTTTTTCAGTAACTCACAAAACGATCACAAACAAATTTGTTGAAATTGACGCAGGACAACGTCTGTCGGTTTTAAAAAAAATCAAGAAAATGGGTGTTTTTTCAAGATCCGTAATGAATAGTCCCGGTTAAAACTTTTAAGGTTTCTGGACGCAAGAAATGTACATGAGCTCTCATATATGCGCTGGGTATTACAAACTACTAAGAAGCAGCAAAGAAGCGAATACCATTGAAGTGAGGTTTGTAAGGGGGAATTGTGCTTCTCTCCCTTACAAAACCGCTTATCGGTGAGCTCCATTTATTTACTGGGGTGATGCAGTATATTAATAAAAATGTCTAGTATAATAATAAGCTATTGAATCAAATTGTTTTTTTTTTATAAAATCATGTTTTTTTAATGCATACTACCCAGATGTTTACTCTTGGACAACGTGTATGAACAGAGCTAATTGCACCATACACAACATCACAAACTAGTCCTATCAGCAAAATATATGGCACAATCACTTGATTGCGCCTGCATGCTGTAGTCGGGTATGGACGCATTAAGCAAAACATTATTGTTAGCAAGTCCACTGTTGATAACACATCCAATTTAATTATTTGTAGGAAATTATGAAATTATGTAAGAAGAGGTGAGGTCTACATTTTAAAGAATTTAAAACAATTAAGTAAGGATCTCTCGAAACTACATTTTACCGTACCCTACATTTTTACATATGTTTGTTTGTTGGAGGTATTTTTACGAGAAAATTTATTATTTTGTTTATGTTTTTTTTTGCTTAGAATTTTCTTGAGCGAATTCTTCAACAAATACAAAGTAAATAAAAAGTATTTTCAAACAAAAACGAAAAACAAAAATAAGAAACTGACCTTAAACACGCATTTGAGAGAATTTAATTGTTCGTTGTTTTGCTTTCATTTACATTTGTTTTGATGCAAAAGTCGCTGTCAATGTACAGGGTGGCGCATAAGAAACGTTATGGTTTAATAAGTGAATACATTTTTTGTTCACTTTTTTTTTGGTTTTACCATTAACTTTAAAAAACTTGGGGAATTTTTCATTGTAAGAGCCGGCACAGAACAAAAAAAAAGTTTAAATTTTATTTTAAAGGCCGGGTTGGATTATTCAGACACAAAGAACCTATCGAATAATGTACGATGAGGCATATTTTGACCACAATGGCCACGTGAATAAAAAATGTTAAAATTGTATGGGGCATCCAAACTTCAAGAATAATTGTTGAACATCAAATGCACCCACTTAGAGCCATTATTACAACTTGCCGTTAGTTAAAGGCAGAATTTTATCCCACGTGCCCAGGTACGCTACCAGAGACTCTTTCCTGCAGACAAGCGTAGAGCTTCGCTGGATTATGTAGCTTAGGGAAATTAAAAAAAATATACACATATGTATATTAAAAGTTTTCACTATTACAACGTTGCTTTCAACTGAAGTGAGCAATATATTGAAGGCAAGTTCATCTAACCGGGTAGGTTGAAGTAAAGTAGAAATAATAAATGACTTGTTATACGTCCGACAAAATCCTCGCTTTGCCTCATGGATATTTGTTATAATGGCCCTTGGAATTACAGTACACAGAAAGAAAAACTAGTAGTGAATTTTCTAGTCACTTTTGTACGAGTCCTTTTTAAAAATTTAAGTACGAATAACACTAAAAAGTACTTAAAACAATCCAAAATGGGATAACGTACGAAAACCAATGCGTGCGTACGCACGTGTTTGTAAAAGTTTGTTGTTTTATTTATTTTTTATGTGGAAGTTATATTCTCAGTATTTATATGATGATATTAATATCAAAGTATATTTTGCCACAATTAATGGAATGTGGCCAACCATTTCAACTGAGAGTAGACAGAGCGCTCGCAACCCTGCATAAACAATAAAAACACTAAAAGAAGAAAAATACAGATTATTGTCGTGTAAAAAAAGTAAAATAACAAGTAATAATTCCCATATTCTATTTGTTAAAATTATTTGGTTAAATGCAGAAAATTTTCAAAGTAGTAGTCGGGCATTCTGCTGGTGTCTTCTAATTGAGGGTTCTTCTGTAAACAAAGGGCGGAATACAACAAAAGTGAAACAAACACCTGTAACGCGTAAGTAAATAATAATATTGTCTCGATCTCTGGTTCGGTGGGGTAAGTGTTTAGCTTAGAATCTAATCTAACTTTCGGATTATTTCAAATACTTATCGGGATTCTTGAATCAAGCATTCTGTACTTGATTTAAGCAAATCCGTACTTGCCGCGCTTCCGATTTTTTTCTTCGGGGGACACATAATGTGTGTGCCAATGTTAAATAAAATTAGAAATTGAGAGGATATTCATTAAAAAAACCATGATGTTACTTATGCAACACCCTGTATATACAAATAATGTGCGTATGTATATATCTTATGCTTGTGTATAATGAAAATAAAAGAAATTAATCTTTATTAATAAAAAAGGTGCGATGGTGGGTGAATTTTTGATTGAATTTCGCTAATTGCATTCAATACAACACGCTTTGATTTTTTTCCTTAATTTCTTATAATTTTCTCAATAATTTCGTACAAATATTGCCATTAATTGTTTTTAATGTCACTTTTCAAACATTTTGTTTTATTAATTAGCGAAGATTTGACAGTGTGCCTTTTTGTCTTGTATTTTGGCCGTTTTTTTTTTTTTAATATTTTGGTTGTATTTTTGACATCATCATTAATTTTATTTGGCTAAATGAGAACAGTAAATGGACAGAAATAAGACAAATGGGTACTAAAATTATTTTGAATTAATTTTATATATTATAAAGGGTGTTTTTTATAGAGTGCCACAAGTTAAAATCACAATAAAACGAGGAAATATATTTTTGGCAAAAATTTTTATGAAATTAATGTTTAAATATAATTCGGCGAATGGGCTGAAGCACATAATAATTTCAGCAATTTGCACGTGTTACTTTGGTGTATGTTGATTCATAATGAAATTTCAAAGCACTAAACTAAACAAAAAGCAACTATCAGCTGTTAAATGGGTGCTTAAATAAAGCAGTGGTGCCAACTCATAGCTATGACACTCTAAAAACCACCCTTTATAGCGATCCCTTCAGTCGTAAAGGAGCCAAGTCGAATTTAATAAAAAAAAAAAAAATTACAGGAGTGGGTAAAAATAATAATTTTGATTTTTCGATTTTAAATAAGTTTTTCGGAATTTATTTCAAAACAACTGAATTTCGAAAAATATTTTCAATTTCGATGTACTTACAACAAATTTTTTTTACACATTTTTGAAATAATTAAAAATTGCTTTAAATAATAACAACAACAACAACAATATGAACTTTACACTAGAACTAAACTTATTGGAATGAACTACATGTAACGTTACTGCCTTTTGCTTATTTCCGCTTCCGTTTTTGTTTAATTTTGTTAAGGAATGAATGAATGAATAATGGCGCATGAGAAGTAAGGGGAAAAGAGTGGACTAAGAATTAAAAGTGTTTTCACCTCAACATTAATTGTATTTAAAGTAATCAAAGTTCAATGTCGGAATGATAAAGAGAAAAATATAATAAAATAGAAAAATCAACTAAGAATAAAGTACATGTGTGTGCTAAGGAATGATGATGACACATATTATGGCCGTTGGCCACTCCTAATTGTAGAATAAAAAAGAAAGAAAAAAAAACGTTTAAACATGAAATTCATGTTTAAAAATAGTAAATATTAAATTTATGGACAAAATGCATAAGATAAAAAAAATTTTCAACCAAAATTTAGATAAATTTTTATATTGACATGATATTGGTCAATATTTCGCAATCATTTTTAAAAAAAATCTTTTAAGGAAATTAAAAAAAAAAAAAAACAAATCGCGTGTTTCTTACAGATTTGCTAACATTTATTTATTTTTGATTTTACTCTAATGTTCTAGTAGTCTTTACCAATAACTTAAAGGTTATGTCATCATTTGAACTTTATAGGAAACTTTGTTAAACTCATCAAGGAAATAAGAAAAGAAAAACAAATCTAAACTTACCTCATCACAGCCTGCACAACGAGGTTTTAATAGTTCTCCATAATGACGTTCACAATAGATTTTATCCTCGTGAACACAATATGTTAAATCGACCAGCAATTCATTGCAAGTGTTGCAAGTAAAACAGCGTGGATGCCACATAACACTTTCGACAAACTTTGGGGCGGCCACAACCATTTCCCCCACACTTATTTCACCATCACAATGGGCACAGTGCTCATCATAAGGAGCATCTTTCACATAACCTTAAAAAATTAAACCAAAATTCAAAAAACTTGCAAAAAGGCTCATTCATCTAAGCTTTACTTTTTTTTACTCACCAATATCCAAAGCTATTTCATTGCGAGCCGTCACAAAATCCTCATACGATGCTTCATGCAATTCCTCCAAATGTTTACAGTGCTCCAGTGAGAGATCTTGTTTGGGCAATTGATATGAGATCTGTTGTTCTCGGTAACGAGCTCCTTCACTTCCTACTTTTGGCACTTTTTCCATTGGCAAATGTTCGAAATAGCGATTAATACGTGATGAGACACGTATGCCTGGCGGTACCCATGTATAGCCGAGATCACGTGGCTCTACACCCGATTCGGCTGGTGAGACAACTTTGAAACCCAAACGCTCGTGTACGGATGTCGTTTGTTGTTGGTATATGGCATGAGCTTCGCGGGGACATTTGCAGGATTGGCAAGTTTTTCTGGAAAGAGGAAGAAGATAAAGGAAAGATATTAACAATGCGACAAAAGAAGTGGATTAATTTAATATAATAATCCAATTTAATTAAAATACGAAATTCAGAAAACCACTTGTTCACCATTAAAATTGAAAGCACAGAGTTCCCATATGTAGCAATCGAAGTTTTAATTTGAGTGATAGTTTTTTGCCGCAAAGAAATAACGCTTAATGAGTACACAAAATTCACTCTCTTCCATTTTCTTCTCAAAGTTAGTGACGCAACTTATTGAAATTTTAATAGGAGACAAGTGACAGATGTCCTTTCAGCTAAGAGGTGGGAAATTCAAAAAGTCACGGACTTATTGACCAGCCCACGAATTGTAACATTTAAGTTTTACTTCAGGTTCTACACAGAAAGAAAAAGCTATTACTAAATTTAGTTTTTCTACACTTACTTTAAGTACGAATAGTAATTAAAAATTTAATACTGCATTTTATATGCGTGCATACGCGTGTGTTTGAAAAAGTTTGTTATAGCCAGGGTTTAAAAAGCCGCAGTCAAAATCAAAAAATTGCTTTTTCTTCCACTTTCTGATTTTTCATTGGACGAAAATAAACCATTGCCTTTGTTTCTGATTCATTATATGAAAACAGTCGTAGTGAAGGCAAAAGCAAAACACGAAAAGTGGAAAACAACAAAGAACATCGGCACTCGACATGTTCGGAAGTGTTTCGTTTGACAGACTGAAACTTTAAATAAATACCGAAGTTAACGAAGATGGGACGTTGTGTTTTTTCCCGCAAATTTTTTTTTGTGCCCAGCTTGTCTAAAAAAAGTCTCAATTTCGAGCACAATGTTATTATTCAGTTCTAATTGAATACTTATACAGTTTTATATCAGTTATTGTTAAATTCTATGTATGTTGAGTTTTAGTTCTAGTTCGAGATCAGTTCTAGTTAAAGCTTAGTTTAAATTAAAGTTCTGGTTCGACTTCATGTTATAGGCCAGTATAGTTTACTTAATATTATCAGCTTTAAAAGAAAAATTCGTTTTAGAAAACATTTAGAAGTTTTTTGGTTTATAAGCATTCCTATTGGTTAAAACAAATTAATTGTATACTTTCATTAATTTTAACCAATTCTTCTAATGCCCTAAGCAGAATTTGTTTTTATGCCACACTGTTATTTATTTTAACAGAATTTAAAAGATCAACTTTGATGCATAATTTTCATTTATCTGTCACTTTATGTAGTCACTCATACGCCGTAGTGAAAGTTATTTACTGTAAGTGTTATAAACTGTTAAGGAGCTTTTGTTGCGTTATGTAGAAAAGCATGTTATGTTAATAACATTTTTCTTTACAAAAAGCTTTTATTTCGAAAAGCTTTAATGTGTGTGTTTTTAAATTAAAATAAAACACGTTAATTTCTGAATATGTACATATGAACACGCATTTAAAATAGCAATTATTACACCATTTCCAAAACGAATAAGAAAATGTTCGAAAATTGGGAAAATCGAGGAAGCTGCGGCGATTAAATGCTCGAAATTATATTGAAACGCTTACGAGATTTAAATATCCTTTTAACATTAAAAAAAACACACAGCCATATGCCAAAAAATCAGTGTGAACTTGTAGCGTTCGTTAATTAAAAAATAAAATGTATGACAACCCGGTATTAACGAACACTTCAAGTTCATATTATTTTATTATACGTAAAGTCGTTAGTTAAACTTCAAATTATTTTTGTTGAAAGTTAATATTTTGTTTCAAACGATATGTAAAATTTTCACAATTAATAGATTTCATTTTTCAATTCAATTTTTTTTGTAATTTCTTTTATATTACCAACTTACCTTACAATGAGATCATAGATTTCTTTTTTATCAAATACTTTACAATAGGCATGTAAAACATTAAGACAGGCATAACGCACACCAGTCCAAGGAACTTCATTTGAAGCCAATGCATCCCATAAGGGGCAATCAGCATGACGATCCATGTCGAGCATTTTCACCATTTTATTGTGATCAATTGTGACAAAGTCTTTTTGGTTTTGTATTTTTTAAAAACAATTTTCACATTGATGCCATTTTTAATCAGTGTTTAAAGATGACTAGATTTTTTTAATAATGTGTTTCTTTTTTTAAATCTAAAATAATTTATTTTAATAATAAAAATTCTATGGTATTTATTTATTTATTTTCTAAGAATACGTTTGGAAATTATAGCTATTCAATGCAGCCGAATCACGAATGTTTTTCTCACGGAAAATACTTTTCTAGAGAAAAAAATCTTCCAATTATAAGTTCAGCGGGAAGAAAAAAAATTAATAAGTAGCATCACCAATTTTCTTATATGCATTGAATTTTTTTTTGTTGTTGTGGCTGTGCAAGTTAAAGAAAAATTAATTTAGTTTAAAATAAAAAATAAAAAGAAGAAAAAAGTCTTGTTAGTTCTTTATTACAATTTTTTTTTGTGTCAGGTTTATCAGTACCACCAACGAGCTTTACTGGCACAATTTCGACGAATGATTTTATTCCTTCTGTGAACTTTTTTTTAATTTTGTGCTGCAGCCTTTCGCAGTATGTACTTATTAAGCTACCTAATACCAAAAAAAATTTTAATGTTCATACAGTTTATACGAAAGAAACATTAAGAACTCGAATTCAACAACTTGTTCTTGAAAAATCTTATTTGACAGATCGCTAGGTCAGTTGTATGTATGCATATGTATGTGCAATAGAATTTTCATATTTAAAATACGCTTGCCGCTTGTTTAGGTAGCTCAACTACTTTTTTTTATAGATAAACTCTTTTCTGTTTTGTAGGGGATTTTTTTTCGGGAAAAAGAGCGAAATTTCATGCGGAATTTTGATTTAAAACAGGATTTTTTATTCGTAATTGAGCTGATGTTTTTTTTTTAAGTCCCAAAATATAAATGGAAATGGTGTGATGGAATAAATATGTTTTCCCTGTTTAAAAATTCATTAATAATCATTTGAAAATTGATTTAACATTTGTTAAATAGATTTTACTGCTGCAGAACGCATCGTTAAAAACAACATCAAACGCGATTATAAGTTTTCAATTTATTATCTTTTATTTCGGGAAAACGGCAAATTATAGCCCACACCCACAATCACCACCTCATCAATTTTTAATTTGAAACGTCATCATCTTTATCAATATCATCATCATCATTATCACACTACAAAGATTTTTTTTATTTTATGATACTGATGATTTAAAACAACAACAACAACGATAACAAATTGACCAGTGTGCGAGAAAATGATTTGGCACTGTGGTTTAGGAAATGATTTTGGGCAAAGCTTTTTTTCTTTAAGAATAGAACTTTTAGCTTTATTTGAAGTTTTTTGTTTAATTTTTTTTAGAGACAAAAATATAAGAATTATTTGTAGTTTTAGCTTAAAGTTATCGAATAAGTTTTAAATTGTAATTTGTACAAGTATAACTTTCGGCCATCGTAAAACACCAGATTTATTTTATTCTGCCTTGAAACTCGAGAGATTTGCTTGCGGTCTGCCATAGTTTCTTCAAAATATTCTTGTTCCCTTACGCATACTTATGCAATTTGAAGTCGCAAAACTTCTTGCGATTGTGATTCACAGATTTACCATTTATGTGATTTCTAGTCAGAATCGGAAATGTTAATCGTTTTAGGATTGTCAAATAATGCCCGTTTGTATAACTATGTATAATTGTATTGTTCAAATCACTGTTCTAGTTAGATTGTTATGACAAAATATTCGTTATGTTTTAAAGTAGTCGTTAAATTATTTAAATGTCATCAAAAGTTTTCACAAAAAGAAGTATAGTAGAATTCTGTTGTAATTCAAGAAACTCAAGAGTGCGCTGTGAGTTAAGTTTTAGTTGAGTGTAGGAAAGTTCGTAGCCGGATGAAACTGTATGTTTTTTTAAACGGTGTTGTTTAAGTTACAATTATTAGAGATCCAATTTTTTGTTTTGTTTTAATAAATCATGACGCTCATAGTAGAGGTTGGTGATAGCGACAGGATTGATTTAACAGTTTTTCTCATTTTTCTAATATTTTCTTTATCTTATCTAAATACATACATACAATCATAAATTGTACAAATACAGTTTAAAGATTAGAACATTTTATTGATAAAAAATAATAATAATTAGTATTGTGGTTTTCAATCTAAATTTTTATATTTTAATCAGGCTTCAGTTCATCAAATTAAATATTCATTAAATTATTTTTTAATGAAGAAAGAAATTTTACCACATGAAATTAATTAAAATTTATTGATAATTTTTCATTCCTGAGTGAACCAGGGCTCGAACTCACGGTCATGTTTATTTGACATGTTTCGATAGTAACCACACCATCTCCTCAGAAATCTTTGCAGTCAAAAGTTAAACATCAATCTTTATACAAAATGCTATTTAAATTGGTGGGAAAAAAATTTTAAGTTCGGAATAAAATTAAGAATTTTGGTTCGTTTAAAGTTTTTGTAAAAGCCGTGGTGCCTTACTTCGGAAACCTTAATTGCCATCGGAAATTGTTTGCCAATCGAGCAAACCGTTTAAAAAACCCAGAATTTTTGTTCCTTTTTTTCCAAAATCTCCCACTGTATGATGTTGGTTTGCATACTGTACTTTTCAATTGTTTGAAACGAATATTCTCAAAAACCTGTAGTCCTACGAAAAAAATTAATAAGGGTTTTCATGATATCGCTTAAAATTGCCATTTGTGCAAATGGGCAAACTTGCGAGACTCGTTTCATGAAGAACCTTTTTAATTTTTGTGTAATTTTAAAAAATTAATCAGCCAGCTTGTAAGAAACGTCTAAACAAACATAAATTCAAAAAGAAAATTCAAAAATATAAAATTAAAAGTTGAAATTTGTGATTAATATGTGAAATTTGTTTTTAAAAATGCTACACTCACAATATTATTACAGAAACGGACTGTAGTTTATTTAAGAAGTTTTCCGTTCAGTCATTTTTAAATAAGTAAACATTAAAAATTCCAAGCAAATTTATTTTTAACAGCTTCTAACAGTTATTTAAAAAACTAAGCGCATATTAATACGGATTTTCAGTTGCAGTTAATATTGTCCGTTGATTAAGTTAAATTCTTCTTTATGTAAAATTAAATAAAAATGTAATTTAAAATAACGAAAAGTTCATTTAATTTTTAATGTCAAACATTCAACCTCGAATTTAGTAAAAACAAATGAATTTTCAGTTATTTTATATAAATTAACTATCAAAAAATTAACTGAATAATCCACAAAAACAAAGGAATATTCAGTTATTTTATGTAATTTAACTACCAAAAAATAAATTTTTACTTGTCTTTGAAAAACGATGTGCTTGTTTTGTGTAACAAATTCCCATTTTCTATTTGTTAAAATAATTTAGTTAAATACATCAAATTTTTAAAGTAAAATTATTGCGAAACCATATCGGTCATGCTGCTGGTATCTTATGATTATGAGCTCTTCTGTAAACAAACGAGGTCAGTACAACAAAAGTAAAACAAGACCAAAAAATGGTAACTCAGTTAAAATAATAAATAATATATAAAATTGTAGCGTTACTGACACACTGATTCATCATCGAACAGCCTGAATCTAAAAACTTGAAATTTGGACCAGAGATTGGTCTCTCCCCAAATCGGTCCACTAAGACGGGATTTTTGGAAATTCGAATGTTTAGGAAGCAAAAACGGGAAAATTCTGTAACCTTATATCTCCAAAACTAAAAGAGATATAAAAAAATGCATACTTATCGTTGTTCTTTAGAAAAATAAGCGGACAGCTGCCTGGCACTTTTTTGCAGATTCGGCCCTTTTAGGGAGTAAACGGGTAAAACTTGAATTTTGGTTCTTTTTTGACACCCCATCTATCTTTTGAACCAATAAACATAGAAACAAAGTCTATATATACCACATTCGAAAATACGAATTCGAATTTGGAACTTTTTCAAAATTCGAACATTTAATCGTAACTATTTTTAATACTTTTTTTTAACTAATTTAACTAATGGTTAAGAAAAAGCTGAAATAATATTTTATTTGTTAAACTGTTGTTATTAGCTAACTTATGACTGTAAATTTGGGCCTAAGCAATTCTAATAGTATGTGGATTCCATTTGAAAGAAGGTATAGAAGAATATTTTAAGTAATAAATAATGTTAACATAATTTTTTACTACAGAGGCTAATGGTATGTTCATTAGGGTGGGTCACTGATGTATGAGAAAAAATAAAAGTCCTCGAATCATATTCTAATAGCAATATTTTTTTGTATTACGTTAAAACAAATAAAAATTGCAAAAAAAAAGTTCAAAAAAGTCTCATCTTGAGCCCGCGCATGAGCTCCTAAGAATTAAGAATATTTGAAAAAGTCCATTTTTTAAATTTTAATATTTTATTTACTATCAATTATTATTAATTAAAACTAAAAATATTTTGAATTAAACTTAAAAAAATTTAAATTTGGTTCTTATACAACATAACACAATAAAATCCTTTTTGGTCACAAGATTTTGTTTACTGTCAAAACCGGCCATCTCTCGTCTTGATTCAAGTTTTGTCTATATTAAACCATCGTTTGACATTTTTTAGCGCAGAGTCATGAATGCTTCTGACAATATTTTCACGAACCTAAAAGTCGTTAAAATACAGTAATATGCTTTTCTGCAATACAATGCTATTGGTGCTATATTCAAAATTTATCAAAATTGAAGGTCAAAGCGCGGGCTCTTACACTAAAAATAAATTAAAAATATTTTACAGGGATCTAATTCAGACAAAAATACAACATATTTACGCTATTAGAAGTCGATAAGAGAAAAAATATTTTTTTGACCCACCCTAATGTTCATACCTGACAATTATCTGATGAAAAAATCGTGACCAGTAAATATGATTTAATAACTGCTAAATAATGTTTAATCTAGTCAAACGTTTCCAAATGCAAATAACTGTTAAATTAAACTAGTGGCGACGTGTATGACGTCAAATATTTAATAGGTGTGAACAAAACTTAAGATCTTAAAAAGAGTAACAATGTTTTTTTTTTAATTAGTCTATACAATTTTTTTTAAGTTTGAAATGGACTTAGTTGTCGGCATATTTAAGATTATTTAAAAAAAACAAGTAAGAGTGCTATATTCGGCTGTGCCGAATCTTATATACCCTTCACCATTGTGCGAGCAGAATACAGAGCAACTAGACAAAAACTAAATAATTTTTACATATACATACATATTTACAATTCTAAAAACTTCATTATATATTAAATTTAAAAATCTAAAACTGGTAAATATTTTTTAAAATCGTTTTTAGAACATAAAAATTAAAAAAAAAACAGTAATAAAAATACAACAACCACATGGGATTTTTGGAAAAAATTAGAGGTAGTCGTGGTTTTTTGCTCATATCTCAGCCATTTGTGGACCGGCCTCGCTGAATTTCAATAGCAAAATTATATTAAGAATACCTGGCACAAAGATACCCCAACCAAGTCCCCAGCTTATCTGGGGGCTTCGGAAAACTTATTTCAACAGACAGACGGACAGACGGACAACCGGATTTAAACTTCGCTTTTCATAAGCACCCAGAATATATATATGTACTTTATAGGGTGTAGGATCAATATTGTAGAAATTACAAACGGAATGACAAAGTTATATATACCCTTTTTACCTTCGGTGAAGGGTATACAAATAGGTGTTATGTATGTTTTTTTTATACTTAGTAGAAGGCAAAATATATTTATTGCAAAACCACTGTGCCTTTTCATTAAGACAAACAATTAGTGCAAAGAAAATTAGATTTAATTAGTATTTTTAACACGGCATTCCTTCCTTTTTTTAACAAATCATTTATTTTTAGTTATTTAATTTAGTTATAAGCTATTTGCGAAAACAAAACAAAAAGAAATATTGAAAAGTTAAAGAAACATTTAAATATTAATACAATTTTTATAAAATAAACAAACACTTTAAAATATTTTATAAGCAAAAAAATAAATTAAGTGTAATTGTTTTTAAGGAATCTACGAAATGGGTGGTGTGAGTAAAAATTGGTAGTTAAGTGTATTAATGAATACCCAACAAACCTTTTTACTAACAGTATGATAATGGAGAATACTAAAGGAATCTTAACATTAAAAGTAAAAAATTAGTAATATTAGACTAATTTTAGTAATTTTTATGGCAAAAAATGTCGCTGTACTTTCACGATGTACAAAATATCAGACCACAAAATTTAATCGTGGGATTTTAATTCATGGAGGCCTAATTTAACCATAATGTGGTTACCGCTGAAAATAATATGGCTTTATTAAACATAATCACCCCTATCGTGAATAAAAACTCCTTGGAAGTTTTTCCCATTCTTACAATTGAATTAACATAGCAAAAATGGAAAAAGGGGAAAAAACTCACAAGAAATTTTTATTTATGATAGGGGTAATTATGTATAACATTTCTTTAAAAATAGTTTGGTTGGAGGTGACCATATTTAAACATGTTTTTTCTTTGGGTGTATGATTTCCAGTCACATAAAATTTGAACTTGTGCAAAATATTATGTCAATCCGTACATTCTGCCACTATTTATGTTAGTTTTTGAAACAAAATTATTAATTCTTTAGGGAGAGTCTTCCACATTTGGATTCATAACTCTTTTCCTACTAAACCGATAATGATTAATTTAAGTTAGTTTTGCCTCTATATGTAATTTTTAAACATCTAGATTTTAAGGGGACATTAAGAAATTTTACCTTTTTGCCACAGAAATAAAAAAGTTGAATGCATTTACAAACTTATTTAATTGATCTCAGGAGCGGGAATTCCCGGTATCACGAAAAATTGAAAAATAAATCACGCTTTCCCGGGAAATGAAAAAAGTTCGGGAAAAGAAAAACTCTAATCGAGATGCTTCATGATGGCTTACGTGTGTACCCTTAGGAAAGCTGTATCATCAATCATTGTGGAAGTTTGGGTGTGGTTGCATATCAGGCAAACAATTTTGTGAGGTAGACCCAGAATTGGCCAAAAGTCCCATAATACTAGTTTTGCCAATGACGAATTCGGAAATTACATATGACTGTGTACCAAATTACACATTTAAAGCTAAATTATACACGCAATTCGAAAAAGCAGCTTTGCTAGAATGAATTCGCCTTGCAAAATTAATCGTTAAGTTTACAAAAAAGCAAAGCTTACCAATGCTGTAGTCAGAAAGAACTGGACGAACATGTATAACAGTACATATCGACGTGCAGTATTTATTTCCGATCATAAGCAGTAACATCGGCGGAAGAACAGCACAATAAAGTGTTTTTGTACAAGCCTTAGTAGATACCCTGTAGAAAATGTCACTAGTGAATCTGTACTGATTCACTTCTGACACAGCCACCAATACTAGTTACTTATTATACCCCAGACAATGTTATTTACTACCCAACAAACACGAAGTCAAACCTTTGATATGAAATGACTTTATCATTTGACATCAAACGTAATTCTCAAACGTTTTTCAATTGTTTGATTTAACATTTAAATTCAAATTGATAATGATTTGAAAATAAACATTTGATATCAAATATTTTATCAATTTGATGTCAAATGTTTGTCAAATGTTAAAATCAAAAATAAACTTGGCAATACTTAAACAAAAAATAAATGTAAGCATTAAAAATGGCGATTAAAGTTACATTTTTTACTTTGTAGTTACATGTGTTTTACTATTAAAAATAAATTTTAATATAAAGTGAACAGTTTATTTCTTGTGAAAATAAAAATTATTTGTAAGAAATTATAATGATTAAAAATACGAAAAAAAAAATAATAAAACGGGAAAGTGAAAAGAGTTTGTTGAACGATCGCGGTGCTACAATCCTCAAAATAAAAGGGAGCCAAGTATTTTGTCTTTCCAAGAATTAGAGGACGGAAAGAATACTATTTCATCTTTTGCTATGGTACCGAATGTTTATCTTAAAGTTTATTTAAATAAATAATAAATTTAAATTAAAAAAATTAAATAGTTTTATTTATATTCCACATTGTATTATAATCCACATTTGAAAAACATTTCAGAATTACGTTTCAAAGCAAGTTGAAAATAAAGGCATTTTTCAATTTGAAAATAATTTCCCCTTTTTGTTGAGAACGCTATGATTTTCAAATGATTTTCAAATCATTATCAAACGTTTGTCGTTTGAGAAAACGTTTGATTTCAAATCATTTTCAATTTGAAATCAATTGTCCGTGATTGTTGGGTGAACCTGTTTTTTCATAAGTGTGTTTGTATTGGTTTTGTTCTGCTAATGCGGGGTTGAAGCTGGATTAAAAATTATGCCAACCAAAAACGACTCTCTTCACCTCTTTCGCCTACAAACTGTCGATTTCTGCCAGAACAATTAGTCTAGTCTAAATTGGCTCATTGGAAATCAACTACTGACGTTGGTACTTTTGACTAGGTAGTTCTTTTGGGACCATATGTAGAAATTGCAACCAGAGAATCACTAGTACATTTTAGAAAAACTTTTTTAAAGTAGATGTCAAAATGAAAATTGTTTTTTTAACGTTAAATTATGTATTTTAATAAAAAAAAAGTTAAGATACGAATTCATAACAAATTTTTCTTCTTACAAATATAGAAGTGTAGACACTTCATTGACAATGTCGCAAAAAAGTCACCAAAAAAGTCGACAAACTGGTGACTTGAAGGCTATTGCAGCCAGGTTTCCTTTAGGGTGCAGTTTGATGTCTGTTGTACATTACTAACACATTGAACAAATCACAAGAAATTGAACATTTTTAATTACTTGTGATTTGTGCGAGCACAGCCCCATTAAAAACTAACAAGACGCCGAGCACAAACTAATCACACACACAAATCACTGGTGTGTGTAAAATGTAAACATTATAACAACATTTTCTTCTAGAAGGTCCATAATTGCCGATAATTCCCAAATATTGACCAGTAATTGGTGAAGGGTATCATAAGTTTGGGCTTAACAAACTTTACTTTCATACTTGTTTTTCAATACTTTAAATATTTTTTTAAGTGTATAATAAAATTAAGGTTTCTCTTTTATTTGTTTTTTATTTGCAATTTCTATAGCGAAATTTTTATTATTTTTATTTTAGTGATAAGATTATAAAGCCATAAAAAAGGTGAGTACACTTTTTTGTATGTCGAAAATACAAAGATTTTTGTTTTTGCTTATTTTGAATGACTGTCTGTCTGCTATTATTTTTCTGACACGTTTCCGGTTTTAAGCTTTAAGTCTTGAGTTTAAAGGAGAAAAGGAAAAGAGAATGCCATTACTTTACCCCTCTCTCTCCTTAATACTAAAGACTTTTGCCTGTATTCATAAATAATTTTAAATTTAATAAAGGTTTAAAGAACAAATTTGCTATGAAAATAATCCTTACTAAACGTTTGTTAAATTTAGTAATCGTTTTTGAATACGAGATTTAAAGGCTAAAACATGAAGCGTGTGAATTAGCACTACATAATAAAAATTCTTTAAAAAAGCAGCATTTAAAAAACAAGATACAATAATGTTTCACAAAAGTAAACCCAAAAATACACTTTTATTATAGTTCTTTCCCAAAAAAAAAAAAAAACAAAACAAAAAAGTAATAAAGATTCAATTAAATAAATTAAATTGAAAAGACTTTGCGGTAACGATATTTTTTTTACAAGCCTTAACAAAATTTAGGTTGTGTTAAAATGCCAAAGTTATCTACAAAAAAAAAAAATGTTTGAAAAAAATATTTAAAGAACCCTTTAATGAATTGCTATTTATAGCGCTTATTGAATTTTGATTTTATTTTCATTATCAATTTTATAACTGCAAACTCAGAAGTCAAAATAATCCTAACAAAAATATTTTATCTAACTGAAAACAAATAATGTTAATTATTCATTAAATTTAAACACTTAATCACATATTTACCGATGAATGAGGTCTATTCTTAAAATACCAGCTTAAATTAATATTTACACAAAATGAAATTTTATTAAAATTACTCACTCAAATGTGATACAATTAATTTTGCTTTTAAAGAATGTTAAAAGGTGGAAAATAATTCAGAGAAATTAAAAAAAACTAAGCAACTAAAGAAAGAAGTTAATAGAAATTAATCATTTCAAAAAGAAGTGTTGGGAATAATTTTTTGTAGATTTCTCTAATAACCTCAGAAGCTCATTGACGTATGTTTGATAAGATCACGCTTTGTTTTAAGTAAACCTGTATTTTAGTTGTGCCTTTGATGCCATAGAAGCAGGGATGTTAGATGTGACGATTTTACGTCATTTTGATGATTTTTTTCGAAGAATTTACCAAAATGACGATTGACAATTTTTGATGTAGAGTCACTTATATTGTGACGATTTAATCCCATCAATAAATTTACTTTAAACTTTAATCTAGCATCAATTTTATAACACTTTAATCTGGCAAGAAGGGGGGTAGATGAGACGATTTTTCGTCATTTTGACGATTTTTTTGTCAAATGACGATTGACGATTTTTTGACTAAAAGTAATAGTGTTATGACGATTTTCAGGCATCGATAAAACACACAAGAAATATTTTACAATTATATTGAAAACAGTCCAAAATTTAAAAATCAATTTTTCGAAATACAAAAATTTTTGGAAATTAAAAAAAAAAATTCCTCCTCCATCACAAACCAGGTGGATTTCATTAGAAGCATTATTATTTCAAATTCTACAATTATAGAAATGTCATCAATGCTGCAAAAAAATATACACTTGAGCCCTAATTTGCGTCTGTTCTATTTGGTCCGCTTTGCGTTTTGATGATTTCGATTTGCGTCGCTACATACGAATGCATTTTTCGATGAATTCATAATCACATGTGAAGAATTTTTCTATTTGTGTGCAAAAAGGCAAATCCCATTTAATTCTGTTAGGAAAGTTATTCTTAGTAAAATTGCGTGTTAGGAAGTAAGAAGTTACTTTTTAATAAGGAGTTGTGTAGAAAATTTATTAGTTTGGAACTAATAATGAGATTTTATTTATTATTTAATATTTTTCTGCATTTATGCAAACATATTTTTCTTATGTTTTCTTTTTTAAATGATAAATATATTCAGCTCACTTGCTGAAATAAATAGAATAAAACTTAGCCATATCACTTTCTTCATCATAAATAGAATTTCTTGCTTAAAATTTATATTTTCGAACCAATCCATGCAATAAATTGTCTTTAATTTGTAAAATTTATATATTTGACGTTTTGTTGACGATTTTGTTCAATTTTCGTGACGATTTTGACGAATTTTGTTAAAACTTTTGACGATTTTTGAGGAAAAAAGTCTAACAACCCTGCATAGAAGATAGAATAGAATCGAACGAGAGAAAAAAACCCTAACTTAATGATTGTGTTGGTATACAAATTTTCTTATGCCTGCCATACAATACACAAGTTTAATACTCAAGCCTGGCACTGAGTAAACGAATATTGTGATACACACTATTTGAGTAAACATTGCAAATTTTGTTTTAAATTCATAATCGAAGAAGACGTCATGTGCAAATAAAAAAAAACAGTTTTCCTTTTTTAGTTTTCCATTAACTTTTTCGCGATATTGTATCCATATGGATACACTCAATTTTGGAGGTATCTGACAATCTCCAGGTCAAAGAATTGGCTTAGATATCGGCATGTTATTGTTTTTTAAGATCTTATGAATGATTTTTAATGAAAAACTCTTGGATTTTTGCAAAATGATATATAAAATATAGCATTTTTAAAAATACGTTTTTTAATATTTTAAAAAACAGTCTTCTTATCTTTCAAATAACATATGTATATATATGTATATGACAATGTTTAAAAAACACACATCCAACATAAAGAAAAAGGTTTATTTTAACATTTTGCTTAAATAGTTTTTTGTTTTAAGGCGGAAAAAAGCTGTGCAGATTTTTAAAACATTGTATGTATCCATATGAATACAAACGCAAGTTATGGTTTTAAATGATATACACACAATACATATTAAATAATTTTACGTTTGATGCTGCTGAGTGGTTTTTATATGGGACCTATTGCAAATTATGGACCGATCATCACGGAATTTATAAGAGTGAGTTCTAGTCTTATAAAACTGTGCAGTATTAAATTTTATACTGATCACATGAATCTTAGCCTCGTAACATAATTGTTTTTCTGTCCATGATTGCCCATTGGTCCCAAATAAATTACTCTCTCGAAAATTTGTCTTTATATACTGTGGTGTATGATATCAAATGGTTTAGCTTGACTGACAATACTTTCTTTACTTGTTTTGTTTTGTTTTTATTCCTTCTGAATTAAAAAGTGTTATGAATTGCTCTGTATGCTTTATTGTTTTATAGCGTAATTTTGGTACAATTAATGTCAATTTGGTACAATTTTGAATTGTCAGATCCCAGCAGTGTGCCATGCACTGTTGCCAGAAATTTTTTTTAATACATCTGAAAAATCTGGAAAAGAATTGTTTAAATCTGCAAAAAATTTGGGAGCTTAAAAAATTTATTTTATGGTTGATTTCGTTTTTATTTTCGGATTCTTGCAACAAACCAAAGCTAAAGCCGATATTTAAAAATTGATATAAACATTCAGGGGTGTTCTGAAAATCGAAAACGCAAAAATTTTAAACGTAGTTTTTTAATAAAATTTCTATAATAAAAGAATTTTATGACAAATATTATAAAAATATTTCTTTATTAAACAGAATTTTATAACAAAAATGATAGAAATTTGATTAAAAGTGTATTAAATACAACTTCCAAATTCTTGCGTTTGTCGTTTTCGATTTCCAGAACACCCCCGAATATGTAACATTTTTAGATAAAACATAAAAGTATATTCAAAAACATTGTGCATACATAGTATCATATCGCTCCTTTATTGCAACATAGTCACAGATTAAATAAAATATATTTTGGTATAACTTCGGTTCAGTTTGAGGTATAATACTGATATAAAGAAGGTGTGAAGGACCACTTTTGCTTAAGTAACTTAAAATTTTTAAGATATGACCACGTTGCAATAAAGGAGCGATATCGTCGTATTTAAAATAATTTTATATATTTATTTATTGTAAATAATTTAAGGAAGTCCCTTGTGTACAAAATTCCTTCAATCGATTCTTTGTCTAAACGATTTTTGTGCTTTTGTATTTAAATTTAAACTTAATGTATTTAAACTTAATATTCGTTCCACATAATGCTGGTGAATTTGGCAAAACATTTTTTTTTTTAAATAAAAAGCACAATTTTTGGAATAATATTCTTGAGTTAAAACTTTTAATTTCACATTTATTTTTTCAAAAGTGTGATAAATTGTAATTTCTATTTATCAAATATTGCAAATCAAGACTCAATTGTTTGCATATTAAATTTGGAAACTGTTTATAAAATTTTGAATATTGAACTCATTTTTCCTTTTAAACATTTTAATTGATCTCCAAAATTCAATCTTTTAAAAAGTTGGTCACAAAGTTAAATATAAAAGTCTTTACAATTTCTTTAATTTAAATGAATCTGCAATTTGACAGCAAAAATCTGCAAATTTCACTTCGTAATTTTTGCAGCGAAAAATCAGCAAAATCCAGAGAAATCTGCACTTCTGGCAACAGTGGTGCCATGGTTTTAGATTTTATTTGCTGAACTAATGCCCAATTTTCAGGATAGTATTTAAATCTATATTAAGTTAATTTTCATAACAAACTTAAATCGTATTTAAAACAGATTGGTTTTTTGAGTTTTATTTGAAAAGTCTTATTTAATTAAGATAAAAGTATGGTAGCACTACTAAATACAAAAAAAAAAATATAAAAAAGTGTAAATATCTACAAGGTGGTCTGAAAAAACAGCTGACTGTTAATGCTTTGCCTGTTGTTGTTGTATTTTTGTGATATTGAGGCCACCTTGCTAAAATATTACAATGGAAACTTAAGTTGAAATTAAGTGTACCACATCGGTGACTTAAGTTTGATTTAAGTTTTTAGTGAAGAAAAGAATTTTGTATTTAAATCGATTTTAAAAATAAATGTGTTTTAATATCAATCCTGAAAACTGGGCATAAGTTTTGAAAATATTGTAACACAGAAAGAAAAAACTAGTTCTAAATTAAAGTTTTTTCTTCTTTAGAACGAATAACACTCAGGGCTAAAAATCAGGGAAAGTTTAACTCTCTTTTTGGTTTTAAATGTGTTTAAACCAGCAAATCTATAATTCAGTAAACATTTAAACCATCTCTAAGCACATAAAATTGGGCGTTTAAACTACCAATACAAACCATATGAATTTGACAACATTTATTGCAGTGCTGCCACATTATTATTTTTGCACTACATATAATACATGGGGCACAGATATACAGCTGTTTAGTTTTTACTACATATAAATTTAAGTTTAGTTCAACTAAACCAACGTTTAAACATTCATTGATTTATTAGCCATTAAAAGTACTTAAAACAATATCAAAATAGGATAACTTTCGAAAACCTATAAGCGTGCATTTGTAAAAGTTTGTTGTATAGAAACAACAACATTACAAGAAGAAAAATTTAGATTAATTTCATGCTTAAAAAGTAAAAAAGAAATTATAATTCCCAAATTGTATTTGCATAACTATAACTACGAAAACCATATTGGGCATGCTGCTGGTATCTTGTAATTGAGAATTCTTCTGTAAGCAAATGGCGGAATACAACAAAAGTGATATAAACAGGTGCAACGGCTAAGTAAAATGATAATATTCTTTCTGATTCTGTGTGGTAAGGGTTTTGGTCAGAATCAATTTAATCGCACTCTCGGATTATTTCAAGTACGAATTGAGATTAAATCAACTTTATAATACTTGAATCAAGCGCATTCTGAGCTTGATTCAATCTTGTTTTACTTAAATAAATCTCATTTTCGGATTATTTCAAGTAGGAATTCGGGATTAAATATGGATAAGTATACTTTACTTTCGCACTTAAATATCCGTATTTGAAACAAGCATTCTGTACTTGATTTAAGGAAATCCGTACTTGATTTAAGTACGGATGGATTCATTTGTTTTTTGAGTGTATATATGCTGCAAAGTCGTTTCTAATTACGTGACCAACCACCAAACATTGTGCGATCTTTTGTTGAGAAGCCCCCGGTACATAGCGCATGAAGCACATCTCTCGTAGAAAGAACGTTTTCGTAATACTTCTGCATTATGAACTACATATTATAGCAAAAATATAACATAATATTTATATTTATAGCCAAAGAAATGTTATTTGCCTAAATTATTAAAACGTTCTTACTTAAACACTCTTCGCTATGTTTTCATCAAGAAAAATGAAAGTAATTAAAATAATCAATTAAAAAAATGATCCAACACTTTGTGTATTCAACAGAATATTAACGTTTGTAATCTCTAAACGTTTATAAATAAATCCGAATAGGAAATCAATTTATTTGTTTAGCTACAAATATTTTTTATGAAAAGAATTTTTTGCATGTTCTTCATATCGTCACCTAAAATGCAAAAAGGCCTATCTAACATTTTGAAAATTTTAAAGGAGAAGCAAAAACTATTTAAAATGGTAAATCGATTAATTGTCTTAAACTGTTTGTAATGTAGTTATCTTCTTTTTTCTAATAAAACCTACCAGTTGTTTTGACAATTGACAATGTTCCATATTATTAGCTTAAAGCCCTTATGACACTACATTTTTTATTCATTAATTGATAGAAAGAAACAGTAAATGCTAGAAAGAGCAAACTATTAAAAAGTAAACAAAGTTTTTTTTCTCTTTTTATGATTTTGTTTCAGGGATGGCGTTGAGAACTTTTAAAATTGTACAAACAACCTTTAAAAATTTTACTTTTTTACCCTAATTTTACTAAAAGATTTTTTTAGTAGAAATTAATTTTATTTGTGTTCTTAAAAAAAACCACAAAAAGGTATTATAAATCTTAGTTTAAAAAGTATCAACAAAAAAGTACAATTGAAACAACTTAGCCATCCCTGTTCTGTTAATTTTAATAAATGTTGCCAACTTTTTGTTTATGAGAAACCTAAAAATAAAAAGCGGTAAATCGCTGAATTTTCCCAAAAACCTCAGCACTTTTTATATTTCAAGCTTGAAAAGTCAATTTTAAGTTGAACAATTTTACATTTTTTTGACATATCTTCATTGTTTATCGATAACTGTAGTACAATTTTCGATAGTTTGACATTTATCTTAATACAGCTGAACCATTCACACTTAGTAAATTTTTCTATTAATTTATATTTGCACTGTTCACCAAAACTTGAACAATGCATTAAAAATGTAATGTCATAAGTGCTTTAGCAACGGTCACACTTATAAAATAGTTGACCGAATACACCTAACCCCTACTTTTGTTAATAGTTAGTGAGATTTAACATGGTTTTAATATCACAAAATAAACTAATTATTCTAGTAGACATAGCAAAAAACTGTATTTCGTAAGTTGTGGTATTATAATCAAAATTAATATTGGAATTAAAAGAAATAATTATTTAGTTTGCTTGTTGGTCCCGTTTTTTCGTCAAATATTTGACAAGTGTGACCGCAGCTTAAGGGAATTCCAAAAAAAATCGCAAATTTTGGTCGAAACATTCCAAAATTTTTTGTGGACATTTGTGTTGATGCAATTCATCAGAATCAATGGAAAAGTCGACTTTTAATTTTTTGTTAGTTAGGGCCTTTTGCGTTTTAGGTAACGACAAAAATTTGAAATTACCAGACTTGTAAAAGTATTCGAGTGATGGAGTAGATATTTGTTATCAATTACGTTTAATTAGTTAAATGAGTACACAGAATACTGCCTACGAACTGCTGTAGTCTTGAAATATTCGTATTTAACCAGATGTTTTTTTCGTACTTCAGTTTCAACGCCCTTTACGTTGTTTTCAATGAATTTTGTAAATGTATTCGGTAGTCAAGGTCATTCAATGTTAAAGGATTTTATTTATTTTTTTTTGTATAGTTTTATTTACTTTTTTTGTATAGTTTAATAACATTTGTTTTTTGTCTTTATTTTGAGTGTGTTTATTTAAATTTCAATATTTATCTGTGGTCTCAATTTTTCTTTAATTTTATTGTTTATATTGTCCGTCTGTTTGTCGGATTACTTGAGGTGATGGCTTCGTTAAGATTTTAGGTGTTGTTGTTGTTATATGTTTCCATTAATTCGTTTACTTTTTGCATATTTAGTTGCTCTTGACTTTGATTAGATTTGAATAAAACGTAAAATGATTTTGAAATTAAACTGGTTTGCAAAAAAAAAAACAGATAAATAAATATTAATAAATTTAAAGCTTAATTGTTCTTAAATGGCGGCAGGAATTATCTTTATTTTTCCGCACGCCTTAGAACGACTATTGAAAATTCTGCTTGAGTTTGCTGTTTTGTAATTTAACAAATCAAAGTTTTGCTGATTAGCGTTGCTAGTCACTGTTCTAAAGCAGAGAGACCACTTAACACTATATAGAGTGTAACGTGTCAGTAATTACCCTTTTTTAGGGTAATTTTGGGCCGCAAAATTTTATTTAAAATACGGTAATTTAAAGAAATTTGGATTTTGGTATAAATATGTGTACTAACATATGTAGGGTTTAAAGTTTTAGCTTTTGAGAGGCGATTTTCAATTAAAAAATAAGAAAAAATAAATCACATTTGTACATTATTAATTTTATATTTAACTTTTTGTTTGTTTAGAAATCAAAAATTCTTAAACACATGAAATAGCCGCAATGTTATAATTTAACTATAATTTTCGGATTATTTTAAGTACGTGTCAAATTCAAAATTATTTTACTACCTTATTCATAAAAAATTTAATCATTTTGGTTAAAAATTTATTTTAGGACAAAAATTTACATGCAGATTTTTCTTTAAACACATTTAAAATTTTAATTAATGGTTTATAAATAATGCTCGTATGTGCTGTTAACAAAGGAAACAATCAATCGCCTGTCATTTGGAAACAGAACATTAATGATTAAAAATCTTTGCGCAAGGTAATTTCTTCTCAAAAACGGTAATTTTTAAAGGACCGTAAGGTAATGAAAAAATAAAAGTTAACATCACTAATACTAAAGGAAAGCAATTTTTTTTACCATAAACTATGTTGTTTAGCTTTATCCTGCTCAGTGTACAAAAAATATCGATATATCAAAATATTGATATTTAAAAAAAATCGATATATATCGCCGATATTTAAAATACCGATCTATCAATATATCGATATTAAAATACGACTATCGAATTCGATATTTTTTAAGTCAGTCTGCATTAAAAACTTGAAATTTTAGCCGTTTTTCAAACAATATGTTTTTTTTTAGAACTGACATCATTGCATCTATCAAATTTTTTATTAAACTCATATGAAGATTCAAAATGATTGGAATTTATAAGAAGTAGTGCCGGATACAAGAAGCAGATTGACAGGATATCACACAAAACAGAGAGTGCTCCTGATGTGCATATCTGATAATTACAGGTTTGACAAACATTTCTAGTTAAATTTGCTACTTTTGGGGTGCAATTAAAATGTTTAGGTTAGTTGGTACTTCCATAACTTATTTACTTTCATTTAAATTTCTCGTAATTAACTTTTTTTTGGATTTCAAATGGTTTTTTTGAATTCTTCCCTTTTGTTTTTGTTATAATTGAATTTTTTGTTTTTATTAATTTTTTTATAATAAAATGAAACAATGTAGTTACATATAATATGTTTGTTCATAAATATGTATGTACAAAGGTATATTAAATTTTCAATTTGGTACTAGTTCCAGCAAAATACGTTCGATACATCGATATTTTTAAAATAATAAATATCGATACTCTTAAAAAATATCGATTCGATATATATCGATACATTTTTTCAATGTGCACATCCCTAAAGCAAATAGTCATTTAAAATTTATCTATTCAAATTTATTTCTTCCTTAAATCTCTTACATAGAAAACAAGTCAATTAATAATAATTAAACACATGTTGTAGTGAATCAAAATCACAACGAACTGTGAAACCGGAAATAAATGTTGAAAACTCAAAATCAATGAATCATGTTGACAGTGATATTTAAAATCGATAAATAAGAAGCTGAAATGAGCAAAAAGGACAGGCAGTCAGGTAGAAACACAGAGAGATAAATTGACAGACGGACGCCAAAACAAAATGCAGCTTAAACCGCAAACTTTATTAAAATTATAAAAACGTTGTGAACTTGAGTGAATTTAATGAACAATATAATAATAAAAAAAAAACTATTGACATTTTATGCAAATATTTTTAAACAATAAACTCGGAAAAATTAACATATGTGTACAATATTTTTTTTAAGAAACAGGGAAATTTAAAACGAGGTTATAACACTGTGCTAAGTGGAAAAACTGTGAAGCGGGGCAACCGGTGGGTATATCCGTTTTTATGTCAGCTCTTGTTGTCGAGAAATACCGTTATTTCGGAAGCGGAGAAGGTTGCACAAAATATATTCGGGTAGCTCAAAAACTGTTTGGTTTATTGAATTAACTAAAAAACGAAATTCCGCTAAGCGCAGTCGTTTTAGAAACATAGGCCCATATTCATAGTCAAAAATAAAGTCGACTTTTTTTAAAGTATATTTTAAAACAATGGTGTTCACATGCATTTAAAATCGGTTTTTATTTAAAGTCGACTTTATTTTTGACTATGAATATGGGCCATAATTTTTTTTTTTTTGCAAACAAATAATTTTTTAGCAAAATTTGAAAATTTTTTTTTAAATATTTATGAAAAATTGGAAATACGGCTATGTATTTACACGTATAGAAAACAAAGTTCCAAACAAGATATGCCATATATGATTAAAATCTGTCTACAACTTTTGATTTAATTCACAAAAGATTCAAATTTAATTTAACTTAGGTATTTCAGAAAACGCCATATATGTATGGGAGATAAAGAAAATTTTTAGGACGAAAAACTAATCGAGGTCGGTCATACATTTTATCCCCCTTGAAGCTACTCCTAGGTTGTTATGGGACTTTTTATTAAATATATTTGTAGTCTGTATTGCAAATTTTGTATGGGACTCCCCTCAACAATGGTGATAGCGAGTAGGTATGTTGGAAACAAATGATAAAGATGAAAAATAAAGTTAGGTTGGTCATACATTTGACCCGTCTAAAGCCGTCATAGGCGCTGTAGGGGCCAAATTTAAGAATTTCAACCTTTCATCTTAAACAGGTTTGAATTTTAATAAAAAAATTTTTAACTTTTTTTCTTCTATGGAACTGATGTAATTCATATCTTTTTGCTTCACCCTGTCCCCTACGTCATAAAGATTTAAATATATCACCAAATGCACTTTTGCAATGTTAATACGAATAATTGTTTCGTGTTTGTTTTTCTTAATTCCTTTACAACTTTATTTTTTTGGATTTTCGCTTTATTTGGTTATTGCATCGAAATTTTTTTATGTAAATGTTGAAATAAATTGTAAGATTTATTAAATTTGCTTAAAGTAAACGAAATTTAATTTTGTTAAAAGGAAAAGTTTTGTACAAATTTTTAACCCGGAAGATTTTATATAAAATATGTAATAATTGATTTCGATAAGAACCAAGTTCGTCATATTTTTAATTAAGTCCCCAAAAAAGCCAAGAAAATATTAAATAATTTCCTTAAAAAATAGCTTCACAATTAATAGTTCTTTATAGCTTTAAGTTTGCTCCACTATATAAAAAAAATTATATGGGAAAGTGTTTAGATCAATTTTGTTTTTTATTAAATTAGACATTAGAAACTTACTTTTTAAATTTCAAAATCTCTAGAATGTTAACGCTTATTTATTAGATAGAGCAAAAACAAATGGCAAGAATATAAAATCTAAATTGACTGTTTAGGTTAAACATGCTATTCTTCTTTCCCCTCTCACCAATCAACTCAGACTTTCTGAAAAAAAAAAAATTTCAAAGTGTAAACCCAGACTTAGCAATACAATTCGGCAATAGTGTATTGCTCGGGGAGATGAAAAGTGAATAAAAGCCTGAGTGAAAAAAGCTTTTTTGGCTGTAATGGACTCTGAAAAAAATAACAAAACCCAATTTTCGAAAAGAAAATCTTGGCACATGGAACTAATTACACATAGACTACACATGCAATTAAAAATAACATACAATATGTGCAATTAAATATGGATTGGCAACACTGTTACCTTCACTTAAGCCTAGTACTCTGTTCAAATTTGTGAAAAATGTTGAGCAACATTTATTATTCCACACGAAATTTTTGACATGCAAAGTATGCGACATTGTTTTGCGTATGTTTTCTCCTGTTTGTGTGGCTGCTAGCCTACATTTTTGATTTGGCGGCTTTAAGATAGAAGGTGTTTGTTTCATTCTTTTTCCTACCAAGTGATTGCCGTTGCTTTTTGAGTTTCATCAAATAAGAAATTGTTGTCATTGTAAAAAAAGCAAAAGCTGGATAAAGCCAGTGCCCATTATTTTGTGTGTTTATTTTGCTGCTGCTTTTGAAAAGTGTGGGCTTTTTTTAGTAGTGGAACTTGTCGGCTTTTTAATTTTGATTTTTTTTTAATTAGGAAAATGGCAAAATTTGGGTGCTTTTGCTAATATGGCGATAGCATTTTAAACCCTGGATAACAATATTAATACAACTAGTACAAAAAAAAAAAAAAAAATGGCGCATAAAATGCACAAAAAGTGGTGTGGACCTTTAGCTTTAGACTCACACTTTGAATCTACCTAACGATTTCCTTTCATCCGTCTGGCTGGCTACCCTTGTCAACATTGCGTGCAAAGTACAAATCGCAATTTTGGAGATATATTTTTTTTTTAAATTTGGTACATAGTTTCTCATTGACCAAGCCTGTTGAACATTTTAAGAATCGCTTCATAATTTTACATAGCCCCCATACAAGCTTCTTATTGAACTAAAGTCTTTGTGAACAAAAACCTACTTATTTAGATTAAATTGGGTCCAAACATATTTTAAATCATCTACTCCAAGTTAATTGGAGTCGCTCCATATTCAAACAAGTACTGCTTCCGAAAATTGCTTTTAGTGTCATAACTTCCTCATATATGTTGATCTTGGCATACAAATAGGCGACAATAACTTCTACGATAGCTACTATGTCTCAAAAAAATGTTGTACTGGTACGTCCAAATTTACCCGTAGGTCCAATATAAAATACCTTCCTAAAATCACTTAAAGAGAATCATATCTCATATAGATGAAGATATCTAGGCTAAATTCGGCGCTAAGACCTTTACATGAATGATTTAAGCTAATAACATTATTTAGTTGTGGAGGGTCCACAACTGTCGGTGGGTCACAAAAAGGGCACACTCCCGAAAATATGTTTTTAAATACTGTTGGCCTAATGCTTTCTTATTTGTTGCTAGAAACAGCCGTTTTAGCTATGCTGATAAACTTACGTCTTTTTTCCTAGAAATCTATTAAACAATTTAAGTCTTTAATATCAACATTATTTAAAAATTCTGCTGTCAAAATATTTTTGTCACATTTCCTTTCAAGGGAGTTAATTGCCCAAATCCAGGAAAATTAAAAACTTCTTGCTTGTGAATAACGATCAAAAGCGAGACGCAATGAGGTTGATTAAAAAAATTTTTAATTTTATTTAGGTTTACAAAACCAATTTTCTACACTCAAAAAAAAAATCAATCCATCCGTACTCAAATCAATCCGAAGCGGTATTAATAGTACGGTGAGTACGGATTTTCTTGAATCAAGTACAGAAAGATTGATTCAAGTACGGATTTTTAATCCCAAAATACTTAAATTATCCATATTCAATCCCGTTTTCGTACTTGAAATAATCCGAAAATGAGATTGATTTAAGTAAAACAAAGATTGAATCAATCTCAAAATGAGCTTGATTTAAGTAATATAAAGTTGATTTTATCCCGAATTCATGATTGAAAAAAAAAAAAAAATGAAATAACAAAGAAAAAATGATAATGATTGATTTACTTACCCGTATTACACATTACATAATGATAAAACACCAACATCATGTCCGATATGGTTTTTATTTTAGAAATCTTATGTGCATTCATATTTAACCAAAAATATAAACTAAATGAGTAGCATGAGTTCAAATTTAAAAAAAAAACTTTGAAAAGAAATTAATTTTCAAAAGCAATCCCTTTTAGGATTGTTTTGAGTACGTTTAAGTGTTATTCGTACTTGAATTTTTGAGTACGACTCGTACTTAAAGTAATCCCAAAAAACTTGATTTATCCCGAGTGTTTTTCTTTCTGTGTATGAAACCTTTCCTTAAAAATTTTTGTAAAATTTAAAAATCGGTTATAAATATGGAAGGGAGTCTTTAAATCGTTAAAAAAATTATAGAAGGGTTAAATGTTTGTTTTAATGTATGTATTTAAGACGAATTTTACATTGAATTTTTTAATAAATTGAGTTTTAATTTCTTTTACCATAGAGTTCACTGCTTTTTAGTTTTGATTTTATAACTACAACTTTTAACTGCTAATTAAAATGGTACACCTACACTTTATTTAAAAATACATACAAAGAAGTAACATCCAGTTGTTCTGATGATAACAACGTACCGTAATTTTACAGATCTCTTATAACAATATAATTTGCCAATTACAAATATTTCAGTGTTGGTAATTTTCAAGTCAAATCAAAATGAACACTTGAAGATGAAGACTTGCGAAAAAACACACAGTAGGGTATGAAACGCACTATTTGATTTTTAAAAGTATAAAAAAACACTAATAGTTACGTGTAGTTAAAATGTGCAAATTTTCTGAGGAACTGGAAGTAGCTGATACCATCCACTCGATCTACAATGTAACTATTTGATCGATTCTTTATACGCTATAGAGCGACGAATTCCCAGAAAAAGAAAATATGGAAAAATATAAGTTAGCTTGGCTTTTAGCTCTGAATCTTTTGATTTAAACCTACGACTACTACTGGGCATTGAAAAGATACTCTGTTCTTTCTGCTCCACACAGAAAAAATATTCACCAACATTTTTTCAATTAATTTAATAATGCTGTTTTAAACAATTTTTTTAATTGTTCCAATTAATTTGCCTTAATTAAAAATAAAAATTACAATAAGGGTCCTATGATATCGTTTATAAGTCTCGTAATCTGTGCAAACTGTGCATTTTTACGAATTCATTTACACAAACTTGGTAAATTTGCCCAACAATTTTGTCTCGTAAACTTGCGCTGTTCAATTGTGCATTTATACAAACAGATCTTTTAATGATTTTAACGTCGTTTTTAAGGAAAAATCCAAGTGTCTATAAATCACAAACAATAAATTCTAGCAATAATTTCAGTAAATTGGTCTTTTGGCTTTCTTTGAGCATTTTTAAAAGCAAATTTCTCATACATATTAATCACAAATTTAAACAAAAATTTTTATATTTTTGAATTAATTTTTGATTTATTTTTGTATTGACGTTTCTTACAAACTGACATAAATTGTTTAAAATTACACAAAAGTAAAAAGGGGCTTCATGAAACAAGACTCGTAAGTTTGCGCATTTGCACAAATGGCAATTTTAAGCGACATCATGAGGACCCTTAATGTTTGTGTGTATATTTGTAAATATGAAAACCTACACACAAACTTCAAAATATTTTAAAGTTTCAAACAATTTTTTAATTGTTTCAAGTAACTGTGTTTACTGAAAAAAATATTTTTATTTGTGTTTAGGTTTTTTATAGCCTCTTTTGCTGGTGGTCACATTTTAATTAAATCTTTTAATTGAAACTGAACAGCAAGAAAAGCTCAAACTTACAATTATCTTATTGATTGATCAATTTGTTTGCAGGCGGAAAATCAGAACGGAATTTAATTAATATGTAATACAAATTTCTAACAAATACGTTAATTGAAGTTGGTTTTTCATTTTTTCTGTGCAGACATAGATTCTTGTCATCAAGTAAGTGGCAGAACATTAAAAATTTATTTACTCAAACGCCCTAGAAACTGACAATAAACTATATAAAATGTGTTTTGGTACAATTAATTCACAAAAAAGCACAATTCTCTCCAATCTCCAATTAACTCCTTTTTGCCATTTCTCATAGTGTCCGACCGACCCAACCCATTTCAAGAATTCATAACATTTTCACTTTCGTAGATCGTTTGACCTACCGACCATTAAAAAAAAACGAGTTAAGTAAGTATATTGAATATAAATATATTTTGAATACCCCCCTGAATCTAAATCTGTACGTGCAACTTTAGTAAGAACTTCTCGCATCGAAAAGATGTGAAACAAAAAATTCCATTGTTTCTCAAAAAGTGAAAAAAGTGTGGCGCATATTCATAAATTATCACTAAGTGTTAACTATTTTAAGTACCTATTTAAGTTATTCACAGTTGGTTACTTTCAGCAGAAAAAGTTGACACTTAATTATAGGTAGAGCTGTAACTAAATGTTAACTAACTAATACATACAAAGAACAGCTGATTGATATTATCTTATAATTTAATTGGATAAGAAAACAATTTTGGCGGCCAATTTTTGTCACTCTAAAATACAGAAAACTCTAAATACTCTTACAATTTTGTAAATAATAATCTTGCTTTATTACATTTGCCACTTGCATCCATGTATACTGCGTCTAAAAACATCCATAAACAAATAGACTAAACTAGAGATGTGTTTTTAGTCACCAAATTTTATTGAAAAATTATATTTTTACAGGCACCCATTTTAATTGATTTATATCAAAACTATAACCAAAAAATTACTTTTTTAGAATTTGTATGCATTTTTTAAGAACAATAATTGTTTTTTAATAGCTTAATAAGCATTTATCGTTCAAAATATTATCGACATTTTGTTTTCACTACCTGCCAATATGCATGGTTGCATTTCTTCAATCAGCTGAAAGCTGTTGCCAAGCTAGTTATGAATTATGAATTCATGAAACTATCTATGAACTATTTTTTAGTTTCTGTTTTATTAGTTGCGACTTTAGTTATGATTTCTGAATACGCGCCTGTGTCTTTAACTCATGTCGAAAACTATCAAGGAGATTACGTCGTTAAGTTAAAAATTTCATAACATTGCACTCGAAACCGGTGTGACATTGTAGACGTTGAGAACGCCAGTCACACATATCGTTGACGGCGACCAAGATATACTAAAGTTGAAAACTTTTCAACGACGGTGGCGAAAATACAACCGTCGGCTGTACCAAATAATGTAAAGTGCGACTTTAATGTTTGTTGTTTACAAACGAGCTTTGTAAACATGCGTATATTTTATTAAAATTATTAGTTTCGTAATTATTTTTGTTGAACTGTTTTATGGGTTTAAATCCAAATTTTGATATTCTTTTTAGGCCAAAGTTTTCAAATTTAATTTTTCATTAAATTATTTTTATGAAGAAAGGAATTTTACAACATGAAAATTAATTAAAATTTATTGAAAATTTTTAATTCTAGACTCCCGCGGGGCATGAATAATAATTCAAAAGCAAATTTCGATCTAGCAAAGGCTGTAATGCAATTTGGTTTAGAAGAAAAATACAATGTCAACAACTCAATGCCCAGCAGTGAGTATACGTATGCAGTACAAAAATCTACTTTTTAGAAATAAATTCAGAATAGTGGCGTATACGGCACAAAACAATAATGTTCACTTTCAATAAAATACTATTAACTTCTTTGTTCGTTCATAACGATCACAAAAATTTACATTTTTCTTCAAAACATATGCCGGACGCAGCTGAGAAAATATAAAAAAATTCTATCGTATACATATATTTGGAGACATCTTCATGCAAACCCTTCTTTATCGTTATTCTCCACCTTGACTTTTTGGAATATGCGCCAAACCAACAATGAGCAGACGATATGTTTTATTAAGTTGTTACATTTCACCAAAAGTCTTTTTTTGAACTTATGCCTACATTAAGGACTGCCCTTGTATTTCCCATATGACTTGCAATTATAACCAAATCTCATAAAATGGTCGCAAATATACTTAAAATTTGGAAATTTTACTTTAAATTTTTACAAGACTCGTACAGACTCGTACGCAGTACAGCAGATTGTATTATTTTAAGTATTTAAACATTCTGTCAGTATCAGGTAAACGAAACGCAAATATGGTTTTGTAATCCCTGTTTCAAAATAACCAAGTTTATCGCTAAATTGATAACGCGATTAATGTGTACAAAACTTTTTTTCAAAATTTTTTTTTTCAAAAAATATGCCAGAAGCAGTCGTGAAAATACAATACCAGCAGCACTAAGTAACTGTTCACTACACTAAAAGAAAAACCTTCGTAAATGTAACGATTTTTTGCATTCCTGCAATGAATTTTGTCATTATTATTGTGCCAACGTAGCGTGTCATTCCCGCTACGAAAATGGGATCATTAAATTCAAATTTGTCATTAAGACAATGAAATTTTGTCATTAATTCTATGACATAAATTATACATGGAAACGTAAATTTTCATTATATAAATGAAATGTATCATTAACGTAATGAAATTATTTAGTTAATATGATGAAACCTTTTCATTAATAAAATGAAACTTGTCATTAATAAAATGAAATATTTTCATTTATTTAAAATCATTGTTTCATTAACGTAATGAAATTTTTCATTGATTTACGTTCCCATAATGAAAAAAGTTTTTAGATGCAACGTAATTTTTCATTCCTGCAATGAATTTTATCATTAAATTAATTACATTGTTTCATTAATATAATGACAACCCTCTATTATTGGTATGTAGTTTTTCTTACATATAATGACACCTTGTCATTAAACAAATAATCGATATTATTAGTTATAATAACAATGTATCGTTATATAAATGATTTTTTTATACCAATAATATATTTTATATTAAAATTAAAGATAAATACTTTTTTTTTAAATTTTTATTTTATTTAACCATATATTTCATGTATCTTTAGTTTAAACAAACCATAAAATTAAATTTTAAAACTAATGGTAAAAATAAAAAGCTTTTAATTCAAGAATAAGGTACTTAAAGAAATAAAAAAATATACATATGTATTTTAAAATTCTTTGTGAAATATCTTGGAGTTTTCTAATTCCATTTCACTGCTGGAAGATTGTGATGGTTGTAAAGATGACTAAACAGACTGAGTGTCTTGAAAATCACTAAGGGTATTTTGAGGATGTATGGGTATGTTGTTTTCGGCTCTCCATTTTTCAAAATTATGCTTAAAAAGAATTTTGCCGCCATTTTCAATTGTTGTGTAATATCAAATATGTCATTCGCTGACAGAATCGATAGGACTTTTATTGTTATGTTTTGTTCTGAAAAAAATTAAAAGTTGAATACACTACAGAAAATGATATTTACTATGATTTTAAAACAATAAAATTACCTTCATTTCAATTTCGAAAGATGTTTTAAATCCCAAGTAGACAAAAGGTGTTGTATAGCGTTTTCATTTGTTTCTTCATCTAAAAGTTAAAAAATATTCTTTAGTACGTATCAAAAACTTTCCTTTTGATGTTTTTAGGATTTCAAATGATGAAAATAAATTTCATTTGCAATAAATCTTTTTTTACATAAAAAACACTTCATTATAATACTTACTTTATTATAATTGGCACAATAAGTATAAATCTATGTACATATGTATGCAATAGATATTAATTATTTATTTTTTTTTAATTTCGTACACTTTTAAAACACAAATCACTTGTTCTCTTCAGGGTTGAAAATAAACTGAATCAAATGAAAGAAATTAAAAAAAAAATAAGTTGATGCCATGCATGTTGTTGCTACAGCATTCCACAAAATCGTTTATGTCACGTTATTTTTCTCTGAAACTTACGTTAATATAATGAAACATTACGTTGCAGTAATGATGAATACATACTATTTACTACATTTCAAGTTTGGTTTTTTACTTCTTTTTTTTCTCTTGTTTTTCTCTCTCGTTGTATTATTTTTTTTTTTTTTTTGAACTTAAATGGTTATTTACATTATATAGATGACTAGATCATTGTATTTACGACACAAATAATAAAATTGTTATATTTACTACAAATTATATGAGTTTATAAATTTTTGTGTGCTCATATTAAGCTAAGTCCCGTTAGATAATATTAATGAAAAATTTCGTTGATGTAATGACAAGTTTCGTTGCATTAATAAAAAAATCATTAAATAAATTATTTTTTAATTTTAGGTTTTCTCTTTGTTTCTATGCTATGTTTTTTGTTTTTGTTGTTTGGTGGTGTGTTAAAATTCAGAATGAAAGTTTTCGTAAATAGGAGGAAACTTTGTCATTTCTTTTCATTCGGGCTACGTAAAAATATCATTTAACTTTGAAGGGTGTTGTAATTTCTACAAATATTCAATGATAAATAAAAATTTTATTTAAAAATATAAATTAATAACTTTCTTAATGGGAATCTTCATTTGTAATATTTTACTATGCGGATTTATGCCAGAAATTATACATCAAAGTTTTACGTAGCCCGAATGAAACGTTTTTCGTATCATTAATGATACAACGAAATTAAGGAAAATTCAAGTTTTGGAAGTTTCATAGTATTAATGAAAATCGCATAGCTGCAATGAACAGTTTAGTACCAGTAATGAAGATTTTCATTGCATAAACTAATATAGGCCAATGAAATGGTTTCATTCCAGCAACGAAGCGTTTTTCTTTGAGTGTAGCAACGCTGGTGCTGAAAGATTCTTTCTGGAGTTCTATTACTGAAATATGTCTGTATTTCGAATACTTAAAAGCTCAGTCAAATACATTTCTATTTCATTTTCAACAACGTTTTGCTCCTGTTCTTCTTGGATTTCTACACTCACAATATTCTGTACGTAAAATTAACTGAAATTGTAATATAAAATAAATGAAAGTTCAATTAAAACCCGGTCTACCTATTTTTCATTTATTTTTAACAAAAAGTTCATTTAATTTTTACTGTCAAAAATTCAACTCCATATTCCGTAAAATCAAATAAATATTCAGTTATTTTGTAAAATTTTACTGTCAAAAATTCAACACCATATTCAGTAAAAACGATTAAATATTCAGTTATTTATTAAAATTTTACTGTCAAATTGACCCCATATTCAGTAAAAGCAATTAAATATTCAGTTATTTATTTAATTTTCGTTTACTCCACAAAAGAGCCGAATTTCTAAAAAAATTCCAGACAGACACCTGTCCGCTTGTTTTTCTTATAAGCGAGAGAGGGAGAATATTTTTATTTACTTACCCAGTTACACACGTTTGTTTTACTTTTGTTGTACTGACCACGTTGTTTACAGAAGATCTCTCAATTATAAGACACCAGCAGCATGGCCGATATGGCTTCGCAATTATTTTACTTTTTAGATTGGATGTATTTAACTAAATTATTTTAACAAATAGAAAATGGGTATTGCTTACACAAAACAAGCAATTCATTTTTTATAGATAAGTAAAAATTAATTTTTGGTAGTAAAATTATATAAAATAACTGAATATTTAATTGTTTTTACTGAATATGGGGTCAATTTGACAGTAAAAAATTGACAGTAAAATTTTAATAAATAACTGAATATTTAATCGTTTTTACTGAATATGGTGTTGAATTTTTGACAGTAAAATTTTACAAAATAACTGAATATTTATTTGATTTTACGGAATGTGGAGTTGAATTTTCGACAGTAAAAATTAAATGAACTTTTCGTTGCTTTAAATTATGTACATTTTTATTTACTTTAACATAAAGAAGAATTTAACTCAAGCAACGGACAATATTAACTGCAACTGAAAATCCGTATTAATATGCACTTAGTTTTTTGAATAACTGTTAGAATCAGTTAAAAATAAATTTGCTTGGAATTTTAAATGTTTATTTATTTAAAAATGACTGAACGGAATATTTCTTAAATAAACTACAGTCCGTTACTGTAATAATATTGTGAGTGTAAATGTGGTCCTTTCGTGGTATATTCATAAACACACATGATAATAAATATGTAATTTTATAAAACAGTTCGGCGTTCGGTAAAGTTTGGTAAAAATTTGGTAAAAAACACCGAACTTTGAGCGTACGAAATTTGTTGCCGACCTCCGTAACCGAACCCGAACGTATGTTCAGACACTAATGCTTTACTTCCTCAGAACTTCAGGGTTATAAGAAAAAAGTAAAACTTCTACTCATATGTGTATTGTTGAACAAAAAAATCCTTTTTAATTAAATTTTTACAACTTATTAAACCCTAAAACTGCCACACATTGAGCAATTTAAGCGTCTGTAATTCAAGTGCCAACATAAGCGTTTAAAATGGTTTCAAAACGGTAAAATCCAATTTTATCGGAGACAGCAATGCGAAATTCAGATTAAATGTATATACCTCGTGTATTACACATCTCAAGCAATTATTTCTAACGTTGTCCGTAATGAAATTGGTTTTGCTATTGTAATGAAATTTGTAATAAAGTCAAAAAACACAATCAACTTAATTGTGAATTTGAAATTCTCAATTAAACAATGCGTAGTTAAAAGTTTTATGCTCTCTGAGTGACTTTTTTTAGGCAGATGGTTAAATGTATTTACAATATAAAATATGGAAACAAATATTTACACAGTCATAAAATTGTAATAGAAATCTGAACACACTTTGGCATATGGGCATTTCCATTTTGACGTGTCGTGATATTTGTACCACAAAATGTAAAAAATTAAATGAAGAAGTCAAATTTGTAAAAAATTGTAAGTAATGAAGTAGCACTATATTCAGAAAAAACATTACAGTAATCGACGCTAAGGATTTGCAGATGTAAGCAAAAATCTGCGTTGGCGTAACGTTAAAAAAACGGAAGTGGATTTTGACTTGCATTACAAAACTGAATAAGACTGCGAATTGAGCAAGATGTTTTGTATAAAACCTTTTTTAGTAAACTTTGGACTAATACAGATTTATTTTTCAAGCTATAAAATTTATAAATCTTTGCTCGTTTTAAGGTAAATATGTTCATTTTGAGCGAAAAGTCTCCTTTTTTAATGTAACGTCAGAGTGCAAATAAGGTTGTATTTTCGGACCATGTTGTTTAATCGTTATCTCTTTTGTTACTAGTTGCGCTTTACACCAAAATTTAAAAAAGTAAACTAAAAAACTTCTTGCATTACGTTACAAAAAGTAGACTTTTCTCTGGAAATGCCCATATACAATTAATTTTTAGTGGTAGCCCATCCACTAAAGAGGTTGAAAAAGGCAAATATTTTGTAAGTATCATTTTTTAGGAGCATTTACAGTTAGTTAATGATGTCTCAAGTTTCATAAATGGGTTGGAGTTTATAATTTTTTTTTTTAATTATAAATAACTAAAAAAAATGGTTCAATTGAAATATGAGAGTTTGAAAAAAAATTGTTATTTAAAAAAATATTTTATGGAAAAGTATGGTAAATAAGAATTAAATAGTCCGTTGGACTAGGCATAATTAAGCATCTTCTAATCTATTTCTTATACCAAAATTAATTTTTCACTAAGCATGGGGAAACTCATTAGATGAATCGTCAATCAATAACTATCAAAAAAAATTTCTTTTTTTTACAATAAAATCCAACAAATTCCTTTTCAGATGTGTCAATAGATACAAATGTGTACTCTTGAATGCCCTTTTTATCCTCTCGCATTAAGCGAAGAAAAAAGAATCCCATAATTTACATTTAAAACAGCTTCAATTGTAGCACACGCTGCTGCACAGGAAACATCAATAAAAAGCATTTTAAATGAAAAGTGTCATTATAAAGGAAAATGAAAAAATAGCAATACAAATCTTAGAAGAGTAGTTAGATACATACATCCATACAAAGTTAGTAGTTATCATGTTGCACTTGATATAAATGTTAACGCAGTTCTGTAAAGTGATTGCTAGCACTAGAACTTAATAGAGTCACTTAAGTGTCAAATGTGTGTCGAGCTTGTTTAAGTTTAAACTGCTTTTGAAATCTAATAATTTTTTAGAGAATTTTTATAAAAAGAATACATTATGGCCTTTCTATAGTAAGTAGGAGCTGAAGTGATTAGTTTCAATTAAAGATTGAAACGTAATTATATAAAATTATCTAAAAGGAATTTGGGTAGAGTGTAAGAAAGAAAATCTGTGTATATAAGTGTTGCCATCTTAACAAATTTTTTTTTTTTAGAAAAGTTGACTGCCAATTTAACAAATTTGTTATGGAATAGCCTCTTTCAGTCAGTGTTCGAAAATAAACCGAACATTATTTAACGTTATCGATCCTATCTATTTTTTAGTGTTTGTGTAGACAAACACAAACCTTAATACCGTTACTATATATTTCAAGAAAGAGTCGAACATTATATAGTGTTCTGTTCTTCGTTAAAAAAAAAACAGAATAATTGTAGTGATACTGTAGACAAGCATTATAATGTTCTTTAATGTTTCTTTTTTTTACATTGATAAAGAAATGAACATATAAACATTTTTTACCAACGACAGGCAGCCAAACAGCTTGTGTGTGTATTGTGTATATGTTTTATTTGTGTTAAAACTATTTTGCTGACTTTTTGTTTTTTCTCGTATGTGTATTTTGTTTTTGTAAAAAATTTTTGGTTTTTTAGCAGCCAAAGGGCGATAAGCACAGCAGAAACGAACGAACATTATTGAGCTGAACCGAACACAATAAAGTTTGTGTATTAAAAAAACCCGAACGGAATTAAATGTTCTCATCGTTTTGTTGAGTTGGATAAGACCAGTACTATGTTTGTGTTCGAAAGATGAGAAACAGGGAAACGTTATTTTTTTACTGATTTACTACACAAACACTATAAGCGTTTGTGTTTTCCACAAATCTACCGATACGAACGCTAAGAAGCGATATTTAATGTTTATTTGCGAACACTGCTTTCAATCTCAACAAGTTTTAAAAAGTTGCTTGCAAGAAATATTTTTAGAAATCTTAACAAGTATATAAAAGTTTCTTACAATCGCAAAAATGTTTCTATAGAAAAGTTTCTTGCATTCTTAATAAGTGAACTTGCAATCTAAAATAGTTTCCTATTCAAAAGCTCCTTTAATCTTAATTTTACTTTAGAAAAGTTGCCTGGAATTTAAACAAGTCTTCTATAAAAAAGTTGCTTGCAATATTTCAAGTTTACAATAGAAACAGGCATTTTTTTCAACAAGTGTTCTTAAGAAAAGTTGCTTGCAATCTTTACAAGTTTTCTATTGAAAAGGTGCTTATGTTAGAAACAAGTTTTCTATAGAGACGATGCTTGCAATCTCAACAAGTTTTCTATTGAAAAGGTGCTTATGTTTGTTTTTGTTTGATTTTTTTTTTGTGGATATGATGATATTTACATCAAAGTATATACAAGTTTTCTATGAAAAAGTTGCTTGCAATCTAATTAAGTTTTCTATAGAAAAGTTGTTTGCAATCTGAACAAGTTTTCTATAGGAAAGTTGTTTGCAAACTTCTCAATAGAAACAGGAAAAAAAACTAAAAAGTTTTCTCTAGAGAAGTTGTTCGCAATCCAAAAAGATTTTTATAGAGAAGTTGCTTGCAATTTAAACAAGTTTTCTATTGAAAAGGTGCTTATGTTTAAAACAAGTTTTCTATAGAAAAGTTGTTTGTAATCTAAACAAGTTTTCTATTGAAAAGTTTCTAACGATTTTCTATAAAAAATAATTGCTTGTGGTCAAGTTACCTATAAAAGTAAAACAAAAGAATTTCCGTAGTCAGATATTCTAAATTTACAAAACTTCTTCATAAGAAATTTGTTTGATATCGAAGAAATGTTAAACTTTTGTTTCACCACTTGTGTTAAAAGTATATTTTGATATTTAAAATTTTCGCACAGATCGCACATTGATATACTGAAATTTCTCAATATGTACATACATACATTTTATTTTCCATCCCTGAGAATATATCACTATCTCTTTCTTTTGACATTGCATGCAAATTATTGCAAATCTAATCAATGCACTCGGTTTCATTGTTGAAATCTATCGTCGCATACAAGATTTACTCAGTAGTGAGTAAATAAAGATACAGCCAGACAAACAAACGAACAGATGATAAAGCAGTTTAAGTGCTGTTACAGTTATTTTCCTCTTCTTATTTGTTTTTGTAATATTCGTCTGTATTGTATCTGTGTGCTGAATGGCAGTACATAATCTCATTTTCTTAATTAATCTGTTAGACAAGTGTTTGACAAATATGATGAGAAATATTGATGTGTTTTGTTTTTATTATACGCTGCATTTATTTATTTTAATTGGAAAAAGATTTTTTTTTTGCTTTGCAAATTTGTTTAATGTATTCAAAAACAGACCCAGTGGAAAATTTTTAAGACATAAAAAACTTAAAATTGATAGATTGTAATTAATTTAATTACTTTGTTACTTTGTGCTAGACTTAAGATACAGTCACACTTGGCAAGTATTTGACGCCAAAAAAATGTGACCAACAGGCAATTTGAAATATAATTTCCATCAATTCCTATATTTGTTTTGATTTTGATGTCAAATATGACAAAAATAATTAAAATAGGTTTCAGCTATGTCTAGCAGTATTATTAGATTTATTTTGTGATATTAACGGCCAATTGCGCAAAGTTCAGTTATAATTAACTATCAGTTATAACTGTCAAAAACATATTTTTAACTGGAAGGTTAAGTAATAGTTAGTTTTAACTGAACTTGGTGGAATTGGCCTTAAGACCATCTTATATCAGACTTTCTATTAACAAATGTAGTGGTTACGCTTATTTGGTCAAATATTTAACAAGTGTTAGCATAAATTAAAGAACATTAAACTATGTAATATTTCTGATTTTATAGTTTTTTTCATTTTCCATTTTAATGAGATACAGTGGGATTTTATATGTTTGAAATATATTAAGAAAATGTGTTTGTAAAACAAGCATGAATAATTTTTTTTTATTAGTTTATACCTAATTAATGATGCCACACATGCCACGCTGCAGCACTCCTTCAATTTTTCATTTAAAAATCAAATCTCAATCTAGACCAGTTTATGCGAATTTCAACAGACTTGTGCGTTAAATGCGTTTGATTACTCTTTCTGTCAAGATAAATGACAAATTGGGTGGTGACCTAATTAAAAAATGTGCGTTATTGTATTGAAAGAATAATTTAAAAATTCTTAAATAAAATGTATACATTCATAAAAAAAATATTGAAGTTTTAATAATAGAACACTGATTAAAGCAAATAAATGTACTTTAGATAGTGAGTTTATAAAGAAAATTTGCGTAACAAGTGGTCAAGTTTTTTTTAGCAAGTTTTCAATAGAAAGTTGCTTGTTATGCCAACCACTTTTCTTTCGAAAAGTTACTTGTTATGCCAACGACTTTTCTATAGAAAAGTTGTTAGCAATGCTAACGAGTTTTCAGTAGAAAAATTGCTTGCAATGCCAACAAGTTTTCTATAGAAAAGTTGCTTGCAATGCCAACAAGTTTTTAATAGAAAAGTTTTTATAAAACAATTTCTTGAAATGCCAATATGTTTCTATAGAAAACAAAGGTTCAATTGTAAAGTTGCTTACAATGCGAGTTTGGTGATGGAGTTCTCTAAAGAAAAATTGCTGGCAGGTTGTAATATTTTCTATTAATTTTTATTGTTTTTTTTCTAATATTACTGTGCAAAAGAGTCTCTTGTGGAATTTCTCGAAGTACTTATCGAAACTAGCGTTGTGCTAGTTTAGCTGCAATTAGAATTTAATGGGCTCATAAATATTTTGGGTAAAACTTGATTTTATCGACGAACATAAAATTTTTCCTCATGTCTTTATCTCGGAAATCTATTTTAATTTTGTTTTCCTGGATTCGCCTCAATTGTTGCTATAGACTAGGAGAAAAATGTCGAGGAAACTAGTCCGAAGAAAACAAAATTTTGATCAGTTGACAAGAAAAATTGCATGTCTAAGTTTTAGCCAAAATCAGCTATACTTTCAAAACCCAAATAGGGTTTTGTTAGTTGCGATAAGCACTTCGAGAAATTCGACACGAGACACGAATTTTGTTGCACTGTGTTATCGGGCATGTTCTGGAAATCGAAAAAACCTGAAATTTAAATCGAACAAATTTGTAAGCTCTCCCGTGTTTAAAGTTCATTAAAATATTTCCTTTTATATAACTCTTACTTTGAGGACCACTTTTCTCTACCTAACAACTTTTGATATCAGGAAAAGTAACGTTAAAAGTTTTTTAAAAAAAAATTCAGTTGGAAATCTTCATCGATTTTAATTTCTAGAATAGGTATAGCCAAATAATTCTATATTACCAAAAACAGAAATAAATATTCTTTAAAATAAGTTTTGATAATTTGTATTAATTTTAAATTTCAAACCAATCTCTGCAACTTTGTAATTGCTAGCAAATATTTAAAAGTTAGGAGAACAGCAAAATTAAGTAAAATAATCATTAGCAATTTTAGGAATGTGTAACATCGTTTTTAGGTCAGAAAAATTCGAAATACTAAATAGAAAATTTTTAAATTTTTTCGATAAATACTTTTAATTAAATTAGAAAACTTTTAAATTTATTAAATTAAAAAATGAAAACAAATAGGTACCATATAATTTTTTGATATTATTTTAAAATGTTATTTCTTTTAGTACTTTCTAGCACATGATTACAACATTTTATTGCTTTTATTTAATTTTCATTGGTTAATTTTTTTTTCTGTTAATATAATTTTTATGTTTTAATGTCGAAATTATCATTTAAAAATTTACCCAACACAGCAAAATCTAATTGTTTTTTTTTGTAAATGTCAGCTAAATGTTATGGCAACAACAATTTTGTAAAAATAATATTGCACTTTTAATAAAATTATGTCAACACATTAATTTTAATTTGTATTCATTAATTTTGCAACATTTGTTTACTAATAAATATTTTTTTTTTTATTTTTCCTTTAACTATATACACTTTTTTTATTGTAATTAAAATTCAAAAATTACTGGAAAAAAATTTCTTCTATAACGCTTCAAAAAATGCCCGCTTGTGGGATTAAAAAAAGTCTTTACGCGCGCGTAAAATGAATTCGTTTTGACAAATAATCAACAATACTTATACGCCTCTTGTGACAACATTTACGAACAAAATTACTGACGATGCCTGATACACACAACACAAAACCATCCACAAAGTCTGTGTGATCAGTTCAACTTTCAAATTCAAACTGTTCTATCGAATTTAATCAAACATAAAATACAAGCAAAAACAAAACACATACACACTAAAACAAAATTAACAGAAAAACAACGGTTGTTTTGTTGATTTATAAATCAACAAAACAGTATACTGACTGAATGGCTGCTTGGCTGACTGACTGCGACACAAAACATGTATTGACGTACAGCAGAAACATCGTAAAAGGAGAATAATATAGAAAATATAAACAACAAAAACGACAACAGCAGAATCAGCGGCAGCTAAAATAAAAACAATAACAATAAAGCGGTTGAATTAATAAATTCAAAAGGTAAAATGAAAATAAAGAGCACACACAAACCTCCCTGAGTCGTCCCCTAAACAGGGATGGAAAGTTTTTTTTATTTTTTGCAACTTTTAAAACACATTGTATATGGCGGTACCGTTTTTTCAAAGCGAATGTTCACGTTTCCTGATTGATTTGGAATACATTAATTTCTTGCCACATATTTTAGAATCTCCGAAAACAGAACTTTATGTTCTTTAGGCAAATATACAAGAATGTACTATGTCTTTAATTCTTTAACATCGAATTTTTAGCCTAGAATCTGCTCATATTACAAATTTTCGGGAACCATAGATCTTCCCGAGTCCAAGTTTTTTAACCCAAATAAATGGTAAATTTCTTCTTAAGTACGTCGGTATATAAATCTGTAAAATCGTTTAATAAAATTCGCAAGTTATAAGCAAAATACTCGAAAAATATGCTGAAATAACCCAAATTTTAAAAATTGGTGAGTTATAACCAAAATTCTGAAATCCCAAAAATTACTCTTTTATATTTGTCCTTTAATCTATGTATAAATCGGCTAAGGCAAAAAATTTAAATTTAAATCTGTTTGCCCAGCGACTAGAATATTAAATACAGCATTGAAAAGGTATTTACTGGCAGAAGTGCACAATATATTTTTTATTAATATTAATGAAAAAGAATTAGATCTAAGTCGACATACGACGTAGATACGCTTTTACGTTTAAGCCAGATATTGTGTGCCTTAAATGCCTTAATAGCGTATCTACGTCGTACGGTACTACTGGTGGATTTGGGTTCCTACGGTAATTTTACTTTTTTATGACAATACGGTCGCAACCTGCGCGCCGCAGCGTATAAAACGGAATGAGACCTAAGCCGTCGCACGAAGTAGCTACGCTTTTACTTTTGCGCAAGCTATTGTTTCTTTGTATAACAGATTTTGCGTTTTAATATGGCAAATTTTCTAAAGCTATGTTCACACCTATTTTATGTTTGACGTCTTACACGTAACCCTTAGTTTTATTAAAAATTTATTTGCTTTTGCAAAAACTTTGGCCTGATCAAATAGCATTTAACAGATCCTAATTTACATTATACATACAATTATCTTCTTACAAACAAAGTTTAGTTAATCAAGAGAAATTGCTAAAAATAAAGCTCAAGTTTGATAAATTTACTGGTCACGCTTTTTTGAATTTTTTTCGTCAAATATTTGTTAGGTCTTACGGTTAAAGAAAACTTTAAAAGGCTTTCACAATAACAAGTTTGAAGAACTACAAACTTATAATTATTTTTGCATTAAACCTTTTTTTGTTATATTAACTATATAGAAGACTATTGAATACCAAATTTGGAAAAAAAAAACGCATTTCTTGGAGGTGTCTAAGAGATCATAAAATACTTAGAGTAGAAATTTAAATTCCGAAGAAACTAGTTAGCGTGGAGGAACGAACTTCAAGGGGAGATAAAAAATACAGCAAAGAACTGACTAAATTAAGGGATACTAGACAATTTTTTTGTTAATAATTTTGTGACCAACAGAGCTGTAAATATATTTGGTTATTTGAGCTAAATTGAATTAACGGTAACAACAAAGTCTAAAATCGACTAAAAGAAAGATCAATTTCAACATGATTTCCATCCCTGGTCCCCAACATTTTTATCACTATTATACAGAAATATAATTCCCACCATTACTGTAAAAAAAAATCATTGTATGTGTTTATTAACCCACCACCAGAAAGAGAGACAGAGAGTAAAATTTAACTATCATTATTAATCTTATATTAAATGAGTTTTTAATCCTATATTTTTCTTTTTAAGAGAAATAAATGGGGGGGCTTATTAAAAAAAAACTGATGACGACAAATATATTTCATAGAAATAGAAAATCTTTACCGTTTTACTGCTAAATCATCAACTTGGGGTGTTTATTTTTAGCTTAAAAACGTCATTCAAAACAATCCCCTTTTTTAATGTACACTTGCAGGGCTGACAAGATACATTTTCGCAAAAATGTATAAAAAAAATCTCCAAAATATCCGCTATAAAAAGAAAAAAACCAATTTTAACAAAATGGTGTTTTTTAATCCCGTTTGCTTAATAGATTTTTTATTTTTTTTACAATGTATCAGTGTGGATCATTTTTATTAGGGACGTAACCAATACCGTTAAATCGGCGATACTTCACGTTTTCCGATATAGGTATCGGAGATATATTTCACGATATTCCGATACTTTTTTTATAGTTTTTTAACAAACTATTAAATTTTTAATGCTTATTTTTTTATGACAACCAAGAGCAATAACACATTTAAAGCAGAGCACAAACTCAAACAGAATAATAAATTGTTTTTTTAATTCTTAAGCTATGTATGTTTCTTTTTGACCTTTTTTCGAAACGCATGCTAAAGTATTAAGTAATCATGCTTTTGATACGATGCATTTTACGCGTTTGCTGTTTATCTTTTTAATACAATTTTACACTAAAATTTGCCCAGAAAAATGTTACGTATTTATTATTATTTGTTGGAACATTTTGTTAAAATTTTCATTCAAAACTAAGTAAAATTATTATAAACGTCATAAACAATTTCGTACAAATTGTTGCTGAAGTTAAAGTTGAATCGACTTTTTAAAAAAACTTTGGGTAGGTACATTCAAAATGTATAAACAAAGTAAAAGAAAAAACAACAGGCATTTTGTTGCTATAATTGAGACTGCAAATGTCAAAATACCTTTATAAAAAATGTAAATAAACAAAAAAAATTACGACAAACGACACACACGAACAAAATCACTGCAAACAGCTGCGCTTGTGAGGCCACTTTATTAGTACATTCTGGGTACATTTTTGTTTGAAAAATGAAAGGAAAATATATAAAATACTTCGGGAAGAAATTATTTGGAAGAAAAAACAAAATTTTTGCTATGATTGTAAACAAAGCTTAAATAAAAAGGTTTTTTATTTCTGATTCGGACACGTTACGAAGAAAAAAAAAATTTTATAATGGAAAGAAGATTGCTTGGACAGAAATCTTGCATAAAGCTGTTGATGGCGCTGGTGCTGTTGTTGGCGCTGATGTAGATGGATTATCAGCTTTGCTACTTATGATGCGTTCTCTTTCAATCTCTATCAATGAACTGCAATAATGTGGACCAACTTTTGAAAAAATACATCTTACCAGTTCAAGTGATTTCAAGAAGTAAACATCAACTCTGTCTTCAGTGTTTGGGACTTCTTGAACCAATCCCTCGGGATTTATTTGCTTTTGGAACTGCAGCAAATTTGCCACAGCTTCCTTTAAGGGGCTCAGCATTACCTGCTTAAATACACCACCATTGCCATTTTTTTACTTTGAATTTTAAATCCCTCCAAATCTGGAAGAAGAATACCAAGGCGAATTCAACTACAGGTGGTGTCGGAATTACAATAATCCAATAAAAACAGAAACAACATAGGGTTTTTTGCATTGCATTGTTTGTGCTTATAGCTTGAAATGTCAACCATTCTTAGCAAAACACTAACAAATCAAAACAAATAAGCTTGTTTACTGGCGGCAAATAAAAGTGTTCAAATGAGTTCAGTCATATCTGAGAGACGATTTTTTACTGCAGGTCTGCTTTAAACGGATTTGCAAAATTTGTTTCTGAAACAAAAATCTTATTAAAATCAATTTTAAATATTAATAACACTATGTGACATTTTTTTGATCAAATATGTTTGACAACTAATCTTTATGTAATATTTCCCGCTTAATCCGAATATGTTAGAATGCTCAAAAGATATTCCAAAATTAGCGTCATTTGTGTTTGTAAAAAAGATGATGCCACTTTAATGCAAATATCTTCAAAAATATTAAAAATTATAAAATTTCTAAAATAACAATTGATTGGTAGTGCAGATTGGTCAAGAATTTTAGAAAAGAGCAAAATTGCAAAAAATTTTGAAATTTTTGTAAAATTTTAACTTTGGTCTTATAAACTTTGGTTTACTTACGACCTGTGGTTGTATAAGTAATTTCATTATCTTGAAAAAAAATAAATGAATAAAAAATCCGTCAAATATTTTTGAAGATACTTTTATTAAAGTGACATCATCTTTTTAAAAACCGCCAATAACGGTTATTTTAGAATATCTCGAAAAGTGTTCCACTTTTGAGCATTCTGACTTTACTTTCGGCTTCAGCGGACAATTTTACATAAAGCTTAGGTGTCAGATTCATTTGTAAAGAAATTACTCTACTTGAGTTTTGTTAATTTTACCTTAAGTTTTTATAAGAACATCAGCAGATATATTTTTGTTCAATAATGAAATAATTTATACAAAATATTATTCAATAATGAATACGTTTAGTAACCCTAAACTATTACATGTTGATTTTTTTTAGTGTTGCCAACACTACTGCAAAAATGGCGACAAATTCAAACTTTGTGCCCAAATCAAAATTTTTTAACAAAATGTCCCCTTATTTGGGATAAGAACCCCAAATTTGGCAGTCCTGTGTTAGAATAAATGTCCATTTTATAAAAGTCCGTTATCGTTTGTCGTTGTAATAATCATAGAATCACAACATTGACATCTACATTGTTGTTTTTGTTTGTTGAGGCTTAACCCATTAATGGCCACTGTACCTGCACAGGTACAGAAAAACACTCATATTTGAATTGCTATAAATCCAATAAGAAATGACTTTTTTCAGTGCTTGTTTTGATTTTGTGTTATGTGTACTCTACTTTATAAAAGCAAATTAAAAAAGCAGCGGCAGCAAATAACGGTACTTCGAATTTTGCGTTGCTTTACTTAGCCTTCAACAGATTTTTTCATTTTGGGTAGGTTAGTGATTGTTTGACTCTGTCAAAAGTGTATAAAATAACAATTAAAAAAGTTGACGCTTGATTTTCAAATAAAAAGGCTTGTTTTTTCTAGTTAAAAAAAATTTGTTTATAAAAAAGTGATTTTGCAAGCGAAAGGTACGTTTGAAAATCAGTGTACTCGCTTGGGTACAGTGGCTGATAACGTATACATTTTGATAGATTTTGTTTTGGAATTGGCATTGCGTTTGAAAGCATCAACCCATCAATCTTTTATGGAAGAAGAATTAATAATTTAGACAGCGCTTTGGATTTTGTGAAAGTGGCTTCAAACCAAAATTTTGTTGATGTTGCGTATATTCCACCAGACGCTGATATCAATATAGATGAGGAGGACGGTGATGCTGAAGATATTTTCGCTAACATCATGGCGCAAGATATTTCGGGTGAAATAGAGGTTTTTTGCAGCAGCGAAAGCGAAGACGATATACCCCGTCAAGAGCTGCGTCGGAGAACCCAGCACTCAACACCAGGTCAAAACTCTCCCAAATGGTCAAAAAGAGAATGTTCCATGGCAATGTCAAACACAAAATTTTTTTTACACAACAAGAACGAAATGATATCGAATTTAGAAGGAAAGTCGGAGCTTACGAAATTACACGCAATCATCTATATCTAAACGATCGGTTATTCCTAGTGTAGCACTTACTGCTGGAACCCACTTTCCGAAAAGAATTGGAAACCCGTTACGCTGTCGTCAATTCCATAACCGAATAAGATGGTCTTGTGAACTTTGTGGCGTAGCTCTGTGTATAGAAAAGGAGTGCTTCAAAAATTTTCATACCAAATAATAGCATAAATTAATACATGCATTGAGCCATTGTACCTGCTTGGGTACAGCCTTAAAACCCGTCAGAATACACTTTTTTTTTTATTTCTTCATATTTTTTAAGTTCTTTATGTTCCTTTCATTTAAAATAAATAAACATAATGCGTGATTTTTAATTTTAAAGACTGTTGGCTTTTAATGGGTTAATCAAACGAAACAGCTGCTAAAAATTAAGTCAACCAATTTATTTTGGCTTCTCTCTGTTTATTTTGGTTTTAATGTTTTTCTTTGTTGATTTTGCTGCTGCTGCAGTTGTTCTTGCTGTAGGTGTTTTTTTCTCTACCACGTGTTGTATTCGTTTTCAATAGGTTTATTGTTTTGTTCTCACTAGAGTTGCCAGGAAGTGTTTTAAGAAAAAAATTAATTTATTCAGCAATAAAAAAAATTTTGTATTGAAAAATCTAAACAAGTCATCCATAGAAAAATTGCAATGCCAATAATTTTGAATAGAAAAATTTCTTGCAATGTCAACATTTTATTTTATAAAAATGTTGTTTGCAATATAAAAAGCTTGCTTACCTTGTAGTTAAATTTTTTATATAAAATTTTCTTGCCCTGTCAAGGTTTTTTTAGAGAAGTTGTTGCTATGTTTGTCAAGTTTTCTGCTGCTTTGGTGGGCAAGTTTTTGTTTAAAAAAGTTGCTGCTTTGCAAGAAAATAAAAATATTTGTATATTCAACATTTTTTTTATTTTTCGAATTTATTCTTATTTTTCTGTACATTGCTATCCAAAGGATAGCTAAGATTAAATGTAACAAGAAGATACAAGATAATAGTCTGGTAGTGTAAAAAGTCATTCCTAAAAATTGAAGCTTTATAAAATACATAACTGAAGTTAAGCTCATAGAATAAATTCGAAAAATAAAAAATTTTGAATACCTATAACAAAAGTAAGTTATGAAAAGTAATAATTTCCAGATTCTATTTGTTAAAAATATTAGGTTTTAAGTTATTTCATTTTAATATGGCGGTTATTTTATAAATAAATAAATTTGCGTTAACAATTTTTTTTATATAAAATTTTTTGAATATTCAAAAATTGTAATGAAAACATTCTTGAGTGTTTAAAAAAATCAGGGGGTAAATTATTGTCTTAATTTTCAGCATTAACGCAACATGATTATTGAAACTATTTAAGACACTCAGTAGGTGCATTATTTGTATTACTAAGCTTACATGGAATACATCGTAAAAATTGTCGATTTTTTCCCGTAATCAACTGGCAGCTCTGATTTCTTTTTTAACTTAAATGTTGTAGGTAAGTGACTATGACAGAGTGTAAATTACAATATTTTTTGAGCATGTCATACATATACAGTGCATATTATTTATATACACATACCAGCATTTACTTTATTTTATGTTTGCCTTCATGTGCATACTTATGTATTTGCATATTTATCTGCAACAGGTTGCGCACATCAATAAATGCTGGAAAATACATTTTAATGAGCTCAAATAACGACGACAAAGATATTGGCTGTTGAATATTGAATTTTAATACATATGTAAATGTTGTGCCTCTGTTGGGGAAGAACGAACAAACATGTCAATGTGTCAGCATGACATTTCAAAAGAGCACAACAACAAAATGTGTCAAACACTAATGTATGATATAAATTTAGCGTATACTGCACATATCAGCCATTTCCAGATGTAGTGTAATATGTAGTAGTGAACTTATTTAGTATTTTTGTTTAGTAATCCACTGAGAGAAAGAGGAGGATCAAAGGCATCATATTTTAATATTAATTTACTATGTAATAAAGCAAATTTAAATGGCTTTAAAAAACTGTTTCATTTTCAAATTTGTAGTTAATACTCGAGGGAGCCAATGATTTATTGTAACAAATTTATTTTATTTACACTGGCTAACAAAATAATTAAAAAAAAAATTGTAAATTGCTTTTTATTCCTTCAGTAAACTTATTGCAAGCAGCTTTTTTGTAAAAAATTAATCAGATTGTAAGCAAGGGTTGGTTCACACTCTTCAAGTTTTAACCGTTGTCTTGAGCTTTTAGGAAAGAAGGGAAAAGAGAATCTCATTTATTTTCCTATCATCAGCACATTTTTTAAATCTTTTATGGATTGCAAGCAACTTTTATATAGAAAACGTAACCACAAAGCAACTTTTCCATGGAAATCTTGCTGAGACTGTTAGAAACTCTTTCTTAAAAATATTGATTAGTTTGCAAGCAACTGATTTGAAGGAATATTGTTGCCCAGTGCAGTGTTTTCTTTCTATACTTAGTTTTCTTTCATTTCCCAATACATTTTTGTTGTATTTTTTCTCAATCTAATTATAGTTACAAAAATAAGATTAATATCTGTGTCATAATGATTTATAAATGGAGAAGAAACGGCTTTTACCACCGGGAATACAAAAAGAAAAGTGCTACAACACACTTTACAAACACAAAAACACAGTTTTATATGTTTCTTTTGGCAGCAAATTAATTTTTCCGAATAAATATTTGGAGAAAATAATATTTTTTTATAACAAATTAGGCGAACTAATAATTAAGTGTTAACACAAATTAAATAGTCTCAATATTTCAGATAAATTCTTAATTAACTGTTACCACACTATAGAAAACTATAAAAATGGAACTTAAGAAAGTATAACGGCCTATTAATCAAACGAAAAACTAACATATCATTCACCCCCACGTGTAACAAATTCAAATGAAAGCAAAATGACAACGCGATTGCAATTTTTTTTTAGCATTTTGCCCATAGAAAAGTATTTTTGCTTGAGCAAATTCTCAAGTTGATAAATCTTCTTAACACTTTTTGTCATTCTATTGATTTGTTAAGTTCGATTTAGGGAATCACGTGTAGCAAATCTTGTAATAAATGGGGATTGTTTTTATCAACAGCGTCAACAAAAAAATATTTTTTTAAAATTTAAGAAAGTAGATTAAATTAATTTAATAAAACGATTTGATTTATTAATTAATTGAATTTAAGTAATCGAATAAAATTACTCGAATAATCGAATTAAATTACTCGAATAATCGAATAAAATTACTCGATTAATCAAATGAAACGATGCGAAAATTAAATCAAATTTTCAACAAGATAATACTATGTACTTGTGATTTGTGCAAAATGAACTTTACTGTTTAAATAACTTTAATAATTTTGAATATATAAATAAAATAAAATTAACAAAAAAAAATTGGTTCAAAATTTCAATTTTTTGAAGAATCTTATAAATATTTAATTTCAAAAGTTTTTGTTATTCGTGCTCAATTCCCAGTTTTTATTCTTGATAAAAACACTTGAAATTTATTGTTGATGGGATAAGCTATTCCTATGCGCATTTCACTGGTTGCTTAGGCCAGATCATCAGGAAACTTCATCCATAAAGATTTTAGAAAAACTAAAGATATTAAACCAAATAAAAATGTTAAACGTATAAGACTTATAGCAACAGTTCTACTTGTAATAATATCAAAGCTTAAACAAAACAACATCAACAATAAACAGAGGCTTTATCTCATCTTACATTCCCCGCTACAATTAGTTGAAATTCTCTCAACATTAATTGTAGTTGTAAGTAGGTTAAGAAAAACAAAATAAAAACAACAACAACTTACAAAAGATGTTGTCAATTAAGTGTTTTTTAGGCCGTGCACCCGCCTGTTTATTATCAAAAAGTAATTTCAATTTTTGGGAATACAAAATTTTTAATTTCAAAAGTTTTTGTTATTCGTGCTCAATTCACAGTTTTTATTCTTGATAAAAACACTTGAAATTTATTGTTGATGGGATAAGCTATTCCTATGCGCATTTCACTGGTTGCTTAGGCCAGATCATCAGGAAACTTCATCCATAAAGATTTTAGAAAAACTAAAGATATTAAACCAAATAAAAATGTTAAACGTATAAGACTTATAGCAACAGTTCTACTTGTAATAATATCAAAGCTTAAACAAAACAACATCAACAATAAACAGTGGCTTTATCTCATCTTACATTCCCCGCTACAATTAGTTGAAATTCTCTCAACATTAATTGTAGTTGTAAGTAGGTTAAGAAAAACAAAATAAAAACAACAACAACTTACAAAAGATGTTGTCAATTAAGTGTTTTTTAGGCCGTGCACCCGCCTGTTTATTATCAAAAAGTAATTTCAATTTTTGGGAATACAAAATTTTTAATTTCAAAAGTTTTTGTTATTCGTGCTCAATTCCCAGTTTTTATTCTTGATAAAAACACTTGAAATTTATTGTTGATGGGATAAGCTATTCCTATGCGCATTTCACTGGTTGCTTAGGCCAGATCATCAGGAAACTTCATCCATAAAGATTTTAGAAAAACTAAAGATATTAAACCAAATAAAAATGTTAAACGTATAAGACTTATAGCAACAGTTCTACTTGTAATAATATCAAAGCTTAAACAAAACAACATCAACAATAAACAGTGGCTTTATCTCATCTTACATTCCCTTATCTCATTATTCTAATAAAATGATTGCAGTGACAGGTTAAAATTAATCAAATGCAATATATTTGTTTTTTAAAAATATTCTTTGGATTAATGACAAATTGATATTTAACAGGAACAAATTTACAAAAATTTTCGAATAATCGCTCAGAATGATATTTTTTTACTTTTGAGTCTTTTGATAATTATTTTTTTGCTGGGTTAAAAAAAGATTTAGGGCTTGCCTGTTCGTCGATAACGAAAGAAGACTTCGTTCGCTTAAATTACATTTAAAACAAAAACAAATTATAAAATATTGTTTTTGTTTTACATGTCAGTTAAGCGAACGAAGTATTCATTCGTTATCGAGGAACAGGCCATTATATTCATAAGATTCCTTCCCACTTAATCATAAATCTTCTTCCTTTCAACCCAAAAGGCAAATAAATTTGTAAAACATAAATAAATAAAATAAATTTGTAAGTAATTGTATGTTATTTAACAATTCTATTATCCTGTCTTGTCCTTACAAGTGTTTTAACATTAAAATAAACGGAACAAAAGCAATTTCCGTATGCTTCCATTTCAAATGGTCTACATATTTTTAATAATCAGCACGTATTTCTTAGAGTGAGCGAAAATAAGTTTTTGTTATTTATGTTTCAACTTGATTTACGATGAAATTGGTTTGTCTAAACATTTAGATATAATTCCCTCCACCCCCCTCCCGAACGTACGTACAAAGTACAATGTTTAATAGCCCTCCAGAGAATAATCAATTTAATATATTTTGTAATAAAAAAAAGTAAACTTTAAAAGAAGAAACAAAAATCTTTTAAAACAAAATGACAACTTAAGGAAGATAAAGACCACAAAGGAAGGAAAGGAAAGTGTAACAAATTAAGTTAAGTCAGTGTTTACAACATAAAAAACGATTAGAACAGAAAGAGAAAAATATCTTTTAACACAAGCTGTCAAATTCAATTTTCTTTAGATTTGTTTTCCTTTTTTTTTTTTAGAAAAAGAAGTGTTTGACATTTCAATAAATAACTTTGAACATTGGCAATTCGACGCATTTATTTTGCTGGTGTTATAGCTGGTGCTAAGACATCACAAATTGCTTATGAGGTTGGAGGGTAATAAAAGATTTTATGTGCTGTTTCCAGGTGACAGACAAAAATTTATATAAAAAGCACTCATAAAACAGTGATTTTCATATAAATTTGTCTACACAATCAATTGTTTGTCAGCTGGAAACAGCACATTAATTTATTATTTGAATAATTAAAGGTCCTAAAGTTAAAAACAAAAATAATGCTGCAAATAATAATTAATTTTCGAAAATTAATTTGTTTTGATATTGACGATTTTTGACTATTTCAAAAGATTCCACCAATTTTATCTGGCAACCTAAAAATGTGCTATAGCTCTTGATTTATCTGCTAGTGTAAACGTCTTTTTGTCAAAAAAAACTTAACGAAAAAAATTAGAAATCCTGTTAGTAAAATCTACGATATACAATATATTCTTGGCAAAATATTTATGTATGTTTCATTTTATTATTATTCCTTTCAATTCTTTTTTTTCAATTAACGGTAAAAACACAATAAATTAATTATAAAATGAACAAAAAACACAAGAAATAATAAAAAATATAATAAAAAAAGAAGAATTCCAACCAATTGTAGTGGGGAATGTAGGAAAAGATAAACTCACTGTTTATTGTTGTTGTTTATGTTTAAGCTTTGATATTGTTACAAGTAAAGCTGTTGCTTATAATTCTTATTCGCTTAACAGTTTTATTTGTTTAATAAATTTAGTTTTTTTAAAGTCTTTGGATGCAACCAGTGAAATGTGCATAGGAATAGCTTATCCCTTCAACAGCAAATGTCACGTGTTTTATCAAGAAAAAAATTGGGAATTATTCACGACAAAGAAAATATTTTAAATTAAAAATTTTTATATATAAGTTTTTGTTAAGCTAATTGGGCCTAATGTATTAATGTAAATAAAAAACCTTTTTTTACATGTTTCTCACAACGTTTCGTCAATTAATTGTTGACATCTTCAGGGGTTGTCTATTTAATATTTTTTTAAAAATTTTTTTATGTAATAAAAAACAATATATTATTACAAAATTAGAAAACAACAAAATAAATAAATAAACTTACAATTACTAGGTAGTAGTTTATCACATTAAATTATTCATTAAATGTTACACAGCTTACATAAAACATTTAACATATAATTAAATTAAACACACAACTTAAATTAATATCACAGCTTATCTTTTCTATTTTATTGCAACTCTGTAGCTTAAACTTTTATTATCCATGTCTTCCTTTAAATTCATTGTTCTGTTAATATTTTGTTGTATACGTAAGCTTTCTATTGTGAAACGTTTTTTCTGTTTAGCTTCTATGTCTAGTATTCTTATTCTGTCGAAGTCAGGTTTATGCCCATCGCAAATCATATGTTTCGACAAAGCTGTTGATTCCTTATGTTTTTCTATGTCCTTTTTGTGTTCACACATTCTTGTTTGTAAATTTCTCTTCGTTGTGCCAATATAAATTAAATCACATTTTTGTTCGTCATTTCCCTTACATGCTATTTCGTACACAACGTTGTTTTGTTGTTGTTTTTCTACAGGCATTTTAATTTTGGAAAAAATAGAGTTGAGTGTAGTATGTGGTTTGTAGGCGTAACATATGTTTTGTGTGTCTATCGTTGTTTTAATATTTCTGTTGTCCGTTAAACCAGGAATAAACTTTACACTGTAAAAAACTTTGTCATCAATTTCAGTGCTGTTTGAAGTTGTGTTGTTTTTTAATTTTCTTTGTGTTTCTTCAATTAGCCGGTGTATAAGTTTAATTGGAAAGCTATTATTTATTAATATTGCTGTAATTTTCTTTATGTTTTTAACATGGAATTCTTCATCGCTAATATATAGTACCCTAAAAATGAAATTTTTTGCCGTATTTATTATTTGGTATTTTGGTTGAGTTGCATTAAAATTCATAAGTCTACCAGATGATGTTTCTTTTGAATACCAGTCAAATTTAATAGAACTATTATGTCGATATATGTATGTATCCAAAAATGCAATTTTAAAATTCTCTTCAATTTCCGTAGTAAACTGGATTTTTGGATGGTATGCGTTGAAAGCATTCAGGATCTCTTCTTTGTCGTCCCGTTTTACTATAGCTAAGATGTCATCTACATATTTCACTATGTATTTTAAATTTATATTTTTCTTTTTTAATTCGGCCATTGCCTCGTCGAGTAAACTGTCCAGTACTACATCAGCTATAGTAGGAGAAAGGGGGTTCCCCATTGGCATTCCAAAAATCTGGCTATAGATTTTATTTTCGTAGACGAAATAATTGTTATCCGTGAGACAAAATTTAAGTATTTTCAAAAAAGTGGACTTCGAGATTTTTGTTTGTTTTTTAATAGTTTCCCATTTTCCCATTATGTTTTTTATGGCAGTATGCAAAGGGATGTTCGTAAATAATGACACGACATCAAATGATATGAGAACTTCATTGTCCGCGATAAATGTATGTTGTAATTGTTTTTTAAGTTCTGCAGAGTTTTTAATATTATATTTTTCGGAAATTATATGTTTGAGAATTTGGCCAATATATTTGGAGAGTTGGTAACATGGGACATTCATCGACGATACAATCGGTCTAAGGGGAGTATTCGTTTTGTGAATTTTTGGGAGACCGTAAATTCTCGGAGCAATGGCTGCGCTGCATAATAGTTGTCTTTTTTGCCATTGATCTATACACTCATCTTTGAATATCTCTAAAACTATGTTATTATTTTCCTTTTGAAGTTTTGGCGTTGGGTCTGTTCGTATTGTTCTGTATGTATTTTTGTCTTCTAGCAGTTTTTCCATTTTATTATCGTAATCCTTCTTATACATTAAAACCGTTTTATTCCCCTTGTCCGCTTGTGTAGTAATAACGTCGTCGTGTTTTTTCAAAAATTTCTTTGTTTTCTCAAAAACTGTAAGAATAAATTTCTCCTTTGGGGTATTTTTAAATTGTCTTTTAAAACCTGTAATTTTGTTAGCTAATTTTGTCCTAGCGATTTCTTTAATCTGGTTTTCATTATCATCAATGGTTTTTTATTTACATTAATACATTAGGCCCAATTAGCTTAACAAAAACTTATATATAATATATAAACAACTTGGCCAAAAAAATAACAAACATACTTTAAAAATTTTTGTATTCCCAAAAATTTATTTGATAAGAATTATATAATGAAAGTGATTTCAAATTACATTATTTATTAACCGAAACACTCAGAAGAAAAATGAAAAAAAGTATGAGAATCCTGTTGCACTTATGGCGAATTGAAAGAACACTATAAACAAACTGGAGGGCATCATTTACATCGCCTTGAAATATTAATTGTTTTGATTTTCCATCAAGTTTTGTCGGTGACACATATACAATAACATTTTCAGTAATAGCACCGTAGTGCACCCAGAAAAAAAAATTTTTAAATATGTTCACCTCCAACAAAACTATTTTTAAAGCAAATTGTAAACATATTATGTTTAATTTAACCATATAATTGTCACCGACAACCATATTATGATTAAATTAGGCCTCCATCAAGAAGCCACAACCATATTATGGTTGACCCGAACATATTATGGTTAATAATAACTAAAATATGTTTAACATTTATAATAGCATGGTTGTTTTTCAACCATAGTATGTTGCTCTTAAAAAAGAGGAAAATACTATTGTTATTTTAAAAACAAATTATAGTCATATTTAACCATAACATGTTTTTATACAACCATAATATGGTTGTGGACTCATGATGGAGGACTTATTTAACCAAATAATGATTGCCGGTGACAATAATATTTTGACTATATTTATCATAATATGTTTAAAATTTTTTTAAAAATGGATTTGTTGGAGGTGATTTAAACATGCTTTTTCTTTGCGTGTGCTTCATACTGTGTGGCATTTACCAGCAATTTAAACTCTATTTAGCATCAGCAAACTCATTGGTCTGCAATTAGCTCCTTTTTGAATGACACAATTTAAGTGTTGTGAACAACCTTTTCACCTGAGAGATTAAGACCGCGTGTGCTTGAAGAGTAATTTTGATAAGTGTATGGCGCCCTTAAGACACCATTCGCACAAGCAACGTTTACTTGGTAAATAGTGTGTAGAAGAGCAGAGGAGAAAGTATTAGAGGGTAGAAAAGTTGCTTTGTTCTTCATTCATCGTTTATACTTCTGCTATTGTTGACTCCTGGTGGAGCATGGGGTGTCAGTCATCCTCTTATACTCTTTTGCCAGATGATTGGCCGACGTCATTACATAAGTTGTTTGCTGCTTAAAGCTCCGCCTCTACATGATCTATCAGGTGCACTAACACGCCGGCCTCTTCCCTGCGGGTTCTACCGAAGCGCTTGTCGAGTAATGTTGTCATTTAGCCTTCGAAGTTAGTGACCTACTCACCACCATTTCCGTTAACATATGTACCTACAAGAAATGAATGAGCGAAAGAAACATCATATTTTTCATGTAGGTGTTAAGAAAATTATGGAAGCATTGATTCGCTCATTCATTTCGTAGCGATACTTCCACAGAATCAGAGATTTATACATAGAAAGTTGTAATTACTTGGTTGCGTGTTTAACTTGACAAGCAAAAACAAACAAAAAAAACACAAAATATGTCTAAGTAAATTTAACGTGTCCAAACGTAAAAGAAAGTTAAAAGGAAAAATGAAAAGCTTTTGTCAAAGTAAACTATGGGTGTGTAAAAGCGGTCTAATATGGCGGTTATAAAGATACAATGATGCCAACTGTCTAGTATAAATAAAATACAAGTTAGTTTTATATTTGGTTTTGTCGAATCTTGGATACCCTCAGCCGACAGTTAGAATATTTCCGGAGTGGGGTTTATATGGGGCGTATGGTAAATTATGCACCGATCTTTACAGAAGTTGACAGTGCGTTTTATAGTCTTATGGAACTGTGACTGGTCGAATTTTATTACATTATTATTCGTTACGGTTTTGAGCGTACTAAACGGGCTTCCGAGAGTAGGGTTTAAATGGGAACTATGGTAAATAATCGACTGATTCTTACGAAATTTGGCGGCATTTATATTTTTATTTTTTATTAATTACGATATAATGCGAACTAAACTTTTTTTTCGAGAGTGAGCTTTATATGGGGCATATGGTAAATTATGTTAAGATCTTCACGAAATTTTTTGGTATGATTTCTTGTCATAATTTGTGCAAAATCTTATATCAATATGTGCATTTCGGCAATATTTACATAAGTTAGTTTTTGTAGCAAAATTATTAATTTTTAAGGGTGGTTGTTTCACATTTTGATTGATTACTCTTATCCTAATAAACCGATTTTGCTGTATTTCTATCTACTTAAGAGAACTAATAAAAATTCGACACCAATATAAATCTTTTCTTTTGAGTCGTTCGAAAGAGAGCGTTATTTCAACAGACGGACAGACAGAAGGACATGGCTTAATCGACTTAGAACTACTCAAGGGCCTGGAATATGCATATGTGTACACTTTTAGGGGTCTTAGATAAATATGAAAAAAGGTTCACACGGAATGACATATGTACATAAATATTATCATACACCACTTCTGGTGGTGGGTATAATAAAAGAATGTAAACAAACATATTGGGGTATTATTAAAAGTGATGTCTACCAATTATTAAGAATCTGCGTGTTTATTTACATTGAAAATAGGAAAATTTTAGTTTGTATGTAACAAATCTTTTTGCAATATATTTCTACCTAAAGAAGGGTATTTTTAAAAACTATTTGAATTAAACATATGCATGAGTTTTGTGTTTTTAATAATAAAATAGATTTTGTATATTTTTTTTAAAAAACCACTAAAATAACAAAAAATAATTAAAATTATACAAAAATAAAAATATTGTTTGTATACAAGTTCATTTGTTTGTTTATCATTTTATTTATTTTCCATTTCAATATGAATTTCTTTTTTGCAAATTTTCAGTACAAAAATAAACTACAAAAAAATGAACTTTAACATTAACAAAAACATTTAAATCCATAAAAAACGTAAATATGTAGTTGTAAAAGTTAAAATTTTTTTTAATTTAAATGCAAAGACATTAAAAATTATAAAAAATTTAATTAATGTCGATAAGAGAAAAAGATGGATTTTGTTTTAAACATCATTTGTTTATAAAAATTTTTAGGTCAGCTGAGTTTAAATAATGAATGACAAGCGATTTTTTTTTTTTTTAATTTTGCTTGAAAATCTTTAATTGTTTCATTTAAATAGCGATTTATTTTTCTACTTTTAAAAACTATAAAGCAAAAATGGCAAACATGTCTTAATACTGCGGAGCACATAAATCGGTTGAAAATTAAATAACAGTTAACGGCCAAATTTTTAACGCAGTATTTCAACCGATAATAAAGTTGTATCCATTGTTCAAAAAAATGCAGTCAGAGTAGAAAAACTGCCACTTCTTCATTTGTCATTTGCCAAAAAAAAACTTTTGTTTTTACTTTATGTAAACATTCGCTGCCAAACAAACTAAAAATGCGAAAAGTTTCACACAAATTTTCGTTTTTTGTTCGACAGTTTTTGGATTGACTGCGGTTTTTAATCCCTGGTTGTAACGTGGTTGATGTGCATACTGCAGTGATGCAAAATTTTGTTGCTGATGCGTGATCACCAGTTGCGCTTGTGATGCCGATGCTTTTTTACTGCACAACAGCTGTGCAAAGTTTAAATTTTTGAACACGAGCTAAATGTAAAAAGTTTTATAAACGAACATAAAACAATACTAAAAACGGTCATCAACAATAGCGATAGTAAATTTTATTGAAAATATTGAACCAAAAAAACATAGTTTTCTTATAAATGACCAGAAAAAGCATCAAAAAAGAAAAATAAAATGATTTCGTTTATGTTAAAAGTTATTGCATCATAAAATTAACTGATGCAATAATTGCCAATAACTGCCAACTTTTGACATATGAAAGTTTCTTACAAGTGATGCATTTACAAACATTAAACTTTACTAATACGCAACAACTGCATTTACTAACGTACCCATGATTTCGAATTTCCCATGGGCAGCCATGAACCTTCCAGAACAAAATTATGTTATAGGGCTAAGATTTATATACGAGAAAATTTCACCGAATATTGTCTACATATCAACATCAATTAAGAATTTTGTTCGGCTTGAAATTATCTAAGATCCGGTATTTTGCCATAAGTTCCATTGTCAATTCTGGACAGTGGCTGCAAATAAACCGAATATTATTTAGCGTACGGTTCATGCACCCAGAAACGTTATCTATTTTTTAGTGTTTGCGTATTAGTACACAACCGCTAATACCGTTCATAGCATAACAGTACAATTGTAGTGGTTCTGTAGACATATATTTTATTTTAATGTTCTGTAGCCATTTTTCACATTGATGAAGGAATGAACAAACAAATTTAGACACGCTTCTTACTAGTTTTGTTGTTGTTTGACAATCTGCACGACCACAGCACGAACAGCCTGTGTTTATATTTGTTTTGTGTACATGTTTTGATTTTGTTAAAAAAATGTGGTTGACTTATGGTTTTTTTTTTGTTACTAGCCAAAAGGGCGCTGAACACAACTGAAACGAACGAACAACATTAATGTGCTGAACCGAACAAAATGAAGTTTGTGGTTTTTTTTACACAAAAACAGAACGCAATGAAAAGTTCTCATCTTTATGTTGAGTTAGATCAGTAGGTACAGTATTTTTACTGCTGACGAATACCAAAGAGAAAAGTTTTTGTTTTAAGGTATTTACTACACGAAAGTATTCATGTGTGGTTTTCACAACACAGGCGATTAAATGTATAGTAAAGTTTCTCCAAAAACTGAATGAGTGTTTTTAATACAAATTTTACAGCTCAGCCAATCGCCCGCCCGCCCGTATTGTGGAAATAGCACATTTTTCTTTGTAATAAATAAACAAAATAAAATATGAAAATTAAAACAAAAAATTTTAACTGTTCTTTAAAGATTTCACATAATCAATTTATACGTGCTATTTCTTTTTGAGTGAAAATAAAAACAAAAAAAATTTTCAAGATAAAAAATAGCACAAACGCAAACGTTAAGTACTTGAATATGAATCTACAATGATAGAGGAGAAAAAACACACACACACACAAAAAGGTAAACAAACGTGTCTGCTTAGTTTACAGACGAAACGAAAAGAAATTAATGAATAGTTAGATTTAGTTGAATGATTCGTAAGACAGACAGATGGACAGACGGACAGATAGATAATTGTTATGCGGCCATTGTTGAAACATTGAACTCCCGTGCTAAAGATAATCGTTTTTGGCATTTTGTTGTCGAAAAAAAAAATTATTAATTTAACTAAATTATTAAATGCTAAATATTTGTAAATATTGACTTAAAACGCTTGAATTCAAATAAGCCAATTTAATTTACACATATTTTTAAGAGAAATATCGAAATTAGAGATAAGAGGTATGGCTGTATCAGCCATACCTAAACAAGAGCGGAAAGCGTTTTCTAGCTGTCAAAAATTCTCATGCCCATACAATTTGTATGAAGCATCCCTAAATAGCGCGGCGTCAACGCTTTACAATTGGAAAATCCGGTTTTGACAGCGCGTTTATTAGTGAAGTTGGCCGCTATTAATAATAAATAATGACAATTTAGCTATTTTTTGTCAATCTAGCGGGGTTTTCTCTTCTTTTTATTTCTATTATATGGGTTTTATTAAACAAGAAAGTTAACACTACTGTTTGTGGCACAACGTGGACGCTCTTGTTTAGGTATGGCATATCAGCGTAAAAGCTTAGCGGAAGAAAAAGTTCCGCCTTCCGCTCTTGCTTAGGTACGGCTGATAGAGGATTTTAAAAGCTGCAGAATTTTAATCACAGCTTTTCTTTCGCTGTTTAGAACCTTTTTAAACTATCGATTTTACGGCTTTGCTGCATGACATCTTTTCTTTGTACGGTCTTTAATTAAGCGCTTTTAATCTTTTAATTTATATAAAACAAAGAACATTAAGTAAGAGCTATAATCGAAATTTGTTATTCGTTTAAAGTGCCTATCGATGCCATTATGTACACAGAGAAAACAGATTCGTGATCACAACCGAATTTGGCGCCAATCGAATTTCGTCGGTTGCATGTACTATCACACAATTCGGTTACAAATACTGCAAATTTCGTTTCAGTCACGAACCTCTAAAGGTATACAAATCCCTATTTGGGAACCGTTGATATAAACGATTTTATTTTCTTTTTAACAGATTTTCGAAGAATATTCTAACAATTTACTATAAAAATAGAAGTCTACTAAAATATAACAGCTTTGCCGGTAATTTCAATGAATGTATGTGTTTTCCTACCTCTGCTTTAAACCAGGGACCGTAAGGTTATAACTTATAAGTGATATAAAAAAGTCATTTTACAGTTATTTTGTGAACTAAAAAATATACATAATTTCATCTAAAACAGTTATTTTTCAACGTAAAAATAAAAGGTCGAAGCAAACCCTAAAAAAAGACTTTTATTTTGCCGTAATAAAATAAAACTCTTTTGGGGAGTTTTATTTCGCCATCGTAAAATAAAACTCATTTGAGAAGTTTTATTTCGCCGTCATAAAATAAAACTCATTTGAGGAGTTTTATTTTAAGTTTAAATTGTCTGGATAACGGTTATTTCGGTCCCTGTGTTAAACCATTCAAAATTCATTTGTTAAGAAAAGAAAAAAAAATTATTGTTTAACCCATTAAAAAAATTAAAAGCAACGTTTCTATCAAGTACAATTTTTTTACATTTAAACTTTAAATCAAAAAAAATATGCCTAAATGCCTCATTTTATTTTAACTGCTTTTAAGGATGGATATAAATTTCATGTCTTAGAAAAATTCCTCTATATGATCTCAATTTTAAGAATCCTGTTTCTCCAGCCTACCTCCTTTTTCAAAGTTATTAAAGACTTATTAAATTCCCCCTCTGAACTCTCTGCATCCATAAATATTTTATGAATTTTCTTCTTAATTTTTCAACCCAAACATAAATTTCTAAAGAAATGATATGACATTTTTATGTTTCGTACATGGTTTCAGTGGCATTATTTTAAAACATCTAATAAAATGAAAATAATATTTGTGCAAAATTTAAAACCTCAAATTAAACCCCTAAAGGAAATTATGACAAAACCGCAACATAAAGAATTTGACTTTAAAGAATGATTTACTTGAAAGAGAGAAAATATATTTAACAGCTTATTTTGCTTTAGACTGCACTGTCGGCCGCAATTTGTATAATTAGCAATTGTTTTAATGTATTTTTGATGATCTGCTTATTAAATACCCACCACAATAAATATGGGGGTGTATGAATTTTGCCACACATTAAATAAAACGTCAGATATGATTGACGTTTACGAAAATTTTTTTTTGTCTCTTTATTTCTCTTATCGTGTGGGTTATTTTAAAAGCAATAACTTTAAAAACATTTCTTAGATTCTTTGCTATTAAAATATTTCTAATCGAAACATTATTTTATTTCAGGAGCCACACAAGTAGGCCTAACATGATTAAACTTTTTAGTATGCAGAATTAGTCAATTTAACGCCGAAAATGATTCCATTTTTTGAAAAATTTCATTGATATAGAATTTTATTTAATGTCGATATCAAGCGTGTTTCCTATAGGTTTTTTTGTTTTTGTTTTTATTACTGAATTTATTGATAATAATTATACATTAAGTATGTGAATTAATTAAAAGAAAATTCACGTAGTGGAACATAGGGTACCAAAGCACATAGAGCACCAAGAACATAGGGCACCAACGGGTATGCAGGGCATCTATGGGTATGCAGATCAAAAATTAGACGAAATAATCAGCCTTGTTATGTTGTCATAAACGACTATTTCGTTTTTTGTAGTATATTCAAGAACAAAGGTTGTGTATAACTTTAATCTTTTACAAAAAGCGACACAATCGAATACGACACCTCAACCGTTGCTCTGTTTACACCGTTGTCTCACTAACGGAATTTCAGGTCTTCCACACTTTCCACACATTTAGTGAAGATGTAATCAATTGAAATTGCATTATTTTTGACAAACGGCTGCCAAACGAAACAATTGTACAAACTTTGACCATAACCTTTCATGTGTCGATTCAAGAGGGCTTAGTGCTTGCTGTAAAATGGGTTCAATGATCCTAAAATTAAGACAAAAAAAATATCTTGTAAACTGTCAGCTAATATCTGTGGTTTTCATGGGCAACCGCGTATGTCTATTTTTCCGATTTTAAGATGTTGATGCCATATTGCCTAATTTTAAGCGGTCTTTACATGTTTTTTAAAATTTTTGAAAAAAGATGGATCAATTCCGGTTTTTTAATGTAATGACAAAGTTTAAAAAGTGCAATACGAAGCCCATAGTTTGATCTAGAATGGTTTTTCGGCCCTCTTGAAAAATTTGTTTTAAGACATACGCGGTTGCCCATGAAAACCACAAATATATCTTCCCAGGGATTTTGTTCAGGTTGACCCCACTGTGTGCGACAATTACTAACACTTTCTCTTACAGTGTAAAAAAATTAACAAGTTAAAAAGTATAGTCTGTCAAGCCGAACCTTAACATACCCAACATTTCAATGTTTGAGGGTGTACCATATTTAAGACCCATAGGCAATAATGGACACGCCAGAACAAAACTATGTTATGAGGTTGAGATTCATGTTAAAATTCTTTGTGCCGAAAATTTTTTAAGAGATTTGTTTGCCTTTAAGTTATTTTAGGAAGGCGGTTTATATGGGATCTATGGCTTACTTTGGACTTGGCATGTTATGGACAAATATGGACCGATTCTGCTTAGATTGGATAAGATGATTTATATTGCAATAAAATAAGTTTGATCCACATTAAATCGAAATACAAACAATCTAAGATGGTACAAATACTTTATTCCGGAAATAAGCTTGTATGGGGCTATGTGAAATCATGGATCAATTCTCACCATTTTAATAGGCTTGGTTCTTGTGGCAGTAAGGAGTTATGTACCAAATTTGTTTAAATAATCTCCAAAATTTCGACCTGTACTTTTCGCACAAAGTATACATGGACAGCCAGCCAGTTGGACGGACGGACGGACATAGCAAGATCGCTTCAAAGTGTTACAAACATCAGCACAAACAAATAATTCCCTCTCCACTATTATGATGTGTGTGTATAATAATGATTTCTTGATAACAGGGCAAGTTTTTAAAATAAAATATGCAAGCGAAAAGGTTCAAGAAACAAAATTCGAACAAAAAAAATTTACAAAACGCATATTTATTAAAAAAACTTATTTTTGTGTGTGTTTTTTTTTTTAAACAATTATCAATAGAATTTCTCAAAATGTTCACTTAGAGCCATTATTACAACTTGCCGTTAGTTAAAATTATTTATTACTTCAACTTTACTTTAACCTACGCCGTAGGATGAACTTTCTTCTAACATATACATACTTTAGTTTAAAGCAAAGGTGTTAGTTGTAACAAAGTAAAAACGTTTTAAACGTGGGACAAAATCCTACCTTTAACTATCGGCAAGTTGTAATAATGGCACATAAAGTAAGTATTGTGGCAAAAAATTGCAAAATTATTAAGATTATTAACGATTGGCGCTCTAAGAATCCAGTGTCAAATCTTTAACCCAATTATAATTAAAAATTATCTGGGACTCTTTTTCCATTTTTACACTTAAATTTAAATGAGAAAAGGAAAACAACTCCGGAGGATTGCAATTCATAAGTGGGTTGCATATTTTTATGTTCACTGAAAAATTGTAAAATATGCACTTATGCGGAAAAACATCTAGAGTATTCATTTCAAATTTTTTTAGTTGGAAAAATCAAACTGTACAAACTGTCAAAAAAAATCTGCCAAATAATTCGTGGAAGTAATTGATATTTTCAATATGCCAAATAAGTGTTAAAAGTGAATTAATTAAAAATTGATAATATTTACGAAAATAAGGGTATTTGAAGATATATTTTCATGAAAACAATACAATATAAACTTTGATATATTAAATTGCAGAAATGTTTACTTCATTCATTATATTTAATTTTTTTATATCTTTTTTAATAACTATTTTTATTGAACTCATTCTTAATATGTGTTTTTTCTTTTTGAAAGTTAAATGAGAAAGAAGTTATGTTTAAAATCTTGTAACTATAAAAAATAATTTTTAAAATCAGAGTTGTACAATTCAAGAGTTTATTAAAAGAGATGTAATTTTTCGTACTTTGTATTAAAAATAAATAATTTTTTATGAATGGCAACATCATTTCGTTTGACGTTTATAGCGGAAAATTACATCTTTTTAACCTGATCTTTTTACACTTGGTTATAGTTTGACAAAAATGTAACTTTTGGTGGAATTTTTTTTTCTTGTGGTTGTTGTAACAAAAATAACATTTTTCCACTTTTCCATTTTTCCAACATATAAAAAAACTGAAATGAATACCTTAATCATCTTTCCATCAATCTTTACTTAACTTATACTATAAACAAGTCTTAAGTATTTTGACGAAAATGCTTCCCTGATCTTATTATTGTTTGAAAATTTTCAAAAAGCAATAACACCTTATCGTGTCAGGGTTGTATTACCATCAAATTACTTAGATTTGTTTAATGGTGTGAAACTGCCTTTAATATCAAAAACATTTTTTTCAAGCAAAAAACTTACCCTGCTATATTAACCTTATTAAATCTAGCACTTAATTTTTCATATTATTCTTCTCCATTGCTCCCTTCAATTCCACTCCCACAGGTTTAAAAGTAGCTAAACAACATAGAAGTATGTGAGACATATGACACACTGACATTTTCAAGTTCAAAACTGTGTCATTGCATTTGTAGAGTTGTATATTCATGTTTTGTGTCTGTGTTCTTGAAGGGAGTTCGGTGGGGGAATGTGCGTTCGAGTGAGTTATTAAAGCACGTTTTTAATGTTTGTCAACCTGTTTACAGGCCAAGACATTTTTCTAATGACATTAGAATAAAAGGTTGTGTCAATTTAACAGACATGCTGCTGTCATGTTAAAATGGAACTAAAAACGTCATTTATCAAGACCTGTTGACTGTGAGGCAGTCATGTCATGTCCTTTTTTATTTTACTTGTCTTGAATTTTTGCGGTTGCAAACAAAATTACCAGTATTATGTAGTTGCCAGTAGTGTCAATTATAAAAGAAGGGTTGGCACGTTTAATGTTTGTCACAGCAGTGATGGTGGGTGGAGTTTTTTAAGCGATATAACATTTTTCATTTTTTTTTTTTTTTGTTTGTGTGTAGTAGAAAATGAAGTTAGTTAGTTTTCTCATAGATGCAGAGACTTTGTTATAAATACAATTCACTTTAATTGAATTTTAACAACTTTCGTTTTAAGGAGGGAGACTTTTTGATTGTAAAAAAGCAGTGAAAATGTGTTTATGAAAAAATTCTCCATTGAATTTAGAAGTATGAAGTTAAATGTATGTTTTGAATTCAATGCATTGCAATAAAGTCATTTTAAAAGGTTTTATTTTCCGACGCAGATTTAAATGGCATTAATGTTAACCCACTAACGCTCAGTTGACATGTATGTAAGAGATTTCGTAATTTCCCGAAAACCGACATTACGTCACAACACAATTATACAGCCATGTTCTGGATATCGAAATCGTGTTGAATTGAAATCGGTGGAGATTTTATGGTCTGAGTTAAAGAGTGGTTTGGAAGAAGATCAGTGGTTATCAAAGTGTGAATAAAAAAATATTTTTTATTAACTTTAAAACCGAATCGTTTGCCAAATTTGTTCTATTTTAACTTGACTTGAATTTGATTTTCAAAACATGTCTGATAGAAAAAATTCCTAATAGAAATGAAGAGAAGTGATTACAAGGTAGCTTTGAGTGCATACTATACAGGATATTATATTTATGGCCAATTTCACTAATTCTGTTTAAATATCAATTCATATTTAAATATAGTTTCTCATATAATTTTATTTTATTTATGGAAAACTAGATTTAATCTCGACTAATGAATACAATTCGAGATCTATGAAACGGCAGTTAATATAAATAATTGCGATTAAAACAAAAATTTTGCATACAAATTTTCGAAATTTTTGGCATAAAAATTTCCGGGAATTCAAAAAACTTTTCGACTACGAAGTTAACCATCAAAATTGCTTGAATTAAAAAAACGCCATTTCGCACGCTTTCTGGGCCAATGAACTCATGGCTCGTCAATACCGTTAAATTCGAGCAATAGATTAAATGGGTTAAATGGGTTTTTTAACAGTCGCCAACAGTTTTTTTTTTATCGAATTCGCTTTGAGAGCAGTAATTGCTGGCGATCTTTTCGGCAGTGCTGCCAATTTAGGTAGCTTTTTCCTCTCAGTCTGCAGTTGCCAACTTCCGTTTACATTATTACCATATTATTTACTTAAAGCAAATCACTACTTGCACTAACAGGAGCAGCAGTATAAAATTAGATTAATTTCTTATTTTTTTTTTTTTTTTTTTTTTGATGAATTTGTTGCCCCACAGACAGACAATGGCTTTACATTGTCGTGTGCACAGTCCAAAACCCAAAAAAATAATATTAAAACACACACATTCTCCTACCATGCACAGTGAGTAAGTGGAGTGAACTTTTATAAGAAAAAAGTATTAAAAATACCCACACTTTACAAAAATAACGATAAAAATTTTTATAAAAAATAAAATGAAAAACAAAGCAGAACAAACCAGAAATCGGACAGTTTTGTAGTAAAATGTTTTTCATTTTTACACTTTTTTATTTATTTTTTTTTAATTAAATTTTAAAAATTTCACGTTCACGTTCATTCATTGTTTTTTTTTTTGAATACAAATTTAATATTGCCAAATGTTTTTTATTTATTTGTTGCCTGCGGTTTGTTTTAATAACAACAACAAAAATTTTAAGGTGAACAAAATTTGTTAATATGAATTATTTATTTAATCATATACGCCTACAGATGTTTATACAATAAATATAAATAAAAAATTGTATTTTTATATAAATAAATATACATATGAATTTATATATTTCTTTTAACATAAATTTAATTTTTATTATTAATTTATCATCTCACATTTGGGATGATGCGTTTTTTCCCCATTACAGATTTTAATATTCACACCAAAATAGGTGGATGGAATTAATGGGTGTAACAAACTGGCCACCTTTTAGTATACCGATCGAATCAGAATCACTTTTTAAATCGATGTAATGAAGTCCGGCCGTCTGGCTGGGTCTGTCTCAGTGAAGCTTGTTCGAAAATATAATTCGATGAACTTTGGTATCAATAGGTCGAAGCCTATTATGTATTATAAAAATATGTATCCAAAAACCATCTTCGCAAAATTTAATTTTTAATACAACCGATCTGGAATACATCGGTTGGATGGTTTCAGAGTCTTTTTTGTCGGTTAAATGTCGGTACTGATATAAAATTTGACGACAATCTGGCATGTTCTAGAAATTGAAATGAAGTGGATTTAAAATCCAGCAAATTTTAAAAACGACCATGTAACTAATGGTGTTTTTTTTTATACAAAAAATGTCACATTTTATTTAAAAAAATGCAATTTGGTGTTCGTTTCTTAAAAATGCTTGGCTCTCTAAAAGGGCGGCGTGTTTTATTCTAAAAAAATTCACCCTTAAATGTCATAAGGCATTGCACTTTACGCCCCGTATACATCGAGAGTGTTGATAATGCCCTGTAAAAAGATGGCTTCTGCGGTTACCAAACGAAGTTCGGAAAAATCGCCTCTAATCAGGACAGTAAAAATTTTAAGTTTTATTAGTTATTTTTTCTATTATTTTATAGTTAAAACTAAAGAAAGCATAACATTGCTAATGTTAGGTTGTCAGTGGTACAAAATTTAAATGAATTCGGTGTTATAAAATTATTTTTGAAAAAAACGCCAAATCAAGAAATCGTAAAAACTTGGTGTTAATAAACCGGCAATCTGGCAAAGGTATTTTCTTGTTATACAATTTATGAGAAACAAACTAAAGAAATTGGAATTTCGTCATTTATTTTGTTCATTTATTTATTTATTTAATATCAATCTATTAACAAATTAAGGTTTATGTAAATATATTTTTTTTATATTTTGAAGTTCACACTTTTTGATTTATGCACATATTTTGTTTATATGTATATTGAAGATCAAACTTTTTGTCAGCTGTTAAAAACAGGGCTATCCAATTTTGTGTTTTGTTCTCGTCAAATAAAAAATTGCAGTACTACAGGTTCGGCAAGACATTTTATTCATGCACCTTTTAAAATGTGGTATTTTTTTTGTAGAAAAGAAAACACCTAAATTTCATACAAATATTCCATTTTATCAATTTTATTTTGTGACAACCAATTAGCTTTACAATAACAACTCTCCAAAAGAATCTACTGTAATTTTGTAAATGATTGAACCTTAAATCTCGTTTGATTTCAATTTCTAGAACATGCCCGAATAACTTTTAAAATAGCTTCTATTTCATGGCAAAAGTTCGTGATGGAGGCTTCAGAATGGGCCATACATCTTCTGTCCCTAAAATCACTTTAAGACGAAAAATTTTCGTATAGAAATTGAAGTCTAGATAATATTCGGAAGAAACTACTCTAAAAGGAATCTTAACCTCATAACATAATTCTGTTCTGGTTGGTCATTGGTCCGAAATATGGAACATTTTATAAATTTGTCGCTAAGACTGTGTTCAGACGGCTCATGTCTTATTGACATGAATCTTACTCTTTCTTCTTTGAACTTTCATTGACGTTCAAGCAGTTTATGTCATGTTGACGACATGTTTTTATTTTTGTATAGTTTAAATTTGAATTCGTGTAAAGGTATGGTCACAGTTGTTAATAAATTTGACCAAAAAAGCATAACCACTACTTTTGGTAATAGCAAGTGAGTTTTAACATTGTCTTAATATCACAAAATGGAGCTAAGTATTCTGCTACACATAGCTAAAAACAGTTTTATTTATAAGATTTGGTATAATTAGCAAAAAAAAAACTATTGGAATTAAAGAAAATTATATTTAAGTTTGCCTGTTGATCATGTTTTTTCGTCAAATATTTGACAAGTGTGACCGTAGTTTAAGAAAGCAAAAAAATATAGCGAATGCGAAAGCAAACCGTACTGACATGACAGAACATGCATCTGTGTACTCGTTTCTTTTCCCCTCGTCCCTCTCGCCTATAAAGTAGCAATCATGTCACTAAAGCAGCCCATACACGATTCAATTCAATTGTCAACTGAGTCGGTTGTTGTCGAAATCAAAGCGTGTATGGCTTTGTCAATTGATTGATTTGACGGGAGTTGGTTGAAGAAAAATCAAAAGATTTCGACTTTTTTAAGTTGACTATTAAGTCTTTCAATTCGATTGTACTGTGTGTGCTCGAGTCTCTTGATCAGCTGTCAAAATTAATGTTTGTAGTTTTCTTTTGTAAAAAAAGTTAATTATATTAAAAATTGTCTTTTATTTCATAAAATTTTAAAATTAATAAACATTTTTCAATTCAGTTGGTGAAGTATGACGCCAAGCATCAATTCAGTTGAAAGACACAGTTGACAATTGAATTGAAACGTGTGCGGGGCACATAACACATGAGCCATCTGAACGCAGTGTAAATAATGTTGTGTAGGGAATCATATGGTCGGGCTCGATTGACCATACTTTCTTTCTTTTTTTTTTTTGTTTAATATAAATAATCTATGCTATTTAAAATAATATTCACATTAATTATTGCTCGCAAAAATTTTATAAAATATGTAGATTCATTTCTGTTGGAGTTGTTGTTGTTTTTTTATAATTAAACAAAAAACTAATGGGAATTTTGCTTTGGCAACGTTTAAATAAATTAAATACTCTGCCATAAAAATGTGGCACAAATGTTGGAAATAAAGTCAAATTTTAATTATTGCTAAATGGCGAAATGTCAAATTAAAAAAAAATTATCTTTTGCAAATAAATAACTTTAAATAAACTAAAACTGTAAAGTTTGTTTTGCTATGTTTATTTCGTTCGCATTCCTGGTACATTTGCAAACAAAAATTTGAAATCGTCAAATAAAATTGCAAGTTGATCAAACGCTACCAGCTAAGAAAGCGTGGTCTGCACTTTAAGATTTTCTTTGTAGCCGTGAGAAGAGTAAGGAATTTAATTAAACTCAACAGTTTATGCTCCCTTAATATTCGCCTTGTTTACCTTTCCGTTATCTTATTTGACAAAAAAGTTAATAAGTTATCGTATGTATGTACAAATATTTGACGTCCTACATGTAACCACTACGTTAATTAAACATTTGTTTGGTTTTAAAGAACGTTTGCAAAATCAAATTCTAACTTTTTTTAATAAAGTTTGCCTTACCCAAAAAAAATTCTTTTAAGGGTTTTTTATGAAACATCTGTTAAGTGTGAACGTATCTTGACTATACCCTTGGCCTATCGAAGTTCAAATAAAAATAAAATTTAAGGATGGTGGTATGGATTTCGGCAAAACCGCAGCATATCGAGCCATAATAGCAAAAATTACGTAACCAACAACATTTTGTTTTTTTGATGAAAATCGATTGTTTTTGATCATATCTAAAAATCTCACATCACTGGGAAGTACCGTTAAGAAATAAGAGAAAAATCAATTTCAAACGAAACCCTAGACTTCAAGCAAAAATAATAAAAAAAAACCTCCTCCTGCAAAATTTTATTTTTGTTGGTTGTATCATTTTTGCTATTATTAGGGCTCGATATGTTTGTTTAATTTTTTTTATTAGATATAAAAACGTAAAAATAAATTTCTTATCCTTTTTTTAAAAAAATAATTAATAGATCTAATTAAACTTGTTTTCAATTTCATTACTCACTTTTCACACTCCCCAGCACACTGCTGTGGATTGGCAGAAGATTTTTTGCGTCTGATTGCCAAATGACGTTCTCGCGTAGGAAATTTTGGTTGTTTACGTATTAAAACAGGTTGGACTTCATAATCGCTGCATAAATTAACACACTTATCATTATTACGAATATTTTCATCATTGGCTTTATCAATAATAACAAATAAAGGTTCTGATAAGTTTTCATTAAGAACCGTTGAGCGCATTTTTCGAAAAGTTTGTTATATTGTTGAAGGGTTTTTCGTTTAATTTTGTTATTAATTTTAAATTAAAATTTTTAAGTTTTTGTCATTAAAAAACTTCGTTTTTTTATAATAAAAAATTAATTAATTTTTTACTAAAAAAAGGATTTTTAAAATTTTTTTGTTTTACTTTTGTTTAAAAATGAAAAATACCAGTTAACTTGAAATTTCTTATAATTTTTGAATAGATTTTCTTTATTTTAGAGGTTTAAAATGGATTTTATTAAAGGTTTTAAAAAAATTTGCTTTGATTGTTATAAAAAAATTAAATGAATTTTCACTTAAATTGCAATTTTCTTGTCACGACTGAAACAAGTTTTAAAACAAACTGAATTTATCGAAAAAAAACGGTATTAAATTTAAAAAAAAAAATTCAATTTATATTTATTTTTAATTTACAGATAAGAAATAATAAATTTTTTTTATTTCTCTTTTTAAAGCCTTTTCTTTTTTTACTTTTTTATCACTTCATTTTAATGACACACACTCCATTGATGAGATATTATTATTATCAGTGTTTAAATGAACGAAATTTGTTGTTTGCTTTAAATAAAACGTGATAAATTTCAAAATTTTTTTTAACAACACTTTTATATTGATAAGATATATTTTATTTGAATAATGTTTAGATTAACACAATAAACTTGAAAACACTTTGGTAACACTTTTTATAACAGGAGTAAAACGAAGAGAGAGAGAGAGAGAGAGAGAGAGAAAGAAGGGATAATAGAACAGAGTTATTTTAAAATGCAGTAATGTGCAGAGCTTAAGGCTCAGTTAGCCTGGGTTAAGGCCTAACCATAATATGCATAGCATTGCTTAACCTACTGTCAAAAATTAACAAAAAATTTCTCAAATGTATTTAAAAAAACAAAAACAAAATAAAAAACATTTGATTCCGTACGGAATGTGCGATAAGATTCGCACCTTGCTTAAGCAAATGACAGTTTCATTAAACTTAGCAAAAAGTTTCCTTAAATTCAATATTGTTTGCCTCATATAATTAACATTATTCGCACATTTGCTTAAGGCAATTTAAACACATTGTGGTTGGGCCTTTAGTCTGGGTTCACACTTTGAAAGTTTTTTTTCCTAAAGAGAGAGTTTATTGGTGAGAGGAGAAGATATCACGCTAGTCTTCTCTCCCCTCGCACCAATAAACTCAGACTTTCTGAAAGTTAGCTTGCTAACCGAGACTAATTGAGCTACCTAAACAAGAGCCGCATGCGTTTTTTTAAACAAGAAAATTCTATTGCCAATACATTTTCAATAAAATAAAGCGACCAAGCGATCTATCAAATAAGATTCTCCAGCCGGGTGGTGTTTAATTCGCGTTCTAAAGGTTTGTTTCGCTCTTATTTAGGTAGCTTCAGTAAGATCTTCACATTACTGCAATCCAAAACAACAAGTCTGTTTTATTTTTTCTCTAGTTTTTTTTTTTGCAACTTTAGTTAGTTTCTATTTGCTTTTAACAGATACTGTTAAATATTTGTGCGTTTTTTTATTTATTTTCGGTTTTTTAAAAATTTTACAAACAAATAATGCAAGTTATTTAAATATAACACTCACTGCTAATAAACACAATCGTGTTTAAATGTCTAATCACAACTGTTTTTTTCAAATGTTGAAAATTGAATTCAAAATCAACGGACGTCGTTTTAAACTGCAAGCTGGGCTCTCAACCAAAACAATTGGCTCTCGTTTGATTTTAAAGCAAAAAAAAATAAAAATAAATATAAAAAAACGCACAAACATTTCAACACGAATCAAACTATGAGTTCATTTTTAATTATTATAAATAAAACCCAGCATTTCATATACCTACGATTTTAAGACCAACAACAATTTTTGCCGTATTTGAATTTGTTTATGGTGTTATTAACACATTTGCCGTCAAACTGCTCGTCTGTCAACCTTTTTTTTAAGCTTAATAAAAACTATAAACATATGAATAAATATTATTAAATTGTTTCATTAATAATATTATTTCTTTTTCTAGTACATTGATCACATTAATTCGTACAACAATAATAAATAACTACAGCTTAAATGAAAAATTTTAATTTAAATAACAACAATTAAGTACAGAAAACACTTAAATTTAAACGTTAACTTATAAAAAAACACGTATGAAATAAAAGCAAGAGTCGTTAAAAGTGGGGCCTGAAACCGAGTACTAAACCACTTAACGACTGATCAACTCAGTTGAACCGATCGAAGCAAACAAAAATGAGACTGACTAAATCGCGATCAGGGTTGTCAGATGTTTTTTAAATTTTATCCCCAAATTGATCATTTTCATCCCCAAAATACCAAAAAAAATACTCTTTAATTTTGTCACAATATATTTTGTTGGTATTGCCTTTCATTTGTACATTTTGTTTTATATGACATTAGCAGGGCAAGTTTAAATATGCACAAAAACGCAAAAATATGCACGCGAAAAAACACCAACTATTAATTATAAATTAGTTTTATTTGGACAAATGTTTATTACAAAGTATAATCGTGTGTTTTTAAAATTTTTCTAATTGAAATGATCTTCAATTTTCAAACAAGGCCGTAAAATACGTTAGTAAAAATATATGCACGGTCAACATCAGTCGATGTTACTGGATCATACTTAAGTTATATCAGTTCTAAAGAAGAGATAGTGTTAATATATTCATCAGTTTCGGTTTTAATAAAATATATCGTTACATAAAACGCAAAAGGCCCTAACGAACAAAAAATAAAAATTCACTTTTTCATTGCATCAACACAAATTGGAAATTGGTTGAAATCTTTTGACCAACATTAGCGATTTTATTGACAAACAACAAACAGCCCAATCTACAAAAAAAATATATGAGAAACGCTAAAATACCTAACAAACAGTTTGTATAATAAGCAACATTGTAATACAAAATCAAGAAATTGGTTTCTTTTTACGGTGTGATCCACGAATTTACAGCTGACATCACCAATCAATAAAAACTTTATTCCACAATTTCTGTGATCATACATTTTGGATAACTGATCAAAAAACTCCTCCAAACAACACGTGTTATGATAGTAAGCAAGACTTCGTTTAATATTTGTACTGAAACGTCTAAATAACTAAATGGGATAGATTTAATCATTTAAAGTGAACAACTTTAATACTGAGACTCTGGGAATATTCAGTGGGATACATACATATGTCCCAATAGGTGCGAAAGGGTTAAAGACCAAATGCCCGACCATAAAGTGTTGGTTTAAGTAGCTGTGCAAATACATGTTAATCATATGTGTCAAGCCTATTGAACATAAGTATACCTTTTGTTAAGTTTTATGAGGCTGTCAATAAAATTTTTTATTCCCGTTTTTAAAATCAAACCCCAATTCAGAGGTAAATTCCCTAATCTGACATCAGTAATTGCGGCTTTATCACTGTCTCTCTCTCCCTCTCTTTCTTTGTGTGAGAGACGTAAAAATTAGGGGTTTTCCCCGCATTTTTTTTTATTTCCGGGAAAGTGGGACAAATTTTAGTTATTTTAAGGCACTTAACAGGTTATTTTTTTGATGCCAATAAGATCAGAGAAATTAATATAAGTATACAAATTATTATATTCAGTGCTTATTCTGCGGATAGGATCTGAATTTGCATTAATTAGATCGAAAGTATTAGGTCCAGAACTGACGGTGAAATGCAACTGCAACGAAAGCCTTGTTTAATTGTTGGTTTCGAAACCAGTTTCAGATGTTTTACACACATCTCGCAACCTAAATTGTACCACAATGTGAGGATATTATCATAATGATTTCGGATTTCTTTGAGAACAGATGAAACGCAAACACGAGTTTCCTGCATGCCTACTTCAACGCAATTGATTTTTAATGCGTTTCAAACCGAATTCAAAAAAGTCGCATCATGTGCGGTCTCTTAAAGGAGTCTTTGGCCTAAACTCAAATGAAACTCAATGCTAACTAGAAGTTGCAGTTGATTAGGGATTAACAAAATAAGCAGAAAGGAGCCATTCAATTTATCGCATTTTATAACATATTTATTTACAGTTTTATACCCTTAAACGGCAGTGTTGAAAAAAACTAAATTGCTAAATTTTTTACTATTTAATTCTAAGTCGATTTAGCCATGCCTATTTTGAACGACTCAACAGAAAAGAACAAATTCTTTAATTCTTTTTAGTTCTTCTACGCAGTTTGAGATTGAAATCCAGCAAAGTCGGTTCAGTTGGAAAAAAGTTAAGATACGTTCAGACTGATGAAATATTTGGTAGCAAACGTGGTCTGAACCCAAAATATTTTTGTGTGTCAAATAAAATAACATCTGATTTTGAGCAAATAAAAGTATTTGCCAGCAAACAAATATTTGTCCAATGTGAACATTGTTTGAACGAAAAAAATCAAATATTTAAGTAATTTTTGAGCAAACATTTATTTGATATTACAAAAAAAATTGTAAAAGCAAACAACTACAAATAATTTTAGTCATGTTCTTATCAATTTTTACCGAATTTTTGCCATTCCTTTTAATACATTTTATAGCTCTTTTGAAATATCTAATTTTTTCCCGAATTTTCGGCATTTTTTTTTTTTTTATTTTTCTGAACATTTGGTTTTAAAACCGATTTATCGATTTCAAATTTATTTCAGGATTTGCCTCCAAGTTTGCAAATTTTAGCCATGTTCCCGTTACCATTTGTCTTCCAGTTTTTGTTTTCTTTTACATTCTCCTGTTCTAAATATAAGAGATGCTGCTCCACAGAATAGTTAAAACAAATAAATAAGCTTCTGCCCTGATTTTTACTATTTGTGAAATGTATTTTTATTTTTGAACACTCTCATTAAATAATTTTTTGGTGCAAATATTTGTTTTAGTCTGAACACATGTCAAACATGATTTAATTTATTTTATTTAACGCTATTTATCAACTGTTTCAACAAATAAAAATTGTCTCAAATATTTCAAACTAAACATCAAACAAAATATTTTTTTGTTTCACACAGTTTGAGGCAAATATCAGAACAAACATTTTCGTCAAGTATTTCATAAGTTTGAACGTACCTTAATTTCCCCAAATGTAGAATAACATCCCTAAAAAAAAATTATAAAAACTAACATAAATTGGTGGCGGAATGCACCGATTGTTATTTAATTTCAACAAATTCATTTATATGCCATCAAATTTCGTAAAGTTCGGTCCATAAATTACCACTCCCTGGAAATCATGTAAATATGGCTAAAAACCCAACGAATAATGCATTTGTGGTGAAGTTTGGCATAATCTACCCTGCAAACAATATCCATCGCCGAATCATCGCCCGCGAATCGCCGGCAAGTTGTCTAACATCGCTGCGATGCATCGCGTGGAAGCTAAATGCGATCCTCTGGCGATTCGTGTACCGCGATTCGCGTGAACATCGTGAACCGCGATTCCCTTGAAACCAAATATTTATTTTCCCGTTACCTTAACAAAACAACAAGACAAAAAAAATTCTATCAAAAGTTATAAAAAAACACTGATGATTGCCGCTAAGTGTGTGCGCTCGCATATTCATCGCCTAGTTGTAAGGCGTAGGCTATTCGTATTCCCTGTGAAGGATCGCGTAATCATCACCAAAACATGCAATCGCCAAAAATTTTCAAAAATTTTTGTAGGGTAGATAATACATAAATTACACATATAAAACCCAGCCTCGGAAAACAGTTTTATACGCCTTAGTTCGAAAAAGTTACCAATATTTTTTTTTAAATTTTAGTCCATTACTAGAAATAAAATATCGTAAAGATAGGTCGGTTATTTACCAGAGTCCATTCCATAGTTCATAAAGGCCATTCTTGAAAATCCGCTTAATAAACCGCAGGAATATACCGGGAACAAACACTAGTCAAAATACATATAAAAATGCGGAAATTATAAGCTGATTCCGCCTTAATGCACTGGACTTTGATAACAGTTAAAGTTAAATATGTATACAAAGTAGTGTTTGTTATACGGGAATTCCCGGGACAAAAATCCCGGGATCGCGCACATTTTTCGGGAAATAAGTCCCGGAAAATTTGTGCAAGAGTTCCCCAAATTTTTCTAGTTTAATTATGACAACTTTTAGCCGTTAGGCAAAAAGGTCTTAAGTCAAAAAAAAACTTATTTTGAGTTTTTGATTGGATTTTTTTCAATTTGTTTCTCTCGTGTTTGGTTTAAATCACTTTAGTGTAGCACAACTGCTACTACTCGTTATAATCTGCTCTTAGGAAACAAGTCTATGAAATGCACCAAATAAATATTATTCAATTTAACGTAACGAAAAACTACAGTTTTTGACTTAAGACAGTTTTGCCAAACGCCAAAGAGATGTCAATTCATAACCGATAAGTAAGGTAAAGTTTAATGTTTAATGCTCTGAAATTTCGAAAGAAGAAGAGTAAAAATGTACAAAATTTTTCATTTGTTTAAATACCGAGATTAAATTTATAAAAACGAAAAAAAGTTGTTCCCACTTGTTTCAAAAAATTTAATAAGCAGCTGCATAAAAGATGTTCGAAATAGATTCTGTAAGAGATGATGATTAATAAAACAACGCTTTTTCGAAAAAGGAGCTTCAAGTTTTGAAGGAAGTGCTAAAAAAACTGAAAGTGTTTTTAGATTATAAAATGTCCCTGCACACTATAATGGCAAACATTCGTAGAAAGGAAACGTGTTTTCTCATTGAAATCTTCTTGATAAAAATTAGAAAAAGGCTTTCAAACGATTCTGTGAATGCTTATTGTGAACTTAAATTCTATTTTAAAAGAAATTATTTGTTAAAATAATTTAACTTTTTTGGTTTTATATAAATGCTGTTGCCTTTGAATTAATTATGTGGCAATAAGTGCTAAAGTCTATTTGTTTAGATTTATAGGAAAACAATTTAAAACTTTAATGGTGGATTTTGGAAATTTTATCCCTATTTAATACAATCATCAGTTCTGTGCGGTTACAGTTTTTTAAATACTCCTTATATCACAGATCGGAAGTTTTTATTATTCCAAATGTTATTGCACATTGAAAAAAGGTAACCAAAAAGTAATTTTCCTATAACTTTCTCAAAAATCCTACAAAATAATTGAAATTTTGCCCATGAAGATCTAAAGGTGCCATTAAGCACACAAAAAGAAAAACACTCGGAATAAACTAAGATTTTTATGATTACTTTAAGTACGAGTCGTACTCAAAAATTCAAGTACGAATACCACTAAAATGAACTCAAAATAATCCTCATGCGTACCACGAAGTTAAAATTAAATTTGAACTCTTGCTTCTCATTTAGTTTATATTTTTGGTTAAATATACACATAAGATTTCTAAAGTAAAAACCATATGTCGGTGTTTTATCGTTTTGTAATTTTGTAATACGTCATATCATAATAATCATAATAATTTTTTCTTTCTAATTTCTTTTTTAGTTTTTTTCAAGTAAGAGTTGGGGATAAAATCAATTTTATAATACTTGAATCAATGGCATTTTGAGATTGATTCAAACATAGTTTTACTTAAATCAAGCACATTTTTGGTATTTTTTTAAGTAGGAAATCGGGATTGAATATGGATAGTTTAAACCTGTGTGAAGATAAATATGAAAAGTTAAATTCGTTTTTAAAAAATATCGCATGCGATAAAATATATATAAAAAAAATATCGCATGCGTATTTTAAAGAAAATATGTACACGAAGTTTTCAGTTTTTATGAAAAATCAATAATTTTTATTTAATATTTAAAACTACATAATTTGATATTTTATTAGTCTTTTTATATTAAAATTTATGATTTTTGAAAAATATGACGATTTCAGGGAATCAAACCTAATGGAAAATAAAGACTAAGGACAGGGCTACAATAATCTATAAGCACTATATTCAAATTGTATTTGTGAAAAATTGTATACATTTGGACACAGTGGCCATGGTGCACTGTTTCCTTTTTGCCACAGAAATTTGAGAAAGTTGAATGCATTTATAAACCCATTTAATTGATTTCAAGAAATGTTATTTGTTAAAATAAATTAAATTAAATAAATTAATATTTTGCATCGATTTGTATTGAGCGGAAATTCCCGGTATCCCGGGAAATTAAAATAAAATTCCCGCTTTCCCGGAAAATGAAAAAGTCCGGGATAAGAAAAACTCTAATACAAAGGCTTTTTTATACAAAGGCTTTGAAAAAAGGTTGTACGTAACTTGCTATACACAAAAATCGGGTTATCAATTTGGCGATAAACTTGGTTATTTTTAAGAAGAGATTACAAAAACATATTTGCGTTTTGTATACCTGATACTGACAGAATGTTTAAATACTTAAAATGCTACAATCTGCTGTACTGAGTACGAGGGCGTACGAGTCTTGTAAAAATTAAAAGTATAATTTGCAATTTTTAATCATATTTGCGGCCATTTTATGATATTTGGTTATAATTGCAAGTCATATAGAAATACAAGGACAGTCCTTAATGTAGGCATACGTTTAAAAAAAAGAACTTTGGAAAAAAGTAACAACTTAATAAAACATATGTTTTTATGCCCTTTACCGAACAAAACATCTTAAGTCGAGATAAGATGATGGCAAAAAAGTTTTTAAAAAAATTTCGGTGAAGAAATCACTTTTATAATACAAATTGTTTTTTTTTTTAAAAAATTCGTATGATTAACAAAATTTTTTTCAACTTTTTAAATTTGAAGTTTGTCATTCCGTTTGTAATTTTTACAATATTGATATTAGATCGTATAAAGTATAAATATTCTGGGTCATTAGGAGGAGTGAAGTTGATTTACCGATGTCGCAATTGGTCCATAATTATACATAACTCAGGATTGGCACTGATTTTAAATAAGGAAGGAGAACATTAAACTGTCCAACAGCATTTTTGAAATATAATTTTTATCATTTATTATAGTGTTTTCTTCAAGCAAAAGATTTAAACTTTAGCCCACTGTACAAAAAAGCCAGACCGGCTGGACTATAAGTTTGTTTTGCAAAAAAGATTAACTCAACATGCCCTTTCAGAATCATAGGGTCACTATTCGGTTCAGTTCCGAGTCCGTGTACATGAATAAACTTAATTTAAACTTTACATTGCAAAAACAATCGTAATTTTGAATTGAAAACATATTAAACTTTTTAATATTTCAATAATTTGAGTTTAGCTGCTATTCGATTAAAGAAAATTTTGCAAAATGAAAAATAAAACCGCTAAAATGAAATTATTTAAATAATTTCTTCAAAAACACCAGCATTTAAATGAAATTAAATTGTTTAATAAACACAATTAAGTCAAGGTCGCTTTAATTTTTAGTACAAAAGCACTAAAAAGCAAAACCAAGAGAGGCACCACTAAAAAAAACTATTAACAATTAATGAAGAAATAAACAAATGAGCACAGAAAACGATTTAAAAACAGAGCTCATGTCGAATTGAAGTAACTACATACATGCACACATCTATTAAAAACATATTAATAATGTTTTGAAAAAGACGCCGCCGCAATTGAGTTAAATTTGTATGCAGGGCACAAAATTTGACAAACAAAGTTGCTTTTAATATAGATTTGTTTTAACAATTAAGGAAAATATTTAGCTGGAGAGAAATAAACTAGAAGGGAAGGTTGTACTTAAACAGAAAGAGATACACTAAAATACTTAAGGCCTCGTTACGCATACGTTAATGTTGTGGATACGTAAACGTTGCTGTCGACTTTAATGGTTAGTGGTTACTTAAAATACGTAAACGTGTTAAAATGTAATAAAAAGAAAACAGAAAATTTGTCAAAATTTAAAACTTTAATCTTTTGTTATTTGCGCGTTTTATATAAATATTTATGAAAAAATGTCGTGTGCGTCGATGGAATGTTCGTTTTATCAATAAACATAAACATGAAATTTTTTAACGGCTGATATGGAGACAATTGTATAAGTTTTATTCGCAACGCAGCGTCAACTTAACGTTTGAGTACCTATTTATACATAAACTTGGCTAGGAAAACGGAGCAGCTGATCCGCGACGCATACGTTTACTTTAGAGTAACGAGGTCTTTACAAACAATTCAACTGAACAATTAAGGATGTGTAGTTTCGGTCAAACGCTTCCGAGATTAAATATGATTGTAATTAAATTATTATTAAATTATTGTAATTAAATTATTTCGCCATAATTGAGTATCGATATCATAATTTATATTGACGAGCCGCAAAACAAAACGAATTTTTTGCTCATTTTAAATTAAAGGAAAATTAAGGTTTATTTATATCGCCTCCTTAAAAAACAGCATGAACCGGAAAATGTTTACATGTTTTGCTCAAGCTGGCTATTTTTAAATGTCCTTTTTTCGAATATCGAATAACCCGGTTATTTTGGTATAATAAACCGGCTGTTTTTATAATGTGTAATTTATATATGCTTTCCTTACTTTCGTTGTAAATGCACGTGTAATTAAAGCATTTTTAAAATTTTAATATTGGACATCTTAAACTTTAAAAATCTAAAAACAATTCAAAATACTATAAAAAAAAGTGTTGTTAAAAATATAAAAAGGAATTTGTGCGCGAATAATTTAAATATTTAATATATTTTAACAAATAGAATCTGGGAATTTATTTCTCATGATGAGTAACATTTATTATATAAATTTTCATATTATTCGAATGTGTATTCTAAGTTAAATTACACTTATAAAATTATTACAGTAACTGATTGTGGGTTATTAAATTCGTTTTCCGTACTGTTAAAATTGCATATAAATATAGTTTTTTTACGAATAATTTTATTTTTCAACATTTGTGTTTGTTATTCAAAAAACAAACTACCAAAAAATAATGTTTTTCCGTATTTATTTTGTTATGTAGTTTGATTTTTTTCGGTTAAAATATATTTTTTAAAAGTAAAAACTATTCAATTTTACGGAATATGCTGTTTAATAAATAAAAAAATTATAAACGAATGTACAAATCATTTGCTTTAAATGAAATGTAAATGATCCGTTTTTTAAATGAATTTTAATTTGTTTCAAATGAATTTTTGTTTGAATTTAACTACATAATTTTTTGAGTGTACAATTTTTAGAAGCTTTTATACTTTAATAGTATTATTCCCTTAATATTTTCCAGGAATATTTTAATTTATTTGATTATTCGTCGTTGCTCCAACAAAATCAGCTATGTGCAAAATTTTTAAATTTTTTTTATTACACCCTTTGAAACCTTTGTTAATGATACATCTACCCACAAAACCGTTTAATGATATCTTTACTGGTTCAGAAGTTAACAAAAGTAGCTATGTGTAACCCATATACAGAATGTTCGTACAAAAACAGCTATGTGTAAAAATTCACTTAACTGTTTTTCACAACATATATATTTAAACTAGTATTTCAGTTATTTTATGTCAAAAAAGCGTGCCCCGGTAGGCTTGTTGGTAGTAAGCTGTTCTATTAGAGCGATTGCTGCGTGTTTGATGCCCGCCAGAGTATCTGGTCGTATTGAAGGTCTTCGTTACTATTGCTTGGTTAATTAAGTTTAAACATTATTTGCAATTGTATTAGTAACTCCTAATTAATAAATAACATATCAACAATCTATCGACCAACCTGTTTGTGTACGCTTCTTTAGCATCCCATGTGGATTAAACCCAAATATAATGAAACACTAATTTTCGATATTCTTCACTTACAACACCACATAACAAACTTCAATCAGTTGTTTTATTTTACTTTTCGGAGGAAACCATATGGTTGTGGCTTCTAGATGGATAACTACTTTAACCATAGTATGGTTGCCGGTGACTATATTATGGTTAATAATCCACAATATGCTTAAAATTTTTCGTTAGTAATAATTTTGTTGGAGGTGACCATATTATGAAATATGTTTGCTATGGGTGCCCACCAAAATATAGAAGTATACTTCTATATGCAGTCACTCCAAAAAATATATGCATAAAGATTACCACGCATTTTATGATAATTTAAATCATTTGCTCTCAATTTTCTATTTTATAAAATTTTTTGAAATACTAAATAGATTCCTTATGGCTATTGTCGCAAAATTAATTAGCATTAACCCATAATCCACAACTTTCTTTGGAATTAGGGAATGAAACACATTGTCCTTTTTGTAAAGATGCCAGTGGGCATTCAGCTATCAAATTTGCAAATCAACTGTGGTTTACTTCTTAACTTCAATTTGTCAACGAATGATTGCAGTAAAAATATATGATGTCTTAAATTCTAAAGTCATCTAAAAGAAACAAAAGTGGTGTATCAAAGGGGCTGCAAAATTTATTTTGCAAAGCCCTGACTGTCATAATTGGGCGAGGCATTCTCCCTTAGTCCCCATTAATTCATTTATATGTCCGATTTATCGGATTCAACATATTTGTCTAATCTAGGTAGAATGGTATCTATATCTGCAGGCATTTCAACATTTTTCTAAACTTAAAATTCTTTAAAGTCCTAAAACTTTTATACTATTCCTTATTTAACTCAGATATTGCTTAAAATAAGCTTAGTTTAAATTAAAATATTCATTCTTTCTTCAAACCAAAACAGCTATGTGTAAAAAAAATTAAAAAATATTATTAAAAATGCTCCAACAAAATGAGTTATGTGTAGTTTTTTCGAAAAAATTTGTAATAGCTGCCCAATGGCCAATAAGTCGAGTTTTAATTCACGAAATACTTAAAGCAATGTTAAGATTTGTTCAATTAAACGTTTCATTTTAATAATATGTGATAAAGTAACCACATAAAACGGGTTTTTTGCTCTCCTGAAAAACCAGGAAAAAACACATAGCTGATTTTGTCGGAGCAACGACGTATTGTGTTTTTATTTATTCAAATAAATCCGGTTAACCGGTAACATTTTTAATGCTTAACCGAACATCGTTTTTTTTTTTTTAAAAAGTCAAATAATCGATATCCCTTGTCAATACACAATATTAGCTTAGACTTTCAGCACGTTGAAGTGAAACAGACCAAAGTCTTTTGCAAAAGTCGAACCCTCGCATGGCTCACATGTTTGGAAACTGTAGAAAAAATTCTGTGTTGTGTATGATCCAAACCTTCGCTTCTAATTGTTTTTATAGTTTGGGTTAAGTTTTATTTAAAATGGGTCGGATCTTTTAAAAGTTAACAGTCTGCAAATTTATTCGTATATGAAAAAAAAAATTAACACAGAATTTTAAGAATCTATTACTACTTAAAATAAATGTTTGAGATGGAACTTTCCCTACTTTACAACTATTTGTCTTGTTACAATTTCAATAAAATAAATTTTTAAATATAGTTCAGGGTTACATAACTTTCAAAGTTCTTTTAATAAGATTTCTTCAAAAGGTGTCAGTGTCACTGACATTTCAATTAAATTTCAACAATACTAAGAAATTTGAGAAAACAAAAACAACAATCTATTTTCAGTTATACAAATATTTATTATAATTTAGAAATCAATAGAATTTATATTTGCCTATTAAATCAAAAACTACGCGTAAATAGTTTGTTCCCGCCAATTTAGTGCCATTTAATTGACCAGAAATTACCAAAATAAATTTCAAACAAATTTCAAACCAATAAAATGCACCATTAACGTCATTTTTATTAAAGATCAAGAGAAATAAGGCAAAAAAAATTAAAGAGGAATGAATAGAAAAAAATAGAAAATAAATAATTATGAAATTTTTTCACAGGGTTCTTTTTTTTTTTCTTTTTTCCCATTAACTTTATTTCAATTTAAATATATTTGATCTTTGTTGTGGCTGTTTATTTAAATAACAACAAAAAAAAAACAAAATTTAGTTTTTACAATTCAGGAAAATTTGTAAAAAAAAAAAAAAAAAGTTTTACTAAAAACCCGGTTGGAAAAATTACTTCAAAGCAGAAAGTAAAAAAGACGTTTTAAGAAGTTTTACTTTTTTAAAGTAATTTACTAAAGGGACCATTTGCTTTCATAAATTATATAACGAGGAGTAAACAAAACGCGTTTTTGAGAAATAAAAATCCAAATTTATTTTTACTCATAATCCGAATGTTATAAAATTTCATATACACAGAAAAAATCTATGTAAAATCGTCGAAAACAAGGTTAATTTTACCGTTTTCGGTAGTGATTTTGCTTCATAGTTACTTCATGTTAACATAACAAACCGAATCACGTTGAATGAAAATTATTTCAAGTAAAAACAACGTGAATTTCATGTAGAATCACATTGGTTTGAGTGTGTTATAACAGTGTGAAGAAGCTTCATTTATTTAAGAATAATTCAAAACTCTTACCTCTGTAACACATGTTTCACTTATTTTGTATTCTCCTTTGTTAACAGAAGCATCAGCAGAATGGTCCGATGTGGTTTTCGTCATCATTCATTCTACTTTGAAAACTTGATGTACTATTTAATAAACTTTTGATTTTAATATAAAAAAGATTTTTATAAATTCATTTTTGAACAATGTAATTTAAACAGTGAATAATATTAAATAAACGTGGTTTAAGGTTATTTTAATATTTTTCATTTAAAATTATTATGAAATAATGATAAATTTAAATAAAGGACATACTTTTGCAGAAATTTACTATGATTCTCAATCAACATTTCGCCATGTTAATTTAACATTGGTATTTTTTTCTGTGTGTAGATACATGCCAATTTCTTATTTCCTTGGAGATTAGATTGTCTTTGACAGTTTAGAGCAGTTTTGCTCTACAATTAACGTAATTTGATTACAAAAATTTTCCTTGTTCTAATTATTTCTTTTGTGAAATATTCCTCAAATGGCTATGCATATTCCTGTTTGCACTCCCCGAAGGTATGCAGGGAAATATCCCCGTCCTCAATATCCGGGGAAATCACGTGCAGTCAATACCTGTAGTTCGGCAGAGTTCAAAATTCACAGATCTCTTGAGACTGCGGCTGACAGAGATTCTCTCTGGTACTACAGGAGTCAGTAGCCTCTGGAAGTACGGTTCCAGACTAATTATAAGTATGGTCGCTTTAGTGGTCACGGCTTAATAAAAAAATGACGAAAAAACGGGGAACCAGAATATATTACAAACGATCAGCTGAGCGAATGCATTTACTTTTTTTGGTGTACCCTGATTTCGGCAGATGTCGGGAATTCAAAACTGTGTTTAGTTTATCTCAAAATTTCCAATTGGTTTCCATTTTGAATTTCGTTGGTCTCATGTAGAAAGGCCCTAACTCACATGATTCCGACTATAAAGGAGAAGGTAAAACATAATGAAAATGTGTGTATCAAAATGCGCAATTTCTTGTAAAACCGTTAGTTTTTGATCCTATTGCATTAAATTTGTGACAAGGTATATTTGTGCGAAATGTATTAGAATAACTAAAAATCTCAAAGTGGAGAAAATAGTGTTAGGGCCTTTCTAAATGAGGCCAACAATTTGTGATATGTTTAAATAAAATTTTTTTTTCTGTACCGGAAAATGTTATTCAAAAAATTTACCAATTATGTATATTGAAATTAGCATTTGTTGTTGTTGTTATTTGATCTTGTAAATACCTTTTTTGTTGTGTTAAAAAATAGATCAAACATTAATAAATAAATATGTAGTTATATTAATAATACAAGACTGTGTTCTGTTTAATTGTTTATTGGTTTGTTATTTATTTTTCAAAAGAAATAAAAAATAAATTTGTAAAATTAAACAGGAACAACGCGGTGTATTTGAAGCCAAAATAAATAAAAAAATAACAATCAAATGTCAGCTAAAATTGCAAATGTAGATGTATTTATTTTCAATAAATAATTGTAAAAGGGTTTGAAAAGTTTGAGAACTTGACTTGAAAAAACCTAATGCTTACAATCTGCTCTTCATTAAATAGTAAATAATGTGAAGATAAAAACGGATCGATTTTATATCTGTTCTTTTAACTAGAATAATAAAAAAGCCCCTGTCCAGACTTGCAATTTTTGTTGCAGCAATTCTTGAGTTTATGGTTGAGAACGGTGAGAAGATTGGGGATAGGTAAAGAGTTTAAATTCTGCTTTGTTTTATAATTCTCAGTGTTGCCACTTTGTGGGTAATTACCCGAATTTGGTATAATTTTTACTGTCGTGGGTAGAGCGTGGGTAATTTCTCTTAGGTGTAATTCAGGTGCTATTTAAAATTCTTGGTCAGATGCCCAAATAAAATATAGATTCGATATCAGGCATTTATTTCTTTTGAAATATTGTTGATACAAAATGCACAGTCTTCTTGCTTTCTTTATAAGAAAAGTCTGCAATCATTTAATATATATTTTCAAAAGTTCGATAATGAATGTCACAAGATGGACTCTTTGATTTCGATAAAGATTTAACAGTTGTTAAACTGAATTACGAAAGGGACAGTTGTATAAAACCCTGTAGCCCATTTGTTTACTAAATAAGGTATAAAGGGTATTTTTAAGACCATGAAACATAAAATGGTAGACAACACAAAAACATTAATTTTAATCACAGATTAATACACGGCATTACCAATTGAAACGTATTCACCGCGCCTGTTCTTGACGAAATGCATTGCAGACGTCCAATTTTTTTCTACTTTTTCGAGCATTTCTGGCTGCATGTCACCAGTTAAATTAACAATGTTGAACTCTAAGACGTCAATTTTTACTGGCTTATCAGTATAAGCCAGTGACTTCACAGCCATACGGAAAATAATCAAGAGGTTATACATAACACGGCCTTGAAGTCTAATTGACAGTTTATTTTCTCTAAATCAACACATCGCCTTTATTTTTAAAAAAATAAGTTGCGTCATTTAAATCATGAAGTCGTCGATAAGTTGCGAAAACCGATTATAAAGGAATGGCAATGAGCATTTTAAAACCTTCTCTAAATGTATGCAACCAAATGTGGAAGTTAAGCTGGGATCACACGATTGCCGCAATGCACCAATTTTCACACTTTTTAATACCCCAATCGTGTGACCGCACAACCAAATGCCTCTTGTACCAATCGAGGACAATATTGTGCTTACTTTTACCAATCAAATGCAACCCTGGTGCGGCAATCGTGTGACTGTTTGCTATGCAACCGCGCGTCAATAAAAATTACAAAAATGCACCAATATTTATTGTGTTCTTGTGCGGCAATCAAACAACACAATATGCGCCAATATTTGCCTTTTTTATTAGATTTACTTTTTTGTGTTTCTTTTAGTAGGTAATGAAAATAAATATGTATGTATTTATTTATTTTGCATTTAAATTTGCTTAATTCATTATTTTAAGTAGGTATGTTCACAAGCATATTGAGCTGTTCTGTGCGAATATTTTTATTAAAGATATTTCTATTCGAACCTAAACATACGAAATTGTTAAACAGACTGTTAATTTTTGGAATATCTTAAAAAATTAAATAAAACTATTCAACAATAATTTGTTTAAGTATATGATTTGTATCATTTATCATTTAATTTTTTTCAATGAACAATCCAACAAGAACTTTCAAACAAATAAAAAAGCTACCACAACAGCTGTTTTCGCAGTTAATACAAGTAAGAACAATCGTGTGACTGTTCTGCGGCAATTGTTGTAACCATTTCGCTTTGTACCAACTAGCGGCAATTAAATTTGTATAAAACAGGGCAATCGTGTGATTTCAGAAAATTTGGTTGGGGCAATTTCATTATTATGCGTCAATAAAGCACAATAATAATTGTGTCATATTGGTGAATTTGCGGCAATCGTGTGATCCCAGCTTTAAACTCATTATTTTAGGAGTTTTATTTTATGTTTTATTAATAGTTTTTAATGCTTGTATTCATAAAAAATGTTTAAATTTAATGTAGGTTTAAAGAACAGATTTACTATGAAATTTGTCCTTACTAATCGTTTGTTAAATTTAATAATCGTTTATGAATACGGGGGTAAATCTTTAATTTAATTTTTTTTAATTTGTTTTTGTTGGCAAAAGAAAATGAACTTTAATTATGTTGCTTGTTTTTATATTTTATAATTGAAATCCATAAATTTTTGTTTTTAATTGTAATATTTATTTTAAAAGTAGAAAATAAATTTTTCAGTCGTTGCCAGTTTTTAGAAGAAAACACATCAATTACTAACAGTTTTAAGTTACAATAAGAATCTTAACATTTTGACTAAAATTAATCTTCTTTCAATGAGTTTGTAGTGTTTTGCTTCTTTGTAAATGTATTTTTATTAAATAAAACTTCAATTTTATATCAGGTGTAATTTAATTTAAATCGGGTAATTTTGCTTCATCTCGAGTGTAATTTTGAATTTTTCTGGTGGTAACACTGATAATTCTATCTTTTAAACTTGAAGTTGGATTTATTTGTGTATTTGTATTTATATATAAAATATAAAAAGAAGTAAAAAAAGACGTCATAAAAATCAAAAATAGCTTTACTTGAATTTCATAATGTGAACACTAATGCAATTTCAAAGCAGAATTTTAAAAATTTACAAGTCTGGACGATAAAAAACTGTTCCCAACTTCACTTTATAATCCACCTTATAAGCCGTTTACAATTTCAACGAAATAGGTATAGTAGATTTGTTTTGAAATCTACCTCAATTGTACATTGTACTTTTTGACATTAGCGAGATTATGTTTACATAGCAAAAACAGCTGACCGAAAGTTTTTTTGATAACACATGAATACGTTTGAAAAAATAGCCATTAACAAATTTGCATTGCCTTTTATTTATAATCAACTGTATTGATTTGACAGATAATTAGTTTTATCCTTCTGCTGAACGAATATGGTTGCGTATACGCTTAAACAACGCTGGTAAATATTGCGACATTACTTTGAAAATCATGGTAATGTTGCAGAATGTGTGCGAAAATTGCGTACCGATTTTGAAAGAAGAGAAGCACCGTCAACCAAAGCGTAGAAAGCCAAAAACAGTGCGTACACCCGAGAATATTGGAGCTGTGGCAGAAAGTGTGCGTGAAGCGCCATCAACATCAATTCACCGTCATTCTCAACAATTGAACATTTCGGAGACATCATTGAGACGAATTTTGCATAAAGACCTTGGTATGACGCCATACAAAGTCCAATTGGTTCAGGAGTTCAAGCCAACTGACCATCCAATTCGTTTTCTCTTCGCTAAGTGGGCCTGCGATCGACTTACAGAAGATGCCGATTTTGCCAAAAAAAAAATCATCTTTTCATATGAAGCTCATTTTGATCTTGGCGGGTATGAAAACAAGCAAAATTGTCTCATTTGGGGCACAGAAACCCCGCACGTATACATTGAAAAGCCAAAACGAGTCACTGTTTGGTGCGGATTTTGGTCCAGAGTAAGGTTTTTACCGGGATCTCCCGTCCCGGGTAATTATTTTATTTTCCGTAAAAGTACCTCATAGTTTCAGAAAAAAGCTATTTATACTTTGAAATTTAGTTTTCTATTCTCTAAAAATTAGCAACTGTTGATGGGTTGTCGATTAGATCAATAACAAGAAGTGAGTACGTTCGTAAATCAATGTCTACTGACGCAATAAATCTACCAAAAACAGAATGTGCCGCGCTACAGTTGATAATTAATAAATTTAGGGAAGTGAAGAGTTAATAAAGAACATAAATTCAAAATAAGATGCAGGCAGTAAATTTTAATTGTCCATGGACAAATCTTAAAAATAGGAGATTTCCAAAAATATCGCTCCTTTATTGCAGCAAAGTCATATCTACAAAAAAAAAATCGAGCTTGGCAAATTGCGATTGAAGTTTTCAAAATGTACCGATTTAAAGATATATTTTGCTATAACTTCGGTTCAGTTTGAGATAAAATACCGATTTTTTTACGAGACAGTATGAAGGAACTCTTTGCTTATTTAACTTAAAATTTAAAAGAAGTAAAATTATTTAAAAAGAAATTTTGAGATATGACGATATGTTTATAATTAAAAAAATTTCCCGTTTTCTCGGGAATCGAAAAACTCCGAGAAAAAAAAACTCTAGTCCAGAGGCATAATTGGGCCATTTTTCTTCGAAAATGAGCAAGGAGTGGCCAATGGCGACCGTTATCGGGCCATGTTGAACGAATTTTTGTTCACAAAAATTTAAGAAGAGGATATTGGCAACATTTGGTTTCACACACAGCCGAAGCTACACTCGATGTTTTGCGCCCTGTTTTTGAAGATCGCACTATCAGCCGCATAGCTGATGTCGTTTGGACACCTCGGAGCTGCGATTTGACACCGTTGGACTATTATTTGTGGGGTGCCGTCAAAATAAGTGTTACGCCGACAAGCCAGAGACAATTGACGCTTTAAAGGACAATATTCGTGAAGCCATTGGTAAAATACAGCTGCACACAATCGATAATGTGCTTAAAAATTTGATCGATCGTGTAGGCTACTTCACTAAACAGTTGCTCGCTACCAACACATAAATACCTTATTTCATTTAGAGAAAATTTTCATTATTTTCTTTCACTTCAATGTGAGGAATTGAGTCGTACTTTTCCCACATAGAAGATTTAATTTGTTTCCCTCTTTCTTTTTTCCCATATTTCTAGCTTGTTAACCTTTTTTTGAAACAATATAAAATTTTCCACAGTCACATTTGGAAAGAAGTTTGTAGTTTATTATTTTTGCATGGTTTTGTAACATTTGCATATCGTCACCTAAAATGCAAAAGGCCGTAACTACTCAAAAATTCAAATTTGACTTTTTGATTGATTATGACGTACTTAACCGAAACACATCTACACAGAAAATCTTACATGTATACGTCCAAAAATAACGACTTTATTTCCGAAAAACAAAAGGCCGTAACTGCAACGTTAACAATTTCATAAACCAAAAATCCGTAACTACAGTTTTCCAAAAAAAAAAAACAAGAAAAAAATCAAAACAAAGTTGCCTTTGATTCTCTTTCAATGTGTGTTATTGCGTTATTATTTTTCTTAACCACTTTAATTTAATTTTATTTTCTCGAATTAAATTTATAAATTAAATAAATTTTTTTAATAGTTATGAGGAATTTTGTGTTTTGTTTTAAAATGCTTACAACTTGCCTAAAAACTTTTTTAGTTACGTCCTTAAAGCACTATTTTCTTATCTTAACCATTTGTTTTATTTTATGCACAATTTTATTCTTGTAGTTACGGCTTTTTGGTTTCAGAAAAATAGAGTATAAAAGGACGTAACTAACATTTCTTAAAAAGTACTTTTTTCCATTAATTTCTTTTTTAAAAACAAATCCGTCTTTGTTTTCTAAGCTTGAATCTAAAATTTGGATATTAAGTTTTAAGAAGTCTTTAATTTATAACGTTTATTCCTTCTCCTGTAAAAAACCATAAAGTGTAGTTACGGCCTTTTGCATTTTAGGTGACGATATGTGACCTTCTCCGAGCAAAGGGACCTAGTGTATGAAAATGAAGTTTTAGAAAAACGCATTTAAAGTTATTCTACTCCCTTTTAGGTACCAGAATCCACTCTTAAGTCTAAACCCGTTTTTTGACACACTAAGTCCCTTTTCTCGGGCACTACTATATTCTCAAAATTTTGAAATTTTTAACAGTTTTAATAAGCCTGTTTTTGTTTTGTTTCTTTTTAAATAAAATGTAAATATATTCTTGTACAAGGAAGAATTTTTTTCATGTTATATGGAAAAACCATAGTTGCATCTCTAAAGGCTAGTTTACACCATCTCACAAGTCTTCAGTATTCCAAAATACTTTGTGATATAGAAATCTGATGAGTTGTGTCGCGACTGTCAAAAAATCTAATTTAACATAACAGTTTGTGTTCACACCATCACACATGAAATAAAATGCAACCATGATCCAATGAAAAGAATTTACAGGGGTGTTCTAGAAATCGATAAAACAAACAAATTAATCGGGTTTTATTGTTGTTCGATTAAAAGGTTAATCGATATTTGGCATTTTTAACTTATTTGATTAAACGAATAAAATTTAACACTTAATCGATTCATCGAATAATTCGAAATCTAGAAATTTTATAAATTACGATGAATTACGATAAATTTCTATAATTATAGAAAAAATTAATACTTGTGTAAATAAAGATTCTGTTTTTGTCATTGTAGCTCCAAGTTGTTGCTTCACTAACCTTGGATTTGTTGAAACTTTTCATGGACACTCCATCCTCTGCTATGCTTCTGCAAATAATTTCCTCTAGAGAATCGCTCGAAGTATCTTGTTTAAAATATTTATTCATTGGATTTGGTTGGTGGAGCATCTTCTTCAAGTACTATGTTAAAGTCACTTTGTAAGTGGTAAATTAGTGAAAAACATTTACGTTTATATCGTTTTGGACACCTGTTTCATTTAGCATTAATAGATTTTTCTTTCTTTAATTTTAAACCAAACTCATTCTAAAGAGAGAAACGCGAGTTTTAGAAATCAAAATGAAGTCGATTTAAAATCGAGCAAATTTTAATATTCCATTTTATCAACTTCATTCTTTTAAGTATCTATGGTTTTTGCAAGAACAACACTTAAAACCAGGGTTTAAAAACCTGCAGTCAAAATCAAAAAATTGCTTTTTCTTCCACTTTTTGATTTTTCATTGGACGAAAATAAACCATTGCCTTTACTTCTGATTCATTAAATAAAAACAGTCGTAGTGAAGGCAAAAGCAAAACACGAAAAGTTGAAAACAACAAAGAACATCGGCACTCGACATGTTCGGAAGTGTTTCGTTTGACAGACTGAAACTTTTAATAAATACCGAAGTTAACGAAGATGGGTCGAGAGGCGCGGATTAGGATTTTGTTTTAGACTTATGGTTTCTTCGGAGAATTTTCTTAGAATTTTATGTAGATTACGTTTTTGCTATACGATTTAAAAAAAAAAATCGACCCGCCCTAATGTACATTTTTTCAAAAAATATTCACCTTTAAATTATTCCATAACGTCCAGATCGTTGATCTACCCTCTATTTATTTAATTTAATTTAAATCTGTTTATATTTAGTTGTCTACGTCAAATTTGAATTTGTTTTGCAAATGTTTTCTATTATTTTTACAAATTTCCATTTCAATTTCCACAGAAATAAATATTTATAGTTCGCATGCGAAATGTTTAAATACCTAAAAATTTTATTCACATTGATTATTGTGTAATTTTAAAGTAAAATGCCACATTTACCATAAACATTCTATTTTAGTTTTTGCTTAAAATCTGTCAAATATTTTTTGTTCTGCTTTTTGCAAAGCTTTCGTAAACAGCAGGTAACAAAAGTAACTTGATATTATTTTGTTTACTGACATTTAAAAAGTTTAAATCGGGAGGTAATTTTAAGGTATATGATGAGTTCAGAAGATTTATGTAAAATCCTCCTAGGCACATTTTTATGGAATATTTTGCATATGTGAGACGCAAAATAGAAAGGGACCTAAGGGTTTTGTTGTTCAGGAGAGCCATTTTAAAGATTTAAATACGTGTATCTTTGGTGTACCATCACTGAGCGTGTTGGTGTTGATCTCATTTGAAAGCGACACATCTCATGACGTCAGGAACTTGTTGGTCAACCTTGAGAACGCGCGTAGGTCGTCCCTACCTCTTGTTTTGTGTAGTTGGTTTTTACTGTTCCCTTTACCATACTGGTCCCTTTCTCTATGTGCTGTCACATATGTTGAGTAAAATGCTTTGCTTCTTATTAAAACCGCCTTTTTTTTGAACAGATCAGTTTTCGGAATTTTGGAATAGGTGCACATGAATCCTCAAGACTTAATGTTCTATTCTGATAAATTAAATGGGAATTAAACTACTGAATCATTTTGCAAAAAATACGAAATTTAAAAAAACTTAAATTAAAAAAAAAAATTCTATATAAAAATGTAATTGTCTTTTATGGGTTTTCTTCCCACAACTTATCTTGTTCTGAACTTAAACATTCTGTTTTATAAGATTCGTTTTTCAAATGAAAAACATTCCATGTGTTTATTTGCAGTTCATATTTATTTTTACACCTTCGTATGAGTTGAGAAAATAGATATTTAGAAAACACTAAAATTAAGTCTTCGGAATTTTTTTTTTTTTTTTTTTTTGTTTCATTTAAATTATTAATTTTATTAGCCAAATTATAAAAGTTTTTGGCGAAATTCATAATGTTAACATGTGGCACGTTTAAACATACGTAAATGTATGAAGATTATTCTGTTTACAAATATGATTTGTGGCAAGTTGTGTCTGTTAGAAATATTTAGTCATATTCAGACACAACTCGTCACAAATTTTGGCAAATGGTTAAGAAACGTATTTAATTTATAGCGAAAACATTGCAAACACCAGACTATAATCATTAAAACACTTAAAAGATTCTTTAAGAATCATTATTTTGAAAAATTTTAATAAAATTTTTAATAGATTTTTAACGATCAAAATACACAGAGAAAATATGTACTTATTTATTCCCAACAAACACGCAGTCAATCCTTTGATATGAAATGAATTTAAAATTCAACATCAAACACAATTTTCAAATCTTTTTCAATTGTTTGAGTTCAACATTTGAATTCAAATTGATAATGGTTTGAATATAAATATTTGGCATACAATGTTTTATCAATTTGATGTTAAATTGATATCAAATGAGATTCTCAAATCAAAAAATAACATGGGTTTTTTTTTTTTATTACCAAGTCTTTAGTCTTGACTAAAATCTCGACTATAATCTCAAGTCGTATTTATCGATTAAAATGTACTACTATTTACTATAGTTTTTTTGTTTTTTTTTTTTTTGTTTAAGGTTCTATTTTTTATTAAGCAGTTAGTAAATACAGCCGGGAATGAAATTTTGAATTTTTTTATAGTCTCGATTATAGAGTTTTTTTATTTTTTGACTATAATTTAGCCATAGCCCCGATTAAAGTCTATTCTTAAGTCTCAACTCAGATATAGTCTATAGACTCGACTATAATCTGGTCTATAATCTTGACTTCATTCTAATCTATAGATTTGGTAATAATCTAGTCTTAAGTCTCGATTTAAATCTATTATCTTCTGTCTGCTGTACTCTTTCATTCCCTTCAATACTGGCTATAGTCTCTTTCGCTAGACCGTTAGCATAGTTAATAAATTTGACTAACTTTTGTTGTTTGTGCAAAACAAAAACAACTACCGCACACACACACACCAACCTAAAAATTATTTCAAATGGCTGTTTGATTTCGTATACAAACGGAAACTAACTTACAAAGTGCCATCTGTTGCCTTTTCTCAACACTTCGTTAACATAAGATAAAGCTTTTAACAGTCAGTGTGATGTTAGAAAGCTATTCTCATCAGCAAAATTTAACAGTTTTACAGTAGCTGTATTTGTTACAAAAAAAACACACAAAAAATTTAAACATTTTTAAAAAAATGTTTGATGGTGTATGTATGTATGTATGATCGTTATAAATACTCGGGTATGAACTTTTTTATATTTTAAGTTAACTTTAACTTTATTATACCCTTAACCACAGGTTATTTGTCATTCTGTTTATAATTTCTTCAATATTGATGTTATAGTTGTATGTACATATGTATTATGTTATAGGGTTGCAAATATTGTCAAGTTTCTTTTTATTTTGGGCAATTTGTACTTTGTGTAAATTGTAAATTGTGAATAAAATCAAAAGTTGTGCACCGATTTCAATGAAACAAACCTCATTTCATAAAATTCAACGATATCTTTGAAACTACAAGGTAAATCAAAAAAAAAATGTAAGCACGGCTTAAAGATAATTTTGTTGTCGAGTTTCGGATTTTCTTTTTAATTGAATATGGTCAACCGTTTTCCGGTCTTCCAATATATGCAGTGAGAGTGCCTTAATTTTGGACATAACGGTATATCTCGAAAACTAGAGCTGATAGAGAAAAATAGAGATTAGACTTGAAATCAGCGACCTCCAATTAGAAAAAATTTGCAATCAAATTGCAGACCGCAAAGTTACTGTTTTTATTAATTATTATAATTAATTAATTAGTTACTACATTTTATTAAAAAAAAAAATTAAGAACAATTGTGATTTTTAGTTGAACTGTTAATTTTAATTTTGATATTTTTTTAGTTAGGCTTGAGTTCATCAAATTTAATTTTAATTAAATTAGTTTTACTGAAGGAGGGAATTTTTACAAATTGGAATTTTATTAAAATCCTGATGAAAGAATGTGGTGATTCTTGAAACATGTAAATTCAACCCAGGTTCGAGCCCCATCTCAGCCAAGAAAATTATCAATAAATTTCAATAAAATTCCAAGTTGTAAAAATTCCTTTCTTCAGTAAAAATAATTTAATGAAAATTAAATTTGATGAACTCAAGCATAAAAAAAAAATATCAAAAAAAAAAAATTTTTAATTTTGAAAATATGGGCCATGGTAAGCAATGTTCGTAGGACGAAGGTTATTCATTGCAACACTGAAGAAATAAGGTCAAATCCAACGGCAAATAGCGTAATCGATTGAAAGGTCCCATAATTTTGCTTATAATGCTTTGTTAGCTCCAAAACGCACACTTGGTATTGGGTATACCAAGAAAGACTACTGAAAAAGTAGATACAAATATAAAACTCGTATCGAGACCCTTTCATGTCCGGTGCGGCAATTAAAACCAAAATTGTTACTTGAAATGTATGCTAGAACTGTAAGAGGACGTCTTGTAGAACAAAATCTGTTCGGGAGATCCTCAAGGAAAGTGCCAATGGTAACAAACAGACATCGTCGAAATCGACTAATATTCGCAAAAGCTCATAAGGATTGGGATGACCCTGTTCATGGAGAAAAGTTGCGCAATGTTCTTTGGACGGACGAATCTAAAATAAGTTTAATTGCAAACGATGGTAAAACATGGGCAAGGCGCCCAAAAAGATCCTAATTGAATAGAATCTAAAATAAATGTAATTAGAAACGTTGGTAAAACATGGGTAAGGCAACCAAAAAGCTCCTAATTGAACCCACGTTACACTACTAAAACATTTAAGCGTGAAGGAGGCAACATAACGGTGTGGAGATGATTTTCCAGACATGGTGTTGGGCTATTATTTTGGATAAAAAGGAACATGAAATAATATTTGTACGTTGAAGTCCTTAGGGAAATAATGCTGCCATATGCAGAGTGGGAAATGTAACTTAATTGGCTGTTTCAAAAGGATAACCACCCGAGGCACACTTCGGATCCTGCAAAAAAAAAATGTATTTTTTTAAATAACGGAGTTGATTGTTTGCTATTCCAAACCAGATTTGTCGTGACTTGGTAGGTTCCATGTCAAATCGATGTACGGCTGTGCTTTCTAATAAACGACATGAAAATTAGAATTATTGTGTATTTTTTTTAAACGTTTTTGTAATTTTTTTTAAATGCCCCTACTTTATTGTCCAATAAAAATCGTAGAAAAATCGTAGATATAAATGAACCTAAAACTTTATTTTATTAAATTTAGTGAATGTTTTCAAGTTTTTGTTAAAAATAATAGCAACGAATTTTGCAAGGAATAAAAAAAATAAATTTTAAACAAAAACATGTTCGTCTTGTATATATTTTTTGCTCGTCTAATTGCTGTTCATGGAATAAGTGATCCTATTTTTGTCCGCAACTGTATATTCTGGATTCTTATGAGTAGCGAAGTTTTTTAAACGATGCCAGTGTGTCCCTTGAAATTGGTTTTCCAAAGATTCCAGATATGATAGAGACTAGGTTGTTATATACACACACGCAAAGAAAAAACATGGTTGTGCTAAACATATTCTTAGAGTAACTTATTACTATAATATTCATGATTGCAGTCACCATATTACGATTATTATTGAATCATATTATGACCAAATATATTATTATTATCATGCTGTTAATCATAATAATTAAAAAGTAATCATATTATTATCATGTTAATCATAATAAGTTAAGAAGTAATCATCGATTTTTTATTTTGTGGTACTTTACAATTTTTTTTTAATGTAAATAAAATTTCTTTATTTTTTAATTTTTTAAAAAAAATTTTTTTTAAAGGATATTTTTGTTTTTATTGTTGAACCACTCACTAACAAATAATTCGATTGGCATATTTAAAACAAACGACACAACTGATTGAAAACTATTTTAAAAATGGCGATAACAAAATATTATTAGAGTAAAGATATGTTGATTGAATCTTAAGCATATTATGATAAATGTATAGAAAGTTATCATGTTATGGCTATTAAATATCATGAAATGGTTGTGAGTATTATAATTGGGGGATTCACAAGGTGTCATAAAGTCATATGACTTAAAATAATAACATGAAAAAATACGACTGTTGTGAACAACCCCTCATAATTCAGTGTGCTATTTTTAATTTAAATCAGCTGATTTAAAACAAATATAAAAAATAAATATTTACCAAAAATAAATAAATAAATATAGACGAAAAAAATCGCTAAAATTAAAAACATTTTCCAAATGAAAAATAAAAATTTCTTTTATAAAAAAATAAAATCAAAAAAAGTCGATTAGCGAAAGAAAAACTTAAAATTTAATTTTTAATTTTTTAAAAAAAATTTTTTTTAAAGGATATTTTTGTTTTTATTGTTGAACCACTCACTAACAAATAATTCGATTGGCATATTTAAAACAAACGACACAACTGATTGAAAACTATTTTAAAAATGGCGATAACAAAATATTATTAGAGTAAAGATATGTTGATTGAATCTTAAGCATATTATGATAAATGTATAGAAAGTTATCATGTTATGGCTATTAAATATCATGAAATGGTTGTGAGTATTATAATTGGGGGATTCACAAGGTGTCATAAAGTCATATGACTTAAAATAATAACATGAAAAAATACGACTGTTGTGAACAACCCCTCATAATTCAGTGTGCTATTTTTAATTTAAATCAGCTGATTTAAAACAAATATAAAAAATAAATATTTACCAAAAATAAATATAGTTTTTAATTCTAATCCATGAATTAATAAATTTAATTAGATCTTGCCTGACTATTTTCCATTTTTCGGACGCAAATCAGAAATAAATTTTATTTTGTTTGTTTACCAAACAGGAGAGTCCTTAGCCGATATAATATGATACCGCAAGTGATAAGTTGCAAAAATTGCAAACCGCAGGTTAAAAACGGCGACGGCGTACAAAAACAAATGCGGCTTTTATCAGCCGTTCAGCGCAGGTCTCTTCGGATTAATTACGACAGCACAATAAACAAAGCAAGCAAAGTTCTATTTATTTAAAACACTTTTTGTTTGGTAGTAGGTTATGGGTATTACAAGATTCGGATGTTCATTCTTATTTGTTACTGATCTTTATCACAAAAGTAAAGAAACAAATCAAATTCTTTAAAAACATACTGAAACTGTTATTCCGAGAGGACAGCATACCAAGTTAACAAAGATCGGCACTGGTGTAGCGTATGATACGTAAAGAGGGCATAAACTCAAAATTTAAAACTTTCTAGTAGAAGCAAGAAAACTTTTAATTTAATATTAAGAGCATATGAAGAAGAATTTTTAAACCAACCGTTAACTAAAAGTGGGCAAAATAGCACGATATTTTTACAGCGGATAAATAAGAATATGGCATGAGGATTTATTCGAAAAAGTTCTTTATGATCAAGTGCATTATAGTCTTTCAATTGGTGAGAAATATAATGGATTTTATTTGGCAAAATTTTTTTTTTAGATTTTATAAAAAACTTTGTATTTCTTTTTTAAAAAATAACTACGATTTTAAAAATAAACAATGAAAAATTGTTGCCGTTAAGTTCGCTTAAATAGTTGTCGTTATCATAGAACATTGTTGTAAACGTTATTGTTAAAAAAGTTGCTGCATAAAATTAACGTTAATTTTGCCTTTAAATATTTTTAACAACTCAACTGACGATGAAGCCCGTTCATAAAAAATAAAATAAAAATAAAATTTAAAACCCTTTTAGTTACTCTAATTGATGTTCAATGTCTCTCTTTTGTGTTGCATTAATTTGATTTTCTTCGACATCAACTGAAAACATATCAAAACTACTCGTAAAGGAAAACAAATTCAAATTCACCTAATCGCATTACCTTATTCATTTAATTAAAATGAAAATATTGAAAAGACAGTAACAGGTTAATAATGAAATGTGATGGGAAATTATCTTTTTCCCCAGTTAACAGTTTTCATTCTATTGTAACTCAATTATTACGTTTAATATATTAAAAACGACAACAATGTCTTTTAAAAGAAATAGTTTTTGCCCCACTTACCTCCAATCGTGCGCAGCAAATCCAGAACAATTTGTTTTACATTGTTCACAGCGAACACCATCGTCTATTTCACGTATGATGACACCCTGTAAATAAAATTTAATAAAAAATAAAATTACTCATAATTAAATCTTTGTATTTATGTTAAAGATGTACTAGAGTAGAAGGTTTGCAGTTAATGTCTTGTAATTAATGTTTGTTGGGCTGGCTTGGCAGACGTTTGAAATGTTAAAACAACAAAATGTTTATGGAAATACATAAATAGAATATTAAAATGTTAAAATATATAGAGCAAAAGCAACAAAAGGAAATTTAATTATATTACGAGCTCATTTTACAATGTTCAATGTTCATGACATTCCATGCCATGAAGGCACACAAGTACATGCACATAGTGAGCGGGAAACATGACATGTGGAGACAATGGTGGAGGGCATGTATTGGGTGTCAGGGCCTTTGGTAGTTGTACTTGATAAGGCGTTAAAAAATATATGTACTTCTAAAGGTTGTTTTCATGGCGAAATAGACACATTTATGCCATAGTGCAAAAACATTAATAAGAACTATTTACAGATCATTAAATCTAAATCGTTTTTTAAAGATTCTCGTTGTTTTTGAAGGATACTTTTAATATAACACGTCAAAATTTAATTGTATATAACACTACACAATCATTTCCAAATTTTTCCATGGATTCTGGTAGATGAGACAAAAATAAAATATACGTATATCGGCGTTTAAGAAGATTACATTGAAATTTTATTATACTGTTCTTGCAGCATGTCGGTAAACAGAAAAACATAATACATTATTGATTTCAATTAAATAATTTGTAATATTAATTAAAAAATTTATTAAATTTGCACCAATTAATAGTGTCAATTAATCATTTAATTCACTTGATTAAACGTTCAATTCTCTTGATTAAACGTTTAATCCACTTGATTAAATTTTTAAATAAAACTCATTTTATTTTTGATAAATGCTTTAATTGAAAAAAAATTAGGCAGAATTTTTTCTGTGTGTATGAAACTATGTGTAAAGGTAAAGTTTGAGGGTTCAGCAACTTTGTTGAAAATTTACGGCAAATCTTTTTGTGGAACTCATTCAAAACACCCCTCAAGATTGCCCTTTTACACATTTGTTTTTTGCAATGGCATTGCACAGTGAGAGATTTTGGAAAATAAATTGGATATAATTCTGGATTTGTAAACAGCTAAGGCCCAACCATAATGTGCTTAAGTTGGCTTAAGCAAATGTGCGAATACATGTAAATCATATGAGGCATACCATATTGAACTTAAGGAAACTTTTTGTTAAGTTTTATGAAACTGTCATTTGCTTAAGCAAAGTGCGAAACTGATCACACATTCCGTACGGAATCAAATGTTTTTTGATTTTGTTTCTGTTTGAGAGACTTTTTGTTAATTTTTGACAGTGGGTTAAGCAAGGCAATGCATATTTTGGATTCAAATGTTTTTTGATTTTGTTTCTGTTTGAGAGACTTTTTGTTAATTTTTGACAGTGGGTTAAGCAAGGCAATACATATTTTGGTTGGGCCTTTAGTCCGATTAGCAGTAGTTTGTGGTGGCAGTCAAGGACTTGCATTAGAGTTAAAGTTTATTTGGAGTTAAACATATTTATAAAGCAATTTCAACATATCTAACAAATCCATATATTTTAAAAAAAAAATCGCTAACATCATAAAACCCCCGTTTAACTAGATTAAAAAAATTAGGCGATTTTTTGCTTCTTAAAACTAAATCTTTCTAAAAATATTTAACGGAGAAATTAAAAATAGAGCGCTTAAATCGGACAAATAATGAAAAAGTCGGTTTAAATCAAATGTCGATTAATTGGACAACATTAATTTAACTAAAAAAAAATCGCAAAAACTAAATGCATCTTTTAAAAGAAAAATAAAAACTAATTTTATGAAACAAAAAAACCTCAGAAGAAAAACAAAATTGTTTAGAACTAAAAAAATCTACAGATTGTAAAAAATTACTTGACGAAAAAAATCGCTAAAATTAAAAACATTTTCCAAATGAAAAATAAAAATTTCTTTTATAAAAAAATAAAATCAAAAAAAGTCGATTAGCGAAAGAAAAACTTAAAATTTACCGAGAAAAAAACGCTAAAGTAAGACAAAAACTAAATTAAAAAGTTAACCAATTATTTGAAAAAATTAAGCAATTGCAATGAAATCTAAAAACAATCGCAGAAAAAATACTTTAAATAATTTAAAAAATTTCCTAAAAAAAAATTAACCCGAAAACTAAGAACTGAAAAGAATCGTTAAAAATTAAACTTAATTAAATAAATCACTTAATGAAAAACATGTTAAGAACTCAAAAAATCGAATAATTACGAAATCACAAAAAAAACGCATAAACTAAAGACATAATTTAAATTGAAAAGAAGCCGACGATATTTAAAAAGTTTTTAAATTGAAAACAAAATAATAATTTTACTAAAGAAATCTCTTTAAAATAAAAAAATCGCTATAATTTAATGAATCGGAAACCAAGGAATATCAAAAAATACTTCATTTAAGATTCTTAATGATAATTAAAAAAATTTTTGCAAAAATTAAGACCTTTTTCCATAGTAAAGTTAAATTATTGTTTCATTAAACAAAAAAGCACTTGAATAAAAAATCGTAAATTATTAAATTAAATTAAATTAAAAATACAAAATAAAATATAAGTTATATTTTGATTAACAATGTTTATCCCTTACTTTCTCAGAAACTTTCTAAATATCAATAAAAAGTAAATCCCTTAATTTGCAAAAGACTTTGAAAAAGGAAATAAAACAAAATAGCTTTATTAAAAAATCGCCTTAATTATTTAAAATACCAAGATAATTAAAAATTATAAAATTGCTGAAATAATTAAAAAAATTGTAATAAATTGTTAAATAATTTTATTAAAAAAAAATCGCCAAAAGGAAAGAAAATTGCTCATTAAGTATTCAAATAAGTACAGTAGAATCCCGATAGTTCGTAATCGCAAGGAACTGGCCATTTCTTACGAATTATAGGGGTTTTCGATTTAGCGGGGTTTCGATTTAACAGGGCTAAAATAAAATAAATACGAATTAACGGCGTTTTTCAATTTATCTACTAAAACGATAAAAAAAACAATTGAAGCACAGCCGCGAATAACGTAGTAAAAGCCACTTTTTGCAAAAACTGTTTTTTTGCAGATAACCGTTAACATTACCCTTTTAGACTGTTTAAACCTTAAATCACCCAAAACTATGCACCCTAACGCCTTCAAAGTGACATTCAAAGAATCAACTAGTGGAAGAACGTTGTAAGTTACTTACAAAATGATACAAAGTAAATGGTTTTGAAACGTGGAATAACGTTTTAAATGACATCGCGATTGTGGATATGAAACGTTTTTCCACGTTTTTCCACTAAAAAAAGGTTATAAACTGTAAATTCGCATGTAATTTAAATTTTAACTTTTTTGATATTTTAAATAAAAGTTCTTATTACCATTATTTTTAATAATCTAAAGAAAAAAAATAAAAAATTATTAACCTTGCCTGATAAAAACGTTTTTTTGCTCTCCTGAAAAATAATTATTTTGTAACTTAAAACGTTATTCGCGGCTGGCCTTCAATTGTTAAAAATAAAATACATATGTATGTATATAAAAATTGTATATAAAAATTATTTATGTAAAAACTGATCTTAAGAAAATAAACACACACACAAGCAAAAAATAGCGGTGAACAAAAAATCATTCTTTCCATGTTTCTATTGTTTTTATTACGAATTATAAGTGGTAGTTAGCAAACAATTACGATTTATAAGAGGCAAAGAAGATTTTATTTGAAACAAAAATACGAATAAGCGAGGGAACCAAAACGTATGGAAATTTTACGAATTAACGAGATTTGTTCAAGGGACCGACAGTTTGTTACGAATTATCGGGAATTACGATTTATCGGGGTACGAATTATCGGGATTTGACTGTATTATAAAAATCGCAATAAATTGTTAAAAGAAATAACTAATGCTATGAAAAATGTCACCAAAAACAAAAAATCGCTTAGTTTAAAACGTTGCTTTCGAAAAATGTTTAAATAATTTATTTAGTCTATTTTCTTCGACCTTCTAATTTTATTTCCTCTTATTTTTTAATCATGCTCAAGATCAGGTTATGCAAAATATGTTTAAATAATTTTGTAAAACAGCTTAAATGCAGGGACCGGAAATAAGAGTTATTTTTCAATTTTTGAAGAAAAAAATCATGCATAAATAAACATCGCAGAAAACTTTTTATTACACCATCATGATTTTTAGGCGAAATGCATCCAACATATTGCATGATATTTAAATTTTTGATTTTTATTTTAACAATTTTCTTAAATGAAAAATAAAAGTTATTTTTGATTTTTATATTTTTAAATTAAGAAATAAGAGTTATTTTTGATTTTTATATTTTTATATCAATAATAAAAATCAATTCAAAACTCTTATTTATTTGTTGATGCCGTTTGTATTATAATATGCTGCTTCATTCAAATTTCTATATGAATATAATATATTATGTGACTTATCCATTACCAGCTATAAAAACATGAATGCATAGAAATAGCTTATAAGTTTTGGCTGCCATTCAAGAAAGGTAATTTTCTGCACTCAGATTAATATTGGGAGATTTGAGATATAACTTATCTGAGGAAAGACACCGTCCCCTAAAATTTTTATTATTGATATAAAAATATAAAAATCAAAAATAATTCTTATTTCTTGATTTAAAAATATAAAAATCAAAACTAACTTTTATTTTTCATTTAAAAAAATAAAAATCAAAACTAACTTTTATTTTTCATTTAAAAAAATAAAAATCAAAAATAACTCTTATTTCTTGATTTTTTTGATAAAAGTCATAACAGTTACGGTCCCTGCTTAAATGAAATGTTTGATACTTAACTCGTTAAAATGAGAAAAATGTGTAGTTTTCACGCACAAGTGATTAAACGTGTAGTCAAATTTATAATTTAGCACTCAGTTTAAAAAAAAAAATCTCAAATTTCGCAAACAAATAAAAAATTTGCAAAATGATATTCCGCTTAAATACAAAAAGTCGCTTAAAATTTTCCCAAATAAAAACAAAACAGATTAATTAGAAAATCCATTTAAAAAAAAATTAAGCTAAAATTTTGGAATAAAAGAAATAATTTTAATAGTGAAAATGTTTAAACTTAAAAATCGGCCAAATTAAAAGAAAATCGCTAATACGCAAAAATATATCGTATATTACAAAATTAAAAAATAAAAACCACAGAAGCCGCTACAATCGATAAATTTTCTTAGAGTTTGTTTTCTATTAAACTTAGATCATTTACTTCTGATTTAAAAAAAAATAAACCGAATCAATTTCATTGTTTAGCTTTTGATTTTGTTTCCAATCGAAACAAAAACCTTCCTCAAAATAATGTCTTTGTTATTTGCCATTTTAATCACATTTCTGTTTTGTACACAGATTCCTAAATCTTGGTTTCCTTGGGTCTTTTTTAAGCTGCCTGCATGTTCTTGTTTTAAATGCGGCTTTAATCACAAGCATAACAACAAAATTCTTTGCCAATATGCAATGCCAAAGACGAAATGTCTGAAATGAACAAAAACTACAAAAACATTGCAACAACTACTAGACCAACCACTTTTAAACATTTCAAAGCTTTTTACGTTTTTTCTATTAAAATGAAAAAAACTAGAAAAAATTCACATGAAAATAAAAAACACATTTTCTTTGAAAATCTAAAAGAAAAATGGTATAAAAAAGTACTTTTAAACATGTGTGTGTGTGTGCCTTTACCATGCAAATGATATTGGACTACCTGATCCATTTTAATCAAATGGACTACTCCTTGGACTGGTCCGATAAAGTGCAAGCATGGACCATGTCATTGTTGAAAAGTGTTTGTTCTCATTTTTAAACGACTTCAAAACTAATCCTCTTAAGTATACTATGGAGTAGTTTTAAGACTACTCATTTGTAATCCAAAGCTGGGTTATATGGTACTGCCCTAGGACATCGTAATGTTAAATATACCATGTTTTTCCATACGTTTGGGTTACTTTCGGACTAGTCCTAGTCCCTTGTGGGCTACACTTTACACGCGTGTTTGGACTAGTCCTATAATTTGCAGGGCAAACGAACATGCTCTTAAAACAAATACAAACAATCTCTCACACTTGTGCAACAACAACAACAAAAAAGTAAAATATTGTTATTCTTCTTTTAACAAAAAGGAAAGAACATGTTTTTCTTGCTGTTGTTGCTATTGCTCTTGTTAAAGCGGCTCCATTTATTGTCATCCATTTAACCGGATGTAGGTCATCGATTTTTAGCGTGAACTTTGAACGGAAACTGTGCCGGCAATGTGCATGATAGAAACATAAACATACAAACATTAAAAACAACTCTCACACACACAGACATACAGTTATAGATATTGCATCCATAAATAGAGATGCCAGATTGCTATTTTACAAAAAAAGTTAATAATTTTTAGATTTTTTTTTAAATCTTTTGTAAATATTTGTTTTTATAGTTTTGTCATTTTTGTATGAAAACAAAACTATTAAAACACACAATATTTCGAATTAAATTTGGGTTTTTTTCTCTTTTTCAATTAATTAAAATTAAAGTAAAATTTGCTAACTCTAAAAAATATTTCAAAAAGTCGTCAATAATTATTTGTTTGAGAATAGTTGTTCCATCAAAATATGCGTTTCATTTAAGTTAATTAAGTTTAATTATGTTGCGGCAATTATTTTGAAATTGTTTAGTAAAAATTAATTTTTTTTTTTTAATTTTAATTATTTTTATTCCTGCAGGAAATTAACGGCAATTGTTCTTAAGCGGCCCATACACTTGCAATATTTTTGTATGTGATATTCACCATATCGACCCCTTTGCGCGAAATTATCGTATGTTACAAAAACCAAATTTTACAGGACAGCCATTTTTCTACTTTTCTCTGCGTTTTCTTGCATATAAAAATGAAAATATACATTCCATTTTTGGAGCAACGAAGTGGAATTCGCCTACAATATTTTGTCAGGTGACGTCTCTTTGAATGTAGGACAAGATTGCATCAAAAACTCAATTTCAAAAAATTGGCATATACGATAATTTCGTGCAAAGGGGTCGATATAATTTCCATTTTGTCTTATATTATGCAATAAGTCGCACAATGATTTCATTTATCCAATAAAAAGGTGAACATAACCTATAGGAATAACATAAACAGCATTGTACAATGTTGCGAACACATTTCACTTTGTTTTCGTTGTGCAAAAAAAAATCAAAAGTCTTTTGATTGTTGCCTAAATATGGTCATCTTCGAATATCATATACACATTGGCGAGATAATTGTACAATACGTAAAATTGAACAATTTTATTGCAAGTATTTCCCCGTGACCAGTGAACATAATGGTATAATAAAAAGGAACGAATTGTGACGAATTTACTGGTTATAATGTGTTTGATGTGTAGTTACTCCAGAAGAAAGGTAATTGACACAAAACTAGACCTGCGGCTGCATTTTGTCGGGTAGTGCCAGATTCTTTCTGATTTGATAACTTTATATGAAGGGAATCTCTCATATTAACATGGTTCACTCGGGACAATATCTGCAGCATTATTTTAAACCAAAATATAATGTGTTTTCCAGGACAACGCCACTTTATATATAAAGTGTAAGAACTAAAACCGGTCCTTCAATTTTACAATTGTCATGTGACAAGTTTGGTGTTGCACAAGCTTGAGGAGTCAGAAACAGTATCTAATATTAACGATGGGACAAATATCGGAAAAACAAAAAAGAGTTTAATAAAAAAGACTCATTGCTGCTTTAAAGATCTGAAAAAAGCTTTTAACACATTCAAACGACGAGAAATATGGCAGGTGCTTCAAATATGGAAGGTGGAACTGATCAGAAGAATCAAAAGTTTCAATGAAATATCCCGAAACTATGTGAGAACCTGGAACAATATATCCGAATAGTTCATAACCTCACAAGGTGTGCGATATACTGAGTCCGTATATTTTTTTAATACTGATGGATTATGTACATAATTAAAAGTTGCAAAGCATCATTCATTCCTGAAACATGCAACTAGTGAAAATTTCAATGTTAGCAAATGCAAATGCGTCACGCCATTAGTAGCAAAATAAACTGTATCTCTCCAATATAACTTTAATATTTTGACTGATGAAATGACTAATAAAGCGCTTCATGCAAAAGTTCTAAAATTTTAAAGCAATCGAAACAGTTAGTGCAGACGGAAAAGCTGATACGCACTTGAATTGCAGAATAGCGACAACTCCCAATCTGTACTTCGCATTTAAAAAAAAAATATTTTAAAAGAGTACAAAACTTGCAGTATACAACTGTACGTTTGTACCAACCCCCTCGTATGGATGTGGATCATGGGCGCTTAAATCAAAAATATCAGAGTTCATGCATCGGAAGTGAAATATTTGCGCCATCTGGCAGGTACATCATGACTAGATAAAATACTACACGACACTTAAAGAGCAAGCCTATTAACAGAACAGTAGAATAAAAGGACCGAGCGCCAAAAGCTAAGATGGTTTGAGAATGTTGGCCAAATCCTAAACGAGTATTAGAAGCAAGACCGATCGGCACAAGAATCAAAAAGATTCTCACTGAACAAAGAATCGAGACTAGTACTAGCAAAAACAACGGCGCAAGATAGATTGAAATGCAGAAGTCGTTGCAGAAACCTCTACACTGCAAGACAGAAAGAGGTCCGGAATATGTATGTAAGCAATACAGTTTTCCCTTTGGTTTCCTAGTGGTCAACTGACTGGGAGTATTTCGAGAAATAGTGCGTAAGTTAAAAGTGTCCCTTAATTAGTTAATGGTTTGATTAATGTGATCTTTCCTCCCCCGAGGTTTGTACGCATGGATCTTGAGAAGCACCACGGCGATGCCCTCCCAGAGGATGTCGGTGCAGCCAATTTATTAAGCATGTATAGCGCTTAAATTGGGAGATCTCTAAAAGATCGCAGTTGTTTAGACTCCTATCTGGTGCATAGAGATAGTAAATCACCCTCTGTAATCACGTGATGGTTGTGGTTAATACACAAATCGCAAGGAGAGAGTTCTTAAAAATTACAGATTAGGGTCTAACTTTCGCCCATATGCTGAGAAAAATTTAGTCTACTGGCAAATATCCCCGAACGCTGTCGCTTTTCAACTGAAATAAGTTTGCGGAGGAGTTTTTTATGACTCCACCTCCTAAGCAAAATACACGGTCAATTGTTGATACTAAAATTGCTACCTGAATGTATAAGCCCAAATACGGGGGCGCCAGCAGATGTATTGTGTTCACTCGGTGTTGCAAGCACCATGAAATTACGCTGTGATGGCAGGCACTCACGTTAATGTAATGCACATTTATACTTAGAACAAGTGATCATAACCAATAGGGACCCCGCAATAAAATGATGGTTATATTCAAAATCAAACACCGACCCAATAAACGAACCAAATAGGGATTTGGCGTTGCTTTAATCTCTAACAAAAAAAAAAACGACTTGGTCGATTACGACAACGACAACCGGAATAAGGCTGGATATGTTGTGAATTTTCTTTTCTTTTGCTAAATGCGGCAATTAAAAAAAAGAAGCCTTTTCATTAAACTGCCTACTGTAAAAGAGCTATGAGGGGGTTAATTTTTGGATGAATGGGTACGTCAGTAAACAAATTCCTAAAATTTAAAAAGACACTAATCCACATGAAATATATGAACGTCCAATGCATCCCGAAAAAACCATAGTCACGTGCGAATTATGGGCAGGACATCGGATCATATTTCTTTAAAAACGACGTTAGCCAGGCCTGAATAAGATGATACTTATGAGCACTAAACACATATAGTTTCGACAGAATGGCACTACGTACTACACTGAAATGATTTGAGGGCATGACCATCTTACGAAAAGGTAATTTGAACAGACCACCTAGATTGTGCGATTTAATCCATTTAGACTTTTTCTTGTGGAGTTGGCACCCTAATAAGCCCAGCATAACCCATGACATTGACCAAATTCAGTCCGATTTATGCGCCAGCATCTTGAAAAATTGCATATTTCGGTCGCGGCGGATATTTGCACGATGTTATTATGCATACATAATGACATCGTTACAATTTTGAAAAGAATAAAATATTTCACACAGATTTAAAGATAATAAAAAGACAGATTAAACCAAATTGAACGTAAAATTTTAAAGTTGCCAGGTCTGACGACCGTATAATATTTTAACCCCAGATTAAAAAACCTTTAAAATACATCCTTTTAAAATTTATTTAAATTAAAAACAAATTTAAACATCTGGTAACCTTAAAATTGTTCTTATTGTAAACAAATATACTTATATTTTATACTGTAGTTAAAAACGTGAGAAATTTTTATTAGTATTAGGGGGCCGCGTACTCTTCGAAAACTTAATATGTATTTTTATATTATTTTTACAAATAAAAAAAAATTACCCACTCAACTAGCCCGTTGAGTTATAGGAACTTCCGACCCTGGTTTGAAATGATTTTGAAGGAGTTATGCTTATAAAACCAGTCTGTAGCTTTGCGGTTTACTGGGTCGATTTATCCTAGAATCCACGTCAGCTTTAAAAAACCTTCTCACAGAAAATATTCCCCATAGTTTGTTGGGATCGCTTCAAAGTTTGAACCGCACTAATATTTAAACATTCCACAAAAACCTCTGCTTTAAAAACAATATTTTAATTTTGCTCGTTGTCACTGCAAAAATAAAAGCTTCAACGATAAATAAAAAGAAATGTCGCAAGAAAAAAATCATTTTTATTCTATAGTTTGTCGAAAACGACAACTGAATAATAAGAATTCCATTCCATTGTGTGAGGAAACTATCGAAAAAACAGCAGGCTTTTTAAAGGATTTAGAAAGGATGTTTTAATTTACAAAAACTTACACATTCAAATAAAACATGTAGTTTTATTTTATATTTTTTTTATTATTGTAACAACCCACAAAGAACGTGACAAAAATTAACTATCCAAAAAATTTAGTGGTAAATATGCGAAAGAGTGGCGGTAGACCACACACAGACTGAACTCAATTATTCATAAATTTAAAAAAGGGAAATATTTTTGAAAATCAGAAAATTTTGTGCTCAGCTGTCAAGTTTTCAAGCGTAACATGTTAAGAGAAAAATGTTGGGTTTTTGGTATTGATGGTAAAAAAATTAAATTATTAATAAAATACAGCAAACATTTGAAATCACTTAAATGTCCTCAAGGGGTCTATACACGATCAAAATGCTTAATAAGCATGTTTTAGTATGTTTTTTTTTAGTATCTATAACACCAACGATAGAAGAGGGAAAATCAAATCATTTCAGAAATTGCTTCGAGCACACGTACATCAGGTTGTCATCAATCAAATAAATTCCCTTTAACCCGTTTTTTTGAATTGCGACAATTGCTTTAAAGAAAGAGTAAAACAGAGATTTATTTTCAAAACACTCCAGCAAGATCTAAATTACAAATTAATTAGCAAAACTATTATTGTTTGTTCATATGTAATTTAATATTCTGCAATACTCAATTACAAATTATGTAATTGAAATCAAAGAAATAGACGCAACTACAATTAGCTGTAATTTTAAAAAAATCAGCTACAAATTACGAGTAATCGTCATTGATAATTTTCCATTAAAAAACAGGCTGTTTTTTTAGGCCATAGACATACTGCTCCAACATTTTACCATTTATCATCAGTATACTCTGGCTAGTCATCATAAACAGATCCAAGCTTGAACAACGCCACCAATTTATCCAGATTTACTTTGCAAATAAGCAGACATCGAAGCGCGCAACTTATAAACGACTTCGAGGTTTTTATGGCGCACGGCTTATTTTTGGCTTAAAGGGTTCGTTAATAAAAAAAAATTGCCGCATATGGAGGTAGATCAATCCATATCATACCCTGCAGACTAATTATATCCATAAAAATGAAATGTTTGGTGCGGTTTACCCGCTAGTTGCATAATTGGACATTATTTTTAAAAAAAATTAAGAAAACGACGCCCCGAATGCGTTTCGCCAAGAGCCACTTTTTGATTATAATTGAATATTTATTTATTACAAATTAAATTTCTATCAGCATTAAAAAAACACCCTTGAAAAATGAAAATGTAAAACTAAAAATTTCTATAAATTTTTAAAATTACAATAAAATGTAATTTTAAAACAATTGGTAAAACGATACGATTGATTATTTAAAAATATTAGTACTTTTTGTTAAGAAAGCAGAGAAATGCAATTGTTATTTCAAAAAAAAATAAAACAAAAAATCCAATGTAAGTCTAATGGAAAAATTTGAACTTTGAACTTTGAATGGTATTAACAGGAACTACAAATGCAACTACATTTTATGTGCAATTAAGTAATTTTTTTACTACAATTGGAGGGCTCAGAGCGAAAAAAGTCATAAAACATATAAGTATGTATTTAAAGACTGGTGCAAAATCCCCCGTATAGTATATTTTATTATATTGTGGAAGGGACTCAATCAAAAAGTGTTTAATTCCTTAGGTAACGGTTATAAGCCCAAGTCAATGGCTCCAGAAATTAATGGCAGTTCATTTACTCAATCTCAAAATATCGGCGAATTTTCTTTGTTTACTTGCTTCATCCCTTTAGCTCTGAGACCTCCACTTACAAGTGCATCTCTATATATATAAAAACGTTTGTGCCGTGTATTTGCTCCCGAATCGCTGTACCGATTGACACCCAACTTGGACAATAAATTATTTAAGTCGGGAGCCACGTTTCTCTTAAGTTTAATCCCGTTGTTCTGATATTAAAATTTTTTTTATTTATGGTACGATTTGGCTGAAATTCACAAAATATATTTATAATATTAAACATAAGATTGCTGATAAAATGTTGATCCGGTAGGTAGCACTGGTGTCTAGTTATTAACAAAATTCTCCATTATTAAATTTTTTATTTTTGTTTAGAAAATCCCAAGCATCGCCGGGACCAAACTGCTAGTAATACAATAAAAATTGAAAAAATAAGTCCAACTACAATAAAACAAATTAATGGTACGTGCAAAATTTTTTATTGTAAATTTAAATAGTTATAATTAAATATGTAAAAAAAAATCTATTAAATACTGTCTATGAAAATAAATACGACTTTTTTAAAAATATCGCATACGATAAAAAATTAATTGAAAAGTATCGCATGTGATAAAAGATATCATAAAGCAAAAAAAAAAGAATATTAACACAATGGTTCTCTCCAAAGTAAATGTCAAGTGGCCGAATTTTGGCCACTGGTCGAACCTAGTAAGTAGTTATTATTTCAAATGCAATAAAATGTTATTGTAATTAAGAAAAAAACTACGAGTTAAAGGTAATAAACAAATTTTATTTACGAACAACTACAAATTATTGTTACCATTGTAATCACATGTAACGTAAGGAAAATCGTGGAATAAAATGTTCAATGACTGATAATTGTTTTCAATGCAATAAAATGTGATTGTAATTGAAAACCAAAAATCCAAAATACAATTAAAAGTAATGAGTAATTTGAGTTGTAATTGTATAATTAAAAACCTGTTGGCTGAGTTGTTGACGAGTATTAGAAACATGTTAATAAACAAAAATTATTTACTATCGGAAAAAATATGTACACAAAAAAGGTAATTTTAAAACGTATTTTATGAGATTTTCTGAAACCATTTAAAAAAAATTTTTTTGAATGTTTCTAAATTCAACTGCCACTTTGTAAAAAAAAGGAAAAAATTAGGAACACTCATAAAATTATTACAGTAACTAATTGTGGGTTATTAAATTTGTTTTACGCACTGTTAAAATTTAATAGAAATATAGTTATTTTACTAATAATTTTATTTTTTTAAATTTATGTTTGTTATTAAAAAAAAACTACCAAAATATTATGCTTTTTTCGTATTTATTTATTTTTTTTTTTTATTTTTGTCGGTTAAAATATATTTTTTTAAGATAAAAACTTTTAAATTTTAAGGAATATGCTGTTTAATAAATAAAAAATTTAAAAATTATTGTAAAAATCATTTGTTTTAACTGTAAATGATCCGTTTTTTAAATGAATTTTAAGTTGTTTAAAATGAATTTTCGTTTGATTTTATTTACATAATATTTTAAGTGTACCTTTATTAGAAACACCGCATAGAGCAATGTCTTCATAAATAGGATAAAAAAAATATTATTTTTTAAAAGGTTTTTAGTAGAACTCCTTTCTTTTAAATCTAATCTAATCTTTTTTAAAAGGTAGAGAATACAATTTTGCCTGCATTAGTTATTAAATATGTCCCAATTTATCACATACATTTAAAAATTTTCTTATATACATATTAGGCAAACTTTTAAAAACCTCCACTTAATATCTCACACCATTTAGTTTAAAAGTTTAGAACACAACCTAAAACAATAAACTACTTCACTTAAGGACATTAAAAATAAAAGGACCCTAAGCTCTTTTAAAGTTTTGAATAAATTATATTTTCATGTATGACAAGTTTTAACAACATGTTAGTTTTATTTGAAAAAAAAACGACTTTACCTTTTATACACACACACACAAACCCATTAAAAGGACACTCAAAAATGTTTGTTCAAAAGTACCAAATAAATTGTTATTCCTTAAAAAAAATGTATAATGAAAGGGGGTGTTTGTCTTCTATGGAGTATAACAACTAAAACAGTATTTATACGCGTTAAGATTAAAATTGTCTCTGGTGTTGGAAATCTTTAAATATTTATTTATTATACAAGAGGAAAATTAAAATAAAAAAAAAACTGCGACAAACTCTTGAAAAAGTACCAAAAATGTATGTCATCATGCCCCTGTGGTTTTGATAAAAAGCTAAATTGTCTGCTTAACACTCGAGACAGGGCTACTTTTGCTTATGTTGGCTGCCTTTGTATCTACTGGTGTCATTTTAAACGTAGTTTTCAAAATTTATGTTGCAAAATTTGTTTAAGCTGCCCCGTACTTTCTACTTATATCACGTAAGATAGTGAGCCATATTTTTTAAGAAAATGATAAAATTTTACGTAAAAAAATTAAAAACATTTTATAAAAAAAAATTTTAAAATAAAAAACATTAGCTTTTCCGCTGTCCACTGGTATCATGTAAAATAATAAATCATATTACCTCAAGAATTAATTTAAAAAAAACCCCTAATACCTTTTTAACGAGGGAATCATTTTAAATAAAAACTATCAGCTCAATTATGAATTCAAATTCCCCGGGAGATTTTTCCCATTTTCCATTTTTACAATTGAAAAAATGGGAGAAAGCAGAGAATTTCCGGGGAATTTTTATTATCAATTAAGTTGAATGACTTACCAACTGCCCCACTAGTATAATGTAAGTTAGTAATATAAGACAGTAAAATTAATAAAATTTTCAAAAAGAAAAGAAAATTCCGGAGGAACAAATTTATAATTGGCTTACGAAAAAGAAGGAAATCCGAATCAGATTCCAAAAGCAATAATTAGATTAGTTTAAAAGCCTCGTTACTCATGCGTAAATGTTGCGGACACGTAAACGTTGCGGTCTACTTCAATGGTTGGTAGTTTAAAAAAAATCGTAAACGTGTTGAAATGTGTTGAATGTTAAAAATACAAAGAAATTTGTCACAATTATCAGCCATGTTCTGGAACTCGAAATCGAGTGAAATTAAAATATAACAAACTTTAAAAACGATCCAGTGTTTACTATGAGTACAGAACAACTCTTTAAATAAAGAAACACTACAGTAATTTTCCAAACATTTAGACTGGGCCCAAATCGTCGCACACGTGTTCGAATGAACTTTCGTACCGAATAAAACTTCGTCACGTATCAAAAACGGGATTGCGGCATTCGAAAGCTTTCGAATCGAAATTTGTTTAAAAAAATTTAATAGATTTTATGCTTTCAAAGGATTTCTTGGGACTCAAAAATTAATTTACAACGTTTTTTCAAATGTGCTAAATACCCATTTCATACTATTCAGAAACTGAAATTTATTGTTGAAGGAATAAGCTGGTTGCTTAGGCCAGATCGTCAGGAAACTTCATCCAAAGATTTTAGAAAAGCTAAAGATATTATACAAATAAAATTGTTAAGCGAATAAGAATAATAAACCTCAGTTTTACCTGTAACAATATCAAAGCTTTAACAAAAACCACAATAATAAACAGTGAGTTTAAATTTTCTTACAGTCCCGACTACAATTGGTTGATTTTTTGTCAACTCTTAATGTAGTTGTAAGTGGGTATATAAATCAACAGTGTTAATAGTGACTTCGGCTTAACGGTTTTCGGCACTTTCCAAAAAGAGCAACGCAAAATTTTAAAAAATTCGGAAAACTATAGAAATTCGCAAAAATTTTAAAAATTCAGAAAATTTGCAAAAATAGCGAGAATTCTCGAAAGTTTTTAACATATCAAACAAGCCATTAAATTGATTAAAAGCCCCTAAAAGTACAAGAAATGGCAAAAATTCGATAAAAATTTTGAAATTAGCGGAAACTCGCACGTATTTGCAAACAGCTGCATGAAAGCAAAGTCTAGTACAGTCAAATCCCGATAATTCGTAATCGCGAAGGACCGGCCATTTCTTACGAATTATAGGGGTTTTAGATTTAGCGGGATTTCGATTTAACGGGGTTAAAATAAAATAAATACGAATTAACGGGGTTTTTCTATTTGTTTACTAAAACGAGGCGTGAGCTTTGACATTTTTCTTTATTATTCATGTAACAAACTGATCATAAGAAAATAAACTCACACACACAAGCAAAAACCCAGGGAAAAAAAAGTAGCGGTAAACAAAAGATCGTTCTTTCCATGTTTATGTTGTTTTTAATACGAATTATAAGTGGTAGGTAGCAAACAATTACGATTTATAAGAGGTAAAGAAGATTTTATTTGAAAAAAAAATTACGAATTAGCGAGGGGATCAAAATGTATTGAAATTTTACCAATTAACGAGATTTTTTCAAGGGACCGGCAGTTTATTACGAATTATCGGGAATTATGATTTATCGGGGTACGAATAATCGGGATTTGACTGTATTTATTAAAAATTGTTAAAGCCGCAATGAATCAGATAACTTACAGAAAAAGTCGCTGATATTGCGAACATGACTGAAATTCGCGAATAATTGCAAACTTGGAAACAAACCCTAAAATTTATTTGAAATCGCTAAATCGGTTTAAAAAAAAACAAAATTTCAACAATTAACAAAAACAAATTTTTATAATTCGAATAAGCCATAAAATTGATTAAAAGTCCATAAAAGTATACGGAATGAAAAAAATTCTGTAAAAATTGCTAAATTAGGGGAAACTCGCTAATAGCGGCATAATAGCAAAGTCTGCTATTTATTAAAAATCGTTAAAGCTATAAGGAATCAAAAAACTTACAATACAAAAATCGCTTCTATCGCAAACATGACTAAATTTGCGAAAAATTGCAAAACTAAAAGTTATTATTTTTTTTCTTATTGCTGAAAAAAGTTTAATACTTACATTTTTACCTATTTTTTGAAAAAATCTAAATTATTCTCAAAAAGTGTGTAAATTGTTTGTAAAAAAAACAATTAAATGTTTTTACGAAAGCTCTTAACCTATCGAATGACATTTCGAGTAAAGGCATTCGATCGACTACTCGTTATCGCATAACATAATCTCCAATTTCGATAGAAGTTTTTTGATAACGAGAGATTTCTAGAAAATGGCTGCATATTAATCAGAGTAAAGTTCTTAGTGTTCACCATAAGCCAACAATGCCAATCAACTTCCTTTCGCTAAAGGGAAATTTTTGTATGCACAACTTTTATTTTAATATGTCTCTTCCTTATTTCAAGCAATTTGCACAAAATTTTGGCTTATTGCCAAATGTAGTTGAAAATCCAGTTCAATTTAAATCTGTTTTTTTTTTTTTTGTTTCTTTTACGAAGTTCTTTATTATGTTGACAACAACACGAACAACGAAAAGAAAATGCTGAAAACCAAATGCGATTCAGTTTTAAACCAACAAAAGATTTATATCTTGAAAAATATATTTCTATATAATTTTTTTATTGTTATTTTTTTTTTGTAGATAATTTGGTTTGTTGTTAATGAAACAATATGGCTGCCTGTAATGGAACATAAAAGCAGTCTAGGAGAGAGATTTAACATCCCATTTTATTAATGAAACAAGTTAGACAATGCCACTTTTTCACTAGAAACATCTATTTGTTGTTTATCTGATAAAGGTGTGTTCAGACCTAACAAATATGTGACGAAATAATCCAAATCAATTAACATAAATATCAATACAAAAACACTTACCCCCGTATTCACAAAAATTTGTTCTTTAAACCTTTATTTAATTTTAAAAAAATTTATGAATATAGGCATTATCCTATTTTAACTACATATAAAAACTTTGTAGAGTGCAATATAATCAGAATGTAGAATGCTCAACTAAGGAAGACTGGGAGTTCTTAAGGAAAGAAATTTGATTCAACTTAAGAAAAAAGAAAAACTTTTTCAGAAAGCACTAGAAACAACACAATTTTACAGCCAATTAAACTATGGGTTATTTCGAAAACATTACAAATGAAAATATAGTAAGCGGTATATTTAAAGCTAGATGTGCCCTTATTGAACTCAATGCCACCAGATTCTAACAACTGGAAAGGTCAAAATTATTGGCCTGTTCGTCGATAGCGAATGAAGACTTCGTTCGCTTAACCTTCATGTAAAACAAAAACAATATTTTATAATTTGTTTTTGTTTTAAATGTAATTTAAGCGAACGAAGTCTTCATTCGCTATCGACGAACAGGGGGTATGTTCTTTATGCAATCTAAAAGACAAATAACCCCTTCTTCATTTTTTGGCTAAATGCCCAATTCTTTGCCATGTCCGCTTGAGAAGCTTCGGAAAACGATCGTTAACAGAAAATCAAGTCGTAAATATAAATTATAACTGGAATTATTTATTTCGTTACATAATAGATGCAGAAGTTAATTGCAGAATTCAATTATTAATTTTATTTAAAGCTAAATTTATTTTAGATATGTCATGGTCGTAAGTTCTTAGATCCCTTTCACACTCGGCAAGTTACCTGCGCAAGTCTCTTGCGCAACTCTTGGTTTGTAGACGTCAGCGGTAAGGTCAGAGTAAGGAAAAAAATATTTTGTACAGACTTTGTTGTACTCGGCAAGAAACTTGCGCAACTAACTTGCCGAGTCTGAAAGGGGTCTTATTAATTTTTTTTATTTTATTAATATAATATTTTCTGTAAATTTAAAAAAATTTTTGAAAAAAAAATAATAAATAACAAAAAATAACTAACTAACTAATCCAAAAAAGGCGTGACCAATAATTTGATCAAACTTAAGCTTTATTTTTTAACAATTTCTATTGATTTACTACACTTTATTTTTAAGATGATTATTTTATAATTTAATTTAGAAACTGTTAAATAATGTTTGCTTTAACCACACGTTTTGAAAAACCAAATAATTTTTTAATAAAATAAGTGGTTACGTGTAGGACGTCATATATTTAATAGGTGTGAACATAGCTTAAGTAGTATATCAAAAAATTATAAAGTTACTAACACAAAAGCCCAATGTGACTTCACTTAAGCTAAATCATAATTGGCCCCTTCTTGCGGCTAACTTAACTCCTTACCCGTATGAACGAAGTAGCGTATGGCGTAGATACGTTGTCATATGTTAAATATTTTATACGAAGGCCAACAATAGCTGGCGCAAACGTAAAAGCAAATCTACGTCATGCGTCGACTTAGATATACATATGTAATTCTATTTCGTACGTCGGTAGCGACCGTAATACAAAAGAAAAATTAGAAATATATAATAAATATAACAATAATTTGCATGCCGAATTCATTACATCGTTATCTTAAATAAAAGCCCTGCTATAACTTTTTCTTAGCTTTATAATTGTTGGATGTAAAAATTTTATTTATCTTTGTTTCTGTTTAGTTTTATGTCGGTTTTTGACATTTTGCAATGATTTTATAAAAACAAATTGCTTACGGTTGTTGTACGAGTTGTACTTGTTGTTAGTGATGGGATTCTATCGATAGTTCAGATTTCACTATCGATAATATCGACTGAATGTTTGTACTTGTGCAGGATCACTTTAACTAGTTTTTTATCAGGCTACAGGTTCGTTGTTTTTATTACTTTATTGAACGTATGAGACGTTTGTATATACACATGATATTTTAGATGACAGTTTTTGAAAAATTGAAAAGTACGTTTCTGAAGAAACCGAAGTAGCAGGGACTATAAGATATTTTATTGCTACTTTAGATAATTTTCTATATTGGTTTTGATTCTCAACCCAAAAGGTAATCAATCTAGCGGACTTATCCTCTAATGGTCGTTCATTGTTATGTCCTATGCTCTTAATTGCAATTGCATTTAGATTTTCATTTTTTTTTACAACATTACAAAAAGATTTGACATTTCAGTTTCTATGTAAACATGTACAAATTTCGATTTAAAGGCCTTTAGTTAGCAGTAAAAAAGCACAGCTTAGCAATCCAACCCCTGCCATTCTTGTTGTTTGTATTAATTGCTGGAATTCAGCGTGAATTAATAATAGCAAGTAAAAACTTGCGGCAAAAAACTGTATGTGTATGGCTGCTTCTTCATAACTGTATTTTAAATAAAAATAATAATATTGATATTGATATTTTTCCTATCGATATTATCGATTGTCTTAAAATAGTACTATCGGTAGTTTCCCATCACAGCTTGCAGTACCGAGATTACCTGTAATGAATTCGCCTTGACAATTTTAATAAATTTTTAATTTTTAAATACGACGAAATTGTGGGTAAATAGAGCGTGTTTTAAGAAATTTAAGGCGATACGTTCTTCTTACGTTCTTCCTGTTTTGAATTTTCCATTTTAAAAAATTTACATTGCATTTGTAAAAAAAAACTTCTACATTTATGACCACTTTGTGTCCAATAAAACCCCACTGTGCGATTTTAGAATGTAAGTCGCCCCTTAAAATTAGATTATAAATTATTGAAAAGCAATTAAATTTGACCAAATTGGCCATAAAAAAAACTTAGCTTAAGTGCACAAAACACAGCATATGCATGTGCTTAACATACAGATACAGATAATAGAGAGATTTATTACACCATTTCCAAGATTTAAAAAAACAGCTCTAAATGTTTAATATTTAAAGTTCTTATATTCAAAATTAAATATTTTAAAAAATTATTTTAATAATACAGATGCTTACCAACCACACCGAGTGTGAGAGAAATCAGCAAACTCTGGTAGCAATAAAAGTACAAAATCCGGCAAGATTATAAAATCGCCCCTTGTTAATAAGCTGGAGCTGCCTCACCTTTGCTGCTATTGGAAATCTGTCGAGAAACAACAGCATTTAGGGATAATCTTCCCTTAGTCCAAACTCTCCCACAAGTGGTGAAAATCAGCTCTTGAGTGGGATTTTCAGGATTTTCCATCCCGCAATTTAGGGTAGTCAACCACAACCACCAAGTGATCGCCGTAGGTATATTTTCAAGGGAAAAGCTAAACTCCCGCAAACACAAGCTTCCTGCAGGAAGCATACTAACAGAGGCTTCAACCAAGAGTCAGTTCAGAGCCAATTCACCGGGGACTCTTCTCTGGTTAGCCGCGGTCGCAAGAAATCGTACAGATTTCTTGAGATCTGTAAATTTTGGATTTTTGCCGAATCCTTGATATTGATTGCACATAATTTCTCCGAAGGATGTTACACCAGAAGGTAAAATATCCTTAAAACGATATCTACAAACGTCCAGGGAGACCAGGTTAATGCGAAGCCTCAAACAGCAGCTGAGCATATAAAAATGCATCAGTTGCGGCTCTTTCTTGAAAATAGTTACGAACGGTATTAAGGGTTGTGTTCGTCTACACAAACAATAAAAAAATTGATATCGTTTCTGAGTGTGTGAGTCGAACGCTAAATAATGTTCTTTTTATTTTCAAACACTGGTCGTAACTGTATTTTTTGTAGCCGAAAGTGGTAGACATGTTTTGCCACCCCCATGATTTTTTAACGCCCTCCAGCAAAATATGTCATATGAAACTACAGTCTAAGTAGAATTTCCAAAATATAATTTTTGTAAAATTCATAAAATAAAAACATCAATCCAGTCTACCTGAAAAACAAAATAATTGGCGAGTAATTTCTCTTTATGGCTATTTGAGTCCCAGATGCATAGAAGGGTTAATTACTCTCTACAATTAGCAAATTTGTTTTGCACAAATTGAATTCTAAAATTAAGTTTGATTTCATCAAATATACAAATATTTAGCCACTTTTTTCAGGAAAAATTTTTACCAATCGTGGAAAAGTTGAAATATTTAAAAACTTCACCCTTGACATTTTCCTTAAGAATCGAAAACTTTAACTAGTTAAACCAAATTTTCGAAGGTAATTTTCTAAATGCAATTCAAAATCATAATTATGTAGTTTCATTGAAACAATTAAAAAATATTATTATAAATTTAAAAAAATCAGTTTAAACCGAATTATTGAAGTGATCAAGCTGATTTTTCTTTAATTTAATTTTCCTAACTGTTCTTTAAAAATTCGCGAAGAATAGTTTATACATTTTTCAAATTTTTTAACAAAATATAGAAAAGTAACTTTTAAAATACCTTTAAATGGTGGTTTAATAATTTTTAATTAAAATGAGGGTAAAAAAGCATTTCAATTGAGAATTATTAAATCTTGTTTTGAAACATGTCAAATTTTACTTTTAAGCATTTAGTTTTGTAACTCGTGTTCTTGGAAACAGTGTACTGAGTAAAATTAGTTTTTAATTATTCTCTCATAGTGTAAGTGGTATGTAGAAATAAAGTTATTAGCAATACACATAAATTTATTTAAAAAAAAAATTCAAAAGCCAAACTTTTTAAAATGTTAAAGGTTTTACAGATTTTGCAAATGGCAAAATAAAATTTTGTTGCTGACCAAATGGCAGTGTAAAAGAACATTTACAAAGATATAAAAAAAATTTTTAATACCGTAAAAAAAAGTTGTAGAAAATATTTAAGCTTAAATTATGTAATTTGTTGATACTGAATAAACAATATATTGATAAGGAGGGAAGCCGTGTAGGAGGGAAGCCAATTGCGTGTTTTTCTTTGTGCATCCAAAGATGGCAGAAACAATATATTTATACGTTTTAGAGCCTTTTATGAATTTTGGCATCGATTTGTTAGTGCATATTTATGCATATTTTACCGGTTGCAGCATATTTTTGAATAAATTAGTTAAAAGAGGTTTTTGCAGCATTTTTGAAGTTAATAGCGCATAGTTTGCCTTTTTGAGGCATATTTTGATACATGTTGAATTTTTTTAGATGCCTACAAGAGCTTTCGCAAAAAAATGTTTTTTTTTTGCAAAATTTTTAATTTTTTGTTTTAAATATTTATCTGTATACACAACGTGTTGCTTTAATTTTGCCATCTTCATTTAATTTCAACTCGAAAATTGTAAGACAAAGCAGGTTGTTACTGAAAATAAATGCTATTTGAAGCTTTCAAATTTTATATTTAAGCAAAAATTAAGGAAAAATCAATTATATACGTTTTTGGCGATGCGTGTAGTACATACAAATCTGGACCAATCTTTGAGTATACCGATCGACTTTGAATCACTTTTTAAAGTGATCTAACATTATCCATCCGTCCGTCTGGCTGGTTGCCTGTTCATGTTAATCTTGTGCGCAAAGTACAAGTTACGGTCTTGTAGATAATTTGATTAAATTTGGTAAATACATTTTAATTGTAATTGTAATAAGGACGAAGTCTGTGTAACTTTTTTCCAAACTAGACTCTTTGTGTCCGTAAACTATTTAGTTATATTGGTATTTATGTTTTATTCGCCCTAAAAATATTTAACTGCAAATGCAAAAAAAAAATTATGTTTGAATCAGTTCACATTTCGCCAAAGCTTCCATCCATAAATAACTTTAACTTCCTTTTAAATGTCAACATTAATAAAAATTTAGTTACCGTCCCTAAAATCTCTTTAAGACAAAATATGTATCTTATATGGATGTTAATATTCAACTTCGTTTGGGATCTACCGATTATAATTTTAGGATTATTTTTATTAATTATACCCACACCACAATATTGGAGAAGGTATTATGCATTTGTGCTGATGTGTGTAACTCCTTAACGTCCTAGACCTACCGTAAAGTATACCGATCGAGTCAGAATCACTTTCTGAGTTGATCTAAGGATGTCCGTCCGGCTAGCTGTCCATGTAACCTTGTGCGCAATCTCCAATTTTGGAGATCATTTAACAAAATTTGGCACAAGGACCAAGCCTATTGAAAATGAGCCAAATCGTAGTAATACGAGGGGAGAGAGGGGGCAATTTCTGTCCCTCAGAAACTATCAAACCGATTTTAATGAAATTTAAAATGTAGATAGATCCCTATTCATATAGCAATGCGCTCTCGAAAATTAGTTTTTAAAGACTGTGGTGTAGGGTATCATATGGTCGGGCTTGACCGACTATACTTTCTTACTTGTTGGAACTGTGATTAAATTGTTGAATATTTTGTTTTGAAATAAGCAATTTCTGAATTTTTTTTGGGCATATTTTCAAGTTTTTACTGCATATTTAATGCGCATAAAACGCTTTTTTAGAGCATATTTTTGGTTTCCCTGTTGATAAGGATCTTAAGAAAATACAGTCGAATTTAAAAGTACATTTCATAAAATATTCTAAAAAGTATTGTTACATTATTAATATTTGTAGTCGGACAGATTCGAAAATAAAAGTAGTAAAATTCCGATAAGGTGGTGAGTTTTGGGCCAGCTTGTATATTAAAGTTTTGTTAATTAGATTTTTTCTCATTTTACATAATGAAAAAAATTGAATCAGCCACACACAGAAAAAAATCAAGTTAAAAACGTCGAAAACAAGGTTGATTTAAAATTTTTCGGTGGTGATTTTGCTTCATACGTGTTTCATGTTAATTCAACCTGATTTTATAATTGCTTGCGAACAACATTTTTTTCTTTTGAAATAACTATTATTCATGTTAATTTAACATTGCAGTAAAGTTAGAGCAAAATGTCATTTATATTGAAATCAATATCCGAATCACGTTGAATGAAAGTTATTTCAAGTTGAAACAACGTGAATTTCATGTAGAATCAAATTGGTTTGAGTGTGTTATAACAGTGTGAAGAAGCTTCAGAGGCAACATATGCATTTATTTAAGAATAATTCAATACACTTACCCCTGTAACACATGCTTCACTTATTTTGTATTCTCCTTTGTCAACAGAAGCATCAGAAGAATCGCCCGATATGGTTTTTGTCATCATTATACTTTGAAAACTTGATGTACTATTTAACTAAATATTTTTAATTCAAAGAATACGGGAATTGTCTTCATTGTATAACATATTTTAAGAATGAAAATTAAAAAATTAACATACTTAACTATGTATGCATGTTAATTTTACAAGATAAACTTTTTATTTTAATATAAAACAGGTTTTTAATTGGATTCAATATCGAATCCATATTTATTTAAATTTTAATATTTTTTTTTATTTATTTTAACAGTGAATAATTTTAAATAGGCGTGATTTAGGATTATTTTTATATTTTTAATTTAAAATTAATATGAAATAATGATAAATTTAAATAAAAGGCATACTTTTGCAGAAATTTAACATGATTCTCAATCAACATTTTTCCAAGTTAATTTTACATTGGTATTTTTTTCTGTGTGCATCAGTTACAGCCATACCATAAGTTGGAGATCCACACCACTTGTTCTATCGTATTAATAACTAGCAAGTTACATGCACAAAAGCTTTCCTGCGGGAAATGTGTGTAAATTGGTTTTAAAGCACTTATCCCGTGACCAGTGAACACAGTTTATTAATAAAAAGGAACGAATTGTGGGAATAATGTGTTTAAAAAGTAGATACTCCAAAAGAAAGGTAATTGACAAATAAATAGACATGCTATTGGAGTTTGTGTGGGTACTCGCTGATTATACCTGGTTCTACTTCTTTATATGAAGGAGAGCTATTTTATTAACAGGTTTCACTCGGGACAATATCTGCGACAGGTATTATTTTTATCAAAAACTTAACGTGTCCATTTTGGTAATTACAGTGACCAGTTACAAAGTGTCAAAAAGGTGTCAATTAGCTCCCTCCTTGGACATCACCATGTTAAAGTGACAATTTTCTTCATATAAAGTGTTAGAACCGGTCCCTACCACTTTAGAACTATCACGTGAAAAGTTTAGTGTTAGTTCCCTTTTCCCTTAGGGTAGGCTGCCTTGACGAGTAGAATATTAAAAGAAGGTATTCTTTCAACTTTTTATAAGCGTCGCAAGTGACGTTCAGTTTTATTTTCGGTGACGCCTCGTAAATTTAGTTGCATGTAACTTGAAACATAGAACGCAAATAACGTATGTAAAGCATAGAATTCATAGACGCGAAAACGCGTAGTATTAACCTCCAGGTTAAATCAGCTCGCCCGTTAGAAAAATCAGATGTTACGGAGGGCAAACAATACTCCAGCATACCAGCACAAGCAAGTGATGTTGAATCGAGCTCGAAATACATGCCATACAATCATACTGGTGCAACATTCATTACTTTAAAAAATGTACGGATGATTTATTGCCACTAGTGCGCACCGCATTAATTTGAAAGTAAAATATTATAGTTTCGTATACACAAAACCACAAACTGGTACCATCAGCAAAATATCAAACTCTGTTTGACATCGCAACAGCAAACCGTACAATCACACCAAAAGCACACACACGGTCAATCGGATTGCACAACCACTTGATTGCTTATGCATACTGTAGTCGTGTACGGGGCCCTTTATGTAGGGAGCTGGCTGCTATTGTTGAAATTAGACTGGTCTGTTACAGACCAACCTAAATCTGCGCGTTTCCTATCTGTAAACAATTGTCATGTTTATGAAAAAGGTATGAAGCAAACCCAATTATCGCGCTTAGTGGTGAAGTTGGCTGCTATTCTTAAAAATTAATGGCAGTGTACCTATTTTAAGGTCGATCTAGCGATTTTATTTTCATTTTTATTTCTATTTTGTGAGTTTTACTAAGCAGGTGAGTTAATGACACAACGTTGGCGCTGTTATTTAAGAGTGCCATTTCAGCGTTAACGCGAGGCGCTAAAAACGGTATTCTTGACGCGCAGATTTAGCTGATTTTGGCCTGTTACGAATTTTATCGTTAAATTTTTGTTGTTCGTTTTTCTTGGAATGAAAGTAAAAATGAACTGATATCTAAACCTCGACTATAATGAGAAAATTAATAATTTTTTTCTTTATCGCTTAACAACTAAAGAAAGCTTTAGTACCATTTAAGTAATGTTTTTGTATTTTTTAAAATATTTTGCGTATTTTCAAAAAAATTCTATATTTGGTTACTTCAAAACAAAAACCACAACATCCCAAAAGTTAATTTTATTGTAAAATTTAACTGCAAATATGGAATTATTTTTTGGCTAAAGTTTGTTTTTATATCAGTTCGTTTTTCCCTTATTAAAATAATTTTAAAAATAAATGATGAGACAGACTATAACGATTAATTATAAAGATCCCATCTTTAAACACAAAATGGTGATATACAGCTTCAAGCATGTGTAGTGTCGAAAATTGTTTTTATATTGTGTTACTGTTGGCAAAAAATAAAAAAAAACTTTAATAAATAATTAAAAATAAAACGTCAACAATATTTACGTTTTTTTAATATTGACGAAACCAGATGAAATAGAAATGTTTTATAGATTGAACTAATGGAATGATCTCATAAAATTTAGCAGAGTGGCACAAAATACTTTTAGGTATAGAAATTAAATAATGAAAATGATAATAAAATTTTTTTTAATAATATGTAATATAATTATATGTTTATATTTTTTTAATTATTTGCAATAAGTTGAATTGTTGAACTTATTTTTAGTAGTACCCTACAAATTATAACTTCGGTAGTGTTCATATCTTGCTATAAATCATACATCAAGGGAGAGCTTTGCTCTGTATTTTATATACGAGACGTTTTTTAAATGATTTTCATTTTAGGTCGGACAACTTCATTATATTTTCTGATCGGCAATTAACCCATGAGTTTTTGGAACCAGATTAGGGAGAGTTGTGGAAAGATTTACATAAGCACCAATCTTTACTAAGTGCTAGTTTACTTGAAGTGTGTAAACCAGCACTTACAGTCTAATATAATTGTGGTCTTTCCAATTTTAGTGCATGATCCAGAAAACATACATTCATCCCTTGCTTAGAAGCTGAAGCTTTCTAACCTTCGCTGTTGAAAGGTTAGCGAAATCTGATAGCAACAATGCCTGGCCAGCATGCCGAATTTCCCCACATTTTGTGGAAAATAAGCTCTAAGCGCTGATTTTTTAGGATATCCCTTCTCGCTATTTTTGATTTAAAGTTAAGGGGCTACTGGTTGCCCTGGTAGCAGATTACGAGCTCCGATCCTCCATGGTCAACCTCTAAACAATAAGAAAGACCTGCTAGTTTTGCTTCTTACAAATAACAAGTATTGGCTGCACCTTTTCCTCCCGAATATGTAATACACAAGAGGACTCAAATATGGCAGATTTAAAATGTCTTGCATTGCTTATGATTTGGATTCGAGGGGGTAGTTGGCTCCAGAGAATAATTGAGTTAATAAAGAAGTGTTGATTAGAAATTGACACTTCTTTATTTACTCGATTCGTCTCTGGAGCCAACTACCCCCTCGAATCCAAATCATAAGCAATGCAAGACATTTTAAATCATTTTTAATTTATTGCAAAATTTTGGTCAGAACTGTTTAAGATAGACTTTAAGGCCTGCCTTTTTTAGGTGTAACCTTACGGCAATCAAAGCACCGAGTGGACACAAAACGTGTGTCTGATAAAGGACCCTATCTGATCATTAACGCAAAGGTGGCAATTTTATGACATGATTGTCTTAACCGTGCACTTGGGATGAACTGTATCCATGGTTGCAACATCAGACTGCCCCCTTGCCCGGCATTTCCAAGATGTTCACGTGATTTTGGGTAAAACTTTAGGCCACGTGGTAATCCGCAAAGCAATCTTACCAAAAACCAGACCTATCTTATTCTCCAAAGGCTATAAGATTACGTGGTTTTAGGTTGAACTTGGGTCAGCAACATACTTTAGATCGGACCTTAAGCCTTTAACAAACTACGAGTGAGCAATTGGAAGAGGTAGGCGTAGGTGCTCCTCAAGACGCATACGCAAATGCTTTTGTTTAGTTATTTTTGTCACGATAGACATGTTGACAAGCAAATTTGATGTGATTAAAATTATAAAAATTTGCGAGAAATTCTCGAAATTGAAAAGATTATGAATATTTGGGATCAAATTTGGATGGATTGGTTTTTTAAACCAGTTTTTCCAAAAGATATGCACCATTTGACAGAATTAACGAGATATTTTGCAAACGCCACGACAATCATACGATTTAACGCCTTTTAAATATTTCTTAAAAAAAGACGATGGTTTATGCGGACAAGCCAGCCACTTTGGTCTTCTTTATAGAAAACATTTTATGAAACACTGTGCAGATATGCGCAAAATTTCGGAAATTGGATTTCCAAAATTTGCTATACCCAATCAAAGCCCTAACCTACTCGAAATCATGTGAAAAGACTGATAATTAGTTGTCAATTAAATAAACTATACTGCCTATAGAATATACCCCCCCCTTTGGGAAATTAGTGTCAATTGGTCCAACAGACTGGTCCAAGGATTTGTGAAAATGGAACAAGTACAAAAAGAATGGACTCATGACCAGTGAAAGAATAACCAATCCATTAGCTGGTTTATGAAGAACAAAAAGGTAGAAAAAGCAATGAATTAAAGTACAGTTTTCAACGGTGCTTACACTTTTTTTGGTACTTTCTAAAATTTGGTTCTTAAATTTAATTCTAGGACTTATTTTACTGAAATAATACTACATTGTATTGAAATAATACTTCATTTAAGTAACTGACACTAAGTAGGTTCATTGAGAATAGATCTGTGACTGGTCAAATGATGTCAATTGACCCCCTCCAATGACAACCCCATGTAAAAGTGATAGGTCTCATTCATATAAGGTGTTAAAACTAGAACCGGTCTCTTCCACCAAAGACCTATCATGGGACTACTTTCGTGTCAGTTCGCTTCCCTCTAGGGCCGCGATAACAAATAAAAATGTCGTTCACTTAACTTACAATTAAAATTAAATAATAATTTTAAGTCTGTTTTTGTTTCAGAAAAAATGTTTGCCAAAATTTGTTCAATTAAAAAATGAATTGATGTACTTTAATTTTTTCAATTAATTTATTGTTTGCTGCAATTAATTTTTTTAATAAAAACTCATAAATTTAAATGTTTGTGCATATGTTGTGTTTTTTTAATTTATGCAATTAATTTTTTAATTGACTAAATTTAAGTGGCATGACTCGAAAATGCAAATCCGTTAATTGATATGATCAATTCTTTTGCAGGGGCAAAATTAGTAAAATATTTAATTGTCTAAACGAATTGTTTAATTAAAGTCAATTTTCTATTTTTTCTGTGTATATCGCGATAACAAATAAAAATTTCGTTCACTTAACTTACAATTAAAACAAAAATAATATTTTAAAGTCTGTTTTTGTTTCACATGCAAGTTAAGCGAACGCAATTTTCATTCGAAATCGAGGGACAGGCAGTAAATTGTTTTGTCAACTTGTTCAATCTACATATTAGGATTTTAAGTTGTACAACTACAAAAATCAACTTCCTTTCCCTTTCCCCTGAAAGAAAAATTTGTACGTGTAACTGCAGCCTGAGTTGTATATATTTTTGTTATTTGAGGAATTTCTATTCTAGAGGTTTTTCTATGTTGCTCAATACTTGTTACTCCCCTTTTACGGATTTTTCTCTCTTTCCCCATTTCTATAATTTTTAAAACAATATTTAAAAAATAATTTATATTTTTTGTTAAAAACTACGTTATAAAATAAAGTTCTACCATTCAAATAAATGTAACCAATGAAATATTGTATCACACAATGAGTATAAATTTATGACACCGTTAGATGCAGCCTACACATTTTAGTTTTGTTGTTTTTAACAAATATTTTTTATTAAAAATCATGTCAATAACAACGATTTAGTTTTTATTTAAAACATTTGCATATAAAATTCAAAAGTAATATGTAATGTGAACTAGATACTTTTTTTTAAAACATTCTAATGAATAGTCAAAAAGTTGATAAATGTTTTATCAATTAAAAGCAAAAATAATATTCGTATAAAGTTAATTTAAAAAAAAAATTCTGTTAGTCAAGTTTATATTAAGTTAGTCAGCATATGAGTTGGAGGGTGCGATTAAAGCCAGTAAGCCCGGCAATAACTTGGCGAACGTTGGTTTTCAAATGCCGCAACGTTAGAAGACTATCTGCGCAAAAGCGATCTTTGATGTAACCGCACAAAAAAATAAAGTCTAACTGCGTCAAATTACATGAACTTTTTGGCCAATTGACGCTATCAAAACTTGAAATTACGCGTTCTAGAAACTTTCCATGCAATGAAATAAGGCCGAACTCTAGTCTAATTATGTGGCATGTGGCACCGTATTGTTGAAACCAAATATCTTCCGGTAATAATCTTTGATTGCAGGCCAAAAATAGACGGTTATCATACGGTCATAGCGCTCTGAATTAATTCAGATTATCCGCCACACCACTTTTACTGATTGATCTACCTAAACAAGAGCGATATTTTTAAAAAACAAACCGACCAGCCGCGTGCTGTAGAATTCACGTTCTAACGGTTTGCTTCAAATAAACGCTTTTATTTGGGTAGCTCAGTAACAGAAGCGATATTTTTCGCAGTGCGCACATTGCGATGATGCATAGACCAGACCACATCTGTAGCGCTTTCAGTCTCTTCAAATTTCTTTCTAATCTTGCCAATTTCTTGCACAGGAGGTCGATTATCATGACCATTATCACCCCGTAATGCTCGAAAAGTTCGTTCTTCGATTCTTGAACGATCCATATACGTAAATAAATGAAACTTCAGATCACCGATTTTTAACACCTGACAGCCTTGCCAGACCGGCGGGTTTTTTAAACTGCTGTTAAACTAAATGGATATCCCATATGATAAAAAAAATCATAAAGATTTAAAGACAATTTAATTAAATTTATTTTTTAATTCCAACATATACAGGCCTGTTCTGAAAATTACTTTTACTCAAATCACGTGATTTCAAATCACATGTGTGTTTTGGTATGATCTTCAATTGCCGAAAGCACACCGAGAAACACAAAAACGCCACAAAATCACACGTGTGATTTCAAAAACACGTGATTAGAAATCACGAGATTTTCAGAACAGGCCTGGTATTTCAAAATTCTAGTATTTGAAGCTGGGACGAACTACTCAATCGAAATAAAGAGTCACGTCATCTCTCTCGTTCTCCCTTAAAGAACTAAGTATCGTTTAGAGCGGAAACATAATGATGCTTAAGCTACGGTCCAAAAAAAAGATACGCCCTTCAAATACACAAAACTAATCAGTTCCTGGCCAAAAGCGGGTTTGAAAGAAATCAAGAGGATAATATTTGTTCATATAAATATCGTTGCAAAACTTTTAAAAATTTTGAAAAGGTTTAGAAATTTTATTAAACTTAATTGTCAAGTATTTAAGAATCTCTGCATTTGCAAATTATGAACGTTTAAAAATCCCCTAAAGTGATTTGCTACTTTTTAAGCTGGTAATTTCATTTCTTATGTTCATTATCTTTTTTTATGTAGGCATTCAAGTCAGGTTTCTAGATTTAAAACATAAAAATCTCGTTTAATATCAAAGCGAAAATTACCAAGAATATGTTTTTTGTATAATATTTTATGACCACTTTTCTAATTCTAATGAATTTTTATTTAACAACTATTTTCTGACAAGTTGTTAAAATAATAATAGAATAGAATTGAATGAAGTACAAGAAATAACAATTAAAAAATAATTCTTTTTTTTTTAATTTAATTTTGCATTTTTCGTTACAAAATCTCATTTTATTCATTTATTTATTCAGTAACCAAACAAACACTTTGTGGTTGTTCTGCAAAAGTTAAAATTTTTGTTTTGTCGTTTTTTTTTTTATTTCAAAACGTTTTTGGTTTTAATGTGGTCTTAAATTTCATAGACTTGGCCTCTTTTTCATTTGTATTGTTGCCTTTTTTTGTATTTTTAGAAGTCATTTATGAGAATTTTGCCTCCAAGTAATTCACATTGTATTTCGTTTTCTCGTTGAATTATGTTTTGCTACTTTGCAATATTGAAACCAAATTTAACTTTTTATTGTTTAAACAAATAGCTTCAAGTAACATCCCAAGAACAGTGGGATTCAATGAGAAAATTTTAAAATCGATTGATTTGAAGTTTATAACAAGAATAGTAAAAAGTTTATTGTGGTTAAAGTTTTGACGATGGACCTAGCACTTTCCTTTGGAACCTATAATAAAAAACTTGCAATTTTCCATAAATGGGGGTTTTATTTTTATTGTAAAATATAAATTTATGCCGCGCTAAGAGAACTGCTCTGTTTTGAGAATCAAGAACAAATGAAAACTTTTTCGAAGACCCTGTTCTGAAGTAAAGCGTGTTCTAGTGAAATCGTTCTGCACCGATAGAAACAAATTGTAGCCGGACGGGTAGAGGTATAAACTATAAGACGGGTGAAGCTAATTTTCCAACCACTGTTTTCTTAAAAAGGGCCTGTTTTTAACTACATCACTGCGCCACATCTGATACGCAGCGGGCTCGTAAAAGCATAATCTGACATCCCTGCAAATATTAGCTGTTCGAAAATACATAAAAGCAGATAATGCGCAAACAAATCTAAAACACCCATCACAATCATGGCTGGTACATATCGTGTTCAAAAATATAACCAAACTGCACTGCAAAGAAGCATCGGCATCAGGTGATTTGCATGAGCGTCGCAAACTAATCACAGATGCGCTTCAGATGCAGCACAGTGATACATTTCCGAACAGGCCTTCAGTTTTAACTGGCCGATCGTTGTCATAATTGAATATTACGGGTAAATTATTGTTTTTGGCTACCGTTCCCTTCAAACGAATTAATTTTGTTCGGTACAGGTGACCTGTGATCGTTTGGCCACTTAATACAAAACATTATTATTGGCGGCTGGTTGGCCAGGCTTCACTAAAGATTTTGTTTGTTTTAGATAGTTGAGATGGATCTGTTTGCTTTCGGTAGTAATGATTCGAAGCAAAACAAATTTTTGGCGTTCACGCAGAATTTCTCACATGCAACATTTTCTTTCAACGCCTCTCGGCTTTAACTCCGGCTGCTAATCACTTTAAAATGTCATATACGCCATATTTAATGCGCAAAATATGTTAAAAATATCGCTATTTGTTATGAATACCTCATCTTGAAGTTATACACCAAATGCATGTGCTGAATTTTAGCATGCCATTGCAATTTTTTTAATAACAATTTAACTTTCATAAACATTAAGTTTGTTAAACTACACTTTGATGAAATTTTTATATCTGTTTAAGTTTGAAGGCTTTTCTGGATAAAAATTGTTAAGTTGACATTTTGGCGAGATTTTTTGAAAGTCAATGTGATTTTCAATAGTGAAAATTAATGGGAATACCCTGAATTTCATATCGCTGATAACATTTTTTGCAAGATTTTTTTGTACATAATTTTTTTTCAGACCTTAAAAAAAGGTGATGAAATGTTGACTTCCATTATTGCTATTAATGGAGAGTAAAAAAAATTATGCTCATCACAAATTTTGACTCAAATTAGGCAAATTCGGAAGACTCTAAAAGTAGACGAATAGAAATTCTTGTAGAGCCACTTGTGTTACTCATACCCCCATAACGTGTTACCTTTTTTAACGGTCACAAAAGAATAAACATCATTACAATTAACGTAAATTTCTTTAATGTAGTTATAAGCAATTCATTTTAAATATTTGTAATCAAAAAATACAAAGAACACGAGCGAAATTTAAGAAAATACAATAACAAGAACAGCTGTTTAAATAATGCTGCATGTCTAGCCCTTTAATCAAATTAAGGGTCAACCATGTAGGTAACATATTTTTGGTTTTACTAGTCAAAAGGCAGAATAAATGCAACATTTATTTGCAGAAAGTAAAAGTAAAATTTCAGTGTATTTATCAAATATGAAAAACTGGGAATTTAGCACGTCATACAAAAATCGTATTAATAATAAATTTTGTATTCCCGAAAATAACTTTGATAATATACATACTTGCATGTGCCCGTGCAAAAGAACTGAATTGGCAAATTGGTTTTTTTTTTTGTTGTTTTCTTACGAAGACAGTAGAATGAAGCAGTTTGTTTTTTAATTTTGTTTTTTCTTTTTACCCACTTACAACTACAATTCGAGTCGGAAAGAACCCAACCAATTGTAGGGGAATGTAAGAAAAGATAAACTCACTGTTTATTGTTGGTGTTTTGTTTTGGCTTTGATATTGTTACAAGTAAGACTTTTAGTGTTTATAATTCTTATTCGCTTTAGGATTTTATTTGTATAATATTTTTGGAAAAGGTTTCCTGATGAGCTGGCCTAAGCAACCAGTGAAATGCGCATAGAAGCTAGCTTTCCCTCAACAATAAATTTCAGTGTATTTATCAAATATGAAAAACTGGGAATTTAGCACGTCATACAAAAATCGTATTAAACGCCATTAATGTTGAACTTAAACCAGATACTGGTGTTAAATTGTTTTGTAAACCGTTTTTTTAACTAGAAAAAAAAATTAATTGGAACTAATTGCTTAAATATTAATTTTTCCAACGGGTTTAACTCGTAAAGGATAGAATTTTATAAGCACGTTCAAGCTTGTCTTTTTTATATTTAATAAAAGCTTTAAATACACTGTACATTTTTAAGAATGTATAGGATTTTAAAACACTAACATATACGAGTACAAGGAGTGCTAGTTCAGAACCCCCTTAGTATTAATCCAAAAGGGTATATATTTTCATAAATTTAAATCTTAAACATTTTTGTCATCCTCATGTCAAATTTCTTAACAAACGGTTCAGCTATTTAGAAATGGCAGATTTATTCCCAAAAATTTTGTTTCCGCCCCACTGTACAGCGATCAAATTACAGAATCGGTGTTCTTCTAAATAAATTAACACTATTTTAAGTGTAGAAAATTTTTTATATTTATATTTCAAATTTTGATTGATGGTTTCTTTTAACTTAAAAGAAAGTAAAAGAATTAAAATAAAGGTAATTGATTTTCTCAATTGAAATCCTTATAAAAGCACAAAAAAAATTTTTAATTACTTTAACCACATTTAGATAAAGAAAATTTTCTTCGCATAATGGGCTAACTATAATGGGCTTATGCTAAATTAAACAAATGCGCGAAGACATATAATCAAATGTGTACAACTATTAGATATGAAAGTACTTTTCATCAATTGTCAATTGTTTAAGCAAACAGCGAAACTAATCGTACTTTGATACAGAAATCAGCTGTTTGTTCGTTACTTATTGCAAACATTTTTTTGAACAACACTGCCGTGTCTTTTAGCATTTTTTTATTTGTGTTTTTTATGGTTCTTAAATTAATTGGGGGATTTTGTAAAGTAAGTTGTAATTACCAAAAATTTTTATTTTGTTTGTTTGTGTTTTAAACAATTGTAAAATATTGTTTATGACATTATGACGATATGACTTAAAAGCACACCCTGTAATATAAATAAGCCTAGATTTACTTGATTACGGTAATTAACTTGTAACCGTTAAAAAAGTTTGATAAAAAAATTTTATATATTTAAAGAAAATAATTTTTGCGAAAGTAAAAGTATTTGCCAATTAGCGTGAATATTACTTAGTCTGGGTTCACATTATGAAAGTTTTCTGTCAGAAAGTCTGAGTTTATTGGTGAGAGGGGAAGAGAATATGCTTTTTTCTCTCCTCTCTCACCCATAAACTCAGACTTTCTGAAAGAAAACTTTCAAAGTGTGGTCCCAGACTTAAGTTCCAAAAGTGCAATATGTATAGTAGGGTGCGCCTTATTTAAAATATGTGCAAAATTGGACCCTATGTTTCGCAAGAATTTACGTTGATTACATATCGAAACGGGGTGGCGCATCCGCTATTTTTCAAAGGTTTAAATGTTTGGAGTCATTTTGACCCCAAGTGCATTTTTGTTTTGTTTTATCTTCGTATTGTTGTAGGGTATATTTTTCTCCAGTTTCATATAAAAAATATATAATATTTCGCTATCTCTCCGTTGTCTTTTGGCCTTCGTAATTTTAGGGTTAATGTTTTTCGATTCTGGTAAAACTTTTTGAGTAGATTAAGAATTATATGGTCTGTAATATTCTGAAAAAGCTAAAAAAATGTATAACAGTAAGGAAATTAGCATCATTGGCCAACATATGGCCAAAAAATTCATTTTTCCCAAAAATCGAAAAATTTAAATTGCAGGTACGGAAAAACTATGTGAGGTATTGACATAATTCGTATTCATTTTTTTATTTCCTATCATATCTTCAATAAATTCTTATGTGATGATAAAACTATTCGGGAATAAGTTTAACAAAATTTTTTAAAATTTAAAAATGAAGCTTTAAAAATACCGTTAAAAAATAATTTTTTTGGTCATACCTGCTAATAGTTTAACGGTATCATACAAAGCCAAAAACTCATATAAATATGTACAAGTAAAAACGGGTATATTTTAAGTAAAAATTAGCTCTTATTCAAATATTTCTCAAAATATGTTGATTTTCTTCCTAAATTTCTTGTTCCTGGGAAAATTTGAATGCAAAACATTAAATTTTTACGTGTGTGAAGATCAATATGAAAAGTTAATTTAATTTTTAAAAAATATCTCATGCGATAAAAAATATTTTAAAAAAATATCGCATGCGTATTATAAAGAAAAAACGACTATTTACACGAAATTTCACAGTTTTTATGAAAAATCAATAATGTTTATTAAATATTTTAAAATAATACATAAGATATTTTATTAGTCTTTTTATATTAAAATTAATGATTTTTGAAAAAATGCGACTAAGAGTGAAATTCTCATGAAAGTGCTCTGACTTGACTTAGATTGAAATTCTCATGAAAGTACTCTGTGAGTTATATGACCACTGTGATCAAACCCTTCGATCTCAGGGAATCAAACCTAATAGAAAATGAAGACCAGCAGGGTAAAGCGTATATAACAAGATATAAGAAATTTTAGCATTTTTTTTCATTTATATTTCGATTTAATTGATTAAGATTTTATTAAGCTTCTGTTACAAAAAAAAAGGTTTTTGGACGAATATTCTAGGCAAACACGTAAAAGCAAACTTTTCGACATGGTCACCTTCATCAAATCTATTTTTTACAAAAATGTTTAAAAAAAATTCAAAAAAATGCTCTTAAACTCTTTTAAGTAGCAAAAAATTAATTTTATTAATATTAAAAAAATAAACAAATTAAACTTAATAACTAAAAACTTAATTGTTTACAAAATAACAATTTTTACTCATAAATAAAAACAATGTTTTTTGTAAAAAAAAAATAATTACATTTAAGTAACAAAGTCCTTATTTAAGAAATTTTTACAATGTCAGACATAATTAAATTAATGAATTAATAACACTAGGCTAAAAATGTTTTTTTTTTTTTTTTGTAATTTTAATTAACCTAATTTAATTTTTTTTGTGACAATGTTTGATCCACTGCAGTCTGTTATAAAATGTCTTAATTATGTTCGACAACATATCAAGCAAAGTTAACAATCTATATTTCAAATCAATCTGGTAAACATTCTTAAATTTATCTAGCTCTAGCTGTGCTTAAATTTCTTTACACATTTAACAACACATCGAAAGCCGGAATCAAACTCTATCATAACATACATTAACAAATTTTAAATATATCCCATTTAAGCTCCCTGGAGACGTTGAATTAAACCAGTAAGCATTGCAATCATATTGATCGCAAAAATTTATGGCCCTCTTCAAAGCTTAAATCGAGCTTGATTCGAAATTCTTGCGGCTTTTTAAGCTTTAATGATTTAAATTGGTGCCCGAGTTTAACACATAGTTTTATTTTCCGTTCTTAATTTTCGTAACACTTTTGACAATATGGTGGAAGTCCTTTTCCACGCCTATTATATGTGTAATTCCATGTCAAATCGACCATATATATCTTGAAAACAAGAGCTAACCTAAAAAAAACGATGAGCACAACTGGATTCAGCGTGTCCCAATTAGGTTAAAACGCCAGGTGTCCGGCTTGTCTGTTTTTTGGAACAAGCACAGTATACTTATTGCTCGAAATAACAATGTTTAAATTCTATTTTAAGATTATTTGTAAAAGGTTGCGAAAGAAAAAAATCATATCTTAAAAAAGAAAAAAACATCTCCTTCAAAGTTTCAGGATTTTTAAAGAACAGTTTAAAGTATTATATAAAAAAAATCAGACAAATAAAAAAATAGGTTTTTGACTTAGTCCGTTTTTAAAATTTAATATTTTGCAGATACATATTATATTTAAAAAAAATATATTGTTTGTAGCCCCAAGTATTCTCTTTAAAATGACATAAAAATCATCTTCGTATGTAAAGTAGTTTTCGAGATATTCAAGAAATAAGCTCAACACATTCGGCTAATTCGGCGAAAATATGAAAATTTGAATTTAATTTTTTTTTTTTGCTCTAATTTTAATTATTAATTTATTTTTGTTGCTTAGTGTCTTGTGTTATTTTATTTATAAAACCAGTTTTAACAAAATCATTTCACTTGACTATATTTTATATTTATTTAATTTATACAAGTGTTAGCAGCTCAACGAATCTTTTATGGAAATCCCCCAGCCTGCCTTAAAGCGAATCTATCAATGATTCACCACAACCAGACGATAATTGAGTTTTTATTACATTTAAGTTGTAACTTATATATTTTTATAAGCACAAGATACACGAAAAGATTTTGGGGTTGCCAAAGGGTAAATTTAAGATTTCTAAAATTTGATTGAAAAAGCAGTGATAATTAAGTTTTTTAAGACTTTAATGCCCAATTTTCAGGATAGCATTTAAATCTATATTAAGTTAATTTTCATAACAAACTTAAATCGTATTTAAAACAGATTGGTTTTTTGAGTTGTATTTGAAAAGTCTTATTTAATTAAGATAAAAGTATGGTAGCACTACTAAATACAAAAAAAAATATAAAAAAGTGTAATTATCTACAAGGTGGTCTGAAAAAACAGCTGACTGTTAATGCTTTGCCTGTTGTTGTTGTATTGTTGTGATATTGAGGCCACCTTGCTAAAATATTACAATGGAAACTTAAGTTGGAATTAAGTGTACCACATCGGTGACTTAAGTTTTTAGTGAAGAAGAGAATTTTGTATTTAAAACGATTTTAAAAATAAATGTGTTTTAATATCAATCTTGAAAATTGGCCATAAGTCAAACAAATTTACTTTAAACGCTTAGAATTTAAATTTCCATTATGACTTTTTTGTTTATAGCAACTCAATGCCTCTGTCGAAAACAAAAACACAAGAGACTGATTTAGCCTTGGCATTCTAAAATTTTATGGTGGGGCGCAAGCTTGAACGCTTATAGCTTGTACGAAAACTGTTACGTTATAGCTCGCTTGCATTTTCGATCGACTTGTCGTGCTAAAAAAAATTAAATGCGGCGCGGCGAAAATCAGGAATATGTTTATGAACTGTCTTCACACCCTCTTTTTCAAAATTTCTACGATTTTAAATCCACTTTATTTCGATTTATGGAATACGCCTGTATACCTCTATTTTAAGTTTTAAGCGAAATTTAATAATTTTATTAGATTAGCCAGCGAGAAGAAGCAGGCGTGAAAGGTTTCCTGGTTGAGAATCCCATGACAAACAGCCCCAAGCAACTGATCATTATAACGAAAGTTTTGTTTAAACGTTGTTGCAATTAGTTAAAGTTCAATCAAAAGTATTTGTGTCTTAAATCTTTTGGTGATATTAAGCCCCAAATAATTATATATTTAGAAAATTAATGCCCCTATTGCGGTTCTCTACTCAACTCAGTTTGGTCGTGTGAGAGTCAGCCCAACTTATGCACAACCAAACTCATTTTAGGTATTGTGATACCCAACTGTTTTTAGTTGAGTTTGCTATAAAGTTGCCAACTTAAAATATCGATTTGCCCACTTTAATATAACGTTCGACAAGTGAAAACTTTATAAAATTAAATAATTTTTTAAACTTAAAGTATTTTTAATTGTTGTGTTTAAAAAAAAAATATTTATAATGGATATTAATGTCGATTTATTTTATGGAGATGAAAATGAAAACTCTTGTACAGATGTGCTACGTATAAGAGGAAAAATTCGTGATGATTCCAACCCTCTTGAACTACCTTATGCCAAGTAAGAACTTCTAATAAGTAACGTAACTACAAGAAAGCGTTTTGTTATTTGCTGGATGAAATTAAAGATCATTTAAAAACACCTGTTCGCGTAGTGGCTATTCCTCCTATATTAAAGTTATGCGCTCCTCTTAGATTTTTCGCTGAAGAGAGTTACCAGAAGTGCAGTGGTCCCGATTTTAATATAGGAGTAGCTCAATCTGCAATGTAACATGAAATCTCTGGGTTTTTTCTATTAGATTAACAAGCCTCTCAAATTGTGCTTTAGTTGTAATTTTCGCAGATATACGAATGTATTAAATGCAGTGAAATTCTAATATACAGTATAACAAATCTTTCTACAATTTACGGTTTTTCCATTATTTTTTTTTTTTCTTTTAAAAATGAAAGTCATCTGAATCTGAAAACAACTCAACTACTAATAAACAATTGTGTATTTACGGTTCTGTCGACTAAACTTAAACAAAGTTGAAAACGGCAATACCACAAAAAAACAGATACACAACTGAAAACCCAACTGCCAGTCGAATTGAGAATGGACAACCAAACTGTTACAAAAGGGGAGAACCGCAATAGGGCATAAGCTATATTAATAATACATTAAGATCACCCCCTTTTGCTGATTTAGGGTCTATCAGAGCTATCAAGGGATCCTCAAAAGGGTTTTACAACAACCCTTTCAAGACCCTAAGGAACTAGGGACTACTAGTTACATAGTAACAAGACTGAACTTTGGGATTCATTTTAATCGGGAAATCATAGTCAATATATTTTCAAAATTTGAGACTGAACTTTGGGATTCATTTTAATCGGGAAGTCATAGTCAGTATATTTTCAAAATTTGAGCATTCTGACGTTAAAAATTATCACGGCCATAATAACCTATTTTGACACCACGCTGCCTATACCATCAGAGATATTCTGCCACAATGCTAATCAAGTCTATAAATACTTTACTTATCCGAAGGTTGTTCTTGGACCGCACTGGCCTAAAGCTTTTTTCTGTTAACATTAACTCTTAACCTTACTTGTCCGATGGTGCTTAATATAGGACCCGATTCGTAAAATTTTTGAATATTTTTCTTCGAATTTCAGATAATCTTAAGTCAAAAACAGCTAATGTAGCACCTACATCCGTTAAAAGCGTAATTTTTATGATACATTTTCAAACTTATTCCATGTATTCCTGCTAAACTTTTATAAAATTCCCGGATTAATCAGATCAGTGGGTCGCAGCCAAATTTTAATGTGGTATAAAATGTTCACAATATGTTAATCCTTAATCTTAAGTTAAGATAATTTTTAATCAGCCCAGCTAATAGACACCACATGGTTAACCACGTTTGATATCGACATTTGTGTTGGACGCAAATTCGACCCACTTTTCATACTTCAAATATTTTATATTTTTTAAAAATACTTTATATTTATAATATTTCGATGTAAAATCGAAACAACATAAAAAACTTGTTTGATATCAACTTTAAAGAAGTTTTATAGAAACTGATTTATTTTCGGTATACATATTTTCGGATCGATATTCTATGGAACATAATATCGATGAAATATTACGAAAAACTGATTAATTTTCAAATCAATTTTAGTTCGATTAACCGATTTGGAATTTTTAAAAAATCTGATATTTTTATTGAGACCATTATTTCTAATTTAATTCAAAATTCTATGAAATATTTGTGTACCCAACGCAAAATTCGGTTAGTACATAAGAACAGGGTGGTATTAAGAATTAAAAATGTTCCAATAATTTACCCAAAAGGTTTGTACTAATGTTCTATATGTCGTGGTATGAATATTATGAGCCTGTTCATCGATTTCGAACGTTAACGTCCGCATAGAAAATAACATATAACTAATAAAAACTAATTTTGAATTTTGTTTTTGTTTAAAGTATAATTTTCTATGCGAACGTTGACATTCGAAATCGTTAAACAGTCAGCATATCTTTGTTTTCCCTTTTTAAATGTTGCCTAATGGCAACCCTTGTATAAAGAAATCATGTTTTTATGAATGCAAAATGAAAAAAAAAGCAGCATGTTTGAATTACCGCCCCGTATTTCCAAACAAAATTCGTTTTTTAACTTAAATCTGTCTACAAATGAAACAAATATTATCACTTTAATTAAAAAAAGTTTCGAAAATAAATTCTGGTTCAATTGAAATCATTAAGATAATAAATAAAATATTAAAAAAAAATTATGTCTGTCTCTCTGGTACTGCGCCTACCGCCAGGGTATTTTAATTGGTGAACGAGAACGCCTCTGCCCTGCTACTACAAAACGCGATTGTTGTTGCGGCGGCACCTGTTGTTGTTGTTGTTGGTAGTGTTTAAGATAGGAGAGATTATTGTTGCTGCTGCTGTGTATGTTGTTGACAGAATGTGAAGGCGTTGTTCTAGATGCTGGCGATGTTGTTGTTGTTAAGGCAGTTGGTATCAAAGAGTTGGCAGAGGCAAACATTGATGGAGAGTGATATTTATAGCCTCTATAATTAGGTGCACCCACTTGTCGTGTTCTTAAACCATTTGTTGGGCTGCTTAAATTCGAGGGAGTTTGTATGATTCTGGCTGCTTGTGGTGACTCACCAAAATATGTTTGCTTGAGAGGTTGGGTTTTTGTGCTGCTGGTGTTAAGCAGTTGGGAAGAGTTGTAACGTTTTGCAAAAGAAGGAGAACGAGATGTTATGTCTTGTCTTTTATCTAAATCCGAAGGACCATTTCCTCCTAATTGTATGCGTGTCGAAAGGCGGCTATTGCGCATCGTTATAGGCGAAGCTTGTTGTGATTTTTCATTTCTAATTTGGACTAAAGTTTGATAACGCGTTGGCTTGGAGTTTATGATTTGTGGAGCGAATTGAGATTTTAACCAGGGAGTTCTGATAGGAGAGTGATTGTTTAACCGGGTAGTTGTGGTATTTCCGGACGAAGACTTTATGGTATAAGAAGTATTCATAGGTGAGTTTTCACTTTTTCGGTAGTAATTAATTTGTGTTGCTTGTGAAGGCATGGGCTTAGCTACGCCTACCGGTACCATACGTCCTGGTATGTGAGGTGTTATCGAATTTTTAAATTCTATACGTATTGCACCTAAATTGTCATCTGGTTTAGTTTTTTGGACTGGCTGATCTATACGACTTAAGCGTTCTACTTTAAATGTCTCATTGCGTTTTACTGGTGATCTGGTGGGAGTTCTTACAGCTTTTCTATTATGCAGGTCTCTTATAGGGGATCTAGAACCTGGCCTATAATTTTCATTTTCAAACACCAATAAATCACGCCGACTTTCCTTTAAAGATTCCCGGTTTCTATTATTTTTGTTTAATTCCGAAGTTTCGACCTCCACAAACCAAGAGGGGTTATAAGCTGCATCTTTTTGTTGCTGCAAAAATTTTTCCCGAAAAGATCTGCGAAAACTATTGAGGGTAACAGTTTTGTATTTATCATTTTTCAAATCATCTGCATCCCCGTCTTCCTCGTCTTCCATCTCTGGGACTTTCTTTTTAATATTATTTTCTTTGTTATTGAAATCTTCATCCTTTAAAAGTTTCAATTGTTTCTTCAAATCTGTAGGCGTTTTACTTTTACGATAAGTGGAAGAATCAAAACTGCTTGAAGATGGAGAACTGGCTGTTTTCAGGGAATCCCCCTGCAGAGATTTCAAGCTAGATTGTTGTTCGTAAAGAAAATTAAAGGGGTCATTTTGAGAATCATAATCCAAACTATTACCACCTCCCTCTGCCTGCCATTTGTAATAAGTATTGGTGGCATTATCACTGGGGTGATGTTCAAAAGAGCCATTATCAGTTGCAGGGTTCTTTTTTCGTTTTGTAAATGTACTAAATTTCTCTAAGACCTTTGATTTCTTGGACTTTTTCTCCAAAGTTGAACAATTCGAATGGCATGGTGTTACTGCCGGATCATCCAGAATAAAAGTTTCGCTGCGATTAAACACTGAATCGGTACGTGATTCAATGGAATCTCTTCTCTTGCCACTACCACTATTAAGAGAACTTATAACACTGCCGGGTCGGGAATTGCGAACTGGAGTGGTATCGCGTGATGATGAACGACCGCGCGTTATAGATGAACGTAAATTGCGAAAGAATGACATGCTAACGAAGGCGTTTTATTTTTCCAATTCACTAAACACTCACGATTTTTTCTTCAAAAAAAATTTTGGGTTATTTTCGTTTTTAATATATTTTTTTTTTGTTTTTTCTTAATAAATTATTACGTTTGTTTTTGTTTGTGTGTTTTTTTTTTTATTTTTCTTTTAAGGCTTGTAACATTTGCCTCTTGCAATTAACCTTCGTAACTTTAGCTAATGACTTTAATGATCTTCCCATTTATTTGGAATAACAAATTATAATGTTTTTTTTCGTTGTTTTCTTTTAGCTATAATTTATTTAAATTTTAAAAAGCGCACCCATTTAGGGCTATTTTCTTAATAAACTGAAAACTAAAAATAAAATATTTTCCAAACTATTTTTTCTCCGTAATTTCCAAATTTTGTTACAACAATAATTCAAGCGTTACTTTCAACCTAACACGCCAACGTTTAATGATCAACTGGAAACTTTACTCTAAAAAAGCTTATAAAAAGTTGTTAATAAAACTGAAGCTGAGTTTGTATCTAAAACTGTCTGCATTTAGATTTAATTCTATATAAACGGGTACTCACGACACACTCTCTGTAAGTAACACAAATCAGCAGCAGCAGCTCTTTTAATTAGAAGTTTAACTTTTAGAAGAACAAGTTAAAGCTTTTAGTACCGGCTTTAAGCAAAACAAAACAAAAAAAAATTGTTAACAAAAATATATCTGTATTTTGTTTTGCCCATTTTTAGTTTGAACTTCGTGTTAAACAAAGTCAGTGTTATTTTTTGTTTATTTATTATTAAACAAACGCGTAATAGAGAAATGTATAACTTATTTAATCATACCTATTAGACTAGATATCATAGATGAACAGAGTTTTATTTTAAAAAAGTATGTTGAAATATTTTTTGATTAATATAAAAAAGGCTTAACTCGAATTAATTCTGTTGCATTTTTTTTAATAATAATTGCATTACAACTTTTTATATACCTAAAATTGTATGTATTTTACTACGTTATTTTCTTTCTCTGTCAACTTAAATAAATTCCGGGTTACGCCTCTTTTGCGTTAACCGACAATTTGTTCTTTGCTCCGGAACGACCTGAGATGTTCCACCGATATTAGTGTTCAGTAGAGATGGGCGAACTTATCCCTGAGACGCGTGTACATGCCCGTAGTACTCGCCTTTCCAGTAGATCACATCTATTAGTTGTCGACTGTCCAACGTATCGCACAACGCATTACAGAGAAAATTTGTTTCTCGATCGAACTAGCCGTATGTGGAATAGACTCCCGGCAGAAGTCTTTCCAGTAGACAACAATTTGAAAAATTTTAAATTAAATGTCCACAAACACTACTCCCTCTTTCCTTATCCTCATAACTTATTTTCCCAATAACCATGAACCAAAAACAAGATTGCGCACTAAGCCGTAAAAGAATTTTCTTCTGCGCTTCTACGCCATCATAGACTGCAAATCAGTGTTTGTTGTAAAAAATGTAAGACACACACAAATGCACATAACGCAAATTCTATTTCTTCGTCACACACAAAATTAACGGACCTGCGCAATGCGTAATCTTGTTTCTTTGTTTCATGCCTATTACCAACATAATGCATTGCATTAGTAGGGGGCATCCCCTAAATGTTGGCCCACGGAAGAACTAATGCAACAGCAACTATCTATGAAATTTTGAGCCCGCCGCATTGCGTTCTAATATAAGGAACGACAGAGCCTTATCTTTTATAAAAAAGAAGAAAAAAACACGTAAAAGTTTTACGTTCATCTGTGCCAAATTTTTCCACTTAAAATTTTTATTCAAAAATGTTCTTAGAAATAAGAATTTAACGTATGAATTACTTTGAATTATATTTAAATTCTAAGTTCTTGGTTAGGCGAATGCAAATATTAGGTGTCGACAAATACTACAACCAGTACAAGAAAAACAAAGTGAGTCCGCCTTAGTTTTTAAACGGCATAAGCAGTTTGACAACAACAACAAGATGTTTCTGTGAAAATTAAACATTTTTAATATACAGACAAACATATTCCACACTTTTTTTTATATGTTTGTGTAGCGTTTGTATAGTTTATTTGCCCCTCTAGTTTGTTACACAGCAACTCTTTAAAAATGTTGTCAAAAAAATTCATTGCAAAACAACGAAGCAATAATAAAAAATTTACAGATTTCCCGCTTATAGCGAAATCACAATTTTTACCGCAAAATTTGGATATAAATCGCTAGATTTGACAAGAAAATAGCTAAATTGGCAACAGTCGCTGAGGTCCTATTACCGTAATCTATATATATTAAATACAAAAAATGCCCAATCCAACCGATGCACTTCAGACCTTTTTCATTAGAAATGCAATTTTGTCCAGATGGTTTGAAGCTATAAATTTTTTCAAAACTAGTATCACAAGGGGATTTTGGGGCAATTTTAACTTTTTCGGAACTAGCATAAAACAGATTTGAATGAAATTTAAAACATATGTACATATATAGATCCCTTTGTAGATATAAACATAAGCTATGAATTTTTTCAAAAATAAGATTTCAAGAAGAGGTATCGTAGTAGGACACGCCAAGCATCCGCTTGTATTTTTTAATTAAAGAATTCTATTGAACAGAGTTCTTTTAATTTAATGCTATCCATATAACTAGTACTGATCTGGGTTAATAAAATATGAATTTGAAGGGAGTTATTTAATTAAGGAAATTCTAAAAAAAGCTAATTTTTTTTCTTAATCATAAGGTTAAGGTTCTTACTTGGACTGATTCACAAAAATTTTATAAATTTTAATACTTTTTTAAGCAATGACTGCTAAATTTTTGTTTTGAATTCTTACTTCTTTGTTTTATTCTACACCATAAATGGTTAAATCTTCTTGTTTCTGAATTAATCTGATATTAAATCCTAAGTTTTCCCATAAAAAATATTTAGTCGTACAAAAAAATCTGGTAAATTTCCATTTTTTTACGATTGAATTTTTGTTTTATGGGCAATAAAGTGGAGGCGTTTCATTCTCACTTTTAGCAAAATTGATTTACGTTTGTTGTCGTCATGCAAAAGTTTAAGTGTTAATAAATATAAAAAAAACGTCATAATTTTATAATTCAAGTAATTAGGAAAAAAATTCTCAAAATTCAAACAAAATAATTGTTTAATTCTTCCATTGTTCTGATCACTGATCACAAAGAACTTAATTGATCAATGTGGTCATGCGATTGATTTTTATACAAAAAACCAGTTTTATTATTTAAAATATACATACTTGTGAGGTTTTTATTTTTTATTTGACACCTTAATTTGATTTTATTTCAAAAACACTTTTTCGTTGAAAACCCCAACAAAACACAGTGTTGTTGTTAATGGGTCTATATCGATTTATTGTCAATATTTTCTATTGAATTTGACAAACAAATTCAAATACAAATTAAAAAGACAACAACTTAAATGTGTTTATTTTTGCAGTGTTGCCATTTTAGAAATAAAAAAAAGCGTCAAGTGTATTGTAAAAGTAATGGCCAATTTTCAAGATTGATTTTAAAACACATTTATTTTTAAAATCGTTTTAAATACAAAATTCTCTTCTTCACTAAAAACTTAAGTCACCGATGTGGTACACTTAATTCCAACTTAAGTTTCCATTGTAATATTTTAGCAAGATGGCCTTAATATCACAACAATACAACAACAACGGGCAAAGCATTAACAGTCAGCTGTTTTTTCAGACCACCTTATCTTAATTAAATAAGACTTTTCCAATAAAACTCAAAAAACCAATCTGTATTTAAATACGATTCCAAAAATCCTACTTACAGATTTTTATAAACTCCCTTCAGTATTGCAAGGGAATTTTTTTGGGAAAAAGTTGGAAATTTCCTGCTTAAGTTTTATTTGCAGTATGAGGAATGGGGAAAGAGAAAAATTTCTTGAGGAATAGGTAAATTTCTATATTTTTTTATTAGGGACGAATCATCAATGAAATTTGGTATGGAATCAGTAATAACGGCTTCGTTGTTTTATATTATCCACACTATTATTTTATCTACAAAATTTTTTTTCGCCGATAAAAATAATTCATACATAAATTAAATAAAAAATAATTCAAAAATTAAAAAAAAAATTAAAAAATATTTAAGGCTAGTTTACACTATTATACTTTGTATTAATACATGTCAAAAACTCAAGTATTATGTAAAAGTCTGATAGTATGAATGCATGTGTGATGAAAATGACAAGTATTAAAGAAAAAATTTTGACATCCCATACGACTTCATCGTTTTTTGAAAAATTTCAAAACAATAATACTTTTCATTGGATCAGGGTTGCATTTTATTTTATATGTGAGTGTTTATACTTTGTGTGATGGTGTGATTACAAACTGTCATGTTAAATTAGATTTTTTGACAGTCGCAACAAAACTCTATAGATTTCTATCTCACAAAGTATTATGGAATACGTAAGGTTTGTGAGATAGTGTAATCTAGCCTTTAACAGCATAGAGTTATGATGTATGTATGTATCAGGTGAGTGTAAAGCTACAACAGGGTTTTTTTAGGTTCTGTAATAGAAAATGTCAAATGCTGTTTATGTTATTATATTGTGTGCGTGTAAACAACATTTCTTTTGCAAAACAACAATAAAAAGCCTTGAAAAAAACAAAAATAAACAGCTAGCGCTTAGAGCGTAGCTGGTGGATGATTATACCATGTTTAATAGTAACTTACCCGGCCCATTTTAAATTTTTTATTTATTCCATTTTTTATATTTATAAACGCTCGAACTGATGCCCGTTTTATTAACATTATTATGTGCTCACATCGGCAACACTATTTCACACATTTCGCTTTTAATTGAAAGCAAAACCAATTGCATTGAATTTGCGTAAATAAAAACAAAAAATGCAGGCTTTACTTTTTCTTTTCACAATGTGAGCAGGGCTGCCAGATTTGACGATTTATTTGGCATTTAAACGAAACCTTGTAAATTGAATTTTTGAATTCCAAGAAAAACTTTGAATACTTTTAATGTTTTTATTTGTTTAGATATGAAGCAGCACAAAAAAAAATTATAAAAAAAACACTTAATATTTTAGGTTTTTTCCTTAAAAAATTTATGGGGAAAAGCAAATTTGCCAATTTGAGTTTAGTCAATTTAAATAAAACATTACATTTTCCGACACGTTTACTGCCTGTTTTTAGAAAATGAAAACCAAATTTCGTGGGAGAAATTATATTAAAAACAACAACAAAACACAAAAATTTGTTTTTGTTTTCAATATAAATTCGCACACGAAATTTTGTTACTATTTTCTAAAAACAGGCAATTATCAGCCGTTCCTAAATAAGAGCAGAAGGCGGGGCGGAATGGTTTCTTCCGCTTGGCTTTAAAGTTTATATTCCATCCCTAAACAAGAGCGTATTTAAATTGCCATTATTTATTAACAATAGCGGCCAATGGATTTTCCAATTGCAAAGCGTTGACACGCCGCGCTATTTACAGATGCTTCAAACAAATTGTATGGGCACGACAATTTCGGACAACTAGAAAACGCGTCTTTAAGTGCTTATTTCCAGAACACAAAAATACAATGTAAAAAGTTGTTTATCTTTAGTCAAAACATCATCGAATTCTTCTTTTGCGACTCTCTGCATAAATCATTTTTTAATAATTATACGGCCAGCATTTCACGAGTTTTCTGCATAATATCTACATGATTTCATACGATTCGTGCCTTTTGAAAGACTAGTCAGATTATCTTTTCCCACATCTCAAACGAATCCCACAACGATTAAAGTAAGTGTCTTTCGCTTTGGAAGAATTTCAATCGTATAACAGTTTCTTCCGTGTGAGGAATATTCTACGATTCAAAATTGCGCTCAACGACTATCAAAAACGCTCTGCATGAAACTCATGAACTGGGTATGAAGTTATTACGTTTTTGTTTGAATGTTTTTTTTATAAAAATCGACGAAGCAAAATTAAAACAAAAACTGTTACATTTTAAGTTGTCCTATTTTTTTTTTTTGACGATTTTTCGACACAAGAAACACGATTTTGTATTTTTTCTTAGGAAATTGCCGATTTTTTCACAAAATTATCTGGCAGCCCTAATTGAGAGATTTATTTTTCTTGTCTTTCTTTTAATCTCATCAAATTTTAACCATGTTCAAACAATGACAAACCAGAGCAATTACAAAGCCATAAAACAACAAAAAACTAAATACCGGCAAAAACAACAACTCCAAGAATTTCACACATAGTTTGCTTTATAAATTTATTATTTTTATTTCGCCATTTTTTTTAAAAGGCATTTTACATTTTACATATGTACATACTGTATGTACTTATTTATATAAAATTAAAGACACCACTTCAATTACACTTTTAGAATAACTATTGAATTAATTTCATTCTGATTACCACATTTTAACTTTATTTAATTTGTGTGTAAAGTCGGAAGACGTTTATTAGAAGACCGATTTTATTAATTACACCAAAAACACTGAATAAATGTCCGAATAGAGTTACCAGCTGTTATAACTAAATAATAGTTGATATTAGCGATGCCATTTTAGCGAGTTTCGCACTAGCTTTAACGTGATTTTACATACATACATACGTAAATAAAAACATGCTATATAAAAATGCTTTAATACAATATTTTTCTAACTTTTACAACTATTTAAAGCGTTTTCTGTGTTTTATTAATGATCAAGAAATTAATACTAGGTGGCTTCGTACTAGAATACAACTGTATTTTTTTAGGCGAAAGAAATGAGAAAATGATGTAGGTACATACATATATTTTGTACAGTGGTAAATGTGGCCGCTGTATATCGTTTTTTTTACAAAAAGTAAACAATTTAAAAAAAAACTGGTGTGGTATGTACCTATTAGGGTATTCATTCCGTTAACTGATCGGTTAATTTAAAATTAGTTATTTTCGATTAACGATTAAACCGGTTAATATCAGTCGATTAACCGATCTGACAATTAGAAGTGTTAAAAATTTAAAAAAAATTAAAACAGGACTCTATTATATATGTTTAGATTATCTTATAAGTAGATCTTATCAATTGAAATAATTAATAAAATGATTGCACAGTTTATTGTGTAATATGTTTGAATTTAAAATATGTATTACATCCCAGCAAAAGCTTTACTTACCTGGTAAGTTAGCAAGTAATGTTGGAGAAAACTAAACACTTCTTATATTTCGGCTGAATAACTACTTATTTTTGTTCGAGGTGTCCACAGAATTCAGTACTTACAATAAATACACTTACTAGAAGTAAAAAAATATCTAGTTATTATTTAACTACGAGTAAGTGGAATTGTAAGAACTTTCAATATACTTACTAGAAGCCAAAAAAATCACTAGTTAAGAGACCTAATAATTAGTTATTGAACTCGTTACCAGTCATTACTAGCAAGTACTTATTGAAGTTTTCAGAATAATGACAATTGTAATGAAAACTGCGCAAGCGGTCTATACACTTGCAATATTATTGTATATGATATTCGCCATATTATTTCCATTTTGTCCTATATTATGCAATAAGTCGCACAATGGTTTCATTTATTCAATAAAAAGGTCAACATAACCTATAGGAATAACATAGACAGCAATGTACAATGTTGTAAACACATTTCACTTTCTGTTCGTTGTGCAATAAAAATCAAAAGTCTTTTGATTGTTGCCAATATATTGTGCCACCTTCGAATATCACATACACATTGGCGATATAATTGTACTATACGTATAATTGAACAATCTTATTGCAAGTGTTTGAGCCGCTTTACCAGGTAACATATGAAATAACTACCACCTTTTACTCAAAATCAAAAAGTTTTCCTGGGATATTCATGAATTATTTTTTTGTTTGTGCATTTTAGTTCAAGAATGGTTTATTTACTAAAAAAAACGCCAAATAAAAATGATTTTTGCATTTTTCTTTATTGAAATTACTTAATTTATAACAAAAATTGTACTAATCGGTTAACCGAACAATAAATAAGTTAACCGATTAAACCAAAACCTCGGTTAATTAATCGAGCGATTAGCCAATTAAAGCAAAACCTCGATTAAATGAATACCCTAGTATGTATCGATTGTTATCAAATTTAATTTCGCGCTAAAAATGAAAGCGCGTTTTTCGTTATAAATATTAGTCAACGCTGTGATTTAACGCGTTTTAGAGAGGAGAATAACGTGTTTTGGTTTTAATAAGTTGACAACGCTGATGATATGTAGTGAAAAAAAACGAAAAAAGTACGTTGAATAATTTAAATGTTGCGTTATTAAAAGATTCTTTTAATTAGATGAAATTTAACGTCCAGTGCATGATTTGTATAGTGAGGGGAAGGGGACACTCATTCAGCGCAAAGTGGGGGCAGAAAGGAAAAATTTACAACAACAAAAAACTCCATAACTGTCACAGAGTCACTCCTGGAGGGTTAATCTAGGGCCGGCCCCACTTTAACGTAAACGGTTATCGCAATACGTTTGTTTTCTTTAAGCTAATGCTGTTTTTGGCACTCCCAAGAGTTTTTACCCTCATAAGTAATTAAAACAGGAAGTCGATCAAATTTCCTCCCGCCGCATTGCAGGTCAACCAAAATTTTTTCATCCCAGTGCATTATGCATTCTTCATAGAAAAACTTTATAAAAAATGTACATTTTATATGGAAGATAGCGGGCAGGTATGCTTGAAACTTTTCTTTGAGAAATTTATTAAACTGCCATATTTGTATGTATGCAAGTATCTTTAGGAAAATTTTATGGACGAAAAACTTATAGAGGCTGCTCATACATGTTACCCTCCTGGGGGTACTCCAAGGTAGTTATGGGAATTTTCCTTCAATATAAATTCATTCTGTATTGAAAGTTTTGTGTGGGAGCCCCCTTAAGGAATTTAGAGAGCGCGAAGGTATGCTAGAATGAAATTGTGTGCATGAAAAATAAAGTGGGGTCGGTCATATATTTGGCCCGTCTGGGGGTATCCAAGGAGCTGTTGGGGCTAATCTTTTAAAAATTTAAAAATTTAAAAATTTGTATGGGAGCCTCCTTTAGGAAGGGGATAAATATGTTCGAGAAAAAGTATCGTAAAGGATAAATTAATGAATGTTACCATACATACTTTAAATATAAGAAATACGTCAAATCGTCTAGACCGCTTGGAAAAAAATCCAAAAATAATAATCAACCAAATTATGAAAAAAAAATTCTTCGGGAGTTATTTCGTTCTCCCACTTTCCCATTAAAACTCAACTGTAAAAAAGGGAAAAGGCAAAAGTTAATTTGAAATTATAGTTGGATTGACTAATATGTAATTTATTTAATTAATTTAATAGAATTCAGAATAAAAAAGTTACAAATAATTTTGATGTAAACATAAAATAATGAGAAATGTTCATAATACAACAAAAGTTTCGATAACAAACTTTTCTATTTAGAGAACATTTTGCACTTTCGATAACAAATTTTTGTTGTTGTGAAAAAAGGCTTAAAACAAACTTTCTTTTGTGTGAGGTAATCCTAAAATAACAATCTTCTGTAAAGAAGAATTTGGATAAAATACCATTTAATATAAAACAATTTTACCATTAACTTTTTATATCGTAAAAAAACTTCATTTAAAATTCAATAATTACACTGAGAAACAAGCAGGGCACATGGCGTTTTAAGATAATTCGCTGAAACCAATAGTGCTAACCGTTTTTTATGTTAGCTCTTGTTTTCGAGGTATACCGATGTTTCGAAAATGAAGGAGGTTGCACAACATATGTTCGCGTAACTCAAAAACGCTTTAGATTATTGAAAAAACAAAAAAAAAACCCCAAACTCCGCAATAAAAATTAGAAGCCCAGCTGCGTTTTTAAATTTTTTATGAATTTTTACAAAACGAAAAATTATTTTATTTGCCAAAAAATAAAAAAATATGTTTCTTAAACGAAAAAGTTTTGCTTTTCTTTAAACCAAACTTAAACTTTCAATAAACTAAACCGTTTTTGAGTTACGCGAAAATATATTGTTCAACCTCCTCCATTTTCGAAATAACGGTATATCTCGAAAACCAGAGCTAACCTAAAAAAAACAGCTAGCACCACTGGATTCAGCGTATCCGTATTAGGTTAAACCGCCAGGTTTCCAGCTTGTTTAAAAAAAAAAGTGTAAATTTCTTGCACAGTGTTATTTAAGCACTACGTCCAACACAACTTCAAAAAGAATTTGCGATCTATTGTTCTCTACCAAAAATTCCGCTTGAAAACGGAAGTGAATAGATTATAAAAAGACAAAAAACTTCTTCACTTAAGACATCAATCGAACATCCATAAAAGGCAGCTTTAGAGTTATTTACCAAATATTGGAAACTCATTTTTTGCCACTCCATTTGGCCAGACGTAATAAAACAAAAAACTAGTTTTCTAAACAATTTAACTTTAAACGTTTGGTGACGACTGTGATCGAGACAAAGAAGAAGAAAAATTATAAAAATAAATATTATGGAATGCGAAATATTGACTCGCAATTATTCAATTAAATAAATATGGAGATACCAATACAGGCATAAATTTATTTGAGTTTTTGCAAATTAACACCCAAGATGATGCTGTTGAAATAGACTCGTCTATTACAAATAAGAAATAATTATGGCAATAACGTTAACTGGAACACATTGTTTAACTAGTAATAGTCGGATAAGATATGAGCTGCATATCTATTAAAAAAGAGAAGAAATTTGTAAATAAAAAAGTTTGCTGTTAAAAGTTTTCTGTAAAAAAAAATTTGCTATTTATTACACAGCGTTTACATTTGACAGTACTGGCAAGACAGTAAGAAACAGGGATGATAAAGTCGGTACAATTGTACTTTTTTCAGTACTATTAGCATTGCAAAAGTACTGAAGTACTCCAATGACATTTTTAGTACAATTTAAAAATTTCAAGTGCTTTAAAACAGAAACATTTTGGTCAAAGGTTGAATAATTTAAAAAAGTGAAATTAATGAACTAATTATTCCAAATATCAGAGAATTGTTGTACCAAATTTGTCGGCGAATATGGAACAAATTTTTCATACCAAAATATGATAAAAAAAAAATCGAAGAAATTTTTTATTTATTTAAATGTAACGACCTTTACTTTTAAAAATAAAAATTTTTTAGGTAACTAATTGCTTTGGTTTGAAAATAAATGCATTCTTTAAACAAAACATTTCAAAAATTTAATCAGATATTTTACTTGACGTATCCTGCGCCAAATTTTGCAATACAGTATGTTTGTTTCCGACATTTGAAAACAGCACATTTATAAAGTAATGACCGTTACTTTTTTAATGGTCAAAAAAGTATTGAAAATACATTTTTTATGAATTCTTTCGGCTGCTGCCGTTGCTTGAACTTTCGTAAGTCCAAGTAGGTTGGAATTTTATTTAAAAAATCTCCGAAAATCGGTAACGACCGTTACTTTGGAAACACCCATGTATATTTGAAATAAGTATGAAAGTGAATTTTTTTAAATTAAAAGTGAATTTTAATGCAAAGGATTTTTTTTAGCTGCACGAGAACTTAAAAGGATAATACAAGACAAGATATGGTTGGAACAAAATTGCTTTATTATAATCTGGTAGATAATTTAATGGCATTTATTTTTTTAATGTGATTTCAGGCATATGTCCACCGCGGCTTCAAGTTACTCGGTCCATTCTGTCAAATTTTGGACTACTTTTTCTAATAAATCTGTGGCTTCAGTTTTGGCTTGAATATTGGCTTCCAATAAACTAGTGACCTAACATAACCCCATAAAAAGTTGTCCAGATGGGTTCAATCGTACGTGAACAGGACAACTTCCTGAAATTGTCTTCACTCCAAATACAGCGATTTTGCTTATTGTCGTATATTCACTATTCACTAATCACTAAACACAATTCTTTGATAAAAGTGCCCGAGAACAGGTAATTTTTTCAAAGTAAATTTCCACAATTTGGAAGCGTTGCTGTAGCACCAAACAATCCATAATGACTCGGCAAATCTTACTGAACAGAAATGTCTACACAGTTGACATTCTCAGCTCTCAAAGCATAGTTACGTATATCGATATTTCTAATGCAGCTTAAAAAATGCCCCAACATTTTTTTGTTATTCTTACTAGTAAAAATTATTTTGGGTTTTATTACAAAAAGATTTGAAAAAGTACAATTTTTTACTGAATTAAGTACAATTTTGGAAATGTCATTTATCATCCCTGGTAAGAAAATACATATTAGTTGCCAAAAACACTACTAACTGTCTTCCTGACATAGGCGTCCAGACAGTAGTTAAGACAGTTCACTTTTAAAAATATGTCAAACGGGAATGTTGCAGTGCAAGTCCAGCAAAAGGTGTTTTTTATGAACTAAACAAATTTAAAAATAGCTTTAAATAATTATATAGTGTTAACAAACATAACACCAGAGGTTCAAGTCGGTCGGCTCCAAGCGCCTACGCCGATGGTTTTTTCTTAACATAAGCCGCCGCCGAAAAGTCCGGCTAGTTATTGCTTAGATTTTAAGCCGATTAAACCAGTTTAACCGAAAATTTTTTTCGTTAAACATTAACATTGTAATTTTCGTAAAAATTTTACATGTATCATTATAAAGTTTTTTACTATAATAACACCGAGAAATATCTTTGAAGTTCAACAAAAGGGTTTAAAGTTAGAAAAATCCATTTTAACTTTCTGAATGGGCTTAACTCGAATTTTTTCCTCTTTTGTTTGGTGTCTATGACTTAAATCTTTAATGCTTTCTATTGTTATCATTTGTTTTTTTTTTTTTAAGAAAATACGTCAATTAAAAAAGGCAAATCTATAATTTTCAATTCAACAATACGAAACACTACAGTTTCTGACTTATTTGCAGAAAATTCATCAGGGTCAGAAAATGAAGATCTTTCCAATTATAATAATCATTTAAGTTATTTTGGATTTATAAAATATTTTAAAAAACTTCTGCAATAGAGAAGCTTATGTAGAAAAAAGGGCAAAGTACATGTGATGTCTCAAAGTACGGATATTTTTTGTGAGATTTTTAAATTGGCAAGAGACAGATACTTGAAAAATATAAATTCAGCAAAATATGTTTTTAGCAAATCAATATTATTTTGTTTATACCCTTCAGCGAAGGTATCCGTGCCGAAAATTATTTAGATATCTTCATTTATATGATTAATTTAATTTTGGATCCATTTTGTCACGACAAAGAAGCTATCGCAAAAGTCACTGTCACCAATTTTTATGTAAATACTAACGTTTATAAGGAAGTTATGGCATTAAAAGTTAATTTTCGAGAGTAGTATTTGTATGGAAGAAATGGTTATATGCGGATCAATTCCAATAAAATTTGGTAAGGTGAATTTGATTGCAATAAAATAAGTAGTTACGAAAAATTAAACAATTGCAAACAAACGGCATCACTGATTCACATCCATATAAAAGTCCCCTATATTTTATACACATGCCTTAAAGTATACTTCGATAAATATCAGCATTTAAAACAACAATACCAGTTGATAAACTCACATAGTTACAGTGTTACCACCAGCAAAATTTAAAATTGCCCATGAGATAAAGCAAAATTACCCGATTTAAATAAAATTACACCTGATATAAAATTGAAGTTTTATTTAATGAAGGACATTTACAAAGAAGCAAAAACACAACAAACTCATTGAAAGAAGATCAATATTAGTCGGACTGTTGTAATTTTAAATAAATTAACATTAAAATAAATAACATTCAAGACTTAAAAACAATTAGTAAAACATAAATTCCACATTTTGTTGCATATATGTATCTAAAAAAGGTTCAAAATGCTCATTGTCATTCCTTTATAATGGGTTAGCTTGGTTAGCTGTCAAACGAACTGTCATACTGCTCTCACTTTTTGCTCAGGCACATCATCATAGAACAGGCACATCATCATTGAATAACGCCACCAAATTATAAAAATTTTCTTTAAAAATAAGACATCAATTTTCGCAACTTATAGGCGACTTTATGATTTAAATGACGCAATTATTTTTTAACAAATGAAAGCGATGTGTTGATTTAAAGAAAATAACTGTCAATTAGACTTCAAAACCGTGCGATACCTCTTGATTTTTTCCGTAGGCATGTGAAGTCACTGGTTAATGATAATAAACCAGCAACAATTGACGTCCAGGAGGTCAACATTGTTCATTTTATTCGTGACATGCAGCCAGCAATGCTCGAAAAAGAGGAACAAAATTGGACGTCTGCAATACGTTTCGTCTTAAATCAGTTTCAAATGGTTATGCATTTGTTTAGTGTTTTCTACCATTTAAAGATTCATGGTCTTAACAAATACCCTTTTTATACCATATTTAGTAAAGTAAATGCGTCCAGGGTTTTATACAACTCTCCCTTTCGTAATTCAGTTTTACAACTGTTAAGGGCATTTGAAAGTTTACAGACACAAATAAAATTTATTATATATCAGAATGTTGGACACATTTCTACCCCCAGGCTAGTTTGTGGTTTGAATAACTTTTTCTAATAAACTTCAGGTTCTAAATCATGATAGTCATCTTTATCCAAATCTCAGTGTCAATTTTGAGACATTTATTACCAACCTTTTGAAAATATATATTTAACTAGCTTAACCCGGTGCGCTTCGCTACACTGCTTTAACCACTTTATCGGCTGAGAGATATTTAATATATGCATCCTATGGAAGGTAGTTCCCCCCTGCGCCTACCCGCTACAAACAAACAAACAAACAAACAAACATACAAAAATTTTTCATTTTTGTATATATAGATGATTGAAGACTTTTCCTAAAAAGAAACCGAGACTTTTGTTCAGAAGACTGTGCATTTTTTATCAACAATATTTAAGAAGAAATAAATGTCATGACTGAAATCGAATCTTGATTTTATTTGGGTATCTGAGGTAAGCATTTCAAATAACACCTAAATTACACCTTAGAGAAATTACCCACGCTCTACCCACGACAGTAAAAACCATACCAAATTCGGGTAATTACCCACAAAGTGGCAACACTGCATAGTTAACATCAACGTTATCTAATGACCACAACTTTGTTAAGCCAGTGTGGTTTTGCATAACTGAAGCGATGCTTTTTACCAACAACGAATAAAAATTTGTTTTAATTAACGGAAGCGATTAAAATTAGAACTTTAATATGGGGTTTTGCAGTGTTTAATAACGACGGCAGTACTAACATTAATTCACAAACATGTGTTCATCTTAACGACTTGACATATAAGAGCGAAAGCAAATACATACATGAATTTGTGCTTGTTGAGTTCTAATACGCTGAGGAGTTTAAATAAGTTGGGTGTTATTTTAAGTTGCGATCTAATTTTAATTTAACTGATAAAACTTTAATAAAATTAATATAATTGACATCGCTGTGCGCTTCACTGAAGAAAATGAAAGGTTTAGGTTGCAGATGTAGTTTGTCGAAAACACTACTCAAAATCATTTCTATAATAAATTATTCTTGAAAAGAGCCGCTAAACAAACATCGTTTTTATAGAGAGAAAAGTTTTGTTTACAAGCTTCCGAAAAAATTTCATTAAAAAACTTTTCTTTACAACCATATAAAAGTTAAGTTAACAAAATGTTCTTTAATGAGGAAAGATTTGTTAGCAAATTTTTCTACAGAGAAAAACATTATGTCAGTAAACTACATATTTTAAAGAGAGAAAAGCTTTATAGAGATAAGTTTCGTTAATAAAATGTTCTATAGAGAGTAAAGTTTTGTTGCTAAAATTTCAGAAAGACAGTGTTGCCAATTCAGCGCTTAAGTGGCTAGATTTAGCAATTTTTCGTCTCTTTTAGCCATGAAAAAATCAACAATTTTTTTAAGCCAAATTTCCTTCAAGATTTTTAAAATGTTCTACCCAAAAATATAATAAATTTTGCATAAGTTGTGTTGTAACGCGGAAGTTTCTCAAATATTTAACGCAAATGACTACAGTAAAAATAAAACAAATTTATCGATAATTTGAGTCTTTCCTTTTTCGTTATTTCTGATGTTTGTTTTATTGTTAATAAAAATGTATTAATTCAAACAAAATAATTTTGAATGTGAAACTTCAGTGTGATAAAAAATAAGAATTTTGTTAATATTGATACATTTTTTATAAAAAAATCTTGTTTAAACAAATTTGAGGCAATATTTAGCCATGTATTACTAAAAATTTACAGTAGATTTGGCAACACTGCAAATAGAAATGTTTCGGTTATACACATCACTGATGAAATTTGTGGTACAATTGTACCAAATTTGGTACAATCGAAACTTTATTGGTGCACTGATACAATTCATCCTTTTTTGGTACAATTAACAAAAATGTCCACGAAGTTTAATCATTTCTTTCAGGTGGATTAACTTACTTTTTTTAACAATTTTCAATAACATATCTCCATCCCTGACCAGAACAACCTACCAAATATTGCATTAATGTTTATTTGTGGTCATGATGTTATACTTTAGTACATACATACTAGGGTAGCCAGATTTTAAATTCGGAAAAACAGTACATTGAACACAAAAAAACAGTACAATCAAGAAAAAAACAGTACATTTTTTTTTGCGAAAACACAACTATTTATTTAAATTATTATATATTTAAAACTTTTGATTGAATATGCAACAATTATATAACGAAAAACACTTAAAATATGTAACACCAAATGAATGATTTCCGTTTTATGGCATTTTATACGTATACGAAATTACTCCATTTGCGTTAAAAAAAACACTAAAACGAAGCATTTGGACTTAAGGTTTTTTTTTATTTGAAGACAGGAAAACCATAACATTCCTGTAAGCCATATAAGAAAGGAGAAAAGCCTAACTTAGCTAAAAACTATTAACTCGTTGATTGTGTAAGTATTATATTGGTATTTAAAGCAATTTTCACCACACACATAGTTGCACATATCATATAGAATTTGAGAAAATTTATGTGTCCTAAGTTAATTTTCCAATTTTAAACAATTCTTAAATTATTTACGGCCAATTTGACCAAGTTCAGCTATAATCTATAAAATCCAAAAAACATATTGAAAGCAATTAGGTATTTTTATAAATTTTGAGCCCGGAGAATTTTTAAATTTGTACGTTTTCAATTTCACGTGATTTCGATTTCCAGAACTTGCCCGAATATTAAATTTAAGATAATTGTGTTGGAATAAGTATTTAAAAAATATAAAATTTTTTACAAAATTTCGATTTTGTTTTTGTCTTTTTCGGGTGTTTAAAGGAAAAAACTATTGGAAGAGGTAGCCATAAAATCATATGTCTTAAAAATAATAACATGAAAATATACAACTGCTGCGAGTCACCTATTATAATTAAAAGCGTAAAAAGTCTTATTATTTTAGAACTTTTTTGTTTGGAACACAACATTTTTTTAAGCTATTTACTGTTAAATATTAGGATATTTTCAAAATATGAGTTTAACAGGGATTTTCTTAATATCTTGGTTTTTTGTAGACTGAACACAAAAAAAACAGTACAAACAACAGTACAAAGTGTAAAAAACAGTACATTTGCGTACTGTTTCGGACATTATGCATAAAACAGTACAATTGCAAAAAATCAGTACATGTACTGTTTAAAACAGTACGTATGGCAACCCTAATACATACATAAGTATGTTCCTGTAGGAAGCCTGGGTTCTCTAAAAAGAAATAGATATTTAGCTTCTTCCGAGGCGAATTCAACTACAGGTGGTGTCGATACGCCGTCTGATTTTGACAGTTCGAACCTATTTGTTCTGATTTGTAAGTGTTTAGCTAAGTATGGTTGACATTTTGAGCTATAAGCAATAACAATGCAATTCAAAAACCCCCATGTTGTTTTTGTTGTTTATGGATTGTTGTAGTTCCGACACCTGATCACAAGCAGCAATAGGTTTCAACTTTTTTCGATTCAAAACTACAACAATTTTATTAACAGCGAATCAAAGAGGAAAAGAAAAGAAAAAAATTAACATGCAGCCATTGTTGTGCATATAAGTAGCTAAGAATAAAAACACAAAGAGTGCTGACCAACTTAAAGCATCTCCGTACCAACCCCCTTCCTTCTTTCTTTTCTCATCCTATAACAAGCCGATTAGTTCGCCGCCGCCGCTTGACTTCTCCAAGCCACCCCGCCGCCGACTTACAAGGCTTAAACGGCTTAATTAAAGCCGCCAATGACGTCAGCTGCGCCGTGAAATTTCTTAGTTTGTGTGACTAATTTTATTTTACAGATTTTCGTTTTAATGTATTAATTTCTTTGTCAAAAATTGTATATTTTAGCATCAATGTGCAACATTCAAGTGTCATTATATTCTCTTAAAATTTTTCAAAGCGTCATTGTACTTAACAACCTGCAAAATCTCTACAAGAATATTTTACAAGACAAATGAACTACAACAAAATGATTTAGATTCTGAATCAGAATCTAACTCTCATAGTGAAGTTTTTGATGTGGCAGAAAAAAGTAAAAACTATTACCAACAGTTGTTAAATAAAAAACAACAAATTAAATAAGTGTCTCACATTAAGACACTGTATGGAAGTGCAGAGTGTTGGCAATATTTTGGTCACCTCTTTGTTTCAAACAAAATGGTTTTAGAAAAGTACAAGTTTTGCAGCTTGTGATTTAAGTCAGATAGCACAATTTAGAAAGGGTAAATTTTTTTCCACCTTAAAGCTTACATTTTTTATTAATAATTTATTGCAGAAAGCTTTACTCTTTGTAAATGATCAGTTGAAAACAGTAATTAGAAAATAACTATCCTTTTATAATTATTTAATGTTTTGGACTTTAACAATTAGATTTAGAGGTGTGTTCTGGAAATCGAAAACGCAAAACGCAAGAATTTTGAAATTCGTTTTAATACACTCTTAATCCAATTTATTAAAATTTTCGTATAGAATTCTGTTTAATAGAGAAATATTTATATAATATTCTCACTTTACTTAATTTACTACAAATATCTTATTAAAAAAACGACTTTTACATTCTTGCGTTTTGCATTTTCGATTTCTAGAACACCCCTGATAGAAATGATTCATAGATTTCCTTAAATAACAATTTTAAACAATTTAGGTCGCCGCCGATGCATTGACGCCAACGCCTTCGGCTTGGTTCACTGCACACAAGTTGAGCATCAAAAGATGAAGCGTGTGAACTCAGACTTACTAACTCAATCACAGATTTTGTTTTGTTTTCTAAGGGGTTTTTCTTACTCTTTCTATTCTAGTAGGTATTCTATGTATAGGGCTCCCACTCGATCCACTTGACCGACTAACATTTAATACCTACACGTGTTTTTGACAACATTTTTTAAACAAAAAAAAAAAACTTAAAAAAAATTCAATTGTATTTATCATTGACTGACTACACGCAAGCGCAGACAAAAAACCGACTCATAAACCAGATTTTAAGTGTTTTTTTTTTTGTTGGTTGTTTCATTTATTTATTAACATTTTTACTTTCATTAACAGTATCCACAGTTTTAGATACTTTATGAATTTATTTTTATGTAAAATATATTCATTTCTACTTATGTATATGAGTTCATTCAGAGTGGGCGATCAAGTTTTTTCTTCAAACCTTTTCTTTTAGATTGAATTTGTTTTAGTCTGCTGGCACATAATTTCGCCTGATATCAACTTCTAAAAAGCCAATAGAAATTAACCTTAATAAAGGAGGGGAGCTAAATTGGCAAATAAATTGAAGTTACAAAAAAAATTAAATGATTATTTTAAGCCCACGCTTTAAAGAGTTTATGACCAAGAGTTTTCTTAAAACATTTTTTACGATCTTAGGAATTTATTTATGGAGCCACAAACATTTTTTTATAATGTTTTGTTAAAGCCCGGAGTATAGACTTTGCTATATATAGCCTAGACTAGATAATAAACTTGATTATAGTCTCTCTCTCTCTGGATTTAACTAAAAACTATAGACACAAATATATGACTCGACCATAGACTCGACTTTAAAAACCACCACAAACTTAACTAGAAACTCCCTTGAAGACTTGGCTAAAGAGTCGACTATAGAGTCTATAGTCGACCCTACTTTCGACCCAAATGTTGCCATCATTTAACACTTCCACACGGGATGTGTTTTGGCTCGGTCCACACCTTTCCTCCGTCGTCAATGTTGTCAATTAGGCGCTTACTCAGATGACCTTTACTCCTTGAAGCTTGTTGAGTGTAATCACGAATAAACTTTTGTTTACGGGGTTTTCCGTATGATTGAGCTCTAACGGGTCGGCATTGAGTCTCAGACAGTAATAACCTTTTTCATTTGATTTAAAGCCATCCATTCTTCTAAGAAGTTTTAATTTTTAAAACTCTTTAGGAAGCAACCCTGGAAATACAGTGAATATGGCTGAGCGATGCTGGCTATCTCTCCTCTATCCTGAAAATTTGGCTATAGACGTGATTTTAGACTCAATTATAGACAAGAATATAGACACCACTATATTTATGACTTTGGCTGTATTATGACTTTACTGTAGACTTAACTTTAAATACGACTATAGACTTGATAATAGATTGGATTATAAATCGACCATAGACTCGACTAAGTTAGCAATATCTATTTATGAATAATTTAAAACTTTAGCACATCTAAATAAAAAAATACTTGGAAAAACTCTACCTCAGTTCACAAAAAGCAGCGAAAGCTTTAAAGTTCAAATAAAATTAAAAATTAATGTTAAAATTTATTTAACCTTTTTATAAACAACTCAGTGTCATTATTTTAATAGTTTTTTTTTTAATTTCAAAATTTTCAAATCTTAAAAAACAAGCAACTAGAGAAAAAAAGCAACAACCATAAAAGCACTTTAATATAGTTTTTGCATAAATTTTTTTATTTGATTATTTGTCTTCAAATTGTCAATATGTTTTTCTAAGCAATAAATCAGTATTATTTATAATAAAATAATATTGAATGTTCACCATACGATTTTAAACATAAATAAATGTTTTGATAATGAAGCGTGAAAATTATTAATTTATTTTATAATGAAAATTAGACATCAATGAATAATCAATATTATTATTAATTTTTTTTTTTTTTTGTTCAAACCATAATCATTCCATAAGTTGCTAAATGTGTGGTTAATTTATTTATTAACATAAAACTATTTTTAGAAATTATTCAAATAATTGCTTTTTGAATGATTATATTGAAGCGCTCGGTGTAATTTAAGTTCATGCAAATTATTAATAAATTTAATGGAAGTCTGCAGAGGAATTTAAAGTTATTTTTAATGCGCAATATACAATATATTGTATTATAGAAAATACTATTGGGGGATTCAATAGGTAGTCATAAAGTTGTAAAGTCATATGTCCTAAAATAATTACAAGAAATATATAGGACTGCTGTGGGCTCCCGCTTATAATTAAGATTTCTACTGTTCAGTTATGACGAATCAATAAACACAGCATTAACATTTTTATTTTGTTAAACATACAACAACATTTATTTTAAACAATTGTAAAATATTATTTAGGACATTATGACGATATGACTGGATAGCACACCTTGTGAATCCCCCAAATATAAAAACTATTGGCAAGACTATAATGTGAAGTTAAGACAAAAGTATGTATAAGACTAAAGTCTACATAAGACCAGTGTTCCAAAATAAATACTAAATATCGCTCCTTACTTTTCGGTTCGGTAGATTTGTGGAAAACACAAACGTTAAAAGTGTTTGTGTAGAAAGTCATTAAAAAATAACGTTTCCCTGTTTGTCATCTTTCGAACACAAAAATAATACTGTTTATATCAACAAAAGATGAGAACATTTAATTATGTTCGTTTTTTTTTTTTTTAAAATCCACAAACTTCATTCAGCGATGCCAGAAGTGCAGATTTATCTGCATTTTGAAGATTTTATCCCCAAAATTGTCAAAATGCAGATTTATGGTTTAACATTGCAGATTTTTTAGCTCGGTACTCGGTACTATTTCCACTTGTTGCATTGATTTTTTTTTTCGTACAATGGAACGGGGAGGTTTCCCCACAGTGACAGGTACCGCGACCAGGTTAGGTCTATTGTACCCACTCCCCTTAGTTGGCCAAAAGACCCTCTGCTTCCGATAGGAACCCAACCAGGGCCTTTGCCGGTATATCACCGATTTGGGACGCACACATTATACCATGCCCCAAGTGCCTCCTCCTGGCCCATGCCAGCGCCGGGCAGTCACACAGTACATGCTCCGTCGTCTCGTCCCCGTCTAGACATAGTCTGCATTCCTGATCCTCAGCCAGGCCCATCTGATAAAGGTGGTCTTGTGCATTGATAAATAAATATAGTATATCAACCATTCATGGAAGAACCGTGTGGAAATACATTTATTAGTAGACATTTTGTGCACTTAAAAATTTAAAATTCGCATTGTCTTGACACATTAATATCGCCGGACATATGTCATCTGATTTTACACAAAATATTATGCATACATACGTACGTATATATTTATATGCACTTTTGTACAAATATCTTTAAAAGTTGCAATATTTGATATCTTCTAAATTGTTAATAACATGTCAAACAATTAACATTTAATTTGTTTTTTAAATAACAAAGATCCTTACTCAGCCTGTGTTGAAAGTTCAAAAAAATATTATCTTTTTTATACCTCATACTTCGAGGAGCACTCATATTGACCAGAAAGATTTTTAAATCTACCATCGATTTTAACTTCGGGAACATTATTTGAAATTAATTGTAATATCTTTTTCTAAACAAACTACATACAAAATGTAATAAATTTGTTTTGAAGGTTTATTGAAGATTTTTAAAACTTTGGCGCAGATTTTGCAGATTTTTTGACGAAAAATTATGGGTTTTTGCTGATTTTTCCTCTAAAAGTTCTGGCAACACTGACTTCATTGTGTTCGGTTCGGCTCATTAATGTTCGTCCCTTTTGGCTGGTAAAACCAAAATACACATACGAAAAAAAAACAAGTAAAATAATTTAACCCAAACAATACACACACAATTGTTCAGGTGTTCTATGTAAAAAAAAACATTATTGAACATTAAAATATAATGTTTATCCACAGTAATCACTACAATTGTTCTGTTTTTTTAACGAAGAACATAACTTATATAATGTTCGGCTCTTTCTTGAAAATAGTTACGAACGGTATTAAGGCTTGTGTTCGTCTACACAATCATTAAAAAAATAGATATCGTTCTTGCGTATGTGAGCCGAACGCTAAATAATGTTCTGTTTATTTTATGAGTGAATTACCTAAATAAGAACGGCAAACGATTTCTCAGTTGCATACAATTTATGCGAAACAAACCTTTAGAATGCGAATTAGACATCACCCGAATGGAACATTTTAATTGACAGATCGATGTGTCGGTTTGTTTTATTGAAATTATGTTTGAAATAGAATTTTCATGTTTAAAAAAATGCTTGCCGCTCTTGTTTAGGTAGCTCAGTAACACTGCTAAAGACTATTAACAAGACTTTAAAATGTTGTTCTTGTTGAGACCGAAGACAAGACTACAGAAAAGACTATAACCTACATATATTATATTCCAGAATATACATATGTATGTATGTACAAAGGTAACATTATTTCCCAGATTACAGGCAAGACTATAAACAAAATTATAATCAATACTATAAACAAGACTAAATCTAAAAGTTTTATATTGAGGAAATAATTGTTTATATTAAAAATGTTTAGTGGCGTTTTGTCCATAGCTTTTTTCTTTTATTTATTTACATTATACTTTTTAAAAACAACAAACGGATATAAATGAAATAAAAGTAGAATTGTATTTTTGTGAGCATTTTATTTTTTAAGTTTAAATATTTTGTTTCTACATTGTGTATAAAATTCATTCTTTTTTCTACGGTTCATTAACCCCTAAACAGTACAATAATGACAAGCAAGCAGGCGGTTGTTAAAAAAAAGAGGTACAGTGGTTTCCCGCTTTAACGAACTCTCGATTAAACGAATTCGGGATTTAACGAACAGGCAAACATTTTACCTTAGGCACTGTGTATAACGAATTAAAATCCAATTTGGTACTTGATGTAACGAACAAATAAAAAGAATAAACTAAAAATTCGTAAAACTTATTGGAATAAATAGATGGACTAGTCAGGCAAACAGTTGTAGTCTTTACACACAGCTCCAGGCATATATTTCGTTTTGTTTACAGTGAATTATGTACGATTGCCTTCTATTTTTTATTTTGTTTAGTTTCTGACAAGGCGAATTTTTTAGCTAAAATCACTGTTGGATGTCAAACTTTTGTTTATTCTCTTTTATTATCTTTGTTTCTGTTTTGTTTTATTTCTGTTTTTGACATTGTACAATGATTTTACAAAAACAAATTGCTTGTGGTTTCTGTACGAGTTGTACTTGTTGTAGTACCGAGATTACCTGGGATGAATTCGCCTTGGTTTCTGATAAAAAAATCGTTAAATTACAGTTTGAATTTCTTTCGTAGCCTACTAAGACTTTTTGTTTTGCATTTCTTTTTGCTTTTTGATATTTTATTTACTAATTTGGTCACTACATGTTGTGAACTTGTGTTGTAAACTTTTAAACTTGTGAACATTAAAAAATGGATAAAAGATAACGATTAACATTAAAAGAAAAATTTAAAATTTTATATGAATATACAAATGAGACCGGTTTATTTTGGAAAATGCATCCTGACAGGACTTATGTACATGCAGAGGAAAACAGCGCCCTTGGTCGGTAAATGGCATAAGAAATAAAAATGTAACGCAAGCGGCTCCTAAATAATCAGTCCACTAGTTATTGGAAAAGCACAGTATCCTTGCTCGTTTAGAAACAAAGTGTTGCCATTAGATTACGCATTGTCACATATGTATGTAAACAATTTTTGACAAATTTGTAAAATCAATTAACGGCAGAAGACGATATCTGTGAAGTTTTTTGGGATGAGGATGAAAATGAAGAAATGAATGCACGATTAGAAAACGATGTGCCTGTTGATGAAGGTGTACAAATTTAACACAGCGATGTAATGAAAAGCTTTGATGTATGTATCCAGTGTTGACAGGAAAATAATATTGATTTATCCAAGACATTAATTTTACGTGAGCTTCAAGAGAAAGCAATTGAAAAAAGTTTAAAGAAATAGCAAAAACAAACGTCAAACTTGTTTCTTTAAATAATTATGTAGTTTTTTTTTTAAGTAATTACTTTTTTCATTAATAATGATATGATATGAATTGCTCTGGTTATTTGTTGTTACATGAATAAATATTTTTTTAGTACTGGATTTAACGAATTTTTCAATTTAGCGAACAGGACTAACAATCAATTGTTCGTTAAATCGAGAAACCACTGTATTTAAAACCAAATGAAAAGAAATGCCAATTTAACGGAATATTGAAATTAGAACTTTTAATAATTGACGGAAAAAATATTTTAGAAGAGTACCTTTTGGTCCGTGCCTAATGCCTTTCTTAGTTTGTTTTGCGCTGTGAAGTTCTACAGTTTAAACGAACACGACAAAAAATGAAATAAATTTAACTGTCAGCTAATTGTTAAATACTGTTAAATACTTATACTCAGTACCAGAGTGTTAAATGGGTATACACAGTCACATTTTTACATAAATGTTAGTTCGAGTCTAGAGAAAAGAATTAACTCTACTTTAACAAAGATTTTATGGTATGTATGTGCTTATTTAAGGCTAGTTTACACTATTATACTTTGTATTAATACCAGGCTTGCCATATTTGCCGATTTATCGGCATTTTGCTGATTTTTGCCTCTAAATTACCCAAGTGTATATGAAGTATTTGAAATGTGTGTCTTACCCAATCCACGCATCTTTATTTGAAAAGTGTAAAATGAAAAGTATTCAACCAAAATAGCCATAAGCGACGTTACTTTTTGACAAGTGTTGGCTTGATAAGTGTTGTTTGGACTCTGCTACATCGAGACAAATCGAAAAGAAGTGGTTTTCTGATATTAAATGTGGTGATTCAACGAGCGCTCTCGTCGCCCAAAATGTAGTGATCCCGAAAAATATCAAAAAGTTCACAAAATCTTTTTTGCAGATCGTAAAATAAAGTAACACGAGATAGCTTATACCTTAGAGATATCGAAGGACAATGACGGCTGTATTTTGGATGAAAATTTGTCTATGAAAAAGCTGTTTTCCAAATGGGAAACCGACAAAAACGTGTCGATCATTCTATAAAAAGTATCGAAATGTATGAAAGGTGTTTGAGTGATTGCATCGCTTTTGAAAGAGACAATGTTGATGAATTCAGCCGAGTTTTGCCATAACAATCTCTGTTTCATTGGTTAATCCTGCAGACTTTTCAGCCGATGTGTGGTAGTGAACACTACAAATTAAAGTATATTGTATATTTATTTAAAACAACTTCTCTTTTGCACTAAGATGATGATGAGTGCCATGGTTCTTCTTCCTCTGTTTTTTTCAAAGCCCACTTCCGAATCTGAATTCTCTTCAGAGCCAAGTACAGGGGTCTAATTACCGCATTCGATACTATCGTATTGAATAAACTATCGAAGTTGTTTCAATACGATAGACACTGACGTAACGAATGAAAACTCGAGAAATGTAATGTCGAGTTACTTGATATCGAATGCTATTATTTCAAATTCAATAAACTTCATTCGATATCGAGAGTCATGATACCAAAATAAATAATTTCGATAAATTTTGCTCGATATCGTATGCGGTGATTACACCCCAGGTAGAAGAATAAAATAAATTGCTTCTTTCGTAAAGGGTAATGACTTTTTTTGAAGTTGGTCTTATGCTAGTAATCAGTGGAGAACTGAGCAAAAGTCTATTTATAATATCTTTGTTACACTGAACCCTCGAAAACTTTTTAGCAAAATTCTGCCTGTTAAGCCGAAAATATTTTGTTCGTCTCTTAGACGCTTCTTCTGATAATAAGCAATAATTGGCAAACTCGTGCAAATGGATGTTGTAACCACTTGTAATTACTTCAATAATTACTTTGATTCGGTGTAGATAAATCAAATGCAATTCCAGTTATTCCGGCAGCTTATTCAGGATTGGAAAAAAATCTTCCAGTCTTCGGTACATCCACTTTTAGCCCTAATTCATTTATTAATTTTTCATGGATAGTTTTCTCTTCACTTTAACAATAGTTTTGTCCTAATCCGATCTTAATTACCACTTTTTCACTAAGAGTTTATATAATATGCTTTCAAATAGACACAGGTAACAGGTAATATTAGTCTTAGATGTAATAATTTAAATAAAAGACAACCAAAACATTTTATGACTGAGCAAAAATAAGAGCAATAATGATGTGATGAGAAAGAAGGTGAAATTTTAAAAAATCAGCAAAAAACATGGCACAAAAACGCGTAACGTTTTTTTTTAATTTAGAAGAAGAGATTTCAAATGTTATCGTTATGCATAACATTTTTCAAAATGCAACTAAATTCACTATCAAAAGCCTTTTTTTTTTTTTTTTTTTTTTTTTTCAAAAAGTGAACAAAAAAAATCGTTATTTTTTTTAATTTGGAACGAATTTTTTTATCAAAAAAATTAAAAATACAATTCTTATAAGAAGCTGTTAGTATAGTATTGTAAACATCTCAAAAACGTAAAAAGTCAATGAACACGCATGCAATTTACTCAATTTTCCTGACTTTAACAGTGTCCCAAATGCACAAATCTCAAAAAAAGACTTGAAAATTCACTATGCGATGCAGAATTTTGTTGTCTGTCGAGCTGGGTACTTAGCCCTTCGTGAATCGTGTGAACGCTCTTCATTGCCATTGGCAGATCACTGTCAGACGTTGTAAGCTCACTTTTTATTGTGAGATGTGCAAAGTTTATGCATCTGACAGCAGTATCATTGTCAGAGACGCTGCAGATACATATGCATCAGGGATGGAAAATGGGGTTTCGGATTTTGTACCAACTTTAATAACGAAAGGTAGTTTTAAGACCATAACGGTTCTAAATTTTATAATTTTTTACTCATCTCTTAATATATATTTAGAAAAAAGACTCAATTAATTACGAAATTTTTTTTAAAAGCAAAGCCACAAATCAAGTTTAAAAAAAATTAGAATTGTATCATAGTTTTCATCAGTGTAAAGAAAAACAAAAAAAAATTAAATATGTATTGCAAAATTAAAATTTTATTTTTATCTTTTTTATTTCTCATCAGACCTGGCAATGCTTGCCATGAAATTATATGACAACCGTGTGAATCAACAATTTTTGTTAGTAAATAAATTTATTGTCATTATTTGTCTTCTAATGAAATTGTAAGGTTTTCTTACAATCGTCTGAACTGACAATTTACTTCGGCAGTATATTGTCAGCACATTGCCAGACCTGACAATATTGTAAGATCTGAGAACCATCTGTGCATAGCTTTAAACACACTTTCGCTATGAAAATGTCAAAGAAAACAACGATTGATATCGATATTATTTCTGTGGCAAAAAAAAAAAAAAATTTATATCGATTTAAGGTTGGTCATTTGCCAATGGCCAACCTTAAAAATAGATTAAATCTTTGGACAATCGTTATGTTTGTTGCAAACATTTATACTTTCCCATACTGTTACATAAAACCACAAACACACATTGAAACTTGTATGAACACAACCAACGTTCACATTCTCGAAAATTAGGGATGGAATAGTTTTGCATTATAGGGCGAGTTATCACGTGTATATTTGCAATAAAGTGCGAAATGAAACACATCCTAAATATTTGGCATTACTTTCTTTGTTGAAATATATAAGAGTTTTTTTTATTTTTTCTTCAATAAAAATAAGTACACAACCTTTTCCATGGGAGGATTTGTGCACGAAAATGATAAAAAAAATCGTATAGGATAAAAAATCGTGAATGGTTATTTTGATTCATTCGTTATTATGGGGAGATATTTAGAATTTCTCAAAATTAAGTTTTTTTTTCCTTAAGGAGAGAAAAAGTAGTTTGCAATCAAATTTTTTACAAGAATGGTGAATCACCTTTTTGGTGAGACGATAAAAAACTAATTTATGCATGAAAATTTCGTGTTAGATTTAAAATATGGTATTACAATGCAAGCGTTTAGCGATTAATTTTTAATGGAAATGCTTTTAAATAATTCGTCGCTTTGCCGCTGTTATTGTAATTCTTTCATGCACATGTGAATCTGTAAAATATCTGTAAATTGTGTGCTGTTATAACTACCGTAATAATTTGTGGTTTGTGTTTTTTATGCAAAAGGTACTAAAAAAGAAATAGTATAATAATAAATTGTTTAACACTTTTGTGAGACAACAATATGGAAAAAAATCTTTAGTTTTATTAAGCATTTAAATATTTAAAAAAATGTGGTAAAAAAACTTTTAACGTGGAATCACCCATGTTGTCCAGACAAAGTTTTTAATTTTTTTTTACGTACAGTGAGTTTTTGTCGTTGAGGTTAAATCAGGATTAATAGTTAGATTAGTTAATCTTATATCAAAATTAATCTACCTTTAATCCTCTTTCACATTTCTTAGTGAAAGATTAATAAGTAGTATTTTCTTTCCGAAGCTGTTCGTACTTTTGACAGTTCTGTTGCTTTGGGAATTTAAACAATAAAAACAATCGGCTACTTAAGAAAGACTTTGAAGGATTAATTTTAATTGAATCGCAGATCTTTCAGTCAAAAACTGGCTCATAGAGTTTTGTCCAGAAAATCAAGCTGCCATATGTACACTAAAGCCAAAATTAGACGTAACATTGCCATAGCCATACAAAACAACGGTTTACACCAACCTAATGATCAACACTGTATTTGATTATAGGTGACACCTTAACGACATAACCATGAGCATACAAACCAATTGAATTTTAGGTTCTTTGATAATCGTTACGGCTATGGCATTATGTTTAAGTCACGTCTAATAACATTTAATTTATTAGTTTTGAATAGTGGTAGTACTTCAGCGACGGATTATATACATATATATTTTTTTTTTTGTTGTAAAACTATGTAGGTACATATTTTTAATTATTTTCAAAGATTGTGTGTTAATAATGGACAAAAAAGATGATCAATCCCAATATAATTTCACCAAAACAAACTTTGTGTTAAAAAATTTCACCTATTGGCAACTCAGTTCAAGTTTGCCCAATTCACAAGCTAGGCGTTGTTTTTAAAAAGGATTTTTCTCTCTTTAAAAAAGTTTAAAAAAATGTTTTCAAGATAACATGTGTGAATCGGCCTTTAAAGCAAAAAAAATATTTCGGGCGAATTCATTGCAGGTAACAAATCCTAAAAAAAACACAAGCAATGGTTTTTGTAAAATCGCAGTACAATGTCAAAATTAGAAATAGAGATAACAAACAAAGTTTTGACATCCAACAATTATAAAGCTAAAAAACAAAGTTATCAGCAGGAATGCTAAGTTAACCTGTTATTAATTCGCATTGCTTGTGCTTTTGTAATTCGAAGCAATTGAAATCAAAGCTAATTAAATTTCATAACACTGCGATCTCAAAAGCTAAAAGTAACGGGTCCGCCATCTAACGTTTTTTTCAACTAGTGCTTATTTCGTGAATGGTAACCGCTGAACGAATATGGTTGTGTATACGCTTGAACAACGCTGGGAAATATGAGTTTTGGCTTCGCTAAGTGGGCCTGCGATCGATCGACTTATAGAAGATGCCGTTTTTGCCAAAAAAAATCATCTTTTCAGATGAAGCTCATTTTGATCTTGGCGTATATGTAAACAAGCAAAATTGTCGCATTTGGGGCACAAAAAAACCTGCACGCATACATTGAAAAGCCGTTGCACCCAAAACAAGTCACTGTTTGGTGCGGATTTTGGTCCTGAGTCATAATTGGGCCATTTTTCTTCGAAAATGGACAAGGAGTGTCCGTTTCAGTCAATGGCGATCGTTATCGGGCCATGTTGAACGAATTTTTGTGCACTAAAATTGAAGAGGAGAATATTGGCAACATTTGGTTTTAACAGGACGGCGCTACGTGCCACACAGCCGAAGCTACACTCGATATTTTGCGCCCTGTTTTTGAAGATCGCATTATCAGCCGCAGAGCTGATGTCTATTGGACACCTCGGAGCTGCGATTTGACACAGTTTGACTATTATTTGTGGGGTGCCGTCAAAGATAAGTGTTACGCCGACAAGCCAGAGACAATTGACGCTTAAAAGGACAATATTTGTGAAGCTATTGGTGAAATACTGCTGCACACAATCGATAACGTGCTTAAAAATTGGACCGATCGTGTAGGCTACTGCATGGCCAGCCGAGGCAGCCATTTGAATGAAATTATTTTCCATTATTAACCGGAAGGATTGTACTTTCAAATAAAAAAAGTGAAAATATTCAGTAGTTTTTTTTTATAGCATTTTCAAAAAAAAAAGTAATTTTGCGGACCCTGTAATAATAACAAATCTTAACGCCTTTTTAGAGCTTAAGGCAAACTTGAAGCAAGATATACACCAAATGTGCTAATATTTGTCTTGTATTAAATATATTTAGGGTGTGGAGCGGACTGTGTGAGCTGTGGTCCATCTTTTTTTAACCACAATTGTGGGTTGTTCTCTACCTCGGGCCTGGTATTTAGTGCTATTCACATTAACAGCAACTTGTTTGTCGTTTTCGAAAAACATGATCCACTGATATTTTCTGAAGTAATTCCATTCCAGTTATTCTATCTATGATGTTCAGCAATTATTCTTGGATTTTGGGTGCGCCATATTTTTATTGAGTATGGAGAGGTACATTTTCGAGAAAAAAAATTATGTTATGAGGTTGAGACTCATGTAAAAGTTCTTACTGCCGGATATTATTTACATAACTTCTATTATATGAGAGAATATGAGGGTTTAAATAGGACCTTTGTGCAATTCTTTAGGGCTGCCAGCAAAATGACCCTAAGCAAAATCGGCCAAAGCAATTTGGGAAAAATTGACCAAACGAAAAATGGCCCAAAGGTCGGAAATGCAAAAAAGCTTTAATAAGCGAATCCGGTGTTTATTATACCATACAGGAGAACGTCCCTGCGCCCGGCCGAAGTTTTGCTATGCAGAGACATCTTTAGTTAGCAATTCGGGATTTTAATGAATAATAATTTATCAATTACCGAAAACAAAAGTTGTTTTACTAGAATTTGAAGAATTTGTCAAACTAAAAAATCGTCCAAAAAATGTTTCTTAACTATTTTAAGAGTGAATTATTAGTTAACAATTACGAAAAATCGCCCAAAAAAATGGGCTACATTTCTTATGCAAAATCACCTAAATTTGATGGAAAATTTTTTCTTTCAAAAATTGCTTTTATTGATTTTTCTTTGGGTAATTTTGCTGGCAACCATTCTGGAGTTACCAACACTCAATGTTGATAGCACATGTCGCCAAATTGTATGTCAATATCAACATTTACAAGGAAGTTTTGGCAATAAAAGCTATTTTGAGGAGCAGATTGCAATAAAATAAGTTTGGACCAAATTTAATATAAATACAAACATAATAAGATGATTTATGGTCACCAGGGCTGTAGTCGTCTAACAATAGTTCTAACTCCGACAACAACCAGTGAAATTTTTAATGACCGACTTCGATTTCGATGCTAAATGTATATGCTGTGTGCATGATAATGTACAAAATCCGAAATTTTTTCAATTTTGCCCCTTTTGTCAAACGTCTTCACGCATTTACAGTTTTTCTTATTGGAATTTGTTGAATAAGATTTTGTTTGCTAGTGCTGCTATTTTAACACTATAGCAACACTAATTCTGGGCAATGGCAAATATATTTTAGTCTTGATGGTAAAAAAATTTGAGCGCGAATTCCTGTCATTAACTAATTTAAGCACCAGTGAATGAATGACTGACATAAGTTTCCGCTATTCACCCGAGCGTATCCACAAAACTGCCATTGCAATTTAGACTCTTGCCCGCACTAACAAATAAAATACCAAAATAATTTAAATAGTTTCACACTTTTATGTTAATTAATTTAGGGACTTGAATGGACTTATTCTCATAAAATAAATGTTTGAAAAATTCTTTGAAGTATTTATGCACGTATATTACCGAGAAATTTCGGAGTCGGAGCCGCGAGTTTTTGTAGGCACTGATGGTCATAAAAACTCTATTCCTTAAAGAAGCCTGTATGGGGATATGTAAAATTATGGACCGATTCTCACAATTTTCAATAGGTTTGGCCCTTGTGACAATTATAATCTATGTACGAAATTTCATCAAAATTGCGAACTGCCCTTTTCGCTCAATATTTACATGGACACCCAGCCTACCAGCCGGACGGACGGGCTCGTTAGCTCGATTAAAAAAATAATTCTAAGAAGATCGGTATAGTAAGAGGTAGGTCTATAACCAATACTCTGAGGTATAACCAGCGTCAACACAAGCACATAATACCCTTTCTACTACTGTAGGGTGGTTTTAACTTAACAGTTTTAATTATTTTAACGTTTTCACTGACTGGGTCTGTCTGACTGAGCTGGCATGGCAAATAGTGACAATATTGATATGGAAATATGGAAAAAATTAAATATGTTAAAAATGTTTGCCTATAACACGCTGGCTGTTGCTCGTTTTTCCATTTTTTTTATTGCACAAATTTTTTTCATTTCAATTCATTCCATTACACAATTTTGTTTACATTTTTTGCCATCTTTATAGTTTTAATTTTATAATTTTTTTTTTTTTTTTGTGCTGTAATATTTTAAAACTGCAATTATAAACACATAATCCTATAAATGTATTTTCATTTCGAGTTTAATATTCTTTTTTCTTTTATAAATATGAATTTTTGTGCAAATAAAATAAGTTACTGTAGTCAATTTTTTTTAATATTTTTTACAATTTCATTGGTTTTTTATTAATTTCTTTATTTGTTGTTCTCATTCTTTCATTTGGTTTAAAATAATTTTTTTTTTTTTGGTTTTTTTCTTATAATGTATAAATTTTTTTTTTAAATCAGTTTATGTTGATGATGGTGATGATCTCATCAGCCGGCGATTGCATCATGAAATTTTTAAGAAGCTTTAAATTCTTAGTATTTTATTTCTTTTTACTTGCTCATATCTTAATGTCCACAAATCTTATAATCCCATAATAGTGGACTATCCTTTTTTGGGGGAACTTTTTTTGAAAATAAAATGAATATACGAAGGCTTAAAGCGAACTTTATTACAGTACTTTTCGCTTATAGTCCATTCCGCTTAAAGGCCAAAAACGGATATAAGCCAAAACTGTCATATTCACATGCAGATTTTTTCGAATTTCATACAAATTATTTGTCCTAAGGTCCATTTCGCATGTAGTCCATTTTCGTTTAAAAGCCACATTTTCTTAGCATACGAATATAATTCTTTATGCAAAAATGTTCGCTTATAGTCCACTCTGTTTTTAATATTTTTTTAATCAACTTGTAACATGTTTTTATTTACATTTCTGGTAACTATTATAAATACCAAATTTCGTAATTTATATTTCATAACATGGTGTCTTCATCTGACCATTTTTGTTTTTATTGTATTATTTTTTGTTTTAACTATTTATTTAAATTAAATCAAAATTTGGTTATGTTTTAAATAAACTTTTGTTTTGTTTAAAAAAGAGCAGTTTTATTGAAGAAAATAATTTTTATAAAGTCCAAAATGTGGATTATACACTTATAAGCCTAATGGCTTATAAAAAAAATCGGTTATAGTCCAAATTCGCTTATAGTCCACAAAAGTTGTGCAACTATAGTAGTGGACTATAAGCGAAAAGTACTGTAGCACTATTTTACTTTGACTACAACATGTAAGAAAATTATAAGAAATGTGTTATACTATAGCTATGTACATACCCTGCAGACAAAGTAACTAGTATCTAGTAAAATAAATACTAGTTGATATTTACTTCAGACTAGTTGCACATTTGTTTTCTTTTCATATATCGGACAAAAGGCAAAATTAACTCAAATAAAACTAAAAGCAAATCAAATTAATTAGCTTATTTGAAAAAATTCAATCATTAAGCTAAGGCCACACTTGTTTAATATTTAACCAAATAAACGTACCCACTACTTTTGGTTATAATTAGTGTGATTTAACATGGTCGTAATATCATAAAAAAAACTATAACTGGTGAACATAACATTCACGAAACGTTGGGAAAATATGGATTAAATGCATTTTTATTTACATATAGAACTTTAGGCCGTATTAGCTAATATAAAATCTAATTTATAATGAATAAGATTTTGTTTGTCGTGCAAATAAGATTTTTTGAGTGTTTGCAATTCTCATTCACTCTGAAGTTTTGTTTACTAATATCTTTCAAAGTTTTTTGGGGGAATGTTCCTGATTATCAGGCCTAAGCAGCGTTACCGTTGTGTAACTTTAGTTGCGATTTTAACCTTTTTGACGCTCTGACGCGTTTTGTGCGACTTTTTTTTAAATTTGTCTAAAATTGCAACTTTTCCAACTTTGTGCCCCTTTTTTGAAAGTGGATATCAATTTTGTTTTAAACATTCCCTGAGATATGTAAATTTATTCGATTGAGCAGGTGATTATTTGATATCCAGACAATTTCAACTACTGAACTGTATAGTATTTGCCTTGTTTTGTATCAAATTCATTGAATTTCCATGCGAATCTAGGATGAACGGCATTCATATTTTAAGCGTTTTAAAACCAACTTTTTCACCGCTATTGATATCATATCTTTATTTTCAAAATCCTCAACGGTAACCCTGGGATTAAAATTGGTTTAAAAGTTTGTGAGAGGCAGAAATAGCCTACTACCTCCCCTTGGGGTAGCCTTATAAATATGGATCTATCTATGTTTTAAATTTCATTAAAATCGGTTTGATAGTTTCTGAGAGGCAGAAACTGCCCCTATCTCCTCTCTTGGTCATTCAATGGTCCTTGTGGCAATAAGAACCTATAAGCCAAATTTTATCAAATTATCTCCAAAATTGCGACCTGTACTTTGCGCACCAAGGTTAAATGGGCAGCCAGCCTGCCAGCCAGCCAGCCGGACGAGAAAGTGATTCTGAGTCGATCGGTCCTGGACCCATATTTTAAGGCGTTACACACATCAGCACAAATACATAATACCCTCTCCACTATTGTGGTGTGGGTATAAAAATTGGAAATTAAGCACGACAAACAAATCTTATTAATTGAAAATTTTTATTCCCAAAAATTACTTTGATGACAAAAAAAAATAAATATTGGAATTGAAAGAAATTATGTTTAGTTTGCCTGTTGGCAAGGCGAATTCATCCCAGGTAATCTCGGTACTACAACAAGTACAACTCGTACAAAAACCACAAGCAATTTTTTATTGTAAAATCATTGTACAATGTTAAAAACAGAAATAAAACAAAACAGAAATAAAGATAATAAAAGAGAATAAACAAAATTTTGACATCCAACAGTGATTTTACCTAATATCAGCAGGGCTTTTAAGACCACCTGTAATAAATTCGCCTTGCCTGTTGGTATTAAAAATACATCGAAAATGCGTGTGACGGCTTTTACACCACCCAAAATGAAAAATGTATCAATGAAGTTTCTAAAACAAAAAAAAATTTTTGAGGCGTGTCATAAAAGTGAGTTTATTAAAGGCTAGACATGCTACATTTTAGAAGCACTATCTTGGCACCTGCAACAAATTTGGCACTAGGCGGGAATGGTCAGAGGTGGCAAAGGTGGCGACCAGAAATTGATCTCAGATTAAAAAGTCATCTGGCAAATATGAAACTACAGACAAGTCGTGAGCGACGATATGCGATATAATGAGGTCGGACATTAAATGACAGCGCTATATATAAAAAACAAAAGGTTCTGTGGCGTGGCAAATTTCCTGTCATAGAAATTGACGTATCTTTCATTCTAACGGGTGAGGGGCACAAGAATAATTAAAATTAAAATTTTGAAAATTTAATTTTAATGGAATAATTTTTATGCAGTTTTCTTTGTGATTGTCTCAAGTCTGAAGCAATTTATAAAAACTGCATGCATAAATGCGTAAACAAGCATGACCTAAAATGCTTATACACAAAACAATTTCGGCTTTTTCAAACAGAACAAAAATAATTGCTCAAGTTGAAATGCATATAAGCGTTAAATGATTATATATGTTTTGCAAATAAGCGATAAAACTGTATACCTATTGTAGCGTACCTTATAATTTTTACTTAATCATGTTTTAATTTTTGTTCCTTATTACTTTTTAGCTTCTTGATTTAAATAAGTTTTTTTTTGTTGGCTCCATTTCATTTGCAACCTTTTAATAAAATTAAAATTATGCAAACGTCACGCTTTTTATTTGTCATTTAATTGGTTTGACTTCAAAAATATTTCTTTTATTCCTTTTGGGGCTTAACTTCTTTTTGTGTTTTGTTTCTTTAGATTATTAAATTCATTTAACAATAAAGTATAGAAAAACTCAAGTTTTTTTTCTGTTATTGTGGTTGTTTTGCAGTATAAAACAAACAATGACGCGTGTGGCAAATTGATTGATTCATGATCAAATAATATTTTTTGCTATTGTTTTGTATTTTAGTAGTTTTTTTAGTTAAGTAGTTTTTTTATGGCAATTTTATTAGTATTATTGCATTTGTGGTGAGGCAAAGCGAATAAATAGCATACATATGTATTTAACCTTTTTGTTGAGCACCACTAAATGGATTATTAAAAATGAAACTAATCAACGTTTTGTGGAACGCTTAAGTCAACTGAATGAGGGGGGGGGGAGCTTTTAAAATTGGGTCAGGGTTGTTAAGCGGTTTAATTTTGTTTGATTATACAGATGGGGGAAGTTGTCAAAGAAATGTTTAGGGAAAATTTATCTAAAAGCTAAAAACAAAACCAAATATTTTTAAATTTCCATTAAGCTGGTAGTTTCATTAGAGTCAACAATCAAGCTTGATGATTAAATTGTCAAAATGTATTTGAAAATATTATGAATATATCGAATATGTAAAAAAGTGATTAAAATTATTTAAATTAACTAAACGAACGAGAAAATTCCTTGTTGGTCAAGCATATCATCAAGCATTTATGAATATTAACATTTTTATTTAATGATACATTTTTGCCAAATGTTCGCATTAAATACTGTATTTATTGCTGTTATATTAAATCTATCTTTTAACCGCCATTTATTGTCATTAAGCATATTTAATTATTTAATTTAAAGTCTTTCTAACAAATCGTTATTCGAACTTTAATCTTTATTATTTCAAAATTTGGTTTTCAATTAAAAACAAATAACTTTCATTGGCAAAAACTTAATAACGTCTTGATCTTTTTATACCCTTCACCACAACTAGTTGTGAAAAGGGTATACTTCGTTTGTTATTCCGTTTGAAACTTTTTTTAATATTCATCTAAGACCCCATAAAGTATATAAACTGTGGGTACTTGAGTAATTCTAAGTCAATTTAGCCATGGCCGTCTGACTTTTAAACAACTCAAAAGAAAAGAACAACTTTGGTGAAAAATTGTTTGTACACTGATAGAAAAATGCATCTTCATATTGATGATACCCTAACATCAGAATTGCGACATCAATGTTACTACAAATGGCATCAATGATGCAAAAAGTAACATCAATCCAATGACTAACGTCTTCGTACAATTTTGTCATTTTTTACTTGTCATCTATTTTATGACTGTAGTGACATTAATTCGATGCCACATTTTGTATATAATTAACATCATTTTCATGATTACAATGTATTATAAGAAGCAAAAATTCCTATATTCTATTTTTTTAAATTATTTATTTAAATACATCACATTTTCAAAGTAGAATGATTACGAAAACCATATGGAGCATGGTGCTGGTGTCTTATTATTGAGAGTTCTGCTGTAAAAAAAGGTCGCAATTCAACAATCGTGAAACGAACATCTGTAACGGGTAAGTAAATAATAATATTCTCACACTTTAACTTAAGTCAATTCCAATGACTTTAACTTAATGACAAACTGTCATTAAATTGATGCGTATGTGTCCTTTCTCCGATGTTACTTCGTTATCACACTGAGGACATGCTCGTCATTTCTATGATGCCGATGTCATAATTTAATCTTGACCCTGATGACATTTTGGCCGAGTGATGTTAAGGTTGACATCACAATGATGAAAAGTGTCATGGGGTCAAAAACGAAGCCACTTGTCATAGTTCTGATGTTAAAATACATCAGCGTTATAACGCATTTTCTAGAAGTGTAGTTCTCCTAAGCAGTTTGGATTAAAATCCCGCAAAATCGGTTCATTACACGCAAACGAAAAACATGGTTAACATATTCTAAGAGCAACATATTATGATAAGATTAACCATAATAAATTTAGAAGTACATAATCATATTATTGTAATCTTAATTATAATAAGTTAAGAAGTAATCATATTATTGTCATGTTAATTATAATAAGTTAAGAAGTAATCATATTATTGTCATGTTAATCATATGTACTAAGTTCATCATGTTAATCATAATCAATTAAGAAGTAATCATATTATGATAAAGCATTTTTCATTACGTTTATAACCATAAAAAATATATTAAAATTTGTTTTGCATTGATTTTTTTTATGTGGCACTCTACAATTTTTCTTAATGTAAATACAGTAGCGGAGTTCAATATTTGGCTTGCAAAAGAGCAAATGAAAAATATCGTAACACTTTTATGAAATCTCTTTGTGTTTTGTTGGTTGATTTTACAAAAGAGCTATGATATTTTGCATATGCCCTATTGCAAGTCTAAAGCTGGGATTACACGATTGCCGCAAATGCACCAATATGACACAATTTTTATTTTGCTTTATTGACGCACAATAATGAAATTGCCCCAACCAAATTTTCTGAAATCACACGATTGCCCTGTTTTATACAAATTTAATTGCCGCTAGTTGGTACAAAGCGAAATGGTTACAACAATTACCGCCGCACAGTCACACGATTGTTCTTTCTTGTATTAACTGCGAAAACAGCTGTTGTGGTAGCTTTTTAATTTGTTTGAAAGTTCATGTTGGTACTTAAACAAATTATTGTTGAATAGTTTTATTTAATATTTTTAAGATATTCCAAAAATTAAAAGTCTGTTCAACAATTTCGTATTGTTATTTTTAAAATTATTTTTTTTGTGGTAATTTTTCTTTGTTTTACCGCTCACTAACAAATAATTCGATGACATATTTTTTAAACAAACGACACAACTGATTCAAAATTATTGTACAAATAGCGCTAACATAATATTATTAGAGTAAAGATATTTTGTTTTCTTCTTAAGCATACTATGACTACACATAAAGAATGTTATCATGTAATGGTTGTAAGTAATTTAATACGTTTTCAAAGTTATCATTATTTAGTTGTTAGAAAAATAGTTATTTTTCAGTCAAAAATATTCAAATTTAGTAGTAACTATAATATTGCTGATATTAAATAAAAATAACAATTTTTTGTGTACGACAACAATATGTATATTGTAATAATAAACATAGTGTAGTTGTCGTAACCATGCTCAACCAGTAGTGATATTTTCTCTGCGTATATGTACTAAAAAAGTTATATATCAATGTGTGAAACTACCACCTAAAAAAATGAATAATTTTGTTACATAAAATTATGCACAAATTCATTATATACGGCTAGAAATCATACCCCATATGAAGACCACTCTCGAAAACAAGTTAGTACGCCTAATGCTATTGTAATAAATTTCGGTCTTTCGCAGTTTCAAATGACTAGAATTCACACTATCAAATTTTATGCACATTATGCATACTCTCGAAAAAAATGTTGTACGCGCAAAACCGTAACGACCAAAACTATTATAATCAGTGCTCAAAAATAAACAGAACAGTATTTATCATACGGCACACACACCCTAAAACGATAACTATGTATTTAGTGTTTGTGTATTAATACAAAACCCTTAACACCGTTCATAATTATTTTCGAGGAAGTAACAAACTCCATATAGTGTTCTGTTCTTCGTTATAAAACAGAACCATTGTAGTGGTTTTGTAGACATACATTATATTTAAATGTTCTAAAGTATTCAGTTTTTCACTGATTTAGAAATGAGTACACAAAAAAATTTAGCGACGGCCACAGCACGAATGGCTTGTGTGTGTATTGTATACATGTTTTTCTTGTGTAAAATTTTTGCTGGCTTTTTTTGTTTTTTTCGTGTATTTTTTTTGGACTTGTAAAAAACTTTTTAGTTTCTTTACCAGCCAAAAAGGCCACTAAGCACAACTGAAACGAACGAACATTAATGTGCTAAACCAAACACAACGAAGTGTAAGAAAAAACAGAACGCATTAAAATGTTATCATTAGGGACCCGATTTTTATGCAGTTAAAATCGAGTTTTATGCGCATAAAACATACACTTAAAATAGAAAAATGTGCGCTATAAATTGAAAAAATATGCACTTTAAATTTTTCTTAACACATTTTTAAATCATAAACAAAACACTAAAGTAACATAAAACCCCTAAAAATTCAGTCTCGTTAACGAAAAGAAGTAAAAAAATATAGTAAAACACCAAATATAAAGTAAAACAATAATGTAAATTAAGTCACTTGTTAGTTAGATAGATATGTGAACCTTCATATATAATTAATTAAGAACAATACTCATTTTCATATTGTACATACATACATTCATTTTCCACTAGGCTGTTTTCGTAAAAATTTAAATTAAAAATGCCAGCAGTTTGTGTTATTGTTTTGTGTCCTTCATATTTCTAAAAACTTTATCAAGTTTGATGCGAATTTGTTTACTTAAGTTACCCTTAACTGCATACATTCTATTTATGACATTATCAATTAATTAAATTTGCATTCTCAATGGATTTGAGTTCTCTAATTTTACAATTGTCTCAGAGATAAATCCGTAATTTGAAGACTTAAAAATTATCAGAAATTTTATATTTTGTAAATTTGTTATTTTTTTGGTACTGCATTACCATCGTTCCATCACATCCTTGAATTGTTAAAAATTTTCAGCATAATACACAACTGATTTCAACCACTTTCCCCGAATTGTTGTTATAGGATACTTCTCCTAATATGCACCAAAAATATGCAATGTCAGCAATATATGCAAAAATATGCATTTAAAGCATCATTTACCAAAATATGCACTAACAAATCGATGCCATTTTATTTAAAATTTCTTGATTCGAAAAGATATTAATTTTATGTTGATCTCAGACTGACGACAACAAATATGCATTTGCATAAAAATCCGGGCCTTGGTTATGATCTTTAAGTTGTAAGTTTTGTGTTCCAAGATCACAAACAGAGAAACGTTTTTTTTTTAAGCGATTTACTACCCAAACCTAAAAGCGTTTGTGCTTTCCACATATCTACCGAATCGAACACTAAGATTATTACAAAACTTGGTCAGTTATAGTATTGTATGACTCTAAATCATTTTTCCAATTTCATGAAGATCGACCTACAATTTACCATATGTCCTATATAAAGCCGACTCCTTAAATATTCCAAGACTCGGCACTGCCGAATATAGCACTCTAACTTGTTTTTTTCAAATTTAAATAAGTTCACCTTTTATATATTTTTAAACAAAATTTATTTACTTATCAAAAAATTTATTTATTAATAAAGAGCCCCCTTTTTTTTGTTATCACTGCATTTTTCGCAGTAAAAAATATTTGTATATGTATGTGGTATTTTGTAGCGCATTCTATCAATTAATACCAAATTGAAATTTTTCTTGTTGATTTATTGAAAAGTATGAAAAAGTACAATATAAAAATTTCTAGTTTGAAAACTACACGCAGAGAAAAATGTTCCATCGTAGTATGACCAATGACTTATTCGAACACTGAAAAACAGCCATTGGTACTACGTAAAGGAACGACTCGGCGGCCTTAACGCAACGAACAGACTGTCAATACAACAAAAGCAAAACACATATGGTTACAAAAACCCTATTATGGTCCCCGCAATGGCCACAAACATACTATTTATACATTTTGAACTATTTTCATGCCAAAACCAATTTATGGGTAAATTTGACTATGATCTGGGTCATTTAAACCATATTATGGTTAATTTTGACAAAAAAAAATATGGTAAAATTGTACACAATTTCGTTACCAACAAAGTACAAAATGTTTAAAATCCAAGTAGAGTATGTGGCTCTAAGATAATAATTCCCTCTTACCTAGGGAGATCGAGCGAATAGTATTCGACCGGTTTTAACCGGTTAATTTAGTTTTTCCTAAATCTAATATTTTAAAATGTCCAGTTTTGAATATCGAATAAACCGGTTATTTTTAGTAATGTGTAATTTATATACGTTTTCCTTACATTTATTATAAATGTTCCCGTAATTAAAGTATTTTCGTTATAAAGATAGCCCCATATATAAACCGAAGTCTGTATTTTACAGGGCACAATCAACAATGTCGATTTATACGGGACGAAAAGTATAATGCCTTATGGCATTAGTAATTGTGAATTTTTTGGAATAAAGCAAGCTTCTCTTTTTTAGGGCACAACATTTTTAAGAAATGAACATCAAATTGCATTTCTTTAATAAAAACTGAAAACAAAACAAACCAATAGTCGACATCGTTACACTGCTGTTATAGAATACAAGTTTTGTATCGAATTGATGACGACGTCGATGGAAATTGATGTTTATATTTAATTGATGACGATGACGACGACGTTAACTGGAATAAGGGTGATTATCGCTTCAAATCGCAATTCTATTAATATAAGCAATTTCAATAAAAGTGTGCTATTGAACCTTGATTTTCAAAGTAACTTTGAACAATCAGATATTAGGACCACGTACTGAACTACAATTACAGCTGAATTTAGACCTACGATTATAGTTAAACTGTAGCTATATAATCCCCCTGGGCGGTGTAGTGATAATTTCAAGCTTGTTTCACCTCTTAATGTTACATCCTCCCGGGCAAATCAGGTGTATGTATACCTGGGATCCGACAAAGATACAATATGACAGTATTCTTGATTTCTTGGGACCGAAGGCTTGCCAGAGTACATTCTCATGTGGTACAACGGGAGTCAGTGGTGCCCAGTGGGTACAAAGCACCGGAGTGACTGTAGGTTGAGGCATTCGTTAGTATGCTTCTTGCGGGAAAAGCTTTCTTTTTTTCAAGACGATTTTCTTTACTTTTATGATAGAAGGTTGCTTTTCTTCAAGTTGCTCGCCGTCCTATGAGGGAGTGCCTTTTTCAAGGCATAAACTCACAAAGGTTTCAATAAAAGGCAGCTTGTTGAAGAGATCCTTTGGGGAATCATGTTGTGGCTGTGGTTTATACCAATAACCGCGGGAAGGGGGACATCAACATAAAAGGCGGATTTTTCGCCTTTGTGGGAAAGTTCGGCCTTTGGCAGTTTTCCCTGTGTGCTGTTGCTATTCGGAAGAAGCTGCTGGATTTTTAATAGCAGGAGGTTAGATAGCTCCTAAACAAGGGACGAGTGTATGATTTTTGTTGGAATAAACACTCAAAATAACTTCCTGTGTTTGAAGTAACCGTGTGCAGACGGGGCGGTTGGTTAACGCATTGCTTGTCACCTAATGGTTAAGATCCAACATATGGCTGGTACTCATGTAAATCTTATGATCAAATTAAATAGGAAAATACAGTGTCTAGAGATTAAAGCTGAATTGTAACTTGTATTATTACGTACAATATGATTGCAGCTGATTTATAGCTAATAAATCCCTGGTGGTTTAAACGCTGGTTTAGTTGAACTAAACTTGAATTTATATGTAGTTTAACCTCAACAACTATAAATCAGTGTCCCATATATTATTTGTTCAAATTCATATGGTCGTATTAGAAGTTTAAACGCCCAATTTAAGGCGTTTAAAGATGGTTTATATGTTTAGTGATTTATAGATTTTCTAGTTTAAACACATTTCAAGCCAAAAAGAGTGTTTAACTTGCCCTGATTTTTTAGCCCTTGTAGTAAATGAATGATTAACGCATACAGCTGAATTTGTTCAAAATAAGGCAGTTAATATAAATTATTAGCAATGTATTAAAAAATATCCTTGAACACCACCCACTTATTTTTCGAAGTGTATTTATATTTACTTTACTTTTTATGCACTTAATACTCATACATATGAATACAAAAGAAAATCCAAAAAGTATTTACAATTTCAGCGCAAAAAAGCAACGCATGACAAACAAAATAATGTTCATATTTTAAGTCACAAAATATTTGTTTTTTTTTTATAAACTGCAAAAAAGGTATTTCGTTGTTTTTTTAACTGCTAAAAGAGTCGTCTAAATTACGTCATGCTTATGGCGAGAAAAAAAAACAACGAAAATAAAAATTACGACAACGTCGAATAAATAATTTGGGTGCTCAATTAATCGGGTTTTTTTCTTGTTCGATTAAACGATTAATCGATATTTGGCATTTTTGAGTTGTTCGATTAAACGAATAAAATTTTAAAATTAATCGATTAATCGAATAATTCCAAATTACGAGATTTTGTTTCGATAATTTTAGAAAAAATGTGTACTTAAGTAAATAAACATTTTTAATTACATTTTATTAACAAAAAACCAAAACAAGCCCAACAATTTATACTAATTCATAAAACGTTTCCAACGAAAAAAAATAAATAACACATGTGTTGAGATCATATAATTTTATATGTTACTACAAACAATTAAACAGATCTTTTAAAATAATCTTTTAGAAATAAAATGTTGTTTAAATGTTTTGCTTTAAGACGATTTTTTCCTTTGTTTTTATAAAGGCAGACTTTGAAAAAGCTCTCTCGCTTATTGTAGAAGTTAGGGATATCGAAAGTAGTGCATTAAAAAGCATATTAAATTTTTCAGATCTCTTCTTTGTTTTTTCTAAATAGATAAAATCCTCGATTATATTATTTGAGTCTTTTATTGATTTTTTTTTAAATTTTGGACGCTTTTAATAGTTTTGTTTAACTCTGCTTTCAGACTGTCTTGGCTTGAATCATCAACTGTTTCATATATAATAGTATCATCTGATACATTCGATACGTCCAAATTAACTTCATTAGATTCAATGACAAAGAGTCTGGCAAACAATTTATTCCTGAATTCTGTAGTTTCAGATTTTGAACTGTATTTAAAAAAACTATCACCAGTAGGAATTGATCCCGAATTAAGGTACAAAATAAGTATATTCAGCACTTTTGTTCTTCGATCATTTAAACAATACTTAAGTCAGTCTATCAATCAAATCATTTGCAAAAGCATTATTTGCCTTTACCAAACTGCTAATTAAGAATTTAATAATACCTTAAAATTGCCGAATCCTTACTTAGCTCTTTAATAGCCACATCCAGAGGCTTAAAAGTATTGCTTAAGTTTGTTAATATTTCAATTTCGTTTTCTGTGAAACAAACCAAGTTGAAATCAGACAAAGCGTGATTCACACATTCATATATTCGAAGAAAATTTTGATAAAGATGACCAACGACGTTATACGTCATGTATAATTTTTATCTATTTTTTTTCTTGTTGTTGCTTTTCATTAGATTTTTTGTTTTTGTTCCTCTTCATTAGATTTATTTAACAACTTACAACACTTACGTACACGATTAATAACTTCACTTATTGAAATTTTAAGGTCAAATTCATCTGGTATTTCTAATTCATCAGCTTCATCACCCTAGCAGTCACTTTCATCTTCATTATCATCTACGTTTTCATCTATAGTTGTTCTATACGTTCTATACGTAGAATAGATTGTGTCAACAATCGCAAGGTGAATAGCACGATTAATGCAAAGTTGAGACGTTACTGGCATAACGTTACCACACTTTCGCATTGCAGCTGCACCATCGTGTGTAGAGCCTACAATGTGTTTTTCAAAATCTAGTCCAAAATCTTCTAGTATACAATTTTTTACAAATATTTCATTTTCTTTTTAATTTTAAATTGTTTGTTTTGAAATGTAATAATTTAAAATAAATATTCCCCAGAACCACATGAACGGTATACTTAAATGTAACTTAATTCGCCCGACTGGTGCATTTAAATTGATCTAAAGTTTGCATTGTAATTACTTAGCAAGGTGGCTTCAATACCACAACAATAGAAAATACGATTTAATTTTTTATGAAAATAACCATAATCATGCTTAAAATTATATTCTGAAATTTTGACATTATAAAAGATTATACATTTAACAGAAAAGCCATATATTATTATTCGATTAATTGGCATAAATTCTTCGATTAATCCTTTAATCGAAATTAGCAATTTTAAATTAATCGAACAATCTTAGAAGATTTATCGTTCGATTAATCAAACAAGAATTAAACGGTTGAACACCCTATAAGCAATTGACATTGCAAAAAATAGAAAACATTAAGACATTCTTATTATTTCGAAGTAAAACTACAAATGACTTTAAAAAAATATAAATATTTCTGATGGTGGATATTAAAATAATCGGTACAATTGATCTACTCTTGAACATAAAATGGGTTAATTATGTGTAACAGGAGCGCTCAAAGTTATGAGACGAAGTTGATGATAATTAAATATGTAATGAGTTAATAATTTTGTTTCCTCATGATAGTTTTATCTAAAGTCGAATAGCTCATTTACACTACAACAAAATTTAGTACTTTTGCAGTAACCAGTGATGCAACTATGATTTTTTTTCATATAGCACTAAAAAATACTTCCTTGCTCAAGAAATAAATGACATTTCAGAAAAAAAACTAAACAAAAACTATAATGGCGTTAACAAGCCGCCATTACTGTTAAAAAAAATCAAAAATATTGAGAAATAGTAAAAAAAAAGACGAATAATATTGATAAATTAAGGGAAGTTGATTATAAATAGAAGGTCATGCAAATTTTTAAATGCCTATTTCTTTTTATGTATGTATGTGTTACACAAAAAACTCTAAGTCAGCTGTTTTTGTTATGAAAACAAAATATCGCTAATGCAAAGAAGTACATTGACTTTGAGGAAGATTTCCAATGAAATTATTAGATTTCATTTTAATGTAAGCGGACTATAACAAAAACCTTTTATTAACAAGAGTTCGTTTAAATGTGCTAAATTCCCATTTCATGCTATTGATAAATTGAAATTTATTGTTCATGGGATAAGCTATTCCTATGCGCATTTCACTGGTTGCTTAGGCCAGATAATCAGGAAACTTCATCCAAAGATTTAAGAAAAACTAAAGATATTAAACAAATAAAACTGTTAATAAAGCTGTTGCTTATAATTCTTATTCGCTTAAAGCCAGTTTACACGGTAATACAGTGTATTACGACTTTGTAGAATCAAAATAATATGAAATTCTCTCCGTGTTTAAAAGTGTAAATTGTGGAATTTCAATTTGGCTTATATTGGCATACGATTAAATATGAATAAATAAATAAATAAATTGCCAACCACTGAGATCTGACCGAATCGAGGAGCTAGAGTCAAAATAAGATTAAATAAAATTTTAGGATAAATTTCAAACAAATTTAAGCTTAAGAATTTTTCCGTGACAGATCTTGACATTACATCTTGAAAAGCTCTGACCTCTTCACATTGCACTCGCGGGAGTAAAAGGTGCAACCAATATTTATGTACATCTAGATTATAATTGGCAGATCTTCTTAAGATAAAATTTGCATTTAGAGACTGAGTTATCTTCGGTGATTTTTTCTTAGTCCCAAATTGTGTTAATTTTTGCCCGCTACCGATGGTATAGTTCGACCTGCTGGAGAATATCCCTATTGATGTCCCAATTGTGGAAGCTAGATAGTTTCAGATTTACTAAAATGTACACTTATGTTTGAAGGTACGTTAGTTTAGGCCGCAATGGCAGATACTCAAGTTAACCTTAAATTTATCCGACAAATTAAGTGTGAAGGTTAGACCCTGAGTGGTGCTTTGAGGCATGAAATCTAAAATTATTTAATTAAAAAATATTTTTACTCCTTAATTTCAGGTATTGGAATGGATCCAATACCTGGAATTTGGCAGATATTAAAAATTAACAGATTTAATGATATCTCACGGTCGCTTAAGAGCGTGGCTGACCAGATATCCTATCCGATACCACGGGAGTCAGTAGCCCTTGGTGCTTCGGCAAAAGTCTGACATTTGGTCTCAAATCAAAATGGGAGATGAAGGTGGAAGTGGTGAGAACTTAGAAGTTACCCAGTAAAAACTTCGCTTACTTTTTCAAAATGATTAGCTCCCTTCACTTATTATTAAGAAGCTTTCTTCTATAACTACTTCTCTCTGGATGTATGTAGGTAAAAAAATAATGACTTACATTTGAATGCGTTCAATTTGGGACATCCCTTGCAAAATTCATCGGTTCTTTTAGTAGAATTGTAAGTAATGCTTTTAGCTTTTTCTGTTTACTAAACACATTATTTTGTAGGCGAAGTTTTTACTGGGTAATGAAGGGTCGGGAAATCGGTTTAAGAACAAAGAAGACCTGGATTATGTGCATGAGCTTAAAGTTATGGTGATTAAAAGTGGATTTGAGTGGTAAAGTGGAGTATAGTGCGTTGGTGAAACTGGTGAGGACTTAGTAGTTAATTAATGAATTAAGGGTTGAGGGATCAGTTTAAGACCGGTGGGTTGAGTGAGCGAAGAGCAGAATACCCAATGAATAAGGGGTTAGACCTGAAGTTGGTTACAACGAGGAGTCAAGATTCTAGAATGGTAGAAAGTTGAGTGTGGTGGATGACTGTTGAGACGTGTAGCTGGTTAGACAAAGTGTCGAGACCATATGATGGTTAATAGTGGATTGTGATGAATAAGGGGTGAAACCTAGAGTTGGTTAGAAGGAAGAGTAAGGAGCTTTGGATGGAAAAGAGTGAAGTGTGGTGAATAAGGGCTGTCAGGTACATTCTTCCTTGTCCCTAAAAAATTAAAAAAATATCCCCAAAAATCCAAAATAAAAAAACAAAACCTTAAAAAGTTAATATTTTTTTTTCTGACCAAATTTGAAATTTTTTTTAAAAAATAGTAAGAAAAATTTAAAAAAGAAATCCCCAAAAATCCATAAATAAAAAATTTTACTCAAAAAAATTTTTTTTTTGTTTGTAGCGACTGGTTTCGACATGTTTTTTAAATCCTTTATATGCGGTTCCAGTGAGGAATTACAAGCATAACAATATGCTGTAATTGAAGACGAATGAGCTAATTTATAAGAATTTGAAGTTTGTTCAATCGGTTGTAGCTATCAAAATCAACAATAAAAAAAACATATATCCGTCATTTATTAAATATGTCCTATGTGTACCATAATTTGTTTTTAACATAATTATTTTCCCCAGAGTAGGGTAATTTAAAAGCCAGAATAAATACTTAAAATAAATAAAAAAAATAAATCGACCCACAACACAGACAGTGTGATAGACAAGTTTATTATTGAATTGCTGTAGAAGCGACAACTAGTGAATATTAAATAAACAATTTTAAAACTTAATATGAAAACAAGTATTTACAATAATAAAAATATCAGTCAATAAAATACTATTTTCTTAATTGATAGATAATTTGTTTTCTTGATTAGTTTATGGTTGATTTTGAGAACAAAATCATTAGACCAAAATCTTTATAAAACTGACATGATTTAATGACATTTGTTTCTAACTTAAGGCGAGAATGATTGATTCAAAACTTAAGGAAACACAAAGTGCTAAAGTGTTTAAATTTTATTTATCCCCTACAATCTTTCTGACTGTCAAAAAAGAAAACAAAAAACTCACCGTTTCTGAAAACTCATCTCGGGAACGTCTCGATAGAGTTGTATTATTATTAAGATGATTCATATTGTCCTTAGTGGGTGACATGTTTTCCTCTTTGTTTTAAAAAAATTTTTTAAGCCAACAAAATTTCTTATTTTGCTATGATAATTATTAACAACTAAAAGCTTTTTTAAATTTTTTTTTTCTTATTTAATTTCCAAATTTGTTTGGCAGACTTTTGTTTTCGTTCGTATTTAATTGAGTTAAACACAAAAGACCTGTAAGGAAAAAGAAGAATACAAATATTAAATAAAATTATTTTGTCAGCACTTGACTTAAAAAATAAAAAGTGATATAATCAACATAATTATAATCATAATAATTAACAACATGTACGTTTTTTTTTTTTTTTGAATTTTTGTAAAACAATACAACAAAACTGACTGAATAAAAATACACATAGAAAAATGTATGCGCAAACTCTTGTAGAATATAATTTTATTGAAAAAAAAAAACGTTTGTATGAGGTCTCAATGAATTAATAAGCCGATTTTGCCTGTTTGCAACAGTGTTGCCAATTTAGCCATTTAGTAGCTATATTTAGAATTTTTAGCCGGGTTTCTTAAACTTTAAGCAAATATATCACCAAATTCGGACTCAGCACAACTCAACAATTTTGCAGGCCAGTGTAATTTGAGTTTTTCGTTATTTTAAGATTTTTTCTAATTGCTACTAACAGTTGTTGTGCGGGAGCGAAAACTGGAATTCTGAAGCGTCGGACATGCAGGCCATGCAAGTCTTCATAAGCCGCGAAAAATTACTTCGGGTTTATTTCCCAAAAAGAACTTTAATGAGAGACTATGGTCTGAAACGCAGCAATCGCCTATAGCAGTTGAAGTATGCAGACGAAAGTAGAACTGTATAAGTCATACTCTACGAAAGCCGGACATTGCTTAAGCCAGTGTTCGAAAATAAACACTAAATATCCCTCCTTAGTGTTCGGTTCGGTAGATTTGTGGAAAACACCAACGCTAATAGTTTTTCTGTAGAGAATCATTAAAAAAAATATCGTTTCCCTGTTAGTCATCTTTCAAACACAAAAATAAAACTGTTTTTATCAAATTTAACAGAAGATGAGAACATTTAATTCCGTTCGGTTTTTTGTTAAATCCACAACTTCATTGTATTCGGTTTGGCTATTTAATGTTCGACATTTTTGGCTGGTAAAAAAACCAATCATTTTTTACAAGAACATAACACACAAAAAAACAATAAGCCAGGTAAAAAAAATTACACAAACAAAACATATACACAAGCTGTTCGTGGTCCGCTCGTTGCTAAAATTTTTTATTTGTTCATTTCTTTATAAATGTGAAAAAAGAAACATTATAGAACATTAATATATTGTGTTTGTCTACGTTATCACTACAATTTTTCTGTTTTTTAACGAAGAACAGAACATTATAACTACAATGTTCGGCTCTTTCTTGAAAATAGTTACGAACGGTATTAAAGGTTGTGTTCGTCTACACAATCACTAAAAAATAGATATCGTTCTTGGGTGTGTGAACCGAACGCTTAATAATGTACTATTTATTTTCGAACACTAGCTTAAACTGCAATAGAGTGGAATCCACAAGAAAATCGGAGAAGGGGACTTCCAGCTCACACTTGAAGAAGGAAAACAATAGCTGAAGCAACAACTTGTTGGAACGATGTTTAGAACATTGCAATGGTCAGATCGAGATGAAAAGATTTTGTTGGGCCATATATGTTCCTATTAGAAAGTGTACATGTTTGGAAATTTCGTGTTAATCCAACGAAATATCTAAAATAAATTAAAGTGTAAGAAATAAACTGGTCTAAAATATGTTATTATAGAATCTTTTAAATTAGAGCAAAGCATCAGGGAGTTTTGGCCTTGTGAAAGTGCAAATTTTTCGTGAAAATATTGATAATTTACCATATTCAGTTGTTCATAGCGCAAATTAAAGAGAGTTCTTAACTATTGTCTTGGCTACAATTTTTGTCTTATTATTGGATCGAAAATCTCAATGGTTTGGCTGTAATATGCCAAAATATCCAAAAAAAAAACGTGACAAAAGTGTAGGAAAAACCTACAAGTCAAAATCGGGAAGCTCGATTTTCACCTTAGATGTATGGTCTAGTGGACTTTTTTGCTCAGTACAATCCCAAGAATCAGAAACGAGAAGCGCCCATTAAGATGTTGTTCCTTCCATACTAATCGCCCCACTCTAATGTACATAATGAAAAGAAATCTTTTGCATAATGTTTACCTCTTTATTGCCCGAGTATTGGGTTTGGGTGAAAACATGTACCAATTTATAAACAAAAAATACTTCTAAAAATCGCTTTCCACAAATTGCATGTTTATATTGGTATTAAAATAAATGTGGCAAAAATTATTTTTAAAATAATTAGTTTATCCAAAAATATTTTTAAAATGGATAAATTTCACAAGTCTTTATATAGAAAATCCTTCCTTGTTATTTCTTTTTTTTTATTATCAGTTAAAACCACAAATAATATTTGCAACCAAAACTTTTCATACCCTTGGATTTTATAGAATAATCCCTTCTTCTTCTTCCTTCTTCTAATAACATCTAATTTCCCTTCTACAATGATTCTTTCAGTGTATTTGCAAATATATGGTATGGATGAATGTTAATCAGTGTGACCAGATTTTTAAAAAACATAAAAGCTAAATCAAGCTTGAAATAGAGCTAAAAAGAGCTAGAGACGGAAATTTAAAGCCACAAAATAAAGCTAAATTTTTGTATAGCTTTCTGTAGTAACTTTTAATTATTTCGATATTTTTTTTTCATAGATTTAATAGTGTTTAGGTAAGTATATACATATAATATACTTGGCTTTGTTCTTAAAGTTCAATGTAAAAATACTCATATTTGAAAAAAAGTTTTTATAAAATATTTTTATTATAGAATCTCAATAGAAATAAATAATCAAGCTCGAGGTCATAGGGTTTTTTAATAAATGTTTTTTATTTTATTTATTTAAATTACTCCAATATTTCGATATTCATTGAATATCATCATCAGGAATATCGAAATATTGGAGTAATTTAAATAAATAAAATAAAAAACATTTATTAAAAACCCTATGACCTCGAGCTTGATTATTTATTTCTATTGAGATTCCATTAAGAAAAGGTCGAATTAAAAAACCAACTTTTATTATATTTTTATTATATATAACTGAGAATAATTCCAAGCCTTACTTATCTACTTTGACTTAGACATATAATAGGTGTATTCATTTACTAGCAGAAACATGCAACTGGAGAGTAAATTTAAAATTTACAAAATTTTTCTCCCATTGTTTCAAACTATTTGCCGAAGAATATTGTTCTTTAATTTTAGAAAAATAAATATTATATGTTATTTAAAAACCTTTAATTTAAACATTTTGAAAAATAATTTTTTTTTTAAATAAAAATATGAAACAGGTTAAATAATTGTTGCTAGTAAAAATTTTACATTTTCTAAAAAAATAGTTGACGAGTCGTTGTCGTGATCGAAGTGGTTTGAAATTTTTGTCGATTTTAAAATCAAGACAACGGCAATGTAAAACATATAAGTAAAAAGTTTATATATCGTTTGCGTCAATCATAATAACAATTTTTAAAAACGACTAAATTTCGACCACGACAACAACACTCATAAGTAGGCCAAACAAGATATTTTTTCCCCGATATGTACCTAACCCTGCGGCCACACGATTAAGTTGTTTTTGATAGTCTTTTACATATAGTGCTTGTCAAAATTTACATAAATTGAAAGCTGTGACGTAGGCTGTACTCAATTTGTAAGCAATTTACTTTTAAGATGTTATGTTATCATGCTATGAGCTGTTAAATTGTAAGTAAAATTGCCAAACAAATGGAAAGGAGAAATTGAAAGCCATCTCGTGGTCAATTTAAAAAGTGTGGGTGTGTTAGTAAAAAAGTGATAGTGTATTGCAAATTGAATGGAATTAAAAGGCAAAACTTGATCGTGTGGCCACCAAGTAAACTAAAAACTAATTTTTTCAAGTTGCTGACAAAAATTAAACGATTCAATTCTTAGTTCTTTAATATGGTTTGAGGCTTCGAAAATTAAAAAAAAAAACGTAGAACGTTTTGCTAATGTGACTATAACGCACATAATTAGATTTACTTTTGCCTTTGCTGTCTACTTTTACATTTTTTTTAATTCTCATGCAATAGAAATAGGATTGAAACATACTTTAAGCTTTTGTTCAATAATTGATTTGTAGTTTTGCTATAATCACTTAAATATGGAATAAAAATATGTATTTGGTTTTTAAAAATCATATAAACTTACTACATATTCAAGAAATATTCGAAGTGTAATTTTTGACAAAAATTCTTAACTTTTTTGAAAAATGGCGTAACTTTTTTAATTCTTCCCCTGGCAGCACTTGTATGTATATAGATTAAATCTGCAACAGAGATTTCTTCTCTGCTGCCAGACTACTACTCTTTTAACTTCACCACACATAAGTTTATTTGGATAAACTGTTTTATTTATTTTGAAATATAAATAAGCATGAAATTGAAATTAAAAAAGGCTAGAAAAAGCTAAATGCATTGTTGAAAAAAGGCGAAAAAAAGCTTAAAGCTAAATGAAATATCTTAAGCTAAACATAAAAAAATAAAGCTAATATGGTCACACTGATGTTAATTAAAATGACACTCAAGTGTGGGTGAAGGTGGTAGAGATGGCTGGCTCAATGCTGATAGACTTATCTATAATGTAATCATGATTGTCTTCCTCTCTGCATAGAAAATAATAATTTAGAATGTGAGTTGTACATATGTAGACAAAAATATGAGTACGTACGTATTTTATAGCATGTTGTTATCTATAAAATGTTTACAATTATTGCGTACAATGCGAAATATGTCGCATTTTTTTCAATTCTTTTCAATTCAAAACTATTACTTAATACATATTGTCGCTGTTGATCTTATTCTTCTTTGTTGATGTTGTTGTAGTTTTTGTTACAAATATAGAAAATACATATCTAACATAACATGTACTTTAGTGAGTAAGTAAGTACGTGAGTGGCTAAGTGTAAGTATTGTTATGGTCGTGAATGATAACAGAGCATTCAAACAAAAAAAAAACTTTAAAAATACAATTAAAAGAAATAACGTTACCACTATTTCATGTGGTTGTTGTTGCTATTGCTGTTATTATTATAGTGTTTGTTGTTGTTGGTTAGAATCATTTAAAGTTTAAATGAATTTTAAACAAACTTGAAATATGTAGAACGAATACAATCAGGGAAGGGAAATTTACCACATCTTTTGATTTGTTCATTTTGTATAATTTTGTATCAATATCACATTTAAAAATTATTTTCAATATTTTTTATTGTTGGCAGCTATTTCTTTAATAAAAAAAAATAACATTAGGATTAATATTTTGATTTTTGAAAATAGAAAGTTTAAGGCCTGTTTTCACAACTTTCCGATAGCTAAAAGTAGACTTTAACCGGCCTTATAAAAAGTGTTCCATTATTACAACTTTACTTTAAACTAAAGTGAGCGATAGAGTAAATTAAGGTTCATCCTACCTGGTAGGTTAAAGTAAAGTTGTAATAATATTACACTTATTATACGGCCAAAAAAAAATCCTAACTTTAGGTATCGGTAAGTTGTGAAAACGGTCCTAAAACTTTAAAAATAAATTTAAAAATGTACAAAATGCCTTATTATTTAGTATTTTCATGTTTCTTTATAATCTTCTATACATATAAAGTTGTAACGTTACTGACAGATTCACCGTCGCACAGCCTAAACGCCTGAAACTAAAAACGGGTAAAACCTGAATTTTGGTACTTTTTTGTCACCCGATCTATCTTTTGAACCAATAATCATACAAACAAAGTTAATACAACATTCGAAACTTATCAAAGAAATACGAATACAAATTTGGTACTTTTTCGAAATTCGAACATTTAAGGGATGAAAAATCGTGTGTAAAAAAAGTACCACAAATAGTACTTTTTTACAAAACATTTTTCTCCATTCATTGACATATTCGTACTAAATTATGAGCTGCCACAACAATACTGAAATGTTTGATACTTAAATAGGGGAAAAAAATAGTACCCAATAAATCAATACGGGAAATTTGATCTTTTTCTTTAGCTTTTTTGTTCTTGGTGTTTCCACAGAAAATGACACCTTATAGCTCAAAAATTAAATTATTACTTTCAATTTTTTCCCCGCTAATATTATACAAAATAAATGTAGCTGTCACCCCCTTCTACAACTGGTATTTTTTTAATCAACTTTGGCATAAAAATATGTCCGCCAAGGAAAAGGAGACGCTAACAGAGTAGCGGGTTATATGCTAGTTAATTTATAAATCAATTGATAGTCGTCACAAAGAACAAATTGTGTATAGTTATAACGAATCGTTTGTAAAAGACACATTCTGTCCGAAAAAATTGCGAAAAGTGTGCAAAAAGTTTGAAATATGTATAACTAAATAAAATACGTATTGTATTATAAAAGTGCCTTTTTAATAGTTGCAAAGAGCAACTTGTGTTTTAAATTACAAATTACATTAAACAATAACATTTTAGTGTGGTGAAAATCCATATTTTTGACTTAGTGGACTTTCTCACACAAACAAATTTGCCTGTTATTGTTGTACAACAACTCCAAATGGTGCTACCTTCTATTAATTTCAACATGGTCATTATCATACATATCAAGTTATTTCAATAATATCCCATCCCTGTTTAGAATAAGGGATCCGAATCGAGTTTAAAAAAAGAGAACAATAAACACAAAAAACGAGTTAAGACCCGCTCATAAATAAAATAACAGAACAAGAAAACCTTTAGTTTTGTATTGTATATTATTATTTTTAGAAATTTAATCACCATTTGCCCGAAAGTATAAAAAGATACTTTTTAGTCACACAGATACACTTTTATACTTACACACACACACACACACACACATGATGAACTACAAACATTCGCGCACTCATTCAGTAAAAATAACTATAGTTATTCTTGCAATATCAACAACGTTTTAGAAATAGACAAATAAAAAACAAACAACAATACCGGTAAATAAAACGTTGCCATACTGTTAGATTTATTTAAAAAACAATGTGGAAATTCCAAAATTCCGTAATAATAAAATTCTTTCATTTTAATTTAAATTTATAAGATTTTATTATAAAAAAAGTAGTTTATTTGGACTTAAAGATAATTGACATACTTTTTTTTAACAACGAGTGCACAATGAACCCAAATTTTATTAAAATTTTTTCCGAAATTAATGCCGTTAGTGGCATTTTGAAAAACGTTGTTCGCTCATTAAATTAAGAATGCGAATTACGCTGTTCACACGGTATATTCTTAATTCAACAACTCTTCTTTTTACATTTATAGAAATTTATTTCCAATTTGTTTGAATAAAATAGTTTGGCTCTTCTTTAAAAAAATGTTTGGCAAAAATGGAAAGTGAAATTGAGATTTTTATAAAATTAATTTAAAATAATTTACAGAGGAGTAAACTTTTGTTATACAAAAATTCGTGATTTTTCACAGTTTCAATAGGTTTCTCTTTCATGTCATTGGCTTAAAATATATAATAATAAACTCATCGAAGATGACACTTAGAAGTTCTAATCTTAGTTAATGAATCAAGTACTTTTTAAAAAATATTATTTCGTTTTAAGCAGTGTGACCATATTAGCTTTATTTTTTCCTGTTAAGCTTAAGATATTTCATTTAGCTTTAAGCTTTTTTTCAACGATGCATTTAGCTTTTCCTAGCCTTTTTTTAATTTCAATTTCGTGTTTATTTGTATTTTAAAATAAATAAAGCAGTTTATCCGAATAAACTTATGTGTGATTTAGTAAAAAGTGTAATAGAGTAGCAGCGCAGAAGAAATCGCTGTTGCAGATTTGATCTACATACATAACAGTGCAGACAGGGGAAGAATACAAAAGTTACGCTATTTTAAAAAAAAAATTAAGAATTTTTGTCAAAAGTTACACTTTGAAAAATTTCTTGAATAAAAAGTAAATTTATGTGATTTATAAGAACAAAAAACAAAAACATTTCAGTTATAATAGCAAGACCACAAACCAATTATTGAACAAAAGCATAGCTAAGTTTTAAGCATATTCCTATTGCTATGAAAACAAAGGTTTAAGCATACAGTACTTTTCGTTTATAGTCACTACAGTTTTCAGTCACTTTAGCGATATATTCCAATTTATCTTTTTTGTCGTTATAAGTAAATTTAATATAAAGGATTTACGTGATAGTCCATTTAGCGATTTAAACATATTTGCCATATATTCCATCTACAAGCAGGCATCAAGGGCAAAAGTAAATCGAATTACCATTAAAAGACCTAAGCATTAAAACTTTTTTTTCATCAACACTCAACATAAAAAAAAATTAGCTTTTGGCTTAGGTATCAGGGAAACAATATATTTTTGGACTTCTTATGAGTGTTGTTGGCGTGGTCGAAATATAGTCTTTTTAAAAATTGGTATTATGATTGACGCAAACGACATATGTACGGCTAACTTTTTACTTAAATTCGATCATTACAGCGTTTTTCGTGTTCAGGAGGTCCCAATTAACTTATCTAACATGTGGCGTTCTTGGTATTTTTCCAAATTAAAAATTTGTAAAGCAGTGTAATAGACCTCAAGTTAAATAAATAAATATAAATTAAAAAAAATTAAGGCCGAACAATGTATAAAAAATGCTGATCGAAAAACTAAACTAGAAATTGAACCAAAAACTGAGCTACATAAAAGTAAGGTAAATTAGGATTTGTCATTTAATTGATTTTTAAAACTACTGATCTTTTGCAAGACTACCGTAACGACTCGAAATGGATTGTTTAGAAGTTTAATGTCGATGCCGTTGATCTTTGAATTTGGCACAATAATGATATTTTGCTAAACGAGCATTTAGGATTCGTATTAATTGTTAGGAAGTTTAATGTTGATCCTGTGATCTTTGGATTTATCCCAATATTGATCTACATCGAACTTCTGATCTTTCAAAAAAAAAAAAAAAGAGTCCAAAGCCAGGAAGTTTAATGTTGAGAATTTAAATGCAAGATTTAATAGAAAAAAAGTGCTAAAGTAGGTTTTTTAAATTCAAAAAAAGCAAGTTTGGCAATCGGATGCCCATTTTACAACAACAGTTCTGATCTACAATTTACACACAACTTAAATAATCTGGCAGTATTCTCGACGGACACCAAAAGAATTTAGAGCAAATGAAATATTTTCGCACCCATATTACCAGCAACCACTATCAGGGATACATTCAGACATGACCATGTGTACTTTGGTAGCTGTGGCTGGCAGTAAGTAAATATTGCAAATATTTACCTTTAAAAGCCATACACAAACGTAATTATTGCTGGATTTTTTGTTATCAGATAAGACTTTTTTTATACTCAATTGAGCAAATAAACGTATGACTAACACAAAAATTTCAATTAAACCTGAAATAATATTAAAACAACAAGCAGTTAAAAATTGTTTCACAAAAAATCTTTAACTTAAAATTTAAATAGCAATTCAAATTTTTCTATTTGATTGCTTTTCAGTTAACTCAACTTTGCTATAAATTTTCTTTTTAAAAAAAGAAAATCTTTGCAAATTTTCCGATCATTCGTACAAACATTTGTTTTGTATTTGTTGCAGTAACTTTTGAAAATGTGAAAATTGTTGATTTAAACTTTCCATAGAAAGCAGTTACTTGACCTGTAAGTAACAGTTAAAATTCAAATTTATAAAAAATTTTTGTTGCACATTTATTACTCAAAGTTAGATGGAGGATTTGTAAAGCGTTTTATTGCCACGTACCATTTTCAACTCACATACAACTGGGTACTTAAGATCGCTCATAAAATTTAAGTAAACTGTAAATTAATTACAGGGGAACCACGATATATGGATAAGATTAGATATATTTCTATACTATCAGCAAAGTTGTGGCCTGTAACCAAAGAATAAAAATATCTTCACTAATGCTGGATCTTATAAGATAGACATTATGGCAGAGCAGGAGTAGAATATCAACTTTTGATTATCAAACAGATTGATAATTAATTGTAGAACTTCTAGCTCAAAAACAGCAGTAGATTTTTAAAATTTAACTAATTAATTTTAGGCCGATCATGAGACGTGTATAAAAGTCCAACTTTTGAAAGATCAAGTAAACATCAAAATCGAGAAACGTTATCGGTTAACAGACCAAGTAACGATTTTAAAAAAATTCTAAAGCAAAATGAAAAATTTTAAGTGACGTGGGGGCTCTTATTGGTTTTAACATGGCCAAGTCCAGATCTATCTTGGTCCCTCCATCATCTCAACTGTGAATACTGGCCTCCACTATCATCTATTTATCATTTTAATAAAAGGAGATTTTCTAATTCCTTTAGTTCGTTAGGGAAACTTTTCGGCCATATTTTTTGTTGATTTATTTTTGCATTAATTTTCATATATTGGATATCGTTAAAAAAAAAACATAATCCACGATATCTTCCTGTTTCAAACTCCAAATCTATTTAATCGAGTGTTACCTGTTCACAACAATCTGTTCCATGAACAAACAACTTAAAACAGAAAAAAATAAGAAAATGCAGTGTTTGTGATAGAAACCACAAACATTTGAAGAGATGACAAAGCAAGTTTCATGCTGTTTTATGTTGCATGCCTGCTTTCTACACACATGATAAGGCTGGCTGTGTTCACAGAACCACCATTTAACAAACACATGTACCCAAACATCCAACTTAAACAGGAATGCCGGCCGGTTTTCGTTGGCGTTGGTCAGTGTACATGGTTTTATACATCCAGCCATCCATATGAGCGAGTGCAATGCAAAAAAAACATTAAAAGTTTAAATTCAAATAATCAACTGCATTCATTGTTAAGATGAAAACCAAAACTTGGTCAATAAAGGGACGTCAAAAGATGGAGACGGAAAGGCAAAATGTTGAAATGTGTCATAGAATGTTGTACGAGAACTCGTGTGGGGTTGAAACGAGAAAAACAATGAATTGATAAAGTGCTAAACTACGGTGGTGTTGCGGAAAATTAACATATGATTGAAAAGTTCCTGATTTACTGATTAGATATTGCAACGATATTCTTAGCACAACGGCTCGAGGTTATAATCTTTTATTTTATTTATTTATTTTAAAGTGTGTCTCTCATCGTTGATAGATCGAAAAACGATTATAGAATTCGTTACCGCTGGAAGATCAAAAACATTTGACAAATCTAATACCGAATTCAGAAATTTGACTACTTAACCACACCAAAAAGATTTTTAATTCAAATCTAGAAACGATTGTAAAAATTCGACTTTCTAATTGGTTTTAAAACAAGGTTAGGTTAGGAAAAAGTCACGCGCAAAAAAAACCTGGTTGTGGTAAACAAATTCTAAGAGCAACATATAATGATAAGATTTATGATTGTAGTCACCATATTACGCTTATTATTGAATCATGTTATGACAAAGTACAGTCCACTTCACATGAATAGGTGTAGTGTTTTAGTAATCAACTTAAGCTTTCTGCTCTCAAGATAATTCATGGAGAGGATTATGTTGTACTTTTTATTTACGGTTTAACAATTGAAAAAAAAAGAGTGTTAGCAAAGAAAAGTCGAAAAAGTACCGTAAGATTTAATGTGAACTTCAGTTCATAATATGTGATTAAAAATGTGATTTTTCCTCTGCGTGCAGTATCTATCCACACACTAAGGCCCAATGATCACTTCACCAATGATCACGAATGAGATACTGTAACGTGCATTGCTAAATTTGGCATTACCATACAAATTTAATTCGCCGCAATTTTAGCTTTTAATTTCATCGCTAAAATTTTTCAATTTTGTATTCTCTAAGGTATTTTAGCGATCAAGATTTAGCTTTAGCTAAGCGAATTACAGAATACGGCCACTGGTCATCGATAGAAGATACATTATTCGTCATCCATGTGGGGCCAAAATTGTCTGCATCCAGTGTTCGCGACCCATTAGTCACTAGCAATATCGATAGTAGATCGTTCGAGTAAGCAGAAGAGCAGAGGCACCCCAATGCCTTTCACATCCCGTGGAACCCGTAAGGGAGCTCCAAGCAAGCTCATCTGCCCTGATGTTTTCCAGTATATTCCCGTGCCCTGGGATTCATATGATCCGGATATCAAACTGCTTAGCCATCTCTTCTTGAAATAAGAAGCAGTCAAGGGTTGTTCGCGTTCCCAGGGAGAGTGATTCTAAGGCAGTACCGTCGTCGACACGTCAGAGTCAGACCACAACTTCCTTGATCGCAAATATCTCCTTTAAAACTTTACAGTAATCCGGAAGGAAGTAATTGCGAAAAACTGAGGGAGCTCAACCAACCCCTTTAGCGTTCTCCAAAGCCCACTCCTTCTCGTGACTCAGTGTTCATACTGAATTAAGTCTTCAACTTCAGGCAAAAATCCATAAGCCCATATGAAGTCGGTAGTTACTTCAAATAATCTATCATTTTTTATTCATCTTTTGTTTCTTTTTTTTCATTGTTTACAAAATGTATGAAATTTCTTGAAAGTATGGTAGCATTGTTATTGGCTCGTCCATATTATGAAACATTTGCTGTGAAACATTTGAATTTGTGGATGAAATGGGAAAGAAAAATTAAAAAGTGTACTTTTCTCGTGTACAAGCCGTTTTGTGAGTTCGTTATTGAGAAAAGAATAAGAAAAAGAGAAGGCATACAAAATACTTAAGTGCTGCAAAACAAATGTTTCATTCTATGGACACGAAGGCAGTTTCAAAGAAAGTTTTTGCAGCAAATGTTTCAGAATATGAACGTGGACTAAAAGATTAATGGTGTTTTCTTTTCTACAAAAAAATGTGATATTTTATTTAAAAAATGGAATTTTGTGTTCGTTTTTTAAAAATGTTTTGCTCTCTAAAAGGGAAGCATGTTTTATTCTAAAACAATCACCCTTACTTATGGCATAAGACATTGCACTTTTCACCTCGAAAAAAAGGTGATATATGATGTTTATATATGGAGGGCTCAGAGCTGAAGCGAACCAAGTCAAAAAAGAAAATTCGAAAATATATTGAGTTTGACTAAGTAAATTTCCATTAATTACTGGAGCCACTGACTTGGGTTTATTACCGTTACCTTAGGAACGAAACTGTTTTTGATTTACCCCATTACAGAACTGGATTGAATTAAATTTTGCGGAGATTTTCGCACCAGATGTCAAATACATATATTTTATGACTTGGTTCGGTTCAGCTCTGAGCCCTCCATAAGGGGCTTTTATATGGGGTTTTTTTTAATTGCATCAAAGAGCATCAAAGCTACGCGAAAACAACAATTTGGAAAAGTTTGCGAAATAGCGAAAAATTGCGAAAATTTTTACTATTTCAAACGAGCCATAAAATAGATAAAAAGTCCTTAAAACTATAAGGAATGAAAAAAATTCGGTAAAAATTGCTAAATTAGCGGACATTTGCAAAAATTTTGTAACAGCGGCATAATAGCAATGTCTAATATTTTTTAAAAGTCGTTAAAGTTGTAAAGAATCACAACCCTTACAGATAAAAATCGCTATAATCGCGAACATGGCTAATATTCGCAAAAATTTAAACAAACGCAAAAATTTATTTAAAATCGCTAAATCAGTTGAAAAAAATCAAAATAGCCGAAAAAAAAAAACATAAAAAAGTTTGCAAAAATAGCGAAAATTCGCGAAAATTTTTAATGTTTCAAAGATCCCATAAAATTGATATATAGGCCCTTAGACTATTAGGAATGTTAAAAATTCGAAAATTCAAAGTCTAATATTTATTAAAAATCATTAAAGCACTAAAAAATCATAAAACTTACAGTAAAAATCACGTCTATCGCGAACATGGCTAAAATTCGCGAAAAATTGCAATATTGGAAAAAACCCAAAAATTTATTTGTAATCGCTCAATCGGTTTAAAAACAAAATGTCAGAAAATAATGAAAAAAATGTGTAAAAAAATTAGCTATACTGATGAAGAACAATTTTCGTTATGTGTTAAAAACAGGGCATTTCACTTTTTCTTATCTTGTGTTTTGTTCTTGTCAAATATCAAATAGCATTATTACAGGGCTGTTAAGGCATTTTATGCATGCACCTTTTTAAAAGGCGATATTTGTTGTGTAGAAAAGAAAACACCATAAGTGTCTATATGTGAGAACATAAGAAAAAACCTTCTCAAAATAAAATCGATTTTATTTCACAAAGGCTTTCTACGTCAAATTTGTATGGAAAATGTGGTCTCGACGGAGGTATGTTTGAACGCTCAGCGTAATGGTGTTGAAACCAACTTTAATTAATTTTTAATGGGTTACAAATGTTTGACTGTTAAATCTTTATTAAATTAAAGTTCGTCACTTCATTTATTGAATAAACGGTTGCATTCGACTGCAAAATAAATTATCAAAGTTTTGCTTTGAAACTGTTGGCAGATCAAAGTCGGTCTCATTAATAAACGATAAGAAGATTTTGAGATTCATACTGTTGCCGATTAAGAAACGATTATAAAAGTTTGACTTCCTAACAGTTGGCAGATTAAGAGACAAATACTTATTTACTTGGCGCCATCGTTACCGTTGGTGCTACTAAAGTAGCAATTTGCCACTTGTTCGACTGCTTGGACACTATTTTGCTACTTTTATAGTAGGTGTGCACCCAAATGTGATACTTTTTGCAATTCTTGCCACTTTTTTGATACTTTTACTAAATGTAGAGAAAAGTTTTTGCATATTACATATTGCAGGCAAGTACACTTGGAAAGTGCCACATGTGTTAATGCGAATACCATTGCGTATACTATCTCTGTATTAATCAGGGTTGTAAGATTTTTTATCTTCGTTGCAAATTATACAGCGAAAATTGGCAAAATTCGCAAAATTACGTTTTCTTAAGATTTTTGTTAAGAAAAATGCGCAGTAAATCGCAAAATTTGATTTTTTATGTAACATTGCATTTACACTACTTTCATGAAATTTCTGCATACGTATTGTAAATAAAAATTTCAATGAATTCTGAATAGAATAATTATTATTTTCATGTTTATGGCTTATTTTATTCATTATATACCTAGCTTTCCAATAAATTTTATACATATGCATATGTATGTATGTAAAATTTTTGTTCTTATAATTTTTTTCTGAATTTTTTAAAACAAAAATAGCATTAATTTTGCTGTAAAAAAATACTTTTGTACCCACCCCAATTACCGGTTATTTACCAATCGGGTATTTACCATTTTTTCATCTACATACATGTATATTCTAAATATTTCCGAAGCTGTTTAAAATATAGAAAACTATTGTTAAGATGGCTTAAAGAGAATTTAATTCCAAATCAGTCGCTGATAATTGTGTCCAATCGTACAAATGTCCTCAAGTCAAGAATCAATAATCGACTTATTTCGGGCGAAATATGTACATACATATTTATGTAAGTCATACTCATAATAATGAATAATACATAAAATTAGCATTTGTCCTACGATTTTCATAATATTTGCCGTGTTTTATTCGGTATATATGTACGTGGCTTTCAGAATAATCAGAAAATTTAAAATGTCTTTCCTTATCATTTTTGTATGAATTTTTGAAAACAAAAATAGTACTAATTTTGCGAAAAATGTATCGCTACTAATTTTTGAATTATTTCGAAACAGAGGAAAATATAAAAAAGTGTATTTGGATAACTCAAAGTAAATTTTATTAAAAATCATCTGTAATTGTTTTGACAAAATCGGTCAAATCGATCTCAAGTTATGATAAAATGTATTAGCATAACCTCCTTATTTCGGGCGAAATATTGCCCTAGCCCATGAATTTTTTTTACCATTTATAAAATGTTATTTGAAATTTTAAATAAATTGAACAAAATACGTGGAAAAACATTATTTGGTGTACTTATTCTGATTTTAAAAGAAGTGCCCCTTTTTTCTTAAATCCCCTTTTTGGTGCCACTTTTTTTTGTAAATATCCCCTTTTTTTGGTACTTTTTGAAGATATCCAACGGTAACGCTGATTGGCGCATCGATTAAAGACAGTTATAGTGGATCAGCAAATTTGAAAAATTCAACTATGAAACTGTTGACCAACTAACGTTCAATTTATTTATGAAGTCAAAAGTTCGACGATCAAACTGTTTGTTAATGAGAAATTGAATACAAAAGTTTAATTATTAGATCCTGCCAAGGATCGATTATAAAAGTCCGATTATAATAAAAATCAAAAATTAACCGTTATTTTTGTTCAAAAAAATAAAAATCAGAAAGTTACTTTTATTTTTGTTCAAAAAAATAAAAGTCAAAACATCACTGATTTCATCTGACTTTTCTGAAAAAAGGTATAACTACTGTTATAACCCTGACAGACATATAGTTTACATACATATAGTTTCATGGTAGGTATACTACGGTTGTATATACTATTTTATATTGGCAGACTTGTAGTACGTAAGATACCACATTTATACTACGTACATTTTCGTAGTATACAAACCAGGAATATACCACTTTGTTTCATGGTTTAATTGTAGTTTAGGTTGACACACAAGTAGTATACCATGTTACTATAGTATACAAATCCTATGTATGTAAGGGGTATTAAGGTCCCTGATCAAAATAAATTTATGAATACAACTTTATAAGCCGAAATCTCGAAAAATAATCAGGAATTAAAACGATTTTCCAAGTGGACTTCCCAATATTTTATGAAAGTTAGAGAAGTCTTTAGCGAAAAGTTCAATTATCCTTATATTAAATGAAATTTTTCAGAACGCAAGCAAAAAAAAATAATATTTCATTATCTTTCTACTATTAACATTAAAGAAATTTACGAACTTATTACTGCATTATTTTGAGATTAAAATTCACTTCAACATTTTTTATTACAATGCCAGGTTATTTTGGTTGATTTCCTAAGTAGAGCAACATTTCTCACTTATCAAGTACGCAAGTGTAACAATCGCAAGCATGTGTGCAGGCGGTTAAACACGTTATCAATATTGAAGGTAGCTTCAGCTAAAGTTCTGGGCTTTTGTTGTTTAAGTGCGTTCAAAAACCAGAGTACAAAAAAACACTGAACAAGCAAAAATAAAAACATACAAAATAAAACAAGTTTTCTTAATCTAAACCGAAGATAATAAATAAAATGAAATAAAAGAATGGAATTTTAAACATAGAAATACTTAAACTGAAACTAACAATATAATTGATAATATAGACATCATGGTATCCACTATTGTTCCCTCTCTTGTTTTGTTGGATGGATACATTCCTGCGTGATCTTAGTTGAACTTTGAACGAAAGTTTGTAAGAAAGTCAATAAATAAAGTAACTTCGAAGAAGTTTGATAGGAAAGACATTTTGGATTAAAAAAGGTGGAAGGTTTCCACCTTATGCTGGGGTAGAGCTCGCGGCACCCAGGTTTCGTTACAAAAATTTATTTAATAACCAGAGAAATGAAACACCGGACTCGCTCTTTTCTTTAACGTTATAAAACGTACGCTCAGTTTGTTTGTACTGTTGCTTATTTAAATTCTCTACAATGATCGACATATTAAATGTTACGCAGTACACAAACGAAAACTATATTTTAAAATTTAAAGTCCAATCGTATTGTTTTTAACCGATTAACATAGATCTTGACAATAAATCTAGACAGATGGGGAACATATATACATGAGCACATGCCCTATGACCTTATCTCATGGTGGATCTTATCACTGGGTGATAAACAATGCTTGCCAACTATGCGTTTTCGAACCGCCTCCGCCTGTGAGAGCAAACAGTACACCCAGGAAGCTATTAAAGTGCATAATCTTACAAAATTATACACTCGTTCATTGTTTAGGAACTGGAGCTATCTTACCTTCACTGTTTTTGGAAATATGCTAGCAGAATCTATTGACTAGTAACAGCGCCTAGGAGTGATCCTCCCTTAGGCCCAACTCTTCCACATGTGGTTAAAATCCGCTCCGGAGTGTGATTTTTACGATCTCCCTTCGCACGAAGTGATCTCCCCAATTATCTTTTGAACGGAAAAGCAAACCACCAGTAAAGACAATCTACCTAAAAGACAGAAAGAATTTCTTGCAGGAAACGTACTAACGAATAACTCAACTAATAGTCAGCCCGGTGAAAACTCACCGGGGGCTACCGACTCCCGTGGGAATCTAACAGATCTCTTGAGATCTGTCGATTTTGAATTTTTGCCGAATCCCAGCTATTGACTGCACCTGATTTCCCCGAATGATGTAGCACCAAAGGTGAAATATCCTTATGATGACCCCTGCAAATCCACTTGGGGAAGTAAGTCAAGACAACAAATCGCCTAAATATGCTGCTCTAAAGAAACAAATTTTTCCTTTGAGTTTTCCAAACACACCAAAACTTTATGTACACAAGATGCCGTATCTTGATTTCCATTTTTTTTAATTTAACGTTTATTTTTCAATATTAAAAAACTAATAACAGCCGCAAATAACAAGAACATAAAGTGAATAAGTTTGCAGAGCCACGTGACGTTTTTCCCAAGAACATTATTGATTAAAGCATTTTCACTCTGACATTATTGTAACGAAAGATAAGTCAACAAATTTGAATTGGAAATGGAAACATTTTTGCAGGGAATTTTATTTTAATAACGCAATCACTGCTAAGACACGACGTTTCCAATATGGTGATTTTAAAGATGAAAACAAAATACGCTTAGAAGAGTGAACATGAAGATTTAGAGGATTTATCTGTTAACGATTGGTGATGGCCAAAGAATCTATAACAGCCATACCTTAACAAAAGTGTCACGCGTTTTATAATTGTCAAAAATTGGCATGCCATACAATTTGTATGATACATCCCTAAATAGCGCAGCGTCAACGCTTTGCAATTGGAAAATCCAATTTTGACAGCGCGCTAAATAGTAACGTTAGCCTTTACTGTTAATAAATAATGGCGATTTATTTAGCTATTTTGTAATTAATCTAGCGGTTTTATCTCCTTTTTAATTTCTATTGTGTGGGTTTAATTGAACAAGAAAGTTAACACTACTGTTCGTGAAACAACGTTGACACTTTTGCTTAGACATTTGCTATCAGCGTAAAACCTAAGCGAAAGATAACAACCCGCCTTTCGCTCTTGGTAAGATAGGCTGGTACAATCCAAAACGAGCAAATTTGCAATAAAGCAAAATATTCTTTGCGTTTGGATTGGGTTGGGTCAAGAACTTATTTAATTTTTTGATTTTAAAATGATTTCAGATTTAATTTTGATATCTTGTAAAATGCCAATATTTTATGATTGCAATTGTTTTGAGCCACTTTTGAAATTTGTTGTATCTCGTAAACCTGGCGTGATAGAGAAAATCCAATTACAGATTCGAATTCAGCCCACCAAATTACCCTAGGAAAGATATTTGGTTGCTCCAGTCGAGATAAGATAGCAAAAAAAGTTAAAAAAAAACTCAGCGAAAAAATAATTTTTATTCAAATATAAAATATACCAAAATTAAAGAAAAATTTCGTTTACAATACAAAATTTTTAAAACGTAAACAAAAATGTTTTTTGAATTAAAATGCGTATGATTAACAACATTTTTTTCAACTTTTAAAATTTGACTTAAGATGTTTTGTCAAAATGCACAGATACACATACATATGTATGTATGTATAATCGCAATTAGTTGTTTGTTTTCTTCTGTTTGTGTTAAATGCAATTGTACGAAAAAAGAACGAATGCCGTAATTTGCCCCCAGGTTTTATTGTATGACCATTTTATCTTTTTAATAGAGGCCATTTGAAAAAAAGCTGTGAGCCACTGTACAGCAAGTGGACAAATAGCAATCTTTTTGCGCGCTTTGACAGTCTGCTAGTATAATTTTTTTTTATTTATTTATTTTTAACAAACAATTCGTGTGTGTTGTCAAAGTGTTTATTGTGACATACACCTTTTGCGTTCCGCTTTTCTGTCAAAGTTAGAAACGTCACGCAAAGCGATGAAGTTTTATCTGACATTGCCTTTACCTAACTTTTTGATTCGCTCTGCGTTAAAAGTACTTTATGTGACATGTTTCGTATGAGTATGAATATTTCATGTTGGATGTCAAAGCGAATCTCTAACGCAACGCGAAGCAAAAGTTTTATCTGACATGACCTTAACTTTTTTACGCAACCAACAGGTGCAAAAAATAGGCCAATTTAATGGTACAAATAGTTCCTTGTTATCAGAACCACCAACAGATAAAGTTTAGTTTAAAAGAACTTAAACCGGGAACATTATAGGTAGTTGGCGATCAATTGATCATCGGTCTTTTATATTAAATAGCACACCGATAACACACACATACACACTCAAACTTATGCACACATGCAGGCAAAAATTATACATACCCTGCAAACAATAGGACCAGTCCAAACACGCGTGTAAAGAGTAGCCCACAAGGGACTAGGACTAGTCCAAAAGTAACCAAAACGTATGGAAAAAACGTGGTCTATTTAACATTACGATGTCCTAGGGCAGTACCATATAACCCATCTTTGGACTACAAAGGAGTAGTTTTAAAACTACTCCATTGTATACACAAGAGGATTAGTTTTAACTTCCTTTAAAACCGAAAACATGTCGTTAAAAAACGAAGACATGTCGTCTCACTACAAACACTTTTTAACAATGACATGGTCCATGCTTGCATTACATCGGACCAGTCCATGGAGTAGTCCATTTAATCAAATTGGATCAGGTGGTCCAATATTATTTGCAGGGATGACATGGCCCATGCTTGCATTAGAGCGGACCAGTCCATGGAGTAGGATCAGGTGGTTCAATAATATTTGCAGGGTATTCACAAACACAACACATTTGCAATAAATTTATCCCAAAAGCGTGTTTTCAAGATGATGATGAAGATGCTTTTGTTGCCAAACGACATTGCGGTAAAAATGTTCGTTGCATGTGTGCCTGTGTGTGTTTAAGTTAAAATTATTTTAGAGGGAACAAATTCCAATAAATCCTTAGGCCATTTTGGATAACAATTTTTTGAATAAAATTAAGAAAAACTTCAACAGAAAAACACTTACACTTTGAAAAGAATATAACTGGGCTTAAAATGCTGCTTTTTTATTTGGTTGGTTGACGTTCTTGTTGTTGTCGCTTTAAAAAACAAAAAACCTTTCAAATGATAAGTAGGTATGTAGGTATAGAATTGCAAAATGAAATTAAAACTTTTTGGGTTTTTATAAATCTTCTTTTTCAGATTTTGTTTTTAATAAAAAAAACTTTAATAGGCACTCAAACTGGTTATTTGATTTTGTTTTTGCTGTTGACTGTAATAATTTGTATCTTGTTTCCTTTAATTTTTCTTATTTTGCTTTAATTTAATCCGCTTTTTATTCTTCTTCCTTTAGTTTATGGTAAGTAACACTTTGAATTATCACTCTAGAAACAACAATTTAAACTTTCTTTAGGTAGGTACCTAGGTATAATTATGTTTTATTCACAAAATAATTAAGCAAAATTAAAAACAAACACACACACACACACAAACAAAAATAAGGTAAAATAAATAAAATTATTTTCGTATGCAAATAGTATAAGCAAAGAAACACTCACGGTCAATTAAATCAAACGTTAAAGAAAAATTAAAGAACAAAAACTCCAAAAAAAATCGCGTATTAATTTTAAGTTATTATGCGTATTTTGTTAATTATTTGTTTTTCAAATAGGTACAAAAAGTTTAACTAAGTTTAAAAAAAACGAACGAAAAACACACAGAGCACAGGGTACGAAATTGAGCGTTTTAGTTTGCCGGTCGGTCGTATTGCTTCCGTATGACTGAAGTCGACTTTGCAAAGAATGAAATAAAATCGTAAAAAATCAAACACAAACACGCACTCATACAACAACAAAAAATAATAAAAAAAAAACAAACATCGTAGTCAGCGTTGCCATATATTTTTTTTTAACTGCAAATTTAGAAAAAAAAACTGATTTTCACTTAAAAGCTTAAAAACACAACACAACAAATTAAACGGATAAATTGCGAGATTTTTTTTAAAAAATTTTAAATATAATATGCTAATATCGCCACCTAAAACCCAAAAGGCCCCAACTAACAAAAAAATTGAAAACGACTTTTTCATTAAATCTGATGTATTGCGTCAATACAAATGTCTAATTTTGGAATCGTTTGCCCAACATTAGCAAGTTAATTGCCAAAAAACAAAAGGCCCTATCTACAAAAGATTATATGGTAAACGCTTAAAGGCCTTACTAACAGTTTGCATAATATGCAAATATTGTCAATTATCAAAACAACTTTGTAGTACATATTACAAAAAAAATGAATTATAAACAGTTTAAGTCGATAATTTATCATTTTTTTTTGACAACTTACCGATAGCTAAAGGTAGGATTTTATCGGCTGTTTTAAAAGTGTTCCTTTATTACAACTTTACTTTAACCTACCAGGTGGGATGATCCTTAATTTACTTTGTCGCTAACTTAAGGCTTAAGTAAAGTTTTAATAATGGAACACTTTTTATAAGGCCGGTCAAGTGAAATTAAAATCGATTTCTTTAACAATCAACGTAGCTTTCCCTTCATGAGCGATCAGGAATATTCCCATCTCTGTGGACCCGTGAAAGACACGAAGAGCCATTGCATCCGGTCAAAGTTTCTGTATGGTAAAGTGTTTACGCTGGAGGCGCCATCGGGCCTCCAAAAATGCCGTGACACAAACGTACACTGTGAAAGACAAGTGGTACAGTGACCTCAGCTAATCGAACTGAGAATGGAGGTCATATCGTTCTAACAGAATGGACAAGGGGCGCATAATTCACGACTTACAACCGAAATTCCGAGGGCTGCATTTCCGGGTCGGCTAATCTTAATGATTTGCACTGGCCGGTAAGATCACCTGGTATTAACGTTATAGAATTTTTAATGGTCTATCAGACCGGTTTTTTTAAAAAAGTGTGTATTTTGGCAAATTATAAATTAAAAATAATTAATTAGCTTTGTAAAGAAAATCTTAAGTTTTTAAGATGCCAAACATGATTGGCTATTCTCTGTCTGTTGCAAGTTAAATATTTAAAATATTAATCTGTGAAAAAAATTAATTGGAATTAAAATAACAAAATTGAGAGTAAGAAATTAAAATGCAAAAAATGGCAAAATCTACACAATTTACAAAAAAAAATTATTTTAAAAATTGCTGAATGCTTAAGCTATCGGCTCAAATAGCACAATCTGTGACGATTTTATCGTGCTTTATTGGCGCACTTTTAAAAACATTGCACAATTTATACTTATGTAGGTGGTCCCATTATCGTCGCACATTGTGAACATTTTTTTCGGTTCATATCTGGCAAAACTCAATTGCGACAATAATCGGTACAATGCGGTCACACTATCGTGCTATTTGGGCAAATTAATTCATATGTCTTTGATTATTTGCTTGTTGGCAGACATAATTTTACTTTCGAAATTCGCAAAATTCTCCGTCTGAATATTCCATTATGTTTCCTTACAATTTTAAATAATATGTTAATATATCGTCATCTTAAAGACCTAATAACCTATCTGCAAAAATTTCAAAATTGAATTTTTTTTATAGATTTGTATTCCCTATATCATAACGCATATGTGTGCAACGTTTTGAACATGTAATATTACAAAGTTTTTGTACATAGAGGATCGTTACGTACAAAAAAGAGAAAAAATCATCAAAAATCACGATAAAAGTTTAATGATGTTTTATAGAGTTATTTAAACAAACATTTATGTACACTCAAAAAAAAATCAATCCATCCGTACTCAAATCAATCCGAAGCGGTATTAATAGTACGGTGAGTACGGATTTTCTTGAATTAAGTACAGAAAGATTGATTCAAGTACGGATTTTTAATCCCAAAATACTTAAATTATCCATACTCAATCCCGTTTTCGTACTTGAAATAATCCGAAAATGAGATTGATTTAAGTAAAACTAAGATTGAATCAATCTCAAAATGAGCTTGATTCAAGTAATATAAATTTGATTTTATCCTGAATTCATAATTAAAAAAAAACAAAAACAAAAGAAATTACAAACAAAAAATGATTATGGGTGATTAACTTACCCGTATTACACATTACATAATGATAAAACACCAACATCATGCCCGATATGGTTTTTATTTTAGAAACCTTATGTACATATTTAACCAAAAATATAAACTAAATGAGTAGCATGAGCTCAAATTTTAAAAAAAAAAATTTGAAAAGAAATTAATTTTCAAAAGTAATCCCATTTAGGATTGTTTTGAGTACGTTTAAGTGTTATTCGTACTTGAATTTTTGAGTACGACTCGTACTTAAAGTAATCCCAAAAAACTTGATTTATCCCGAGTGTTTTTCTTTCTGTGTAGGACTTTTTTTTAACTTAAACCAGTAAAAGAAACTATAATTGTTATTTATTCATACTAATTATGAATAGATTGTAGATTTTTACATTTCCAAATAACATAAGTGACATTACATAAGCTGTGTTTATAAAAACAAAACTTTCTCAACCGATATATACATATTTCTGGTTTCATTTTAATCAAAATATGTAACTTTCGTTTCAATATTGTAAATAGTTTAAATTTTATAACGTTTTTCCCCTCTCCTGTAAACTTTTCTAAACTGCAGATAGGTTATTTCGTATTTAATGTGACGATATGTATAATATAAAATGTATTAAATTTTATTCAAAAATGCACTCTTTGTTTGTAATTGTTGTATTGCAAACAGATGTTTACAAACCAGGCATGGCAACATACAACTGCAATGTTTTGGGTAAAGCGAATTGTTTTCTTTCATTTAACAGTACAAATATACTAGTTAACGTGCTAATACATAAATAATAGATAAAACAAATGTTATTTTGGTACAATAAAGCTCAAAAAAGTAAAGTAAAAGTTAGTAGCCAGTTGGTGCAATTTAAAAATTTCGTTTTGCCATCCCTTGTATCGGCGCGGATTGACGACTGTGATCGGTGCACAAGTGGCTGATAAAAATCGGTACATATTAAACAATTTGATTGCTCCACATTGTGCAAAAGAGTGTTCACATTATCGGAGCATCAAGATTAATTTTGATTATCCACAGTCAGCACAATTTCGGCACAGATTGCAGAATATTAAAAAAATGTTGACCGTTCACACTATCGGCACATGAAATACAACAAAAATTGCGCCGATAGTGGGATCTTAGCTTTTGAAAGACTACAAAGACCAGATAAATCTGCACACTTGGCAACGCTGTTCGTAGTCGTCATCATCATCATCACCATTTGCCAACAACAAATTCAACTCTCTGACAAAAAACACAATCAAACACTCACACACACCCTCTTATACAAACAAAAGCACAACATTCTTCGCCGTTAATGTTGTCGGAAACAGCAACATCAGTCGGCTGCAGCAGCAGCAGCAAAACGATTCACCATCAACAATAACAATAACAAACAAACCAACAAATGCTAAGCCTATTCATTTTAGCCATATACAATAGTTAGTTCGTTTTTTATTGTTATTTTTAAAAGTATTTATTTTCTTGTATACTGCTCATATAGAAACCGGTGTTTTTCGTTTTGTTTTTTGTTGTTACTTTTCAAAAGACGCATTTTAGGCGCACTGATAAAGGTCGTTTTACACTATCACACAAGTCTAAGGTATTTGACGAAAATGATTTCATTATTGCTTAAAAATTTTCAAAAAACGATGACAACTTATCACGACAAGGTTTTTTTCCTCAAAATATGTAAGACTTGTGTGATAGTGTAAAGTACCCTTAAGTTAAGAGCAAATTTCATAAAAAAAGAACTTAATGTGATCAAGGGATCCTTTTTTTAATCTAAACTTTCAACTTAGGCGAAGTAAAATAATTAAATCCGATACTATAAAAAAAGTTATTACCTAAAACTTTTCATTGCAAATACCTATCCCGCTTAAAACTTTTCTATAACAGCTTTAGAATTGCTCGTGGAACACCGCGACGCGACGTGGGTATTTGGTACGATTTAAAATGAGCAAGTTTTTAAAAAAAATTTATAAAATATTAATAAAGAAGTCTTATTTAAAAATACACAAAGAAACTCACTCCTATTAGATAATAATGTATTTAAACAATTAAATTAAATTAATTTAAAATTCGAAACAACTTATACTTAATATTGAAAACCAACCGATGCACACTGGGGCCGAAAGCCCATTTTTCGCGTTTGCACAAATTCGTTAACTTTCGTCAAGATCTGTCCATAATTTACCCTTGGCTCCATATAAACCCTACTCTCAGAAAACCGTTTAGTACGCCTAAAACCGTTGTAAACAATGCTTTCATTTTAAAATGTTGTACGTCACAGTCCTTTTTATGGTAACTGATTTTTTTTAACAATCAGTGGAATGACCGCCTTTGGCCCCTATGTGCAATGTAATGGAACTTACAACAAAGAATAAAATGTTTTCTGTTAGATGCAAAACAAAATCTCTCTACTGCTAACTCTTTATCAAATGCGCTGTTCTTTTTCTATGTCATACAAAAGGGTTGGCGAAATTGGTACAACTGTACTATTTTTGATACTTTTCGATCTTCAACAGTACAAAGGTACTTAAACGACACAATTGCTACAATTCTAAATGTTTCTATTTTTGCTTTTCGAATATATGTATGTGAACATGTTTAAGAGGAATTATTTTCCATTTAAACTGTTGCCGAGTTTTGGATTTTTTTTAAATTAAATATGGTGAACCGTTTTTAAGTTATTCCATTATACATATGTATGTAGTCAAAATGCCTTCATTTTGGACGTAACGGTATATCTCGAAAAGTCGATCTGATAGAGAAAAATGGAGATTTGATTTGAAATCCTCGACACTTTAAATTAGTTAAAACTTGTAATAAAGTACCAGTCCCCAAAATGACTGTTCCCCATAGCAATAAGTTCTTAAATTTTGTTTAATCTAGCAAAGGTTATGTAAAATCAAACAAATATTAAATAGTGGTTACGTGTCGAGCATCAAATATTGGTTAAGTTTGACCATAGCAGTTACAAGCAAATACAATTTCTCTTAATTCGTATAATTCATATTTTTTGCCATTTCAAAACAAAAACAATTTTTTAAGAGAGTAATTTTAAAAAGCCGGAAATAAAAAGACTTTTGTATACCCTGCAAATAATATTGGACCACCTGATTTATTTTGATAAAATGGACTACTACATGAACTGGTCTAATGTAATGCAAGCATGGACCATGTCATTGTTAAAAAGCGTTTGTAGTGAGACGACGTGTCTTCGTTTTTAACGACATTTTTTCGTTTTTAAACGAAGTTAAAACTAATCCTCTTGTGTATACAATGGAATAGTTTTAAGACTACTCCTTTGTAATCTAAAGCTGGGTTATATGGTCCTGCCCTAGGGCATCGTTATGTTAAATAGACCATGTTTTTTCCATACGTTTGGGCAACTTTTGGACTATTCCTAGTCCCTTGTGGGGTACATATTACACGCATGCTTGGACTAATCCTATTATTTGCAGGGTAGTAATAAACACATACATTTAAAGCGTGTATCTGTGTTTCTATTAAATAATTATGACGTTAGGTGAACGGTGTTACCAGCTGTTAAATATAACTAAAATTCAATAAATTATAGTGACATGAATGTATAAAGATTTAAGACTACTAACTGATTTCCGAGAGTGGTCTTCACGGAGTTTGGTGACATATAATCGAATTTTTTGAAATTAAATAACAATCGGTGCATTTCGCTACAAAATTATATTAGTAGTTTTTGTCCAATTTTTAGGGAGGTACATAGTTCCACATTTAGTTGCATCATCACTCTTATCCTACTGAAGCGATTCAGCTGGAATAATTCAATCCAACACAGCCTAGGAGAACTATAGAAACAATTCTATAGAAACAATTTGATACCCAAATGGCTAAATCGACTTAAAATTACTAAAGGCCCCAGAATATATATATATATATATATATATATATATATATATATATATCTTATAGAATGGAATGACAAACTTAGTAAACACTACTTCTGATTAAGGGTTTAAAACTGTAAAAAATATTTTATTAAATATGGTTAATTTTATTTCTGCTTCATGCTGAATTTGTTAAACGTTTCAGAAATCCCACTTCGTAATGTTAAGCTTTTCTTTCAATTATGCAAATGAGCTTTGAATTTGACATTTTGTTTAATTATTTTCATCATACTAGCCAGTAAGGAATATTAATTTCATTATAGAAATAAGTAAAAAAAAAATAAAAAATTTTGTGCGGTATTATAATTTTTCCCCCGCTTTCCAGGGAAATCGAAAGGGCGGGAAAAAAGAAACTTAACTGACAATTTTTTTTTATCTCAAACAAATCTATTTTGTGCCAAGCACACTTATCCAATCCTGCCCACATTTTGACGGATGTTGTGTATTGCTAACCAAGATTCTTGTAACAAATTTAGAAACAACTGCTCTTGCCGTTCTGTAGTTATTCAAAAATCTATAACGCCTTTGTAGGGGAAGTGTCACGCTTACTTCTCTAACCCCGCTCATATTTTTAGAGATTTCGTTTATTGATAACCTGGCGATGTGCCCCAAATTTGAACAATTTTTCTCTTACAGTTCTTTAGATATAAAAAAATATATTACCTGCCGTGGGCATGCCCACATTTTGTAGGATATATTGATAACCAATATTCTTAGAACTTATTTGAATACTTTGGCTCCTTCCGCTATCCAGATCCACGCCCACTTATTCAATCATACCCTATTTTTAGAGAGGTTTTGTATTAATAACCGAGATGCTTGTGCCAAATTGACAACTTTGGCTCTTTCCCTTCTCCACATATACTTGTTTTGCTTATATCGCAGCCATTTAAAGGCCGATCAAAGCAAAGTTTAGCGAAGTATAAGTGACGTAAATAAATATATAACAACCTAGTCCCCATAATTTCTGGAGCCTTCGGAAACCCATTTCAACAGGAGCTGCGAAATATGACCCCAAATAAAATAATGCAATATAACACCGTTTTAGCCCTAAAAGTTAAATAAAACATGACCCTAAATTTGGGGTAATTCCTACTTCCACATTTTTAATAAATTTTTACTCCAATTATATCAAAAATGTAGGTTCCTACGACTGAAACTTGAAATCTCAAATTTCAAATCTCGAATTTAAAAATCTCCAGCTTTAAAATACAGAATTTCAAAAACCTTAATTTTAATATTCCTAATAATTATATAGTTTGGTTTTGAAAACCGCACAATAGATAGCTTGGAAATATGCGGTCTATCAAATCAAATTTGACGTTTGCCGCAATAAATATTGCTACGTGGAGACCTAGCTAGCGTAATGCAAAAACACCCCAACGAAAAAAAATATCCCAAAAAAACCAAACAATTTTCCCAAAATTTACGAACATGGTTAAATCAACTTCGCCACTCAAAAGGTCCCTGAATATATAGATAATGCATACATACATATCGTCATATTTAATGCAAAAGTACCTAGGTATCATCATTTCTAAAAAAATTTCGGAAGCGATGAGAAACCTAATAAAAAGCAATCAATTGAGATTACAAAAACCGTTTTTTCATAGTTTGTTAATGATATTTACCAAAAAAAATCGTTGTTATAATCACAATAGTTGGCTTTTTATTAAGTTTCTTATTTCCCCTAAACTTTTTTTAAAATGATTATGTATAACCCTTTTGCATTTTATATGACGATATAAACTTTATAGGGTCTAACATCAATACAAACTTTTATCTTTTTATCTCTCTTTTATCTTTTTTTACCAAAAAACTTAAAAAAAAAACAATAAATTTTCATTTGATCCGATTTACACTCTTTCAAACTGCATCCATTGATGCTAGAGTTTGCTAAAAACCGTAAAAATGTGAAACCGCGGTTTCGGTTTTAAAATGATTAAAACCGGTCGGTTTCGGTTTACGGTTTTTAAAAGTTAAACTTCAAGATAAACATTTCTTTGTGTTTGTATGTTATAAATTTTTTAATTTGTTTCAATACAGGTACTTTTATTAACCCTTAATTGTATACCTGGGCCATTTTTTGACTTTTTCCACTTTTTTTATACAGGGTGGCCCAAAATTACCGAAGGGGTTTGAACTGCTTATAACTTTTTTATTATAATTTTTTTTTCTTTTCTTTTCAGTGTTTTGTAAAGAAGACTTGGGGAATTTAAAATGGAGCAGTACTCAATTGAACAACGTGCCCAAATTTTTTCCGGCAAAAAGCAGAAGAAAATCATAATTTTATTAATAATTTAATTATGAGCAGCGAAGCTCATTTCCAATTAAGTGGGTTCGTTAATAAGCAAAACTGCAGGATGGACTACGGAAAATTTGAGAGTAGTTCAGCAGCGAGAATTACACCCATCTAAGTGTACAATTTGACGCGGTGTTTCATCGGAAAGGATAATCTTAATTTTTTTGAAAATGAACACGGGGTCGCCGGTTCCGTCAATGGTATCAGATATCGGACAATGTTGGAAAAATGTTTATGGCCAGCGTGTGGAAAATTATTTGTAAGTATAGTTCTAACAAGATGGAGCCACAGCGCACACTGCAAGGGACACAATGGCTCTTTTACGGGACATCTTTTGTAAACAAATTATTTCGCGTAAAAATGATTTTAATTGGCCTCCGCGTTCACCGGATTTAACCGCCCCAAACTTTTCTTTGGGGTTATTTGGAAAGGAAAAGTCTACATTAATAAGCCTAGAATCATCCAGCAATTAAAAAGCAATATAATATAAAATTTTGTGCATCCACCTGGGCCTGACCAGGCCCTGCCCTATTATATGTATATGTACTGCAGTAAATAAAATCAAAATGAAACGTATCAAAGAGCATACGCAACACATAAGAATTCTTTCTTTACTGTTTTTTCGCCGAATTATTCTAGTTCCCGACAAAATGTTCCTGCTTTAGCCACAAAAACTCCATACAAAATACTAGTGGTCCCAGCCAGGAGCAGGTGGCAGTTTGCGCTACACAAATTAGGTGTCTACTTAAGAGTTAAAAAGGTAAAATTTATTCTTCTTAGTGCATACATACATACATACCTACTTACATATGTATTTTGAATTTTGAAATAACTTGCCATTGTTGCAGGCTGTTATGTATGTATAAAGTTTTTTTATATGAAGTTCGAGTATTGAGTATAATTTGCAATTTCTTTAAGCCTGAATATATCGTTAAAGTAAAAGCTAAAACCAAGGTTTTTTGTCGGTTTTCGGTTTTGGTTTTAAGGCATTTAAAACCGCGGCTTCGATTTCGGTTAAAACCGAATAGCAATCCCTTACTGATGCGTATTCATTCATTTTGAAGAGGATCGAAATGATTCTTGGCCATTCTTGTTTGTTGGTTGTTTGTTTTATGTTTACTTTGGTTGTTGTCTGTTATCTGGTTACAATGACTGGATGACAATAAACTTATGTTGAACAGGTAAAAAAGAATTCATCTTATACTCGTGGTATTTATTTTGGTTGGTTTTAAACTTTGTTTTATTTTTTACTTGTTGTTATTCTGTATTTCGATATTTATTGGAGTCTATTCTTTTGTGTTTGATTTTGGGATTGTTTGAATTTATTGTGTCATCAACAAATAAATGTTTCTTCAAAATACAATAATACTATACATATTTTATTTAAAAAATAGAGAAAAAGGTATTCGAAATAAATAAAGAATGTATGTATGTATGTATGTACATTAGGGTGGTTATTAGCTATATCGAAAAATTGTTTTCCTGATTTTTTCATACTCTCGTATCCCAAATCGATTGGTATTATGGAAAAACTATCCTAAAAAAAATTTCAGACGAATCAGTTTAGATTAAGACATGTCGCCACGCCCTCCAATGTTTGAAAAAAATTTTTTTTATTTATGTCTCATAATTTAAAAAATATTAATTTTATTAAATATAATTACTTCAAAAAGTTATTGTCCGTGATGTTAGTAACAACATAGCTCTAAACGACTTTTCTGTAAATCGTATATTTAGAAAATAAACTGCAAATTATCGAAAAAAGCCCTTTACTTTATATTAACACGTTCATAAAATGCCCATTTGCTTCACAAACAGTGTTCTTTAGATTTTCATAAGGCCATACATATGAAAGAATGTATATGAATGCATGCTTTAGTGTATATGTGTGCGGTTAATATGTTGATCTGCACTCCGATCTCTTAGCAACTAATAATGTAAATATACTAACTTTAACAAGGAATGTAAAAAAATTCACCGTTGCCCTACCATTTTTTGATTCAAGAGTACCGAACAGCACTAAAGCAAAAATGGTTGAAGCCCTTAAGAATGTTGGTGACGTTGATCAAAATATAAAGCGACCCATTATTGCTAATCAAAATATTTCAACCATCATAGACAATGGAATGGAACAATTTGTGTCCATGGAAACAAAACTTTTTCGAAAGATTCCTTATAGATCAAGAGTTCTTAAAATCAAGCTCTGAAGATTGGGATGGGATTGCTTCTCTTGTTAAAGACAAAGAAATTATTGGGCAATTAAGGGTAGTCAACGACACTGCGGAAAGAGGAGTCAAACTAATGGAAGAATATAATTCATTACTGCCAAAAAATTAAGAGCAAAAACAATATGTACTAAAAGTTGTCCAAGGTTATAGACGCAAATATCCCGGATGTACTAAAAAAACTATAACAAACTAGCATGAAAACAAAATTATAATATTTAGTAAAATAAAAAAAACAAGTTGAATTCAAATTTGTTAATATCCGATAATAACGAGTTTTCTTAATGAGTAAGTTAAAATATCAATATTGGTATTTTTGTTAGTTAGGGCGTTTTGCTTTTTGGGTGACGATATGTTTATGCAGGATATGTCAAAAAGCTATTAGTAAACCAAAAATATTTGTTATGAATAAAGAAGTAAATATTTATTAAAGTATAATTTAATTTTTGAAATTTTAGCCAAAAATTAAGGATTTTCTCAAAATTCGGTGGGCTGGCGACGTGCCTTAATCTTCTCTGATGGACCAAAAATTTTTGTTTTTGTAGTTTTTTACTAATAACCACCGATTTAGGATTTGAGACTTGATAAAATCCAACTTTTAATTTTAAGAACCACCCTAATGTACATACATATGTACATATTTGCAGAAACCGGTTAAAATTGTTTTTACATTAAACCGATTTATTTAATCAATAACAATACTATAAAATCTTTTACAAAATCTTCTTTAACTACATATTTATTTATTTATTATACCTAATTAACTATTAAAATCATCTTTTTCGGGTCTACAACTTTTAGTTACCACTTTTAGACAGGTACATACATACATACATACATACATATGTACATATGTAAGTATATTATTTTGTATAAAAGCACCAACAAACACTGAACCAATCACGAAACTTATGTGTTATATTTTTTATTTAATTTCTTTTATGCTAACATATCCCCCCAAGCAATTGGAGGTGTAATTTTCGACTTCGCAACGATTTGCTTTTAAAAAGTGAATACCAAATTACAAAAGCAATTTGCCAAGTTATGACAGTTTTTACTTAAATTGCAATGTGATCGGTGGAGTTGAGAGTAAAATAAAGTAAAATTTTGTACTTAAACTCAGGACACCGATGGATCCAAAAGTTACCGAGCGTTCTAGTACCCAAAAGTATTAAATGAGTGCCCAAAACAGCCCAAACTCATTTTTCGGGTAGATTGGGTAAATTTTTAATAATTTATCATACATTAATTTTTTACCAATAAAAGTGAACTAAAAAAATTATATATTTTTAATATTTTAATCAGGCTTAAGTTCATCAAATTTAATTTTCATTAAATTATTTTTATGAAGAAAGGAATTTTACAACATGAAAATTAATTAAAATTGTTATTGATAATCATTCATTCTTGACTGACCTGAGATTCGAACCCAGGCGGCTGGTTACCATGACATGTTTCGATCACAACCACTTGATCTCCTTTTTTTTTTTTGTTTATAACCACAATTCTAATTATTGTTAAAGCTAAGGCACGAGCACTATGTGTACATTTGTCCTTCAAGTTGTGCTGAAAAAAAAGGTCAACAAGAAAAAGAAAGACAAAATGAAAAAACAAAAAAAAAAAAAATGTACTTTGGACTTCAAGAAGAATTCTTGACATATGTACGGAAAAACAGAAGTTAGGAAAAACATGTAAAATCAATTAAAATTGATAATCATTCAAAAAATAAGCAAATTTCGATCTACCAAAGGTTAAAATCAGAGTTCGAAAAAAAACTGTAAAGTACACAATTAAGTGTAGCATACCGTATTTTGCCATGAACAGCACACATACACATTCGTTACAAGAATTCAAAATAAAAAAAAAAACATTTTTCTGTTTGTGACTGTGTGCAGAAACAATATACGGTACACAGCGAGAATGAGCTGACGCACACAAACATTACGATAACGTACATCACACCTTTTAGCGTACATGTACAGTATTTTTAGCGTACTTATCTGTTCTTTTTAGTGAACAGGTATTGTACTTTTAACGTGCGTGTGCCGTATTTTTTTTAAAGCAAAGCTAATTTTATAAAATCAAAAAAGAGCCAAAAGTATGATTTTGAGGTGAGCAGGTAACAGGAGTGCAGAAATATAAGAAACATGCAAAAGTGTAGTAGCTCGCCAAACAGCGAAGAATGCACATGTGCGTGGCTGTTTTTAACTTTGTACAAATACAGTGTGTAAGATAAATGGTAATAGAAGGAATTAAAAACATCTTTTATGATAAACAATGTCTTTTCTTATGTCCACAGTTTTTTATATTAATAAACATTAAAATGACATAGGGAAAATGTTATTAAGAGGCATTATAATTATTTTAATAGCTTAATGACTGAGTGCACTGATAAGAAAAAAAGTTTTTAATTAAAAAGATTTTTTGGCATGGTTAACAGGCGGAAAAAATTATTAAAATAAATCTGATTTAATTAAAAACAAACAAATTTTATAACCAAAACTATTTCTTGTGATTATATACATATTAATACAAATTTGGGTTGGGTTTTGCCTATCACTGTACATTCTTTTGCAAAACATTTTTGTGCATCAATGCATCAGAGAAAAAAATGTTGTAAGTAATGATCAGCGTTGTCAACTTGGTGCGTTTCGCACCATTTTGGGTGCTTTTTAAATTTTTTGTGCGAAAAATACATGGCAACAAAGTGAAGACAAAAATTTATCGTTAAGCAGTCATAATTTGTTAGTGAACTACAATTGTCTTTAAGAGATGTAATGAAATTTAATAGATGTATATCGGTAACCAATATCGGTAGCTAACAACACAAAAAAGTTCTTGTTAAAAATAACGATATTATGTGTAAACAAAAAAAAGCCATTGTCAAATATGGTCCGATTCCAAAAAAAAAATAGGATTCAACCTTGTAACAATTAACACATATATCCCAAAATAGATTAAATTTTTTCCAAAATTGCGAAAGTATAGACTTTGCGCACAAGGTTAACTTGGGAAGACAGACCTCATTAGATCGACTCTTAAATTGATTCTGAGTCAATCGGTATACTAAACTAGAACCCTTTTTAAATATAATTCACATACATAGTAGTACAAACTCGTAATATCCTCTTCACGTACAGTATGGGTTTAGAAAGTAAGAGCAATATGTTGTGCTGGAGTGGATCGGTTTTATGACAGTTGCATGTGATGCCATTTGGATTTTGCAATGCTCCAGCTTAATTCGAGCGTTTAATGGAGCAGGTGCCAAAATTTCTTCACTAAAAGACAAGCTTGGTGCACTTTGACGACATTATTGTCACTTGATGAGCACCTGAAAAACTTGGAAGTGTTGAAACGTATATCCACGGAAGGACTTCCAAAATTAAGTAAAGTACCAGGGATATCACCTAACCTCCAATTTCAACAGATAAACATAAAATAATAGCTTTAATGAATTGCCCCCGTCCGAAAAATCTGCATGAATTGCGCAGATTTCTAGGCTTATGTGCATACAAGTGATGTTACGAATATTTGTATTCGTATTCGAAATGCCGAATATTCGCCTGCTTTACTTCATTCGTATTCTCCAAACTCAAGGGAATATTTTGCGAATATTTTGTTAATGCATTCCAAAGAAGAAAAAATACAAAAGTGTAAAAAATACATAAAATTAAACAAAAAGTATTGATTTTATTAGAAAAGATTTTTGTCCTTAACACAAAAAAATCTTCGTTTAGAAAAGTAAAACACAAACAAACATAGGTACATTAGAAGTTTGTGCCGGTACAAAACTATTTTATGAAAATTACTCAAGTTTTAAATTTAACTTTTCCAGATTTATTATCCTTTGAAGCAATGTGCTAATTATCGTAAGAAAATTATCGACAAGTGGATTTAAAATTAAGTCAATTTAGTGACAGTTTTTTACAACGCAAATAGAAGATTTTTTTTCAATTACATTTTTAATATCGAGTGGCGTTTTAGTTCAGATTGGATATTCGTATTCGCTGAATATTGGTGCAGATATTCGTATTCGCAAATATTAAAAATTTATATTCGTGCCATCACTAGTACAAATCAATACAAACAAATTTGTTAGGTTTTTTTATTTTTGTTAAGTTTTATATTTTTTTCCTAAAACCCTGAACTGTAAAATACTGCTTTTTTATAATATTTTTTAATACAAAAATATTTTACTTTTATTTTAAAATTAATCCAATAAACATTTTAAATTAAAAAGAAAGACTAAACTTGGTGCGCTTCTATTTTTAAATTGCGCGTTTTCTTCACCATTTTGGTGCGTTTTGAAATTTCAAAGTTGACAACGCTGGTAATGATCAGTTGAATAGAGTGTGCGTATACATAAATATGTATAATTATTTGTGCACATTTTTAAGTGGTAAACAGGGTTGCCGAACTTGTCATTTTCGTTTGGTGGATGGTAGGCTAAACCTAATTTTGGTCGGTTTGAGAAAATTTACTTTTTCATTTTATAAATTGACTTGTTAAATGTGGTAGGCAATAGAAAATATAATATCTATTAAAAAAACAGAAGATATTCTTGATTATTGGTGAAATTTCGGTTGTGCCAATGAAGAAATGAAAATAAAAAAATTTCAACAACAAAAAATATTCCTTTAAAAAATTATTGAATTGGCAACAATCGGCGCTAACGCCATGGCGAGTAAAATATGTGGACTAAAAAAATTACGTAGCAATGAATTTGTTTTATTTAAGTGCGCTCTCTCAACCTTTGTTCATGTTACGCATGTAAAATGCTGGGGAAAAATATAGAGGTTCTTTGTTGTAATATTAACAGTTTTTTCCCCATAGCCCTTAAAGAATTACTGAACTAAAAGAATTTCAGGAATACTGTTGGGTACCACCTCATAAGATATTAGGTGATTCTTATACAAAACGCCTATCTTTAGAGGTTGTTATTGCAAGAATTACTGAACAGTGGGATGCTTTGGTTGTGTATCATGTTTTTACGAAGTCAATGGTATAAGAGCTGTAGAACTCTCAGAAAATATGTCTTAAAAAGTCAAATGCCATTTTTTATTTGTGTCATATACAAGTATATTGCGATTCTGACTTGAAATCGAATAATAGCCACTCTCTAAATCGCAATCGCAAGAAGTTAGCCTACTTCAAAAACTATGAAAGATCGGAAGCAAAACGCATAAGTTTTCGAACACCATGAAATAATTCTAGCGTCTTGCGGCTTCAAATCGCGCGATTGTTAGAAAATGGCCGATATACTCATCATAATTAATAATCTTAATAAAGATTATCAACCAGATGGATATCGTTTGTCAAATTTATAATCATGTTTAAAGTCCAATTTTTTTACAAATTTTAATTAAATTCGATAAAAAATAATCATATTGATGTCTTAAACATTTTTATTGACACAGAAGTTAAAAAAGAAATGCATATGTACTTAAATTTAAAATTGGAATGTACTGGAAATCAAAAACGTAAAACGCAACAGTCGTTTTTAACTAAGATTTCTTTAATAAAAAAATTGTATGACAAATTTTATGCAAATATTTGTCTATTAAACAGAATTTTATAACAAACATTATAAAAATTGCATTTAAAGTGTATTAAAAAGAACTCCCAAATTCTTGCGTTTTGCGTTTTCGAATACCAGCACACCCCTGCTAGATTTGACTCTAAGTATGAAGAAATTTAAATGTTACAAATAATTACTCTTTTTAAGTTATTGTCTAATCAAGATTTGCCTATTTATATAGTCAAATATCTACAATTTTCCAATATTGTGGATTGTTTCCTTAACAGAAATTAACCTTTTAGGAGACTTAGGCAATGATATATTTTCGAATTATGTGAATTCCATTAAAAGCGGATTCAAATAAAAATATTTTACGATCATGCCAACTTTGCCTTTAATTCACTTTGGTCCCGCATAATTCCGCATCTGTCGAATGCAAGTTTTCAACACTTTTTTTAATCAAAACAATGTTGTGAAATAAACTCGATATAAGAACAGTTAACGGCATAATGCTCTGGTTAAATAATGATGCACGCTACATGTGGTCAGCAAAAAGGGATCTTTCTTAAAAGAAAAAATTGTACATATACATATCGTCATCTTAAAGACCTAATAACCTTTCTGCAAAAATTTCAAAATTGAGTTTTTAATGGATTTTTATTCCCTATATCATAACGCATATGTGTGCAAAATTTTGAACATGTAATATTACAAATGACAAAGTTTTTGTAACTAGAGGACCGTTACGCACAAAAAAGAGAAAAATAGATCATCAAAAATCACGATAAAAGTTTAATTTTGTGGCATAGTGTAATTTAAACAAACATTAAGTACTGATTTTTTGCTTAAATCAGTAAAAGAAACTACTATATAATATATATATAATATTCATGTGTATAAAGAAATTTTTATTTATTCATGCTCATTAGTACTGCAGATAGGTTTTTTTTGGTTTCAGATAATAAGCTGTGATTAGAAAAACAAAATTTTCTCAACCGATATATATTACTGGTTTCATTTTAATCAAAATGTGTAATTTTCGTTTCAATATCGTTAATAGTTCAAATTTTATAACGTTTTATCCCTCTCCCGTAAACTTTAGAAAACTGCAGATAGGTTATTTCGTTTTTTAGGTGACGATATGTAAATCCAAATTGTAATTAATTTTTTATTGGTATTATTGCATATGTTCAATGAACAGCTCTAGTTTATAAGCGTTATTAAATTAATTTTTATATGCGTTTTTTTGTTACTTATTGGTTTTATTATAAATTGCATATTGCAAAAAAAAATATCCAATAAAAGTTATGCTTTACTTCAAAAATATACACATGTAAATTTTTAAATAATTGAAAAGATTGGTCGGCTTCAAAGGTTTTTAGTATAGGTTTTTGTTGGATAAAAACTTTTTAAACGGCAACCCTGGTGGTAAATTGAACGTCGAAAATTGTTGTTGTGCTATGCATTATTCGAGTTTTTTTGAAGAAAAAAAAATATTTTAACACTCATAAAATTATTACAGTAATTGATTGTGGTTTATAAAAAAAAAAATTTTTCGTACAATTAAAATTGAATACAAATTTAGTTAGTTTTTAAATAACTTCGTTTTATACATTTATGCTTGTTATTCAAAAAACAAATTAGCAAAAAAAAATAAAGTTTATCCGTACATATTATGTTATGTGGTTTGATTTTTTGTCGTTTAAAATATATTTTTAAAAAGCAGCAACTACCTATAATATTTTACGGAATATGCTGTTTAATGAATAAAAATTTAAAAATTAATGTAAAATTCATTTATTTTAAAGTTAAAATTTATTTTAAATTAAAAAATTTGTAAGTTCTTTAAAATGAATTTTCTTTTTTAATATACATAGCTACAAAATATTTTGATTGTATGGGATGAGTGCTCTTGTTTCTTTTTTATAAATTTTTTTTTGCAGTAAAAGAGTTTGTTTTTCTTTTTAATATATTTTAGGTAAATCCTTTTTTTTATCTAGTTGTTTTTGTATGCACCTGCATGGACATTGGTTTATTAAGCAATACTTATGGCCCACACATTAACGCTGTTAAATAATTGTATGCAACATTTGAGGTAATTGATATGCATATACGCATACTTCATATGCAGATATATGAAGTTCCTTTTTGTGGGCATTTTTTACTTGTGCCTTGTATATTTGAAGAAAGAAATAAATAATTTTTATGACTGCTCTTATTTTTTTCAGGTAAAGAATTGTTCATAGATTTAAAGTAATTTTTTTCTTGACTTTTTTTATGAGCAATATTTATGGCACCAAACTCTTTCATATGCAATATCATTCATAAAAAACCCAAAAGCAACAAATTCGCAGAAAATTTAGGAATTGTTATTGCGCTTTGTGGTATTCGAGTTTATTTGAAAAAAAATGTTATGACTTCTCTTGTTATTAATAATTTAAAATTTTTTCAGTTACAGAATTGTTGTTATTTTTTATATTCATACATACCTTTTAGGTAAATCTTTTTTATTAAATATTTTTGTATGCACTTACCTGGATAATGGTATATTTAACAATAATTATGGCACTAACCTTTTTCAGAAGCAATATCATGCAAATAATTCGCAGAAAATTTGGGAATTTTCAGTTGACTTCAATCATTATGCATTTTAAGTGATCATTTAACATTTGGTTGAAAAGAAAGTAAGATGCCGCGCCCTAAAAATTATTTTTTGCACGATTATTTTAGTTTAATCGATGAAAGTGACGTATTTTGTGATAATGGAAGTTGTGAAAAAAAAAATTAAATAATCATACCGAAAATCTAGAAAGACATTTAAAACGGTACCACCCTACTTTATATTCAGATTATGTTGCAATAAAGTGTGCAAATAAAAATAAAGTTAATGATTTAAAAACCAAAACAGTTCCAACCTATTTCAATCAAACTAACATTGAATTGGCGATTGTAGAATTATTTACAAGGAATGGACGCCCACTGCGTATGGCGGAAGATCGTGCTTTCAAAATATTAGTTCAACCTGCTTTTGATGCTTTGGAAATAAATGTTAATGAGCATAACGTAGCTGAAAGAATAATAGCATTTTCTAAACAAGTAAAACTAGATATAATGGATGATTTAAAAGACAAAATGATTTCTTTAAAGATTGATGCAGCAACAAGACAAGACTTAAGTGTTCTCGGTATTAATGTGCAATATATAAAAAATGCGTCTATACAAATTAAAACACTGGCAATAAAAGAACTCAAATTAAGTCACACTAGTGAATACCTTAAAACCATCATATTAGAAGTTCTAAAAGAATAAAGCAGACTCAATACTTTCTGATATAGAAAATAACTTTATGTTGTATGAGCGAGAAACGAGATTGCCTTTAAATTCTAACATCTTAGAATATTGGTCCAAATGTAATAATTCTTTGTCGAAGATAGCTGAAATAATTTTGGCAGTACCATCCCCACAACTCAGCGTTGAACGAATTTGTTCATCCTTAAAATACATACTATCCGACCAGCGAAATAGGTTTTCAGCTTTAAACGTGGAACATATATTAATGGTAAAATCAAACGGAGTTTTTACTTATGAAAATTAACAAAATTTAATGAAATAACAATAAAATAGATCTGTGATAAGTTATTCATTATTTGCTTGTATCTATTGCCTTGAGAAAAAATAATACATTTTTTATTACAAAGAATAAATTTGTATCATAGGTACTTAAAACGTTAATATTGTTTTATTTTGGCTTGACATTTCTAAATTTGTAAGTTTAAAGATATTCGCTGAATAGTTATGCGTGAAATAACTATATTTTTATTAAATTAAAAACGAATGAAATAATCCACAATCAATTATCGTAAAAATTTTATGAGTGTAAGAATAATTTTTTTTTCTTCAAATAAACTCGAATAACGTAAAGCACAACAACAATTTTCGACGTTTCATTTGCCACTTACAAATGTGCACAAACAATTGCACACATACACATTTTAAGACTTTCTTAGAGGTAAAAGTCTGAACAGCTTCTTATGCAGGCCTTATTAAAGGCCTAATTTGACATATTTTATTCAATTACCATTCTGATCAAGGGGAATTGACTAGAAGGTGGGTCAAGTCAACATATGGTTATTTTTTTCTGTGGTATAGTTGTCAAAGTTTGTATACAAACTACAGTTTTTATGTAAACAACCCTTTTTTTTACTTGTAATATTTTTGACAATCGGACCACAGACAATATTCCAAATTACCTTCTATGAGAAGGGAGAAGAGAAGTACTAAGATATTTAGTTTTTAGCCCGTTATAAAATTAAAATTATATAAGAAACAGACCAAAACAGAATACAGAACGGTTAAATGAAAAAGAATACGTAATTTTAGTTGAGTTTAATACGTTAAAAATAAGCTGTTTAAGTACTGCTAAAAAAAGTTTAAAAATTAAAAAATAAAAGCACAATCAATACTTAATTGTTTTCTGATTTTTAGTTTAAAAAACATTTTTCCCTTAAAACCATCTATTAATTATGTATAAAATATAATAAATACCCATTAAAAGTGCACAATTAAATTTCTATAATAAAGGGGTTTGGCCCCTTTTTGGAAGGTTTTTTTAAATTTTGGCACAAAGTAAAAATTTTTATATCTCATGAATGGTTTTTAGAGCCAATAACTTGATTCCCTTTTAACATAAATTTTTAAAAGACTCTTTAAGATTACCTTTATTCTAAGGCCCTTTGAAAACCATTCTCATATCATTAAAGCGTTCTAAAAGACATTAATTAAAATGAATTTCAGAATCTCGGGGGTATCGCAAACTGGTATCAATATACTTAAACAGTGTTTTAATAGAGTTGCACGATATACTATGTATCTTTGGAATAACATATAGATCACACACTCATATGACTTCGTATACTATAAAACTATTGAAATGTGATTTTAAAATTTCATTAATATGAGAATATTATTACAATTTTATTAGATTTTTAAATTAGGGAACCCTTCGTATCTTATGGAAAAATTTGGTTTCGGGCACTCCACTAGAACTAGTTTAATGATCATACCTAGACATTCCACTCAAATTATGAGTAGGTTATTTACTGTCAGAGTCTCAAGATTGTGGAATTCCGTCATACCTTGTAGTGAGCGCACATTCTCTAATTCTATATCAATGTTTAAGAAAATGTTATTAGAAAATCTGTAGCAAGTAAGAAGTTGACTGTATAAAGTTGCCACAAGTCCTTTTATCGTTTTCAACATTTGTGCAATAGGGGCGGTATTAAAAATAGTTATACATTATTTAAGAAATAAGAAGAAAAATGTAATATTTGCCATACGATTAAGCTGGATTAATTTGGCCGACAGGGCTTGCAATCCATACCAAATGAATAAAAAAATAAATGAAATAAATAAATAAATAATAGAATTAAGTCAGAGTGGAAGGCCTACCCTGCAATGACAACATGTGTAAAAAAGCTATGAAAATGCAATGGAGCAAGCAGGCCTTGTACATCCAAAATAAAGAACTGAGGCCTTCTAAAAGGCATCTGTATGCCCTGTTTTTCCCGCTGGGTATACATACATATTTACATAATGCGCATACTCTTAACACTTTACAACTGTACATTACTTACAATTTTCTTTTCTTTACTGCATAAAGTATTAGTACACTTTTGCATGTTTCTTATATTCCTGCACTCCTGTTATACAACTCGCCAGCAAATCAACTTTGGCTTTTTTGATTTTTTCCTTTGGATCTATCTTCCTTTAAAAAAAGGAGTACATAAAAAGTTACAGCTTACATACAATAAAAAATATGGTACACGCACGTTAAAAGTACAGTACGTGTACATTAAAAAGGTACAGATAAGTACGCTAAAAATACTGTACATGTACGTTAAAATAAGTAATGTACGTTATCTTGGTGTTTGTGTGCGTCAGCTCACACTCGCTGTGTACCGTATATGTTTGTGTAGACATTAACAAACACAAAAATAAAATTAAGAGTTTGTGTGTTAGAAAAATACGTTACGATACTGTTCAGTTTTTTTTCGAACCCTGGTTAAAATACAATTTGGTTTAAGAATTGATGTTTGACTATTGACTTCAGCAGTCGTCGATGGCTGCGAGTGTAAGACGGCAAATCCATCTGAGGAGATCAAGTGGTTGTGATCGAAACATGTCATGGTAACCAGCCGCCTGGGTTCGAATCTCAGGTCAGTCAAGAATGAATGATTATCAATAACAATTTTAAATAATTTTCATGTTGTAAAATTCCTTCCTTCATAAAAAAATAATTTAATGAAAATTAAATTTGATGAACTTAAGCCTGATTAAAATATTAAAAATTTGGATTAAAAACCATAAAAAGTTCAACAAAATAACCACAATTCTAATTATTAAAAAAATTATAATTATCTTTTTTAAAGGATATTGGTGATTTTTTTGAACTGTTTGTTTATTTAATGACTAATAATTTTTGTTGAAAATTAGCGTTTTTATTTCTCTAGTGAAAATTAATGTTTAAGTGTTTGAGCAAAATTGCAACTTTCAGTAATTCCTTTAAAAAAAATTTGTCCACATTAGGTTTTTAACTTTAAAACATTCATGGCCAATTTCCCCAATTTATTTACTATATATTGATTGATTTATGTTTAAAATTAATTTTTCATATCAAATTAAACAAACTTATGTATATGAAAAAATATATTTAAATATGAATTTATATTTAACTAGAATTAGTGAAATTGGCCATAACAATTGTTTTGGCTCAATGTACAGTAGATTTCTTATAATTTCTAAACTTTTCAGCTCAGTTAAATTGTATTTTACTCAGACTCGTTTTACAAAAACAAACGAAGATAAACAGTAAAATGGCCGACTTCGTATAACAAAGAACAGCGGCCAAATTACCGCATTCGATATCGATCAAAATTACAATACAGTTTAAATAGGAATTTCGATCGATATCGAATGCCGTAATTTGTCCTCAGTAAGAAAAAGTTTCACTTTAAAAGAGTAGGTACATTTTAGAGCCTAAAGCGATACTACTAAATTCAGTTATTATACCAAAACGCTCTAATTCGCACTAAGTAGATTCTTAATGTAAATATTACCATAGTGGGACATTTCTTCCCGAACGATGTGACTACATAAATAAGAATCGAAAAAACTACTGAATATTTTCTCAAATTTCTTTTTTTATTTGAAAGTACAATCCTTCCAGTAAAAAATGCAAAATAATTTCATTCAAATGGCTGCCTCGGCTGGCCATGCAGTAGCCCGCATTTAGTCAGATGCTGTTTATTGATAACCAGGTCGCGAACTTTTATGCAGTTAAAATCGCGTTTTCTGCGCATAAATGCAATAAAAAATAGAAATATGTATATGCGCTACAAATTTAAAAAATATGCTGTTAAAATTATCTTAAATTTTCTTATTAATGATAAAAAAAAAACATTCAAACAAGTAAGAGTGCTATATTCGGCTATGCCGAATCTTATATACCCTTCACCATGGTGAGATACGAACAAAAAGTTATATAAATATTGTTCTTTAGATATAAATAAATATGAATTGAGCCACGCCAACTTTTCATTTCGTCATGCTGAAGAATATGACAAAATCAAAAAATTTATACTTACATATATGTATATACCTAAGTCCGTTTCCTCTTTTGCCAAAGTAGATGTTTGAAATTCATTTTAAAATTTTATAATATTAAAATCGTTTTTTAGAACATAAAAAAAATAAATAAAAATAAAAAAAAGGTTCTTTTTGACACTCGAACCGGCAGCCTCATGAGTCACAGTCAAGAACTTAGACAACTCGCCTACGAACGCTCTTTCTGAAAAAGCGTTAAATTAAAATATATTGATAACATAAATGTGCATGTGTATGCGTAAAATTTAACAATGAAAAAATGCTTATGGGTTTGTATAAATGTTTGTTTAATTAAAACAACCACAACAAGGGATTTTTTTGGAAAAATTAGAGGCAGTCGTGGTTTTTTGGTCATATCTCAGCCATTTGTGGACCGATCTTGCTGAATTTCAATAGCAAGCGATGGTATATATATGTGACTATATGTGACATAAATGCTGCTATCATATCTAGAGTCTCCGGAAAACACATTTCAAACGTAAGACGGACAGACGGAAATCGTTAAATCAACTTCTCTCCTCATAAGGACTAAGAATATATATACTTTTTTATTAGGGTCTAAGATCCACCTGTGGTGAAGGGTATAATAAAAAGAAAAAACAAAAATAGCATGAAGAACGTTAAAATTCAGTCTCATAAACGTAAGAAAGGCACAATAAACACAAAAGTTGAAGTTAAAATAAAGTAAAACACGAATATATAAAGAAACATTAAGACGATCATGTATATTAACTCACTTGTAATGGCTTGAGCAACTGTGCGAATACATGTTAATCATAAGTGTCAATCCATATTCAACTTAAAAAACCTCTTTGATAAATTTTTTGAAACTGACATTTGCTTAAGCAAAGTGCGAAACTGTTTATTGATTTTGTTTTTCAAAATGCCTTTAGAGATATATTTAACCCTACATTTTTTCAAAATAAAAGTTTACTGCCTGTTTTTCAAAACAAAATAAAACGGAAATGATAGGTGCATGATTAAATGCTGATAGTTTCTCTGTGGTATATTCATTTTCATTACGGTGTTTTCCAAAAACAATTTAAATTACACATGCAAGCAGTTAAGGATTTAAAACAATCAATTTAAATCCTTAATTTTTGTTTAATCTTTATCAAGCTTGCAACGAATTTGTTAACTTAAATTACCGTCCAAAAAATACATCTTATGTATGGCAATATCAATTAACATAAATTTACCACTGTTGAATCCTTTTACAACATATTTGTATTGGCAAAAGTATTCAGCCATGTCCCCCATCTGGTTGCTATAGGCTGTTGAGGAAGACATTTAACCGGATAATTCTTTTTATAAGCGGCAACACGCGAAGATGCTTTACAAAATATTTTTCCCAAAAGAAATCAATAAAAAAACTATCATCGAAGTTGTCTTTTACCTCTTCTGCGAAAGGGTGCATTTCAAAATAAAGCAATTAAAACAAGTTTTTTCAAAACATGCAATAAAAATATATGCAATATCAGCAATATATGCAAAAATATGCATTTAAAGCAAAACATGCAGTAACAAATCGATGCCATTTTACTGCAAATTTCTTGGTTCGCAAAGATATTTTGTACATGGTAATCTCCGACTGACGAGAGCAAATATATGTACATTTGCATAAAAAGCCGGGCCTTATTGATAACCAAGATATTTGTACCAAACTTGAAAACTTTAGCTCTTACCCTGCTCCAGATATACAGATATCTTTAATGCCTTTGCCTTTGTATTTTTTTTTTTTTAATTTCCTAAGCTAATCCCGCGAAGCTCTACGCTTGTCTGCAGGAAAGAAACCAGAGTCTCTGGCGGGAATCGAACCCCCCACCCCGGCGCTGTTAGACTAGCTCTCTATCAGCTAGCCTACCGGGGATGTGTATGGGATGTGCCACGCCCACTTTAAGTTTCCACTTAACATATAGCCTACTGCTCCTTCCAGGCCATCAGTAATATGCAGCAAAAGTGTCATTCAGATCGGTTCAGCGGGTAAGGCGGCTGTAAGGTACAAACAAATAAATATAAATACATTTATTTGTATATAACTATATTGTTAGATAGATAACATGATAGAAGGCAACCATATCATTGTTGTTTCTTTCTTTAGATAACTGATTTAATCATAATATGGTGCACATATATTTTCTTCTTTTTTTTAAATCCACCACTGTGCAACATTTCTTAAAATTTGAGTTAAACATTTTTTTTACGTTAACAATTACATTTTTGTAAAAAAAACGCGTTTGTGGCGTTTTTTGGTAACTCAATCTTTAATAGGTACATATTTATTAACCTGCCAGCGCCAATTTGGTTAAACTGTTAGTAGAAACTTTTCCAGCAGAATTTCTTCTGTGCACGAAATTGTTCCAAGTCGTCGCGTTTCTTATTTAACCACGGAAGCGCAATTTTTTAATTGGTTTTTTTTTTGGTTTTATGGTAGAAAATAACATTTACATAACATTTACATTTTATTTTTTAAATTAAGCTCTAGGTCTTTTAATATATAAATATTTATTTTCGATATTTCGCTAACCTTTGGTTAGCATCTTCAGGAAATTTAATTTTATTATAACATTTACATTTACAATTGCTTTTACATACATACATTTCTCTATCTCTCTAAAGCTCTAGCTTTGCTCCTAATAGTATCTCCCATACAAACTGTAAAATGTATGGAAAAACATGAAATTTGTCAAATATGAGTTAATTTTAAAATTTTCGATAACGATAACATTTTCACGGTGCGAAGCATAAAACATAATTTTTTTGAAGTTAAAAGTCATAATCTTTGGAATATTGTTACTCCCGGCTAACTGAGCCTTTAGCCGGGAGTAACAGTAACCTTGCCGTAAGAAAGTAAGACCAATCTTTTTCTTACAGATTGAGACGTAATATCGTACTGCTAACTATAATCGTTCTAATTGCTTTACATACAACAAAATGAAGCAGCTGATTTGCAACGTTACTCTTACTCCCGGCTAACTGAGTAATGCCGAGAGTTATTGACCATCAACAGGTTATCAAGTAAGAACACACCACGTGCACATACCAGGGAGTATCAAAAAATTAAAAAGTAAATCAAATAAACTCATATGAAGGTAAACTGAATGATTGCTACCAACTGATGTACAAATGTGTACATACATATGTACATATGTAAATATAAAATAATTAAATATCTACGTCATTACAATTTAAAATGGTAAATAAACTTTCAAGTCGATTAATAAAGACTTTACACTAAAATAAAATTTCAACAGGATGCTAACAAACGATTCAAACAAGGCAACACTTTTCTTCTGCTTGAGTAAAGTTCCATAATAAATACAACTCATTTAATTTTGTTATTTTTTTACACACTTTCAAGAGAAACAGTTTTTTTAATGAGAAACAAGTAAGAGTGCTATATTAAATCCCGCCCGCATTTTGTTGGATGTTGTGTATTGATAACCAAGATGCTTGTACCTAATTTGGAAACTTTTGCTCTTGCCGTTCTCCAGACATACAGAAATCCGTAAGTAAAAATTAAATGAACTTTAAATAACATTTTCATTTAATTTGAAATTGCCCGAAAGAGTAAATAAAAATGTTGCTTTTAAAAAATTGTTGAAAAATCATTTCAAATCTAATGGGGTGTAACTCAGTGAATTTTTATCTAATAAACCCAGTTTTTTAATTAAACAAATCAGTTCTCAAGATTTTTAGATATACATAACCTTATAATATCTCGAAAACGCTTTTTAAGAAAAATAAATTGATGCTTAAAATATATCTAAATTTTGAGGTTAAATTTTTTTGTGGCATAATGAAAAATTTTAGCAATTAAGAATGACCATAAAAATTTTAATAACTTTTTAATTTCTGGTCCCTGATTTTAAACATATGCAACTTATTTTGTATACAGATTGAAAAAGTGTAGGGTAATAAAATCTAAATATGTTTAATGTAGGCAGTTCATTACTAATCGAACGGTTTATGTATTGAGACTTGACTTTTATTTTGTTTAATCTGATTAAGGTTTAAACTTAAATTATTTAAGCAGAGGCGTAAAATAAATAGTTAAAGGGTAGTAAATAGTTTAAAAATATTTGGTTAGCTTTGATTTAATTTTGGATTCAAGCAGAATAAATTTGATTTTTATAAAATATATCGTATTCGTAGGGATTTTCTTCTAAAAAAATGGCCATACACACAGAAAAATATACCAATGTAAAGTTAACATGGAAAAATGTTGACTGAGAATCATAGTAAACTTCTGTAAACGTATGCCCTTTATTTAAATATATCATTATTTCATATTAATTTTAAATGAAAAATATTCAAATAATCTTTAATCACGTTTATTAAATATTATTCACTGTTAAAAAAAATAAAAAAAAAATTATTAAAATTTAAAAAAATATGGATTCAATATTGAATCCATAAAAACCTGTTTTATATTAAAATCAAAAGTTTATCTTGTTAAATTAACATGCATACATAGTTAAGTATTTAAATTTTTTTATTTTCAATCTTAAAATATGTTATAAAAAGAAGACATTTCCCGTATTCTTTTAATTAAAATTATTTAGTTAAATAGTACATCAAGTTTTCAAAGTAGAATGATGACGAAAACAATATCGCCATTCTGCTGATTGATCTGTTAACAAAGGAGACTACAAAAAAAGTGAAACATGTGTTACAGGGGTAAATTCTCTGAAGCTTCTTCACACTGTTATAACACACTCAAACCAATTAGTTTCTACATGAAATTCACGTTTTTTCGACATGAAATAACTTTCATTCAACGTGATTCGGATTGTTATTTCAATATAAATGACATTTTGCTCTAACTTTACTGCAATGTTAAATAAACATGTATTATAGTTATTTTAAAAGAAAAAAATGTTGTTCGCAAGTAATTATAAAATCAGGTTGAATTAACATGAAAAACGTATGAAGCAAAATCACCACCGAAAAATTTTAAATCAACCTTGTTTTCGACGTTTTTAACTTGATTTTTTTTTTGTGTGTAGGGAAAAAAGTACAGACTTTTTCAAATCAATTATTTGTAGGGACTTTTGATTAATTTACACAAAAAACTAGTTTTTATACAAACTTTGACAAGTCGACCACCGTAAAAAACCACCATATGTTGACTTGACACCACCTTCTAGTCAATTCGCCTTGATTAATGTGTAAAATTAATTTTTTTGTATCATTCTCTCGATTCTACTTTAAACCGCTTCTGGCTATTCCAAACCAGTTCAAGAACATTTTTATGCACAAAATCTAAATCAAACCTAAAAATGACTAAAAATAAAACAATCGAAAATCAAAGTAAAAGGGCTTTTACACCCTTCACCGTAGGTTAAAGGGTATATATGTTTATCATTCCGTTTGTAATTTCTAGAATACCGATCTATGACCCTATAAAGTGTATACATTTTGGACCCTTATGACTTGCAAAGTTTATTTAAGGATGTCCTACTGTCTATTGAAATGGGGTTTCAGAAAACCCAAGATATGCTAGGAGCATAGTTGGTCACATATGCTCCGTTAAATTTTGCTATTGAAATTCATCCTGATCGGTCAACAAATGGCGAAGATACGATAAAAAACCACGATTGCTAATAATTTTACCCATAAATCCCTTGTTTTTTTCTCTGTATATCTGGAGAACTGCAAGAGCCAAAGTTTTCAAATTAGGTACAAGCATCTTAGTTATCCACATACAACATTCGACAAAATGTGGGCGTGGCACAAAATAGATTTATAAATATCTAATGAACGGTACTTATATGACTTTCTGTTCTTATCGCACCATGGTGAAGGCATATCATTGCATGGCATAGCACTCTTACCTGTTTATTCTAATCCCTTAATAAAATCCATTGTTAAACATTTTCAATCAGTGGTTAATCCCTTCGTTTTACTACCAAAACGTTTGTACATAGTACATAAGTATATATTTAGTATGTTGAAATGTTCATTAGAAAAATTGCAAATCTCATCAGAAATTCCAACTATAAAAACCTTTCACTTGTGACCACATCAATTTGTCGCTAATGACCGGTATTAAAGAGTAGTTCGAAAAATAAAAATCGCAAAAAAATAAACAAAAGTTAAACAGAAGTGTTAGTTTTAAGTGAAAGTAGTGAAACTATGGCAAATTTAATATATAGTCCAGCAGAACTTTATAGAAATGTCTCGACTGTATTGCGGCCAGAGCCAAGGTAAGTTCGAAGTTTGTGAAAAAGGCAATTCAAGTGAAGTAATTCATAAAAAATTTGGTAGCGAGACAACAAATAATACCCACCATGAGTTCGAGTAAAGTTAAAGTTAATTCTATATCGCGCTTTAACACTTATGAATGTTGAAGTATAAATAAGTCAAGTAATATTTTATTTAGGTTTCAAGTCCATTTAATTTATTCTCTAATTCCAGACTATCAAGCGAGGGACGTCTGTTGGGCTGGGATGTGCCACCAGACGAATTACATCATATACCCGAGCACTGGCTAAAGTATCAAGAACCCCCTGAATCGATGCATTATCTTTTAGCCATGTTATATATTTTCTTTACTATCATGTCAATAACTGGAAATGGTCTAGTCATATGGGTTTTTACAGCGTAAGTGCAAGAAAATTTCGACTAACATTTGTTTAAATTACTTACTAACTGTATAACCCTCGTCTTTACAGAGCCAAATCTTTGCGTACTCCATCTAATATTTTAGTAATAAATTTAGCTATTTGTGATTTTTTTATGATGGCCAAAACGCCCATATTCATTTATAACAGTTTTAAGCGTGGCTTTGCTTTAGGCAACATGGGCTGTCAGATATTTGGCATTGTGGGTTCTTATACGGGCATAAGCGCAGGCACCACAAATGCTTTTATTGCTTATGATCGATATAATGTTATAACGCGACCCTTGGAGGGTAAAATGACTCATGGCAAGGCAATTATTATGATACTTTTTACTTACATGTATGCTACACCTTTTGTAGTGGCATGTGTCACCGAAAGTTGGGGACGTTTTGTACCGGGTGAGTATATTTTTCTATTAATTTACTTAAAATACAAATTTGTTAAAAAAAAAAAAGAAAACTTTAAAAATGTTGGCAGATTAAAGATTTATATATAACGGGTTACCCATTTTTCGGTTTCAAAAGTTAAGTTAAATAAAACACACATAAAACTATGACTTCAAAGGGAACGTGTATCCTTGCCATTACTTACGAAATATAATGCCATTTAAATTACCGCCTCTAGATTGGTGGCAGCTGTCGATCCTTTTGAGGCAGCTATCGATCACTTTTTCGCACATTTCAACGTTAAAGCGTTAAAAAGGTCTTTGACGTAGCCCCTCAATAACAAGACTAACCGTGTCAAATCGCATGATCCAAAGCTTAAATTTACGCGTTATGGAAACCAAAATCGGTCTTGTTTTGTAGGCTCGTGATACCGTCTTGATGAAACCACATAACCTTCAGTTCATAATCTTCAATTGCAGGCCAAAAAAGTCGGCTATCATATGTTCAGCACTCTGAATTAAGAATACAAGTTCTTCCGATATTTTCGACTATATTTTCGAACATTGCGAAAGCTTGACCCTATCTGTAACGCTTCAGTCGTCCAGTCTCTTAATAAATCCAGGGACTTCAGGGTCCTTGGATAAAATGCTTCTGAACCTGGGCATCTGGTTTACAGATTCAACTGACTCGCAAAACCTAATCCACGAGCCCCTTTTCGTCCTTTAAATATCTCCCTTATTACTCATGTTACTCAATTTAAAGTTACTCCAGTCCTCTTCCCTACGCGTCTACTTCGCCCTATTTAATAACCTTATGACAGTGCACCTTTGAGTCCTCAACTCGTCTGTCCACCATCTTGGTTGTGTGCGTCTGCCCGGAAAGCTTAACGGACAGGATCGCTCAAAGCTACTGCTCAATACCCTCGTGAAGGTGCCCACCAGTCGGAGTCGACCTCCAGGCTTGTGGTACTCTAAGGTTACTTTGCACCAATCTTGAAAAATAATCTCAATCCGTTCTTATCTCATTCCTATACGAACACTTTTTCGACCTCTTAAACATTAGATTAAAGGAAAGGCGACTATGGTCGGAGAAGTAAAAACCCAACGCCACCCTCCAATCCTCCACTAATTCCCTACAGTTCGCAAAGCAATATCTACCACTGCCTCTCTATCCCTAGTTCTGAAAGTTGGCGTTTTCCCCCAGTTACAGATAAAAAGATTTCTGGCAATAATAATATCAAACATAAACTCACCTCTGTTGTTGATGTCGGCACTTCCTCATTGGGTATGATGTGCATTGGCGTCAAAACCAAGTACCAGCCTCAAGCCGCTTCTGTCTGAATGGTCCATCAACTCTCGCACTTTTTCACCAGGTGGATCGGTAACCTCGTATGGCAAGTATACCGATGCTAGTGCCAGGAACGTTTTGTCCTTGGATTATCCTGTCACAATCGTGAGGTCTCCATTACTGGAAGAATTAGAAATCATACATTTATGCTCATTTCTCGCCAATATATAAGTTCATACCTCCTCATCTGTGTGGGGTGCGAACAATGTATATCCAGATTAAAGCCACGTCCACGTGGATTAAACCCACGTCCACGTTGTTATCGATGAGGTGGGTTGCTAATTCGGTTAAGGATGCTTCACAGTTGTGTAAGTTTATCTGCATCACCTTCAACCTCTTTATTATTTAGGTTTCCTAAAGAAGATAGACCCCAACCCGAATACCGCAACCCCTCCCATCGATTTAAGCTTTTGAGGGATTCCTGGTCCACTGTGAACCTGAAGTCTCTCCCTTGGTTTTCCTTACAACCCCGTAAAGCTATCAACTTCCACTAATTGCTATTTGCGGACTTTAAAAGCTCAAAGGCAACTGAAAGTTTTGACACCTATTGCCCAATCAGACCCTTTGAACGATACTTCGGCCAGCCTTCCTTTCGCGCTAAAGATTTCGTCGAGTAGTTTGTTCTCTAGCACCTGCCATTTCTCGACACAGATCCTTCCATCGGAATCCATACGACGACTCCTTAAGCTTCTTCGACGTGGAGGGTTGGTCCTCTCTTTACCCAGTCCTCTAAGTGATCTCCTTGCGGGCGTCTTTAAGAGAGCTGACACCAGTCTGACTAGTCCTAACTATAAGCCGCTTGGAATTTCTGGTCATCGCCAGACCTATCTCTCTTCTGTACTATCCCTTTATTGGGGCTCTTAGCAGAGCTCTGTCAGTGATCACCAGATTTCCTTGCTCTCCCTTTTGGGGTGACTGTCGGAAATTACCAAGACATTTCCAGTCCTCATCGCGCGACTGGTAGTAGTAGTATGAAATACATACATATATAAAAAGGAATGTTTTTATGAACTTTATTAACAGACTCGTTTTTAAAATTTGTTCGGTTTTTAATTCATTTCATTTCAATTTACAGAACATACCTGAATATGTTCGCCCCATGGCCGAAATTCTTTAATAAAAAACGTGAACGTGTGGTTGCAAGATAAATTAAAACGCTTTTTAAACCCTTAGTTTAGGTTAGGGTGCCTGGTAACAGATCAATGTTTTCAAACTTAAATAAAAAACGCAATAATTGCCACAACGTTTTATTAAGAGCATTGAACGATAGAAGGGAAATGCGGATTTTATTTTTTAAAGAGTATGTCATCCAGATCAGGGATGATAAATGACATTCCCAAAGTTGTACCTAATTCAGTAAAAAATTGTACTTTTTCAAATCTTATTGTACTTAAACCCAAAATTATTTTTTACTATTGATATCCGTATCTATGCTTTGAGAGCTGAGAATGTCAAAATGTGTAGACATTTCTGTTCAGTAAGATTTGGCAAGTCATTATGAATTGTTTGATGCTACAACGACACTTCCAAATTATAGAAATTTACTTTGAAAAATAAACCTGTTCGCGGGCACTGTTATCAAAAAATTGTGTTTAGTGATTAGTGAATAAAAGGCTACGCCAATAAGCCAAATTGCTGTATTTGGATCGAGAACAAAAGTTGTTCTGTAACTGGTCGTTCGTTCGTGCGATTTAACGCATCTGGATAACTTTTTATGGAGCTATTGTAGGTCATTTGTTTATTGGAAGCCAATATTCAAGCCAACACTTACGCCACACGGCCAGATTTTTTAGAAAGTGGTCCAAAATTGAACAGAATGGACCGTGTAACTTGTAGCGCGGTAGATATACATATGCCTGAAATCATATTTTAAAAATAAATACCATGAAATTATCAACCAGATTATAATAAAAAATTGCATTCCAACCATCGCATGTCTTATGTTATCATTTTAAGTTCTCGTGCAGCTAAAAAAACATCCTATGCATTAAAAGTCAATTTTATACTTTTTTGAAATATATTTTGGCAATTTGGAAACATTAGTTCATTAATTTCATTTTTCAATTATCCAACCTTTGACCAAAATGTTTATATTTTGAAGCATTTAAAATTTTTAAATTGTACTAAAAATGTCATTGGAGTACTTCAGTACTTTTGCAATGCTAATAGTACTAAAAAAAGTACAATTGTACTGACTATATCATCCCTGATCCAGATGTCCTCCATCGAGAATTTTCAAAAAAAAAAAGGTCCAATTATCTCATGCGTGGATAAGTCACATCAAAAAGTTACAGTTACAATGCAATGGTTTTTGATGTTTCAATCGAGGGTTGCGAGAGACAATTAACGGCAGTTTTGCTTGTTGACGTGGCCGTTAAAGTGAAAATGAACTTTGATCAAAATTGTCGACGAGCAATTACACTTTGAAACAAAAATTATAATAGTTTAACTTAATAATTATATATTATCACATATAAAATAAGTGTTAAAAATAAAACGTATGTACATATGTATATGTACATTAGAGCGACTGAAGTTGTATGGAAGAAAAATTCGTGCTCGATGTACCCTCCTAAAAATGAACCTTGGACTTTTTTAAGATACCATTTTAAATATTTCGACTCCAGCTTTGACCTCTCGTGAGCTGGACCATTTTGAAAAAGGGTCTATTTTTGCATGTTTTGTTAATTTGAGAATCTGTTTCCTTACCAATATATGGGTATTTCTCTGAAATGGTCCACCGTGACTTAAAAAATCAAAGCACTCGCATAATTTTTTTAAGCACAAAAATTAAGTTGGATTAATTTTGTAGTATATTTTTATTTTTAATTTTTGATAAAAGTTTAATTTTTTTGTTAAAAACTTCTGAAAACATATGTAAAATTACTAAAATATGTATGAAGGTAAAAAGTGTCACGTGCGTAATTTACAATTTATTTTTTTCTTCGCCAACCCATTACTAACCTTTATAAAAACATTTTTTCCGAAATAAAAACCTCATACAATTCACTTACTTTCGAACTTTTTCTTACGGTCCTAAAAGGCACTTCTATTTTTGTCACGTGAGTAAGTCAACTTTGATTGCATGGCATTTGGGTACCCAGTGCTCAATTTACCATTGTATATACTTTTTAGAAAGAACTCATCACAAACAATGTAACGATTCTAGAATTCATTCTAAAATTCCAATCCACTTCTATTTTTTTAATATTCAAACACAATAAAACGCGTACAAATGTGCATAACCAGAGAAACACCCATATACAAATTGGGTATCATAAGATCATAAGTTTTTTTAAGGCGCGTCCAACTGTATATACAATTTGTCCAAGGACGATCATCCATGTCCTTTTTTTAAGGATTTTCTGTAAAATAACGGTTTTTTAATATTTTGTTCGGGGATGTTTGTAATAAAAATGCCAAATTAACATATTTTAATCTTTAGTCGATTTAATTAAATACGTGTTTCCGCTATTTTGGAAATTCGTGCTAGTTCGACAAAAATGACAAAAATGCAATTCGGTGGCAACCCTTCGTTTTAAATAGAGCAATATGGGTATCAATTTTTTTCTTTTTCCAAGTACATCATCTTTGTATGTAAATAATTTAGATTTTTGCAAATTATATGCTTCTTACTCGGTGCTCTGGAATATATGGGCATTTCCATTTTGACGTGTCGTGATATTTGTAGCACAAAATGGAAAAAAATTAAATGACGAAGTCAAATTTGTAAAAAGGGTTTTTATATATACAAAGTAATGAAGTAGCTCTACATTCAGAAAAAAAATTACAGTAATCGACGCTAAGGATTTGCAGATATAAGCAAAAATCTGCCCTCGCTTGACGTTTAAAAAACGGAAGTGGGTTTTGATTGCATTACAAAACTGAAAAATACTGCGAATTGAGCAAGAAGTTTTGTACAAAACCTTTTTTAGTAAGCTTAGAACTTATATAGATTTATTTTTCAAGCTATAAATTTTAAAAATCTTTGCTCGTTTTAAGGTAAATATGGGAATTTTCAGCTAAAAGTCTACTTTTTTTAATGTAACGCCAGATTGCAAATAAGGTTGTATTTTCGGACCATGTTGTTCAATCGTTATCCCTTTTGTTACTTAATGTAGAGCTTGTTGCGCTTTACACCAAAATATAAAAAAGTAAACGATACATATAAAATTTTTTGAGAAACAATTTAAAATACTTCTGGCGTTACGTGACAAAAAGTAGACTTTTCGCTGGAAATGCCCATATATAAATGCAGTTTTGTAGTAACTCTAATATGATAGCCGATTTACTGCCTGTTTAACGATTTCGAACGTCAACGTTCGCATAGAAAACTACATTTAAAACAAAAACAAATCGTCGAATATGGTTTTTGTTTTACATATAATTTTCTATGCGAACGTTAACTTTCGAAATCGTTGAACAGGCTGTTAGTTTCTAGATCATGTATGGATGAAAATAGAATTAAAGAAAGAAAAAACGAAATGATCCACGACTTTTTGGCGGCATATTTTTTTTGCAAATTAAAAAAATTTGATACCCATATTGCTCTATTTAAAACGAAGGGTTGCCACCCAATTGCATTTTTGTCAAAACTTAACCCCGGGTCACCACGCAGCAATATTTAAGCACCTTAAGTTAAAGAATGGGTGACAGAAACAAATGACTTGGATAAAACCTTTTGCAATTACTGCAAATGCGATACTGTCTAAAATTATTGGCCTGGAACAACACGCAGAAAAAGAAAGCACAAAAGTGTTACACATAAAGAAAAACAACCGGGATAAATCAAGTTTTTTATGATTACTTTAAGTACGAGTCGTACTCAAAAATTCAAGTTAGGTTAGGTTAGGTTCCATGGGCTACCTGACAACTCCATTCCAATACAAAATCAATTCAAATGAGTTGGAAATTAATTGCTAATTCTTTTTTCTAATTCATTTTATTTAATTCAAAATCAATTCAATTCAAATGAATCCGTAAAATGAACTGCAATTCTCTTTTTGAATTAGAAACAAATTGCAATTCATTTGACTCAAATTTTAGACATTTAGTAATCAAACAGGATCCTAACCCCGAACCCCCCTCTGAGATTCTGTAATTCAGTACGAAGAATTTAATTTATACATTAGTTTCAAATTTAACAATTTAATTCTACTTCATCTCAACTGTAGACGGGTAAAATTGTAATATTCAAGAACTGCACATATATTTTTAAATCTTCCAGAGCCATCGTTAAAAAAGATTTATTTGTTGTAAGAGTTGAGTTTAGGTTTGAGTTAACGACGAAGACCACCGCAATAAGGCTTTATATTTTGAGTCGGGCCTAATATTCACCGATATTTGAGTGCCCCGGTAGGCTAGCTAGTAGCGAGCTAGTCTATTAGCCCCGGGGTTTCGGGTTCGATTCCCGCCAGAGACTCTGGTGTCTTTCCTGCAGACAAGCGTACAGCTTCGCGGGGATTAGCTTAGAGAATTAATAAAAAAAAAAAAAAAATAATATGTTGATTTAAAAAAAAAAAAATATCTTAAGATGCTAATTTACTTACAAGGGTTTCACCCTTGATAGTATATTCCCTTGAAATCTTTTTAATATAGTTAAAGTACTAACACTGGATTCAGACGGTGATTGTTTTCATGTTTTTTAAGACTTTGTTATGTTGCTTCATTTATTTTTTATTTCAATGTGGCAACATTTAAATTTTTGGTTTTATAAATAACACTGTGTGTAATTTTTTATGTCATGGAAAAATAACCATATACGGATAAAAATAACGATAAAGGACAAAAAAATAGACCCGTGTCTCCCAGTTTTGCCCAAAGTCAAGCACTTTTTAATTAATGGCCCTTAAGGATTTGGGGCCTTGGTGGCATTTTTGCAAAAAAGTGATCATTTTCTCAGGCTCATATCAACTACAAAAATGTACTATGCTACCTAAACGGTGTTAAGAATCATTCCTAGGAAGTTCATATGCCATAGAAAGTTGTTAATTGAGATCTTTGGTACATTTTTGTAGTTGATTGTTTCCTTGAATTTTGAACGGTTTGCTACCTATGGACCTGAACATGAAGATGATTTTATATTTCAAGAGCTACAACTTTGTCTCAGAGGGTTAATCAAAATTCCGAAAGGTTTGCAAGATATGAGCCTGAGAAAATGATCACTTTTTTGCAAAAATGACACCGAGGACCTAAATCTTGAACAGCCCAAAAAAATATGTGCATGACTTTGGGCAAAACTAGCAGACAGGGGTCTTTTTTTTGTCATTTATGGTTATTTATTGTCCGTATACGCTTATTTTTTTTGTGTAGCACTGTGTAAGCAAGTAAGAAGAGTAACCGATTACGGGGAAAAATCAACCCTAAAATCACGGGGGGAAAATCATTAAAAAAGACATGATTTTCAAATCACCGTCTGAATTTGGTGTAACATTTTCAAAACTGCAACAACAAAATGTATTAGACTTAAATTTACTACGCTGTGGTTGAAAAATCCCACAAAAAGATGTAGTTAACACGTGTTTTGAATTTACGACATTAAAACATTTGACGACACATGATATCTCTTTTTCTCTCATTCAGTAGATTCATTAATTTACAATACATACGAAAGAGACACTCACGCTTTTTCGTCTTAAATCGTATAAAATAAAACAGGGTGAAACCCGCTTGTGTATTATTATTCTTTTGGAATGAAAACAAAATTTTCTTTACAGGTATATTTTTTTATTATTTATCTTAGTTATCATGGTATTATTTAGAGATCAACTAACCTAGGTAAAATATTTATCTTTATAGTTATTACATAAGAATATACATACATATGTATTTCATTATATATTTTTTATATACTTATACTTTGTGTGTATGCCTTTCTTTTAGCTTATATTAAGATAAATTGTTGATTTTTTTATTTTATTTTAGATCTATGTATTTTGTTTTTCTTATAATTAATCATATTCTCTTTTTAATATTTGTTTAAATTAATAAATTTTGAGTAATTAGGAGCAAGAATTATATGCTTTAACTCTTCTTTTTAATTTTTGATTAAAGAATTATTTGCTCCTCTTTTTATTTTTTTATTATTTAATTTATTAAAATTTGTTTTATAAACATAATTTTTGTAAAATTATATTGTATAAAAATATTTTATTTTTTATTTGAAATTAAACACCTAAATTTATATATTTTTATTGAAAAAAATTGTGTGTATTCAAAGATAAGGATTGTGTGTATTCAAGGAAAAAAAATAACTAAATCAATTAAACAATTAATTTACTTAGTTAATAATTAGTTTAAACAGTAAAATAAAATAAAAGCTAAAACAACCAAAAGGTAAAAGAAGAAATTAAATAAGAAATATGAATTTCAAGCTTTAGACAAAGTAAATATAATTTAAGTTTTAGAGTTAAAATATTTCCAAAGACCTGAAGAAGCAATTTTTAAGGCGGCGCTTTCAATATAACTAAGTGTTTAAAAATTTTAAGCTTAAGAAATTCAATAATTTGGCAAAGGTCTTTGGCTTTCTGTCGTTTTCATAAAAAAAAATAATTAAAATTTTCCTATACATACATATTTCATTTTTTCTTTTGGCTGATGAAAAATTGTTTTGAAATTTTTTTTTATACATACATATTTATGTCTATTACAATTTAGGTTAAATTTAAAAAAAAATAGGTTAGGTTAGATTTAATTAAAGTTAGGTTAAATTCAAAAAATATACACACCAAAAACAATTTCTATACAGATCAAGACATTTCTAGGCAAGCAATTTCTTTGAAATAGCCTAAAAATTTAAGATTTTTCTAAATTATTTGACTCCTTTCAGCATTTTTTAGATTGCAATAACTCAATTCAAAGCAAACACTCAAGTATTTAAAGAAAATTTTAGTCAGTGTTTCTACGCGGAAAAATTTAAGGAAGTTATTGGCGATTTTAAATGCTAAAGAAAACATCTTAAGAAAACATAAATGAAGTAATCTTTTGTCTTAATCCTGTGTGTTTCGTGAAAAAATTTTTTGTGTTGTCAATTGGGGTCTTTGCTGTTTGGACAAACATTTGAAGCATGTTTGTAGAAATATTTAAAATTTTAATATTTGGCTGACATTATGGATGTTTGTCAAACTTTTGTGGTGTCTAGTGCTAAATGTAATTATATAAGAGTGAAGAAGTAGAAAAAGCTTTAAAATAATTTATAGCTGTAAATCAAAATTCTTAAATGAGCATTGTTTGCCCAAAACAACTCGGTGTTTAAACTTTAAGCCACTCTTTACTCTAAGACCCTAATTATATAAAACGCAACGCAACGCCAAAGAATTACATTGGAAGCAAAAACAAAGTCATAAATATTTTTTAATTTTGTTGATGCTTTCTACAGAAATTTATGTGCCGTTTTAAAATTTTCAACGCCCCAAGTTATGAGGCGTTTGAAATTTTAAAAGGCAATGTGCAAGGCGAATTAATTGTTCAGGTGGCGTTGAAAGCGCAGCTATGCTATTTTTTCTAAATTAGAGAGACGAATGTCAAAAGTGGCTTTTGTTTTTGACATAACGACCAACGAAAGCAATAAATAAAAACAATGTTGTGTTTTTGGTGTTGTTACATGTTGTAGTATCGCCACCACCGTTTACATGAATTCGACTTGGCAATGTGAATTTCTGTAGAAAGCAACAACAAAATATTTATGACATTTTTTTCTTTCAATGTAATTGTTTTCGTTACGATTTGCATAATTAGGACCTTAATTATATTCCTTTTATATATCTACTCCGTTTTAAACATGTTTACAAAATTGCCGCAGCACTGCTTTCATTTTAAAACAAAACAAAAATGAGAAAGTAATATTTGTACGAAATGTGTTTGTGCTGTTTTTTTGCAAACATAAACAAATACAATGTGTGTTTGCCAAGCCATTTGTGTGGTTTATTTTGCCTTATTAGACACCATACACTATCAAATACTTGATATAAGAACATATCATATAAGAAAAAACGCTTTTAAGAAAGTAAAGCAAAAGCACTGTGTCTTTTTCAATTTTTCTGCGTCCGTATGGAAAAACTTGGTAACTCCACTTTTTGCGAAAATTGAGATAACATCAAAAATAGAAAGCGTGTTTCATTAACTATCACTCTGTCAGATCGAAATTTTGGTATAGTTTCTCATTTAAAAGTTATTTGAAAAACAAAAATCAAAAAAAATACCAATTTTTTGTAAAAACTAGATAACTCCAGGCATTTTTTGAAAAAAAAAAACAGGTAACTCCAAAGTGTTAAGAAAAAACAGAAAAATTTGAAGTTTAAAATGTCGTCGTCTCAAAAACTAATAGAGAAAGAACGAATTAGAACAAATTCGGGTAACAAGCTCTTTGGGTCGAAATGTTGAACCTTAAAATTGCAACTCCCGATAATTCAAAGGATATACTTTATATGCATATTATATAATTTCTAAAGTTCTTGATTTATAGAATACGACTGCCAAGCATCCGAAATCTAATCGAGTATTAGTTTTTAACCCACATAGATCTAACGTACCCTATGTGGTACAGTAACTTCGAAAAACCTTTCGACCTAACCAATAATAATTTATTTATTTTTCTGTTGCAAAGATAAGACAGTGTTTTTGGCCAGCTAAACTAAGCAACTAAAAAACGATTTTATGCCAAGATTAGTATAGAAATTTAACGGATCACCTTTTGTTTACAATTTTGATATTTATTGAAATAAAATAACCCACAAAGCTGGTTTTCAGTTTCAACCTATGTTAAACTGAGTATAACGTAAATCCACGCGGTACTTTTTCGAAATTCGAAAAAGTTCCTACAGCAATATTGCAATTTCTGATACTGAAATGGGGTGATAAAAGGACCAAAAAGGGGGAATTACGGGAAACTAAATTCCTTTCTTTAGCTTTTTGTTTTACAATTGGTATTTCCTTTAATTATAATTAATATTTTATCTTAAACATAAAATAAAACATGTAACGTACTGAGTGGATAAGTACCTGTGAATGATATTTTGGTAATTTTATGTTCTTTAACTGGTATTTTTTGAATTTTCGTTAGTTTTTAATCTAAAAACATAAACTTTAGCATATAAATACATATGTCCACGAAAGAAAGGGAGACGATCACGAAGTAGCTAAATGAATGCTAGTTTTATATATACTACATATATATAAAAGGTGATTACGTCTAAACTGAAGGCAACGGTGTTTCCAGCCCTGGGGTCTATTTTGTATGAACTTTGACATCTCGAGGCGCCACTGTCATCAAATGGTTTATTTAAAGTTAATTTTTCAATTTTTTTTATGTATTTCGTTAAGTTTCTTTTTGGTATTTCTTTTAAGGAAATGAATTTGTTATAGAGAAAAGTTTTTACAATTCATTGTACAACCGCCATAGCTTAAAGTAAATTTTCTTTCTTGTAGAAATTTTAAGTTTTCAACATTTAAATAAAATCCAAGTTTTATAACGTGTGAAATTAAATCAGTAAAATGTTTATTATTTGGAAAAGCGCTTTTTAGTGGGGAAAAATCACCTGTTACCTTTTCTTTCTTTTTCCAAGTCTTGGTTGCTATTTTCGGAGCAAACACCAGATAACCAGATCTACTCCTGAATACAGTCCATATCCTCCTAGGAACGTAAACGACGTTTTTAAAAGGAAAAAAAAGTTTTTGGAAAAACTAGGTTACTCCATTTTTTCGTAAAAAACGGGTAAAATTAACTTGCCGAGTCAAATAGTTAATGTTTTTCCACAAATCATTACTTAAGTTCCCTTAATTCCGAAAATATTAAAATAAATTGAAAAAAAAAGTTTTTTCGGAAAAACTAGATAACTCTATATATGCAAGATAACTGACATTGATTTTATGTTTTAATGACCAAAAATTAGTTCGTTGGAACCCGAAATCTTTAACATTATTTAAAATGATGATTTGTTAAATGCGCATGCATTGTAACATAAATTCATATTAAATAATTAGCGAAATATGTATGTAGGTTTAAAACTTTAAGTGTGTTTTTCTCGTGTTTTAAAAAAATGGAATTTGTCAATAGTAAAAGTATTCTGTATAAGAAAATCCCTTTAAGAAAAAAACTGACACAAGACATATTTTACCAACACTAAAAAAAACGTACAGAAAATATTTGTTATAAGAAAGTTTTATACCCGGTAATAATGTATTTGCTTTCAAAATATCCAACGAAGTGCATGCATACATACTTGCTTACACAAAATAAGTAACTAATTGTGTATGTTCATTTCGATGAACTTTTTAAATCACAAGTTTTTGTTTTCTTAATAAAATGGACGCAAATAAGGAAAGAAATACGCTTAAAAGTAAAAACTTTTAGAAAAAATTTCTTAAAAAGAGTTTGATTAAAAGAAAAAAAAACGCTTATAAGAAAAATGTTCGTGGCATCTTTTTCTTATATCCGTTACGTATCTAGTTTGGATAAACATTTTTTAAAACGATGTTGTATGATAAATTTTCGAAATTATTGATTTAAATTTTAAAGTTAAACTTCAAATTGTAGCTTGTGGTTTGCAATAAAAAACCTAACGTCTTAACGTGTACGAGTTTTCGAAGGACACCAAAAAAAATTAAGAACCATAAAAAAACTTTTGATAATTTCAAAGATCAAAGAGTTTTTAAACAGGCCGGATTATTTAAAAATTTATTTTAAGTACATTATACAAATTTTTACTCTAAAATGTTTATAGAAATTTGCAAAAACAAAAATTAAAAAAAAAATTTAAATGGTTTAATAATAAAAACATGAATGCTCTTTTTTACAACTTGCCGATAGCTACAGGTAGGATTTTATCGCCCGGATAAAAATCCATTATAACGACTTTAAGTTAAATCAAGGTAACCTGGTAGGTTAAAAATAAGTGGTAATAATGGAGCACTTTTTATACGGCCGATAAAATCCTGTCTTTAGATATCGGTAAGTTGTAAAAACGGGGGAAAGCATACTACTTTTCAACACAAAAAGTTGACTAATTAAAAAAAAGTTTTGAACATTTTTTCCAATTCTAGACATAATTATCATGGAATTGTGTTCAATATATCCTTCGTATTTTACCAAATAAAATGATGATTGTTTTTTTTTTTTTTTTTGCTTGTGTTTCGTATTTTAAACATTGACAATATTATGTTTGTTGATTGTATTAATTAAATAAGGTCTTACATATAATCTAACCGCGGCCCAGTTTTGAAATTTATTTATTTTATTAATCTTTTGTTATATGTATGTTTATTTATTTAGCATGTATAAATATATGTACTTCTCATTTTTCTCTCTCCGGTTATTAATTTTTTTTTTGATCATTTATTAAACTCTTCAACAATCACTTGGTTATTATACAATTGAAATGGTAACATTGATGCCTAAGTTGCCATTGTCGGCAAAAAGTTGGGCAATCGAAGTATCAAAGACCAAACAGTCGGAATTATGTATGGCCGAGGCAACACCTTCATGTATTGAACGCGGCATAGCTTCCCAGGTTAGACGCCTGCGATTGCCATTCAATTCCAAACGATAAACGAAATTCTCTGCCTCTTTGCGGGATCCTATAAGTTGGACAATGGCAAAGAATTGTTGATGACCATCATATTTTTCTTGTTTCTCTAGCACCAACATAAAATGATGGCCAAAGCACGACTGCATCATAACCCAGTCTACAGCCCCGGGTAGATTTATGTCTGTGGCTAAGAAAACTATATCCTCACCTTGCAGTGTTGTTATACTTTTGTGTGACATCATTAAATGTTGCATGACTAGATCGAGCGGACCCTGCCATTTACATGAGGCACCTGGACAAGGGCACAAATAGGGTCGACATTCGCAGGTCTCTTCATGCTCTGTTTTTTCTGTGTACAGCAATGAAGCTGTACAGCCATAGCCCGAATGTTTACAGGGAAATTTGACATTCGTAGCCACCTTTTCCATGGCCAAGTTGCGTATATTGGCCAAAGGGCCACGACATGTTGGACAGCAGGTAAGCTTGGAACGGCACGATACACACACTAAATGACCACTAGAGCATTGTAATATGGGTGGCAGGACATAGTCAAAGCACACCGGGCATTCAAATAATGATGTTAGATCGGTTGACATACCGACATCACCGCCTCCGGCGGACGACAATGAAGAACTAGAAGATGATGATGTATTCGCTGAGGTATTTCCAGTAGTCGAGTTGCCTGTAGCAGTACCAGTTGGTGTTTCACGTCGTTTAGGATTTATTTTATTAGACATTGGACTTTGGTATCTTTGTCGTATTAATTATCTGTCTGGATTTTCTATTATTGTTAATATTTTTAATAAAACTTACGGTTATTTTTTTGAAAAAAGATTTCCGACAAATAATATTGGCAGTTATTTTTTTTACCGTATTATTGTTGTAGTTGTTTTCGTTGCGGGCGTAGAAAAACAATAAAAATCCAAACGAAACTTTTGGTAACTGCTTGGAAAGTCTTATTGTGCCATAACATTTAAATGGTTTTGCAATCTGAAAATAGAAAAATAAAGTAAGACTGATGCATTAGTACTATTGTTTAAGCAATGAGTTGTAGTAATATACAGTAAAATTGACATTATGATTAATTAAGGGTCAAACTAGCCTTCCGAAAATTTTTTTACATTCTAAAAGTTTTCATTTTTTTACTGATTTTTTATCTAATGGTTCGCTAGGAGTAATACTCATATACATTATCATCGACTTAAGTTACACACATATCGTAAAACTAATAAAACTATTTAGGTCTGCATATGGTAACACAATTTAAATTAAAAGGTAGGCAGTCACACAAATGTTGAATAAATGAACATTAGCTCTTTTAATTGATGTTTCGGAGCAGGCAATAAATTTGAAAATCATGGTAATGTTGCAGAATGTGTGCGAAAATTGCGTACGGATTTTGTAAGAAGAGAAGCACAGTGAAACAAACTAGCATCCTCATCGATAAACCAAAGTGTGAAAAGCGAAAATAGTGCGTACACCACAGAATATTGCTGCTGACACAAAGTGTGCGTGAAGCGCCGTCAACATCACCGTCGTTCTCAACAATTGAAAATTTCGAAGACATCATTGAGACGAATTTTGCATAAAGACCTTGGTATGACGCCATACAAAGTCCAATTGGTTCACGAGTTGAAGCCAACTGACCATCCAATGCGTTTTCGCTTCGCTAAGTGGGCCTGCGATCGACTTACAGAAGATGCCGATTTTCCAAAAAAAATCATCTTTTCAGATGAAGCTCATTTTGATCTTGGCGGGTATGTAAACATGCAAAATTGTCGCAATTGGGGCACAGAAAACTCGCACGCATACATTGAAAAGCCGTTACTCCCAAAACGAGTCACTGTTTGCTGCGGATTTTGGTCCAGAGGCATAATTGGGCCATTTTTCATAGAAAATGAGCAAGGAGTAGCCGTTACAGTCAATGGCGATCGTTATCGGGCCATGTTGAACGAATTTTTGTTCACAAAAATTTAAGAGGAGGATATTGACAGCATTTGGCTTCAACAGGACGGTGCTGCACAGCCGAAGCTACTCTCGATGTTTTGCGCTCTGTTTGTGAAGATCGCATTATCAGCCGCAGAGCTGATGTCGTTTGGCCACCTTGGAGCTGCGATTTGACACCGTTGGACTATTATTTGTGGGGTGCTGTCAAAGATAAGTGTTAAGCCGATAATCCAGAAACAATTGACGCTTTAAAGGACAATATTCGTGAAGCCATTGGTGAAATACAGATGCACACAATCGATAATGTGCTTAAAAATTATTTGTAGGAGTTGGTGAAAGTAAAAAGAATCGACTTTTATTATTCTAATATGTGATTTTTAACAAGAAAAAATTTTGTTTTTAGTTTAAAATGTTCTATTTCTAGTATAATCAAAATATATCGTTAAATAAAAATTTAAAATCGACTTTTTTTTAATTGATTTTAATGTAATTATTACTCATTTTTAACGCTTTTTTTGTTATTTTCCTACAATTTGTCTTTTTTAATAGATTTGATTTTCAATCTCAAATTAGTTCCTGGGTTTGTTTTAAATTTTGCAACTTTTCGCGCATTTAAGCCATGTTCGGATAATAGCGGTCTGTTCCTGTAAGTTTTCTGATTCTTTACAGCTTAACAATTTATAATAAAATGAAGATGTTTGCGAATTTCCGCTAATTTAGCAATTTTTTACCGAATTTTTGCCATTACTTACTGTCTTAGGACTTTTAATAAATTTTATGGCTTGTTTGAAATGTTAAACATTTTCGCGAAATTTCGCTATTTTTGGATATTTTTTTTTTATTTGATATGTATTTTGTTAACCCATTTTGTTTAAAAGTTAGCAATTTTTCGCTAATTTTAGCCATGTTTGCAATAGAATTGTGTTTTTCCTGTGATTCCTTGCAGTTTTCACGATATTTAATAAATATTATACTTTGATATCGTGGTGCGGTTAGCAAATTAATGATCTTCAGCTCAAATAAAGTTTTTTCGCACAAAAACTTCGAATACACAAAAACATGTGGATTTGAGAACGCCAATTTATGAATTAAGCCGATTGAAAAAATTTTTCGTTTTCAATTCGAGTCGAAACCTAGAACATACCTGATCATTTTCTTTACAATATTCATTAAATATGAAATAAAAATGTTATGTGAATAAATGTAAAACGTTAAAAATGCATTTAAAAATTTATCTTTTTGGAAATAAAATGTATCTTTCTCGAAATTTCACTGGCAACACTGATGTACATATGTATGTATGTATGTACATGATATGCCGCTGAAATTTTAATATTTAAATGAATTTAAATCTAAAGTGAAACTAGAATTTTTTGCCTTAACAGATAGGTTGACAAACGAAGGCTAATTTCAAAATTAAAAAACAAGAGATAAAATTTTCAGGCCCGAGCTACATCTCTCGATAGGTTATTGTATTTTGTCCAAAACAATCTTAAGACAGAAAAAAGTAGCGAAAGGTCAAGAAAAACTCTTCCAACAACAGATAATCACATTGAATATTCGCCGTCAAATCTAAATTTTTTGATTTTCCATCTAGCATCGTCGTGAGATATCTATTTTAACTTCAATTGTGTTTATAATTCAAACAAAAATAATGCTCAAAAATACTTTTTGAAAAGTTTAAAAAATTGCTAATTCTATTACAGACAAGACTTTAATAAAAAAAACACTTACAACCGTATTCAAAACGAAAATTTGTGTACTCCGACTATGCTCCGCTCATCGAGTGAGCAAGTAAAATGTTAATTAAGCTTAATCACCATTTAGTCATGAGGTTATTCAAAACACTTTTAAATCGCCCGATTAAGAAAAATTTGTACATCTCTGTTTTAGTTAAATTCAATTGATAGAAATAACATTTTGACAGCAGTTAATCAGGAGTTAAAAAGTCTTTGATCATTCGATAATCATAGTTTATTAAAGTGTTTTGAATAAGAAATCCTTAATCAGGGGATATGCATTAATTAAATTTTTGTTTTGAACACGGAATATAAAACTGCTCTGTTTGTGGATGCAGCAGACGCGTCGTTGTCGTTGTCATTCGTCTTCGCGCGTTTTTCATTTCATACGCATAACTGTAGTGCATTACAAATTTTTCGAATGTCGATATTTACCACTTTTCTTGTGCTGGTGGACAACCGATAAAACCTCATTTTTTTATAAATAAGAGGCTGCCTTTGCATGTGTCGGCTTCCTTCACGAAGTTGAAAATAGTTTGATAGATTGTGCAAACGGATCATAAGGCGTAATTCGTAATTAATGGATGTATGAACATTTCGAGAGCATGGGTACCTACATGAATACATACATATAAGCAGGCTTAAAAAACTTAAGCTACTTAATCACTACGTCAAATTTTGTGAAGATCGGTCCATAATTTATCATAAGCTCCAATTAAAAGCCACTCTCAGAAAATACTTTAGTACGTCTAAAACCGTAATTAATAATGCTATTGTCATAAAATCTGGCCAGTCATAATTTTGTAAGAATAGAAATCACGCTGCCAATTTTCGTTATTTTGTATAGGCCATATACATACATCATATACATATGTATGTAAGTATGTATAAAGCGTACTTTTAAAATACACTTTAATGCGTCTAAGCCCTTAACGAATTATAATACCGCAAAATAAGGCTTTTATTAATATTGGTTTATTACTTTTACTCTGGGTGGACACTTTCAAACATTCAGCATAGCCGAATGTAGCACTTTTCCTTGTATTAATTTATTAAATGCAAACTTACATTATTTACTGCATCAGAGTGTTTGTATGTTTTATTGGTTGGCTGGTAACATTCATATGGATATATTTTGTTGTATATTCTGTTTGTATGTTTAGTTTCATGGAATTCAGGTGGTTGCAAAAGCAATATAAATTAATTTTTATTTTCTGTTTTTCTTTATTTTTATTTTCTGGTTTTCTTTTTTTTCGGTGTCTGTCTACTTCACCCTGTTAGTTTTACTGAAAAACAACGGTAGTAGTCACAAATTTTATGCGTTTTGGAGTGTGTTTAGGTTTGCGTGATTACGTAGTATTGAGTGTTTTTATTAAAATAATGTTGTTGGTATCATCAACTATCGGTGGGAAAATACAACAAAAAACTTTTGAAAAAAAAAATACACACGTTGTGTTTGTACTTTTATATTGTAAAAGTATGTGTGTTAGTTTAAAAAAAATTATTTTGTAAGAAATGTATAATAAATACCAATTGTTAAGGATTTTTAGATTATTTGCTTTTTATTCACATTTGTTTAAACAATGGTTTTTTTATTTTTAAATTCCTTTTTATATTTTAACTAACACTCAGACACTACTCAAAAAAAAAATCAAGTTCACAGACGATGAATTTTCTTTTTATACTAGTCTGTTTTACGCTGACGTTTCGTATACAAAATTGTTGTTGGCTATGAGTTTTTTTTTATTATTTGTTAATGGTGGTGGTGGTATATTATGTTGTTGTCACTTTTTTTGAATAAAACGTTAACGTCGCTGCACTAGCGTTATTAAGCAAAATGTTCTTATATGAATGAATTAATAATTAACTCAAACTGATGCAGAGTTTTCAAATTAAACAAACACACTATTTTTTTAAGGCAGATTTTCCATGGAAGAAAATAAATACATTTATCTTTATTTTATAATTCCAATGAAATTATTTTTACATTAAAATATTAATAAAAACCTGGCTTTAATAAATTGTGTTAGTTGGTTTTATTTCTATTTTCGTCGTATTTTTTCTGCTTGCTTGTCGTGCGTGTGTTTAACGTTCGTTGGTGGCAGTTTTCATAACTAATTTTGTCTTTTTTTACTTTAATGATTAATATACTTTACACTTTATTTCCTTTTATTTCACAACGTTTTAAAATTTTGTTCTTTTTTAAGTATTTTTAGTTTTTTTCTTAAAAACTTTTTAATTTTTTTTATCTATAAAAAAATTTTCGTCCAAGTTTCAATGATACTTTTTTTATTACTACTAAATGTACATCGTTGCTTAAATAAGGCGTAGATTTTGTAGGTTGCTATAAAAAGGCTTACCATTAGTATTTTTAAAAAGTGGAACAATTTATTTAAGAAAATAAAAGTCGTAAACTTCCTTTAACCCTCATTCATGCACTGAATTAGCAAATTTTGAATAATTCTTTTCACACAAAAAAATGAATTGAATGAAATTTGAGCCAATTAATTTGAATTTAGCAAACATGGTTTGTAATTTTCCAACCAATTTTCAAACCTTTGTTGTAATTGAAAAGAATTGTTCAAAAAGCAACTCCTTGGAGAGCATTTAACCGATTCTGACAATGTTGATTCCAATAATGTGCTGCTATCTGTCAGATCTGCCAGAGCACCACGGGAGATATTGAAACAACACGGTCTGTCTTCATTTGTATCATCATAGGTAAACAATCGTTTTCGCTTTATTTGTGGAACGAAATATGTAGGATCCCTTGAATCATCATCACTTGAAAAATCACTTACTGAAGCGTTTTTACACACAATAAACGTTAATCAAAACAAAATTGACTTTTTGATCAGACACAAGAATTTTTGATTACTGAAAAATTCAGAAATAATAAAAAGAGCAATTATATGTTGAAATTCAAAGTTACTAAAAACGTTAAAATTCGATTACAAATTGTAAAAAAAGAAAAACAAACAAATGTGGAGTTTAAAGTAACTATGATTAAGTAAGAATGATTATTAAACACATCTTTGATATGTTTTTCACACAATTTGATAAAAAAAAATGATCACAAGTTTTGTTTTAAGCAAATAAACTTTTATGAATTAATGCTCATGCTGATAGGACTTTCGCAGCTCCCTACTAATTCAAGTCATATTCTGCCGTTACCTGCTAATTACAGTACATCATTGGAATTTCTATTCTTATTATTTTCTATGCCTTTCGACGATTATCTCGTACAAGGTGATATCCGAAATGAGTGTAATGCTGTCTGATATAATAAAATTAATTGGATAACAAAACGGGAGTAATGCTTCTTCACATTTACTTACAGTAGTCTTTTTTCAGAATCAATTCAAATAAAATGAAAATGAATAACAAATTAATTGTTCGAGTTCATTTGAATTAATTCAAATGAATTGCAATTCATTTTTCTAGCTCATTTGAATTAATTCAAAAGCAATTCAAATGAATTGCAATTCATTTTTTCTAACTCATTTGAATTAATTCAAAGCATGGTGCATTCATACAAGGTGGTCTTATTTTGAAAACGTTTACAACACTATAAAGTATTTTAACGTTGTGTCAAAAATGATACAACACTGAAGTCAAGGCCCATCTATCAGGTCTGCTTACTTGTACAAAAACAAAAAACGATTCTTTTTAGTTGTCAAAAATTTACTTCCGCATATACAAAGCAAAAGGAAAAAACGTGTATGTGTGGCATACCATTAACGTATACATGCACATGTAAGCAAAATGGAAACAACTTTTGACAACTAAAAAGAACATAAGCAATGATCATCAGGCTTCTTGCGCTGACCTTTTCAATGGGCCTTGTCTGAAGTAAACGATTTAAACAAATATTTCATATTATTTTTTATTTTAAATTGTTTGTTTTAAATGTAAAAAATTTTTAATTTCACAATTTTAAGCCAAAATTTAAAAAAAATTACGTAAATATTCCCTTAGAACCACATGAACGGTATATCATTTTGACACAAGGTTAGTAATCAGCTGTTGCTTACGTAGCAAGATAAGGTCACCTGGTGTAAATTCGCCTTGATTCAAAGTCAATTCTATTTAAATGAATTGGAAACGAGTTGTAATTCATTTTACCAATTCATTTGAATTAAAAATGAATAGCAATTTTTTCCCAATTCATTTGAATTGCAAATGAATTGCAATGCTTGTTTGCTAAATTCAAATTAATTGACTCAAATTTCATTAATTTCATTTTTTTTTGTGTGAAAAGAATTATTCCAAAATGTAATTTTAAGAAATATTTTATTTTACTTCCCATAAATTTTATTTTTCCACTAAATTTAACTTTGTTTACCCATTATTAGGCACCTAAAAGGTGTAGAATAACACGCATCCTAGTTTATCCCTCTTCTTCAACTTTGGGTAAAAAAAAAATCTTCATTGTATGTGTTTAAAAAACAAAATTGTATTATTTAACAAAAGCCCGAAAAATGTTGAGAAACAAACATAAAAAGTCAGCTTCACGGCACTGCCGGTCTTCAAGGATTTTCTGTTCTTCGGTAGGTTAGTCGACCGAATTTCCTTAAGGTGTGATGAATTTCTCCTAGATGTGGAGAATAAAAACAATACTGTATATTTTAAGGGGTTAATTTTTTACCGCTAAATATGAACGGGGCTTAATTAAAACTTTATTAATTGAATCTAATTAAGATTTGGCACGTAGAAAACTAAATAAAATTTCTGTAACACTCAATTTACATGATGAATTTTATGACGTCCAATTTTAGACGTCATTTTTTGTTTGTGAGCAAGCGGTGTAGAGAAGAAAGAGGAAGAGAAACCAGAAATCATGTCTATTTTTCTACCCCTCTTTCTTCTCTACACCGCTTGCTCCCAAACAAAAATATGACGTCCAAAATTGGACGTCATAAAATTCATCATGTAAATTGAGTGTAAGTTTTTTTTATAAATATAAACCGTTTTCTTTAAACTTTGCTCTAATTTTTACGTTAACGAAGTCAGGGGTAAAAGCTAGTATTAAAAATACCACCAGCTTTCTTTTTGTATAAATTACGGGCATAAGGAATCATTTTATTATAAACATTTTATTAATACGCAAATATTATTGAAGATATTTTTTTTTTATTTCAGAGGGCTACTTAACATCCTGCACTTTTGATTATCTAACCGATAATTTTGATACACGCCTTTTTGTTGCCACCATTTTCTTTTTTAGTTTTGTCTGCCCCACTGTTATGATAATATACTATTACAGTCAAATTGTGGGCCACGTCTTCAGTCATGAAAAAGCCCTGAGGGAACAGGCGAAAAAAATGAATGTTGAATCGTTACGATCGAATGTAGATAAAAACAAAGATACAGCTGAAATTCGTATTGCGAAGGCCGCCATAACAATATGTTTCCTATTCTTTGTCTCATGGACACCATACGGTGTGATGTCTTTAATAGGAGCCTTTGGCGATAAAAGTCTATTGACACCGGGCGTAACCATGATACCAGCTTGTACCTGCAAAATGGTAGCCTGTATTGATCCATTCGTATATGCTATTAGTCATCCGAAATATCGTATGGAATTGCAAAAACGTTTACCCTGGTTGGCCATAAATGAGAAGGCACCCGAAACAACGAGTACAGCATCGACAATAAGTTCGACTCAACAGCCGGAGCAAAGTCAGCAACAAACTACAGCGGCTTAAATTAAAAAATATATTAAATATTATATTGTAGTTTAAGTTAAATGTGATAATATTTAAGATAATTAACTCTTGTTATAATTTAAAAATTATCAAAGTTTTCTAAAACGAACTGTCTGTCCCTTGATTACTAACAGAAATTTTGTTCGATTAACTTACATATCGTCACCTAAAAGACGAAATAATCTATCTGCAGTTTTCAAAAGTTTACAGGAGAGGGAAAAAACGTTATAAAATTGGAGCTATTAACGATATTTTTTTGTGCGTAACGGTCCTCTAGGTAGAAAAACTTTGTCATTTGTAATATTATATGTTCAAAATTTTGCACACATATTCGTTATGATATAAGGAATAAAAATTTATAAAAAAATCAATTTTGAAATTTTTGCAGATAGGTTATTAGGTCTTTTAGATGACGATATAAAACAAAAACCAAATAATAACATTGAAAATTTCTGTAGAAAACAACAACAAAATTACAAAATATACGACTTTGTTTTTGCTTTCAATGTTATTCTTTGGCATTGCGTTGCGTTTTACATAATTAGGGCCTTAGTTTTTATTTATAATAATTTATGAATGTTATTTATATTCGACTAGCATTCATTTCGACATGGGGGTTAATTCTGGCAGTCGTGATCGAATACTTTGTCGATTAGAAAGGAACTTAATTTTATTTTTTTTTTAGCATTACGAAAACTCAAAAAATGCTTTACAAAACTAACTAATTTTGATTCGTTCAGTAACTGCTGAAAGAATTAGAAACAAAATTGCTTTCGAATCGAAAAAGTATTCGATTACGACTACCAAAATTAGACTCCTGGTGAACTGGCCGTTAAGCCTTCTTTTAAGTTTATCTTAAAAATAGTTTGTTTCGGAAAAACTGGCGGATAATCTTATTTTCTTTAAGAAAATTTTGATAATTTTATGAAATTTTAAATTATTTACATAAGTTTGTATAAACTACCTAATAACTTAAGGAGCTTTTGATGATGACCTATATGTGTACATGGCTTATGCTAAAAAAATCTGGTAACTGTGGCTGATTGACCTTTTAATCATATATTATGGACTACCTAAGACTTAAACGAATATAACAGTTTTAAGTTATATTTAATAAATTATGCAAATAATATTTTGCGACCTTAGGACAAGGTTCTATTTCGACCTAAACAACACGTAAGATAGAACCTTGTTGTCCTAAGGTCGCAATTTATTTAAATTATTTTATTATATTTTATTTGTAGATGTTTTTATTTTATCAAAATACTGTATAAAACGATAATAGATTTTATTTCATATAAAACTAATAAAAAGTTGTTTATTAAAATATTTTGGGGTATTGAAATATTTAATAGCACTATTTTACCTGGTTGCCCCTGCGTGCAATCCGTTATATCTCTCCAGGACCGGTTAACGTCATCACGGAATCTTTCCCATATAGGGGGCTTTACCCCCTGTCTGTTACCACTAAGTCCAGATTCGAACCCCGAGTTCCTCCGCCACCTCATTTCCATCAACCATGCAGTGTTCAGGTACCTAAAACAGCCTTACATTGAATACCTCAAAGAGTTCCCTAAGAGCATTCCTACACTGAGCGACCAGGCATGATCGCACCGTATAATTTTTCAATGCCCTAAGCGCCGCCTGACTATCGACGTAAATTGTCACCACAGACCCACCCACGATGTGATGCAGTATCACTTCCGTCGCCCTCCAGATCGCTAGGATATGGGACCTATGGTTAATTTTGGACCTACCAGCACAAAACTTTTTCATGACAGTAGCTATCGTAAAAGTTAATATCGCGAATTTGTATGTTAATACCAACATTTACAAGGATGTTATGGCATAACAAGTCATTATCGGGAGTACCATTGTGTGGCAGCTATTGGCAAATGTTTGGTAAGATGGTTTTTGTTGCAATAAAAGAAGTTTGGACCATATTTAATCTAAATACCATCATAATAAGATGGTTTATGGAACAAAGATACTATTGCGACCCTATGAGATTTGTTTGCCTTGAAATTCACAAAACAATTATTTTCCATCAGCATCCATTATATTTATCTCGAAAACTATTTTCTGCAAAACATTTTGAAGTGGAAAATATAACTGCTGCGTCTTCATTAATGAAAAAATAGAGTGCTTTTAATTGAGCATCCACTACAACAAATTCATAAATTAATGCCCTTATTAATGTGTACAAATCAACTCTGTTGAGTTGAAATTAAAACAATTGCTAGTGCTTTCTAAAGTATGTAGTTAAGCATATTTATAAAGACCAAATGCTTGAATTTCTGGATCAAAGTTCGTTAATTTACTCGGCTCAGGCAGGAGGTTATAACCAGTGTTCGAAAATAAACAGTGCATTATTTAGCGTTCGGCTCACACACCCAAGAACAATAGCTATTTTTTTTAGTGATTGTAAAGATGAACACAACCCCTCATACCGTTCGTAACTATTTACAAGAAAGAGCGGAACAACATATATTGTTCCGGGCCTTTTTCTCAAAACTACAAGTTACAAATCTACAAGTAAAATACGTTAAAAAAGCAACAATTTTTGTTTCAAATATATTTTACTTGTAGATTTGTAACTTGTAGTTTTGAGAAACAGGGCCCTGTTCTTCGTTTAAAAGCAGAACAATTGTAGTGATACTGTAGACAAACATTATATTTTAATGTTCTATAATGTTTCTTTTTTGCATTGCTAAAGAACTGAACAAACAAAAAATTTTAGCAACGGCCGCACCACGAACAGCTGGTATGTGTATTGTGCATATGTTTTGTTTGTGGTTAATTATTTTAACGGCTTTTTGTTTTTTTTCGTATGTGTAGGTATTTTGTTTTTGTAAAAATTTTTTGGTTTTTACCTGCTAGAAGGGACGAACATTAATGAGCCGAACCGAACACAATGAAGTTTGTGGATTTAAAAAAAACCGAACGGAATTAAATGTTTTCATCTTTGTGTTCGAGAGATGACAAACAGGGAAACGTATTTTTTAATGATTTTCTACACAAACCCCATTAGCGTTTGTGTTTTACACAAATCTAACGAACCAAACACTAAGGAGCAATATTTAGTGTTTACAGCTTTGCTGCTGTTGTCGCAGACATATTCTATTAGACAGTTTTAAGAATGTGATTTTACTTCCTATTAATTTCTCAAAAGCGTTTGACAGAGTTGTACACTCTAACTGCCTGTTTAACGATTTCGAACGCCAAGGTTCGCACAGAAAGTTATATTTAAAACAAAAGCAAAATTCTTTTTTTGTCTTAAATGTAATTTTCTATGCAAACGTTAACGTTAGAAATCGCTGAAGAGGCTGTAAATTACTATTTTAATTGTCGCATAAGTTTCATTTTTCCCGTTACGCATGTAAACTGATTAAATCTTACCTTTATGAGTGATCGTTACTCCCAGATTCTTCAGATAACAAGTGGTATTCCACAAGGATCTGTTATTGGCTCGCTTCTTTTTATGGTTTATATAAATGACTTGTTAGATACATTTAATGGCGTCTCCTGTAAGGCCTACGTCTTGCTGATGATATACAATTTATTTTTTATTCTGATGCTGAGTTCCTTAACATGTTGGAGGAGGGTGTTAATTATGTCATTCTTAAGGTGGTAACATGGGCTCATGACAATGAATTTTGCATATACAGAGTTAAAACGAAAGTAATGTGATTTGGGACTATAAACATCACTATTGGCGGTGTTTCTGTAATTTTTGTCGTTAAAATGAAATGCCTAGGGTTCTTTATAAATAACTTGTTAAATTTTTCTCCTCATATCAATTACCTTTCTTCTTGGGTATCATTTGTCTTGAAAAAACTAAATTCTCTAAATATTAATTTGCCTTTTTCAGTGACAAAACAGTTTGCTGTGGCTGTTTTCATGCCATATATTTGTTACTGTTTGTAAGTCTTTTCAGGCGCAGGTAATTATGTGCTGGAGGAAGTTAAGGTTATTTCTTAAAGGATCATAAACGTTGTGTTTTTTGTTTGAAAATTCGGAATTATGTGAATCGGCTATGCCTACCTTTCTACGGACATCTATTGAAAATTTAATTGATATTAGAATATGCAGTCTTATTACGTTTCTTTATCGTTTGTAAGATAACTATCTATGTTAAATATTATATACATATCGTCATTTTGAAATTTTAAAGAAGCAAAACAATTAAATATTATAAATTAATGTTTTTGCCAACCAAAGGAGTTGAATACCATAATAAAAAAACGGAAAAATTTCAACTGAAATAGAGTTGAGTTGTAAACCGTCTTAGGTTCCAGTCAAAAAACTTCAATAAACAAATAAACTAGAAATATGTGGATGAATTCTGACTCTTGATTTATAATTTCGTAGAAGAAAATTAAATGGAGTCTTGTTGAGCAAAAAAGTTCTGGATTTTTAAATAAGACACTTATAAAAGAATCCGTTCTTTTTGGTCTTGCTGTATTGCGAATTTATTGCAAACGGCGAAAGCTAATGTCGTGATTTTGCATTTTTATACAAGCCATATATAGATCTATAAAATCCTATTAAAGTAACATTCCATTATTGAAAAAAAATGTTGAATTCAAAAACCTCATATTAAAATAGCTGTTGGATCTTCTAATATATTCGGTATATCTTAAAAATATATTAGGCCTATTCATTCATTAGTTGTTCTATTTTCAAACATTTAGGGGTCAATTACGGATGGCGACTGAACTTAAGTTGGGTTGTCGGCAGCGAAATCATTTAAGTGCCCTCTAAAATATCTTGGTCATGAATCATGAACAAGCTAATAATAGTAGCTTAAAGATTGCACAAAGATATGCTTTTTGTTGTTATAAAATGATATCTAAGTGAATTTTATAAAAAGTAAGACAGTGCAGTTAAGATTCAATTTTTTACTAAAATCCCAAGTGTTGGTCAACACCTTACTAACGACGTATTAGAAATAAAAATCGGACAAAGAATGGTTAGGTTAATTAAATTTTTATTAAAATCGAATTGAAAATCATTAAAAAAAAATTAACATTAACATCTCGCTATCTCGAGTCTGTGGTTAGACTTAAAAATGTTTTAGTGCAGAATTAAAGAATTTCTAAAAATCTATTAAATTTTATTTCACAAAAAAAAATTACCAACTTTTTATTCATTAAAAATACCATTTTTGGACCCTTTTTTACGCGGTTTAGCTCACGAGAGATCATCGCTAAAGCCAAAATATTTTGGGAATCTTCATAAAACAAGTCAAAGTTACTTTTTAGAGGGGTACATCCACAACTTTTTTTTGAGTCGTTCTAATGTACATATATAGGTGTGGAACCTTGTGAAATTCTAAGATTATCTAGCCATGTCCGTCTGTTAAAAGCAGGTTAAAGGTTGTAATAAAAGACTTAGGCATTTATTAATTATAATTTTTTTTGTCAAAACGAAAGTTATTTATTTCAAAGTATTTCTTTTAAAGAAATAGTATTTGCCATTATTTTTTTTTTCTGCAGTACAAAATATAATGTTTGTACAATAAAATATAAGATTTGTTAGTTTGATATATCAAAAATAAATATATCTTTGCGATTAACAATATCTATCATATTAAAATCAGAATCATATCACTATATTTACAGTTTCTCTTGCATGTGTTTATCATTTTTCATTCAGGGCAGTGTGTAATTTTATTACAGCGAGGTAGTCATTATATGAAAGCTGTCCCCTTTTCGATTTATTTTCTACACGTTTCAGTTTCTCCACAACTGATGGTTGGGCAGCAGCTAAATGAAGACATTCAAGCAAATAACGCATTGCTTCACGTGACCAAAATGTCGAGGGTAATTTCGAATCACGTACTTTGCCACTACCAAGAACCTTTTTGTCGGAACTAATTTCGGTTAACAAACTATCATAAGTACTTTTCAATTGATCAGCCTTTTGGATGCTTGTAGTAACGTTTGAACGATTTTCGGGATTAGCAAATGGTGGAGGTGGCATTAGCTTTTGTGGTTGTTTTTTGGTAAAATTTGCATTGGCTGCGGTGGGCGTTGTTGATGTTGTGTTTGTTGTACTTGTCGATTGTTTTAATTTATTTACTGTGTGAATTGTTGTAGAGATAGTTTTTGTTTTAGATAATGTTCCGGTGTAAGTAGAAGTTTTATTGGAATTGAGTGGTGTAGAAGTGTTATTAATAGTGGCTTTTGCTTTAACATTAGAAAGGGTTGTACTATTTTCTGCTCGTGTTGAAGGTGTTTCGGTCTGTAAAGTTTTTGTGGGAGTGTGAGAACGAGACGTAGGTGTTTTTGCTTTAGCAGAGTCTTGCGCAGTGGAAGGAACGTTTTGTTTTCGCTTCAAAGGTTTTGTATTCTTTTGATTAAGGGGATTAGGTACAATTTGTTTTGCTGCATCTGTATAAGTATTACCGAGATTTGATGATGGTACTGTAGTTCTGGCTTGCTCTAGTGTTTGTTTTTGCTCTTCACTTAAACTTACATCTAAAACCTTTTGCCCTAACAAAATAGGATCGATAAACAGCTTAGGCATACAATTTTTCGAAATAAGTCTATTGTATGCCTCAACCAACCTCTGATAATTTTCGTGACGATATGAAGAAAATATAACTTTCCAATGATCGGTAATTTCAGAACGTAATTCTGGTGGTGTAAAATCTTTACTGTTGTAGTCATTTATTAGAGTTTTCAGACTCACTAAAAGTTTATCCAAATGCATCGAGCCATCCTGTAAACCAGCCTGTCCCACAAGAATCATATTCAACGACCTTCGTACTTTTTCAGCTAATTTATAGCCCGATTTGGATTGTTGTCTTTCAAGAAATTGCAGACGTTTTAGTAGATGATTAACATTGCCCAAATTATTTAGCAAAAGATTAATATTTTCACGCAAAAATCGAATCAAAACATCTATACGTTTTGGGACATTAAAATTGCTTTGTATGTGTTTCTGATTGTTTTCAGCCTCCAGTTCGCGAAATTTTAATAGAAGTTCTCTTTGGAAATTGTCCTGATTCCTGGGTAAACCGAAAATTACCAAAACATGCCCAATAGAGGTAAAATCAAGGCGTGCCTTAAGCTTGTGGGTTCGAGCAGTTTTTACCAAAAATGTATTACCTACCGGAGAAAGCAAATATATGCTATGTAAGTGGGTCAAATAAATTTTCGCCTCACATGGAAGTTCAGGCAAAGGACTTAAATTTCTGCGATTCTTTTTCATCTCCTCGTCTTCATCATATTCCGAAATAGTTGCTACAAACCTTCTGGAGATACCTACATCAGGATATTCATTTTCACTATTTTGTTGATTCTGTTCTTCTGTCGAATTGTTTAGAGGTATAAAATCGGGCAAAGCTTCCATTTCACGAGGTTTTGGTCGAGAACTTGATTCTGAAGTATTCATTAAATGCTGTTCAACATTTAACACTTCTGTCGGTAGCGGAAGCTCGCCTGAGGTTGAAGCTACATCAAAGTGTTCAGAAAAACTATAATTCGAATCAGAGTCCAGTATTACAGGTGGCTCTGTTTGGGATTTTAAAGATGTAGTTGATTTTACATTTTCAGGTGATTTAAAGTTTTCATCATGATGTTTTGCTACTGCTGTTTTTTTGTTTGTTGTATTTAATTGTATATTTACATCGTCATCCCCCACAGTACTGCCAATCAATTCAATCTCGTTATCACTACCAGCAGTGTCATCATTATTGTCTTCTATATTTATTGTATCTTCTTCGATACGCCGATTCTCGTCTTGTTGATCGGTACTGCAGCTTTCGGTGATTTCTTGGACCTTTTTGATTTAAAGAAAGATAGAATTAAAAAGACAATTTGAAAAATAAATTTAAAGTTTCTTTGAAATTTTAAATATATTTTATATTTACTTGATTTGGAGCATTCTCATCCGCTTCGATATTCTTCTGATTAGCTGTACCAATTTTTGAATAAGGATTTGCCTCGTACTTTTTTGAAAGACGTTTAGTTTTTTTCGCAGTAGTATCTGAAACTTCCGAAGCAACCGCACTAATATGACGTTTGCGTTTAAGTAAATAATCCAAACCTACAGCTCTCAAAAATCGGCCATAATATTTATTATACGAAGTTTTTGCAACTAAACAGAATTTAAATTCTTGACATGGCTCATACATAAGATTTAAAGCAATACCATTGTGTGGTGTTTTAACAACAACATCACTATAAGATTTTTGATGAGATTTAACGGTGCTCACAATGGGTGGATATTCCAAAAAACGTACCGCACTGCGGCAGTTATCAGATAAATGACCACGAGCACCACAAATGCAACAATATTTGCGAGGATTGTATTCTATATTACTATTGGGGTAAGTATTTGCTTCAGTCTAAGTAAAAATATGAACAAAAATTAAAAATAAATATGTACATGAATAATATTTTATAAAAAAAAACTTACTGTCGAATGATATCTACGCCACTTGTCGGGACAATAGTCTAATGAATGACCACGTATTTTGCAAATAGGACATATGAGGCGATTTTGAAATGAACAAACATTACAACTTTTGGTAAAAACTTGAGTCTTTTTCCCGCACTTTGTCAAATGAAGAAAAGAAATTATTATAGAAAATAAAAGAACATTTAATATCTACTAATAACTTACTCTTAAACAAATTGTATTTGGACAACGTGGTTCATGATGCCCACTATCTCCACACATATAACAAATTAAGGGTTTTCTAGGCTTTTTGCACCTAGAACGAATGTGTCCAAATTCACAGCAATTTGTACATTTAATATTGCTGCGTTTGTTTAATTTTATACAAAAACGATCTTCCGTGTAAATTTTCCATAGATTTTTATCAGCTTTTAAAAAATATTAAAATTAGTATTTTAAAATATTTTAGATAGTTTATAATAATAACTTACGATTCATTTTCTGCAAAATTTTATTCATAGAGAAATACTCTCCATTCCATGATTCATTATAAAATTTGCGCATTTCATCATTCCAACCCATACCACCGGGTTTTCTTTGCCCACGACTGTAGATAACATTGTAAATAGGTGAACAATTTTTATTGTGGGATTTTTCTGGAGTCTTAGATGTGGATGGGGGGGAATACTTGATAACTTGAGCTTCCTCGTTGGGCAAGGATTTGTATATAAAATGTTTTTCTCTATCACTGTCCGATGAATCAGATATTTTAACGGTGTCTTCAGGTGAAGACAAACGATGTTGGTTAGTTTCCTGTTTATCCATTTGATCAATAGTTTCAAAAACTTTATCCAATTCATCTAGCAATGCTTCGGGTACGGCCATGTCTTCCGTTGATGATTTCTTAGTTTCTTCGGTTATATTATGCTGAGCTAGTATTTTTTCAGCAATATCTCGAGCTGTTGGTACGTTTTCATTTTCACTTTCTTCACCTTCATCTTGCTCCAACTGCTCGCCCTCCTGACCTTGAGCCAAATTATTTAAAGTGGCTATAAATTTGGTGTCCGACATATTGCCAGATGTTATTGGGGTTTCAACCGACTTATGTTTAATAGCGTGGGGTGAACTAGAATGTATAGTTTGTCTGCGTTTTTTAGGCTTATAACATTCGACTGCAGGACCTTTAGCTATAAAAGGTATGGCGGTACGCAATACTTTGTTGTCATCAAATGCATCTCTATCAACATCTTCATTGTCCGAACTAGAGACTGAATTTTCATTATTAGGATCTGATTCTTTGTTTCCACTAGAAGCCCGACGTTTACGCAAACGTTTAGTTCTTTGGGAACAGCTACTAATGTCTTCTAATTCATCGGAACTGTTATCGATTTGCCTTATAACAGTGGCTTTATTAGCCCCCTTAGAGTACACACTATCTGTTATATCCGATTCGCTCTCGTAAACATCTAAGGCTCTGAATAGACCTTGATCAACACGATAATCTTGTGATTGTGCTTTATATGTTTCTGGAGTAACAAATTCTATAGAATCATTATTTTTCATATTTTCATCTGGCTCCTGATCCACACTCTGTCCCAAAGAAATTTCTTCCTTGTCCACACAAGTATCAACATCAACATGAACGATTTGTTTTGGTGGTACCTCAGGGACCCCCAGCAAACTATTTATATCAGTAGTAAGTACCAGAAGATCTTCATCGTCAGCCATATCACTGGCTCCAACCAACAAACGACTACGATCGGTCTGTCCTATAAAATCATCCGATGATTGTATGGAACATGGCGATGTGCAACGAGAGGAATTGTCCAAACGTTTTTCACTGCCGTCAGCATTTTGTATAGATTGTGGTTTTATAAAACTTCCAGATGTTGAGCACATTTGTACATCAGTTGAATCTAAAGCATTCTCTTCATGTCCCAGTACAATGGACACCTTATCTTTTTCATCGTCGCTATCATCAACAGTATAAGTGGGTGGTGGTGCTATTGGAATCACAATCACATCACTACTGTCCGATTCGCTCTCCGTTTCTAAATCAATTATTTCGTATGGTTTTATTTTACTCGCTATAGCAGCAGCAGTATTCCTAGCTTTTTTGGATTTTTGTTTTTTTTCTTCGATACGTTTGGCTTTTTGTAATTTTTCTTGTTGTCGAGCGAAGGGGCCTTGCTTAGAGTTAGTTGTTGTAGAATTTTTAGAGTTTTTATCATTTACATTGTTTGCGTTTTTATTTTTCTTTCGCTCCATCCAGTTGGCTACAGGATTTAATTTTAAATTGGATTTTACTGCTGGTACTTTTTGCTTAGCACTAGTAGATTGTTCTGATGTGTCGGATGAGATTGTACTTTTCATAGCAGATGGAGTTGTTTTTTCTGTTAAAATTTAAGAAAAGTGAAAATCCTAAAATTCATAGCAACATTTTATTTAACTGCCTAAATTTTCCACCTACATATCGTCGCTGTTTTAACTAACCGACCTAACTAGCATTTTACAAATTTTACAGGAGAGCTTTTTTAATGTCTGTTGTCTTAAATGTAATTTCCTAGCCAAAATACGAAGAAAATAGGGTTTATGCATTGTTTGTTGTGTAATATAACATATTTTGTTATGTGTTAAATACAGAAAAATACAAAGACCCCTATTACGGCTTACAACTCAACTCAGTTGAGTTGTAATTTCTTAATTTTTGTATTATGGTTTACAACTTTGCTATATTGCGGTGAACAAAAACATAACACCAATTACAACTGATCACAACCAGTTGTTTAAATTACAACTCATCCAAGCCAAATATTTTTATTTTATATACAATCAATTTTCAAAAAAAACTTCAGTTAGGTCAGTTATTATAAACAGAGACAATACATATCGTCGGCTTAGAGTGTAAACCTGCTAAATCCATTTTTAAAAGTATATTACAGGTTTGATACCAGTCGAAAAATTAAGAGATGCCGCATCAAAGACAAAAAATTTAGGACTCTATACAATATTAGAAAATAAACCAAATATACATATATTTGTCTGCTTCTTGAGGTACCCTGTAGGAAGTCAAACACATTTTTAAGTAATTTTAAACTGGTTTTTTTATAACCACATCTAGTTGATTAAGTGACTTTTTTTTCTTGTCGACGACTCATTATTTTAACATAGGCATGTCATAGGCAGTAGTCAATTGGCCATCTTTGCATGACTTTTAAATTGAATCCATGCAAAATAAACTTTCGTAGTTACTTTTTTTTTTTTTATTTTTTTTTTAAATTTCCTAATCTATTCCCGCGAAGCTCTTCGCTTGTCTGCAGGAAATAAGCCAGAGTCTCTGGCGGGAATCGAACCCGCAACACCGGCGCTGATAGACTAGCTCTCTACCAGCTAGCCTACCGGGGCACACGGGTCAATGCTATTTGCAAAAGTATATAAGAGAGTACCGAAACGTTCACTCATTTTTCAGTCATGAGCGAGCGTGAAAAATTAAAAATTTTACTGCTTTTTCATCCTCATGACGGTGAGGAAAAAATATTTTGAGTTTCCTCATTCATGTGAATTTGCCGGATTAGAAAAATTTAAAAAAATTCACATTAAAATTCCTCATAAGGGAAAAAACGCGATTTTCCCGACAATTTTCAGCGGATATTTGGATATTGGCGATATTTAAGATTGGCAGTCGCATAACGGCCCCTATTACGGTTTACAACTTATTGCCATTATAACTATGTAGGTTCTTTATCTTTATATTCTATTATACTTGTAATTTCACAAAAATATTTAATTATTTAATATTTTAAATGTTTGTTAACCTTAATAGAATATAATTTCGTTGATGATACGTCTTTTTGTTTCTGAAAATTACAAATTAATATAACGTAACATACACAACTTAGAAAATAATATTTTTTCCTCAAAAATATGTCGGTTATCGCATTTTAACCCTTAACAACCCAGTATGCTTTTGTAACGTAACTGACCAGTAGTGTCCGACGGACTCATTAAAGCAATTAATGATACTAAAAGAAAAACAAAGACAGTAAACATTAGAAAAAAGTTTTATTTATATTATATACTTAGGTATTTTGTTTTTTTAACTTTAATTAGTTATTTTTTAAGCAATCATTACAAATAATGAGTGCTATTTTTGTCAAGCTAATAGAGCCTAAATTTCTTCAATGTTATTAAAATTCAATTTTTTATTACAATATTTGTTTTTTACAGAGTGTTCAGAACAGACATTCCATTTGCATTTCTCGAAGCACTGTTTGAGAGTTCTAGATATGTTTGAGGGTCAACTTGGACAACACTTCTTTCGTTTTGAATCAGGTTCAGATGATTGACCAGCTCAATATATTTTAATAAACAAGATATTAATGTGTCTATTGAACACTTGTGGGTTAATGCGCTACTTTTTTAGTTTTTTGATAATAAATAATAAACTATTTATGCTACAAATATTCTGATTGCGCATTTCTATTCTCAAGACCATCGGGGTAGAATAGGTAAAACGGCGTTTCTCGAAAATATATACTTCAGCTTCTATAAGCAATGGAATTCAAAAATGTGTCCGCGAGACACTTGTGGGTTGTTAAGGGTTAAGCTGAAATATTTAAAATTGCTTTTAAATTTCAAATAATTACCATTTTACAAAGTTTTTAGCTTTGCATGTAAACTTATGAAATGTGATGTTACATTATTCTGCATTTAAGATGACGATTTGTTCAGTTCTTTAAATTTGTTTTCAATTATGTTTGCCTACAAAAAATCCAACAGACACTTTGGCTGGTTGCCTTTACCAAAAAAAAAAATACACACACAGGCATTTCGTGCTGTGGTCATGCAAACTGTCGAGCAACAACAACATTACTAGTGAGGAGCGTTACTTAAACTTTTTTCCTCATTCTTCATGACTGAAGAAAGGCACCAAAATAAATGAATTGGCGAAATATTAACAATTCATTTATGACTGCGAAAAAAAGTTACATATTTTACATTTTTCATTTATGAAAAAAAATCAAGAATGGTTAAATATGAGCGATCACATATGAATTTTACTGAACTCTGGTATATACTACGAAAAAAAGTTTAATCTAGCATTTTTAATTTTACGAATTCTTCGTTGTCTTTCTTATTTTCCTTAAATATTACAAAAAATAGAAAATATTTATTTATTTATATATGTATAATATACTTTACAAATAAATTTATAAAATATATACATACTTAGATAGGCGCCGGTAACCAGACCATTAGCACTCGTTTATGAATTATTATACATTTTAAAAATATAAAACGAGATTTATAAAACAAGTAGTAAAACCTAAATATCCTGTATATTGTGCTGCTGTAGAAATATTTTGTAGCAAACTTATTTTATATAAGAAAATTGTTGTACTTTACGATTTAATTTTGTAAGGATTTTTTTTCGTAAAATAACGCATGATTTTGATTTAAATTTCTTATTAGTTTTTTTTTATAATAAAAACATTTATTGGTCGATAAAGTATAGCATCCGAACTTAAGTTGAAAGTTGCCTAAAACATTTTACAGATAGAAACTGATGTCGATTTCAGCTGCTACATAATAAAAATGTAGGCAACCGTAAAATTCCGTGAACTTTTGGTAACAATAATAAGGGTATTCACGTCACAAGTTGCACCCTTGCGAAAAAGCAAAAGTGCAAAAATATAACAACAACCACACAGACAATTAGTTGTGCGTAAATAATTTTCTTTGTGGTTGTTGTTATGTGTATGCACTTTTCCTTTTTTGCAAGGGTGCAACTTGTGACGTGAATACCCTTAATAATGTTTTTGTTAATGGCGTTTGATTATGAATATATCAAAGCAAATAACTGCATATGTATTAGGTTTTTGCAAACAACAAGTATACAGGTCTGTTCTGAAAATCACTATAATTAAAATCACGTGATTTCAAATCACATGTGCGCTTTTAGATTACACGTGTAATGTTTTGGTGCTCCGTGTTTTTGTGTTTCGGTGTGATTTTTAATTGCCAAAAGCACACCGAGAAACACAAAAACGGAAACACAAGAACAAGCCCTATAAGCTGATTTGGTCGAAGTCAAAGTTTACATTTGCAGGCAATTTTCACAGTGCAGCAAAACAAGTGTAATTTTGGTATAAATTATTAAATAAAAAGAACTTAACCTCAAATTAATAACTTTTACCATACATACATATACATTTCGAACAAGCTTTTGATAATTTTTGTATTGTTGGCCGTGGACTGCCGTGTGTTTCATTGTTATAAAGTGTTAAAAGTATTAGGAATATATTTTTTGTTTTTTACGTTTTTGTTTTTTCATCATTTTCATTCAAAAGAATAAAATTGATGCTGTTGACAATTTTAATGATTTGGCTTCGTTAAAGCAAAAGGTATCTTAAGGGGTCACGGAAAAACTAACGATTTTTTAAGCAAAACCCAAACTGATTTTGTCTGCATGTCTTTTACGCCATTTTGATAGCCCCCTTGCGAATTTTCGTCGTGCCGAATTTTAAAAAAAGGGATACATTAGTTTTCGAAATATCCAGATTTTTGTTTTTTTCATATGGTAGCTACCCTAATAATTTCAACTTCAATTACAATTACAAAAATCAAAAACCTCAGCGTGCCTGCCCATGAAAAACTCATAAATTCCAAATTTCAGCCATATCGGATTGGAATCCAAAGTCATATAAAACGTATTTTTGCAAAATTTAAATTAATTCATTTTTCACAATATGTATTAGTTTTTTCTTTAATATAAAAAAAGCAGGTACGTTTTAAATACCCTTTAATTGTTTCTTAACTCAGGAACATTTCCTTCGGGTAAATTTTTTTTTTTAAATATGGTAAAGTACAAAGAATGAAAGAGCTTGGGAAAAATTATTTTTAAAAATGTTTAGTACAGACTTTTACCAAAGTGAAACAGATGAAGATGATTTTTTTGAAACGAATTTCACATTAGGGTCGTTTTAAAAACTTTTTTTTTTAATCCACTTAATTTTTTTATTTTTATTTATTTCGTAATATAAGCCACTGAGGCCAAATATATATTACACAGCACGTAGTACCTAAGTATTACATCAGAGAAACAGAGAAAAAATAAGCATATCGTCATCTAAAAGACCTAATAACCTATCTGCAAAAATTTCAAAATTGATTTTTTATGGATTTTTATTCCTTATATCATAACGCAAATGTGTGCAAAATTTTGAACATATAATATTACAAATGACAAAGTTTTTCTACCTAGAGGACCGTTACGCACAAAAAAAAAGAGAAAAATAAATCATCAAAAATCACGATAAAAGTTTTATTTTGTTGCATAGTGTAATTTAAACAAACATTAAGTACTGGTTTTTGCTTAAACCAGTAAAAGAAACTACTACTTTAATTATTTCATGTACATATGTACATAATATTCATGTGAAAAGAAATTTTTATTTATTCATACTAATTAGTGCTGCAGATAGGTTATTTGGTTTCAGATTTTTACAATTCCAAGAAACCTAAGTGTCATAACATAAGCTGTGATTAGAAAAACAAAATTTTCTCACCCGGTATATATTACTGGTTTCATTTTAATCAAAATGTGTAATTTTCGTTTCGATATCGTTAATAGTTCCAATTTTATAACGTTGTTTCCCTCTCCTGTACACTTTTGAAAACTGCAGATAGGTTATTTCGTCTTTTAGGTGACGATATGTATATAAAGGCACATTATATTATTAATAAAATCTAATAACAAACAATCTCAATTCATTCGCTCCCCCGAGCATAAAAAAATCACTAGGACATATATTAATATTGATTAATAAGAATAAATAGTTAAATTCGGTCCAAATAGGGAAGTGCGTATATGCTAAATTTTCAAGCAATACGTAATAATAACTACTAGGTTAGGTTCCATGGGCAGCCATCAAAAGACAGCTCACTTGGGTCCTTTATTGGTCCCTTTGTGATACCCCGCGCCAATGCCCATCCCTTAGAGCAGTCACTCAGATGGCGTCACTGCAAAGTCCAACCACCTCGTCTTCCTAGTGAAGAGAAGGGGCGATTTCAGTTCCATCCCAGATAGATCCTCCAAACAGGCAAATACCGGTTCCCCCAGGCATTTTACCCTAATACCCCGCAGTCCAGGGCAATGACAGAGAAAGTGGAGCACAGTCTCCTCTTCCTCCTCGTTCTGACAACTTCTACAGTAGTCGTTAAATTCCAGACCCATTCTTCCAGCATGAGTCCCCACCGGCCAGTGTCCAGTTACAACCGATATCACAGTCCTAATCTGGTCTCTGCTGAACCCAAGTAGAGATCTAGTTCTCCGTCCGCGTCTGCGCAACTCCATAGGACTCGCGCCCTATAAGTGATTTACAGTGAGCCATTGGAAGGCCAATGAATTGGTCAATGAATGCATCATCCATGCGACCACCCTGTTTGGCCAGCTCATCTGCTACCTGATAGCCCGGGCACCTAGTGTGCCCCGGTATCCATATTAGCGTTACCCTTGAATGTTTCGCAATCTCATCCAAAGACATCCGACATTCTACAGTTAACCTTGATGTCGTGTAGACACCCGCTAGGGAAGCAAGGGCAGCCTTGCTGTCAGTAAATATACGTATATCTCCCGATATGCGATGATACCTCAGCCAGTTTGCCGCCCGCCTTATAGCCGAGATTTCCGCCTGCAGGACACTACATCCATCCGGCAGACGAAAGGAAACCTTCACATCCAGTTCCTCTATGAAGAAACCTCCGCCGACCCTCTCACCTTTCCTCGAACCATCAGTATACACCCCTAGGGTCGGTTCACGGAAAGTATCCAACAGCACACTGCTGTGCGCCATTTGCGTCACGAACCCCGCACCAAAGAATGGCACCGGGGTGCAGTAATCCACTCCATCAGGGACAATCGTACGTTTGATTATCCCGGCGTGTCCAAAGTCACGTGTCGACCAGCTGTTCACCGCGTGCAGCCGCGTCGCCGAACAAAGAGCCAACTGTCTGGCCATTATATCCACCGGGAGCCAGTTCAGTATCGTGAACAGCGCCCTCGTTGGAGTAGATCGCATTGATCCCGTAATCATCAACGCGACAAGTCTGTATACTTTCTCAATAACTACTAATTTGCATCCGAAAAATGCGTCATTAGTTTCAATCTGAAAGCATTATTAGAGTGCGTGAAGGTACGTAATTCTAATGGTAGGTGGTTCCAATGATAAATAACTCTGACATGGAAAGATCTAGCAAATGCTGATCTAACAATTCTAGGAACGATAAGGTGTAGGTTCCTAGTACGAGGTGAGAATAGAAAAGCATTACGAAGCGCCAAAGGCTTGCTACCTTTAATAAGCTTATGAAACAGACTTAGATTGCGAAACGATTTGATTTCTAGAACCTGCCTGCATAATTACTTTACTTTTACTGATAAAACAAAAAAATTAACTTTATACCGTATTTGACAATAGGCTTAACCGTTGATCGTTCGTTAAACCTAGGTAGCACTGTAGCTATTTATTTTGTTTCTATCAATATTTGATTTTTTTAATACATAAATGCATAGGTAGGTAGAGTTTTTTGCCTTTACTGAAAATTTATAAATTTAGAGTTAACCCCCTTTTGAGAAAACGCTGAAATATTTATGACATACCTGTTTGCAAATCACTATTTTTTTGTGTTGACATTGCATGTTCATTTGTTTTAGAAAATATGAAAGAAGCATTAGATTGATTTTCACTTTGTTTAGACTTCTGTTGTTTTGTTTGCTGAATTTGAGATTTATTTGAAAATGGTAGTTTAATTTGATGTTCTGACTGTTGATTTGGTGTTTTAAAAGGATTACGTATAAAACGCTGTTTTGAATTATGTTGTGGAATTTTGGCAGACGTCTTAGCATTGGCCCAATAACGTCTTGACAAAATTATATTGGTATTCGATGATGTTTCATAATTTTGTTCTAAAGTATCTTTGTTAATTGCATCAATGACAAGTCCATTGTTATTTTCCGTATTTGCTTCATTTGTTGCCTCATGATGTATTTGTGCGTATAAACGTGCCTCCAATTCATTTAGGTCTTCCACATTGTCAATATCGACCTGTAAAATTTCCATTTTTTTTTGTTATTTTGTTTATAATTACATACATATGTACGTACATATATACGTTTTATCTACCAAAATTTTTTATTTTATATTATTCAAATACTTACTTCGTCCATCTTGAATTTAAGTTTACATTAATTAAAAAATTTAAACTTTAAAAATCAAATAAAGGAATTTGTGGTCTTTTCTTTTTCACAAAGAAAATGAAATAATATGTATTCAGGGCTGTCAGATTTTTCCAGTTTCATCGCCAAATAGTATACCGAAAATCGCAAAATTGTATTATTTAAGTCTGTGTTCAGACGGCTCTTATTGTGATGGTTCTTACTTTTTCTTCTTTGATTGGTGTTCAAACAATTCATGTCATGTTGACATTTTTTTTATATAGTGTTTAAATACGAATAACAAAGCAAAAAATAGCGAATTAGAAAGCAAAACGTACTGACAGTATATACAACTCTGTACTAGGTTGCTACTTAATTTAAATTTTTTGCGAAATTGTACTGTAAGACCCCTTTCACACTCGACAAGTTATTTGCGCAAGTCTCTTGCGCAACTCTTGGTTTGTAGATGTCAGCGGTAAGGTCGGGGTAAGGAAAACAAATTTTGTACAGACTTTGTTGTTGTCGGCAAGTAACTTGCGCAAGTTACTTGCTGAGTTTGAAAGGGGTCTAAAGGCAGAATTAGTCTTTACTTTCTGTTTCTGTTCTGTTCCGTGCCGTTCTGTGTCAAAATTGTAATAGTTACTTTTTCTATAGCAACTCATCAGCCGTTTATGACAAATTTATTAGTTTTGCATCGTCCATTGTTTTGTTTCAATAAGTTTTATGCACATAAATTTGAAGAAATTAAATTTTATGAATTTTTAAAATCAAAAAATAGTTTTTTTCAATAAAAATATGTATTTTTTATTATTTATTTTACTGTCACTTACAATTACTTAACAAGTTTTTGATTTTAACAAACTGAACCGCAACAGAACAGAAAAACTAATCAATTTCACAGGTTTTTTAATAACAAAAACAAATCAGCTGATTCGTAACAGAACAGAAAGTAAAGACTAACTGAGCCTTAATTCCCCTAGAGTTTTTCAGTTTTTTTTTAAATTTTGCCATTAAAAGAGAAATAAAAGACAATATTTGGTTAAAAAGTGTTGAAGTTATTAAAACTTTCTCTTGTCATTAATGTGCCTCATGCCACTTGAACAAGAAATGTGAGAATAAAATTAACTTATTTAATAGAAATATATGAAAAAAAAACTGAATTTTACTTCAAATATAACCGTATATACTTGTTCTATATTCGCTTGGTGGCTGAAATTCGGCCACTTGACATTAACTTTCGATAGAACCAGTGTGATATAAAACAAAGACGTGTAAAAATTATTTATATTGTGCATATTTATACACAAATACCTTAAAAAAGATATATGCTTTATTAAAATCGGTGACGATAAAATACTTAAAACTTATATTCCAAAAAAATTGTTCCCATATTAATTTATAAGATTTGAGTTTGTGTCTCCGTATTCTACCGTTAACGTATTAGCAGGTGTAAACCAAGGCCCATTGAAAAGGTCTGCGCAAGAAGCCTGATGATCATTGATTATGTTCTTTTTAGTTGTCAAAAGTTGTTTACATGTGCATGTATACGTTTATAGTATGCCACACATACACGTTTTTTCCTTTTGCTTTGTATATGTGGTAGTAAATTTTTGACAACTAAAAAGAATCGTTTTTTGTTTTTGTACAAGTAAGCAGACCTGATAGATGGGCCTTGGTGTAAACAAAAAAAATTATTTTATTTAAAGCGGCTCATACACTAGCAATAAAACTTTTCAATCTTGTGTATTGTACAATTATATTGCCAATGTGTTTGTGATATTTGAAGGTAGTACAATATATTGGCAACAAAGTGAAATGTGTTGAAAGCATTGAACAATGCTGTTTATCATGGGGTATTCATCTGACAATATTTTTCCTTACGCTAGGTCTCCACGTAGCAATTTTTTTTGCTAAGCACAAGCAATAACGTCGGCAGAACCATGGCGCAATAATTGCTGACTATATTGCTGGAGAACACGTGAAATTGCTTTGCCACAAAAAAACATACAGAGTAATTAAATGTCAGATAAATAACTGCTGATTTTACAGCAGATTGCTAAGCAATAATTGCTCAAGCAATAAGAAGAGCAATCATTGCGCAATTTATTGCCACTCATGGCAATATGCGGTCTATACGTCGCAAATTTTATGGAGCAATCAAATTTGACGTTTGTCGCAATAAATATTGCTACGTGGAGACCCGGGGTTACCAAACGTCAAAGTCAATTTAAAAAAAAAAAATGTTTGTTAGCGTTTTTTTATATGAAGCTGGCAGGTGAATCACCTTTTTATTGAATGAATGAAACCATTGTGCTACTTATTGCATAATATAGGACAAAATGGATATAATATGGCAAATATTATATACAATAATATTGAAAGTGTATGGGCTTACGCTTAACGTAAGTTTCAAATTTTTAAAAATTTTTTAAACAAATTTCTAAATTTTTTGATCATCTTAAAGTTATGTCGACACCATAGTTTTTCCGTACCTGCGATTTAAATTTTGCGATTTTCGGGAAAAAGTCATATTTTGGCGAATGAGCCCAGTTGCCTTACTTTAATAAATTTTAAGTAAAACCTATTCAGAATATTAGGGTTCAGATAATTTTAAAAATGCACTGAAGGTTTTACCAAAATCGGAAAACATTTACCCAAAAATCATGAAAGTCAAAGGTAAAATTTTGACATATTTGGAATTTCTAAAAGAAATATAGCGAAATATTTTATATTTTGTTTGCCGATTTTAATGAAACTGGAGAATAAATAAAGAAACGCACTTGGTGTTAAAATTGCTCTAAACATTTTAAATTTAAAAATTCGGAATGTCAATTCGAATAAAATAAAATATAATTCAAGTGGCCTTAGACACGTTAATGTCCTAGAAAATGTTTAATAACTTCAACAAATGTTTTACCAAATTTTGTCTTGTATATCTCTTTTGAACGATAACTACATACACATTTCGATTCTTTTACATTTACGGACAGTTTCACCAAGTTCAGTTTAAACTAACTACTACTTTAACTTCCAGTTAATAGTTGCCTTTGACAGTTATGACTAATAGTTATTTATAACTGCACTTGGTGAAATTTTCCGTTTATTACAAAAATTTTTACAAAAACTGAAAAAAATGTTCTCCTTGTAAATGCACCATCAAACTTGAAGGCGATATACCAAAAGTCCATTTTTTTAAACATGGTTTTTTTATGGGAAGAACATTTCTAGGGCGAATTACGGTACAGATATTAAAAATCCCCTCGTCTTGTTTTTAAATAAAAAAGATTACAGAGTACCTAAATTAAAATATTCCATATTAACACTCGTATTTATAAAAATTTTAAATTTAATTAAGGTTTACAAAACAAATTTCGTATGAAAATTTGCCTTAATAAACGTTTGTTAATTTTAATAATCGTTTATAAATACGGGGGTTAGACTTATTGTAGGAGTGTGCATATTTTATAGTATTTTTAGCGTTTTAAAATAAATATCTTAAAACTCAAAACTTGTAATATCTGTACATTTAATTTTGCGTAATGTTTATTAATTTTAACCAGGATGCAAAATTAGTATTATTTGATTTGAAAAAATCAGCTTTTGAAAGCGTGAATTTTTATGTGAAAATAAGTCATAATACGGTTACATTGTGTATTCGATTTTCATCAAAACATAATGTAACTTTGACAAGATATAAAGTAAAGAATAAATGTCTTAAAAGTTGTATTAAAATTGGATCTAATCTATTAATTTAATATCCAATACTTGAATACCCAATACTTCAAGTCAACTCTTTCTTCTAAGCAATGTCATAGAATTATTTTTAAGAATTACCTTCTAACAAAGATTCGTTTTTGCTTCCGGAGGGTAAGCACAAGCAAAAACGTCGGCAGAACAATGGCGCAATAATAGATGATTATATTGCAGGAGAACACTTGAAATTGCTTTGCCATAAACAAACGTACAGATAAATGAAATGTCAGATAATGACAACTCATTTTACTGCAGATTGCTAAGCAATAATTGCTCAACCAATCAGAAGAGCAATCATTGCGCAATGTATTGCCACTCATGGCAATATGCGGTATATACGTCGCAAATGTAATGGAGCAACCGAATTTGACGTTTGCCGCAATAAATATTGCTACGTGGAGTCCCACGGTAACATATACTGCTTGTCAATATTTACAAAAATTAAAAACAATGACGTTGGCTGCACTCAATTTGTAAGCAGTTTACTTTCAAGATGTCATCAAGAAAACTATTTATAAAGTCAAACTTGTAATTAGCTGTTAAATAGAAAATAAAATTGCCAAGCAAATGGAAAGGTGAAATTAAAAGCAATCTCGTGGTAAATTTAATAAGTGTGAGTGCGCTAGTAAAATATGAGCGTGTATTGCAAATTGAATGGAATTGAAAGGCAAAACTTGATCGTGTGGTAGCGACAATTATCGTCAATTAACAAACTTTGACTATTTAGTACAGCCACCTGACAAGTGATTTCGCCTTTAAATATACTTTTTTCTTTCCTCGTTCTTACTTTCCTTTTCGGAAATTCCCTAACAAAAAGAGATTATATGGCACAGAGCATACAGAGATGAAATAGTGACGTAAGAAAAATGCCCAAATCATTTGTGAGGGCAGCTTTCGAAGAAAGAGAAAGAAAACGTTTTTTGGTAGTGAAGTGCCAATGTGTAAAATCAGGACGTCGCAACACAAGTTGCGTAATCCAGAATGTACTGATAAAGTGACGTCACAAGCGCAACTGTTTGCAGTAATTTTCTTCGTGTGTGACGTTTGGCGTCATTTTGTTTTGTTTATTTAAATTTTTTATAAAGGTAGACTTATTTGGGAGTGTAGACATGCTGCTCTATAAAAATAACCGAGTGGAACGGAATTGTCAAAATTGTCTTCATATAAATTTAACGCACACATGTACAAATTTTGGCTCATATACACGGAATTTGACATTGGTTTTCCAACTTAGGTAAACAGCTGACAAACATATGGGCCAATGAGTTTACCTTGTGTAAATATACCTTGGGCATTGTGACATTTGCCGTCTCAATTCGAGCAACAAAATGCCTGTTGGTTTTTCTTTTGTTTCATTGTTGTAGTACTGAGGTCACTTTTTTAATACATTTTGTGTGTAATTAACACAAAGCATACAGAGATGAAAAAAGTGACGTATGAAAAATGCCCAAATCATTTGCGAGGGCAGCTTTCAAAGAGAAAGAAAATGTTTTTTGGTAGTAAAGTGGCAATGTGTAAAAACAGGCCGCTTCTATCAACACAAATTGCGTAATCAAAACAAACTATTCAAAAAGGGCAGCTTTCGAAGAAAGGCAGAACAAATTACAATATTTTCTGTGTCTCGACGCCTCTGTGTGCTCTGTGGTAATCAATACAAAAAGCACAGCTTTCGAAGAAAAAGATAGAAAAACACAATATTTTCTGTCTCGTGACGCCTCTGTGTTATATGGAGACAAAAATGCATTTTTGAGTCAAATTAGTTTGTAAAACATTTGTTTATTGAAAAGAAAACTTCACTGAATGAAAATTCTTTATAAGGAGATCAAATTACACTAAAATTTGAACGAAAAAGCAGTGTTTGTAAAATCAATTAATAATAGGCACACCTTCATTGTATAGAAGTTCACTATAGAGTAGTTCGACTGTAATTTTCACAGAATTTGGACCAAAATTGAATAATCGTCCGTATGCCATTTTAAAACTAAAAATCGTCAAAGTGAAGAGATATCGTTGAATCTGGCAGCCGTGATTCTAGTTTTTTTGACATTTCATTGTCAAATTAATGTTTTTTTCTTACCAAGCCGGGCCACGTAGAATTCACAAGTTGATTATAATTTTAATACACTTAACAATAAATAATAATATAAAAGTAATCTAGAAAGTAATAAATTTGTACTAAACCCTTGAAGTAAACAAATAATTAATTGTTTCTTTACAGCATGGAAACCACAATGCAACGTTATGTTTCGCCCATAAATCCGGCTGTTTTCCCTCATCTGGCAACAGTATTGCTCATCATTGGAACATTCTTTACCGCTTGGTTTTTTATCTATGTTGTATCAAGACCTAAAAACACCAAAGAGAAGACATTATTCAAAGAATTGGCCATCAGCTTGTGTGCTTCAGTATTTTTAGGTTTTGGTATAATGTTTCTAATGTTGGCAGTTGGTATTTTTATTTAGAAGATACTGGATAAACAGGCTCTTTAAATAGAAAATAAAAGCATACACACAGAAACTTTGTACTAGAAATAGTTGTAAGCATTCAAAATTAAATATTTTTTGCAATTTCAATTTTTATTAAATAAAAATTAATATTAATTTATATATTTTGTAAAAGAATTTTTCTGAAGAAATAACATACATAAATATGTTTTGTAGTTTTAAAACTAAAGGATATTAGTAACGTTAAATGTGACAAGTGAAATTATGATCAAAAAAAATTATTACAATTTGGAATATAAAAGAAAATTGTTCGAGGAAGTAATTGTCTTTCTATACTGATATTTTGGCTTATGTCCAGTTTACCAACGCAGCTCAAAACAAAAAAAAAAGTATATAGGGTAATAGAAAATTGAAAAATAAGAAGAAAAAATAAATGACAAAATTCTCGGAAACGCTTAGTTTCCGAGTTATGGACCTCTGAAGTTTTCATATAAATTTGCGATTTTCTTCTACATTTCTGAACGTATATGGCCAATATTGGTATTATTTGAAATCATTTAGTTCGTCTCCGAAAATTTTGTCATTTTATTTTTTATTCTTATTTTTCAATTTTCTATTGCCCTATATACTTTTTTTTTTGTTTTGAGCTGCGTTAGTAAATTGGACTTGTTCCGATATTTTTAATATAAAATCATATATACAACTCATATATTTTTACGTACCTAAAGTTTGCAGCTTCTTCAAAAACCTATACCTGTAAGTGCATAACTTTAAAGGAACTGATAATTTAGCTCAAATTTAATTTAAATCTAAATTTAAGGTAGGTCTTACATATGTATGTATCAGTGTTGCCGTTAGGATACGAAAGATACATTTTTCGTATCTTTTGATGACTTCATGTACCATGTATAATACTGACATGTTTCGTATCTTTTGAATCTGTACGTAAAATGTGCAGAAATAAAATATTAAATTTTAATTTTAAAAATGCTGTTAATGAACCGATGTTTAAAAATTTGAAAAAAGTAGTTGGTTTAACATTTGTACTTCCATTTTCGAATGCATGTGTGGAGAGAATTTTTAGCCAACTAAAACTTAATAGGACTGATTATCGTAACCGACTTAATACTAATACAATAGCAGCTTTAATTATGGTGAAAGAGAACATTAAGGATGTTTCAACATACGATCCAACCTAAATCGATGATTACTGGTAGCCCGAAGTTGTTCTGAAGTAATATGAACCAAGGCCCATTGAAAAGGTCTGCGCAAGAAGCCTGATGATCATTGTTAATGTTCTTTTTAGTTGTCAAAAGTTGTTTACATTTTGCTTACATGTGCATGTATTCGTTTGTTTACGTTTATGGTATGCCACACATGCACGTTTTTTCCTTTTGCTTTGTGTATGTGGTAGTAAATTTTTGACAACTAAAAAGAATCGTTTTTTGTTTTTGTACAAGTAAGCAGACCTGATAGATGGGCCTTGATATGAACGTTGTTTTTATTTTCAGGAAATTTATTGTTTAATGTAATTTGTAATTTAAAACACAAGTTGCTCTTTGCAACTATTAAAAAAGCACTTTTATAATACAATACGAATTTTATTTAGTTATACATATTTCAAACTTTTTGCACACTTTTCGCAATTTTTTCGGACAGAATGTCTCTTTTACGATTCGTTATAACTATACACAATTTGTTCTGTGTGACGACTATCAATTGTTTTATAAATTAACTAGCATTTAACCCGCTACTTTGTTAGCGTCTCCTTTTCCTTCGCGGACATATTTTTATGCCAAAGTTGATAAAAAAAAAATACCAGTTGTAGAAGGGGGGTTTCAAAGTAACGGTCGTTACCGATTTTCGGAGGTTTTTTTAAAACAAATTCCTACCTACCCAAATATGCCACGAAAATTGCTCAATTTTGGACTTACGAAAGTTCAAGTAAAGGCAGCAACTGAAAGAATTCATAAAAAATGTAATTTCAATACTTTTTTTGACCATTAAAAAAGTAACGGAAACAAACATTATGTATTGTAAAATTTTGCGCAGGATATGTTAAGTAAATTATCTGATTAAATTCTTTGAAATGTTTTGTTTAAGGAATAGGTTTATTTTCAAACCAAATAATAAAATTTTCTTTACAATATTCATTAAATATGAAATCAAAATGTTATGTTAATAAATGTTAACTTTAAAAACGGATTTTTTCAAAATTTATCTTTTTGGGGAAAAATGTATCTTTTTGGAAACTAAAATTATCTTTCTCAAAATTTCGCTGGCAACACTGATATGTATATGAGAAATATGACTTATTACAAAATTCGGAAACGTTATTTTTTGTTTAATAAAACCAATTTAACATCTACTATACATATGTATGTATAAAATAGGATGTGTGTATGTATGTATGTATGTATGTATGTATGTAACGTATGGACTCCAAAACCGCTGGGCCGATTTTGATGAAATTTTCAGGGAATCTTCAGAATATTCAGGCGGGTGACACTGTGAAGTCTGATTTTCGGTCTGCGGGCGGAGGGTCGTGGCAAAATCCAATTTTCATATTGCACCACCAATGGCATCTATATAATTTGGACCATTTTTTCTTTAAAATGATCGCCATGGTCCAACTTAGATTTGTACGAAAAGAAAATTTTGCGCCGCCAACTTTTTTCGAATTACAAAAAACCAGAAAACGGCTCCATCGATTTGATAAATTTTTCTTTCAAATGTTCGTATTAATCCATTTTAAGTTTTCATCGAAAGAAAAATTTACCACGCCTACTTTTATGCACACTTTTTCTATTAAGCGCATAAATTGAGAACGGCTTCACCAATTTTGACGATTTTTTCTTTAAAATGATCGCCATGGTCCAACTTAGGTTTTTACGGAAAGAAAATTTTGCCCCGCCCACTTTTTTCGATTTACCTAAAATCAAAAAACTGCTCCATCGATTTGACTAATTTTTCTTTTTACTGTTCGTATTAATACATTTTACGTTTTCATCGAAAAAAAAATTACCACGGCCACTTTTTCTATTAAGCGCATAATTTGAGAACGGCTTGACCGATTTGGACAGTTTTTTTCTTTAAAGTGATCGCCATGGTCTTAGGTTTTTACGGAAAGAAAAATTTTCCCCGCCTGCTTTTTTCGATTTAGCTAAAATCAGAAAACGGCTCTATCGATTTGACAAATTTTTCTTTCAAATGTTCGTATTAATCCATTTTAAGTTTTCATCGAAAGAAAAGTTTACCACGCCTACTTCTACGCCCACTTTTTCTATAAAAAAAACTGCTCCATCGATTTGACTAATTTTTCTTTTAACTGTGCGTATTAATCTATTTTACGTTTTCATCGAAAGAAAAAATTACCACGCCTACTTTAACGCAAATTTCTAAAATTTGTTTGGGATAATGTTTCCTAAGCAACAATTGAAAAAGGCTACAAGCTATTGTTTGCGAAAGGTACAGATACATAAGATCTTGTGTCTTAGCTAAAAACTCGTTAAATATCTTCATTCTTTCTGATTACGGTGTTGAAGATACTACAACTGTTGCTCTTGAGACACCGGACGGTATAGTCTGGATGGTCTCGGCGTACATGGTGCATGACCACGTGCAGGACCCACCCAACGGGCTCATCCGTGATGCAGTTATAAAGGCCGCGGGCACTGGAACACCGGTTATAATCTGTGCCGATGCTAATGCGCACCACACTATATATAAAAATATATAAAAAAAAAAAAAAAAAAAAAAAAAAAAAAAAAAACTATATGTGGTAGTACGGATACGAATGTAAGAGGTGAGTCACTATTCTCCTTTATTATTAATTATAATTTAGGAGTAGTAAATAGGGGCTGTGAGCCTACGTTTGTTGTTGCAAATAGGTGTGAGGTTCTTGATGTCACGCTAGTTAGTATAAACCACATTGATATGATCGAGAGCTGGATGGTGTCGAATGACTGTTCGCTCTCTGATCACAGATATGTGGAATTTAGTCTAGGGCTTAGGTCTTCAGGATCGATGGCTATATTGAACAGGAGACGAACGAACTGGGGGGTTCAACACTCCTCTCTGGTCCGGTCTCTATCTGACCCTCCTGGGGTTGGTGATATCGAGGGGATCGATGCGGCAGTGGATCTGCTTTCGAGCTCAATGCAGTTGCCGACATCCTTGGAGTGTAAGCCAAGGGTGCGTAGGGGTAGGAACCGGCCACCATGGTGGGATCCTGACATTGCGTAGGCGAGAATTGACTGATGTAGGTTGTTCAATGTGGCAAAGCGCTATCATTGAATAGGTTTAGAAACTTGGTTAGATCAGCGAAAAGGATTGCTTGGAGGAACTTCTGTAGCTGCGTGGAAGGATCCTCTGAGACGAACCGTCTACGTAGGGCCTCGAGCCCGGTTGTCCCGACCTATGTCCGGAAATCGGATGGTAGTTGGACTACGAATAGTCAAGAAACACTGGAGGTGTTGATTGACTCATTTTCCTGGAAACTCCCAATGGGGTTTGCGGGATCAAGCGCGGGAGACGACTCCCATTCCTATGTCCATCCCATTGGACTATGACAGCATTAAGTGGGCTATCGATAGCTTTAGCCCATATAAATCTCCGGGTATGGATGGTATAATTCCGGCGGACCTGCAGAGGAATTCGACCCTGATAACACCCTGGTTGCTGGCCATATACAGGGGATGCGCTAGATTTTTTTGGCGGAGGTTTCTTCATAGAGGAACTGGATGTGAAGGTTTCCTTTCGTCTGCCGGATGGATGTAGTGTCCTGCAGGCGGAAATCTCGGCTATAAGGCAGGCGGCAAACTGGCTAAGATATCATCGCATATCGGGAGATATACGTATATTTACTGACAGCAAGGCTGCCCCTGCTTCACTAGCGGGTGTCTACACGACGTCTAGGTTAACTGTAGAATGTCGGATGTCTTTGGATGAAATTGCGAAGCATTCAAGGGTAACGCTAATATGGATACCGGGGCACACAGGGTGCCCGGGCAATCAGGTAGCAGATGAGCTGACCAAACAAGGTGGTCGCATGGTTGATACATTCATTGACCAATTCAATTGGCCTTCCAATGGTACACTGTAAATCACTTATAGGGCGCGAGTCGTATAGAGTTGCGCAGATGCGGTGGACCTGTGAATCCACCTGCTCGATATCCAGGATCCTTTGGCCTGGATATGATGGACGGAGAACTAGCTCTGTACTTGGGTTCAGCAGTGACCGGATTAGGACGGTGATTTCGGTTGTGACTGGACACTGGCCGGTGGGGTTTCATGCTGGAAGAATGGGGCTGGTATTTAACGACTACTGTAGAAATTGTCAAAACGAGGAGGAAGAGGAGACTGTGCTTCACTTTCTTTGTCATTGCCCTAGATTGCGGGGCATTAGGGAAGAATACCTGGGGGAACCGGTGTTTGCCTGCGTGGAGGATCTATCTGGGATAGAACTAAAATTGCTCCTTCTCTTCACTAGGAAGTGGTAGGACTTTGCAGTGACGCCATCTGAGTAACTGCTCTAAGGTATGGGCATTGGCGCCGGGTATCACAAAGGGACCAATAAAGGACCCAAGTGAGCTGTCTTTTGATGGCTGCCCATGGAACCTAATTTAACAGTCAGTCAAGAATGAAAAATTATCAATAAATTTTAATTAATTTCATGTTGTAAAATTCCTTTCTTCATAAAAATAATTTAATGAAAATTAAATTTGATGAACTTAAGCCTAATTAAATATCATAATTTGGATTAAAAGCCATAGAACAGTATGGATTAATAGCCATAGAAATTTTTTTAAGTTTACCATGAATTTAAATACAATTATTTGCTTTTAAAATCTTATTAATACCAATTTTAAATATCAATAATCTCTTACATTGTAATTTTGTATAATAAAAAAATTACTCTACTTTAGTTTTGTTAATACATACACCGTAATAGGGGCCTTAACTATGTCTGTTCGGCGCCAAAATTCGACCACTTGACATTTGCTGTAATAATAAATTTGTATACATAAATACTATGTACGTATCATAGTTGAGGGTAGTGCACTAATTTTGCAGTTTCAACTCACACTTAGTGGTAGTTCAAAATATTGCAATCATTTTTTTGATGTTGAGTGATGAATTGAAAATTTGCAGCCTCACTAAACATGAGTGATAGTGATGTTAAAAAATTTTGGACTCAAAAAAAATAGTTAGATTTAAAAAAAAGCAACAATCATCAGTTTATTGCAACTTTTTTTTCTTCACTCATTTGAGTGCAACTGAAATTGTTGCACTTAATTTAAAATCAAAAACTTGTTTTTTCATGATTGAAGCCAATAATTATACCGTTATTGACAAAATTTAATTTTGTTTAATGTTCTTTGCTTACGCATGTCCTCCAAAAAAATCAAAAACCATGCACATACAAAGAAAGTTAAATTTTTTAAATTTTATTGATACAATATTTTTATGCAGCTTTTTTGATTGCAAGTCCAAATAGTGCACAATTTAAATTGAGTGCAGGGGTCTAATCACCGCATTCGATACTATCGTATCGAATAAACTATCGAATGTTTTTGCATACGATAGACACTGACGTATCGAATGAAAATTCGAGAAATGTAATGTCAAGTTACTCGATATCGAATGCTATTCTTTCAAGTTCAATAAATTTCATTCTATATCGAGATTCATGATACCAAAATAAATAATTTCGATCAATTTTGCTCGATATCGTATGCGGTGATTAGACCCCAGGTTTTTGCATTCAATCTGCGTTATCACTAAAGCTGGTAAAACGGGTGCACACTAATTTCTTTGCAGTTTTTTTTAGTGATAGTGCACTGCTGATTTAAATCAATATTTAGTGCACTACCCCAAACTATGGTACGTATACATATGTATGTATGTATGTATATGTGTGTACGTATTTGCAAGATAAATTAAAACGATTTTTAAACACTTTAATGTGCTGTTTTTACAACACAAGTGCCTGAACGTGTAGTAAATTTTATATGAAAAGCAATGTTTTTAGAATGTTTTCCATATAAATTTTACTACACGTTCAGTCACTTGTGTTGTGAAAACGGCACATATGTACATGTAAAAATGTATTTCATTCAAATCAGTAGACAATAAGATACTTAAAAATCAACTTCAAAAAAATTGTTCCCGTATTTTTATGTATATAAGAAGATAAGACTCTATTAAAAAAATTAGAAACACAAATACTTTCGTTTTATATATTTGAAATAAATTTTATGAATTAATCCTTTAGTATACAGTTAAATGTAACAAAAATTATTTAAATAAAACTTTATTAAACAATTTAAAACAAAAATACTTTGTTCAATCTCAGTACTGTGTGAAAAATAAAAAAGTTGTTTGCTTAAATCAGAGAGAGAGAGATCCAAAAACAATTTTTCATGATGCGTTAATTTTTTAACATAAAATATTTATTAAGTGCAGCTTATTATATATAAATTTATTTTATCTAATGTCAACAAATAAATGAACAACAAACTGCACCAAATTTGTTTTAAGGTGAATTAACTCCTTATAAAATATGTTTTTAACATGTAGGTGTGTATTAATTTTGTTTTTGAGATTTCTTTCTTTATAACATTTAAATATATATAATACGTATGTTTTTTTTGTTTGTTTAATTGTATATATATAAATTTGATTTGATTATTAATATGTATAACTATATTTAAATATCATTTTTTATAATTTCAAATTATCGCTGTTATTTTTCTTTCTTTTTATATTGTTTGTGATCATTAAACTTATTGTTTATGTTTTTAACACTAATAAACGGCAATGAAGAAATCTTTAGAGATTTAATTTACATATACATATATTCTCTGTTTGTATTAACCAGCTAGACCAGCCTTTTGTCTGCATTTATGCATAATGGCACGCAACATAAATTGTTTACGTGATAACTGGCGTACGTGCTTTAAAAATGTTTCCAAATCAATGACACTACTGCGTAAGGCTTCACCTAAATAGTAAATGGCATCTTCGGTGGCTGCTTCTTCAGCGTATGCATTTAGTAGTCTACAAAAAGTAAGAAAAAATTTTCATATATTTAAGAATAGATTTGTGTAAACAAATTATAGCAACTAAAAAGGAAACTCAGAGATGGAGTACTCAATTCAGCTTGGCTAAAGCCCCATTTTAGATATAAAAAGTTTGAATTATATTTTTAATCTATGACAAAGGTCGCTCTAACATAGTATTTTTTTTAGAAAATCGATCAAAACTTTTAGTTCTGAAATGAAGATTTAATATAACTACATAATAGATAATATCTAATGATAATCACTCCTATCGTGAATAACAAGTGGAATTTTTGTTACCATGAAATTTTCATATCCCTCGAATGGAAAAAAGCAATCATGAATCTCATGTGAAAAAATATACACGTACATATATATTTTAAAGAAAAGTTAATACAATAAAGCTAAATGATTACTATTGGAGGGATAGGTTGATTGCAAGGTTAGTTTTTTAAATTTTATGTAGTAAAATATTTCCCAAAACTCTACCACCACGTCTTTCGAAAGCTTTACAAATCCGCCGGCAATCAACCTCTTGTTTTCTATTTTGTTGACCAATATATCGGTTGGTGAATTATTAACGGATCTAGCTCTTAATATTATATTTATAGGAGGAACTACTGACATACATGTTCTGTTCTGTAGCAAAAATAAAGTGAGAAAATCTAAGGGAAATGTGAACAAATTACGAGGGAAAAAACTTTTCACTATAAGGGGAATTTATTCCCGTGAACATTTTTTTACGTTATTATTCTCCTTTGAATTACCTTTTTTAATGGGAGTTTTTCATGATCGCAAATATGTGAAAAGGGGAAAAATTACGAGGGAAAAATTATTCACGATAGGGGTGAATATATTATAAAGTACTTTTCAATTTTTATTTTAATTTTAATCGATTTTGTTAACATTTCGCTCAAATAACAAAGCTGACTTTGTATAGAAAAAATTTACAATGTTCTTTTTGCTTTCAATTTTCTTTAAATTGCCCCGCCTTATTACGGTTTACAAGTTAACTAAGTTCAGTTTAAATTTTGCAGTTTTGTATTACTGTTAACAACCCTGTGTTAGTGCAATTAACAAAAACATCAAACATTTACAACGCATCACTAGGAATTCATTTTGTTAGTTTTAATTATGAATTATAATTATAGATCAATGAATATTATACATGCATATGTAGCTTAAGCATTTATTACTTGTAATAATCACCCTTATCGTGGTTGGCGTATTTAAAATACGCCTAAATAACTAAACCGTAATAAAAGCATATATGTATGTATGTATTAATTTTCTAGAAGTTAATAAATATACATATAAAAACTTATATAAAACTTACTGTCTGTATAGAGGTGCTGTTGTTGTTACAGCTTCATCTGGATCAATACCTTCGGAATTTTCTAAAGATTCTAAACTTTTTTCCAGTTCTTGTTCTTTATCACGTAAAATATTTATATTTTTTTGTAAATCAACCTACAAACAGCAGAAATACACAAAAAATACAATTTCGATTAATTTGATTTCAGCATTAAATATTTTTATAAAAAAAATTTATTAAATTAAGCTTCGTTCACAATCAAAGAAACATTTTCACTTGGTGTTCATAATAGAGCAACAATTTCTTTTGCAGCCACACACATTTTGCATTAAGAAACCGTTTGCAAATTTTAGCCACAACAATATTATGCATTTATTATTATTTTTTACAACATTATGTTAAAATTTTCATTCAAAACTAATGTGCTAAAATTTATATGGAAAACACTCAAAAAACAGAACATAAATAAAATTATTTTAAACGTCAGAAACAATTTCATAAAAATTGTTGCTGTAGTTCTACTAGTTGACTCAAACTTTAGTTACATTTTCGCTTATAGAATGAAAGGAAAATATATGAAATACTTTGGGAAGAAATAAGATAGAAGAAAAAACGAAATTGTTGCTCTGATTGTGAACAAAGCTTTAAGGGTTTAAGTTCATTTTTCACTCGAATTAAATATTAAAGAAAAAGCGATTATTTACCTCTTCTCTTTGCAAACGTGCTAAAATGGAATCAATTTTAGTACTGCCTTCTACTAATTCTTGTTTGGTACGATTAAGCGTATCGATTTCAGCCTGATACTGATTAACTTTCTCCTGCAAACGACGTCGCAATTTATCCTCAACGGCACTAATAAGTGAAGCCTTGATATGCTCCTCAGTTATTGTACCCGTCGAACTGGGATTTGATGGATTCTTTTATAAAAATAGATATATTTGAAAAAATTTACATATGTATATGGATTATCTTTTAATTTTTATTGCTTACATATCCTGAGTTATAACCTGGAACCGGAGGAAAATTCATATAGGGTGGATAACCGGGACCACCTGCCGAGTTTGGTGCTGGCATAGCATTGCCAGATGACGAAGGATATGGTGGATAACCTCCAAAATTGTTGGTTGGTGGATACTGAGATGGATAAGTACCGCCTGGATATGAAAATTCATATGGACCACCAGATGCTGTTGAAGTAGTTGGATTACTGGCACTTACACCAGGTTGTGGCATAAATGCTATAATAAAAATTGTAATAAAATTTAACATGTATAGAGCTACATCATCAACATTTTATAAGGGCACTGCTACACGTTCAATAAATATCGTGATATTTCTAGTATCACGATATTTATTGAACGTGTAGCATGCAATATTGATGGATCGCGATCCATATCGCAGAATGGCCTAAAATATGAAATCCAGAAATCCAGATCGTGGATCGCGTGATAAATATTGAACGTGTAGCATTTTCATGATATTAAATAATATTATTAAAAATTAATACGTCAATAAAAAGTGTCAAAATAAAAGAAATAAAATAAGCAGTGGAAAAAATTAAACAAAATTTGTGTAAAGTTTATTGTAATAAAGGGTAATGGCAGAAGACTGTGAACGCGAGTGGGATCTGCCGGTGGAATCGGAATTAACCAGTGAAAAAATAATTTTAAAAGATTTAATTTTTAATTTGGAGGCATTGCCGGAATTGTGGGACTCGTCGGCTAAAGCTTATACCGACAAAGTAAAAAGAGCAACTGCACTGGAAAAATTATTAAATGTTTTTAAAAAAATCAAGCCCACTACAACCACTTTTTGCTCAAAAGTTTTCTTTCCACTTTTTTCTTCAATGTAAAAGCAAGCAAAATGGCTAAACAGGCTTTCTTTTGGTTTTCACCCGACATTGATAAACGACCCGCACAGCACAAAATAACATAAATACTGACGCGATAAATATTGAGCAGGTAGCATACCTTCGTGATCCATCAATATTTAAAATGGATCGCGATCCAAATATCACGATATTTATTGAACGTGTAGCAGTGCCCTAAGAAGAGTTTGATTAACTTAAGAACTTTTTATGTCAAGTAAAAAATAATGTACAAGAGATTTTTGTGCAGTAAAAATTTTTCGAATAAGTCCTATATGCACACTTTAACTGAATGCGGACAGATTAAACTTAACACATATTTTAGTTTATGTAAAGGAGCTAAGTGAAATTTAGACGATGTTGTATTTTGGATATTAACAACCAAAAATATGATTGAATGTACTTGTATGTTATACGTTTTACTTACATCCTGTTGGATAAGGTGTTGCTGATGTTTGTTGATCTTTGCGAACTGAATACACCGGTGGATGTTCTCCAAAAGTAACAATCATTACTTGAATTAGGGACAATAAATCACTTGAATGCTATAAAATATAATAAAATATTAAAAATCAAAGATGTATAAAAAAAGGAATATAAAACATATATAATTCACTCAACCTACTGGTTGCCAATCATGCAAATATGGCAAATAGATTCTACCATTATGATCCACATACATTGAGACTTTAATTAACATTGTCGGAGTTGGTTTAACAAAGCACATGGGTGCATTCATAGGATGAGTATCCATTAGCCAAATACAAATCGGAATGTAGTATGTATTATCTAAAAAAGTTGTAATAGGTACAAACTAATGACTCGCAACAAATTTACTACAATATGTAGCAACAAACTAGGTACATACTTTTATAAACAACCGGTATAGTGCCCTGTAAATTAAATAAATCCTTTGAACTGCCATCGTTAAAAACTGTAAGTATTCAAAAACAAATAATAATTTAACTTAATTGAATCATAGACCTTTCAACTTACCAAACTTTTGTAAATTATACCACAAACCGCGATAATTTTTTACAACATCAATTATTTCTTTCTTAGTGGCATTAACATGTTTATACTGTAAATTTTATAGGATCATTAAATTATTTAATTTTAATGTAATTAACTTTAATAGGCAACTGTGTAATACACATATATACAGGCCATGCATGACCCATACCCAATTATTAGTTTAATTTTTTGATTGTCTCCTTCGTTTTGGGATCGTTTCTTCTTGTTTGGAATTACTTACCTTCGATAGTAGTTTAGTAATTTGTGCCTCTTCTGATGCTGCCAACATCTTTTTTGTAATAATAAATGTGGTAGTGTAATATTTTAGAATTTTATTTTATTGCGTTCTATAATAACTTTGTTCGATTTTTTTAAATATTTAGAATAAATTTCCTGTTTCTGCAATATTTTTTCTTTTGTAATGATTTTTTGACGTTTCGTTTCTTCGATGAGTAATTTGATAAACAGTTGTTGAAAAAAGGTTGCCATATTTAAAATATATGATTTTAACTTTTAAACAGGGTATGACAAAATTATGGCATTTACAAATTTGAATAAAACATCCGTTTCATAAACCTTTTTTAAATCTCTTTTATTTTCTATAAATAAGGCCCTGAATCAAGAGCCAACTTTTAGTAAACCGATGGACTCATAACCTTTTAAGTTGATCCATCCGTTTGAAGATACATAGTTTGCTACAATTTTGCATCTATGGTTAAATTGTTATAAAAACGACGTTTAACGAGCATACTCGTGGGAAGACAAATTAGACCTTTATTTAAAAAACAATAATACAAACAACAAGGACACGACGGACGGGATTGACCAGGGTAATTCGAACGCCACGGTCGGAGAGTCGAAGAGTACCTTTTCGACTGTTCATGAAAGAATAATTGAGCAGGAGAGACAGGTGCTGATTGACTTATATGTGGATGGTCTTCTGGGACTATCGAGTGAATCCTATGGTGAAACCAGGGCTACTCAGGGGTTGGAGAGGCTGACTCTGCTCTCTGACGCAGAGCACGATATTGAACGCATATCTCTCAAAGTCAGACTACAGAGCCTGCCTCTTCCATCTGTGAGGACAGGGGACATCAGAGGGGACACTCGGCGTCGTGGAGGATGGGCCAATCACCCCTTCACATGATATTAAAAACAACAGCCGAACGAAGGAGGATGTTGAGGGTGTCTTTAATGGCAATGGGGTCACTGTGTTTTTTTTTGGTTGTTTGTAAATTACGTTGATGTTACTTTGTATTGCCTTGTGTGTTTGTTTTTTTTTATCCGGCTTGCCTTGTTGTTTTGTTTATGATGTTGTTTGGTTGTGGTTAGCATTCTGGTTGCAGGCACGTAAATATTTGTTTGCTATGTTAGTTTTTTTATATTGTTATTTAATTTAATTTATTTGTTTGTCCAGAATGTTGATAAATGTGCTTTTGTTTTGTCTTACATGTTCATTGTTAATAAATAATTAAGCTACCAGTAGAATGGAACATGCATGGTTGGAAAAATTAGTATTATACGTGTGAATTCGCCGGTTACAAAGATGCCGGAGGGTAAAAAGAAATTGTATTTGTACAAAACTAAGAGAAATTTGTTTTCTCTGTGGTTTGTACAAATTAAAATGAAATAATAAAGTTCAAGGCCAAAGTGAAATGGGCATTGACCTTTGTAGGTAAATCTCTGTCATAAGAAAAAAATTGAAAACCATGTTATCTACCGGTATATGTTTTTTATGTGTAACTTTTTGTTTTTGCTTGTTTATTAGTTTAAATCGAAATGTTAGCTCTTAATAAAATTTAGAAGAGGGAAAATATATTTAAATTCATTAGTAAAGTTGCAGTCAACGAAAAAAGAAGTGAATAGTAAATAAAGTAGTGAAAGTTTAAATTGAGATTTTGAATTTGTTGTGTAAGGTTAAAATACAATACCACAAGTGCATAAAGCCAGGAAAATCTAAAGTAAGTCTGTGAAAATTCATACGAGTTTGGAAAAAAAAAAGAAAAGTTTTAATAGAATAATAAAATAAAATTGTTTAGGAAACTTTAGAGGAATAATCCGAGGGGAGTTGAAAAAAAAGAAAAAAACAGAGGAAAATTGATTAAATTGAAGAAAAACAGAAAGCAGCTAGCAATAGATCACATTAAGTTCAAGCGGTAAAACAAAAGGAAAAAAGGTAACGTAAAATTTGAATTTATGTAAAGAAATATAAATTTCTAAAGAGTGGCATCCTAGGTTTTGTTTTATTGGATGCTATTGAAAGACAAAAAAAAAGCTTTCTGTTAAAAGTTTAATGTGGAGGAGCGTTATACTCCGGAAATAAAAAAAACTACAACCCTCAGTTTCAGACTGCAACTTTACTTGTGGTATGTTTATTAAAACCCCAGTAAAAAAATTTGTCGTTTTTTGTTTGTTTATTTGTTCTGTGGCTTTATATATAAAAGAAAAGTAATTGTAGCAAAAATTAAAGATAAGAAAAAATATTTGTTTAAGATTGTAAAAAGGGATCGTTCCAGAATTTAAAGTAAATTTTATTGCGCGTTTGATGGCTATGGCCATTGTAAAAATATTCTTTTAGAGAGCTCTTTAGGGAATAGGTTTGAAAATCGTTTTTTAAGGCCAATAATTAGTTCTGGGCCGTTAGTCTTTCTTGTCCGGTCCTTTTGTTAACAGAATAAAATTGTAAACAATTTGAAATTTTAAAATATTTTTTGTTTGAATAAAAAAAAAAAAAAAAAAATAGAAAAAAAAAAACACAGGAAATTTAGAAAACCGTTATATATATATATAAAAAAAATATTGAATACAAATTAAGGCCACAAGAAAATAGAGTTTATATGGAAATTATTTTTAATGTAAATTTTTCTTTTGTTTAATAAAATTATGTCGTAGAATATAAAAATTATGTATTTGTGTTGCTAAATTATTTCAAAGGATTTCAGATTCCTGAGTTCTTGGTGGCCTGATTGAAAATGGAGTTGTCGTAAGTGTTGGTGGGTTGAATAAAGTTGAAAGGGGTCATATTAGGAAAGAGAATATGGTATGACATAGGAAGGGAATAGGGCAAGGACGTATCTAGGGGTACACCGATCCTAGAAGTAGGGAGTTTTTTTTTTTATCTATGAGTTGTGTGGGATATTTCTGGTTAAGTGTTTTTGTTGTTTTTGTAGATTTTTTTTTATTTCTATATTCTGTTTATAAATTTTTTATTGTGCGAGAACATTGGTGATTAGGGTTGAGAACCACCCCGAACTGAGCACTGAGCTAGGCCAGGTAAATCACATGTGTGGAAAAGGTTTCGTAACAGTAAATGGCGCCCAATCAGAAACAGAGAAAAATTATAGCAGTGAATTAGGTTGACAAAAGTAATAGCGGGGTGAAAAGTTTATCTTAGGAGAGTTATTATGCCGTAAGTGTAAATGGACACTCGCCTATGCAAAGGTTAATAGAATTCATTGAAATGTATTATGTCCTGATTAAAAATAAATCAGTTTGCATTATATGAAATAAGGTATGTAATTATTTAGATCCTATTTTAACGGTGTCCTGATTAAAAATAGATCAGTTTGCATTATTTGAAATTAGGTATTTATTTAGATCCTATGAGTATTATCTCACAGATGTTCAGTTTAAAAAGAAAAAAAAAAGCACAATAGATAGAAAAACTCTAAAAGTCATATGAGGGTATAACGTCCACATTACCATCAACAAAGAAGGAAGAGAAATAGTATACTATTAGTAAAAATAGGTATCAACCCATTTGGCAATTTCAGACCACCAAATAAGAACAACGGTATGGCTGAAATCCTTGTAAAAAAAAAAAAAAATAAGTAAATAGATATATATCTTGTGAAGTTGTTTGTGAAGTGTGTGTTTATTGTATTTTGTATAATTAAAGGGGTCTTGTGTCCCATAATTTAAATAAACCTATGAACATTTTTTTTCAGCGTAAGAATAAAAAGATTTAAGTACACTAGAGTACAGGGATTAAAGTTGTTAGTATCTTTGATTATAAATAGTTAAAAAATTTTTTTTTGTAGTTTGTTTTTTTTTTTTTTTTGCTAATAATGTTCCACTCTGGCGGAAGGCCTCAGAATCAGCATCCTGATAGAATAGAAATGGAAAATAGTTTTATAGATATGTCAAACACGATCAATACACCAAATACTAACCCAGTAGTGCAAACGGCAGAGGGGATGCCTATAGGTAAGGGAGCAATTTCAAAAGGCAGTGGTTCCCAACAGTTAACAGGTTTTCCATATCCACCGCCGTTAATACCAAAGAAAAATCCAAATGAAAAGAAATCGGGTGAATATGCCAGAATAATTAAAGAGGTGGTCCAAGAGTCCAATGCTGAATATAGAGCAGATTTGGAGAAAAGAATTGAACTGAAATTAGAAAATAGTTTAAAAAATGGTTTTGCCGAAATGTTAAAAGAAATTCAAAAGATAAATAAATTAAATCAATCATCAGCAGAATCCTCAGAAGTAAGTGAAGGCAGAAATGCAAGTGATAGAAATTATGAAGAAATGCGGAGTAATGTGGATATTCAAAACGTAATACCAAGAAGACTAGAATTCCCAAACAGTGGTGAATATTCTAATGGAAATATCCCACCAACTAACAATCCAAATCGGCAAATATCGTCCTTAAGAATTGATAAATGGGATGTAGTTTTTGATGGAAATACCGATAAACTCAACATTGAAGACTTCATTTTTAGAGTAGAATACCTGCAACAACGCCATGGATGTCCTTGGATTGAAATATTGGGTGATTTTCATAGATTGTTGAAGGATGAAGCTAAGGATTGGTATTGGTCTGTGATACGAGAAAAAGAAATAAGACAATGGCCAGATCTAAAAGAAGCCTTAATACATCAATATAGGTCAAACCGCAGTGAATATGAATTCATGCGCGATTTTGAAGAACGTCGACAACGACCGGGGGAGTCTATTGATTCATATTTCTCGGCAATGAGGAAATTAAGAGCTCGATTGAGAACACCATTGCCAGAACAAGAGGTCATAAGGATCATGAAAAGGAATTTAAGAAGTAACTTGTCACAAATATTATATCCGATGAAAATTTATACCGTCGAACAGCTAAGAGATGAAAGCAAAGAAATTGAAAAAAATTACCTGAGAAGAGAACCAGCAGCAACAGTGTTTAACTCAAGACCTCTACACTCAAAGCGACCTGTTGAAGAGATATACGAGGATGAACCGGAATTGATAGAACAGGAACAATTAGATGAAATAAGAGTGAAAAGAAATACAAATTCTAGATCCCAAAATAATCCAAATTTATTAATATGTTGGAACTGCCAAGGTCAAGGTCATTCGTTTATAGATTGCGTATTATTACAAAGAAACCTTTTTTGTTATAGATGCGGAATGCCTGGAGTGATAACACCTAAATGTCCAAAATGTGTGGGAAACGGCATGAGGAGTGTGTCGAAGACGGGAGAGTCACGCTCCACCCAAACTCCCGATGTAGAATAAAAGACGCCGAGGTTCAGGTAGAGCTTAATGACTTTGGTACTCAGATAAATTTAAAAAAGGAAATAAGGCTATTAAAAAAGGGAATTGAGGAAAAAGCTGATTGTGCAGGAAACCAGGAAGTGGGTAGTAGTGTAGAGTCATTAAAAAGGAAATATGAGAACAAATTGAAAAATTATAAGACAGTGAGGGAAAGAATATTTAACGAGGAAATAGTAAGATTTCGGCTAAATAGAATAAGGAAAACAAGAAAAAAATTCAGGGATAAGAAAAAACTTTGCAGGAAAATTAAGTCATCTGTAGTGTTGTGTGACTCGGCAGTCAGCCGAGAAAATAATGATCCTAGGGTTTTTGCTGAGGCCAAATTAAAAGGAATATTAGTGAAAGGTTTGTTAGATTCTGGTGCGTCAATAAGTATATTAGGAAATAATTGTCAGAAAATAGTGGATAAATTAAATTTGAAAATGGATCCAATATTTGTAGGTCTTAGGACAGCGGGAGGTAAAGAGTACAATGTTTTAGGGAAGGTGAGCATTCCGGTAGAATTTAAAGGGGAGGTGAGAATAATTCAATTCTATATTTGTCCTGATTTAATACAGGAGGCTTATTTTGGAGTGGATTTCTGGCGGGCGTTTAACTTAGCCCCCAAAATATTTCAAAACGATGAAATCAACATTGGAAAATTACCCGAAGATTATATTTCAGATTCTCACTTGGTAGAACAACACAATTTACCTGAAGGCGAAAAAGAACAATTGCAAGATATAATTAACGAATTTAGGACATATGAAAAAAATGGTTTAGGCCGAACTAATTTCGAAACTCATGTAATTGAGCTGATAGAGGGTACTACACACGTAAAGGATAGATATTATCCTGTTTCTCCAGCAGTGCAAGAATTAATATATACTGAAATAGATGAAATGTTGAAATTGGGAGTAATAGAAGAAAGTCAAAGCCCATGGAGTAACCGATGTACTCTGGTAAGAAAACCTGGCAAGAATAGGCTATGCCTTGATGCAAGAAAACTGAATGAAAGAACCATAAAAGATGCATATCCTATACAAAATATTGAAAACATACTTAGCAGATTGGATGAAACTTATTACATAAGTAGCGTGGATTTAAAGTTTGCTTTTTGGCAAATTCCATTGGAAGAAAACTCTAGAAAATACACAGCCTTTACAGTTCCAGGACGCCCACTATACCAATACACAGTAATGCCATTTGGCTTATGTAATGCGGCACAAAGGCTGTGTAGACTAATGGACAAAGTAATCCCGCATGAACTTAAGACGAATGTTTTTGTTTATCTAGATGATTTATTGGTTATCTCATCAAATTTTGATAATCATCTAGTATTGTTAAAAAAAGTAGCGGAGTGTCTTAGTAATGCAAACTTAACCATTAGTCTAAAAAAATCAAAATTTTGCTTTAAGGAATTGCGATATTTAGGTTTTGTAATAGGAAAAGGTGTTCTTAAGACTGATCCAGATAAGGTTGATGCGATAAAACGGATACCAGTCCCCAAATCAGTTAGAGAAGTCCGTAGTTTTTTAGGAACCGCAGGATGGTATCGACGTTTTATCAGGAATTTTTCGTCATTAACCGCACCTTTGTCAGATTTAATTAAAAAAGGTATAAAATTTAGAATTACTGAAGAGGCAATAGAAAGTTTTAACAAGTTAAAACAGGCCCTATCTACGGCTCCTGTATTAGCTCATCCAGATTTTAAAAAACAATTTTTTGTGCAATGCGATGCCTCGAGCTATGGTGTGGGGGCAGTGTTATTTCAAAAGGATGAAAAGGATAATGAAAGACCAATATCATTTTTTTCAATGAAACTTAATTTAGCGCAACAGAACTACAGTATAACGGAAAAAGAATGTCTGGCTGCTGTTCTAGCAATTAAAAGATTTCGCCCATATATTGAGCTAATGGCTTTTACCGTAATTACAGATCATGCAAGTTTAAAGTGGCTCATGTCCTTGAAGGATCTGAGTGGGAGGCTGGCCAGATGGGCTCTCCAATTACAAAGTTATAACTTTACAATTGAACATCGCAAAGGATCTGAAAATATCGTGGCAGATAATTTATCTCGAGCTTTGGAGGAGTTGAGCTGTTGTCCAGAAGAAATACTGGGATTTGCAACGACAGAATTTGAATCAGAAGAATATAAGGATTTAAAAGATACTATAACCAAGAAAGGAGATAAACTACCAGATATTAAAATTATGAATGGATTAGTTTTTAAAAAAATTAACAACGAAAATAGAGAAGAGGAAACAGAAGAGTTTAAGTGGAAGTTATGGATTCCAAGTTCATTAACTCATGAACTGATTCGACTAGCTCATGAACCAACAGATAAAGGGCATGGGGGAATTCGAAAAACACTTGAATTCTTGAGAATAAAATTTTATTGGCCCAACATGGTACTACAAGTAAAAAACTTTGTCAATAACTGTATAAAATGTAAGGAATGCAAATCCGTAAATGTACGATTAGCGCCAGGAATTGGGAATGAAGTGATAACAGACAGACCATTTCAAAAATTATACATAGACTTTCTAGGTAAATATCCACGATCAAAAAGCGGAAACGCCTATATTTTTATAGTAATGGACCACCTTACCAAATTTGTGTTTCTTAAAGCAATGAAAGAAGCTACGTCAGGCAACGTCACAAAGTTTTTAATAGAACAAGTTTTCCACAATTTTGGTGTACCAGAAGTGATACATTCGGATAATGGTAAGCAATTTATATCAAGGGAATTTACCAAGATGATAACAGATCATAAAATAACACATATGCGAACCGCAGTACATTCTCCGCAATCAAACGCAGCCGAACGCGTGAATCAAAGTATTTTGGCAGCTATTAGAATATATTTGGAAAATGACCATAGAGAATGGGACTTAAACCTAGCATCAATAGAATTGGCTTTGAGAAATTCTATTCATTCTGCCATAGGTGTGAGTCCATTCATGGCCTTATTTGGCTATAATATGTTCACATCAGGAGCTGATTACAAATTAGCAAGAAAACTAAAATCCTTAGATGATAGTGATTTCGTTCTGTTAGAAAGTAAAGATAGATTAAGACTAATTCGGGAAAGTATTAAAGAGAATATACACAGACAATATGAGAAAAGTTCCCTTAGATATGATAAAGGAGCAAGGACAATACGTTTTGTTCCAGGTCAGGAAGTATTCAAGCGCAACTTTGTACTAAGTAATTTTAGCAAAAACATCAATGCGAAATTCTGCCGGAAATTTTCTAAATGTCGAATACTTAAAGTGTTGGGCAATAATATGTACGAAGTAGAAACACTAAATGGGACACCGTTGGGAGTCTACCATGCAAAGGACATCAAACAATAATATAAAAATCAGGACGGTGCAATATAGTGTAAGAATGGGGAATGAGCAATTTAGAAGTAGATAATTACTTACAAGTGCAATAATTAGTTTTACATATAGCCAGTAAGTTGTCTGTTTTTTCTATGATTGATCACTTTTCTATTTAAACACTTAAGTGCATTGTCCTATTTGTTTATATGTATAACTTTATAGAACATGTAGAGAAAAAGGCTCAGTGTCGGAAAGGAAAAAGTGCATACGTAATTTTTTGTTTATTTATTTATTCATATATTCATATTGGGTGGTCATATCTACATATACATATACAAAGGTTTACCTTATTTTTTAATAATTTGGCTACTGGTTTGCCCGGCTAACTCTTATGTGGGTGTAGCCTACGTTGAGCGCCTGGTGTCCACGACTCTATAGTGTAGAACAATTTTACGCTGGATGATGTTCTTAGATTTTAACACCCATCACACTGTAATTTCTTTAAAACGTTTTGAAACTACAGAGCTTTGTTGAGGGTGTCTTTAATGGCAATGGGGTCACTGTGTTTTTTTTTGGTTGTTTGTAAATTACGTTGATGTTACTTTGTATTGCCTTGTGTGTTTGTTTTTTTTTATCCGGCTTGCCTTGTTGTTTTGTTTATGATGTTGTTTGGTTGTGGTTAGCATTCTGGTTGCAGGCACGTAAATATTTGTTTGCTATGTTAGTTTTTTTATATTGTTATTTAATTTAATTTATTTGTTTGTCCAGAATGTTGATAAATGTGCTTTTGTTTTGTCTTACATGTTCATTGTTAATAAATAATTAAGCTACCAGTAGAATGGAACATGCATGGTTGGAAAAATTAGTATTATACGTGTGAATTCGCCGGTTACAAAGATGCCGGAGGGTAAAAAGAAATTGTATTTGTACAAAACTAAGAGAAATTTGTTTTCTCTGTGGTTTGTACAAATTAAAATGAAATAATAAAGTTCAAGGCCAAAGTGAAATGGGCATTGACCTTTGTAGGTAAATCTCTGTCATAAGAAAAAAATTGAAAACCATGTTATCTACCGGTATATGTTTTTTATGTGTAACTTTTTGTTTTTGCTTGTTTATTAGTTTAAATCGAAATGTTAGCTCTTAATAAAATTTAGAAGAGGGAAAATATATTTAAATTCATTAGTAAAGTTGCAGTCAACGAAAAAAGAAGTGAATAGTAAATAAAGTAGTGAAAGTTTAAATTGAGATTTTGAATTTGTTGTGTAAGGTTAAAATACAATACCACAAGTGCATAAAGCCAGGAAAATCTAAAGTAAGTCTGTGAAAATTCATACGAGTTTGGAAAAAAAAAAGAAAAGTTTTAATAGAATAATAAAATAAAATTGTTTAGGAAACTTTAGAGGAATAATCCGAGGGGAGTTGAAAAAAAAGAAAAAAACAGAGGAAAATTGATTAAATTGAAGAAAAACAGAAAGCAGCTAGCAATAGATCACATTAAGTTCAAGCGGTAAAACAAAAGGAAAAAAGGTAACGTAAAATTTGAATTTATGTAAAGAAATATAAATTTCTAAAGAGTGGCATCCTAGGTTTTGTTTTATTGGATGCTATTGAAAGACAAAAAAAAAGCTTTCTGTTAAAAGTTTAATGTGGAGGAGCGTTATACTCCGGAAATAAAAAAAACTACAACCCTCAGTTTCAGACTGCAACTTTACTTGTGGTATGTTTATTAAAACCCCAGTAAAAAAATTTGTCGTTTTTTGTTTGTTTATTTGTTCTGTGGCTTTATATATAAAAGAAAAGTAATTGTAGCAAAAATTAAAGATAAGAAAAAATATTTGTTTAAGATTGTAAAAAGGGATCGTTCCAGAATTTAAAGTAAATTTTATTGCGCGTTTGATGGCTATGGCCATTGTAAAAATATTCTTTTAGAGAGCTCTTTAGGGAATAGGTTTGAAAATCGTTTTTTAAGGCCAATAATTAGTTCTGGGCCGTTAGTCTTTCTTGTCCGGTCCTTTTGTTAACAGAATAAAATTGTAAACAATTTGAAATTTTAAAATATTTTTTGTTTGAATAAAAAAAAAAAAAAAAAAATAGAAAAAAAAAAACACAGGAAATTTAGAAAACCGTTATATATATATATAAAAAAAATATTGAATACAAATTAAGGCCACAAGAAAATAGAGTTTATATGGAAATTATTTTTAATGTAAATTTTTCTTTTGTTTAATAAAATTATGTCGTAGAATATAAAAATTATGTATTTGTGTTGCTAAATTATTTCAAAGGATTTCAGATTCCTGAGTTCTTGGTGGCCTGATTGAAAATGGAGTTGTCGTAAGTGTTGGTGGGTTGAATAAAGTTGAAAGGGGTCATATTAGGAAAGAGAATATGGTATGACATAGGAAGGGAATAGGGCAAGGACGTATCTAGGGGTACACCGATCCTAGAAGTAGGGAGTTTTTTTTTTATCTATGAGTTGTGTGGGATATTTCTGGTTAAGTGTTTTTGTTGTTTTTGTAGATTTTTTTTTATTTCTATATTCTGTTTATAAATTTTTTATTGTGCGAGAACATTGGTGATTAGGGTTGAGAACCACCCCGAACTGAGCACTGAGCTAGGCCAGGTAAATCACATGTGTGGAAAAGGTTTCGTAACAAGGATAAGGCGCTCCTTCAACGTTCACTGCGATGGATAGACAACTCTGAGACGGCACCGACAAAGCGTCGCTAAATTTTAAAGAATTTACGTCCCTGTCAGTACCGTGTTTGTATGGCCCTATCCTACTATCAATATTCCGACGGATTTTATCCATGGACCCTAAGACCCTGGGTTACATCCAAAGGAATGCCGGCTCATGGACTGATTCTAGCTCCGAGACCCTAACCTTACTTCCCCGGGTGTATGGAAACCGGAGGTATGGACGATGGTCAAGGGGACATGATGTCCATGACATCAAATCATATTCGCTTGCGTCGGGGAAATGGTCACAAGGGAGAAACTATTACAAAATCCCTGACGATGCATCATTTCTGCTGGTGAATATATTCAGGAAATGCCTCAGTAGGAGGTATCTGCTTAGGAGCGGAGAGATGTTAGGGTGAATTTTATACCCCAGGCTGGTAAAGCGGACCACTCGAAGCCTGGGGATTTTAGACCTATAAGTCCGTCTTCATACTTGTTGAAGTCTCTTGAGAGGCTAATAGATTTCTATCTTATAGCAACGCTCGACCTTAAGGGTAAATTTGTTGAGAGTGCGCTACATGAGGTGGTTGGCTGTATTGAACACGGTCTGAGGCATAAAATTTACTCTTGCCGCGTTTCTGGATAAAGAAGGAGCCTTTGATGTAGTTGGGAGTTAAGGTTGTCTGGTTGTCTGGATAGTCTGCATGCTTAGCTATAGGATTATAAACTCGAGCCTGAGGGATCATGTGATAAGGAGGAGGGTTACCAGTGGGACACCACAAGGGTGGGGGTTATATCGCCTCTTGCGGTCAAGGGGATTCTCAGGTAATTTGATTCCAAGGGAGTGAAGGTTGTTGCCTATTCGATTGGCATAGTTCTGCTAGTCAGAGCAAAATTTCTGTCCACGATCCGAGAAATTGTGCAGGTGATGCTAGGTGAACTCTCGGTATGGGAGAGAGATAGGGGTCTGTGTGTTAACCCTGTGAATACTAAACTGGTGCTATTTACCAGAAGGTATAGGATAGAGGATTTAGGGGGCCAGTGCTAGATGGCGTCGAGTTAACTCTATCGGGCGGGGATAAGTATTTGGGTAACTTCCTCGACCTTAAATTGTCTTGGAAGAGAAATACTTAGGAGAGGATGAGAATGGGACTCAACGCCTACTACACATGCAGGAACTCTATCGGTAGGAACTGGGGTTTGAGGCCGGATAGGGTAAACTGGATTTACACATCGGTGGTTAGGCCCATACTTACATACCTATGGATGCACTTTTTGGTGAGATGCGTTGAGCGTGGATAGCTATAAGAAGATGATCACCAAGGTTAAAAGGAGTGCATCTGTTGGCTTTGAGAAACAGGGCCCTGGGGCATAGATGGGGATAGTGCACTCATTTTGTATTACCAACTCACACTTAGTGATAGTGCAAAAATATTGCAATCATTTTGTTGATGTTGAGTGATGAATTAATAATTTGCAGCTTCACTAAACATGAGTGATTGTGATGCTTAACAATTTTGCACGAAAAAAAATAGTTTGATTTAAAAAAAGCAATTATCAGTTTATTGCAACTTCTTTTTCTTCACTAATTTGAGTGCAACTAAAATTGTTGCACTAAAATTAAAATCAAAAACTTGTTTTTTCATGATCAAAGCCAATAATTATACCGTTATTGACAAAATTTAATTTTGTTTAATGTTCTTTGCTTATGCATATCCTCCAAAAAAAATCAAAAACAATGTATGTGGATTTTTTAAATTTTAGTGATACAATATTTGTATGCAGCTTTTTTGATTGCAAGTCCAAATTTTGCAGTATTTGAATTGATTGGAGATTTTTGAATTCAATCTGCGTTAGTTTTTTTTTTCATTATTTATTTATTGAATCTTCATATAGTAAATATGAACTCACAATAATTAATCAAATCTTAACCTAATACTTTATTTTATGTCCTGCCAGTGCCAGACAAAAATTTTTTCATCACGGGTTCTGTTCACATATGTATATAGGTGTTTATCGCTCATCTAATTGAACAAGTGCTGCAGTGTCTCTTCTTCTTAGGCGAGTGTGGCCGCTATCATTTAAAATATTTCGAGCTAGTGGGTTCGGATCAATTCAAGCCTATTTAAGTATTTTACTGCATATTTCGTAATCACAGTTTTAACTAATGGAACATTGAGATCCTTGTGAATATTTCAGTTTTTTACATACCAAGGGGCAGCTGTCATTATTCGAAGAAGTTTATTTTGGCGCCTTTGAATTTTTCGATGTTAGAGGCGGAGGCAGTGCCCCATAACTGAATACCATAGCACCAGATTGGCTTTAAGATGGAGTTGTAAAGTAGAAGTTTCTTCCAATAAGCCAATGAATTTGGATGGCTTTTAGTTTCATTTGAGTTAATTTTGCCTCTATGTGGATTTTCCACGTTAAACGGCGATCGAGATGAATACCGAGGTATTTAACATGCCAATTTTGAGGTATTATTTGATTATTGATTTTAATAGGGGGCAAGATTCCCGACGCAAGGTGAATGTTATATGTACGCATTTTTGCTCATTGACCTTTATACTCCATTGCTTTAACCATAGTTCGAGCTGAAATATATGATTTTGTAGGTATCGAGATGCTTCTTGACTGTTTTCGTGCACGCTTAGAAAAGCTGTATCATCAGCCAATGTTGAGGTTTGGGTTTAGCTGTTTGTTGGCATATCCGAGGTATATATTAAGTATAAAAGTGGGCCCAGGATTTTTCCCTGAGGGACTTCAGCGCCAATAAGCTGAAGAGAACTTAAATAATCACCTTCTTTAATAATAAACTTTCGACCAACTAAGTAGCTTTCTAACAGCTTGTGTGTGTTTACTGGTAAGTTTATCTTCAATTTATGTAACAAGCCTTAATGCCAGACTTTATCAAAAGCTTAAGAAACATCGATGAAGAGAGCGGAGCAATATTTTCTTTCTTCAAAGGTTTTTCTTATTGCGTTTACTATACGATGGGTTTGTTCAATTGTGCTGTGTTCTCTTCTAAAGCCGAATTGGTGGTTAGGAATACATCTATTTTCATTTAAAATTGGCGTTAATTTTGACGCTAACAGCTTCTCAAACATCTTTGATATATTAGAAAGAAAGCTTATAGGCCTATATGAATCAACTTTTGTGTGATCCTTTCCTGGTTTAGGTATCATGGTGACTAAGGAAACCTTCCACTTTTGAGGATAGTATTCAAGGCGTAAAATTGCATTAAAAATTAAAAGAATAATTTTCTTTGCTATGTGAGGTAGCTCCAAAAGCATTTTGTTGCTGATCTTATCAAAACCGGGAGCCTTCTTGGGGTTTAAATCACAAATAGCCTTTTCGATTTCTCTTATCTCAAATCTTAGAGGAACAGATGCTCTAGCAGCAAAAGGTGGTAATTCGACCGCAATATCGTGAGATATATTTGGGGTAAATACGTTTTTTAAATGATTAACAAACAGATTTCCTTTTTCAACATCATTTCTTGCCCAACTTCCATTCAAGTTTCTTAATGGTGGTTTAGAGACAACTGGCCTTTTGAGATTTCTAGCTGCACGCCACAATGAGTATTTTGATTGTGGAGTTGCATCAAGTTCCTTAAGATATTTTTCCAGAGAAGCCGTTTTCTGAGTCTGCAATAACTTTCTTAGTCTTTTTGTACACTCTTTTAGTAAGTTCTTAAGTTGAGGGGATCTGTGCAATTGCCACTCTCTTCGAGCCCTCCTTTTTCAGACAAGAGACGCTCGACTTTTGTGGAATATATTTTAATATGTTTTGTTTTTTGGGGGCAATATTGGAATGTAGAACAGCTAGTTTCAAAAAACTGTCAAAATTGTCAATAGAGCGATCTACATACTCCGGTGTAATGAGCGGAATATTTTCTGTGCAATGGGTACTGAGATATTTTTTATATTTTAACCAATTAATTTGCGTAGCTGTCGTCGCTAAGTAACCAGTCGGAGATACAATTCTATTGGGGTTCATTATAGTAACAATTGTAGGTGTGTGATCGGAAGATAATTCTAAGGAAGCTTCAACATGAATCGTTTCTATGGGGATGTTTTTAAAATCAATGACATCTGGAATTTTTTGATGATCAGTAGGCCAATAAGTTGGTTGACCGCTCGCTACCACATTTAAATCCATTTTAAAAATTGTGTTAAATAAAACATAAGTCGTGACCCCCAGAAGGTATGTTTAGCGTTATAGTCGCCAGCGGCTAGGAAACACGGTCCTAATGAATTAAAATATTTATAATATTGGCTTTCTGATATTGAAAATCTAGGCGGGGAGTATAACGATGAAATTACTAGGTTTCTATTTAATTCCTCAACGCAAATGTTCGTTACTTGGAGATTATCTTCACGATGATCACACATTAGGTAGTGTTTGACTCTTGTTTTTATCAAAATGGCAGAACCTCCACAAGCTCTATCTCGAGGGTCCTTGGTATCATATAGTATATAACCATTGATTTTAAACGTACTTCTTGAGGTCAAATGAGTTTTAAGTACAGCTTGCAATAACATCGATTGCATTCTAAGAATTTCCTGCATCATATTACCCGTTGTGTTTGTAAAGTTATTTACTGTTTGCACTAATGTTTCCATGGTTTTTTCTAGACGACTTAAATTAGGGCAACCTCTATAATTTGCAGTGTGATTACCGCCACAGTTGCTACATTTTTACGTTGGGATCGGTTTTAGACTTATCGCAAAGAACTGTAAAATGTAATTCACCACATACCACGCAAACAGGGGGTATATAGCAGTATGCCTTAGTATGACCATATTCTTGACAGTTTAAACATTGAACGGGACCATTTCTTTTATGTGGCTCTTCTATAGTTATTCTTCTATAGAAAATATATTTCAAATTGTAAATAGGATGCGTTTCGTTTTTTTTAAGCTTTACATTGCCGGGTTCGAACTCCACCCGAAAAAGTGGTTGGGGATTTTTTTCTCTATTTTTAATATTTACTACATGTCTTATTTTGAAGCCTTTTTCTTCTAGGAATGTTTTTACCTCTTCAGGGTCCACACATGAGTCAATTCCCTTAATCAATACCTGAAGACCTTTACTGCTTTTCAGTTGGTATGTATAAAAGTTTTTTTAAGTGCCTCAAATTTGTTAATTATTTTGCGAAAATCATTTTCATGATTTACTTGAATTTTCGTTTCATTTATACTACCTCGCTTTATGGCGGCTACATAAAAAGAATTTTCACCAATCAACAAAATTACACTCTTTATTAGATCATTTGAGTTATGCTCCCTAAGCGTTAGTAATAGTGAAAAAATTTGCAATATCACTAAAAAATTTTTAGTGGTACATATTTAAAAAAAAATAACAATCATCACTAAAGCTGGTAAAAAAGAGTGCAAACTAATTTCTTAACAGTTTTATTTAGTGATAGTGCACTGCTGATTTAAATCAATATTTAGTGCACTACCCCCAACTATGCCCTGGGGTAATACACAATAATATACTCCGAAAATGGCTAAATTAAATTTTCTTATGATTTTTGTTAAAAATAATCGCCAGATGTAATTTTTAAACGATGAAGTTGAAATTGATTTTCAGTAATAAATCAAAATTTGAAAATGCACATAGGAATTTTAAAGCTTTTTATAGTCGAAATATTCGAAAACCGGTTTCTGGATAATGACGAATAATCACTACCCATGTTTCTTATTATTTGATAGAAAAAACTTTGTGCAATTTTTAAAATTTTTTTATTTTTTTGTTCTGTATATCGTCGGCTTAAAGTCACTACACACTATCCTATTTAGTCGTACGATATGTCAAAAAAATCGTGTGTGTTCATAAAGTATGATAGTGTGGCCTAAAAATTTAACTAAATGACAGATTTTTTTGACAAGTCTGACCGACTTGCAAAAGTTTTTAAAAATTTTCATAAAATGCTAGTTTCTCTCGATCAGAGTTGTATTTTCTAATACAGCTGATAAGAAAACAACAATGTCGGCTTCATTGATTTAAAGCAGTGATGCTCATTCAAGCAAACAATTGTTTAGAAGCCCCACCCCGTTTTTTTACGCTCATTAATTTAGTTGCACATGTACGAAAGCCGTGTTGATCTTTATTCAAATACAGTGTGTAAGATAAGTAATAAAATTAAAAAAAAAAATATTTTAATACTTTCACAAAACTGTCATAAATGTAGAAGATTTTAGTGGAGTTTTTATTTAAATAAAATTCTTACTTTTAATTTCGAAACAGCATGTGCATCGCAGTTAACACTGAATTTTTTTTAATGGTAATATTGGAAAATTTCCAATTCTTACTGTTTTTTAAAAGTTAAAATTTTAAAAGTCAATTTAAAAAATAGAAACTTTAATTTTGACTGTATTATTATAAATGTTTTACAGCCAAAACAATTTTTTTCTATTAAATTTAACAAAATTTGTGCGTTTAGTTTTGCGTATCTCTGTACTTTGAAATTCTCTCGCAATACATATGCAAAACATTTTTGAGCACCCCTGATTTAAAGCATCTTTTTTGTGTAATAGTGTGGCACCTGTAACAGACTTTTGTTGCGATTTTTTTTGAGTGTGATAGAAATTTGTCAGATTTTTCAGTGAATGAATCGTACGATTGTGTCGGATAGTGTATCACGACCTTTAATATGCAATCCTGCTAAATCCACTTTTCAACTTAATTAAGAAGAGAAAGATATGCCTCGTCGACCAGCATGTAGTTTTTTCTTCAGTTTGAGTCCTGAAGTTTTCAAATCTATCTATCTTCTATATATATAAAAAGAAGTGTACAAGTAAAGCAGCCCCATACCATAACGCTGCCTCCACTATGTTTACCAGTTTGTTTAACATGGTGTCTTTGTATGGTCTCCCCAGGTCGTCGCCAGCAATACTCCCTACAAGAAGACTACCGGTCATTTTACTAGTTATGTGACCGGTAGTGTTGACTAATATAGTGTTATAGTAATAGTAATTTTTTTAGTTTTGGTTATGCATTACTTGTAGGGCTGCTTACCGTCTGACTGAAAGCGGTTGAATTTGGATTCATCTGACCAGATTACTCGTTTCCAATCATCGGCAGTCCAATTTTTGTGTTCCTTGGCGAACTTTAATCGTGCTGCAACATTTTTCTTTGATAATTCAGAATAACACTGTGAAATTTCGTGAAGATCGGTCCATAATTTACCTTAGGCCCCATAAAAACCCTACTAACGAAAAACAGTTTAGTACGCCTAAGACCGTAATTAATTATGCTATCATAACAAAATTTGGTACGTTACAGTTTTATAGTACTAGAAATTACACTGTGAATTTTCGTGAAGATCGGTCTATAATTTACCCGAGGCCCCATATAAACACTACTCCCGGAAAACAGTTTAGTATGCCTAAAACCGTAAAAAATAATGCTATCATAACAAAATTTGGTACGTCACAGTTTTTTAGGACTAGAAATAACACTGTGAAGTTTCGTGAAGATCGGTCCGTAATTTACCTTAGGCCCCATATAAACCCTACTACCGGAAAGCAGTTTAATGCACCTAAAACCGTAAAAAATAATGCTATCATAACAAAATTTGAATTGAAACTGTTACTCAAGCTAGTTTAAATTTCTAAATAATTTAATATAGATCTAAACCTCAAACCAACCAATTTTAATGATAATGTCTGTTTTTATAAAGATAAATTATTAATAAATAGACATCATATATATATCCCTCCTGAAATATTCGAACAGTCGGTGGAGGGTATTAAAGATTCGGCACAGCCGAATATAGCACTCTAACTTGTTTTTTGTAGATATGACTTTGCTGCAATAAAGGAGCGATATTTTTTGATATCTCCTATTTTTAAGACTTGTCCTTTTCTAATTAATTTCCGGTATGTTGGTGGAGTCACAAGATCATCCTGTATGATGTAAATGAAGTATTCGAAGAAAGCTGATGATAGAGGGCAGTCTGGGACACCATAAGTTCTGAATCAAAGTCAGATTCCAACGACGATTTGGAACCACAACTTAAGAGAATGCGATATGCAAGCCCGGGCCATCAACATTATAAACATAATACGAATATTAATACCCACACGACAATAGTGGAGAGGGTATTATGCATTTGTGCTGATGTGTGTAACGCCTTAAAATAGTGGTCCTAGACCCACTTTAAAGTATACCGATCTACTCAGAATCACTTTCTGAGTCGAACTAACGATGTCCGTCGGCCTGTCCATGTAGCCTTGTGCGCAAAGTACAGGTCGCAATTTTGGAGATAATTTGATAAAATTTGGGTCATAGGTTGTTATTGGCACATTGAAAATGGGCCTAATCGTAGGATCACGAGGGAAGATAGGGAGAAATTTCTTCATCTCAGAAACTATCAAACCGATTTTAATGAAATTTAAAACATAGATAGAACCATATCTATATGGACACAAAATGTATGCATTTTTAAAAAAATAGGACCACGATTTTAATGAAATTTGAAACATAGATAGATCCATATCTATATGGACACATTAGCTATACAGTTAATAAATCCATATTTATATGGACACATAAGCATGATGTGTTTTTAAATACTATGTTGTAGGGTATCATATGGTCGGACTTGACCGACTATACTTTCTTACTTGTTTTTTTATATTTTTGTAATAAATAGCATAATATCTCAATATTGAAGTAAAGAAAAAAAATTAAATAAAAAATGTTCGGGAAAATTTTCACTTTTGCGGCTACCTAAACGGTGTTAAGAATCATTCCTAGGAGGTTCATATGCTCTAAAAAGTTTTTAACTGAGATCTTAGGTGTTTCCTTGATTTTAAACGGCTAGCTACCTATGGACCTGAACAGGGGGAAAAAGGTAAAAAATCGATTATTTTAAAGTCATACCAAATTCGAAATTTATCGAACAATCAAGGCGAATTCATTCTAGGTATCTATAACAAGTACAACTCGTTCTAAAGCCACAAGCAATTTGTTTTTACAAGTTCATTGTACAATTTCAAAAACAGAAATAAAACAAAACAGAAACAAAGATTATAAACAAGATCACCTGTAATGAATTCGCCTTGCAAACAATTTAAATATATTGACATATTTTAAAAGTTTTTAGCGATATAAAAGGCACATTTTAGGAACAACAATAGAAATTAGAATATGGTTTAAAATATGTTACGATAAAAATAAAAAAAGCCAATTAGTTTAACGGTGTATCAAAACTAAGTTATTCTTTAAGGAAATTTTATTCAAATATCTTGGTATTTTGTACAAGTCAAATGAAATAATTATTTAAATTAAAACATAACATTTTATGAAGGAAAAAAGGTATTCATTATGATATTTAAAAATAGGTAAATATAAATTAAAATGATAAAGGGGAAAATTAAAAAAAATTATATATATTCGGTTACTTATTGATTGGTCGGTAGTTAAAATGGTACCGACATGGTACATAGGATTTAATAGTAGTAGCAGAAGTAGTTATTGGTGGTAAGTGTTAGAGTATCAGTATTGTGAATGGATTTAAAATTAACGTATTATTCATTGGCTTATTTTGATTTTTGAGGATGGATTGGATGATGTGAATTGTGTATGGAGAGGTCGTTTTGCGCGCACAATTATTTTAATTTCTTGGTATGTCTGCAATAAAACATTAAAAAAAATAAAACCATTATTTTATAGGAATAAAAGCTAATAAAAGAATTTAAATTTTAAAGTAATCTTAAGTACCTAAATAAGGTAGAGAGTAATTTTAATTAAATTTTGTGGTAAAAGTGGAAATGGTTTCGAGGTGGCCGTTATTTGAAACAATTATCTAACTCAGTAAATTGTATTCTAAAAACGTCCCCTGTGATTGAAAGTTAAAAGGATTTGTTGTTAAGTTTCGGCCCTTAAAATTTGCCCTACATTTTCAATAAAATAAATTAACTATTTGGTTTGTTTACTGCCAGGCCCACGATGTCGACAAGAACATATCTTTCGCATATTTATATTGAAAACAATAATAAAAAACTAAAATTTGTTTTTGTTTTCAATACAAATATACGAAAGAAATGTTCTTGTCGACATCGTGGGACTGGGCCTTAATTTATTTTCAATAATATTTTTTTTTTGTATATTTAGTACACATATTATCTTATTATTGTTATATTTAAGATCTACCAAAAAATTTTTTTTCTAAAATATTTTGTTTTTCTTTTTTTTTTTTTTTAATATAAATGTATAATTATGAACTCGTTTAATAGGAATAATGGGCTTAACTTTTTTATTGCATTTCTTTTACATTTTTTGCTCTTGCTTAAACTTGATTGGATTTTATATTGTTTCATTTATTTTTAAGGATACAATTATAAAAATAAATTATCTTTCATTGTTTATAATTTTTATTTTTTTTATATATGTATTTGTCATTATTATCCAAAATATGTTATATATAGGGTGAATGAATCTCATAAATGTTGTCTGCTGTTCTTTAAATAATTGTTAGGAAGAATATTAATTGTTGTCCTTAAAAAAAATTCTTAAATAATTTTAGTTAAAAACAAAAAAATTTCAGAAATTAGATATGTATGTATAATGGGGACAGGTTTCACAAAAGAGCGACTTATGGCAAACACAACGCTATAAAATGTAATCTTCAGAGTTAACCCCCGTATTCATAAATGATTATTAAATTTAACAACCTTTTATTAAATTTAAAATATTTTTATGAATACGGCAGCATGTGTTAATTAAAATAAATAAGTCGGAAACAAAATATTGTGACTGAGTACAAATTTTTTACAATTTTCGGAAAACTGTTCTTTAAAAAAAAACGCAAAAAATATACATTCTTTTAAAGGGAGCCTTAATTTATTTGTTTTGTTAAAGAAGACGGCAGATAGGTTTTGATTAAAGACCTTTGATTTTTTTAATACATTTTCTTAGATTTTTTTTAGTTTCCGATTTTATTTTCCGATTTTTCATAAAAAAAAAAAAAAAAAATTAACCCGTTATGACCACCATGTTGAAATAAATTACAAATAAAAAACTTATGCAAATGAAGTCATATTAAATTTTTATAAATGGTTTATATTTAAAGATATACATTTTTAAAGAATAAGTTTCTACAATGGTGTTAAACTGTGTACATATGTATATGTATGTATATCCAATTAAGGAAATTCACATTGTAAAAACTACAATTGAAATGTGCTCTATTTCATTATTTATCGTACTAAATATTTGTCGAATGTATGAAACCCAGTAAACTTTGTTTATTTAATTTTTTTATGCCCACCACAAAAAAGATGGTGGTAAATTGTGTTTGTCATTCCGATTGTAAGTGCTAGTTAACACACATCAAGTTTGACTCGTAGTCTTAAATTTTTGGATAGAGGGGAAGCGAGAATGGACCTTACCGTACTCGTCAATTTTATTTTTTCCTTTGATTTTTATATTCGCACTATGAAATATGGGAAATGAGTTTAGCTTTAAGGTAAATAACAAGTCAATTGATACCAAAAACTGATTGCATATGATCCTGTACGCATGTTCAAAAGAGAATTAAAGAACTAAAGTCTATTTTACCAAGTTCAGTTATAATTAACTATCAGTTATAGCTGTCAAAAACATATTGTTAACTGGAAGTTTAAGTAATACAGTGGTTTCCCGATTTAACGTACTTTCGAATTAGCGAATTTAACCTACTGTGTATAACGAATTAAAATATAATTTGGTACTCGATGTAACGAACAAATAAAAATAATATAAAAAAATTCGTAAAACTTATTTAAATACATTGATGGAGTAGTTAGGCAAACAGTTGTAGTCTTGACGAAGATGAAGATATTAATTCAGGGTTAAAAAACGATGTACCTGCTGATGAAGGGGTAAAAATTAAACACAGAGATATAATCAAAAGCTTTGATTATGTATCCAGCGGGGGCAGGGATATAAAAAATATATCCAAGACATTAAGGGTTTTCATGATATCGCTTAAAAGTCTCGCAATATGTCTCGCAAAAAGTTGTCAAAAGTTTCATGAGAATTAATTTACACAAATTTCGTAAATTTTCCCAGCAATTTTGACTCGTAAACAATTCAATTATGCATTTTTTAATGCTTACCGCCATTTCCGTTGAATTTAAGTGATTATAAATCACAAACAATAAATTCTTGCAATAATTTTAGCACTTTAATCTTTAGGATTTCTTGATGCGTTTTTAAAAACAAATTTCAGATTTTAATCACAAATTTTAATATTTTTTTAAATTCATTTTTCTATGGACGTTTCTTACAAATTTGCATTAATTGTTTAATATTACACACAAATTAAATAGGGTCTTCATGAAACGAGTCTCGCAAGTTTTCCCAATTGCACAAATAGCAATTTTGAGCGATATTGTCACCCTTATTAATTTTACGTAAGCTTCAAGAGAAAAGCAATTGAAAAAAAGTTAAAATAAATATCAAAACCAAACGTCAATAACAAGTTTCTTTGAATAATTATGTACTTTTTCCTTGTTTTTTTTTTAATAATTACTTTTTTCATTAATTTTATTTTTAAAATCCGTTTACTTGTAATACAATATGATATGAATTGTTCTTTTAATTTGTTGTTACATGAATAAATATTTTTTTAGTACTGGATTTAACGAATTTTTCAATTTAACGAAGAGGGCTGACAATCAATTGTTCTTTAAATCGGGAAACCACTTTAGTTAGTTTTAACTTAACTTGGTGAAATTGGCCGTATCTGTGGCAATAAATAATAAGGGCTTAAGTCGAAATTTCGTGTTTTGAGATAATAAGGGGTTTGTCTTAAATAAAGTGTGTGTTATCAAAGTTATTTTTGGGAATACAAAATTTATTATTAATACGATTTCCGTATGACGTGCTAAATTCCCAGTTTTCTTTTTGTGAAAGTTAAAATATAAATGCGTATAGTTTTATTAATAATGTAATTTTATACTTGAAATTTAGCTGAGTAATGGATCCTTAAGAAGAGAATAAGAATATGTCATACAATGAAAAAGCATTTATGTCAACTTAAGCCATTATTATTTATTGTTGCCGCCACCAAAACCACCAAATTTTGTGGTATTTTTTAGTAAACTTCAAATGGGCCTCCCTGGTAAATTTTGACATTTTTTTGATTACTCTTGCAAATGACTCTTTCTTTAAGTTTTGTGATCATATTTTTCTTAATAACGGTCAAAGATGGAACTGTGAGATACATATTTGCTTTTCGATGTTTAAAAAAAATATTCCAAATTTTTTTTGATTGATTTTTCGACTTGAAATTTTAATTCTTTTTTTTTTGTTTTGAAAATGTTCTGGTTTATAATTATAATACAAATACTGACACTATTTAGAGTTCACATGTAAGATAATACTCTCTGCGATCGAATTTGACGTTGGTTTTTGTAAAAATCTTATATCTCATCTCACGTGTAAAGCGCGAGTTAAGCTTTAGACAAAAATATTCTGTAATTTATATTTAAGACTCAAAAATTACAGTTTTCGGTTGTTTTTGATAAAATTTTAAAATGGTAATGGTATTTTCCTCATAAATTAGGAACATTTGTATAGGTGCTGGTTAAATAATGAACCAATTGTAATAATCAAATAAGCCTCAAAAAAAATTTATGAACAAAATTTATTGTATAAAAACAGCACTACGTTTTTGTTAGAAAGAAAAACCCTGATATAACGTCAAGTAAAAAAAATCGTTGGTTTATTTTGGGAAATCATTTAAGCCGATTACTTTGTTTACACTATTTAGCCTAAAAGATACAATCAAAATGTGTTTTTTTTTCTTAAGTATTTGAATTATTTTGTTCTTTTTTTAATTAAAAAATGAGTAAAAAATTTGTAATCATTATTAATCAGTCTATTGCAGATCAAATATAAAAAACATATCCAAAAAAGTTAAAAAAAAAAATCAAGGAACCCCCTTTTGTGATTTAATATTAATTAAATTAACTTAAAAAGGTAAAAACACTATTGTTGATCATTATACTTTTAAAATTAATAATATACAAACTAAACGATAAATTATTTCAAATAAAAAAATTAACAGTGTGTTTCTTACAAGTGTTAGCCTGTGTTTATGTGTGTAAATGTGTTTTTGTTTAGTTTTAAAGAGGGGTAGAGATAGAGAGAGGGTAGAGTGTATCAAGATATTGTTCGTTTAACTAAAATGGTTTTTTAGAATAACTAGGAATTTCAAGGCAATTTATGAAAAATTCTTGTATGTATTTTCCATGACAAACCGAAAGCAAACCACCCAAGCAGAAATTTTGACACTAGCCAAAAATTAAGACTAGAAAAATGTAGCCATATTTTATTAAAGTTATATTTTTCAAGTTGACAAAAATCCTGTACGTCTACAAAACTCCAAAAAAAAACAAATTTACTTAAGTTTCACAAAAACGCCCTCAATAAGCTAATATGTACTAATATAAGTATAAGCGAAGACTAGTGTAGTCGATGGTTCAAAGACGGTGGCTGTGGGCGAAAAAATTATTTTTTTTAATACTTTATTTAAAATAAATTCATTTTATAACATAACATTAATTTTAATCTTTTATTTAAAATTAACTCGTTTTATAAAAATTGCATGTAAATTTGTAATTCAAATGAAAAAATGTTTGTTAAAAAACCAAAACAATGCCAAACGCAGTGTTTCAATTTATGTATGTGGAATTCCTAGAGTATAAATGTTTTAAATAAGATATCGTCGGCTTAATATGCAAACCTGCTAACTCCCTTTCAGTAAATTTTTCAGGGGAGACAAAAAAGTTGTTATATTTCATATGTGGATCTTGAGAGAAAAACCAAAAATAAAGTTGTTAACACACTTAAAGACTCAATTTAATACCACTCGGCTTCAAAATCTCAACTTACCTAAAAAGTGGATTTAGCAGGTTTGCATATTAAGCCAACGATATGTTGTGTGGCATTTATTAATTTTATGTATCAACAGATGTAAATATCAATTGTTAATATTTGCCAATACGAATCCAAGTACGAATAGCTGTGCCAATATTCGCCGAATACGAATATCCAATCTGAATCTGAACTTAAGCGCAACTCGATAGTTCAAATTTAATGGAAAAAAATCTTCCGACGTTCACGTCTATTAAATATTTGACGTCCTACACGTAACCACTAGTTTTCTTAAAGAATTTTTAACTTTTGAAAAACGTTTGGCTAGAGCAAACAGTATTCAACAGTTTCTAAATTACATTATACAATTATCATTTTAGAAATAAAGTTTAGGAAATAAATAGAAATTGTTAAAAATAAAGCTTAATGTGCTGTTTTCACAACACAAGTGACTGAACGAGTAGTAAAATTTATATGAAAAGCACTGTTTTTTGAGTGTTTTCCATATAAATTTTACTACACGTTCAGTCACTTGTGTTGTGAAAACAGCACATAAGTTTGATCAATTAACTGGTTACGTTTTTTTTTTTTTGATTTTATCGTCACTTGTTAGGTCTGAACATACCTTTAGTTATTCAGTGTTGTTTGGGAGAAAATATTTTTGCAGATGCTGCAGCCAGCTATGTCGGTCTTTTTCATATACATACATTAGGGCGGGTCGATTTGTATGGATGAAAAAAAAATTAAAAATCGTATAGCAAAAACGTAATCTACATAAAATTCTACGAAAATTCTCCAAAGAAACCATGTGTCAAAAACAAAATCCTAGTCCGCGCCTCTCGACTTGAAAATTTTTTTACTTGGTGAAAATTTTTTCAATGTAAAAAAAATTTTAATTGTAAAAAAATATAAAGTACAAAAGAATAACCTTACTAAACCATTTTATTAAAAAAAATTCGATTTCTTTTTGGAAAAAGCTATTTCTTCAAAAAAAAATTTTTTTTTCCAAGGCGGGAAGCCAAATTTTCAAGTCGAGAGGCGCGGATTAGGATTTTGTTTTAGACCCATGGTTTCTTCGAAGAATTTTAAGTAGATTACGTTTTTGCTATACGATTTAAAAAAAAAAATCGACCCGCCCTAACATACATACATATTTACTTTTTATCTTTTTTTGTTTTTCACGGTGTTTAATAATGAATATTAAGTTGTTAAGCTTCCCACTCTTAATTATTTGATAACTCTGGGCAATATTTTTGAAGTCATCGAGGGCAAAGTCCTTCTTGTTTGGAATACTGATAAATTAATTTTTTTATGCCATTTGATACATTTTTCGAATTTTCGATGCAGATTACAGCAAGGAAATGTGAAAAGGCATTTTTCATTATTTTAATATTCTGAAGTATTATGAACTATATTATAAGGTAATTTTTTCTTGAGATTACTTTAGTGAAAATAATATTAAAAATTAAAATTTTTCGACATTTAAGTAATTTTGAGGCACTAGGTGTATTTCTTTCGGGTTAGTTAGTTTAAACTTTTTTCGCCTAGTCAACAGCTACAATTGTACCGAAGACAGGAAAACAAAACTCCAATTGGTTTCTGTGACCAAAATAGCATAAAAAAATCATAAAATAAAAAAAATCATATTTATTTATTTAATATAAAAACACATAAAATTGGTAGGGGGCAAACACGTACATTTTAACACATTTACCTTGGTATCTTGGTAAACCAGTTTTATAAAAGTTAAAAAATAAATCTGTGGCATTTTGGCAAAACATCTTAAGTCAAATTTTAAAAGTTAAAAAAATTTCATTAATCATACGCATTTTCAATCAAAAAACATTTTTGTTTACGTTTCTAAAATGTTGTATTATAATCGAAATTTTTGTTTAATTGGCTTATACATATTATTATTTGATAAAACTGATTTTTTCGCCGATTTTCTTATCTCGACTTAAGATGTTTCGTCAAAATGCCACAAATATCAGGTATGTTCTGAAAATCACGTGATTTCAAATCACATGTGCTTTTAAAATCACTCGTGTGATTTTGTGGTGTTCTGTAAATCACACCGTTTTTGTGTTTTTCGGTGTGATTTTCAATTGTCGAAAGCACAAGCAAGCACAAAGGATTTGATTTTTAAAATTATTGCTAATTTTTAAAGCTTTCTGTTTTTTTAGCCGATTTAGCGATCTCAAATTAGTTTTAGGGTGGTTTAAGATTTTGTATTTTTTTTGCGAATTTTAGCCATGTTCGCGATAGAAGCGATTTGTTCCTGTAAGTTTTCGGATTCTTTACAGTTTTAAAGATTTTTAATAATTATTAGACTTTGCTATCATGCCGCTGCTAGCAAATTTTTGCGAATTTCCGCTAATTTAGCAATTTTTAACGAATTTTTGCTATTCCTTACAGTTTTAGGGAGTTTTAATCAATTTTATGGCTTGTTTGAAATATAAATATTTTTCGCAATTTTTCGCTATTGTGCAAATTTTTTTTGTTTTATTTTTCGACATTTTGTTTTTTTAATCCATTTAGAGATTTCAAATAGATTTTAGTGTTAGTTTCCAGGTTTGCAATTTTTTGCGAATTTTAGCAATATTAGAGATAGAAGCGATTTTTCCCTGTGATTCTTTACAGTATTTACGATTTTTAATAAATATTAGACTTTGCTTTCATGCCGCTGTTAGCAAAAAAGCGAACTTTAATTTAACTAAAAAAACAAACCTGAAATCACAACAGAAGTCACAAAAGCAAATATCATTTTGAAGTTTCATCAAATTTTCTTAATTTTAAACGATTTGTTGTAAATAAAATAGCTTATTGCATAAAAAATTAATAAACAACACATGGAATATTTTATTTAAGAAATTTATTATAACGGTCAACTTACAATAGTCGCAAAAATAACAAAGTGATTTCAAAAAGTTGTTTACGTAGCTGAACGTTTTGAAATCACAAAATAATATGCCCAGAACACTTTTCTTGTGATTTGAAATCACTTTCATAAAATGTGATTTTCATAACTTCGTAATGTAAATTTGTCATTTAGAAGACATATAAAACTACAAACAAAAAAAGGGACAGCCAACAAAGGCTGCTGTAGTAGTGTGGCCAACGTTTAAAACGACAAAATAATTGAAACGTTTATTTCAGAAACCTGTCAAGTGTGTCATTTTTAAATGAGAGTTGACGGGTTTCTGAAATAAACAATTCAATTATGAAAGTTAAAAAAAAAAAAATTTAAAAAAATTTGATTAAAAACCCGCGTAACTTCAAATCCGCATAAAAACAGACCTAAGTGTAATCGTAAGAAAAAAAAAACCAAAATGCGAACAGAATCTACTAAATACAAAGGTTTTTTTTAATAAAAATTATGAAAAGTTAATCACCCCTATCGTGAATAATTTTTCCCTTGTAATTATTCCCCTTTTCACATATTTGCGATCATGAAAAACTCCCATTAAAAAAAGGTAATTCAAATGAGAATAATAACGTGAAAAAATGTTCGCGGGAAAAAATTCCCCTTATCGTGAAAAGTTTTTTCCCTCGTAATTTGTTCACATTTCCCTTAGATTTTCACACTTTATTTTTGCTAGGGAACACAACATGTATCTGAACACATCCTATAAATCGAATATTAAGGGCTAGATCCGTTAATAAGGCACAAACCGATATATTGGTTAATAAAATGCATAACAACAGGTCGTTTGCCTGCGGATTTGTGAAGCTTTCGAAAGACGTGGTGGCAGAATTTTTGGAAAATATTTTACTACATAAAATTTAAAAAGTGCAAAAAATTAACGTTGTAATCAACTATCCCTCCAATACTAAATATCTTGCTTTATTATTTTAACTTTTCTTTAAAATATATACGTGTGCCCGTATATTTCAAAAATGTATTTTAAAATCGCTCAAAATTCCTGACACCTTTTAAAATCGGTCAGTTTACATGACATACTTGCTTCGATTTGAAATTATTCTGCTATTTTAATTAATTTGTAACAAATTAAAAGTATTCAACATAAAATTTGATTTTCCAATTACATAGTTCCAAATTAAAAAAAAAATTGTGAAAAAGTCAAATTTCTGTAATTTAGTTTAAAAAATTTAATAAATAAATAGCATGTCATTCGTTGGAGGTGTTGTAAATATCGAAAACAAATTTTCGAAATTAAACTTGTTTTTAATCCTATACTAATTGAAAAGCTCGAGGCCACAGTAACGTTATCAAAACACACAACGCTTATCAATTAATATAGGACTGCAATTTTAAAGGTCGAATTAAGATATGTAACATTTTTTTTATCAAAAAAATCATTGTTTTTCATTGTTTTCATCGATTTCAAACGTTGACGCGTTCGCATAGAAAATTATATGTAAAACAAAAACAATATTCAAAAATTTGTTTTTGTTTTAAATGCAGTTTTCTATGCGAACGTTGACGTTAGAAATCGTTGAACAGGCAGTTAGTTAAAACTTTGAACAAAATTTCATTCGTTTCATAAATAACCCGTTCATCGATTTCGAACGAAGGTTCGTTTGCTTAACTTACATGTAAAACAAAAACAAAAATTTTTTTATAATTTGTTTTTGTTTTAAATGCAAATTAAACGAACAAAGTCTTCGTACAGGAATATATGCAGTTTTTTATTTTTCAGTTTTTAATTTTGTATCAAAAATTTTTTAAAAATAAGTAAAAATTTCAAGAGTTTAAGAGTTAAGTAGAAATCGAAATAAAGTGGAATTGAAATCGAACGAGATTTTTATTTCTAGTATTTACAAAATGGCTGTAGTTTTCCCTGTTTTTAAGATTTGTTCTTGCAAAGATAACACTAGGCAACAGCCATTTTGTTATTTGGTTCTAGCATACTTTTTCTCATGGATTTGGACCTACTGAACACGAAAATGAATTTTAAAAATTTTTCTGTCGATTGGTTTGCGAGATACAAATTTTTTAATTTTTTTTTTTTAATTTTTGGAGGTACACTTACTATTTTGAGCATATCTTTAGTCTTCTTTGACCTATTTTATCCTACTACTACTCAAATTAAAGACAATTGAGCCGTCTACAACTTATTTTCAGAAAATTTTCAAATCGGGTTAGTAGTTTTGATGTTGGCGGCTTAAAAAGGTTAAAAAACTGGGTTTTTTTAGTAAAAATGTGGCTGAAAAATTCATATAAAAATTCATATAAAATATAAAACGCGATGTTAACAGCGATTTTAATTTTTTTACGTATAGCTGACACTTTTCCAAAGAAAATAAGCCCTTACTTAACAAAATCTGATGACAAATGGCCGACTTATTATTTTTTTGGTAAACGACCGAAATTCCGCTATTTCACGATTTTTTGATTTTCATTATTTGCACAGCTTACCTACCCAACGCAAACGAATAAATACATTTGAACTTAATTTAAAATAAACAAATTAGTCTTCGTATATTATTTTTTAATTTATTTACAGCACTACATGCTCAATGTATCGCACAATTAGCTAAACTAACGAAATTAAACTAACTAATTAAATTAAGCAAATCAACGCACAAAAAAAATTAGTAAAAACAAAGATATAAGTGTACATTTTATGCCATGTGGAAAAACTGCTGACTTCTTCTTTGTTTTTTGTATTCGCTGCAATCGGTCTCACGTATTAGGGTCCAAATATAGTCACCCATCATAGCCGTGTCATACATGCCCTGATAGCGTCGTTCCATAGCCTTCAATTCCTGATGAAAGCGCTCGCCGTGTTCGTCGCTCACGTCTCCTAAATTCTCAGGGAAAAAATCCAAATGAGAATGCAGAAAGTGTATTTTAAGTGACATGTGCACTCCCATGGCTTCATAGTTCTTTACCAGATCCTCCTAATTTAATTAGTTAGTTTAATTTCGTTAGTTTAGCTAATTGTGCGATACATTGAGCATGTAGTGCTGTAAATAAATTAAAAAATAATATACGAAGACTAATTTGTTTATTTTAAATTAAGTTCAAATGTATTTATTCGTTTGCGTTGGGTAGGTAAGCTGTGCAAATAATGAAAATCAAAAAATCGTGAAATAGCGGAATTTCGGTCGTTTACCAAAAAAATAATAAGTCGGCCATTTGTCATCAGATTTTGTTAAGTAAGGGCTTATTTTCTTTGGAAAAGTGTCAGCTATACGTAAAAAAATTAAAATCGCTGTTAACATCGCGTTTTATATTTTATATGAATTTTTATATGAATTTTTCAGCCACATTTTTACTAAAAAAACCCAGTTTTTTAACCTTTTTAAGCCGCCAACATCAAAACTACTAACCCGATTTGAAAATTTTCTGAAAATAAGTTGTAGACGGCTCAATTGTCTTTAATTTGAGTAGTAGTAGGATAAAATAGGTCAAAGAAGACTAAAGATATGCTCAAAATAGTAAGTGTACCTCCAAAAATTAAAAAAAAAAAATTAAAAAATTTGTATCTCGCAAACCAATCGACAGAAAAATTTTTAAAATTCATTTTCGTGTTCAGTAGGTCCAAATCCATGAGAAAAAGTATGCTAGAAACAAATAACAGACAAAAGTTTGTTATTTGTGACCTAGTGTAATTGGTACTTAACTTTTTATAACCTCTTTTTACAGGCTCGTTTTCAAAATTTGTTCGATTTAAAATCGACTTCATTTCGATTTATAGAACATGCCCGAATATTTACAACAATTTTAAAACATACCTCGAATTTTCGAAATCCATAAAAATTTAATTTTTGTAAAAAAGATTCTTCACAAAAAGTATTGAATATTTTGTTTATGAAACAGGTGTTGCTGAGTTGACAATCCTCGGTAGGTGTTGTTGAACTCCGAGTCGATCCGGAGTGTAGAATAGATTGTCGTGGGAACGATTTTTATTAACCGCTTGTTTTGGTTTGGGTATTGGGCCGCGTAAAATAACGGACCGATTTAGCTCATTTTCAATATTTAATAATTTTCTTATGTTAGAATTGTCTGCGCTTGTTTCGGGGTTTCGGAAAACTTACACAAGGACAGGCGGACATCGTTAAATGAAATGATTTATAAATGAAATGATTTATAAATTATAAATAAGGTATGTATATAATTTTTTTTATTTTAAACATTTTTTTGAATGTTTAAAATAATTTTTAAAAAAGGAATAACTAATTCCTTCATTCTATTTGTTAAAATTTTGTAATTATTAATGGACAAAAATTTATTAAAATTTAAATGATTGTTGCAACTTTGATCTTAAAGAGAGGTACAGTTCTGAGATTTTTTTTCTATTAAATTATTGCCGAATGAGTTATTTGTGAAGACTGTCGTGTGCTGCCTTTAAGACCTGCCCTTTAAGTTATTAAACAAAATCAGTTTTAATTGCTTTAAGCAGTTAGATAAATAAAAAAAACTATTCAATTCCCTCTGAAATATATGTATCTATTTCTAAAAAACTCTTCTTCCTTCCATCGGTTTGCCATGGTATTTTAAAAAACCAAAATTTTAAAATGGTAATTAGAATTTTATTTAAAATACCTTTTAGCTATGCCTAATATTAATTTGTGTTTTTTTATTAATAATTAGTGTTGTATTGTGTGCGTTTTTCCTAAAAAAAATTATTGATATTTGTTTATTTGCAAAATTTGGATTTTTATCAAACAAAACTAAACTTATACTTTTTTGTTTTATATATTCTTTTTCTATAATTATAATTATTATTTAACTTTTTTCTGTTTTATATTTATTTGTTATTTACTTCATTTATAATAGAAAAAAATCATTTAGTCGATGTTATTATTTAAAAATATGTATATAAATTAAAAAAAAATCGTGGCTAAAACATTATCATTTGATTGTTCGTTACCATATTCTCACTCTTCTATGTTCTCAATTTCATATGTATGTATTTTGTGTAGTTGTTCTTTTTTGTTTCATTTTTAATTCGAATACACAAAAATAAAACAAAAAAGAGAATGTGATCTGCAAAATGAAAATTTTAAAAGTAGAGAGAAAATAGTTGGTGTATTATAAGTGGCTGGCTATAAATTATTGAATAGATTTAACAATTTAAGCCCATTTTGAATAGGCATAAACACAGATAACACCCACAATAACACCTGCTGTTATATAAGTAATTAATGACCTTCGCTTTTTCGCCGCTTGTTTGTTATCCTCGTTTTCGCGTTGTTTTCTTTTGATTTCGTTAACTTTTTGCTCAATATTTGCCTGGCGTTCGGCACGTTTTCTACGTCGTATTTCAGTGTCGGGACTAAAAATAAAATAGAGAACAACATTTTTCAATATTCCAAACCAAAATATAACTAATTTTTAAATTAGTTTTAATTTAAAATACCTTGTAGTGCCACTGTTTGCAGTCTCTAAGCCATTTAATTTCATGGAATTATGATCTTCACTTTGCTCGTTCGTTGTTGCATTGTTGTGTTGCTGCTGCTGATGATGAGAATGATGGATTCTCAATTTATCATAGTTGGCATTATCCATATCCTCTACATCATCGTTATTCTCATCGTTATCGTCAATATCATCTTCTTCACTATCGTCATTTTCAAAATATTCATTTTCATCGCTATCTGATTCGTGTACACGATTCAATGAATTATTTTGTGTTGGCAGTGGTGGAAGTGGTCGATTTGTCATGCTTGTATTATTTTCCGAAATCCTTTCATTTTTAATAAAATTATTCAAAGCATCTTTGTGGGTGTTGTCATTGTCGGGTGCATAAAGGTCATCATTAAAACTAACACTGGCTGGTATTTTAGGCAACGGTTTACCTTGTGAGCCAACCAAATTCAGCCTTAAAATGCCATCAGCTCCACTACCGGCCAGGGGTAATAGGGAATGGGTACGCGGTGGTAAAGGCGGTGGTGTTTCATCTATAATATATTGCTCGTGATGTTGACTGTCATCACTTGTAACAATTGGCGATTCATTGTAATCAATGAATTTCTTTGAAAGAGAAATGGAAGAAAACACACAAATTTTATAAAAAAAAAGGTTATACAATTTTGTTAAAAATATTCTTTTGGGACTTTTTTCCACGAAAAATTTGTGATTAAATTTTATAAAGGAATATTGTAATGACCAATTTGCAGTCAAAAAATTTCTTGGTTAATTTTCATTTAAGCAAAAAAAAAATTGCAATCTTTTTTTAGCAAACATTTTTTTTTTTAAATTTTTATTATGGCAAAAAATTAAAAAAAAAGTCATAATTAAAAAAAAAAATAATTTTTTTTGTTTTGTTGTTGAATTTAATTGAAAATATGTATAAAGCATTAATTTGAATACAAACCGGATCTTTAAGTAATTTAATGCCTTCAATAATAGCTTGATATGAAAAATACAATTGATCGGCGGTTTGAATAAGGCCCATACGATATCTTCGCAATTCATATAAAACATCCTGAACAGATACATTTTGAACACCTTCTTTGTCAACCTTAAACAAAAACAACATAAAAAATAAACAACATAAACAATTAATATTTTATTGAATCTTACTTACCAACACTAAACAACAATCAACCAAACAGAATGTACCCGAACGTCCAATGCCAGCGCTACAGTGTACAACAGCGGGACCAACGTTGGGATCTAAAGCACCCGAATCTCGTACTTGTTTAAGGAATTGCAAAAAAGCCACTGGTGAACTAGGAATGCCAAAATCTGGCCATGTGGTATAATGGAATTGTATTATTTCCCGACTTTGATTCGACTCAATATCAGTCAATCTTTAAAACAAAAATTATATCAATTGCAAAACAAATTAAAATGAAATAAAATCCTACTTAAACCACCGCACACAAAAGTTTTTGTACTCTTCGCAACGTAAAAATTCTATGGTCAACTTAACTTCGTTCAATTTAAGTGCATTCTCTAAACCTCTGCGTTCTGGCCAATACAAATGACATTTAACTTGTTTCTTTTCCATTAATTTATTCAACATCAATATGGCTTTTGTTTTTTGTTCCCAAACCATTAACCAAAAATGACCTACTGTATCCCCTAGAGGGCCTTGTGTCAAAATATATTTACGATCAGCTCGTTCCAGCTAAAAATTACAAACATTAACTTGAAAGGGTTTATTCTTATGAAAACAAAATGCTTATTATACCTTCACTAAGTTGGCGTTGATATAATCGACTCCACCTCTGTGAATGATAATTCTTGAATGATCGTAGGGATTAACATCTCGGTATCTGTTTAGACAACGATTATGTGGCTTTTCTGATTCAATTGTACCGAAATGTTTTTCGTTTGCTTCACGTTCACATTTTTCTCGGATTTCCTGAAAAAAAAATTATCAATTGAATAAAAAACCAAAAATTTATGAACATTTTAAAAACTTATTTATATCATCTGATTATAATTGGTTTGGCGCATATGCCAAAAATTCGTTATGGAGAAAAACGATAGTGAAGGTGTACAGAAAGTTTTCTGAAAATAAACCCAATAGAACTTTTGTGAACTTCCATGAACGATCTTAGATGCAAGTGAAAATTATTGTTGTTTGCCGCATACGCCAATTTTTCTAATTTATTTAATTTCGCTTTTACTGTTTTTCTGACGGCAATGAAGCAAAGCAAGAGTTGTTATGAATCTCCGATTTAAGTAAGATGTGCTGCCTTCACCGATAGCTCAATTTCTCTCGGTATGAATTCTTAACCTGCACAATCAAACTCAAGGTCACGACAGTAAAACAAAAATAAACAACAAAAAAATCTAAGGAACGTTATCATCGCTAAAAATCCTCGCAATTAAATAGAAAATATATGGGATAGATGTTTAATCTCTGTTAGCGTTGCCCTTTTCCCAACCATTTTATCCCTTTGCGATACGATTACTCCTAACGCTTGAATACACTTTAGACTACCACGCAACAATTGCACCGGACATCCTGGCAAAAAAAAATTACTCACACATATTAAAATTTTCTCTAAGATATTAATGTATATGAAATTTATTTTCATTATTTCTTAACCTAAATAATTAACAAGCAATAAATAACTAAAATATAAAAATTCTATTTTAAAAGATTATCGGTTTATATGAATAAGAATTATTCCGAGATAAACATTCACAATTTGCTAAATTGTGAAGATATTAGTTATTAATCCAAATTTTTAATATTTTAATCAGGCTTAAGTTCATCAAATTTAATTTTCATTAAATTATTTTTATGAAGAAAGGAATTTTACAACATGAAAATAATTTAAAATTGTTATTAATAATCATTCATTCTTGACTGACCTGAGATTCGAACCCAGGCGGCTGGTTACCATGACATGTTTCGATCGCAACCACTCGATCTCCTCAGATGGATTTGCCGTCTTACACTCGCAGCCATCGACGACTGCAGACGTCAATAGTCAAACATCAATCCTTAAACCAAATTGTATTTTAACCTTTGGTAGATCGAAATTTGCTTTTTTGAATGATTATCCATTTTTAATTGATTTTACATGTTTTTCCTAACTTAGTTATTTTCAAAATTTTTTTTTTATCAAAATTTTTTTTTCTTCAAAATTTTAAATAACAATTTTTCCCTTTGGGTTAAGTCAAATGATGATTTATAAATCAAATGGTATGATTTACCTTCAAGTCCTAAACTATCAATGGTATGAAATATAATAATCTTTATATCTTCAAACTTCAACGACAAATTTACTTTATTTTCTCATTTAAAAACATCACTGTAAACTATATATAAAATCTTGTCTTCTTTTTAAAATATGTCCACATACAAATTAACAAGTTAGGAAAAAAGAAAATGTTAACATACCCAGAAGGTAAAAAATAACGTCTTCTGGTATTTTAGATTTTAAAATTTTTTAAATAAGCTCTCTGTTTATTGTTGATGATTTTGTTTAAACTTTGATATTGTTACAAGTAGAACTGATGCTGTAATTCTTATATGCTTAACAGTTTTATTTGGTTTAATATCTTTAGTTTTTCTAAAATCTTTATGGATGAAGTTTCCTGATGATCTGGAGTAAGCAACCAGTAAAATGCGCATAGGAATAGCTTATCCCACCAACAATTAATTTCAGTGTTTTTTTTAAATAATAAAAATTGGAAATTAAGCACGAATAACAAAATCATTTAAATTTTAAAATTTATTATTCTACCTATCGCTTTCTCTTAATGACCTCTCTAGAAAAATACGGATATGGCTTTTAAGCGTTCTCTTTTATTCTCGAGAAGCTGAATTTCACTATTATTAATCTAAATTTCGTTTTTTTCTTTTACAAATGTAAAATTACACTCACACCTCTACCTACATATACTGACCCGTATTCTAGTCTTTAATTAAATTACGTCCTCAGTTATTTCATTTATGCCTAAACATATGCTACTGCTTCTTTTTGAGTTAGAATATACTTTTACGATTGTAGGCAAAAAGTCCGAAACTTTGATTTCCTTTTGTAAGGCAAGGGACTACACCACTAGCACTACCAGATCTATATTTCTGGTTTGTGGGCGGTGATGCCAGGGTAGACACAAAAAAATCTACGGACGATAAAATTTAAAATTTTTCGTTACATTTTTTTCTTATTTGTTTAAGATGTTATTTTTATGACGTCTTTTATCAGGATCTTCAGTAAAATCACTGATTCACCACCCCAATCATCTTAATTAAATAGCTCCCTTTAAAATCATATTCAACAAGAAAAAAATTCAATAACTTAATTAACTGCATTCCGTTAAATTTTGTAACTTCACTCACTACACAAAATAATCTATATTTTAAAAATTCAATTATAAAATTTGAAATTTTCAGCAAATTATTACAACTCCGTATTGTGTTTAAGGCTCAGCTTTTCTTAAAACAATAACCTTCCAATATTTTTTAAGTTATTAAAACCTTCAATTTTGTTACACATACAATTTAATGGATATACTGCACTACTAAAGTTCTTAATAAGAAACTTCATTTCAAATAATTACAACATTTATGTTTAACAAGTCAGGTTCAAGGCCTTTTTTTATTTTAACCTTGAAGCCCTTTGTTAAATCTACAACATTCATTATATTAAAGAGAAATTAATTTCTCTTTTACGAATATTACTAAGTGGGAAAGTAAAATCTTATCAACAGTTTTCCAGAATGAACTTCCAATATTTATTTGACAGACCATTGAACTACAATCAACACAACATTCATCATATAAAATAACATAAAAAACACACACATAATTCCAACCCTAACTTAATTTAACCAAAACAATACCAGGAATAATCAACAGGTCACAAAAAAATAACAAAACAATCAATATCCATGCAAGGAGGTTTGTAATTAATTTCGCCCTTTTCTGAAAACCTTTAAATATTCTTCCACCTTCCATAATTCAGATGCAAAAAAACACCGGTCCGAAAACCAAGCCGTCACAACATCAAACGAACCGAGCTCTAGCAAACAACAAAAACTTATTAACTGAGAAGTCATAAGCCCCAATACGACCATAACAGAGTGAATTTGTTTGTATGTTTTTGTATTAGGAATTTGCAGCATTCGCCAAACAGAAGCGCGTAGAGTAATACACTACTTAAGTAAGGTTAGGTTCAGAAGGGTTATGTGCCCAAGGGCACACTTTCACCCGGAGACCAATGCGGTCCATGGTAAATCACTTCAATGAAAAAGGTAGAGAAAGAGAAAAGTGAAAAAAAATAAGAGGTGGATAGAATTAAGAAAGTTAGTAGGTATCACGTAGAATCGTTACAAGATCGACTGGATTACATCCAGCGATACACTCCAGATCGTATTGAAATCTATATCCTAGCCATTTCTGTCTGAGACTCTGCATCCTAGGACAGTGGCACAGTACATGCTCGATCATCTCAAGCTCCTCAGAAGTCCGGTATGGTATTGTCCCATTTGCCTGTAAAAGCCCAAATCGGACAATGACCCGTCAAAAACCCTATAAGTGTCGTAAGAACACCCCTATCCAATCCCAGTAGAACACTGATTGCCCCTGCGTCCAATCCGGGCCATAGTGCCCTAGACTCCCTGCAATCCGTTCTATCCCTCCAGGACCGGTTAAGGTCATCACAGAATCTTTCCCGTATCACCGCATAGTAGTAACATAGGGGGGATTTACCCCCTGTCCTTTACCACTAACTCCAGATTCTAACCCCCTCTCGCGATTTCGTCCGCCACCTCATTTCTATCAATCATGCAGTGTCCAGGTACCCAAAAATCTTAGCTGAAATTCAAGAAAATTCCAGAATGACAAACGAGAAACTGCAGAAGACCCAAGAAATTTCTACCTCAATAAATGAAAGAGTAGACGATATGGAGATAGAATTCAACCAAAATCTGTATGATGTTAAAACGCAAGTAACGGATCTAAAAATACAAGTCACGGATGTTCGATGAAAAACTACAACATCAGTTTGACGCAGTTGCTAACAATAATGCATGAACAATGGTGAAAAATAGAGCTGATTCTGGCTTAAGAAGGAACTGCGGCTGAAATTCTAGAAAGTGTACAACTAAGTTGCAGAAACAATTATGATGACAATATGGTAGCAATGCAACGCAAGTATGGTGGTGAACACAGAAAAAAAAATTATTCAGAATGAAATTACTGGGTAGAGTACAAAAGGCAAACGAGACGCTACAGGATTTCGCACTAGAGATTGAGCGCTTGGTGCAGCTTACTTATCAAGGTGAAAGTCATCCATTGCTAGATCATTTTAAGACCGAGGCACAGGAAACCGATAGAATAATTTCAAAACAGCATATATGCAATGTGCATAAGCTCGATATAACAGCCGACGAAGAAGGAAATATTTTAAAGGAAATGAGAAGCATGAAAGAGGCAGGTAAAAACAAAGTAAACTACTATAACTGCGGTAAAATTGGTCATATTCAGTGAAACTGCGAAGCATCAAGACGACGATCAAGGTTTTCTTCGCCACCAGGAAACAACCAGCGTGCTAATCACCAGGCATCACAAGAGTCACCTTTAAACTAAGAATAGCTAGCACTGCGGGGCATGGGCTAGCTACCACATCTAAGGGCATCACAATCTCTATATCAGTAGTGCAACGGAGTAACATGAATCTTACTGCTTGTGGTTACATTTACGGTCAAAAACGCATTTTTACTGTGGACACTGGGCCAACACATTCTATTATAAGGCCCGATTTAATACAAAAATAAACCGAACCACTAAGCGGGGTGAGCCTGAAAACGGCTACGGAGAGTCTGCCACTGCCTATGGAAAAGTAAAAGTACAATTAAGTATGGCCAATACAATCGCCCATCACGTATTTATTGTGACTGATATAGTAGATGAGGTAATCATTGGCGGAGATTTCATGATTGGAGAGTATTCATTTGCAAATTATTTATAGGCGTGAAGACATCTAATCGCCCTTCAACGTGAAAAACTACCACCCAAATCAGACTATGATGACAGCAGTTTGTGGGTGGTGAAAAAGTCCTTACGCAGAACTTCAAGATTGGACAATGTACTTCCACAGAGGCAATAATTAATTGCGAGCAGCATCAAGGAGCAGCCAGGAAGAGTAGCAAAAACCACGAATCACTAGAGAAACATGTGCGAAAATGGACCGAAAAACTAACACCGCCTTGAAGAAATAAGGCCAAACAGCTACTAAGAAAATTTGCCTCTGCATTCTTATTGCAAGGTCAAAACCAAGGCTGAACGTCAATAGTAGGTAGGTGAAGCTAAGCCAGTAAAATAGGCTCCAAGAAGCATTCCTTTAGCAAAGCGAAATGAAGTAAGAAAACTGGTTAGCGAGAAGGAAAAGGACGAAGTTCTTAAAGCTTCATCAAGTCCTTAGAGCTCACCGGTGGTTTTGGAGAAAAATAAAGATGGAAGTACCAGATTCTGCGTGGACTACAGAAAACTGAATGACGTCACGAAAAAAGATAGTTATCTATTGCCTAGAATTGATGATACCTTGGACACGTTAGCCGGAACGGAATGGTTTTCTACATTGGATTTGCAATGCTCCGGTTACATTTGAGCGTTTAATGGAGAAGGTGTTAAAAGGTCTTCACCGGAACACATGTTTGGTGTACCTTGACGACATTATATCATGGGGAAAACATTTGCTGAACACCTGAAAAATCTAGAAGAGGTAATGAAACGTATATCAACAGCAGGACTCAAACTAAATGCTAAGAAATGTTCAGTTCCAGAAGGAAGTAAAATACCTGGGACATCGTGTAACCTGCAAAGGCATCTCAACGAATGATGATAAAATAAAAGCTGTAATGGATTGGCCTCGTTCGAAGAATCAACATGAATTACACAGTTTTCGCTTTATACAGGCGCTTTATACCGAACTTTGCAAATATTGCTGCAAGTTTACACGAATTAACTAAAAATGCGCAAAAATACATCTGGGATGAAGCACAGGAAGCAGCATTTCAGAAACTGAAGGAATTATTGTGCTCATTACCAATTTTGGCTTACCCAATTGCTGGAGAGAAATTTCTGCTTGATACCGATGCGAGCGGATACGGAATTGGTGGTGTGCTTTCCCAAGTGGTCAATGGTGTAGAGCGAGTCGTGGGCTATTACAGCCGAATACTTTCGAAGCCTGAGAGGAACTTTTGCGTGACGCCAAGGGAGCTCCTGGCAGTACTAGAGTGCATAAAACATTTCCATAAGTATTTGTATGGTCAACATATTGAGTTAAGAACTGACAATTCTGCACTCAGGTGGTTGCTTCAGTTCAAGAAGCCAGAGGGTCAGATAGCTCGCTGGATTGAGCGCCTTCAAGCTATGATTTTAACATTGAGCACAGGAAAGGCGGGAAACATGAAAATGCGGATGCCCTATCAAGACGACCCTGCTAACTGGAATGCAAGCATTGTGTAAAGGCGGAAGGAAAGGAATACAATTACATATGTAGTTCGCCTACTGCAGATTAAGTCCAATGAAGACTGGTCAATGCCACAGAAAGCCGAGTCGAAACGAAATATTCAGCCTTATTGCGGTTGTCGTTTTCGTAAACAAACGTGTCGTTTTTTGTAGTAGATTAAAGAACACATGTTGTGTATTACTTTAATCTATTACACAGTCGTATACGACAACGACAACCACAATAAGGCCGATTATCTAAAAGTCCTCTAAGAAAAGCAAACTGCCTTTACCGAACATGGAAAAGTACCGTCAAAAGTACATGAAGTTTTAAATGAATTTCAAAACGGTGGTCGTTACAAAAACACTAGACAAATTAAAACAACGTTTCTACTGGGTTAGGTGCTAACAAGCTGTGGCGGATTGGATATCGAATTGCACCCAATGCATTGCCGCAAAGGGACCAACAAGGAGAAGCCGGGGACCGCTACAACAGTACAATTCGGGTACCCCATTTGAGCGAATCGCAACGGATATAGCTGGACCTTCTCCTGTGAGTTACGTGTAAGTAGTTATCGATTACTTTAGTTAATGGCCAGAGGTGTATGCCATCCCAAATCAAGAAGCCAGAATCGTTGTGGACGTATTTTTGGATAACTGGTTATGCCGGTACGGAGTTCCAATAGAATTACACTCCGACTAAGGCTGTTTTTTCAATCTGGTGTGTTCAAAGATAGAAGAGGGTTGTGAGTATGCGTCATTAAGATCAACTACCTCTTGGAGTTGCAATTTCGGGGCTAAAAATTACAGATTTTTAATTTTATCGTGGTTGACCTATCTTCTACCACGGGATCCCTCGAGGATCACGTGGGTATTGTGATTTATCTTCAAATCGCGGGGCGACAGCCGTGTTTTGGAAAGAATTTGTCACATAATTTTGGTTATAAAACTTCCACTCAAGAAGATCTATGGTTCCCGAAAATGGGTATTATTGAAAACATATATAACATTTTGATCATCACTCTTCAATTTCTGGACCGATCTTTCCGACTTTTCCGAGAAATTTGTTTTGCTAATCTCTTGATACATAAAATGTATCCATTGAATATATTGGCGCCCTAAAAATGTTGTTATTAAGGAAATGTTGATGTTTTTTTTTAGCTAATTGTTTGACCTCTTTGCTTAAGATTGTCGAAGGCATTACCGATCGATAGATACATCATACTTTATGTGTAGGGCTCCGCAAACTTGATTTTAACCGACGGATGATGACTAAGAGATGCTTGCACTTAATTTGAAAACCTTGGTTCTTGCCGTTCTCAGATATCTTTATATGGGAGGTGTCAAGCCCACTTCTCCAATTCTGCCCATTTTTTAAGACAGGTTGTGTTTTGACTACCCAGCTGTGTGCACTGATCAACCATATATTTTTACCTAATTTGGAAACTTTAGAGCCACGCGCGCTTAGAACTTCAAAAAATGTATAGCCTTTAGCACCTTTCAGACCATTAGTAATATACTGTAAAGATTTCAGCGGTTTGGCGGCTATACACATTTTTCTATTTAAGCGGCAAATCATGTAATAGAAAATGCAAAAACAAACACAACACACTAAAATAAAAAAAAACCACAAGGGGTTTTAACTATTAAGAGGTAGTCGTGATTTTCTGCTCATATCTCAGCCTTATGTGACATAAATATATGTATACCAACAAAGTCTCCATCATATCTGGGGTCTCCGTAGAACCCATTTCAACAGACAGACGGATTACGTGACATAAACTTCTCTTTTCATAAGGATACAGAATATACATACTTTATAGGAATAAACGGAATGACGAAGTTATGTACACCCTTTTACGTTCGGTGAAGGGTAAATATAATAAGCAAGGAAGCCGTGAATATGCAATTGCATGTTTTTCCTTGTGTAACCAATGAAGGTAGAAACAATATATTTATCCTTTATAGCTTTTGATAAATTTTGGCATATATTTGTTAGTGCATATTTAACGCTATGTAGCACTTTTTGCATAATTTAGTTAAAAGAGAAATTTTGCACCATCTTTTAAGTTTATAGCGCATATTTCACCTTTTCAAATCATATTTTGCTACATTTAAAATTCTTTTTAAATGCCTACACGTGCTTTTGCAGCGAATCGAAAACAATTATGTGAAATTCAAGTTTAGGGATGGATTTTCTTTTTTAAATATCTATCTGTATACATAGAAATCTAGCCCCAACTTTTAGTAAAGGGTGTGAAGATAAATTCGTCAGTTAAATACGTCCTACAGTTATTTTAAATACGTTCCACACGCTGTTAAACGAATTGCGAAAACAAACTAATTTTCTTTTTGTAAATAAAAACCAATATAATTATTAAAATTAAAAACATTAACATTTTTTTAAGAAAAAACAAACTGAAATTTTTATTAAAAAAATAATTTTTTTTATTAAAAAAGTATTTTCATAGACGTTCACTTTATAAAAGGGTCAAATATAGATTGTTCCCATGGATATTTTGAGAAGACATGAATCGGGTTACCGGGAGGCTGGAAGTAGCCTAGGGCTAGTAGATTCCAGTACTATAACTTCTACGTCCAGATTCGTCCCGATATCGGAGATATATAATTTTGAAAAATTTGGTTTTTCATTGACTTAGTATGAAAAATATGGTAATTTTCAAGTCCAAAAAAAGGTATTTCGAGAAGACATGAATCGGGGTACCGGAAGACTGGAAGTAGCCTAGGGCTAGTAGATTCCAGCACTATAACTTCTACGTCCAGATTCGTCCCGATATCGGAGATATATAATTTTGAAAAATTTGGTTTTTCATTGACTTAGTATGAAAAATATGGTAATTTTCAAGTCCAAAAAAAAGGTATTTCGAGAAGACATGAATCGGGGTACCGGAAGACTGGAAGTAGCCTAGGGCTAGTAGATTCCAGCTCTATAACTTCTACGTCCAGATTCGTCCCGATATCGGAGATATATAATTTTGAAAAATTTGGTTTTTCATTGACTTAGTATGAAAAATATGGTAATTTTCAAGTCCAAAAAAAAGGTATTTCGAGAAGACATGAATCGGGGTACCGGAAGACTGGAAATAGCCTAGGGCTAGTAGATTCCAGCACTATAACTTCTACGTCCAGATTCGTCCCGATATCGGAGATATATAATTTTGAAAAATTTGGTTTTTCATTGACTTAGTATGAAAAATATGGTAATTTTCAAGTCCAAAAAAAAGGTATTTCGAGATTCGTCCAGATTCGTCCCGATATCGGAGATATATAATTTTGAAAAATTTGGTTTTTCATTGACTTAGTATGAAAAATATGGTAATTTTCAAGTCCAAAAAAAAGGTATTTCGAGAAGACATGAATCGGGGTACCGGAAGACTGGAAGTAGCCTAGGGCTAGTAGATTCCAGCACTATAACTTCATACTAAGTCAATGAAAAACCAAATTTTTCAAAATTATATATCTCCGATATCGGGACGAATCTGGACGTAAAGTTATAGTGCTGGAATCTACTAGCCCTAGGCTACTTCCAGTCTTCCGGTACCCCGATTCATGTCTTCTCGAAATACCTTTTTTTTGGATTTGAAAATTACCATATTTTCCATACTAAGTCAATGAAAAACCAAATTTTTCAAAATTATATATCTCCGATATCGGGACGAATCTGGACGTAGAAGTTATAGTGCTGGAATCTACTAGCCCTAGGCTACTTCCAGTCTTCCGGTACCCCGATTCATGTCTTCTCGAAATACCTTTTTTTTGGACTTGAAAATTACCATATTTTTCATACTAAGTCAATGAAAAACCAAATTTTTCAAAATTATATATCTCCGATATCGGGACGAATCTGGACGTAGAAGTTATAGTGCTGGAATCTACTAGCCCTAGGCTACTTCCAGTCTTCCGGTACCCCGATTCATGTCTTCTCGAAATACCTTTTTTTTGGACTTGAAAATTACCATATTTTTCATACTAAGTCAATGAAAAACCAAATTTTTCAAAATTATATATCTCCGATATCGGGACGAATATGGACGTAGAAGTTATAGTGCTGGAATCTACTAGCCCTAGGCTACTTCCAGTCTTCCGGTACCCCGATTCATGTCTTCTCGAAATACCTTTTTTTTGGACTTGAAAATTACCATATTTTTCATACTAAGTCAATGAAAAACCAAATTTTTCAAAATTATATATCTCCGATATCGGGACGAATCTGGACGTAGAAGTTATAGTGCTGGAATCTACTAGCCCTAGGCTACTTCCAGTCTTCCGGTACCCCGATTCATGTCTTCTCGAAATATCTTTTTTTTGGACTTGAAAATTACCATATTTTTCATACTAAGTCAATGAAAAACCAAATTTTTCAAAATTATATATCTCCGATATCGGGACGAATCTGGACGTAGAAGTTTTAGTGCTGGAATCTACTAGCTCTAGGCTACTTCCAGTCTTCCGGTACCCCGATTCATGTCTTCTCGAAATACCTTTTTTTTGGACTTGAAAATTACCATATTTTTCATACTAAGTCAATGAAAAACCAAATTTTTCAAAATTATATATCTCCGATATCGGGACGAATCTGGACGTAGAAGTTATAGTGCTGGAATCTACTAGCCCTAGGCTACTTCTAGTCTTCCGGTACCCCGATTCATGTCTTCTCGAAATACCTTTTTTTTGACTTGAAAATTACCATATTTTTTATACTAAGTCAATGAAAAACCAAATTTTTCAAAATTATATATCTCCGATATCGGGACGAATCTGGACGTAGAAGTTATAGTGCTGGAATCTACTAGCCCTAGGCTACTTTCAGTCTTCCGGTACCCCGATTCATGTCTTCTCGAAATACCTTTTTTTTGGACTAGAAAATTACCATATTTTTCATACTAAGTCAATGAAAAACCAAATTTTTCAAAATTATATATCTCCGATATCGGGACGAATCTGGACGTAGAAGTTATAGTGCTGGAATCTACTAGCCCTAGGCTACTTCCAGTCTTCCGGTACCCCGATTCATGTCTTCTCGAAATACCTTTTTTTTGGACTTGAAAATTACCATATTTTTCATACTAAGTCAATGAAAAACCAAATTTTTCAAAATTATATATCTCCGATATCGGGACGAATATGGACGTAGAAGTTATAGTGCTGGAATCTACTAGCCCTAGGCTACTTCCAGTCTTCCGGTACCCCGATTCATGTCTTCTCGAAATACCTTTTTTTGGACTTGAAAATTACCATATTTTTCATACTAAGTCAATGAAAAACCAAATTTTTTAAAATTATATATCACCGATATCGGGACGAATCTGGACGTAGAAGTTATAGTGCTGGAATCTACTAGCCCTAGGCTACTTTCAGTCTTCCGGTACCCCGATTCATGTCTTCTCGAAATACCTTTTTTTTGGACTAGAAAATTACCATATTTTTCATACTAAGTCAATGAAAAACCAAATTTTTCAAAATTATATATCTCCGATATCGGGACGAATCTGGACGTAGAAGTTATAGTGCTGGAATCTACTAGCCCTAGGCTACTTCCAGTCTTCCGGTACCCCGATTCATGTCTTCTCGAAATACCTTTTTTTTGGACTTGAAAATTACCATATTTTTCATACTAAGTCAATGAAAAACCAAATTTTTCAAAATTATATATCTCCGATATCGGGACGAATATGGACGTAGAAGTTATAGTGCTGGAATCTACTAGCCCTAGGCTACTTCCAGTCTTCTGGTACCCCGATTCATGTCTTCTCGAAATACCTTTTTTTGGACTTGAAAATTACCATATTTTTCATACTAAGTCAATGAAAAACCAAATTTTTTAAAATTATATATCACCGATATCGGGACGAATCTGGACGTAGAAGTTATAGTGCTGGAATCTACTAGCCCTAGGCTACTTCCAGTCTTCCGGTACCCCGATTCATGTCTTCTCGAAATACCTTTTTTTTGGATTTGAAAATTACCATATTTTTCATACTAAGTCAATGAAAAACCAAATTTTTCAAAATTATATATCTCCGATATCGGGACGAATCTGGACGTAGAAGTTATAGTGCTGGAATCTACTAGCCCTAGGCTACTTCCAGTCTTCCGGTACCCCGATTCATGTCTTCTCGAAATACCTTTTTTTTGGACTTGAAAATTACCATATTTTTCATACTAAGTCAATGAAAAACCAAATTTTTCAAAATTATATATCTCCGATATCGGCACGAATCTGGACGTAGAAGTTATAGTGCTGGAATCTACTAGCTCTAGGCTACTTCCAGTCTTCCGGTACCCCGATTCATGTCTTCTCGAAATACCTTTTTTTGGACTTGAAAATTACCATATTTTTCATACTAAGTCAATGAAAAACCAAATTTTTCAAAATTATATATCTCCGATATCGGGACGAATCTGGACGTAGAAGTTATAGTGCTGGAATCTACTAGCCCTAGGCTACTTCTAGTCTTTCGGTACCCCGATTCATGTCTTCTCGAAATACCTTTTTTTTTGACTTGAAAATTACCATATTTTTCATACTAAGTCAATGAAAAACCAAATTTTTCAAAATTATATATCTCCGATATCGGGACGAATCTGGACGTAGAAGTTATAGTGCTGGAATCTACTAGCCCTAGGCTACTTCCAGTCTTCCGGTACCCCGATTCATGTCTTCTCGAAATACCTTTTTTTTGGACTTGAAAATTACCATATTTTTCATACTAAGTCAATGAAAAACCAAATTTTTCAAAATTATATATCTCCGATATCGGGACGAATCTGGACGTAGAAGTTATAGTGCTGGAATCTACTAGCCCTAGGCTACTTCCAGTCTTCCGGTACCCCGATTCATGTCTTCTCGAAATACCTTTTTTTTGGACTTGAAAATTACCATATTTTTCATACTAAGTCAATGAAAAACCAAATTTTTTAAAATTATATATCTCCGATATCGGGACGAATCTGGACGTAGAAGTTATAGTGCTGGAATCTACTAACCCTAGGCTACTTCCAGCCTCCCGGTAACCCGATTCATGTCTTCTCGAAATATCCATGGGAACAATCTATATTTGACCCTTTTATAAAGTGAACTTCTATGAAAATACTTTTTTAATAAAAAAAATTATTTTTTTAATAAAAATTTCAGTTTGTGTTTTATTAAAAAAATGTTAATGTTTTTAATTTTAATAATTATATTGGTTTTTATTTACAAAAAGAAAATTTGTTTGTTTTCGCAATTCGTTTAACAGCGTGTGGAACGTATTTAAAATAACTGTAGGACGTATTTAACTGACGAATTTATCTTCACACCCTTCTTTTAGTATACCAATCGATTCAGAATCATTTTTAAAGCGATCTATCCGTTTGTCTGCCCTTGTAAACCTTGTGCGCGAAGTTCAAGTAGCAATTTTGTAGATGATAATTTGATAACATTTGATAAATACGTTTAAATTGTACGGACGAATCCTATGTAAAAAATGAAAATCGATCTATAATTTCACGTAGTCCCCATACAAAATTCTTTTTTAATAGACTCTTTGTGTCCATAAACTATTTAATTATGTTTGTATTTAGATTAAATTCGCCCCAAAAATATTTTACGGCAAATTAAATTCTTTTTGGAATCGGTTCATATTTGACCATTCTTTCCAACCATGAATAGCTTTAACTTCCTTTAAAATTTTTATATTAATATAAAATTTAGCAACCATCCCTATAATACCTTTAAGACAAAAAATCTAATATGGATGGCGTATCTGCATATAGTTATTATTATTACGACAGTCGTGGTCGTGGTCAAATCGCTTGTAATTTTTTATTTGTTCTGTGCTCCACTTTCTCTGTCATTGCCCTGGACTGCGGGGTATTAGGGTGGAATGCCTGGGGGAAACGGTATTTGCCTGTTTGGAGGATCTATCTGGGATGGAACTGCAATCGCTCCTTCTCTTCACTAGGAAGACGAGGTGGTTGGACTTTGCAGTGACGCCATCTGAGTGACTGCTCTAAGGGATGGGCATTGCCGCGGGGTATCACAAAGGGACCAATAAAGGACCCAAGTGAGCTGTCTTTTGATGGCTGCCCATGGAACCTAACCTAGGAGCATATTTCCAGTTTCCTTAGTACTAAGCTTTTTTTTCTTATTAAAATAACAAAACTCTAAATTTATCACATGTATTTCAGAGTCCAAGCAGAGGTTCGTTAGTAGACACATGGTTAAAATCGCATGGTATAGAGATTCGATCAAAAGAAAACGAATTATGATATAAGTATTCAAATTATCTTAAGCCCGTTTTCACAAATTCCGAAAGGTAGGATTTTATCGGCCGTATAAAAAGTGTTATATTATTACAACTTTACTTTAAGTTGTGAAAACAGGCCTTAAAGTATTAAAAAATTGTATAAACATATACCTAGTCCAAATTAATAAAATTTTACATGTCAACAGCAGTTACATTTTGAGTGGCTGGTGTTAATGCTATTATTTAAACCACAGTTATAGGTATAATGAACGTGTAGTTTAATACAGAAATGTTAATTCATAATGCAACATAATAACAAGATCGTTATATTTTTGTCTTGCTTCATGCTTCATAGTTAATAAGGTGACTTTTTCCATTTATTATTGCTTTTTTACGTTATGAAAACATGTACAAACGTACAGCAAGTACAGTGAAATAAGGAGGAAGAACTTTAACAAAAGGGGTTATTATTAGAAAACGTATTAAAAATTTATATTGGTTATAATGTATTTCTTAGCATAAAAAAATTTATAAAATATTTAGATTAGTTTTTATGCTAATTCAAATACATATTAACATGTAAAGCAAAAGCCAAACCAAAACTGAGAAAAGTTTCAATATATAGAACACTTTACACAAATGAAAACTATCAAGTTATGAGGCAATCAATTCTTACTGTTATAAAAAAAAATATTAGAGGATGCAAATAATGCAATACATAATTTTTTCCTGTAAATACATACGTACATACATACTTGCATCTATAAATTATTTTTAAAAACATATACTTGTACCTATAACTGAAATCAAAGTCATAAATGCCTGTGTACAAATTATTTTTTTTATGTGAATGAATACTACAATCAAGTATGTTAAGTTATAATTATTTCTATTTTACATGCAATGAGCTAAGCAAAGAAAATTGTTTTATATAAATTTTGTTAATGTTAATTAAAAATAGTACCGCTTAAAAGATGGGCCTTACATTAATAGAAAAATTGAGTGGATAATTTTTAAATTAGAATTTATTTTAACAATAAGGTTTGGAAAACTAAAAGCATGCACTCAGTTTTATAATAATAATATTTGGGGTAAAAAAGTGTACATTGGAAGAACAAAGTCTATTTGTCTGTGTAATTTAACTTCAACAATTGATAAAAATGAAAATGTTTCTTTGACGATTTAACCAGGGCTGTGGAGTCGTCCGAAAAAAGTACTAACTCCGACTCCGACTCCAAATGCTGAAATTTTTTAAGTGCGACTCCGACTTCTACTATAATCTTGATGCTAAATCTATATGAGACTCAGTGATGTTAACTTTTATTTTTTCATTACCGTACGGCCTTATAAAAATTAGAGTTTTTGAGAAGCAATTACCGTACGCAAACATTAATGTGCTGTTTCTAAATGACAGGCTATTGATTATGTAGCAAAATTTATCAGGGGTGTGCTGGAAATCGCAAACGCAAAACGCAAAAATTTGGAAGTTGTTTTTAATAAACTTTAAACCTAATTCTTATAATTTTTAGTTTAAAATCCTGTTTAATAGGAAAATATTTGTCATAAAATTCTTTTATTACAAAAATCTTATTTAAAAACGACTTTAAAAATTCTTGCATTTTACGTTTGCGATTTCCAGCACACCCCTGTATATGAAAAACACTCAGTCCATCGCCGGTCATTTGGAAACAGCACATAAGAGCAGTATTCAAAAACCATTTATTTAAATTTTAAATGTGTTTTAAGAAGATAATTTTTATTTTGGAAATTTTTTTTAAATTTTTTATGCCGAAAAACTTTGGAGTCGGAGTCGCAAGTTTTTGTGGGTACTACGACTCCGACTCCGACTTCGGCACAAAAACATCAACTCCGACTCTTCAACTCCGACTCCGACTCCACAGCCCTGGATTTAACCAAGAATGTTACTAATTACAATTTACTTAAAATTTGAAAAAAAATCACTGAAAGATTCAAAATTCAAAACACATGCCACAAAAAATTATATATTTAATGAGGTCTTTGAAACTTACATCTGCGTAAGAGGTTACTCTTTACTACATCTGGTCCGGTTATAAACATATATGAACTATTTTTTTACCATGCAAGTAAAGTCAGTTAATGGTTAATAATTTTTAGAATTTTCTCTGCTGCTAACATCAGATTGTATGCATTTCCGCTGAGGTTAATTTGTATTGGCTTGCCAGCCGACGGTCCTAAGATTTCCTCTTTAACATTAATTATAATTCCTTCCATGTCTTGCACACTGCTCCTTAAATCGTTAAATATGGGCTTAGCTTTGCATATTCAAATATGGATATAAGTATGGATATAGTTCCACGTGGTACCTACTAACTTTCTAACTTTCTTAATTCTATCCACCTCATACTTCTTTTCTTAACTTTTCTCTTGGTATCATTGAAGGGATTCACAATGGACCGCATTGGTCTCCGAGTGGAAATACGCCCTTGGGCACAAATCGCTTCTTAACCTAACCTAACCTATGAATACAAGTATGTATTGTCGTTATGTATGTAACGTTTTGAAATATCTGACTAAAGCCTATAGTACACGGAATGTAAAAACCTACATGCACATGAGGTTCTGGTGTTATTTTGTCGTCATCACACAACACGAACTTGCTATTGTTTCGTTGTAGTGTCGTCAAAATTACGTCGGAACCACATGCGCATGTGGCTTTTCGTAGATAAATTAAAATTAAAGTCGGCCCACACAGAAAAAAAATATCCATGTAAAATTTACATGGAAAAATGTTGATTGAGAATCATAGTAAATTTCTGCAAAAGTATGTCCTTTATTTAATTGTATCATTATTTCATATTAATTTTAAATGAAAAATATTTAAATAATCTTAAATCACGTTTATTTATTATTATTCACTGTTAAAAAAATAAAAAAAAATAAAATATTAAGGCCCCTATTAAGACAACTGGTTGTGAACAGTTGTAATTTTTGCTATGTTTTTGTTCACCGCAAATAGCAAAGTTGTAAACCATAATACAAAAATTAAGAAATTACAACTCAACTGCATAAAACAGATCAAAGCGGGAAAAAATCTCTACAAACTGCTGTAATAAGAGAAGAAAACGGCAGTGATCATTCTTATTACGTTGACCATTAATGGAACAGTTTTTTCTCAACTTAATATATACATTTTGCCACTAACAAAAAACGAGATTCTGAAGATTCTCAATAGTCTAAAGAACAAAAATACGAAGCCATATTGGTAGGGCTTCGTACACCGATAATTAGGAGGCATGCAAGACTAACACAGTACCCAAGTCTCTTAAAGAAGGAATAGTGTAAAAATAAGAGAATTAAAACACTTTTAAACGCCGTTTGCAAGGTTATATCATTATTAATATTAGAGAGGATCAGCCCAGTTATTTAACCCATACTACATTTACAACAAACCATTCATGCGCAGATCACATTAATACACTACGCATAATAATCGAATTATTTATTAAATATATTTATATAAATATAGGTATATCTTTAGGTATACTTCATGTTATTTTTTATTTTGTTTATTTATATAATTGAATTGCTCCATACACAAGACTAAAGGCTCAGTTAGCCGGGAGTAACAGTAACCTTACCGTAAAAAAGTAAGACCAATCTATTTCTTACAGATTAAGACGTAACATCTTACTGCTAACTGTAATCGTTCTAATTGATTTACACACAACAAAATGAATCAGCTGATTTGCAACGTTACTGTTACTCCCGGCTAACTGAGCCTTAAGAGTCATATTTTGCAGTATGGAACTGAGAAAATGTTAAACTAAAAACAAAATTATTAACAACTTACAGCTGTATCCATAATGAACATTTGGCATGAAGTTAGCAAAAAGTTTATTCATAATACACTAACCAAACTCTGGCTAACGATTTGCTATAATCTAGTTACGGAATGCCAAAAGTTTGCCAACTTGTGAAAATAGCCGTTAAATGTAAAACAATTTTGTTGGTTTTTTTTTAATTAACTGATTGTTTTTTAAAAAATGCCACTCAGAAATTAAGCTTTTGTATCCAAACGATCTCATTCTTATGTCAGAAATACAAAGTTTTCCGTACAGGTGCTCAGGTTTGTGGGTATATATAATCTTATGTAAAAAAAACTAAAACTCTCATGTTCAGCAGATTATCTAAAGAAAGGCCATAAAGCCGAAATGGAAACAAAGAAACACTAGAACGCCTTTTAAGTCCATACATGTACCGGACTATGTTGTTAATCGCAACGTTCAATTTCGCTTTACTAATTGTATCAGATTTAGCAAATATCCCGCAGCCATACAGTAAAACTGGCATTAGATAAGTTTAAGCCAGTAGCATTCTTCTTCTGAAAGGTGTACAATGCTGGTTCCGCCAAAGAGTTCTAATCATAGAAAAGGTGCGACCACAAGCATAGTTAATGTGGTTCGACCACCTAAGAGTGTCATTAAAAAATATTCTTAGATTCTTAGCACTTTTTACTATTTCAATCTGCTGATTATTTATAAATATACCAGCGGACCCGGCGAACTTCGCCTCGCCCCAAATTTAAATGCCAAAATGACACCTGTCAGATTGCTCAAAGTCTAAGTCAACGTATAACGCTATCTATCGGATTTTGGCTGAGAACTTTCTATTTTTTCATTTGGAAAGCCATTAAGGAATAATTTAACACAAAATTTCGTACATAAAAATCAATTTTCGATTTTTCCAATTTTTCGACTTTTGCGGAGAGATTTTCCAATTCTCCGCATTTTCTGCAATTTTCCATGATTAACACTATTGAGGAATAATTTCACACAAAATTTTATACAAAAACTCTATTTTCGCTTTTTCCAATTTTCCGAAGGGATTTTCTAAAATGTTCTCCCTTAAAAACCTTCTCCGCGAAAATACGAACAGCTGACAAAAAATTTTACAGAAATCGGCCCAGACGTTCTCGTTTTATGAATTACTATTCATATTTTACACCATTTTTATATACATATTGGATAATGCCACGCCCCTCCGCCCGCAGACCAAAAATCAGACTTCACAGTGTCACCCGCCTGAATATTCTCAAGATTTCCTGAAAATTTCATCAAAATCGGCCCAGCCGTTTTGGAGTCCATACGTTACATACATACATACACACATCCTGTTTTATATATATAGAATAGGTATAATATTAAGTTTATTAAGTCGCCCTTGGATAACTATGCATTTAGATTTTTTAGGATTTATTTCCAAGCCATTTGCCGTTGCCCTCGTATAAAAACGATGAAATATCAATAACCTTATTATTGAGCTATACACAGCCTCAGTCTCTGCACAGAAAGAAAAACACTCGGTATAAATTAAGTTTTTTATACTTACTTTGAGTGCGAGTCGTACTCAAATATTAAAGTACGAATAACACCAAAACGTACTTAAAACAAAACAATCCCGGAAGTTCTTAAAATAAGTACAAAATTCTTAAACCAAGTAAAAAAAAAGATTAAACTTTTCGTTGGTAGTGCCACTGTAAGGGCTAAAAAATCAGAGCAAGTTAAACTCTCTTTTTGGTTTAAAATATGTTTAAACCAACAAATCTATAAATCACTAAACATATAAACCATCTTTAAACGCATAAAATTGGGCGTTTAAACTACCAATGCAGACCATATGAATTTGATAAGATTTATCGTAGTGCTGCCACATGTTATTTTTTTAACTACATATAATACATGGGACACTGATTTATAGTTGTTGAGTTTAAACTACATATAGTTTCAAGTTTAGTTCAACTAAACCAGCGTTTAAGCCATCAGTGATTTATTAGCCATAAGAGTAAAATTACAAAGTGAGCGTTTAAATCTCTTTTAACTTATAAAAGTTTGTTGTAGACACTTCAACAACACCACACAAGAAGTTAAAAAATGATTTGCTAGTTGTGTGTAGAAACAACAAAAACACATTATTTTCATTTTTAAAAAGTTAAATTGAGAACTCTTGCTTCTCATTTAGTTTATATTTTCAGTTTAATATGTACGTTAGATTTTAAAGTAAAAACCATATCGGGAATGATGCTGGTGTTTTATAATTGAAATTCTATAGGGTCTAAAACGGGTAAGTAAATTAATCATCATAAAATTCTCCTTCTAATTTCACTTTTGGCTTATTAAGTACGAATTCGGGGTTGAATATGAAAAAGTTAAGTATTTCGCGATTGAAAATCCGTACTTGAATCAATCTTTCTGTACTTCATTCCAGAATACCGTACTCACCGTACTGTTAATACCGCTTCGGATTGATTTGGGTAGTACAAATGGATTAATTTTTCTTTTAAATGTGTCATTCGTTTTAAGGGCTTTCTTGTGGTGTAAAATAAGGCTATGGTTTGTCGCCTATACTTTTCCTGATTTTACTTGATGCAATAAATTAATATTGACTTCCCCCGTGATATCAACTGGAATTTAAATGCATAAAAAAAGTTGGGAAAGAAATAAAGCCAAATCACGACCATACGACGCCAAATACAATTTTATAGCCTTAAGCAAGGTCGTACAGCGACCTTCACCATTAAAAACATACAACACACATCCATCCATGTACTGTACCAGCACCAGTGTACGAGTACAAAAAGAGATCATAAAAACAAAAATATTTTGCAAAATGAGTTTTGTTGTGGATCACGCCGATGATGATGATGACCAGAGAACTGCAACGAGCACCCGTTTTTATGATTGATGATACTCGCCTTAAAACGAGTTGCGGTGTAGTTAATACAGCCTATTGTTTTCGTATGTGCTCGCCAGGCTCGTAAGAAATTGTGTTTTCAACATACGAGCCTTTAGCAAACGCAATGAAATTTATATGAGTTCTGTTTTGTATTGTTTCTTAAATATATTCAGCCCAATTATGAATACAAATTCCCCGGGAGTTTTTTCCCTTTTCCCATTTTTACAATTGAATTTACATAGGAAAAATGGGAAAAGGGAGAAAACTCCCGGGGAATTTTTATTCATAATTGGGCTGAATATTTCACTCGTACTTCTTATAAATCAACTAATTTACTCTCTTTTATTCAACGTTCTCTATCTGCCCTTCGCTGACCTAGAGTTATAATTGTCTGAGTGCACAAGTGTTTACTCGCAGCATTCGTCATTCGTAGTAATACTTAAAGCAGCGTTGCCAGATGGTTAAGGAAAAAAACAATGATCGTATATTTAAGTAAACATGTAGGGCTAAATTCATTATGAAATAAAATGAATTTAAAAGTTATTATAAGAAAAATTTTCGTGGAAAATTTTAATTAAAATATATAACGAATGCGACAGGCTTATGAATCACAATTATTTTATACGTCAATTTCATTTATTTGTAAATATTTTTACAAAAATATTGACCAATGCCAATTCTGCGCATTCCGTTATTTCATTGTGCGACGTAAACACAGAATTTACTTTTTACATATTTAAAAATTTTTGACAACAAATTTTACAACAAACACACAATTATATTCTATGATGCTAAAGATGCACATAACATTTTTTTTAAATGGCTGAGTGCGCTCTTTATTAACGGTAAATATCGGCTGCTAATTGAGTTTTTTCTTTTACTAGTTTTCATCCATAAAATAAATAACAAAACATGCACTAAATCATTTAAACGCCTAAAATCGTCTAACCTGGGACAGATCATAAAATCTGGCAGCCACGTTTTCATTTAATGTTGAATTTTAAATACACGAACATATACTAAATAAATATGCCGTGAATGTTGTTGTTATGAGCTGGTCGTAACACCTAAGTCGTGTAAGTTTAATACAAAAAAGTTACCGAATATGAAAATAGAAAAAACACGAAACTTAGCTTTGCGTGGTTGTGATCAGGGATGTTAGATGTGACGATTTTACGTCATTTTGACGATTTTTTTCGATGACTATTGACGATTTTTGATGTAGAGTCACTAATGTTTTTACGATTTAATCCCGTCAGTAAATTTACTTTAAACTTTAATCTGGCATCAATTTTATAACACTTTAATCTGGCAAGAAGGTTTGGTAGATGTGACGATTTTTCGTCATTTTAACGATTTTTTTGAGAAAATACAAAAATATGACGATTGACGATTTTTGACTAAAAGTAATAGTGTTATGACGATTTTCTGGCATTGATAAAACACACATGAAATATTTTCAATTATATTGAAAACAGTCCAAAACTTACAAATCAATTTTTCGAAATACAAACATTTTTGGAAATTAAACAAAAAATTCGTCCCCCATCACAAGCCAGGTGGATTTTATTAGAAGCATTAGTAATTCAAATTCTACAATATTAGAAATGCCATCGGTACTGCACAAAATATACACTAGAGCCCCGATTTGCGTCGGTCCTATCTGGTCCGCTTTTAAAAAATTGGTTAAATCCGCTTTGCGTTTTTATGATTTCGATTTGCGTCGCCACATACGAATGCATTTTTCGATGAAGTCATAATCACATGTGAAGAATTTTTCTATTTATGTGTAAAAAGGTAAATCCCAATTAATTCTGTTGGAAGTAAGAAGTAAGAAGTTACTTTTTAATAAGAAGTTGTGTAGAAAAATGAGTGCAATGAGATAAAAATGTATTAGTTTGGAACTAATATTGAACGTAATAAAACGTTTTAAGTCGGTTTATATAGACAGAATCCTTGGTTTTTAGCACCTTTAACAATAAAAACAATTTGCAATAGAGATAGCGCTAAAAGTTAATCACTTAAAAATAGCTCGAGTTAAAAGCATATGAGATTTTTTTATAATTTAATATTTTTCTGAATATGGATAAATCAAATAAAAAATATTTTTGCCATGCATATATATTTTTTCTTATGTTTTCTTTTTAAATGATAAATATATTCAGCTCACTTGCTGAAATAAATAGAAGAAAACTTAACCATATCACTTCTTCATAAATAGAATTTCTTGCTAAAAATGTATATTTTAGAACCAATCCATGCAATAAATTGTCTTTAATTTGTAAAATTTATATATTTGACGTTTTGTTGACGATTTTCTTCAATTCTCGTGACGATTTTGACGAATTTTGTTAAAACTTTTGACGATTTTTGAGGAAAAAAGTCTAACAACCCTGGTTGTGATATTGTTCATACATTTTTCTGGGCTCTTACTACTTTATGTAGTTCACACATGTACAAGTAAAAAGTTATTGTGAATATTTTTATGCATGAAGCTCGCTTTGTATGAAGAACGAGCCAACCATATCAGTAAAAGCGAGTGTTTAAAAGTATTCGAGACTAAAAATGATTTAGTAAACAGCGAGTGCGCTCGCGAGTATTATGTATTGTTGCAGTTCTCTGATGATGACTATGTTTGAGACAGGGTTGGCTGCCCACTGGGTAACCCAGAAAAACCTACTGGGTTTTAACAGGTATTTTGTTTAAAAAAAACCCAAGTGGGTATTTTTCTTTATATTCATTTAAACATAGATGGTATAATTTTTATATTTTGTTTGCAGAAACATAAAAGAAAATAATTATAAAATGCATACAATGTGTTTATTTGCCCATTTGTCCGTATGTAGATTTAACTTTAGTAGGCTTTTATCTATTTATTAATTGAAACATAGATAGTATACCACTTTAAGATATTTAACATCAAATTCGGCCTTTTCTAAATCTAATTCATTTTAAAAATCAAAATCAGTTTTTTTAAAATAAATGTGATTAAAATTTATTTTAATATTTGATTTGAAAAATGCGGAATATGATTTGTAAAATACTTAATTTGATTTCGAAAATTTCGGAATTTGTTTTTTAAAACCCAGAATTTCATTTTGAAAAGGCCACAACTGAAGTCTGCATAAAAAATTACATGAAAATAATTTAAAAATTTATAAAAATAGCAGCGCAAACACGTACATAAGGCTCAGATTTTAAATGTTGATACATTTTTACAAGAGCTAATGCTTTTTTCAATCCAAGATGATTTCTATGGTTATTCTATATTAAACAATAACGTGAATTTTTTATCTATTGATGCTGAACTAGCAGGGCAATTTATGACTGAAGTGAAAAAGTCATAAAAGTTTGCTGGTAAATATTTAAAATTTTTGACATTCAGATTTTTTTGATTGCAAAAATGCATATTTTCATTTAATCAATCAAATGAAATCTTAACTAAATACCATTATTGTGAAAAATATTCTGCAACTTAAATTTTAGATGACAAATACAAGAAATGTGAGGTAATTTTGAGATATCCATTCTTCTGCTTTCTTTAAGGGATGCTTCATATTCGCTAAATAATGAGTTGGAGTAAGTACGCTTATCAACAAAATTCCGTTTGGAAAGTAGTATATCATGTTCAACAAATTACATCAATAGCAGTTGCATTTGTAGCGGAGTCACTTTGTAAAGCATTTAGAGCTTTTTGAACTTTGATAAACATTTGTTGGATATTCAAAGCTTCTTTATACAACTAAACGTTATTTAAAATTCTATGAATGTCATAGTCAAGGTTCAAAAAAGTTCCACTGTACAACACTTGGCAGTTAAGCATTAGATTATGGAATTAAAAAAAAAGAGCTCGATTTTAAATCCACTTCATTTTGAATTGCAGAACATACCCGGATGTCATAACAAATCTTGAAGATTTTCTTGCTAAATCTATACCGAAAAGGGCTGAATGGACAACATTGCTTAGACTTGGGCGATTATTCTTTTTGCTCATTGTTCCGTTAATTTTTGAAATGTTTCTTTCAGCTTGGAAAGATTCCGTCTTTCTATATATTATTTGTTGCAAGTTTAAACATTTCACGGACTTTTCCATTCCTGCAAAAATTGAATAACGTTCTTAATTAAATGTCAACGTGCTATTTTTTGCTAACACGCGTTTGTGCGCGCGCGCTCTGTAGACTTCTGTCAAAAAAAGTTCAACTAGTGTATTTTAATAGAACAAGATACATGCGAAATATTTTGACGCGTTATCGCCAGAAAGTTGGTTAACTTTGAACTTTTTAACGCGTTGTGCATTTTTGACAAGTAAACAGCTGACAATAAAAAGAAAAATTTTAAAAATTTGCGAATCATCAAAGAAAAACTTATTGAAGAGCATAAAAAACATGTCATATTTATATAAAAGAAATAAATTCAATAAAGTAAACTAATAAAAAGCAGCTGACAAATTTTCATGCGCTAAAGTTTTTAAACACACGACAAACGTCGACGAATTAACGCGTGTTATGTACTTCTACCTTTATACGCCAATATGTTGTGAAGGAAAAACTAGTTATTTGTCTACAACTCGATTATTTATAAAGCCATTAAGTTTATATGTATATTATAAGAGGACTTAGGAAGTAAAGGATTATGGATAAAAATTAGACATACGTGTCTTTTTGCTAATATCTCAGCCATTTGTGGACCGATTTCGCCGAACCTAATCCCCCATCTAGGTTCTTCGGAAAACACAGTTAAACAAACACAATCCGAAGAGTTTTAATTAATGTTTAAAATGACACATTACACATGTGTATCATTATGACGTTTGAACATTAAATCAAACTTTTACCCCGACGCAAAATTAAGGATTAAATAAAGAGAAAAACTCAAATTGATTAAAAAATTGCAATCATGTTGTTGAAGCCAGTTTTTGTAATAAATTTTAATGTTTACATAATTTTTTATAAACAAAATTGTTTTCGTTTAAAAGTTTGCCATTAATCTAAAACGATTATAAAATTGATTAAAAAATTATCAAAATAATTTTCGTGGGAATACAAAATTTTATTTTAAATGATTTTGTTATTCGTGCTTAATTCCCAATTTTAATTATTTGATAAAAACACTGAAATTTATTGTTGATGGGATAAGCTATTCCTATGCGCATTTCACTGGTTGCTTATGCCAGATCATCAGGAAACTTCATCCATAAAGAATTTAGAAAAACTAAAGATATTAAACCAAATAAAACTGTTAAGCGTATAAGAATTACAGAAACAGTTCTATTTGTAACAATATCAAAGTTTAAACAAAATCATCAACAATAAACAGTGAGTTTATCTCTCCTTACGATCGAAAAATCGAAAATCGATTTTGGAATACATTTACTATTTCCTAGTGTCGATTTGAAGTTTTGAAACATATAAGCGTAATAGGGACTGACGTAGAAGGCCCCATAGGATGAAAGCTCGGTGTACTTATTTCAACACGAAGTATAAATTAGTATTATTTAATTTTTATAAATATTATTAACTTTAAATTCTGACTGCTTTATTCATAACTAGCAAATTTACAAACCTGAAATATATTCTGTGGCATTTTGACAAAACATCTTAAGTCATATTTAAAAATCATCCGAATTATCATTCAAAAAAAATTTTTGTTTACGTTTTTTAAATTTTGTATTATAAACGAAATTTTTCTTTAATTTTAGTAATTTAGTATTGATAAAAATGATTTTTTCACCGAGCTTTTTTTAAAAACTTTTTTGCTATCTTTTCTTGAATGAAATGGAATTTGTAAATTTAAAATGACGGTCAGTTTCAATCAATAATAATTGTGAATTATTGTAAATGGAAATGTAATTTGATTGAATACTGAGTTTTGTGATTTAAAAATGTGAAATTTTAGTACTCGTCGAGACCGGACTGTCAAGCCTCTGGCTTGGCAGAGAAAAAAAGGCTAAGATACATGCGGTTTAAGTCGATAAAGAATAACTCACGCTCCACCATAGCAGTCAGTTTTTCGTACTAAAATTACTTTTAGTAAAGTAAATAATTTACATTTTTTATTAAAATAAAAATTTATTGAATTTATATAATTAAAAATTATATGAAAAATATAATTAAATTAATAATAAAATATTATTGTGAAGTTGAAACATTTGCATCCACATCGTTCTTCTTTTCACAAGGCAACTCTATCGCAAGGTAAGCTCCACTCTGGAACCTTTTCAAGCTCCACCAGACACTAATAATTTCCTTTTATTGCGATCTCTCCCTTAACACTCAACTAAATATAATTGCCTCTGAGTAATTATAATTAAGTTGCCTTTAGACTTTTCATTCCTTTTGTCCCATAAAAGGAAGGAAGTCTGATAATTAAAATAATTTAGGCTAAACCGGAAGTCTCAAAATTATTCAATATCGTCAGCTCATTATTGTAATGGAAATTTCACCATGATATTCGCCAAACCAATAATAATAAGTGCAACCACCTCCATTTTAGAAATAACAGTATATATTAAAAACAAGAGCTAACCTAAAATATGGTTAGCACCACTGGATTTAACCGAATTAGGTTAAAACGCCAGTTGCCCTGCTTGCTACAAAAAATTGGCAAATTTTAGCACAGTTTAATTAAAGTAATAACAATCACGAGGGATTCACGCGTGACACTAAAAATAAATATATCTATTTTAAGAAAACATTCTGTGTAACAATTTATGTAACAATTCGAATCATTAAACTTGAATTTTTTTAAATTATTTTTCTAAATATGGAAAGACATCATGTCTTCGTACATTTACAATGCAAATTAGCTTTTATTCATTTATTAATTCAATGTTACACAAAAACCGATCCCAGAGGGCCATATATGGTTTAAAAATACAGCACAAAACATACTACTCAACAAACACTATGAATAGAAAAAAATTGCTTAAAAATGTAACATTAATTTTTTTCCTTTATTTATGATGTGATGAAAAGCGATAAATTTCAAAACGAACAGAATATAGACTTGAAAATAGGCTAATGTAATACATCAGGAGCCCTTTTCTTCTATACATTTTACACTTGTTTGTGTAATATCTGCTTTAGTAAACTATTTATGTGTGTTAAGATAAATTTGAAAAATGTATACTATTTATGTTCTAACATTTATAGCTTTTAACCTAAACTTAGCTTGCTAAATTTGTTCAAATCATAATGACGGACTTCTTGTGGCAAGAAATTGAAATTAGGACTTGGACGATATGTTGTTCCATCAGGATGGTGACACTTGCCACATAGCCAAAGAAACAATGGCTCTTTTGCTCGAGAAATTCAATGGCCGTGGTATCTCACGTCGTGGCGATGTTAATTGGCCGCCACGATCATGTGAGTTGACACCGTTGGACTTCTTTCTTTATGGATATTTAAAAGAAAAAGTGTTCGTCAATAAGCCAAGATCAAATCAAGAGCTAAAGGGTGAGATAATTCGGCACATTAACGTCATTGAACCTCAAATATGGCTCAGAGTCATTGAAAATATGGACCATCGGATAGATGAATGTCACCGAAACCGTTCCGAGTATTTGTTCGATATTTTGTTTTACAGATAATTGTCATATATCCTTCTATCATAATAAAAAATATTAAGATAAATATGTGTAAACTTTTTGTTTTATTTACAATTAGCATAATGTTCTGGTTAGACCCCCCTTTTTATTTTCCTCAGTCCTTTAATTATTTTCTATTTACATTTAAGAAATTATTGACCTTAATTAAAAAATAATTGGATAGAAATTTATTTATGTATATCATCACGTGCAACGCCACATGATTTTTGTTTAAAATATTTTTTGACGTACCTATTCGGAGGAATTACAAAAACAAAATTCCTTTTTTTGTTGAATGTTGTAAGTATTTGTTGCCCCAGTAATAATTTACAATATATAAAATACTTCACAGTATAGTGTTGTTCAATGACACTGGAAGTGCTTCCGAATTAGGATGGCCCTTAAAATCGAAAAAAATAAGACAAGCCTTCTGGGTTGCGCGCCACATAATCAGGGGTGTTCTTGAAACCGAAAACGCAAGAATTTGGATGTTGTTTTTAATACACTTTTAATAATTTTTTTATAATTTTTGTTATCAAATTCTGTTTAATAAAGAAATATTTGTATAATAGGTATTCGTCATAAAATTTTTTTATTACAGAAATCTTATTAAAAAACGACGTTTAAAATTCTTGCGTTTTCGATTTCGATCTACAAAATATACTTTAATTTAGTTAATAACAATTTAAAACCTCCTGTCACCGTTTCATATTTTCAAAGACGAAATCTTGAACGAACAATTTGGAAGCAGAAAATAAAACACATTTTAGAAAATTTTTAATTTATTGCTATTATGACGCTTAATAGTTCCTATTGGCTAGTTTTTTGTTTTTTCGCAAATGTTAAAAATACAAAAGATGAAAGAAAATTTAAATGTAGGTACGTAATATAATTCTAAAAGTAAATAAGCCCTAAATTTTAGTTTTTGGGTGTGTCTTTAAAATTTAGCGCATTTTACTATAAACTCTAACTTAACTCCAAATTTCGTCGATTTCGAAGAATGAAATTGCAAACTCTGACGAATTTAATAAAGGATTTTAAAAAACATAAAGGGATAAATGCAGAAATTATTTGGCATACCGGAAAACACACATTGCAAAAAACTCTAAAAGTAACATAACAAGGGGTTTTTTCTTAAATATTGTAGACCGTCTTGTCTATAAAGTGAGTAAATTTCTTCTTTATTTTTGTATTGTTTTAAAGTTAGAGATGTTATATGCGCACTCATCAGCTTTTCGTGGAAATTAAACTTCTTCTTAAAGGGAAAGGAGCAAAGCCAAACATAAAAACAAGAAACACAAATATTAAAATATTAGTTTGATGAAGCGACAGGAAAACAAAAAAACTGATGATTGTTGTTTATATGGTTAAATAAACAGGCTACTAAACAACTAGTAAAGCATACTTCCCACATCATAATAGTTTGGGCATATTTCTAATTTTTTCTTATGCCATTTTCAAAAAAAAAGACTACATATTTTGTAAATAACTTCTTTTATAAAAAATTTTACCAAGCATACCTGATATAATCGTTGCCAACCATTACGATCTCCTGTAATTTTTTTATATTCCAATTCAACATTATTGGGCGTTGATGATTCTAATGGTGGAGTATCGTTGCTATTACCATCACCTGACATATTAACCACTCTATTTCTAGAACTGTTATTACTATCTGTACTATTATTTGTATCAGTTACTCCAGCCGATGTTGACGATGATGATGATGTTGTAGAAGATAATGATGAAGAATTTGAATTTGAAGTAGAAGTCATTGCCACTTCAGACTTAAATGTGTCTGTTTGTATTTTCTTTTTTAGAAAAAAATATATAAAAATTATAATTTTTCTTTATTTTTGGCTAAATGCCGATCTAGCAATCTTATGTCTGCAGTTATTTTAACACAAATTTTGTTATATTTGGCGTACCTACTACTTTATTTAGTAAATGTTCTTGTTGCTTTTGTTATTCTTATTTTTTGCTGCTGTTATGCTCTCGTAGTTACTCTATATAAGGTTTATTATTTTTCTCATTTAACACGTATTAAAATTAATTTTATAGATTTTTAATTCATAGAATTATAAGAAATTTAATGAAAAATATTAGACCACGCACGAATTAAATTACAATTTTATTATAAGTATATATTTTTTCAAAATTCACATGAAATTGATTCTTCTAATGCCTCCTTTTCTTCTTTTTTTGCGTTACACACACTTTTCTTTTTAATTTACACAATTTGTTTTTCAAAACAATAGTGTCTTGTAATTTTTTATTTGTAATATATAACTTTACGATATAATAAGCATTATTTCGTTTCTATTAGAAGTAATATAGAGTTATTACAAATAAAATAAAACCCAAATTAATTAAATTCGCACTTTTCTTTCTCTTTTTTTTTTTGGCAAAACCGTAGGCAATGACAGAATGTAGAATAATGGATGCACGAGACAAGTGTTGTTGCGTTGCACTTTAATTTGCAGCATGGTTGTAAAAACTTGTACTACGCAGAGTTGCTTCAAATTTTACAACGGTTAAGGAAGAGAAAGCAGGTAATCAAAAAGAACGTTATTATAAATTTTTGAAATGGTAATTCAAAATAACGCAATATATCCTGCTTATTTAACTTAAAATGAAACGTAATTAAAATAAATGTGTAACTTTTGTCACCCGAATTAAATTGAATGAATAAAAATAAAATAAAAACAATAATAATTAATTAAATTTTATATTTTATTTATAATTATATATACATACTTTGCAATTATTTAACAACTATTTATAATTACAGTATAATTATAAAAGAATTATGTATACTGTAGCCACACCTCTTAGAGTAGAATTAGCGATATATAGTTCAAGATGTAAAATCTTCTAACATCTAAAAAAAAATACTTGCAAAATATTTGTATGTCCATATAATTTAGTGTATACGTCACGCAAATGTGGTGTGAAAAAACTTAATTATATGCAACTTTTTAAAGATATAATCCCAAATGCAAATTTAATCAAACATATTTTTTGTGTTTGCTTTTTTTTTAATTGATAGAAAAAAGTTTTATATTATACGATAGAGCTTTGAATAAACATGCCTCTTACTTAAAAATAAATTCTAGAGGCCGTTTGCAAAAAAACTTTGATGTACCAAAATTGGAGTCGATGAATTCTAAAGTATTCGATGACAAAACTGTTTTACCATCAAATGCAGTAGTATTGAAACCGACAAAGACATTACCAGCGTTTTATTCACAATATGAAATTAATTGCAATTTCGTATTTAAAAAAAATTAAGACACACAGGGGTGTGCTGGACATAGACTACGTCTGTGGTGCTGGATATCGCAAACGTAAAACGCAAGAATTTCAAAAGTAGTTTTTAAGTAAGATTTTTGTAATTAATGAATTTTATGACAAATATTAAACAAATATTTCCCTATTAAACAGGATTTTAAACAAAAAATTATAAGAATTAGGTTTTAAGTTTATTAAAAACAACTTCCAAATTCTTGCGTTTGCGATTACCAGCACACCACTGACAGTACTCAATACCGATGTAAAATTGAATCAGTAAAAATAACTCATTTGGGGAATTCATAATGTAGTCATGTGAACTAAAACTGGAAGTCCTAAAAAACGGATAAGAGTGTAGGAGTTAGTGTGAAGGGTGTTCTGGACTTCTGGAGAGCCAGTTAGTGATAGAGCTAACATCTTTTCAGAGCCAGATGGTTGAACCATCGACCTTCGCGGTCACTCTCTAGACGAGAAAGTAGATTGTAGAGTGCGCCAAAACCCATAGGTCGACAGGATGCGACAGAACTGGTCATATCCGATAGCCGAACGAAGGAAGAAACAGCCAAGAGCGGCATTCTTAAGGCCTCCATTTCCGCAATTTAAGTCACTACGCTTTCCCCTAAAGAACGTCTCCAATATTTATGTTAGGTATGTACATATAAAGGAAAATTTGTTTTTTTTCTCAAATGAATGTAATTTTTCATCTTACAATAGAAAATATTTCCCGATTAAAACTTTCAAACAATGGAATATTTCATTAATTTCTTTAATCTAAAATATTTTCTAAATAATATACATACCTATTTTGTGAAATATATTGCATACATGTTCAGCTGTTTGAATACACAATGTAACTCCATTTTTCGAAAAAAACGTATAAATTAACTTGCTGAGCCAAATAGTTATTAATGTTTTTCCACAATTGATTAATAAAAAGTAGCCTTTATTCCGTAGAATATAAAAATGAATTGGAAAAACGTTTTTTGGAAAAACTAGGTAGCTCCAAATTTTGGAAATAAAAACGGGTAAATAACATTGATTTTCGGTTCAAATGTCCAAAAATGAGTTTAATGGAACCAGGGGCTACTCTCTATTGCGATGCGAATGAAATTGGTAGCAAATCTAGCGATTGGTACACTTTAATGCGTTTGCGTATTTGTCTTTCGCATTACTATTTATTTTATTTAAATTTTCCAATTTCAAATATTTTTGAAATTTTTGCGCCATCTTTCATTTTTGTTGTTTTGAAAATGAAGCAATACAGGCCATGGCCCAACTAGTAGGTCTGCGCGCAACTACAACAATCCAACAATAGAAAAAACAACACGCATTTTGTTTGTGTGAAAAATGATAAAGATGTCAAGAACAAAAGCAATTGTTAGTGTAAAAAATGGTATAAATGTCAAAAGCGATTGCTACAAAAACAATTGCACGTAAAAAACACAACTCTGCAAAAAATCAGCAGGCATTTCAAACAGACCTACTAATTGGACCATGATACAGGCCAAGGCCCATTGAAATGGTCTGCGCAAGAAGCATGATGATCATTGTTTATGTTCTTTTTAGTTGTCAAAAGTTGTTTACATGTGCATGTATACGTTTATGGTATGCGACACATACACGTTTTTATACCCTTCACCTCAGGTGGAAAAGGGTATTAATAAGTTTGTCATTCCGTTTGTAATTTCTACAATATTGATCTTAGACCCTATAAAGTATATATATTCTGGGTCCTTATGGGGAGAGAAGTTGATTTAACGATATCCGTCCGTCTGTCCGTCTGTCCGTCTTACGTTTGATATGTGTTTTCCGGAGACTCCAGACATGATAGCGGCTAGGTTGTTTTACATTTGTGTCACATATAGTCTACCATCGGTTGCTATTGAAATTCAGCAAGATCGATCCACAAATGGCTGAGTTATGAGCAAAAAACCACGACTACCTCTAATATTTTCCAAAAATCCCTTGTGGTTGTTGTAATTTTATTACTTTTTGCTGTATATCTGGGGAACGGCAAAAGCCAAAGCTTCCAAATTAGGTACACACACTTAGGTAGCCCATACACACGATCCTACAAAATGTGGGCGGGATTGGAGAAGTGGGTGTGGTACCTCCCGTACAAAAAAAAATTAAAAATTGTATAAAAACCTAAAATTTAGGGCTGCCATATGTCCTATGGATAAGACTTATATACCAAAATATCGATTTTTTAGTAGAACATATTTTATAAAAAATTCAGAAAAATCGGTTCAGATACAAAAAAGTTATGACCAAAACTAATTTTTTTTTTTAAATACCCACTTTCGGGAACCACAGATCTCCCTAAGTCCAAGCTTTATAACACAAGTAAATGGTAAATTCCTTCTTAAACACGTCGGTATATAAATCTGTCAAATCGGTTAAAAAATGGCTGAGTTATTAGCAAAAAACCACGACTTCCTCTAATATTTTCAAAAATCCCTTGTGGTTGTTGTAATTTTATTACTTTTTGCTGTATATCTGGGGAACGGCAAAAGCCAAAGTTTCCAAATTAGGTACACACATTAAGGTAGCCAATACACACCATCCTACAAAATGTGGGCGGGATTGGAGAAGTGGGCGTGGTACCTCCCGTACAAAAAAAATAAAAAATTGTATAAAAACCTAAATTTTAGGGCTGCCATATGCCCTATGGATATGACTTATATACCAAAATATCGAAAATTTTTACTAGAACATATTTTATAAAAAATTCAGAAAAATCGGTTCAGATACAAAAAAGTTATGACCAAAATTAATTTTTTTTTTAAATACCCACTTTCGGGAACCATAGATTTCCCCGAGTCCAAGCTTTATAACACAAGTAAATGGTAAATTCCTTCTTAAACACGTCGGTATATAAATCTGTCAAATCGGTTAAAAAATGGCTGAGTTATGAGCAAAAAACCATGACTACCTCTAATATTTCCAAAAAATCTCTTGTGGTTGTTGTTTTTTTGTTTGTGCTTTTATTCGAACGTGTTGAATGTTAGGCATATCAAACACACACATGTTTGTACATGATTGGTCGCTTAAATTGAAATATACGTACATACCTACATATTAAACAAACAAAGTGACGGAATATATTCTACTTTAATTCTTTATTAGCATAAGTGTTAATGGATGAGTTGTCTGGGCGGTTGCTGAAAGCAGCGTTGTTGGTAGCTGCCGGGGTTCAAATCCGGCATCCACCTTTTCAAAAAAAATTTTTTTTAACTTTTTTTATATTCTATATCACGATTTTAAAATAATTCAGCAATTTTTGATTTTTTTGACAATGTAAATATTAATCGTTCGCTTAACTTACATGTAAAACAAAAATCATATTCTATACCTATGTATTTGTTTTTTATTTTTTATTTAATTTGTTTATGTCCTAAAAACGACTTTAAAATTACTTAGGTATAAAGCTTTTCGATATTTTAATTTTATTGGCAATGACACAGTGTTTTATTTTATTTCGGCAAGCATATACGTACCTACATATGTACATAAAAAGTTGTATGTAATTTAAATAAATCCATACTAACTAGTAGGTTAACCTAGCTATTGCAAAGCCATACATATGTATGCACATGAGTATGTATGAATGAGCAAAAGTTATTTATGTATAAAGGCATTGCTTTCGTAATTGTTGTTGTTGCATTTTATTTGTATCTCTTATTGCTGTAGTAATTGTTGTTATTGTGTTTCGTCTAATAAGCTGTTGCTACGTTGATCTCTTCTTGCATTTCTCTTGGTTGCGGTTTTTTTTTGTTGTTTTTTTTATAATCTTTACCACAAGTGGTGGATTTTAATGTGTTTTTTACGCATACACATGTATGTATGTATGTTCATAAAATTCTCTCAATATATTTTAATTTAACGCTTGTTCAATAAAACCGTTCGTATTGAGTTGTCTAAGTTCTCGCTTAAGGCTCGTAAGATTGCGAGTTCAAGTCTCCAAAATAAATTTTTTTTTATTTTTATTAAATTTTTTTATACACGATTTTAAGATTAAATATAATTAAAACTTATATAACGAATTTTAAACATCAACTTTGTCAAAAGAGGAAACGGACTTAGTTATATACATACATACATTTTTTGATTTTGTCATAGGTATTCTTTTTAAAAACTTCTTGTTCTTATCTCACCATGGTGAAGGGTATTTAAGATTCGGCATAGCCGAATATAGCACTCTTACTTGTTTCCTTTTGCTTTGTATATCGATGGCTTAATATAAAAAAGGCGTAACTAATTTTTTTCTTAAATAATTTTTTCTGTTTATTGTGGTAGACAAATGCCAAACGCGTCGTGCTTTAAATTTCAGAAGGCTTTATTATAAAAATTGTTGCACCTTTTTATTAAAAATTGAACTAAAACTTTTTTGTATCTTAAATTTAACGATCCAATTAAGATTTCTTCTTTCCCTTTAAAAAAACACAAAATCGAGTTACGCCTTTTTTATATTAAGCCATCGATATGTGGTAGTAAATTTTTGACAACTAAAAAGAATCGTTTTTTGTTTTTGTACAAGTACGCAGACCTGATAGATGGGCCTTGATACAGGCAATATAAATTAAAGATGGCGCAGATCGACAGTAGTTAAATGTCAAAATATGTAAAATATGAAATTGGAAAATTTAAATGAAATAAACAGTGCTTATTTGCGAAAAATAAAAGATGCGAAAGACAAATACGAAACGCATTAAAGAGTACCAATCACTAGAACTGTTACCATTTTCTTTCGCATCGCAATAGAGAGAAGCCCCACAGGTATCTTTAACATTCACCCTTATTCCATTTAGCGTCATCAATACGAAACGATAACGTTTTGTGTAGATTCTTGCAAATCGGTATGCCCATTATTAATATCAAGTTTTATCGATAACCGTCGATGTATCGATATAAATTGACTCTGATTTTGTCGTCAGTCTTATTGGTGTCGAAACAGTTTTATTCCTTTTTAACTTTACAATAATAATAATGTTGAATTAAAGAAATGGAATATGAGCAACAAAGCTACGCGAAAATTGCAAAAATTTGCGAAATAGCGAAAATTTTTAATCAGCCCAATTATGAATAAAAATTCCCCGAGAATTTGTTCCCTTCTCCCATTTTTTACAATTGAATTAACATGGAGAAAATGGGAGAAAACTCCCGAGGAATTTTTATTCATAATTGGGCTGAATATTTCAAACAAGCCATAAAATTGATTAAAAGTCCCTAAAACTATAAGGATAGCAAAAATTCCATAAAAATTTCTAAATTAGCGGAAATTCGCGAATTTAAGCCATGTGTCTGATAGACAAAACTTTTCCTGTAACTTTCTGATTCTTTAGAGCTTTAACGATTTTTAATAGATAAAAAACTTTTCTATCATACCGCTATTAACAAATTTTGGCGAATTTCCGCTAATTTTGCCATTTTTATAGTCCTAGGAATTTTTATTTATTTTACGGCTTTTTTTAAATATTGAAAACTTTCACGAATTTTTGCAAATTTTTTTTTTGTATTTTTCCGACATTATGTTTTTAACCGGTTAAACGAGTTTAAATAAATGTTTGGGGTTTGTTTTCATGTTTGCAATTTTTTTCGCGAATTTTAGCCATGTTTGCGAAAGAATTGATTTTTTCGTGTGATTCTTTACAGCTTTAACGTTTTTTAATACATAAATATTAAATTTTGCTATTATACCTACCGCAATTAGGAAATTTTTGCGAATGTCCGAATATTCAGCCATTTTTATGGAACTTTTGCCATTCCTTATGTTTTATTGATTATTTGAAAAATTAAAAATTTTCACGAATTTCCGCTATTTCTGCAAATTTTCCGAATGTTTGCAATTTTTGCTTACTTTTATGTTGCTCGTTATTAAGATAGCCCCATATATTAACTGAAGTCTGTATTTTACAGAGCACAATCAACACCGTCGATTTATACGGGGCATAAGTAATTTTGAATTTTTTATACTAAATCAAGCTTCCCTTTTTTAGAGCACAACATTTTTAAGAAATGAACATCAAATTGCATTTTTTTTAAAAAAACTGAAAACAAAACAAACCAACTGTCTAAGTTATTAGAGATATGCTTTAAAAAACGATAAACAATTGACATCGTTACACTTCTGTTATAGAATACAAATTTTGTATCGAATTGATGACGACGTCGATGAAAATTGATGACGATGACGTTAAATGGAATAACGGTGATTGTTTAAATTACGTTTTGTTTAATGCGCATGAATAATAACAACTCAAATTACCTTTAAAGGTAGTTAGTAAAATATGTTTAAAACTTTAAATGCCTGTTCAACATTTTCGAGCGTTAACGTTCGCATAGAACATTTGTATGAAAAACACTGTTCTCAAATAAAATTCTGGCCCCTATCACGGTTCACTCAGTTGAGTTGTAATTTCTAATTTTTGTATTATGGTTTACAACTTTGGTATATTGCGGTGAACAAATACATAACAAAAATTACAACCGATCACAACCAGTTGTCTTAATTACAACTTGACCGAGTTGAGTTGTGAAATATAAAACAATATAAAAACAAGTCAATAGGTATGTATGTATGTATATTATTATTTTTATGAAATTTTATTATAAAAAAAAAACTTTAAGATAATTCAGGTTATTGAAACAAAGATAAAAACCACGGTACATATTAATTGTACCATGATAAAAACGATTAGAATTAAATAATGTCATATAAAAATTGTAAAATGAAATGTTTCGTCCAAAGTACAGGTATTAGAGTAAACAATTAGCAAAATTAAAGTATCTTACATCAACTTATGAGAAAAATAGTAATGCAAGACTTGTTATAGTTTAAAATTAGAACACATAGATATTTTTTATACGTGGTTTAGAATCTTGAAATTCTAACAAAAAATCATTGAAAAACAAACTATTTACATTTAAGCTCATTTTATAAAAAATAAACCAATCAGCAAAACTGCGTTGTTTTAAAAAATATCGCATTTGGACATACGATATATCATTTGCACGCATGCGCAATAGCTGTATACGCAAAGGCAAGCAAAACAACAATATAAAATTGTAAACAAGTTTTAGAGCAGCCAAAATAATAATCAAAATAAACCACAGCCATAAAAAAGCAAAAATTTTCTCATTTAGAATATTCAGAGGCAGCATACACAAAGCATCGTTGTTGTTAATAGATCCGCCCAGACCAAATGTGTAGATAGTACATTTTGCTAGTTTGGGAAAAACCTGTGATGTGTGATAATTCCAAATTTCCCAATTATTTAGTGGTACTTGTGTTATTATGTTAAAATATCGAGACCAAAAACCATTAAGGAAATATTCCAAAAATAAAATATTGCAAATCTGTAAGGAAAATAAAAATATTAAGGTAATGAATTAATAACAGGTTTATCAGAGCTGTTCTGGAAATCGAAAACTTAAGAATTTGGAAGTTGTTTTTAATACACTTTTAATCTAAATTTTATAATTTATGTAAAAAAAATTCTGTTTAATAGAGAACTATTTGTATATTGCGTTTTATGTTTTTGATTTCCAGAACACCCCTGTATATGGGTTATAAAGTATCGAAATAGGTAGATATTTTTCATAATATCGATTATTAAACTGAAAAAGCTATATTATGTAGGTAGGCATGTAGTTAAAACTTACACTTATGCATATATTAAAAAATTCACAAGAAAAATATTTCAGAACATAACTTCTATGTAAAATTCTATTATTCGCATTGAAATATCTTTTCAAGGCATGACAGAAATCTTGATGTTGATCCTGGGTTATTATGACTGGCACTTAAAACAAATGAAATTTCATCATTAAATTTAAATATGTACATATGTATATTAAAAAAACAACTTACCCACTGGAAGACATAACTGTTCTAAACGTTTGCCTTCCCATTTTTTCCAAATAAATGATGGTAGATAAAACAAAAATGCTTCAAAGAGTAATACAATAACTACCCATTGATAGTAACGTAGAGTTAAACTTTCGACTGAGCTTGTTCCCACTCCAACGCCAATAGTTTTACGTGAATCAGCCATGGTGTTCGGTATAACAAACGTACCAAATGTCCAACAGTATGAATGAACAAATTTTTGAAATTTTAAATCAGTCATGCAGTGTATGGGATCACCAAAATATTGCTTGGCCGACAGGAGCATAGTAAATGCCAGTAATATGACCGTTGTACATTTGGAATGCAAAATAAAGATGGTGTCATATATATTTACACTTTTTAAGCTCAAAAATTTTGCGAGGGGCTTTGCCTTTTCAAACATTGCTAATTGGTGGGGAAATTAAAACCAAAATAGTTTAATTTAAAATTATTATAATTTGAGAATAGACGCACAATGTTAGCGTTAACAACGGTAGTCTTTTTGAATATAATGTGATCCAGTCTATTACATTTTAGTAGGATGGCCCAGAAAAATAAAAAGTCCAAATCTACTACATTTTCACGAAAAACAAAAATGCATGATGAAATAAACAAGTGGCACTACTACGCCAGATGACGATTTTTTGCCCTTGCATTGTTTTTCCAATCTTCCATGTCATACCATGTTCACACGGACAGCAATATTCGTGTTTCGCTCTCCCATTCCTGTTTTGCGACCCAAAACTTTGTGCCGGTGCACACAAGTCAAGTTTGACTCGTCAAGTCTTGAGCTTTTAGGAAAGAAGGGTAAAGAGAATGCCATTTCATTTCCCTTCTCTCCTAAAAACTCAAGACTTGACGAGTCAAACTTGACGTGTGTGAACCGGCACTTTGAGAGTGAAAAAGGTCGTTTAATTTTGAAACATGCTGCGAAACAGGAAAAATGTACTATCATTGATAACAATTATCGTTAGTTTATCTAAACTACACCATTTTTCATTTAAAATGAGAAAATTCTAGATGAAATTGAGAAAATTCCAAATGAAATTGAGAATTTCAATTTGAAATTGAGAAAATTCCAATTGAAAATGAGGAAGAAATTCAATTTGATATTGAGAAAATTCCAAATGAAATTGAGAATTTCAATTTGATATTGAGAAAATTCCAAATGAAATTGGGATATTTTAATTTGAAATTGAGAAAATTTCAAATGAAATTGAGAAAATTTCAAATGAAATTGAGAAATTTTCAAATGAAATTGAGAAATTTTAATTTTTCATTGATAAAATTGAATTATGTATATACCTTTACCAATAGCTAAAGGTAAAATTTTATCGGCCGTATTAAAAGTGTCTAACTTCTCTATATCTACTACAGCCTGTTCAACGATTTCGAACGTCAACGTTCGCATAGAAAATTATATGTAAAACAAAAACAATATTCGAAAATTTGTTTTTGTTTTATGGTATAAACACAACTGGGACGAACGACGAACTTCGCATAGTACGACGAATTCGTCGGCAAGAACTCGTTGCGTAAATGCGTCAAATGAGACACAATAAGTGCGTAAATTCCAGGTATTATTAAGACTTGAATTTTTTTTAATTTATAAAAATTAATACCTTGGCCGTTTGATTATATAAACATTTTCATCCATTTTCATCTTCTTTAACTAGCAATAATTTTATTAAAATTTCTTTGTGTGTTAACATTTATCAAATCATATGTAGGTTGACCATATTTCAACAAAAAAAAAAAAAACATAAAAAACTATAAATTGGGTGTGTTTTAGAATCCGAATCCCCTCGAAAGTGGATAACTTAAGCACATTTTTGGTGTTCATTTCGATTTAGCAAACTCAAATTAGTTTTTGGGTTTGTTTCAAATTTTGCAAATTTTAGCGAATTTCAGCCATTTTCGCGATTTGTGTCTTTAAGTTGTCTGATTCTTTACAGCTTTAACGATTTATAATAAATATGTAGTAGACTTTGCTATCATGCCGCTGTTAGCAAATTTTTGCGAATTTTCGCTAATTTAGCAATTTTTTACGAATTTTTGCCATTCCTAATAGTCTAAGGGACTTTGAATCAATTTTAAGGGTTCTTTGAAAAATTAAAAATTTTCGCCATTTTTGCAAACTTTTTTTATGTTATAATCGGATATTTTGATATTTTAAGCTAATTTAGCGATTTCAAATAAATTTTTGCGTTTGTTTAAATATTGCAATTTTTGCGAATTTTAGCCATGTTCGCGATATAAGCGATATTTTCTTTACATGTTTAACGATTTATAATAAATAGTAGACTTTGCTATCATGCCGCTGTTAGCGAATTTCCGCTAATTTAGCAATTTTTATCGAATTTTTGCCATTCCTTATAGTTTTAGAGACTTTTAATCAATTTTATGGCTTGTTTAAAATATTAAAAATTTTCGCGAATTTTCGCGATTTTTGCAAATTTTAGCCAAGTTCGCATTAGAAGCGAGTTTTCCCTGTGATTCTTTACAGATTTCACGATTTAGCGGCGGTTAGCTGTCCCTGTCCCAATTTATTCGTCGTTCGTCTGCGTAAGAAATAGAAATAAACCTATCGCAGTGTTCGTTACGCATGACGAATTTCGGTCTACACAACTATTGTGTGTATTCTCATACATACCAATGTGTTCTATTTCTGACGACGAATATTCGTTGGAATTATTCGTCGTTCGTCCCAGTTGTGTTTCTAGCATTAAATGTAGTTTTCTATGCGAACGTTGACGTTCGAAATCGTTGAACAGGCTGCTAATCTTCGTAGAGTCGGAACGCATTACACTTAAAAAGTACAAAATTTATTCCAATACGGATCGTCATCGTATTATCGATGCAGATAATAAAGGAGTGGACTGAGTCGAACTGGCTTTATCTTTGAATATTTGTTATATAACTGACCATCTTTTGGATTACCCAATCAAATGTAATACCGAAATTGCCGAAAAATAAATTCGCAGTTTAATAAACAAGTTTCCATCACAACTGTGGGAAATACTCTGCACGGAAAAATATAAACCATATTCACCAATACTTAGCCCCATTGAAATTATTTGGTCAAAAATAAAAAGTACGGTGAAAACAAAGATGAATGAACCGAACGCAATTCCCCCGTGTAGGAGAACAGAGGCTTGCCTTTTTAGAACAGGTGATTAATACTTCTAAGACATGTATTTAGTGGAGATTGCAGTAGAGCTATACAACATACTACAACGTTTTACCAATCTGCTCTGGATCTGGAAGATATGCCTGTTGGTCAATAATACTGCCATATGTATTTACATTCATTTTTTTCGACCCTTATGTTAGTTAGTTATGTATGTTTGTTGAATGAATATAATATGCATAATTCAATGAAAAATATAAATTTCTCAATAATTTGGAATTTTCTCAATTTCAAATTAAAACTTCCCAATTTCATTTGCTTCATTTTCTCAATTTCAAATTGAAATTCTCAATATCATTTGGAATTTTCTCAATTTCATTTGGAATTTTCCCAATTTCAAATTTAAATTCTCAATTTCATATGAAATTTTCTCAATTTCATTTGAAATTTTCTCAATTTCATTTGAATTTAATCTATTTTACACAGTTCATCATGGTAATGATGATGAGCTGCTCGATAACATGCGCTGACATGGGTACCAGCGCACAGTGGATGCCTGGTCAAACGAGGCTGGCTCTTAGGCGAAGTGCTCGTCGATGGCGTGATCGGCATTTCGGTGGCCCGCTGCAAGACTCTCATCAGACGAGAGTCGTACAGAAGGGCTCAAGAAAGATGGCAGGGGGAGTATACCTGCCCGATGACCAGGACTTTAAGGCCTGGCTATGACGCGGAGAGAACGCGCGTACAACTTGGTCTCGGTAGGGACCGGATAAGGATAGTGATGTCGGTCATTACGGGTCACTGGGTGATAGGGACTCATGCTAGGAGGATGGGTCTTGCTTATAATGATTACTGTAGGAGTTGTCATGATAAGGAGCAGGAGGAGACGGTGTTTCACTTTCTCTGCCAATGCCCCGGTCTGGGGAGCATTAGGCTTAGGCATTTTGAGAGACCAGAATTGCCATGTCTGGACGATATGTCCAATGTGGGACTGAAATCGATCTTCCTGTTCTGCAGGGAATCGGTTTGGTTCGAGGCTGCAGTGACCTCCGGGGAATAGTCTGGTGGATACTGGCTGACTCCTGTCACTGGCTAGGGGTATCATAAAGGGACCGCTTTAAGGATCCAAGTGAGTCGTCTTCGTGACGGCTGCCCGTTTAACCTAACCTATCTATCTATCTTCTATATACAGGTAACCTCCTACAACACGGTAGATAGGTTTCTAGAAAACGCCGTGTTGTAGGAAAACGAGTAATATCAGGCTAGGAGACAGTGTAAAATATAAATTTTTTTAATTAAATATTTTCTTTAAATTCATTGTTTTGATTAGAAATATGTACATACATACAAAAAAATACACAAGAGTTACATTTTTATTCTAATCTAGTACTTTTGTACTATTTTGGTACAATTTTAGCAACCCAATCATGATAAAGTTGCAATTCCATTTTATCGTGTTAGAATGAAAACGTGTTGTAGATGAGGAGATTTCCGCAAATTTTTTTTCGTGTAAGATCGAAATCGTTTTGTAGGAAGCCGTCTTGTAGGAGGGTTACCTGTATATAAAACAGGATGTGTGTATGTATGTAACATATGGACTCCAAAACGGCTGGGCCGATTTTGATGAAATTTTCAGGGAATCTTCAGAACATTCAGGCTGATGACACTGTGAAGTCTGATTTTTGATTTTCATTCTGCAGGCGGAGGGGCGTGGCAAAATCCAATATGTATATAAAAATGGTGTAAAAAATGTATAGTAATTCATAAAATGAGAACGGCTGGGCCGTTTTCTGTAAAATTTTTTGTCAGTTGTTCGTATTTGCGAGGAGAAGGTTTTTACGGGAGAAAATTTTGGAAAATCCCTTCGGAAAAGTCAGAAAATTGGAAAAAGCGAAAATCGAGTTTTTGTATGAAATTTTTTTTTATTTATTTATTTATCGATTTCCTGCACAACAAGAACAAGTCTTATAATTAAATTACAGGATTATATTGGTTTATAAGGATTACCATAGAAAAGATTTTAATTGTTAACATTTAACATTAAAATAAAAAAAGAATAAATATAATAAAAGTAATAAATTTTAAGTTTAAGCTCAGCGAAAGTTTTAAATAAAAATTTCCTAAAAAGATTTGCGTTGCTATTTGTTTGTTGGTAGTTTGGCACACCATTCCAAAGACGAACGGCGTTTATAAAAAATTGCCATTCCGACACAAGACTTTTAAATCTAGGTATAATCATGATCTTACCCCTGGTGGATCTAGCAAATTGTATAAAATTATAATTATAATTTATTATTTTGTGTGAAATTATTCCTTAATGGCTTTCCAAATCAAACAATAGAAAGTTCATAGTGGAATCATTGCAGAAAATGCGAAATGCGGAAAATTGGAAAATCTCTCCGCAAAAGTCGTAAAATTGGAAATATCGAAAATTAATTTTTTGTACGAAATTTTGTATTTTAAATTATTCCTTAATGGCTTTCCAAATGAAAAAATAGAAAGTTCTCAGCCAAAATGCGATAGATGGCGTTATACGTTGACTTAGACTTTGCGCAATCTAACAGGTGTCATTTTGGCATTTAATGACTAGTTTTAAATAAAATCTCAGAAAGTGATTCTGAGTCGATATACTTCAGGACTCATATTTTATAGTGTTACACACATCAGCACCAATGCATAATACCTTCTCCACTATTTTCGTTTGGGTATAATTACACGGGAGTTATTTCCCTTTGTCCATTTTAACAATTGAATTGAAATAAGGAAAAGGAAAAAACTCCCGGGAATTTTTATTAAAATTTTTTCTTTTACATGGAATAACCCTTAAACTTCTAAAGGCTAGTTTACACGGTAATACATTGTATTACGACATTATGTAGAATGAGAAAAATCATACCATGTAAAAGCCAAATGTATTGAGTAAGAGAGAATACGAACACAAAATCTGACAAGCGGTCGTTAAATGATTTTCTTCTTACATAGCGGCCACACGATCAAGTTTTGCCTTTCAATTCCATTCAATTTACTCAACTCTCTCATTTTTTTACTAACACACTCACACTTTTTAAATTGACCACGAGATGGCTTTCAATTTCACCTTTCCATTTGTTTGACAATTTACTTTCAATTTAACAGCTGAGTACATGTTTGTCTTTATAAATTGTTTTTTTTTATGGCATCTTGAAAGTAAATTGAGTGCCACCTACGTCACAGCTCTCAATTTTTGTAAATTTTGACAAGCAGTATATGTAAAAGACTATCAAGAACAACTTGATCGTGTGGCCTCAGGGTTAACCATTTTAGAAACTTATGTATTTTCATCACACCAGGGTTGTATTTTAACAGAGTATATTGAAGGTGGTAGCATTTTTATACAATTACAAAAACAACTAAAATCAACTCAGGAAATTTTCATGTTGTTTTTGTAAAAATTGTAAAACTGCAACCATCTGATTTTTTGTTATTATATTTGATTTTACTTGTACCATCCGTGTAAACATGAAAAATACATACAACGGATTTTTATTTTTTTCTTTAAAACACGGAGAGAATTTCATAATATTTTGATTCTACAAAGTCGTAATACATTGTATTACCGTGTAAACTGGCCTTAATATGTCGAAAGTGATATGTATATAAAGGCCTTAATAGCCCTATTTCCCATCCTATTGAATTCATTTATTTTATTCAAACCTCTAAATTTAAAGATTTTTTTAATATTTTCATTATTTTTTCTTAAATTTTACTTTTTTATGAAAAACAGAATTCATCATATTTCAGTTTTTACCACACACAATGAAACTAAATACGAAACAGTTTCCAACATACATATATACTCCTACAAAACAAATATCTTGTTTTCATACTATTATGTCCATAGCTCTGGAAAAATTTGTATATTTTATGTAAAATTACTCCCCTTTTTAATTTTTGCAATTGCCGCCATTTTCTCTATTTTCTTTATATTTTTTTCACCGCGAATTGCAAAAGCACCGCCGACATCAGCTGCTCTCAAAATGAGAAGAAAAACCGTACACATCGATAAACACGATGGAACATTGTGTTTTGATATACATATAACAAATTTTGATTTTTGAGAAACTAAAAAGGTAATATTACATTTAATGAAATAAATAAGTAAATAAATAAGACTTTGTTCACACTTGGGTTCTTAAACGCGTTTAAGCAACTCGAACGTGATTAAGCTCTAATCACATCAAATCGATATGATTTACCATACATTGAAGTGATTAGTTAATCACTCAAAATTTAAATGATTACAACTTAATCACTTCATTAATCATATAGAAAAAAAACAAAGTTTATAATTGCAGATAATTTGTGGCTCAATGAAGTTTAAGTGGTGGAATACCCCACAGTGAAGAAGAAGAAGATCATATAGAAACCACTGAAAATATCTCAAAATGAGTATAATGTAGTATCGGCCACGATTTCTGCCTAATGTTTTTATTTTTTTCCTTAAATAGTTCATTCATTTTCTTAATTTCATCATTAAAATAATTAAAATAATATTCTGATAACTTTATAAAAGTATTTTTATCCAATTTTAATACTTTAAAGAAATATAAATTTGTTTAAAACCCCAAGTGTGAACATAGCATAACACGAATTTCCATTAGAAACATTTAGTTTAACATGACCAAGTTTCTACTAATGTTGTATCGTGTGTAGACATCATAGCATACGTTGCAAACCCCAACCATAATAGAATTATAGTTATTGACAGTACTGGTTTAAGTCAATCAAAATTTGTAATAGATCACAATGATCTTGAAATATGAAAACATATCTTAAGGCGCTTTTTAAATGTCTACTCATTTCTTTTGCATCTAGTACCGTTATAATTGGAATTGTCATTTATTTTATTTACAAAAACAAATTAGGGATAAAAAGAAAATAATTTAAAGCACGTTTTTAATTCATTCCGTAAATATTTCCGTTTCCAATTGTAGAAATAATCTAAACATTTTTGAGAATTTCAAGCAAAAAAATCTTACAAAAGCATGTGCATTTAATAAATAAATTTATTTGTGAAATCTGAAAGTAACAATAACAAAATTCAGAAAATAATCGAAAAGCTGGTGGAATTAAATTTCTCTTCTCAAGACAACGTCATGTATGCGGCAGTCAAACCCCTATCGAAATATTTGCAATTTAAGTCAGTCCATATATACGATATAATTTTTACCCTTCACTCAAAATGTACTGTGGTCATTTTGCTGACATGTTCATTTCTGCTGTCGGCCAAACAGTATTTTGGTGATCCCATCATGTGCATAAGTGATGAAAAAAATACCGATTATGTGAATTCCTATTGCTGGACACTGGGAACATACATTCTAAACTATTACGATTTGGACATGCAAATAAATACAGTGAGAAATATGACAAGTAGTCCAAATGATCGCATTCGTGATAAGGGTAACGCCATATCTGAAGGTAAGTGGAAATCTTAATGATATACATACATACATGTGTATGCACATAGTACATACATAGATCAATGAGCATATTGTCGGTCTCATGTAGAAAGGCCCTAACTCGATTTTTTCGAAATTGAATTTTTAGGTAATTCTAATACCTTTCCCACAAATACACCTCGTCACAAGAATTTAATACAATAGCATTAATAATATCAGTTGCAAGCAATTGAAGAAGCCATTTTACATTATGATACATACAGTTTCCAAAATGTTTTTGCCTTCTCCTGTAAAGTTACAATTATGTGAGTTAGGGCCTTTATACATGAGACCAACGATATGTATAATGAAATTTGAATTGAATGTTAAAGGGGCAATGTAAATGGCTCTCTTATTTGTTAGCTTTTTTTAAGTTTGCATTCTTCTTTGTAAATTTTTAGGTGTTGGACCCGAAAAACACGGCGTTACTGAACGAGTATATTTGCGCTACTACCAGTGGATTATTCTAATCTTACTCTTGCAAGCTTTAGTTTTTTATTTTCCTTCATTCCTGTGGAAAGTGTGGGAGGGTCAACGTTTAAAGCAATTATGTTCAGAAGTTGGTAAGTTTTGTAAGTTATTTTTAATGGCTTAAATTTACGATATGTAGGGTAAATGCACCAGTAGTCGGCCATTTAACTTTTTTCCCATTCTCAACAGACGCTATCAAGATTGTGAGAGGTAGTATTTTGTTGTCAACGGTGTATTATTTTTGAACAATTTGTGTAGTTTTAGACTCAATTAACGGTTTTCAGAAGTTTAGCTATGAAAATAGAGTAATTTTGGTTTTTTCCAACATGTAGCATTTTCCCCAATTGTCGGCACACTAGTATCTAAGTTCGGCACTTTTTTCCCCAATAGTCGGCATAGGATTTTTAGGTAAGAAAAGAATTATTTCGTTAAATAATGTAAGAATTTTTTTATTAAAAGTTATTTAAAATTAACATACATATATACATATATGATTGGAGCTAACCATATTCTAAGAGCAACATAATATGGTTGAATTTTAACAATGTTTGTGTTTCTAGGTTATCATAAGGATAAATATATCCACAAAAATTTTCTCGAAATCAACCATAATATTGTCAAAATTAACCATATTTTGGTCAATATTAACCATATTAATGGTCAAAATTAACCATATGTTTAAAATTAACCATAATATGGTCAAATTTTTTTCCAAAATTTGACAAAAGTAACCATATTATGGTTAGAAAATTGCAATAATATAGTCAATATTAATCATAATATGGTTACTTATTTCTTCTATTTACTCAATTTGTTTACTTAGTTCAAAATAAAACTTATTTCCCTTTTATAAGTGAAATCATATTAAATCATAATCATATTTCAGCCTTTTAGGACCTTCATAAGCACTCCTTCTGTTTTACATATGTACATACTACTGCGTGAATGTATGTATTTTAATAAATAATTTAAATAAAATGAATGAGAATCTTTATTAAAAAGCCTTTAACTATTGTAGAGAGCAAACGAACATAACGTTGTTGCTTTACAAACATATTATTTTAAAATTAAATTTATATACAATATTTTAAAATATAATAAGTTCAAACATATTATTGTTATAATTAACCATAACATATTAAGAGACAACCATAATATGGTTATAGCTTCTGGATGGATGACTAACGCTAATATGGTTACCGTGACAATAATATGGTTAGAGTAACCATAATATATATAAGTGTATGGTTGTAGCCTTAGTTTATTAAAACATTATATTGTTAAATTCAACCATATTTAAAGTTTCAAGGTAGGTAAACCCACCTTACCAAACGCATTTCTTCCAAGTAAGACAGTACCGTTTGTGGACCCATTCTCCTAGAACCTTCAGGAGCTCGGCCATATAAATTGTCCTGTATGGTGGAACGCGGAAAGCCATATTTTTTAAGTTCACCACCTATAGAAATTCTAACTTCTCTTAGTCCCAATTTACAACGTTGAAATTGAAAGGCAGACATTTTTCTTATTCTCTTTTGAGCTTGCCTAAACCTTTCACAATCGCGAAATTAATAGACAGACAGAGAGTATTCATTTTCTTACTTCGTTCTCTTTCGCTGTCGACGAAGATGAACATTTAACAGGCAATGATACTAAACCGACATTGATGTGAGAAAAATGATATGAAGCAACAAGAAGAAAACTGCAAAAAGTGGAAAAGAGAAACAAAAAATGTCCAGTACAGATAGTCATGTACTACACACTTTACCTCTACAACCCCTCACCAACAAACTTCGTCTGTCTGCCTTCCACTTGCCACATTGTAAAAGGGGACATATTTCGGAAAGCGCATTTTTTAAGGAATCTTCAGAATATTGGTGGAAGGAAGGGTCGTTTTCCTAGTCGTTCCATTATAATTTTATAATGGTCTGAAATGCCTAAGAAATGAATCCTAATTTAATACCTACCAAAATAAAATCTTGTTTTGCTAGCTCCCATCATTTAAACCACTGCCGACATAAGAATACATTTTCTCCTATACTCGGCATCATATAAAATACTGAATAAAATGTATGCCGACTATTGGGTAAAGTTAAAAAAAACTCATTTTCTTTGCATTTATTGTCGAGAGAGGCGAGTTATATATAAAATAGCAGAATTTGAGCTTAATAAGATAAAATATAAATTATTCTAAAGTCGGCATCCGTATGCCGACTACTGAAAATCGCTCAAAATTTTGTCCCTAATGTCGGCACCCTTTAAAATAAATTTGAACGTTTATTTTCCTACTAAAAGCATTATGGTAAAAAAATAACTTTATTTAATATGATTACTTGCTTATTCCATCTATCCTTGACACTAAAAAATTACTTAAATAACTGGCACTATCGCGCGTGTTGAGAGGTTGTCAGTGAAGGACAAGCCAAATCGATCGAAATACTCATCTCAGCCAATACAAACTTTGCATAAGGAGAATTGAGTATATCTTTTATTAAAAAAAAGTTTTACTTATTTATATATTTGCGGTAATTCTTATTTATTTCACTTTTATAAAAAATTGGCCGACTACTGGTGCATGCCGAACTTAGGGGACTTTACCCTAGGTACTTGTAAAACTCATCCATCTTAACCATTTTTAAACATTTATAAAGCTTTTTATTATAAGATAAGTTATGTTGTATAAATTTTAGGCAATTACAGTAGCTTTGACTAAACTGCCTTTTGTTTAAGTGCACTTTTGACTTACATAACTGCACACAATTAAGTTTTTTTTGTCGTTATTGGTTAAAATACATTAAAAATTCCTTTTTTAAGTTCACTTTCTATACCTGTACACTTAAGATAAATGCACAACATTTTTGGCATTTAAAATTATTTTCATACAAAATATCAAAGTTAGCTGCACTTTGACTTAACTTTTTTATTCTTCTTTTAAACACTTTACTTTAGCTGCACTTTTATACAGGTAACTATAGTTGAATACCGGCACATTAAGGCAGGTAAATGCATTTAATATAACAGCATTTTTGCATCTAAGTCAAAATTACGTATCTATGTATATAAATTATACATTTTGGGAGCAAGAGGCTTTTACATATCGCTGGCTTAACATGTAAAGGCTCTAAGTCCATATTTTAAAATTTTACAGGAAAGACAAAAAACAATCAAAATACATGTGACGGAACAATTTTAGAGAAATGGTTAATCTGTACTTTTAATTGGGACTTAGAGCTTTTTCTTGTGATAAATTGGACTTAGCGCTTTTGCTCATCACTACAAAACAACAACAAAAAATTAGATAACTGTAATTTTCTCTTTGTAAACAATGTATTTTTACTTATTGCACATTACTGCATTAAAATCTCAATTTACTAAAAAAGTGGACTTAGAGCCTTTACATGTTAAGCCAGCGATATATTAAACACTGTAATATTTCTGATTCGACTCGCGAAAAGAATTCAAACTTTAAGAGCCACAAATATAATTTAACTCGCGAGTCGAGCTGAAAAGAATTGTTATATTTTGAGCTAAAAATATTTTCTTCTTGTTAATTTGTTTGTAAATGTGGATAAATGTGCGTTTGTATGAATTTTTTATCGATGTCACACAACAACATTAGCACATACAAATGCACATCAAAAGTAAAAACTAAATTTATTGGCCCATCACACACTAGACTAATTATGCTGGCGTAAAATGGCAGTTTTTTCGGCAAGCGAGGTGAAGTGAATGGATTTTCGTTGGCGTAAAGTTTCAACCGGCTTCAACCCCGCACAAGCAGCACAAAACTAATACAAGCACATTTTCAAAAACAAATGAATGCACAAAACACATGCATATTTATTTATTTATTTATTTAATTTAATTAAAAGCCTTCCAGGCCAAAATATAAATATGTATTACATAGTAATAACATTTACCTAAGATACAGACTTAAACCTAAATCAACAATAAAAAAAAGAAGAAAACATTTTGGCTCCCCAGCCACTAGGACGTTCCAAAATTAAATTTTAATGTAATATAAAAAAGAAATAACTCTAGTCCCGTCATACAGCGATATAACTAATCATAAAGTAGAAATAGCAAAGAAAAGGATTAATTTGAAAGAATGCAATCATGTAATAAGTTTTGAAAATATAAAAATACTATGGGAAAGCAGTTTTCAGTTTGAAAATAAATGTTTGTTGCTATCAGTGTTGCCAGGGCTGGAGAAGGACATAAACTGAATCCGTCAGTTAAAACTAACTATTACTTTAACAATATGTTTTGACAGCAATAACAATTAAAACTGGGGGGCTACTCTCTATTGCGATGCGAAAGAAAATGGTAGCAATTTTAGCGATTTGTACTCTTTAATGCGTTTGCGCATTTGTCTTTCGCATCTATTTACTTTTTTTTTTTTCCAAAAATCATCACTACATATTTATTTTATTTAAATTTTCCAATTTCAAATATTTTCACATATTTTAGCATTTCATTACTGTCAATCTGCGCCATCTTTAATTTTTGTTGCCAGTATTGCTCCTTTTTCAAAAGATTTTGCGAAAGTGATAGAGAGTACCAAGTTGGCATTTCGCGACCTTATGATAACAAGGTTCTATTTGCCTCTAAACTCCATGTTAGATACAACCTTGTTGTCCTAAGGTCGCGATTTAGCTTTCGCATCGAAATTGTTTTCGCATCACAATTGAGAGTAGCCCCCCTGACCTTGGTGAAATTGGTGGTAAAAGGCAAAACAATTTTTTAATTAAAAATTAAATTTTTTTTTATTATTTAATTAGTAGAAATGCATATTTCATTCAGTGCATACATTTTTCTTTTACTGCCAGTTTTTTGTAATTAGCGCAAAACTTATAGCCTATTTCCTATGTGAGAAAGAATTCTTTCTTTCGAACAATTATATTTAAAACAAATTCTAAAAATTTTGTTTTTGTTAAAAATGTATTTGTATCGGAAATGGGCAGTTACTTGTTTGACTTGCATTTAAAATAAAAGAAACTTAAAACATTATCGAAAAACAGGCAGTAGGGCTCCGTTACAACAAAATAAAAGAAGTAAAAAAATAATTTTTGTACCGTTCAATAGAGAAAAGGTTCAAGTTTAACAATAAATATTAATATAATAAATTTTTAAGATTGTCAACTACCTGTTGCTGGTATATATGTATGTAGTGTACTGAAATATCCCTGTCGGACTTTGAGTTAACTTAAAACTAACTTATTGTCAACCAGAAATGAGTCACAGGTGACTAAAAAGCTGGCTCATTTCCCTTGTTAAACTCTATTCAGTTTTTACACGTAGTGTCATCAGAGCGAGTCAGTACTCACTCACTCTGCATAAGTTTCAGCTAACCACAAGCTAGCTCATTATGAGTTAGCTTGTAGTGCATAAAGTAAGAGTGCACTATGAGTTAAGTATAAATTGACTAACTTATAGTTGGGTTTAACTAGGCAGCTTGTAGTTCATCAGAACAAGTCAACACTCACTCCACCCTTCATATTTATATTATTATTAACTAATTATGTATGTATATATTTTTATTAATATTTATAATAAATTTTATGTATTTAACATAATAGAATCTGGGAATTTATTTCTCATGGTGAGTACATTTATTATACATATAAATTTTCATATTATTCGAATGTGTATTCTAAGTCAAATTACAATTCAATTTAAATTTTTTTCATTTTATGAAATAACTTGACAAATTTTTCTCTGTTTAATGAAAACAACAAATATTTCAACAAAATAAAGTTTCACCTGTATGTTTTTTAATTTTTGTTTATTTCTGTATCAGATTTGAGTTATTTCGAAAGTTAGTTAAAAATGAGTTAGTTAAAAGTCAGCCTTATTTTGAGTTAGCTCATAAAAGTCCGACAGGGATAGTGCGAATGAGAGTGTAATTAATAATGTTTATAATATTGATACCAGCATAGAAAACACAATTCAGAAATTTATGAAGAAAAAAACAATTAACGAAAAAAACAATGTAAATAAATGGTTTAGTAGAGAACTACAATTTTTAAAAATGATAAAAAAGCAAAATACGGTATAGCAAAATCTGTGAACACAAGTGTAGCATGGAACAATTATAAAACAATAAGAAATAAATATAAAACAAAACTCGAATATGAGAAAAATAAGTTTGTTAATAATAAAATAAGCAATGCCAAAGACCAAAAACAAATGTGGAAGGAAATAAAAGACTTGGTACAAAAATGTGATAAAAACTGTGGTATTTAATGATATAGAATATAAGGAAACCTACCAATTAGCAAATAAATTTAATAATTATTTCGTGGATAGTATTAAGACAATCAGAAATTCGATAGACCAAGTGCAATATATTTATCAAATACCTGTGATAAACAACAAATTTAAATTTCGTGCTATAAATATACAAGAACTTAAAATTATATGTAAAGATATTAAAAATAAATCTGATTTTAACAATCTTTCTATGAAAATAATATTAGATAATTGGAGCATTATAGGAGAAATCATGATGAACGTCATAAACCAATCACTGGAAACAGGTCAATTCCCTGAAGGCTGGAAGATATCATCCGTAACACCAATAGAAAAAATTGTTAAAAACAAAAAAATGTGAAGAATTCCGTCCCATAAATACTTTAAAAACGTGTGAAAAGATAATTGGAAAGGTGGTAAAGCAACAACTTGAAAAATACATTGAGGAAAATAATAATGTGTGTGAAGATAAATTCGAATTTAAATAGCAAAGACGCAAACCACTTTTTTTAGCATTGCTCATTTTGCAGTTAACAGAGCAATGTTAACGACTTAACAGTCATAGTAATATACTACGGAGACACAAATCAATGATTTGAATGACAATTTTGGACAAATATGGAGTTGCACATATATCCCACTATATAGAAATGGTAGTCCAGAGGGTCCTAAATACGATTCCAAAAGTCACGTTTCTGAAATAATTATGGAATTTGAGGAAATTAATTTTGAAAAAAGTCATATTTATTTGAAATTTCTGGAGAAGATCAATGACCATTATGGAAAAATAGGGAGTTGCACATATATCCCACTATATAGAAATGGTAGTCCAGAGGGTCCTAAATACGATTCCAAAAGTCACGTTTCTGAAATAATTTTGGAATTTGAGAAAATTAAAAGACAGAACAGAATATCGCTATTTAAAACAGATCTAAAAGAAAATATATTTCAAAAACTAGAAACGCTTCTATAAATCTATAAATCTAAAGAATATTATTGCTTTTAAATACTAATGTATACATAATAGCTATTACTCTTTATAAAGTAAACTTATTTAAAATTTGAAATTAATATATAAATAAGCAATAGACCAAAAACTTATGTTTATTTTTAAAGTACATGTAAGTTAGCCAACTTGCCTCAATAATGCCTAAATGGCGCTGAGGTCATAAAAACCTATGTATTATATTGTACTTGAAATATTGAATTAATAAAACTAAAAAAAAAAAAAAAAAAAAAAAAAAAAAGTCATATTTATTTGAAATATCTGGAGAAGATCAATGACCATTATGGAAAAATAGGGAGTTGCACATATATCCCACTATATAGAAATGGTAGTCCAGAGGGTCCTAAATACGATTCCAAAAGTCACGTTTCTGAAATAATTTTGGAATTTGAGAAAATTAATTTTGAAAAAAAATCATTTTTATTTGAAATTTCTGGAGAAGATCAATGATCATTATGGAAAAATAGGGAGTTGCACATATATCCCACTATATAGAAATGGTAGCTCAGAGGGTCCTAAATACGATTCCAAAAGTCACGTTTCTGAAATAATTTTGGAATTTGAGAAAATTAATTTTGAAAAAAGTCATTTTTATTTGAAATTTCTGGAGAAGATCAATGACCATTATGGAAAAATAGGGAATTGCACATATATCCCACTATATAGAAATGGTAGTCTCTCCCTATTTTTCTATAATGGTCATTGATCTTCTCCAGAAATTTCAAATAATTATGACTTTTTTCAAAATTAATTTTCTCAAATTCCAAAATTATTTCAGAAACGTGACTTTTGGAATCGTATTTAGGACCCTCTGGACTACCATTTCTATATAGTGGGATATATGTGCAACTCCCTATTTGTCCAAAATTGTCATTCAAATCATTGATTTGTGTCTCCGTAGTATATTACTATGACTGTTAAGTCGTTAACATTGCTCTGTTAACTGCAAAATGAGCAATGCTAAAAAAAGTGGTTTGCGTCTTTGCTAGTTAAATTCGAATTTATCTTCACACACATGAAAATAATCGGCCTTATTGTGGTTGTCGTTGTCGTATACGACTGTGTAATAGATAAAAGTAATACACAACATGTGTTCTTTAATCTACTACAAAAAACGACACGTTTGTTTGCGAAAACGACAACCACAATAAGGCTGAATATTTTAAATAAGCATCAATCTGACTTCAGAAAAAAATTTTCATGTGAAACAACAGTTAACTATGTCATCAATAGATGGAAAAATGTGGAGAAAAATAAGAAAATTATGGCAATTTTTTTAGATTTTAAAAGAGCTTTCGAGACAATTGACAGAGATATTTAAATACAAAAGCTTTATATGTACGGAATACAAGAAAATAAGCTGAAATGGTTTAAATCTAATCTATCGGATCGGACACAAATGGTGAAAATAAATAATATAAAATCTGAGTATATAGACAATAAATATGGAGTACCACAAGGTTCAATTTTGGGTGCACTATTGTTTATTATATATATCAACGATATGCCAAACATTTTACAAAAATGCGAAATAGTGTTATATGCGGATGATACACTGATATTTACGGTATTATATGATATAAATAATGTTAACAAATGGTTAAAGATGAAAAAACTTAAGTTAAATGAAAATAAAACTAAACTAATGCAAATTAATATGGACAATGAATCGGTATTTAAAATCAATAATGAAGTAATAGAAAAAGTTAATCAAATTAAATATCTTGGCTTCTTAATAGATAAACAATTAAAATTTAAAGAACATATAGAGTTTATATGCAAAAAAATTGGAAAAAAATCGGGTTTTTTAAACGTATACGTAAAAAAATATCGGTATTGACTGCTATAAATATTTATAACACTATGGTAAAACCACATTTTGAATTTGGCTCAACTATTTTATATACATGCTGCACAGAATCACAAATTGAAAGACTGCAAAAACTGCAAAACAAAGCAATGCGATCAATATTAAAATGTAACATTTATACACCAATAGAAGGTATGCTTAATGCATTAAAATGGCTAAATATTAAACAAAGACTTGAAATGAATACATTAAATTTTATACACAAAATGAAAATGGGAAATGCACCAGATTATTTAACAGAGCAGCTAAACTATGTAGGGGAAATTCAACCATATCATCTAAGAAATGCTAACAACTTTAGGCTCCCGAGAGCAACAACAACTGCAAAGCAACGGTCACTTTTCTATAAAGGCTTACATCTATACAACATGCTGCCCATAGATGTCAAAAATGAGAGAAATACTAATGAGTTTAAAAGAAAAATTGTATATTTCGTTAAGAATAATAGTAACCAACAGAGCTTTTTATAATATAATATTTGTTTAGCAAAAATTAAAATAAAGAATTTATTGTAAAGTATTTTAATACTACTAAATTAATTAAAATAAAGAAAAAAAAATAAAAATAATATGACTGCCACAAGTCAATTATGTTGTTGTTGTAACAGCTCGACCTGAAAAACAAGTACATACATATGTATGTATGTATAAAATTTATTTTCTATTCTTCTTGTTATTCGCTCTTTCCATCCAACTTAGCTAAATCGAGGCACAGAAGCTGTGCTACCTCACGTGGGCGGGTCCATAATGACACTGCTTCTAGCTGGGTTGGGCTTGCACTGCTGTTAAATAGCTGTCGTACGTCGTGTGGGCCTATTCCACATGCAGGTCAAAGGTCAGGGATGGTGCTATTTATTCTGGATCAGTATGAGTTTAAGCGAGCGCACCATTCTGACCTCAATTCCGCCAATGTCACTCTCGACCGTCGTGGTAAGTCCCGCTCTTCGTTTGCAACTGGTGGGGGGTCGTCCCCTCCTAAAACGATATTATTTCGGTGGCTGTTCATCGCACTCTCCACCAACTCCCTATGAATTGCATTCAGAGCTATCCTGTATGAGGTGTGGTCTGTCATAGAGTCCAGGTGTTTTTGGACTTCACTCTCATACCAGCGAAGATCTTTCCTGACATGTCTAGGGGGGAAGGGGTATAATTCTGTCAGATGGTAATTCGAATGTCCCCTCCGATGACAATGTCCCCAGAAGAAACTGCTTTGTTAGCATTATGTTATGTTCCTTGACCGTCATCAACTTCGCTTCATCTTGCAGGTGTTAGGTTAGGTCCTTTATTGGTCCCTTTGTGATACCCGGCGCCAATGCCCATCCCTTAGAGCAGTTACTCAGATGGCGTCACTGCAAAGCCCAACCACTTCGTCTTCCTAGTAAAAAGAAGGAGCGATTTTAGTTCTATCCCAGATAGATCCTCCAAGCAGGCAAACACCGGTTTCCCCAGGTATTCTTCCCTAATGCCCCGCAATCCAGGGCAATTTCAAAGAGAGTGAAGCACAGCCTCTTCTTCCTCCTCGTTTTAACAACTTCTACAGTAGTCGTTCAATTCCAGACCCATTCTTCCAGCATGAGTCCCCACCGGCCAGTGTCCAGCCACAACCGATATCACCGTCCTAATCTGGTCCCTGCTGAACCCAAGTAGAGAGCTAGTTCTCCGTCCATCATATCCAGGCCAAAGGATCCTGGATATCGAGCAGGTGGATTCACAGGTCCACCACATCTGCGCAACTCTATACGACTCGCGCCCTATAAGTTATTTACATTGAGCCATTGGAAGGCCAATGAATTGGTCAATGAATGTATCATCCATGCGACCACCTTGTTTGGCCAGCTCTCCTGCTACCTGATTGCCCGGGCACCCTGTGTGCCCCGGTATCCATATAAGAGTTACCCTTGAATGCTTCGCAATCTCATCCATAGACAGCCGACATTCTACAGCTAATCTAGATGTCGTGTAGACACCCGCTAGGCAAGCAAGGGCAGCCTTGCTGTCAGTAAATATACGTATATCTCCCGATATGCGATGATACCTCAGCCAGTTTGCCGCCCGCCTTATAGCCGAGATTTCCGCCTGCAGGACACTACATCCATCCGGCAGATGAAAGAAAACCTTCACACCCAGTTCCTCTATGAAGAAACTTTCGCGAACAGTCTCAATTTTCCTCGAACCATCAGTATAAACCGTGCGCCACTTGTGTCACGAACCCCGCACCAAAGAACGGCACCGGGGTGCAGTAATCTACTCTATCAGGGACAATCGTACATTTGATTATCCCGGCGTGTCCATAGTTACGGGTCGACCAGCTGTTCACCGCGTGCAGCCGTGTTGCCGAACAAAGAGTCAACTGTCTGGCCGTTATGTCTCGTGAACAGCGCCTTCGTGAGAGTAGATCGCATTGATCCCGGCACCATCAACGCGACAAGTCTGTATACTCTCTCGAGCATCGCGTGGTGTATGCCCTTATCCAATGCAGTCCACCATACAACAACCCCATAGTACAGGGTCGGCTTTACCACAGCCTCAAAGATCCAATTGACACACCTCGAGCTCATATCCCAGTTTCTGCCGATTGCACCCTGTATTAACTTTCTTTGAAGGAGCTACTTTAGATTTTGCAACTAATAATCGTGTTACTTGAGTTTGCGGGCAACTTACATAAATACAGCATCCATACGCACGCATTGAAGCATCTGCAAAACCGTGTATTTGTATTTTAGAATTTAATACTGTACCAACACATCTTGGAACTGTTATTAAATTTATCAGTGCAAGTTCACACTTAAAGGCTCGCCACGTTATATCCATATTATGAGGAATTATCTCATCCCAGTCTACTTTACTTTCCCAAATTTCTTGCAACAGAATTTTTGCCCTTATTATTAAAAGCGCTAATAGTCCCAAGGGATCAAATAAACGGGATGAAATTGACAATATATTTCGTTTAGTAGACGAAAGATGGTCAAAATTGTTTTCTAATTGAAAACATAAATTATCTTCCTCGGGTTTCCACATAATTCCAAGAGCTCTTGTTACATCGGCATCGTTAACCTTCAAATGCATTACACGCTCATTATTATTAAAGTCTTTACAATTTGAATACCACTTTGCTAATGGAAATCCACATGAATGTTAAATATGAGAAACCTCTTTCTGAATTTGCTTTAGAGTTTTAATGTTATCGGCTCCGCTAAGCAAATCATCGACATAAAAATCGTTTGCTACAACCTTTGAACCAAGCACGAATACATTCTTAAAAATATCACTAATCTCTTTTAAACATCGAATTGCAAGAAATGGCGCCGGAGTCGTGCCATAGGTTACAGTATTTAACTCGTAAATCTGTAATGGAAATTGTGGACTTTCTCGCCATAAAGTTAATTAAAACCTTCGACCGTCCTTATGGACCCTAACCTGTCTATACATTTTAGTTATGTCAGCCGTTATGGCGAATCTATTTAAACGGAACTTCAGTAATATCGAAAACAAATCATTTTGTATAGTAGGTCCAATCATAAGAGTCTCATTTAGTGATTTTTGAGTTGTTGTTTTACTCGATGCATCGAATACAACCCTTAATTTAATAGTGGTACTATGCTCTTTGATTACACAGTGATGAGGTATAAAATAATGAGGCATATTTGGAATAATATTATTAATAGGCGACATATGCCCCAGATTTAAATACTCTCTCATTAAATCTACATACATTTCTTTCATAATAGGGTTTTTTGCCATTCTGTGTTCAATTTGAAGGAACCGACGATTTGCGACTTCATACGAATCACCCAAAATGGTAGGATCTGTCTTAAAAGGTAACCTGACTTCAAATCTGCCGTCCCCAAGACGACGCGTTGTCCGATCAAAATGATGTTCACATAAGATTTGCTCGTCTGTCATTTTAGAACAGACTGAAACCTGCTCCAATTCCCAAAACCTTTGTACTAGCTTTTCCAGACACTCGACGTTTGCCTCCCTTTCCTCTAACACATGGTGACATAATTTTGTCTCAAGACGACGATTACCTTCACATCTGCCTGATACTATCCAGCCGAGAGTAGTTTTTTGCAAAACAGGTAGGTAAGGTCCCAATTTTAATTTCCCTTCTAACAGCAACTCAAAGAATGACTCCGCCCCAATTAAAATGTCTATTTTCTGTGGCCTATTGAAATATGGGTCAGCTAAAACAACATCTTCAGGGATTTTTAAATCATTTATATTAATCCTTTCTCTCGGCTGTCGACCTATTATAGTCTTAATTACATAAAATTCTGCATTAAATCGAAACCCATTTAAACAAGATTTGACAAACGTGTGCACACAATGCCTAAGTTTTCTACTACTATTTCCTACACCCATTATATTCAAATCCGCGTCAGTCCGTTTTAGTGAAAAACACTGAGCTATTTCCTCGCATATTAAATTAATCTGAGAGCCAAAATCCAATAAAGCACGTACTGGCTTATAATTTCCAAATTTATCTTTAATTTGAACGACAGCAGTGGCTAAAATTACCTGCTTGTCATCTCTATCAGTACACATTGTCGTTGCACTCCGACTGTTTAAAACATTTGTATGGGAAGAAGACACTTGTCCTACACTATGACCACTAGCTCCCATCGAACTTACGTCCCGATTATTGCGTTGAGCAGAACTTTCACTAACACCAGATTCTGCTTGATATCGTTGAGCTGAACTATTATTATTACTAGCAGCGTTCGAGTTGGAAGACCATTGTGCTGAACTATTCGTAGCCGCGGATTCAGATTGTCTAACCAATTCTTCATTATGAAATAAAACAACGAGAAGCCCGACACTTTCTTACTGAATGTCCTAGCTTTAAACAATTAATACATAATCCCTTTTTCTTTGTAAACTCAAATCTCTGTAACACTTAAGGACAAAAATATTTTACAAGAGACAATAAAATGTCCCTTGCCAGAACAAAACGAGCACTCCTCCACATTAGGTTCAACACATGTCTCTAAAGTTTCCATTACCAAAATTTGCTTTAGACCTCAACTGTTTACTGAAATTATGTTCAACCCTCGTAACCTTGTCATCAAACAATACAAGTAAATTGACCCTCAACTGATGCCCCACGTTGGGCGCCAAAATGTTTGCTCTGGCTACGGTCCAGACAAATAAAAAACCTTTTGTTTCACTTTATTTTAATTCAAAGCAATTACTTTATTAGGTTTATTATTTTTATAAAAAAAACAAAATTGATGTTGCTGCTTCAGATGGGACATTACGCCCAAATGCATCCCTGTGATGGCCACTGAAACATCAACAGCATACGCCACCGTTTTGATCCTCATGTCGACCATCTTTGTCAACATGGTGTTCATAGTCAGGTTCCACAATAGTGGGGATAGAACTCCCCCTTGGGGAATACCCCTGTTCATCAGCCTCTGAACACTGGTTTCACCTATCGTAGAGCAAATGACCCTATTCCTTAGTAGATTGTCCAAAAATCTACATATGCCAGCGTCGATCCCCAGACTCCTCATGGACGTCACGATTGACATTGTTGAAGGCCCCCTCAATATCGAGAAAGGCCACAAGTGTGTACTCCTTGAATTCGAGCGATCTCTCAATAGTTCCGACCAGAGAGTGAAGAGCCGTCTCAACAGACCTGCCCTTTGTGTAGGCAAGTTGAGAGGCAGAGAGTAAACCCCTTGGGATGGTCATCCTCAAGTGTATATCGATAACCCTCTCAAGAGTCTTAAGAAGAAAGGATACAAGACTAATCGGTCTGTAGTCGGTGTGAGAAGCCTTACTCCCATTGGGTACAAATACCACCCTACACAGGGTCCATTTCACAGGAAGATACGAAAATCTCGCGCATCCCCTGTATATGGCCAGCAACCAGGGTATTATCAGGGTCGAATTCCTCTGCAGGTCCGCCGGAATTATACCATCCATACCCGGAGATTTATATGGGCTGAAGCTATCGATAGCCGACTTAATCCTGTCATAGTCCAATGGGATGGACATAGGAATGGGAGTCGCCTCCCGCGCTTGATCCCGTAAAACCCCATCAATCAACACCTCCAGTGTTTCTTGACTATTCGTAGTCCAACTACCATCCGATTTCCGGACATAGGTCGGGACAACCGGGCTCGAGGCCATTACCTTAAGTAGACGGTTCGTCTCAGAGGATCCTTCCACTCAGCTTCAGAAGTTCCTCCAAGCAATCCTTTTCGCTGATCTAACCAAGTTTCTAAACCTATTCAATGATGGCGCTTTGCCACATTGAACAACCTACGACAGTCAATTCTCGCCTGCTCAATGTCAGGATCCCACCATGGTGGCCGGTTCCTACCCCAACGTACCCTTGGCTTACACCCCAAGGAAGTCGGCAACTGCAGTGAGTTCGAAAGCAGATCCACTGCCGCATCGATCCCCCCGATATCATCAACCCCAGGAGGGTCAGATAGTGACCGGACCAGAGAGGAGTGTTGAACCCCCCAGTTCGTTCGTCTCCTGTTCAATATAGCCATCGATCCTGAAGACCTAAGCCCTAGACTAAATTCCACATATCTGTGATCAGAGAGCAAACAGTCATTCGACACTATCCAGCTCTCGATCATATCGATGTGGTTTATACTAACTAGCGTGACATCAAGAACCTCACACCTATTTGCAACAACAAACGTAGGCTCACAGCCCCTATTTACTACTGCTAAATTATAATTAATACTACTCCATATAGTGTGGTGCGCATTAGCATCGCCACAGATTATAACCGGTGTTCCAGTGCCCGCGGCCTTTATAACTGCATCACGGATGAGCCCGTTGGGTGGGTCCTGCCCGTGGTCATGCGCCATATACGCCGAGACCATCCATACTATACCATCCGGTGTCTCAAGAGCAACAGTCGTAGTATCTTCATCACTGTAATCAGGAAGAATGAAGATATTCAACGAGTTTTTAGCTAAGACACAAGATCTTATGTTACTTGTACCTTTCGCAAACAATAGCTTGTAGCCTTTGAAGTTAAGTCCGCAAACCCGATTCTTATGAATCCAGGGTTCTTGGACCATCACGAGCTCCTCCCCTCTTTCTACCACACGGAGGAGCAGTGCAGCAGATGCTGCTTTAGAGTGGTGGAGGTTGATCTGTAGCACCTTCACCATGATCCATTTTGGCGACCACTGTGATGTTGACGTCCTCCTGGTCAGACTCCAGCAGCGCGTCCTCATCAACCATATCACGCAAGTGATCAAAGAAGTCACCCACCAATCCTGAGACAGACTGGGTATCCTCTTTATCACTTGAGCCCACGGCATCGTCGCAAGCCATGCTTTCCTCAGGTTGCTTGGCATCACTTACCGATGGAGCCGGATTGCCATTTTTTTCACTTCGGTAGACACGGAGCAAGATCGTACTAAAACCATAGTAGAGTTTGCCCTGCCTTTCCCTTAGTGGCTCCAAGGATTGCTGGTTGGTAACCACAATCGCCGTCCTCGAGGACCCTTCAGCAGCTGAAACCCTCACTACTTTCCAGTCCTGTGTGGGCAGTTGAGGGTTGCAGCACTGAATGATCTTCAAGATCTCCTCAGGTTCCGATGGTTCGGCGGGGATGGTTGCGATCGATTTCGGCCTCCGTGGTATCTCTCCAACTAACACCACGTAAAGCCTGGCACCTCTCCTAGTAGTTGGATGGCCCGCTTTAAAAGCAGCGCTGAGCGCTCATCTGCGCAAGCCATCAGCTTCACGTGACCCTGGTACCAGCCAGCGTCATCGCATTGAGGGGTTGGCCCTGGATTCTCCCTGAGGATCTTCCAGAACACACCCATGAGCTTCTGTTTTATCAGGTCCCACTTGGTATGGGAAATGGCACCATTATCAACACTTCTGTCAATGATGGCTCCTTTGGCCACCTCGCTAAAAGATTTGTTCATCGGTTTCGATGAAATTTTGGGACGTTTCGTCCCTGGTTGCTGTTTCACGGCCGTTTAGGCATTGTCACCTTTCCAGGGACAGGTGCAGTAGCACTTGGCAGCCCAGCTATGTAGGCTCTTGCCCATGCCAATGAAGCTTTTTGTTCATTGGTAAGGTCTTCAGCTTTCTTGGAGCCGAGAAGATCAATGAAACGCAAGGCAGCACGCCTTGTGTTAGATGCCCTCTTTGTAGGGTTTTTGTGCCAAGGGGACTTTCTACGGTCGCCGAGTTTGGCGGGGGTGGTGCAACATTGGGATTGGATGTTATCATCGCCATCCCTCCTTGCACAATGGACACATGGGAAGCTGCATTGTTGGACGACTTTGTCATACTCAACTTGGCAGTTCCCGAAGCATGGGGCTTATCCGTTCCAATGACGGAAAGGACTTGTGCGGTTTTGGAGGTACTTGGAGCGAAGTTCAGGGGTAGCAGCCGCCTTCTGGTCGAGCTGCCTTACCAATTCCGATCAGCCTGGGCCGATCTTGCTTGGTTGCCTGGGCTGTTGCAGCCACTGGCTTATTCGTCTCGCTGTCAATCGTTGTCCTTATTCTTGTTTGTCTGTCATCAGTTTCCGTTAATTGTTTTTGTTGTGTTTGTTGTTTGGAGTTTTTCGTTTTACGGTCCCACGAGTGTATGGGAATTTAGAGGTCCGCCACGTCATAGCCCCCATTAACGTGGTAGGGGCGTGGTTTATTTGCTGAGGTGCCCAGGTATCAGCAAAGCTCCGTTATAATACAGTCGGTAACCCCTGACTGCAAACCAACCGATAGGCACGGGTGGCATAAAACCTCGGTTTAGGGGTTTAGGGAATGGATAACCTTTCGTCGCCAAGGCCTTTAAGTTCATTGGCTTCACCTCGGGAGTCGCCAGTTGCTGGCAAAATACCCGGGCCAACACAAACGACCCACAGCCAAGACTTAAGCCACCACATCGCTTCAAGATTGTTATCCATAATAGTGGTGGATCTTGCAGGTGTTCTGTAACGGTCCTTATGGCGGCATTTTGACAGCTCTGAAGCTTCTTCCACTGAGTATCGCTGACTCTGACCACTGACCGGCCAATCGTTTTTTATGTAGCTAACAAGGTTTCCTTTTCCGTACCCCAAATGCAGCCGGCTAGAGACTTGAGATGAAGTTTCCTGACGATCTGGCCTAAGCAACCAGTGAAATGCGCATAGGAATAACTTTCTTTCCAATGTGCTAAATTACATTGGAAAGAAACTATGTTTATTAATTTTTGAATCCAAAGAAAAACTTTGATAACTAATATGCATGTGGCAGTGTAAATAAACTGAACTGGCAAAATAAAATAAAGTAATTTGTTTTTTCTTTACCCACTTAGAACTACATTTAGAGTTGGCAAAAAATCAACCAATTGTAGTCGGGACTGTAAGAAAATATAAACTCACTGTTTATTGTTTTTGATTAAGCTTTAATATTGTTATATCAAACAGTTTTATTTGTATAATATCTTTAGCTTTTCTAAAATCTTTCGATGAAGTTTCCTGAGGATCTGGCCTAAGCAACCAGTGAAATTCGCATAGGAATAGCTTATCCCTTCAACAATAAATTTCAGTTCCTCAAATGTATGAAATGGGTATTTAGCACATTTGAAAGAAACCTTGTTTATTAATTTTTGAATCCCAAGAAAAACTTTGAAAAAAAACAACAAAATTGTTTGGCAGCTCGTTAACAAGAGTTTAGCAAATCATTAGCCAGAGTTTGGTAATTGTATTATGAATAAACTTTTTACTAACTTCATGCCAAATTTTCATTATGAATACGGCTGATAGAAGTTAAACAGGATCGGGGATAAAACTCCACCCTGAGGAACCCCCTGTTTAATTCTACGGCACTTCGACCTCTTGGTTCTAAACTCCACAAACAACTGTCTTCCAAGCAAATAATTCACAACCCTTTTCGTGTTGTCCGAGAGACTAGAAGTCGCTATGTCTCCGCTATGTATCGAAGGCCTTCGATATGTCAAGAGCCACTAGGACCGGGCTTGATTAAAGCCGTGGATGATTTGCGTGGAGATGGTTGTAAGAGCAGTTGTTGTGATTGCGGAATCCATGCTAATGGTTCGCCAATTGGAGATGTTCCACAAGCTCCGGGAGGAGTAGTGCAACACCAATGCAAGTAAATTATGTGGTGGATATTGTCGCAAAAAAAAAACACTTAACTCATTTACATATTAAACTTGCTTGCAAAAAACTAAATATTTTTAAGATATATATTAACTGAAAATATACAGACTATAAACTTTTGAATGTTAGCTAAAAAACAACAACTATTTCAAAAAAATATACTTCATTCTTAAAACTAAAAACCTGCAATCTGCATCTTGTATCCGGCACTGCTTCTTGTAAATGCCAATCATTTTAGATCTTCATATTAGTTTAAAAAACATATGATGATGCAATGATTTCAATTCTTAAAAAAACATATTGAAAAACGGCTAAAATTTTGAGTTTTCAATGAAGGAAGACTGACTTTAAAAAATATCGAATTCGATAGTCGTATTTCAATATCGATATATTTATATATCGGTATTTGAAATATCGGCGATATATATCGATTATTTTTTTTTTAAATATTTTGATATATCGATATTTTTTGCCCATTCCTTATTCAGATGTTTTTTGATTTTGTTTTTTTTTAATTGCGTTTAAGAGACTATGATCAAAGACTATAGATTTATAAAGATGTTGCACTTAGTACATTTGAAATTTTTAAAAATGTTGTTCTTCTTATAGATGAGGGGGGGAAGTGACAAGAAAGCAAAAACTTCGTGCTCACATTCAGAGAACTAAAGAGAGCAAGAAACCACATGCATTAATACATACACATGTTTGCTGTTTTTGCCAGCCAAAGTGTGTGTGTGTGCTTTTTTTTTGGTTGAAACCGGTTTTTGGTATTTTTTTTAATTGATTTCGTTTTATTTTCAAACAATTTATGTGCAAATAACCTACGTAAGAGCATATGCGACCGATTGTGTAATTGTAGGGCAACAGTATTTGTTTTATTTTTGTAAAACTTAAACTACATCGATTTGCACCGAATTATAATTCCATTTTTTAGATTATTTAATTATGCACTTACCATGTGTGTATTTATTTATATATCAAACGAATTTACTATGAGTATTTATTAATTTTACTTATGAGCTCTTTACAAGTTAAATGGTTTAAAATTTTAACTTGTTCAATATTTTATAATTTGTAGTTGTAAGTTTCCCATGTGGAATGCTTCCGTAATAATATAAGAACTAGTAGTCAATTGAGCATCTCCATCCTGTGTTTATAACATACGTCATTCTCCTCAAACCAAAAAGAATAAATTGAATTTTTGGTACAATTCACGCATTGCTCAACAATAAATTTTGTTATGCTTTTCAGTTCTTTATTTTGTAAAAATATTTTTTCAAAGACCCTTATATCAATTTTACAAACTTCAAAAAATAAGTCAGAGGGAGCACACAAACCTCCAAAGTCGGATTCTTTTTGACAATTTTTTGCATGAACAAACATTTCTGAAGGATATGACAAAATTTGCGCGGGTTTTTTATATCCATACGACATTTAACGCATGATATTCGTTGTGATATGTAACTAACAAAATATCGACTCGATGTTTATTCTATTGGCACATTGTTGGATGTAAAGCAATCGGCATCTTCATTAAAATATTCATTCTTCATTTTCATTGTATATATCTGCGATTTCTATTTCAGGGGTATGAGTACTCTCTGATTGACGGAAAGGGACATTAAAATAGGTTTTAGGCTTTTGATTTCCTGAGATTAGAAATCACACTTAAAGGCTTTTGTGTTATTCGATTCAGAATTTGCATAATGTGGATCAATCTATCCGAAAAGCACTTTAATACGACTAAAAGAGAAATGTATGATAATATTTCTAATAAAATTCCATATTATTTCCAGTCTAATAATACCTTTTATAATCTGAAAGCTTTATTGGCGATTTTTCAGATTTAAAAACTTGAATCGTGTTATATGTTATATGTGTTGCAAAATTATATCTGGTAAATAGAGCGCATGTTTGTGACAATCCGTGTACGAGGCTATGTCATCAATATACATAATTATTTGTCTGAATTTGTTGAATATTATTTAAGTTGTTTAAGTTGCTGTAAAATATAACAATTTTTAAATAAATAAATAAAAATAAAATTTTAATATGCGAACAATTTTAATAATATGGGTTTGATTTTATTGGATTTCATTCTATATATTGTTAGTAGCGAAATCCACATATTTTTTTGTCCTATCCCGCGAAGCTCTTCGCTTGTCTGTAGGAAAGAAACATTTCTATTCCTTATAATATTTGCTCATATAAGCTGGCTCATACAAGTTTAATGGTTAAAATGTTTAGCTTTTTCAGTATGTTATCGATTATTTGTAGATATGCTTTTAAATATTTCTTATTTGTAACTGCCCGTCTACAACTGACATGACTTGCTGTTATAACTTGAAGTTATAAAAGCGTTGTTAAAACATTTGCATTAACAACCGTGTTATAACATGAGAAAACTTCTAACATGATGAGTCTATACTTAACACTAACATCATATTAGTGTTAAAGTTAAGCATTTTATGTCAGTTGTAGACTGCATGTAATGCTTCCGAAATAATATAAGGACTAGTAAATTTAACATCTCCATACTGTGTTAAGCACATATGTAGATACGTACGCAAACCAAAAAGAATAAATTAAAATTTTGATACAATTTACGCATTGCTCAACAATAAATTTTTTATTTTCATTTCTTTATCTTGTAAAAACATTTTTGCAGACCTTTAAAAGAATTTTACAAACTTCAAAAAGTAAGACGGAAGGAGCACAAAACTTCTAAAGCCTGAATCTGTTGCATAATTTGTGATAATAATTTGTTGTAATAATAAATAAAATTGGATTTTTCGGCGGAAACGATTTAATAATTTTTCAAATAATACAATTTAAAAAAAAAAAATTTTAAACAAAAATAAATAAAATTGAAAGAAATTACTTTCATACACATCAAACTGGTGTCATATTTTTATAAAAATTAAAAGTATGGGTGAGTTCCAAAACGTCAGTTGCAAGGCAACTCGCTTTTTTAAACGCATTCTACAATGCAACCGTGTAAAATTTTAGAATGTTATCTGTCCCAAAGTGCATCAAAACAGTTACCGATGCGTTCACAATGACCAAACTGTGCATCGTTAAACTTGATGGTACATTTTTGACTTCGACTGCAAAGTATTATGATGTTTTGGAACTCAGCCTATTTTGATTATCATCAAATTCACATTGAACCATACTTGTGAGTTTTTTATTACTAACACAATTACAAAATTGTGAGTTTGATGAGGCATGTTAATGTGTGGCCATGTCGCTTTAGAAAACATACAATATCTTTTATGAACAAAGCAGTTTATTCTTTCAGAAAAATTATTTTTTATATGCCTACAATTGTTTAAATTTAGACAATAACAGCATTTGAACTTCGGTGCGAATCGATATAATTTCATCTGTACAACAATAAAACACATATTATTGCCCTACAATTAAAATCTGTCACATTTGGTTTAACGTAGGTTATTTGCACATAAATGGGATGCAAACAAAACATCTTTTATTATTTAAATGTGTTTTCAACGAGAAAACGAGATTTCTTTTAGTTTGTTTTGTATTTTTTTAAATGCAATGTATACACATACATACACACACACGCGTGTGCACATACTTATACGCTGATAAGTGAGAAAAGTTCTCTGAGAGTAATAATAAATACTGTAATTTACTCTCACAAGTGGATTTAGCGGCTTAATCCACCAGAAAAATTAATATGGACAGAAAAATGTATGAACTTTGTATGGTCGTGCAATATCTTTATAAATCTATAGTCTTTGCTATGATCATTATAATTGGGCCATAATACTAACATACATACTTTCAGATTTCGTTTTTCTCACTCAGGGAACGCATTTCCAATTTTTGTAATGGGTTTGACCCATTACAGTTGTCAATAATTTTCTTACGATAATTATGCAATTGCTTCAAACGATATAATATCTAGAAATGCTTTACATTATTTTGAGAAATTTTCATTAATTCTTGTTGTGGCGGTACAATGCTGCTTATGTTTGTTTTTTACTTTACTAAAAAAGATTTTATTTTGCTTTAAAGTGTATTGCAATTCATTTTACAGATTCATTTGAATTGAATTGATTTTGAATTAATTAATTAAATGGATTTAAATGTAAAATTTCTGTTTATTTGCTAAACGAAACTTAAATTTATTTTTATCAAATATTGCGAAAATATTATTAAAAGCGTGTTTAACAATAATTTTTGGTGTGAATAATCTCATATTTCAATCGAAAACAATTGGAAAAATTTGTTTAATTTTTGTATTGAAAACTTCCAACTGCAATAAAAATAGTAAATTATAGTAATTCCCCCTATATCTGCTCTTGAATTGGATTGATTGCAACTCATTTTTAATTTTATTCATTTGAATTGCAATTCATTGTTCTAATTCATTTTAATGAATTCAAAATCAATTTAATTCAAATGAATCTGTATAAAGAATTGCGATTCACAGATTCATTTTAATTGAAAACGAATTGCAACTCATTCTACTAATTAATTTGAATTGTAAACGAATTGAAATTCATTTCTGCCTAAATGGTTTGAATTAATTCAAATTTCATTTAAATATTTTTTGCTGTGAAAAAATTTAGCTAATTTTTAACGAATTAAAATCAAAAAATAATGATTCATTTACTGCTCTGATAACTAGTATGTATTACGAAAACAAACGTCAGTTATGCAAACAAAAAACGTTTGGAAATTTTTCGAAAGTTGTTTGGTTAGTAACAAAGTGACGGAAAAATAAAAAAATTTTCATATTAATTCGAATCTGTATTCTAAAGTATAAAAAGCTTTTAAAATTGTAATTTGACTTAGAATACACATTCGAATAAATGTTACTCACCATGAGAAATAAATTCCCAGATTCTATTTGGAAAAATAAAAAATTTAAGTATTTTAATGTCGAAATGTAAAACAAACATAATTAACCTAATAATGCTAGATTTAGTTAAAAATAAATGTTTACTAATGTTATTATGGAAAATGTTGTAAATGCTTGTGGTCTTAAAAAAATAATATACATTCCATGAAAATGCCAATCACGACTCAAAAAATAAAAATCCTTGAAACTTTTTTTGAAATATGGTAGAAGAGAAAACAAAAACTCTCAAACAAAAAATCTTAAAATCATTGTTATACTGTCAATACTAAATTAGCAGTGACAGTATTTAAGTAGTGCTAATAAATACTCTTCATAACCATACTTTGTATTTCTTTCTCTTTTATATAGGTGATGCCCTAGTATCCGAAGACACTTACATATCGAGAAGTAAATTATTGGTTAAATATTTTACTTCTGACTACAGAGACTTACATTTTTGCTACAACGCTCGTTATTTATTCTGTGAGACATTGAATTTCATCATTAGCGTTTTGAATATCTTAATGCTGGAAGTGTTTCTGAATGGCTTTTGGTCCAAATACATACAAGCTATAGCGGCCATACCAAGTTACGATTGGACTAAATGGAATGTTTTAACATCTCGCGTTTTCCCCAAGATTTCCAAGTGCCACATGGTCAAATATGGGTATTCTGGCTCTACAACGTCTCTGGATATTCTCTGCTTATTGCCACTTAATATTTTAAATGAAAAGCTTTTTGCTTTTCTCTGGTGTTGGTTTCTCTCCATTTGTATATTGTCTGGCTTGAATTTGGTTTATCGCGGTATGTTGATGTTTAACGAACCATTTCGTTTACAGTTATTGTACACGAAATTGCGTACAATGCCTAAATCTCATGTTCGTAGTGCCATTGAGGGAATGACTTATGGCGATTGGTTTGTACTATTTAAAGTTAGTTCGAATATCAATCCCATTTTGTTTCGTGACTTAATAAAAGACCTTTATGAAAATCGTAATCATAAAAAATCGTTGGGATTTAATGTGTGATAGACGCGAATTCTAATATTCTGAATTTAAAGCAAACTCTGATGCCTTTGAAAAATTGTGTAATTGATGCATTTAAATGATCTCAGTGAAAATTATTTGTGAAGACTGTTAACTGTAATAAGTTTCTATAATTGGATAGTTTTATAAGTTGTAAAATGCTCGTCATTGCATTTGCTTTCTTAATTGAAATTTTCATTATATCTTTTGTACATTTTGAATACTTATTATGAATTTCTTCCATTTTCCTTAAATATTTATCTTGTTTATATATATAACTTAATATATTTATATGTTGATATTTATGAATTTTTTTTTATTTCTAAGATAAGTTTAGTATCTTTGGAATATGAACAAAAATATATTTTTGAATTTTTTTTATAAGTTAAAATTTTAAATAATATACATATTTTTGGTAAATACAATAAAATATTAAAACAATTCGCGTTGGGCTTATTACCTTAATTTATCTATGTTGAATTAAAAAAAGTTCTTTCTTAAATAAAATATTTTGTAAGTGTTCACGATGACGTGCGTGATTGTATTTCACTCTCTTATGAACGTCCGTGATTGTGAGTCAAGAAACAAATCACAACCGCGTTTTGTATTTATTTTTAAAAGACGAATCAATTTTTTTTTATATCACGAGTTGTTTTGTTTTTTTTTAAAGGCGAATAACTGACAGATTAGTCTTCTGTAACAGCTGATTTGCTGTTTTGATCAGGGGCCGTAACTGTTATATCTTTTTTCATTAAATTCAGATTAAAACAGTTATTTTTTTACTTTGATTTTTTCGATCAAAATTAAAAGTTATTCTTTGATTTTTATTTTTTCAATCAAAATTAAAAGTTATTCTCTAAAGAAATGTATGTGGTTTAATAATTTAGTTGACTTTAAATATTTATTTTAATGCGCATACGAAATCCCAATGATGATTACACATAAAAAAAAACATTTAAAGTTAACTAAATTATTATTACACGTACATTTCTCTAGAGAATAACTTTTTTTTTTGTTCGAAAAAATAAAAATCAAAATTTTAAAAATCAAAAATTTATATTGTGGTTATTTTGTTGAACTGTTCTATTGTTTTTAATCCAAATTTTGATATTTAATAAGGCTTAAGTTCATCAAATTTAATTTTAATTAAATTATTTTTATGAAGAAAGGAATTTTAAAACATGAAATTAATTAAAATTTATTGATAATTTTTGATTCTTTACTGCATATTTTATCATAGACGTGTTCATAAGGATCATTATGGTATACTATAATCAGTTGTTCGACATTTACATCCATATGCTTTTTTTGTTTTAAAATTCCAATATAACTGTTATTTTCGGTCCCTGGTTTTGAGGCAATTCATCATGAATAGAATCAAGCGAAAGCAAGATTTTCAAATTGTTAGAATATATTTTGAAAATTAAGCACATTTTGGTTAGATATTTAGTAGCAGCATTTAGAGCGATAATAATCCGAAATATCATTACATCTAGAAAAACTCACTGTTTTGTGCGCTGTATGGGCCGGTACAATTATTAAGGGTAATCACGATAGTCCTTGTGCAAATTTGCAATTTGAAAATTTGTAGTGCATATTATGATTGATCGTGAGCATACCACTTTTATTTTTGTGCAAATGTGCTATTTTTCTAAAAATTTATTCCGACAACACTAAAAACTTCTGGCAGCACTGTAAAAAATAAATGTTTTGTTTTTAATTATCTAAATTTAATTGTCTATTTTATATTAAAACCCACGAAAATGTTAAATTTATAAGTTTCCTTAAAAACAATATGGCGCCTAATATGTCAAATGTTATTGCCTACATTTGTTTGCAACTGAGCAAATATTCACTACTAAATTTCCTCATGGTATTTTAAGTCTGCTTTCACACGTTTCATCTTTTGATGCTCAACTCTTATGTTTTTAGGAAGAAGAAAGATGAAAGGGGGTTAGTACGGAGATGCCTGTACTCGGTCAGTACGCTTTATGTTTTTATTCGTTGGTATATGCACAACGATGGCTGCATGTAATTTTTTTTCTTTTTCTCTTTGATTCGCTGTTAATAAAATTGTTGTTGTTTTGAACCGAAAAAAGTTGAAACCGATTGCTGCGTGTGATTATATTGGCATCTTTAAAAGGGAATTGAAACGAAGTTGAGCATCAAAAGATGAAACGTGTAAATTTAGACTAAGTGCAAACGAAGTAAAACAGAGCAAATTGCAAATACGTACATTTTGTTGTTGTGTTGTGCAAATGTGTGTATTTTTGCATGCATTTGCATCGTTTGCACAACCCATCGTAATTTCCCTTATTAGCTATGTTATACAGGGTTGTCAGATTTTTTTGATCTCCATCGCCAATCCGGATGCCAGAAATCGCCAAACGTTAATTTTGTTCAGTTTTCGTATTTATTTTTAAATTTTTTTTTTAAATTTTGCATACAAAAAAGTTAGTACAGTACTTTTCGTTTAAAGTCACTACCGCTTATAGTCACATTAGCGATATAGTCCATTTTGTCTTTTTATTTTGCCGCTATAAGTTAATTTAATATAAAGTATTAACGTTATAGTCCATTTAACGATATAAGCACATATATAATATGTGTCATATATAAACAGTCGTCAAAGAAAAAAGTAAAGCAATTTAATGGCGTTATAGTCACATTACCAAAATTTACTAAGTCCTTTTTAGTTTTCATATCCACCATCCACCCAAAGAAAGAATTAATTAAATCGTTTAATTTTTGTCATAAACTCTCTACTCGTAAAACAATTTGTTTTGCCGTTGGTATCAGTAAAGAAACATCTTGTTATTATTTTAACTATTTTTTACACTGTATTCAACTCTGTTGCAAAACACAAACTTGGTGTCGGTGTAATATATTGAATTTTTTATTTTCTTTATTCACATAACTTAATTATATTCGAATTCGGTAATATGCCTCATAGTGGCAGGTGCAAAATTAACCATTAGACCCAAAAAAACCCCATCCTGAAATCTCATATAGAGTAAAATACAGGCAATTAAACTCATAACATAACTTTGTTTAGGGTACACTAGCAAAAATTGTTTTTATATACTGTGATGTAGGGTATCATGTGGTCGGGCTTGACCAACTATACTTTCTTGTTTTTCAGTTAAAAAATTTATGATTTAGTGTACGATACATTTAGTTAAATATTAGTGCTGACATTTTAAAATGTATGTCCTTTTTATTAAGGCAGGACAATGTGTTGTTAATGATAATACAAAACATGTATGTCATCAAATGTTTGTACAAAATTATAAAACGGATAAAAAAAATACTATTTAAAATTAATCTGAAAATAAACCATAACAATTTAATAAACTAAAAAGTTTTTTAACAAACTAAAAGTGAATACATGCAAAGATTATTTATATTTTAAATAAATTACTTTTATCAAAGAGAAAGAAAAAAAAATGATTTTGATAAATTTTGAGTTGTGACTGTTTATGATTTAGTGTACGATACATTTAGTTAAAGTTCAATGATACAAAAACGGTTGAAAAAGTTCAATGACCTTTTTTTCTTGCAATTAGCGAACTTTCATACGCATATTTATGGGATTTTTGTTTATGAATAGCAATAATAAAACAAAGAATTAAAAAAACAATAATTTTCCTAGTCTAAGCTAAAATATACTTTTCAAATTCGTATTTAAACTATTCTTTTTTTATTATTTTTTGTTTACCTTAGACTTGGCAATATCTTCACTTTTGTTTAACAAAAAAAAAAAAGAACTGAAAAAAATCATGAACCGTCAGCAATTAAATGCAGGCAAACCAATATTTTCATTAATATAATAAATATTTTTTCATAAAATTAAAAAAAAAAATCACTTCGACCAGCATAAAAATAATTTGCAATAATACAGTTATTATTTGGGTCGATTTAGTTGTGGGCAATTTGTCTATATTTATTATTGTACAGACAGCGAAAATTTCAACGTCGTCCCACTTTCAAAATACTTCATAAACGGTGAAAATGACCATCAACAGGTTCAGTTAACTTACGTAGTATTACGCGAACGGAAGTGTTAAATAAAGTGAAAAAAGTGAAAAAGAAAAAAAAAACGATCAAGTTCCTAAAGCACAGATTGGATTGTCAGGCATTATTGTGGATTACAAGTCTTTACAATATACAGTGAATTAAATAAAATGTGAAACTTGATCCTGGCAATTATTAAAAAAGCAACTTTAAGAAAAAGACAAATAATTAAAAGTTATTAATTAAACAAAGGATAAAAAATAACAAAAATAAAAAATGTCAACCAAATTAAGTATTTTAAGTGATGGTAAATAAAATTTTAAATATCTTATACCTATGCCCTTAAATAAAAACATGCATATTATTGCTTAAAATATTAGTGCTGACATTTGATAAAGTATGTCCTTTTTATCAAGGCAGGACAATGTGTTGTGAATGATAATACAAAACATGTAGTATATCAACAAATGTTTGACAAAAAAAATACTAATTGAAATTAATTTGAAAATAAACCATAACAATTTGATAAACTAAAAAGTTATTTAACAAACTAAAAGTGAATACATGCAAAGCTTATTTATATTTTAAATAAATTTTTTTTTTATAAAAAATTATAATAAAATAAATTAAAAGTTTTTAAAAAAAGTTGTTCAAGTTTTTAAGAAAATAATTTAAAGAAGTATTAAATAATACAAATTGACAAAAAAAAATCTTAAGATTATTAACAATTATCCTAAAATAAACCATAACTTAATAAAATTTAATTGAAAACAAGCATGAAATTATTAATGAACGGAAAACGTTTAATTTTTCTTTCTTTTATATTGAATTATTGAAAGTTTTAAAAATGGCCAAGTTATTAAAAGACTTTAACTATAAGAAGATGGACGGACATTGAACTGAATATTTTAAGTGAATTTTAAAAAAAATACTTAAAAACCGGCAAAGAATAAATATATATGTATAGGTATAAACAATTAATTGTAAAAGTAAAATAAAAGGAATTAAAAAAAAAAATTTCCTACACCCATTTGTTAAAATTAAGGAAAATCTAATAAAAATAAAATATTCACACTGATCCGCTTTGGTATTCTTAAATAAAAGCGTATGTCAATTGTGTATTTTGATTTTTTTGGAATCAAGCTATCAAGTTTTGTTTTTATTGATTTTTTTGTCATACACAATTTTTGTAAGGTTTTTTAAATTTATCTTGTAATTTTATGTATCGCGCAGATATCGAGCACCCACGTGCAAACTCACATCGAAAATGCTGTCGTTTTATATTAACAAAATTGTTTGCATTATCCGTAATTTTATTTCTTATAATTCTGACATCAATTATTTATCATGGAATAGTTCTGGAGCGTATGGGTAAGTGAAAGTTAAAAAAGAATAGAAACAATATCGAATGTATCTCTAAAATCTTTCTCATAGATAAGTTAAGACAAATTGTGGCCCTAAATATAAAACACTACCAACTTAAAAATCCCACAAATGTGGAACTTAAATTACCACACCATTTGCAGTTGATAGCCGACTCTCAATTAAATAATATGGAACTCATAAACGATTTTGACTTTAATGATGACGATAGCCAAAGGTTACATATACAGCATAGGAAATTTCGCTTTCTGAATAGAAGAGTTAAACGTGGCGAAAATGACAAATCGAACGAGTTTGAAACATTAGATCGTATACAAATACCACCAGATTTGGATTCTTTAGATCCCATAAGAATCCAACAAAATTCATTGGATTTGAAGAGTCTGTATGCCAAAGTGAGAAATAAACGAACCAAACAGGCCATTGGTAAGTTAGAAAGGGAGTTTAAAAGATGCAAAAAGGAATCGAATGATAATAAGGATTGTATGGGGGCTTTTATGCGTATGTATAATTTGGCTCGCGAGATTAATGAGAAAATGGAAAAAATGAAAACAATTTTTAAGGAAAGCGAACTTCTGTTGCAAGTTAACTCTAGCTCAAGTAGTAATGAATCCAAAGAGGTCTACTTGAAAACAACTACCAACGCAATTGTTGAAACAACAGAAGTAAGTGCTTCCACTACTTCAGAGCCTTCTAAAAAGGAAGGCAACAGTACTAGTAAAATTGTAAAAGCTAAAAAAATTAAACCCAGTAAAATAAGTTGGATTTTGGATGGCTCTGATTTTGATAGTTCCGAGGAAGAATTTGCCATATTACCAGAAATTGAAGTTGACAATACAACTGTGGATACAATAATAACAACAAATGAAAGTACTATGGAAAATGCAAAAGTAATGAGTACTACCACCGAGATAATTCATAGTATTGAAACAACTTTTGAAGAAGACGACAGAATAAAAATAACGAATTTAAATAATATAACAACTTCAAAACAAAATGGTGCTGAATTGAATCACACTACTGAACATTTTAATCAAACAACTAAGGGTCCCTTTACAACCTCAACTAAATTCAAAGCAGAAAAATTTGAAAAAATTAGTTGGATATTAGATGGACATGATAGTTTAGAAAATTTCGTTATTACTGATGATCATTTCGAAGATGCTCGTCCAACTACTTCGAGTTTAAAATTCACAAATGGACTAATTAATACAACCATCTTAACTAGTACTACACCAATGACGAGGAAATCTTCATCGTTTCAAACTTCAGTAGTTTCACAGGTTACCGAATCAATCACTACGTCCACAACAACAATTGAAAATGATCAAGAGCGAAAGCTTCAATTCGATTGGATTTTAGATGGCGAAGAGCTGACAGCAGAAATAACTGAAAGCTACAACAGTACTTCCAGCAGCACTACCGAAATACCCTTAAATGTTACTTCTACTGAAACTCTATATCCCACCAAACCCAAACTTATCAAATACAGCTGGATTATCGATAGTGATGCCAACAGTGCTGAATATAACACTACTATAAAACCTTTAACAACTTTAGCGATTGATCGTGTGCTAACTGAGAAGGAAGATAAATGTAATGCAACTTTGGAAGATGGTGTTTGTAAAGGGCCTTTTTCGGAAAACAAACATAGCTTTGATAATGAAGAAAAACATCCCTTAGATAATCCAAGTAGTTTGGAGAATATGTTAGAAAGTCTGGAACGTGTAGTTCTGGTCACCGAAAAAACTAACAAAACCTTTGATCCTCTAGATCGTAGCGAATGGGAAAAGAAGTTTCAGCAGACTGCAAATAATAATCAACAAGAAATAATGGACTCATTTGGTAATTTGGATGCTAAACATATAGCAAAATTTGGACCAAAATTAAATCCGGTGAATCCCAATAATTTTGGAGGTGAGTAAGCAAATTATATAGTAGATATAATTTTAATTGTTAAATTTGTTTCACAGCCGATAACCAATTTATGACCTTATGTGAACGCATGGCGAAAAGAATGCGAGATAAGGGTTCGTCTCCAGCCGGTGCTCAGCCTCAGCCACAGCCCGAGTCGGATCCGGAATCATATACACAATCATCAGTAGTACAATTTACTAGTCGTGGTCCAGTCGGAGGCTTTCCGGTAACGGGAGAAACCATGAAAGCTTCAGCTCAGTTTATGTTTAACCCGAATTTCGGCATGCCTACTATACCCGTATGCTTTTACGTTTCACCGGCTAATTTACGTATGGTAAGTCAAGTACCCTTATGGACTTCCTCATACTTTGGTATGCCGGGAGGATTTGGCGGATCAAGCGGTGGAATAATGGGAGGAGCAGGAGGACCTGGAGGTATATTCTTTGTGCCACAAAATTTTGGGACAACTGGTAACTTCTTTGGTCATACAACTGGTACTGCACAAGGGTAATGAAAAAATGATGTCAGTACAGATTATATAAAAAGCTTTTTACAAATTTTTAGGGGACAAGGAAACATTCCAAATATATTTTCGAAAAATGCTTCGCCTCAAAAGCAACAACAGAAGCAATTATTTTGCACATACATACAAAATCATGGCAATTCTGGGGGATCGGGCAGTGTAGGAGGTGGCGTAGTAAGCGGACCTGGTAATTCTGTCAGTGGTCTAGGCTTTTCAAATGCTAATTTTAAAATGCGCAGTGATCAATCCAATAATTCCTTATCTTCTCATATAATCTATGCTTCGTACGCTGACCAACCCGATCATTTGGGTCATAAAGATCATTTTAAGTGTGAACTACCGGGACAACTGGCCTGCTATGGTGGTAACGAATGTATACTTGAAAGTTCTTGGTGTGATGGTTCGGTAGATTGTTCAGATGGAAGTGATGAGGCAGCCTGTTCTTGTCGCCACCGTATAGATGATGATCGTGTTTGTGATGGCTATGCCGATTGCCCAATGGCTGAAGATGAAATTGGTTGTTTTGGTTGCGAGGAATATATGTATTCGTGTTTTGAACATCCTATGGAATATAAAATAAATAATCGTTCGACAGTGTCTATGTGCTATAGCAGTTTGGAAAAATGTGATGGTTATACTAATTGTTTGAATGGAAAAGATGAAATGGATTGTAATTTGATAGTTAATGATATAGCCAATCATATGGTAGGAAACCTGAAGATTACAAGTTATAACTGTATTTAATAATCTTTGAATTTTAGTCCCATTCTGTTTCTTCTTCTGAAGGTTATCTTTATCGCAACTATCGTGGTGAATGGTATCCTGTTTGCAACAATGGTGAACATTGGGCTTTGGAAGCTTGTAAAAATGAGGGTGGCTATATTGGTAAACCGAATATAACATTTATGCCTTTATCCTTGCCGGGACCTTTTATAGAACCCGCAAACATCGGTAATGCCCATTTTCCTCAATCGTGTCAAAAACGTGACAGCCAAGATGTTTTAAGTGATCATGTAGCGTATGTCCAGTGTTTACCGACAAAATGTGGTTTAACTAGGCGTAGTTCTACGAATTTACTAAAACGAAAATCGAAACGTATGGACAAAATTCATGACGTTGCAGATCTCCAAAAGAAAAGAGAAATAGATAAAGATGGCGGCAGAATTGTGGGTGGTACATTAAGTAAGCCCATGGAATGGCCATTTGTTGTTGCTCTTTATAGAAATGGAAATTTTCATTGCGGTGGTACTATTTTTTCAAGGCAGTGGGTTAGTATTAATATTAAAGCTTTTCTAATACGAAAAGCAAACATTTCTTCGAATGTTTAAAAATCAGATTTAAAAGTTTTTGTTAAACAAAAATAGAAGCGAAGTTTTAGATCAAACAATCGTATATACAATCAAAAGCTAGAATTTTGTTTCGAGTTGTTCTTCTAAAATTTTTGGTAATATGTATATAATACTTATGGGGTTAACAATTTCTACCGATTATTACTCTTGGTGTTCCAAAATTTAATTCTTTAGTAATGATTTGTTTGGTCTTTTCCACAGATTATTAGTGCAGCACATTGTGTCATAAATTATCAAAAATATTACTATGAAGTTCGTGCTGGTCTCCTTAGGCGTTCGAGTTTTTCATTATCAACTCAAATACAACCTGTCTCCCATGTTATCGTACATCAGGCCTACGAACGTCGTAGTATGCGTAATGATTTATCTTTATTACGTTTGGACAAGCCGTTACAATTCAATCGTTGGGTCAAACCAATTTGTCTACCAGATAAAGGTCGCTCGACTAAGGGAGATGATTGGATTTGGGGGCCAGAAAAGGATACTTTGTGCACGACTGTCGGTTGGGGAGCTATAAGAGAGAAAGGACCTGGAAGTAAGTTAAATATAAATTTATATTACAGTGTAATCAATTATTCGACTGTTTTCAGAAACTGATTTTGGGTTAATCCGAATATTTTGTTTATTAAAAAACCGGCTTTCGGTTTAACATTAAAAAATTATCGGTTAACAAGTTTTATCAAAATAAATAACACAAAGGAACCAACAGAAACAACAACCAACATATCGTCACCTCAGAATTGGTTTGACCTACCGGACATTTTTAAAAAAATTTAGTTAGGTATGGGGTTTATATATTTTGAATACCCCCTTTTTGAATCCAAAATATGTTTCGCGAAATTTTTTGTGTTTTCTGAGATACAAAGCATTCATTTTGCTGCATATGAACTGTTTCATAAGTTTTTAAGTTTTGTTTTGCTCTACAAGCCACTGTTTAACGATTGCAGCAAATTCTTCATACAAAAACGTACAAAATAAATTTTACTGTTGCTTTGCTTTATTGCCGTAAGAAAAAATTAGATAAAGCAAAAGCAAAATAAAATGACAACAAGAAAATAAATTTGTGGAAAATAGTTTTATAAAATAATGGACCCCACCAAGTGTACGGTTTGCTATGATTTGCAAAGTGTTTTTAGCCCACCTAAGGGAAATGCTTCAATATTTTACTTTAAACGAAAATTAAAAATGTATAATCTTACATCAACCATTATTATGCCAAATATACCAACTTTTACTAATTGTGCCTTGTGGACGGAAGCTCGTAGTGGTCGGAGTGGTAACAATATTACTAATTAAAACAATATTACTAAATAAGACATTATGGAGCGATTCTTGCGTACCTCAAAATAAAAATCGAATTAACTCAACCGCAATCAAAATGTTCAATAAACATTGATGCCGTTATACAAAAGTCTTCAGAACCAGGACATTTTTTAATTCAAGAAGTGGACTGTGTCCATGGTGTTATTGACCGATACTTAAAGAATATTGAAATTCATAGTCCTCTTTATTTACTAAATTTGCTTAAAACAATGCCAAATAATAAAACAAAATTAAAAGTTATGGAAATGCTTCCGGAAAATTTTCGCACATACTCGTTAGAAGCAATTAAAATGGACTTCCGAAAAGTCCCTTTAGCTAAAATTAAAGTACTCCTATACAATAAAAATAATGATTTATGTATATATTATAAAACTTCTACACGAGACGGAAAATATAAAAATTAAATTTTGGTTAAGTCTGCATCAAAAAATTGTTTGAAAACTCCTAAAAATTTGTTGACGAATGTTTTGAAACTATCGAAACCATCATTTATTTCCAGCGATAAAAATAGAGACAAAAAAGACTTATATTTCTTCCACATGTTGATAAAACTTATTATAAAAATTTACTCAATATTTAGTTTTAAATTTTAAGTGTTTTTTCTTGATTCTATTTTACTTTTGCATTATTTAAGTTGTTTACTTTGTGGCTTTTTATGTACCTTTTCATAACAGTAGAACTGTTTTTTCTGTTTTTGTAAAATAAAACCAAATAAAAAAAATTTCATTAATGTTGACTTTTTAATAGATTGTAAATATAGAAACATTCATCTCAACAACAAGTTACTCAATATACAGCAATAAGTATACGTATGCAGCACAAAAATCAACTTTTTTAACACAAAACAATATTTTTCATTTTCGAAAAAATACTATTAAATTCTAACTTTATTCATGAAAGTGCGCAAAAATTTACATTTTTCTTCAAAACATATGCCGGAAACAGTGGTAAAAATATAAAAAAATTCTATCGGATACATTTTGAGAAATCTTTATGTAAATCTTCTTTGTCGTTTTTCTCCACTCCGACTTTTTGCATATGAGCTGACGATATATCGTTTGATCATAAAGAGGGTATTAACTCAACATTATACAATTTTTAGAAGAGAAAAACTATTTTTTATTTTACATTAAAGGTATACGAAAAAAGCGGGAAGAAATGAACTTTACGTGTCCATTTTTCCAAAAAGTAAATAAATAAAAATATGTTGAGTTAATATACCTCTTCAATTTATTATTGAAGATTTCCTCTTAATTTTATTTAAAAAAGTTTTAAGTTTTTGGTGGTTAAGCCTCCGCAATACATTTGCCTTTTTCATTGTGCGTTACTTTTTGTGTTTTACTTTTTATTACCACTTTTTTGGGATATTGTGTACCAAAGAAGTAAAATTTCGAAATCTTAATCATAATCTTATTAAAATATATGACACATTATCTTATTTTAGGCGACTCTTTGCGCCAGGTTACCGTACCTATTCGAAGTGTTTGTGCCGAAAAAGAGGACCAAGAATCCGAGGATATTTGTGCTGGTGATCCGGATGGTGGTCGTGATGCTTGTCAGGGGGACTCTGGGGGTCCACTTTTCTGCCGTAGTGTCAGCAATAATACTGAATGGTATTTAGCGGGTATTGTTAGTCATGGAAATGGTTGTGCTAGACCGAAAGAATTCGGTGTCTACACAAGAGTTTCTTTGTACTTAGATTGGATAAAAATGGCAATACGTCCTGAGTTTTTGCCACATTTGCAACCACAGAAAATGTGTCCCGGCTATGTGTGTATCTGGGGTGGTAAACGTTGTATACCACAAAGAAAACGATGCGATCGTATTGTAAATTGTTTGGGTGGTGAAGATGAAGTGGGTTGTATTTATAACTTTGAACCCGATTTGGGTAGTACCAGAAATACAACAACTACAGAAAGTGATTATCATCCGAAAGAAGATGGGAATGATACAACACCACCTAGTTTATTAGAAAATACTTTGCAAAGAGGATTTGTTGAGGATGGGGAAATCTGGAATAGTGAAACTACTACAAATTTGCACAATTTAGAAACCACAACACTCATTGATGACCCTTCAAATATGGAAAGTGAAGTAAATCACAATTCAGATGATGATAGTTCTTTGCCTAGCACTGATATAACTGAAGTTATTTCGGATACAACTATAACAAGTGAAACCACCGATGATAATAAAATATCTACTGAAACGTTATCTAGCACAACGGAATCTTATCTTGATACTACTACTTTATTACCTAGTTCTACCGATGATCTATATAAATTTACCACAATGGTGGTACAATTATTGAAAACATCAACGTCTGGTAGCAATTTTAATGAAACAACTACCGATGCAAGTTTAAGGTCCACTCATAAATTTGAAAATGAAACAATGGAAATCGAAATAGCGTTTTTAGGCGACAATACAACTGATGCGCCCTATATAACAACGTCGGGATATATCTCTTCGAATGCTGCATTTACAACTGAAACAAATTTCCAAACGACAATTTCAATATCTACAGATGCTCCAACGACTTCTGAGTACTCCACAGAAGAAAATTTGACAACGCTGCTGGTTCCTAAAGAAGCACTATTAAAATTTATTTGCAGAAAGTAAATACTTATAGTATTTAATATTTTTGTACAATTTTTATGTTTAATTTAAAAGCCGGATACTAAAAATATGTAATATACATTTACTATTGAACATTTATTTCAGAATATCACAAATTATTGACATATCACGTCGTTGTGATCGTGTTGTTGATTGCGAAGATGGAACTGACGAAGATGGCTGCAGTTGTCGGGACTATTTAAAGGTAATAATGTAGAATAATATAAATACCCTTAGGCACTTTTTGAGCATGGTAGCTTAGGTTAGGTTAAGAAGGGTACTGCGCCCAAGGGCACATCTCCACTCAGAGACCAATGCGGTCCATTGTGAATCCCTTCAATATTGAAAGATAGATTTAAGATAGCAATTAGAAAAAAAGGAAGAACAAAACTTCCCCTACAGTCCCCTCATTGGACCTATCCGTAAATACTGCTCACCTCTAAATCAGCCCATTGGATCCCCGCCAAACTTCCCTTTTCAGAAACTTCACTGGTGTTGTTACACCGAAGTCTAGGGCCATAATCCTATGATCTGAATTTCCCTAGAGAATATACTACCCTGATCAAGCAGACCCACGAGCATGGTAGGATAATAGAAGGCAGCGGCGAGATTACAACAAAAAAAAAAAACAATAGACCTTTTTATTGTTGTTATGTGATGAAAACTGTCAATCAACAGCCAAGGGTAATTAAAGCGAATTTAAAAACAAACAAAAAACAAAAGCTTAATAGTATGTGTGCGTGTAGGCAAAATATAAAAAACATTTAACAGATCATATCATTTAACAAGCAAACACAAAAATAATCAGGTGTCTCTTCGCTGGCTACCTTATATTATTGTAACATGTTTTTGAGGTTCCGGTTTCATTTATAGTTTTTATTTGCGTTACTTTAAAAAATTTTCATTATTTCAAAAATGTCTTACACAGGTAAACGAAAAATTTTTTGAATCCGCATAATTCATAAATTGGTGTTCTCAAATCCGCATGATTTTGTGTATTTAAAGTTTTTGTTCGAAAAACTTTAGTTGAACTAAAGATCGCTAATTTGATAACCGCAGCATGATAGCAAAGTCTCATATATATTAAAAATCGTGAAAGCTGTAATGAAAACTGTAAAGAATCGCGAAAAATTGCCAACTTTTAAACAAACACTAAAATTTATTTTAAATCGCTAAATGGGGTAAAAAACAATATGTTGGAAAATAACAAAGAAACAAAAATTTGCAAAAAAAAAAAAAAACAAGCCATAAGATTGATTAAAAGTCCCTAAAACTATAAGGAATGGCAATTCACAAAAATTTTATAACAGCGGCATGACAGCAAATTCTACTATTTATTATAAATAGTGAAAGCTGTAAAAAATCACGTTCGCATTTATCTCGAACATGGCTAAAATTCGCGGAAAATGGCAAAATTTTAAACAAATATTAAAATTTATTTGAAATCGATAAATGCGTTAAAAAAGGTCGGAAAATAATAAAAAACAAATTGTTAAAAAATCAATATCAATGAAAAGGTCGATTTTAAATTTTAGGTTAGTTAGGGCCTTTTGCGTTTTAGGTAACCATATATTTTTGATTGAATTGGATAAATTACATTTTAAACTAATAACAAAAATATTTTTTTGTTAAAAATGTTATCACATCTCTATATCTATATATGTACATATATAAAATAGGATGTGTGTATGTAACGTATGGACTCCAAAACCGCTGGGCCGATTTTGATGAAATTTTCAGGGAATCTTCAGAATATTCAGGCGGGTGACACTGTGAAGTCTGATTTTTGATTTTCGGTCTGCGGGCGGAGAGGCGTGGCAAAATCCAATTTTAATATTGCACCACCAATGACATATTCATATATTTATTTTGTTTTGCTTTTTTATTTTATTTTTTTTTGAAAGCCGTTGTCATGTTTTTCAAAACGAGATATCAAACTCTTAAATCGGTTATGTAGTTCCGAAGTTATTTACAAAAAACCTATGTATGTTAATAATGATCCAATATCAAAATTTTAAAACTTTCGAAATGTTGCTTTCAAAAATCCGAGTTTTCGGTTTATTTACATCCAAAACTGTTCACCAAATTTAATCGAGGCAACAATCATTGGTGACAGATTCAAAGGTGAAGACATACTTATTCCACGAATCAACGATTTACCATTCCGATTCAAGCGGCTCCAATTCCCTTTGCGTCTTGCCTTTGCTATAACCATCAACAAAGCACAAGGCCAATCATTGACTATTGCTGGCTTAATCTCGGGAAAATTAGTGCAGCACTAGATCAAGACGAATTCAGTACAATACGGTGGCAAGTTTCGAGCCCTAAACACTAACAATGCAATACAAAAAACATCTGTTGTTTCTGTTGGCTTTGGACTGTTGTAGTCTTGCCACCACCTGTAATTGAATTTACCTTGCGCTAATTGTACTTTATTGTTTGATGCCGAAATTTGTGTTCTTTTGTTAACGTAAAATATGAAACACTTCTTAAAAATTAGGAGAGAATTTAAAAATGTTGCCAAGTCACATGTAACACTTATGCAACACTTTTTTTTAGAATAGAAAACGCTATTAAATGCATGCGTTTCTTTTTTGATTGAGCCCATATCTACACCATATGTAAGTTATTCTGTTAAAACAACTTTATGACAGGTACTCATGGATTTTTATTTAAAGGCAGTTTTTTTTGTAAAAAGCTCAACACAAATGTTTGCTTAGGGCCAGCTAGTATTGGAATAAAAGTCGGTTAGTTTTACTTTCACCAACCCCTTACTACTCTAATTGAAAACGAAAAAAAACATGTTGATATGAAATGCGAACACCGAAAAGGTGAAATAATCCACTTTCGAGTTGTTTTTGATTCTAGAACACAATCGACAATTTCCAATTTCTTTTTATGTTAACCACTCGAAAGATTAATATTGAATCGTCAGATACCCTATAAAGGTCTAGCGATATCTGTTTCTCTATCTATCCAAAGTACTATACTCTATTTTTCATACGACTTGACAAATCTAATTATTTTATTAAAATTGTTTGGCTAGGAAAATTTTTTCAAATTTAAAAACGCTTATCGTTAGGCTGGACTCTAAATTTGTTTATGCAAATAAAACAATTCTGAAATAGAATAGAAATTTCAGCAAAAGGAGTATTATTTTTTAAATGGAAAATTGTTAAAATTTGTATTTTAATTTGAAACTTTGAAAATATGTGTATAATTAGCGCATACAAAATCGTTGTTTTTGCTTTTTAAATATTTTTATTATTTAATTTAAAATTTTAGGATCATTTAAGTGTGTTAATATGCGATGGAAAACCAGACTGTGAAGATTTAACCGATGAGGATAATTGTGGTAGGTTTTTTAAACTATTTTTCATGGTAAACTCGTTAAAACCTTATTAAATTAGGAAACTGCAATAGTGATGAATTTTTGTGTCCATTAACGAACATTTGTTTGCCCTTAACAAAACGTTGCGATAATTTGGTAGATTGTAAATTTAAAGAAGATGAACAGGATTGTTGTAAGTACATTTTTAATATTAATAAAGGCTGGCATGGTAACCAAAAATTAAAAGTAACCTTTCCTTGTCTTATTTAGTTGCACTCACAAATGGTAAAGAAATTAAATTGGATTCTAACAAAAGACCGGCTTTACAAAGTTCGGGTATATTTTCTCGTAACATTAATGGCGTTTGGCGTGCCGTTTGCACTCACGAAACCTCCTTTAGTGAAAACAACGATAAAACTGCAGTTGAAATATGTGCCTTATTAGGCTTTAAAGGTTTTAAGTTCTTTAACACTACTGAGCAAACAAAGCACCACGACCACATTGTACCAATTAGTCCGGAAATTCACCGAAAGTCTAGGTTTAATGAAGAAGTCCTCTCAGTTGTCAGAGATAATTTACACTTTTCTCATGTTAAGAATATATTTCTTAAAGATTTAAAAACCAATTTACGATCTATACGTATTGAGCAAACTAAGGAATCTTGTTTAAATCTATATGTAGAATGCAATGCCAAATCAAATCGAACCGAACCGATTAAAACCATAAGTGCTGGACCACAAAAGTCGCAAAGTGAATCAAAGGTTTCGCATATAAAACCATTCTTGCAGACCCACAATAAACCTAATGTTTTTGTTAATCCCCATGTGCCCACAAAGGTGGTGGCAAAAAAGAAAGAAGTTTTGGATAAATTAGATAAAATTATTGAGACAAAAAATAATTCAAGTATTTTGGTGGATACAAATTTATATCATGTCATTGAAGAACTACATTGGCCATGGTTAGTGGATGTCTATGCTAATGGAAAACTTTGGTGTTTAGGGGTTTTGATGGATAAACACTGGATAATGGTGCATGAAACTTGTGATTTTGGTATAAGGTAATTGTAGTTTTATTTGATTGGCTTAAGAAGTTTAAGTTTAAATTAAAATCTAGATTCAATTTGGATTATGTATCGGCTTTGTTTGGTGGTGGAAAATCTAAGCATACTATCCACAAAAGCAATCACGAAGAAGTACATCGTATAGACTGCTCAGAACCAGTACCTAATAGTGATGTTTTGTTGTTGCATTTGGAAAGACCGGTACGATTTTCACATTTCATATTGCCAACATTTTTACCGGATACGTAAGAAAGTCTGCCTAAAATAGCTATTCAAAAAATATTAAATATTAACTCCATTTTTAAGCTCCGACCGAGAAAACCATCCCAAACATGAGTGTATTGCAGTGTTACATGAAAATATGCATGGCCGCATAAAAACGGTTTCTTTAAAGGAAGATAATGATGAAAAACAATGTCGTAGTAAAGATATTAGTTGTTATCGTTTGATTGAGAAAAATCCACCCATAAAATTATTAAGGGAAACTAATTTAAGTGCCGAAGATATAATCAATATATCTGAAGAAGTTACCCTGCGTGATTCTCAAAGTTCTGAAGAGAATGAAGTTCTTTCCAAATATACAAGTTGTTCACAATTCGGTAATAAAAATTTGAGTTCTAAAGGATTGGACCCAATAGATCAAGGCATTTTAGTATGTCGCAGCAATGATACTGGTTGGTATCCAAATGCTCTATTTTCCTATAACAATACAAATTGTAATAGTTTTAAGCAGGCCTTTCCCATGAGAACTTTAGAAGAGGCCTACAAAGCCATACATGAGAAACTAGGTAGGTAGCGGGGTTTTAATATAAAAGGAGAACCAGTTTATTATATATTTACTTGCACATTAGAGTCTTCACATTGCAAATTTGCCTATGACGCGCCCTTGTGTTCAGACTTTAGATGTCCTTTAGGCTTGTGCCTGAACGCCTCACAAATTTGTGACGACCGTTTAGATTGTCATGATGGTAGTGATGAAAAGCCAAAAATGTGTAAACGACTAAAGAAAAGTAATACTTAAAAATACTTCCTATTTTTAATGAAATGGAATAAAAATTTTTTTCTTTGGCAGCTTGTGGTCCTTCGGAGATGAAATGTCGTTCAACGGGTAAATGTTTGCCAAAAACTAAATTTTGTGATCATGTAGCTGATTGTGAAGATCTAACAGATGAGCCTACAATATGTTCTTGTTTTACGTATTTAAGGTAAGTAAGTAACTTAATAAGTTTGAAACTATATGTTGGAGGGATAAATTCTGTCCAAATTCTTGGGAACCGGAGATTGATTCAATTCAGTCCCATGTAATAGCCCTTATAAAAACCGCTTTTATCAACTAAGTGATCGTCTTAGAGATTTTTGACGCAAAGTTTTTATAAATAAGGGATATGCGAATATAAAATTTTTATAGAAAATTAATACCTTCACTCAAAAATAACGAAACCCCATTATATTTAAATATTTTATTTCAGGGCCACCGATCCTTCAAAAATATGTGATGGCGTAAGAAATTGCTGGGACAAGAGTGATGAGAGCCCGGTTTTGTGTAATTGTACCTCAAAACATTTTCAGTGTGGACCGTAAGTTTATTTACCAAAAACAAACCTAGAAAGCCAAATTAATAAAACTTCACCCTAGGTCTTCAAAAGACTGTGTACCTCGCGAATTCGTTTGCGACAAGGAAACAGATTGTCCTAACGGGGAAGATGAACGTTATTGTTTTGGAATTGAACATCCCATACAACAAAGTGATAGTTTACAACAAAAGTAAAAACCTGTTTGAACAATTCTTAAAATATTTAAAAAACAAACACATTTTTTTTCTTTTCCAGCCAATATTTACGACCACCCCAATATGGTCAACTTATAGAACAAAGTTATGGAATTTGGCATACGAAATGTTTTCCAAAATCCATTCCACCCGATATGTCTGAAGTTAGACAAATATGCCAAAAATTGGGCTATAGTCCATATCGTCAGCCCAGTTATCGTCTTATTGATGATGCTCTCAATGATGTTATTTTCACAAAGGAATCGCCCGATCAACGTGGTCGATCGTTTAGCAGTGATTCATTAGATGGAAGATATCGTTCTTCTACTAAAGCTGTTATAAAAACAAAATTTTCACCTCTACTTCTTAATGAACAATTGACACTGTTTATTAAACCAAGTCGTCCAATTGCAGAGTTGGTACGTTGGAATACTACAGATTCGGAGAATTGTTTAAGGTTAGAAATCAAATGTTCTTAGTTTTTATAATTTGCTTAATATTTTTTATTTTGCATGTAAGTTAATAGTAATTTTTTTTTGTACTTTTTGTTAAATAAATATTTATGGTTTTTTTCATACTGTGCATGAGTTAAATTTATGTATGTATGTATATGAATTGAATCTTTCCAATCTCCTATGCACTATTAACATTCAATACAAAAACAGTTCCATCAATCTTTGTCCCTCAACCTCAACGATCAACAACTTTAAGCGATTTAATGCGGAATACATAATAAAAAAAAGCTTAAAGAAGTTCCTCGTTAAAGGTATATAGTTCCAATTTTTTAATATCCTCGAAATAAATCTTTATCATAGCATTTCTACAAGAGCAAATGAAGTTTACTTAGATGGCTCAAGATGTTTTAAGATATTTTTTTTGTTTTATAAAAACTTAAGTCTGAACTTTAACAAAGCTGTAATAGTGAAATAATTTTAACAAATATATGGAGTTTTGCTCAAGCAATTTCTCAATTCTATTAAAAACAATCACTAACGTCGATTATACTTGGTTGGAAACAACATACAGAAGCCAGGGACTAACTCGGCAATCGTGATCGAATACATCATCGATTCGTTAGCAAATTTTTTTATATTCATATTCGAAATTATTCGAAATTATTTTTTTAGTGTTGTGAAAACTCAAATAAATGCTTAATTACACTGTTATTATTCCTTAAATTTTGAATATATTTGTTTAGTTTATTCTATTGTATATACATTTTGGTGGTTCTTATTTAGGAAATGCTCGAACTTTTCTTCAAGATCATTCTAAATAGGTATAAAATAAATAAAAAAAAAAATCATACCATATTGCAGCTCTTAATGTTGAAATTAACTTGGCTCCACGACAGCCAAAATTTTAGGTGGGATTAACAAGGAAAAATTACTGTTATTGCTTTGGAATTTTGAAAGTTATGCACTAATGAACGGCTCATACCGACACAATATAATTCTTGTAGCAAATTTAACGCTCTACAAAAAAGGGTATATCATGATTTTTTGCTAACTTAATTGGTTCAAAAGTTATTCGCTGTCAAAATCAAAGTTCTTGTCAATTCTATGGATTTTTTCATTTTGATCGTAGTTCGTATAATATTTGATCCAGCAATACAAACTATTAATCCATAGTATATTTGTTATTTTCTTAAATTTTATCACACAGGTTTTTTATTGTTAGATTATTTGACTGTTCAAAACGGAAACTTTTCTGGCGAAAATGTTACTGACACACTTTTTCCTTAAATTAGCGAGTAATTCTTTTACGTGACATCTGTTACTCGCCAATCAAAGTTACGGACACAGTATAGTGAAAGGAAAAACAGATGTTGTTTCAATTTATGGCATTTTTGTTTCATTTTACACATTTCAATCGAAAAGTTTCTCAACGCAGGAGTTACAAAACATGGACACAAAACAAATCTGTAGGTAATCTTTAATTAAATATTGGTTTTATAATTATTTTACTGAAAGTCTTATTAATTATGGGGATTGAGCGTTGGCGTAAACGCCTTGCAGAACATAAAGCTTTAAACGTTACAACTTTTGGCAGCAGTTTTGTTTGAACTTTTAAAAAAAAATTTATCTTAAAAGCATACTATGCTACTTTAAACCAGATTGGGCTCCTTCGTTGCAATATGTTAATAATAAATTTTTTGTTCCAGACATGCTATATTGCTGTATGTTCATAACATTTCGTAGGTACATTTTTTAATTAGGCACTTAAAAAATTAAAATTTTTTATTTATTAAGGAAACACATTTTCTATGAATCTGGTATCTTTAATTTTGTTGAAAAACATTTTTATTATTTATTTAAAAACAACCAAATTTTAAAATTATTTGTTTTTTTTAAAAATCATAAAAAATTGGAAAAGGCAGTTATACTTATAATGTATTTTTTCTAGACAATTAAAAAACAGGTTGCAAAAAAAAGCCGTAAGTTATTAAAATCTGTGTATAACTTTTGATTTTATTCACAAAATACCATTAAATTAACATTAAATGTACGAATTTCATAAAACGCAATATTTGTATGGGAGCCTCCTTAAAAAGTGGAGATAGCGGGTATTCATGTTAGAAACTTATGATATGCGTTCGACTTTTTTTTTTAAGCAAAAGCACGCTAACACAAATATTGAAGCTGAATTGACGTGTGTAAGAAAAAATAGTTCTAAAGAAAAAATTCGCATCAATGCTGCTGTTTGCTTTTTATTTTATATAGGTTTTGTAAAATATGAAATTAAGACAAAACTTGTTTAAAACTTCACTAATAACAACTTCATAGTAAACGATTTTTATGTAAAATTAATAATTTACAACGCGTAAAATCAGACCTTACGATTTTTCTCTTCTCTTCGCAGGTTGTCCTTTTTGGCGCCGAATTGGGGGTTGAGAGCATTTAAAAATAAAAAACAAATATGTTCCATACAGTTAACGACGCCCTAATGTTCATGCTAGCACACTGTCTCAAGCTGTGAGATTCTATTTGCACCCAAAATAAAGAAAATCATTTTATTAATGTTATGAAAATTTTTCATTTATTTAGTTTTATTACTTTGAAAGTATGTTAAGGGAAAAAGGATTAACAAAAGAATATAAATATAGTAGTTTATTATAAGTATGTACGAATGTACTTATAAAGAAAATGTTTTGAACAAAGTATAAATATGTTTCGTTGGATTTTATAAAAAAATTCATTAATTACACGTATAATAGTTAACATGAATAACAGTTAAAACAAAATAACACAGGTAGATACAATTTACTGCCTATTTTTAGAAAATTAAAACAAAAACAAATTCGTGTGAGAAATTATATTGAAAACAAAAAAGAATTTTCATATTTTATTGTTGTTTTTAATATAATTTCTCATACGAAAATTTGTTTTAATTTTCTAAAAACAGTCAGTAAATGAATTAATATAATTTTGATGAAGTTTCTTTCATATTTTTTAAGTCTTAAGTATTGATTTTATGAAAAATTTTGTTAGCTTTTATGTAGACTTGAATTATAACAAATTAATTAACTTTACGTGATTGTTTCTTCAATTTTAATGTTGTTGTTAGATCGTTATTAATTATATATATTAAAATAGTTAATCTAATCATATTACAAACAGCTACTCCCACTAAAAGTGGGATACCTCATAAAAATACTTAGTCTACATATATTATGTAAGTCTAACTGCCAGACCCACGATGTCGACAAGAACATTTCTTTCGCATATTTATATTGAAAACAAAAATAAAGAACTAAAATTTGTTTTTGTTTTCAATACAAATATACGAAAGAAATGTTCTTTGCGAAATCGTGTGGTGGGCCTAAATTAAATTGAGATAGTTTAATTTATATAAACTATATAAAATGATAATATTTAAAAAAACAAAGGCTTTTATTTTGAGTTCCAAATATAGCAACATAAGACTTTTTTATGTGTCCCACATATTAATAGTAAGGGTATTCACGTCACAAGTTGCACCCTTGCGAAAAAGCAAAAGTGCAAAAATATAACAACAACCACACAGACAATTAGTTGTGCGTAAATAATTTTCTTTGTGGTTGTTGTTATGTGTTTGCACTTTTGCTTTTTTGCAAGGGTGCAACGTGTGACGTGAATACCCTTAGTGTGAGTAGCTGTATCTACGCATTTTCTATGTAATTAATAAGTATTTTTTATGTTATTAACTTTTTGTATTATTATCGCTTACATATTTAGCCAGGTATAAAAATTATTTATTTAATTATAAAAAACTTAAGTTTGATTAATATGGGATTATATGTATAGTAAAGTTAGTTAAGGTAAGATATTGTTTAAAGCACTTAAATTTTAAGGAAAACATTTTCAGGTTTTATTTTTTCTAAGCAACTTTTTTGTAAGACTTCTTCTAAATTTAAAATTTTTTTAGTGTAAGTATAAATTCCTTTAAATCTAATGGTAATTCAACAAATTTTTCAAAAACTAAATTTTGTAAAGTACATTTTTAATAAGGTAAAAAATTAAGAAACTTTCACGGAAATTACAGCCGAACTTATTATTTGCGGAGAAATTTGTAAGAGCGGGACGATTTGTAAGGACAAACATTTGCGATATTGGGCCATCGATTTTTCGATAGCTTTTGGCATGAGAAAAAAAATTCCACTACGACATATCAAAAAAATAATGTTTGAGATTCCCAAATTTTAATATTTTGACTTTTTAACAGCTCTCAAATATTACTTTTTATATTAAAATTGACAAAAACTCTTCTAAAAACCAAAAAAAAAAATGTTTCCAAACAATTATAACGCCGTCGTTTTAAGCGCACAATCTTACCTTGGATAGGATATATTTAAAAAAATTTGAAATCGGCGATTTTTTTTTAAATTCCTACTAAAAAAAAACCTTAAAAATTAACGCTTAAAAATAATAAATTTTTCGACTTAAACTTGTCCAAAACTTCAAGAAAAACATTTTTTTTTTTGAAAAACTGCCATCGTTTTTAGCGTACCATTTCACCTTGGAAAGGTAATAACCCTTATCGTGGTTGGCCAATTTAAAATGCGTCTGCGACTGTTTGGTAATAGATTAAAGAGAAAGTAAACTTATTTCATTTAATCTATTACCACACAGTCGCAGGCGTATTTTAAATTCTCCAACCACGATAAGGGTGAGTATTAAAAAAAAAATTAAATCAGCCGATTTATTTATTACCCAGTAAAAAATTTGCTCCAAAAGGATCATGTTTTATATATGTATTCATACCTCAAATCGCTTCAAACTTGTTGATTCGATGCCTGATATTTGTATGGAGTGTTTCCGGTTTGGAGGACTATTTTCTGCTGACAATAAGAGCTTTATTTACCATACAAACAAGCACTCCTTAAGTGCTTTTTTAAGGGCTAACTATATAAATACTTCACTAATTCACTAATGTTTTGCTTTAACTTGTTTAAGCAAAACAGTATCACTACAATTATTCTGTTTTTTGACGAAGAACAAAAAAAAACTTTATATAATGTTCGGCTCTTTCATAAAAATAGTTACGAACACAATCACTAAAAAAATTTATATTGTTCTTGGGTGTGTGAGCCGAACGCTAAATAATGTTCTGTTTATTTTGGTTCAAATTAAGTTACTCTGAAATTGAAAAATGTCAAAATAAATGCAGAAAAAACTTGACGTTTAGGTGTGGTTCACATTCAACATCGGCCCTTAAAATTTAACCTTCAAAAAACCCAAATATTTTTTTACTGGGTACCTGCTAAAAACCATAAAAATAAAAATTGAGCAAAAGTCAAAAAAATTAAAATTTGCACGCCTCGAAAATGATTTTTATGATTATTGTAATGGAACTTTTTTCCTCATGCCAAAAGCTATCGAAAAATCGATGGCAAAATATGAATTGCTTAATCGACCCACCCTAGTATTACAGCCTGTCCAACGATTTCGAACGCCAACGTTCGCATAGAAAACTACATTTAAAACAAAAACAAATTTTCGAATATTATTTTTGTTTTACATATAATTTTCTATGCGAACGTTAACGTTCGAAATCGATGAACAGGCTGTTAGTTTTAAATTTAAAAAAAGCGTTGTTTTAGTTTGTTCCAAAAGTTAAAAATATATCATCTTGAAAGACCTCTCATACAATTTATTTTTTGTAATATTTGATCTGAAAAAGCAGCTATTTCTGTAAAAAGCGAAACCTCGTTGTTCAGTTTAAAAATATACGTGTACAATACAATTGGGGAAAAATATTATTTTATTTTTTTTTCTTTGTTGAATTTTCTGTTTTAAATATGGATACAGTATGGATCTCCAACGTGAGCAACTCGATACTTTTACATGCTATTGGGAAATGTATAAGCAACTAAATATATCCGCGCCACAAAGTATGAATACAAATTACTTTGAACCGAACGAAAATTTTGTGATGGTTTTTGTGCGGATGTTTCTTATCCGATTGGCACCATACTTTAAAAAATAATTTTGTATTTCCCTTAATACATTTGTCAGGCACCGGACTATAGTCCAATATTTTGCTCTTTTTATACGATTTAAATCGTACAAAAAAATTTTCTACTGCGCATCTACGACATCATAGACTGCAAATGAGTGTTTGTTGTATAAAATGTACGACACACACAAATGCACATAGACAAATTCTATTTCTTCGTCAAACGCAAAAATAACGGCCCTGCGCAATCTTGTTTCTTTGATTCATAAATAATAACAATAATGATTCAGAGCTATCAATGTATGAACCTGGAAGCAGCAGCTAAGCACAGGAAAGAAGCTTTTTAACTTCTCTGTCTAATATAATCAGCCTTATTACGCTGTTGTTGTCGTAAACGACTAAGTCGTTTTTTGTAGTAAATTAAAGATTGCAGGTTGTGTGTTACTTTGCTGCCTACATCACTAAATGCGAAAGAAATTCTCTTTCGCACAACTACATTTAAAACAAATTCCAAAAACTTTGTTTCTGTTTCAAATGTATTTGTGCGACAGAAAGCGTTCTTCCGTAATAAGGTTGTAAATTGTGTTTGCAAGACCTGGAAGTAGATGATATTAAGGGATCTGAGAAAAATATAAATGGATGCAACATCTAGAAACCTTATCGGGGATTGCTAATGGACCTAATCTGATTAATAGCAAGTTTTGAATAATAATCTAGCAAATAGCCTATTTCGTATCATTATGTTTTTAAGGGAAGTGAGGGTAGTCCGTTTAACTTGCGTTTTTTTTTGGGATTTAAATCTAGCAAAATCGGTTCAGTTAGATAAGCGTTAAATATGAATCCAAATGTAAAATAACCATCGTGAAAACTTGATAATTTTGTTATAAAAACTAACATAAATGGTGACGAAATTCACGATTTTGCACAAATTCTTTAATAAGACTAGACAACACACTGTCAAATGTACATACTTTTGGTCCTTTGGGTTTCGTCTAGGGTGCTCAATTAATCGGGTTTTATTTTTGTTCGATTAAACGATTAATCGATATTTGGCATTTTTAACTTATTCGATTAAACGAATAAAATTTTAAAATTAATCGAATAATTCTAATTCCAGAAAATTTTTTTCGATAATAAACATTCTTTATTTAAATAAAACTTGTCAATGTAGCTCGAAATTATTGCTTCACTTTCGGGCACTTACATACATTATAAAACAGTCAATATAACTTTGGATGTTTTGAAACTTTTCACGGACATTCCATCCTCTGCTGTGCTTCTGCAAATAATTTCCTATAAATAATCGATCGAATTATCAAGTTCAAGATCAATTATCATTGTAGCCCCCTTTGATTTTGTTTGTGAAGCATCTACTTCAAGCACTTTGTTAAAGTCACTGTGCAAGTGGTAAATTAGTGAATTTGTTGAAAAACATTTAAGTTAATACAGTTTTAAACACCTTTTTTTAGAAATTATGGGCATAAACATGACTTTAAATCTTTTAATCGAAATAAGCAATTTTAAATTATTCGAGCAATTAATCGTCTAAAATTGTGAATTAATCGACTGAACACCCTAGTTTCGACTGTAGATTACTTCCTACTTGTTTGATTGCTAAATTTGCTGAATTACTGTTTTTTCTTTTACAAAATAGAAGATACTAATTTTTTTGTTAATAAAAAGAAAAAAAAAACATTAAAATCTTAGTTGTTTAAATTTGGCCAAGAAATACTGGAAAATACTGGAGTTCGTAACATTTTTTTGTTGTATTATTTTATAAATTTGAATCAAGTTTTTAACTTTCAAAAAGGATACAAATTTCTAATAAATAAAATCATTATTTGTTGATTTTTTTTTAATAATAAATAGGTCATAAAAACAAATTTGTTTACTAAATTTTTTCTATAAGATTTAATTAAATATAGTGTTAACAATAGATTTTATTTATGCGTAGTTTTTTTAGTCATAAAATAGTTTTTTTTTCTGTTTTGAGCAATTTAACTTTAAGTGTAAATAGTTAATGATTTGTGTAGATTGTTGATCTTTGGTGCAGATTTCATTTAAATTTATAATTAAGTTTTTAGTATAAATAGTAGACATTTCTTAATTATGTTTTTTTGTATTAAATACATGCGTTTTAATTTTGGGTTAAAAAAAGTATGATTAAAAAAAATTATTTTAAATTAAATTTACAATAAACATGATTTTTTTTTATTAATAATCTTAAGCGGTTTTAAGATTTTGGTATTGTTAGTAAAAGAAGCATATAAACTATTTGAAAGCTTTTGTTTTATAAGATTTAACGATCGATGATTTGTTTTGTTTTCACTATTCCAGTACTATTTTTACAATTTTAGTACTTATTTTAAATATTTTCTATGAGAATTTAGAAAATTTAACTATTAGTTGTTATTTGTTAAGAACATTTAGTTTGAATTTTGTTTATGTGTTATATTAGTTTCGTTTTTTTTTTAAGAATTTTATTAGTTTATACAAGAAATTATAGTTTTAGTAATGATAAACTATTTACTTTTTTTTGTTATATTTAACACAACCATTATTAAATTCTAAGCATATCGAACTTTGGATACAATTTTTTAAGGGACAAATTCGGTCAAAGCCACTGATGCATTCTAAAAATGGTAATGCATTTTTAAACATTAAAATAAAACTTCTTTAAATTTACTTAATTAAAATAATGGGTGTTCAATCAAGTTTGACTTTAAAAATTTACCATTAACCCTAGAAATTTATTATATATATTATTTTTAAAAATTATTATCCCCCGTATGCAGAAAAAAATTAAAGTTCACATTAGTTAATCAACACATTAAGCCTAGCAAAAGTGTATGGGCTTAATGTATTGGTTAACTAATGTGAACTTTAACTTGTTTTTGCATATTGCAGTACCGACTAATAACTACTACAAACATTTTTGCCATATCTTCATACATATTAAATTTCTCTAAACGTTTCGGAAGATCAAGATCATTAAAATCGGCAAAATATAATGTCAATAATTCGGTAATCGTCCCTATTTTGGAAACAGTCAATAGCACACCACATATTTAAGAAGGGGGTTTCAATTAATTAACCATGTTTTGGAAATCGAATTCGAGTGAAATTAAAATCGAATTTTTTTTATATAGTTCATACTTTGAGGGCCACTAATCTTTATTGCTGTTTAAGTATAAATTCCCAAGCAAACATTTTTGGTTTACATTAGTACATTTTTCCTAAGCACGGCAGAATAGCAGGATTTGTTGATCTGCTAATCATAAAAAGTTTTGACGCCTTTTTTTTAGTTATAACCTTTTTCGGGACTTATGCGATTTGCGAAACTATCCCTGAGAATCGCACAAAGAAATAAATGCCTTTTGAAAATTTAAAGGAGACAAACCAGAAATCGAGACGTGTGTTTCAGTATTGTTCCGACAAAAATAGTGCAGAAAGCAGGGTTTAAAAGACTTTTTGATTTTTCATTGGACAAAAATAAACTGTCGCTTTTACTTCTGATCCATTAAATGAAAGCAAATGAAGCAGTCAAGGCAAAAGCAAAACACGAAAAGTTGTACACAACAAAGAACATCGGCAGTCGACATGTTCGGGAGTGTTTGGTTTGAAAGACTGAAACTTCTTATAAATCCCAAATTTAATGGATCAGAAGTAAAGGCAACAGTTTATTTTTGTGCAATGAAAAATCAAGAAGTCGAAGTTACAGCACAATTTTATAACGACACGTTTCCGCTGACTGGCTGGGATAGACTCAGCGGTGGCCAGGGTCGTAGGGAGCGAAATAATAACACGCTTCTCTTACCACGTTATAATACATATCGCTTTATTTAAATTACTTTGTACGGTTGCTCAGTAGCGCCACCTGGTGCAGTGGGAGCAGAACCAGAGGCCAGCACGATGTTTACCACTCGGGTGTTGACTAAAGCCTCTGATACCACGCTGAGGAAGGCTGAAGAAGCACACTGGGACGGCACAAGGTTGACCACTCGAGTGTTGTCCCGTGGTACTTCTCTTCAGTGCAGGCGTTGTGAGTATTTGCCTGGAATAACCAAAAGGTAATACTCACACTACCATGTATGCCACTGAGTGAGATCTAATAATTTAAAAACTACTTCGACTGTGAATTCACAACTGGCCTTAGTAGTTCTTACCTTATGTCGATCTGGTCAACTGCAGCTTCTTAAACACTGGTAGAAAGTCCCTAACTGACATAATTGCAACTTTACAGGAGAAGGTATGTATTAAAATATATGATTGCTTGCACAATTGCATTAAATTTTTGTAGAGGGAAATACATATAAGTGTTTATCGGTTTTCTCTTTCAATTCAGCATCTCAGTGTTGTCGATTTTTTAGTGTTAAGTAAAGATATTGTAATTTTGATAGATGTTTAAACAAAAACGGTGAGATATTTAGTTGCTTTTTTCAAATTTAAAAAAATAACTTGTTTTTTGGAAGGGCTTTAAAGTATCGCGACAAAAATTATTTTTTCTTGACTTTTGACAAGCACCGAAAATTCTGGTCAGTGGAATCACTAAAAATCTGGAGGCAAATTATTGCATTCGATATCAATCAAAATTACAATACAATTTCAATAGAAATTTCGATCAATATCGGGTGCCGTATTTTACTCCCTGGTTAACAATATTAAAAGAAAGAATTTAGAAAAAAAACTAATTGAAAATTAAATGAATGAACAAAGTAGATGAGATGGACCACATCAAAAGAGTAAAATGGTTGTGGCTTTTATCACATACATGGTAGATATGGTTTCTACTGCATACCATAGTAGAGGATGTTGATCCAGGCAGCACAATATTTAATATTTCCATTAAAATATGCGCGTATGCTGTTGATATTTTAATAATATCTAGAAACAAATTCTGCCTTATAGATACATTTTACCAACTTGAATGAGCTACTCGCTCAACTGACCTTGAAATTAACATAAACAAAACAAAATATATGTTCAGATCTCCTTACTACGCGAATGTAACAGATCTAACCTTTGAACCGTATACATTTGAAGCCGTGCAACAATTTAAATATATTGGTGTGATATTAAGATCTCACAATGCCACATCAGCTGCAATTCAAGATCGAATTCAAGCAGCAAATAAAGCGTGGTTTTTACATTTAAAATTATTTAAATCAAAGATCCTATCACATCAGAATAAGGTAAGACTGTATAGATCTCTTATAAGGCCAGTTTTAACGCACGGATGCGAAAGCATTTGATGTAAACCAGCTGCTATGTTTCGAAAGTAAAATGCTTCGTAAAATTTTTGGTCCGATCAGAATAACTGAAGACAATTATCGAATTCAACAACGAACTAGGTATGCATAAAGGCTCAGAGAATTCGATGGTCATGTTATAAGAATGCCAGTGATATGTTTGAATACCTTGGTCACTTGGTATTTTTTTATCTCTACTAATACACACACACAACATTTATATTTACATATGTATGCTTCACTTCATTTTATAATTTTCAAGAAACCACATGGTAGAATTTTAAAAGCCATTATTAAATCAAACAACTAGTATTTCATTTGTGTAGGGACATAATAGCCAGACAAAAAAGAGTGGTGAATAAGATATATGAATAGATTCCGGAAGGCTCTAGAAGAAGCAGGATACCCAGAAAAAGTTGGAAATGCATCATAAATTGTGGCGTTGAAAATTTTAAAACGTTACAAGAATTTCTGTAGAAAGCAACAACAAAATTACAAAATATATTTTAGAATTTGTTTTTATGACTTTTGGCGTTGCGTTTTATAAAATAAGGGCCTTAATGTCTCAAACTGGGTTGATAGAGCAGCAGATACAAACAGTTGGCGAAACTTGTGGCAGAAGCAATGGTCCTTCCCGGACTGGAAAGCTGAGAAATTTAAATTTAAATATATGTAGAAATGGTTTTGCCAAATACTTGAGGCTTGCGTATATGTAGTTAAGAAAACTGCATTGATAACTTATAATTTTCAAGAACAATAGAAAAGTTTTACCTAAAGCTATCACCTAAAAGACGCGCTACGCTCTCCGTAATCAAATATTAAAATATTACACCTCGAAAGCACCAATCCAGTTGCCGAAAGGCTTTAATGGGATGTTCATTGTGTCAACGGAAGGCCTTGGAGTTGCAAAAAATACAATAAAACTCAAGTTTCCAATGTCATTTTGGTTTTGGCTTTAATAGGGTTAAGTAAGCGGTATATTGCATTTTTGGGCTTTTACTGCTTCCAAATCTTCATACGTTTTGCTGATTTGCTTTGAAGATTAAAAACATCGTGCGACGAATGCAAAAAAAAATTGTGTTCTATTTAATTATAAATAACTACCCTAAAAGAATTGATTGAGTGAAATTAACACAAACACAAAACGTTTTGTATTGAATGTATTGGTTGGATAAGGATGCAAAATCTTACGAGTATCCATCATACTTTTTAAGTTGGCCTTCAGGAAATGATAGACATATGAGCGGCCAAATGATTGTCACTGTTCTTGTAGGGTATAATTAATCCATCTGCTATGAAAATCTGAACCCGTTCGGAACGTTTTTATAATGAACTGCTGAAATCTGGTCACAATCTCACGAAGAAATGAATATGTTTATAAAGAGCAATCAACGAAGAACGACCGAATATGTTACTTGGACATTTTCTACTACTATGAATAAATATTTTTTATCTGCCAATTCAACTTTTAACCTTACCCGTCTTATTTAAAAATCTTGTTCCTTCTGACTTCGACTTGTTTTAACCGATTTAAAATCACTTGGTTGAAATATACTTTGTCTAATTCGGATAAATACCTTCTAACTGTCAAATTTCCAGGCTTAAAAGGATGATAAGTTCCCCAGACGTGAAACTTATTTATTGCCAGACGAGTTTATCCTTACTTCTGAAAGTCTGAATAAAGATTCTGAAATAAATAGAAAAGCCAAGATTCTAAACTTTACTAACCTAAACCAGCATAACTAAAAATTGTAAAATTTCTGATTATCATTAACAGCCATTCCTTGATCGAACACTAACCATTATAACTTCTTGTTTTAGTTTTAACAAAATTTGGAAATATTGTATCTACAAATAGCTTATTTTACAAAAGTTATTTCTATTTAGTTAAGAATTTGTTTTAATTTTCCTAATCCAAAATTAATTACCTTATATTTTATTATTACTTAGTAATTATAATTTGGATGACTGTATGAATATTAAGGATATTCACGTCACAAGTTGCACAAGTTAGTTGTGCGTAAATAATTTTCTTTGTGGTTGTTGTAATGTGTTTGCACTTTTGCTTTTTTGCAAGGGTGCAACATGTAACGTTAATACCCTTATTATATAATTTTATTTTCTTTAATAATTACGTTGTCATGAAACACAATATTTGCTCTTGAATGATTAATCTTTGGTATTTTGTTATGTACAAAAACTTAATAAAAAATTAAAAAATATTATAATAAAGATTTTTCAATTACAAATGTATTTTAAATGAGACTAACTACGCGTTTGGTATTAAATATTCTCATTTTATGAACAAACTTTTTATGAAACAATAATTTAATTTTTTTACTATTTGTTATTAAGACTAATTGGTGCGAGTTTTGTTTTTGTTTATTTATTTACATTTTGGTTTAACTTGTTACAAATAACTTGTTATAAAAAATATAACAAAAATTCTTGTAGAAAAATTTACAAAATTTACTACATAATAGTAAATTATTAAACATAACACATAATACATAACAATTAAATTAGTAATCTAAGGCGGTTTTTGAAGGAAGTTATAAATAAAATTTAATATGATATTAATCAATACAATTAAGTTTAATAGTTCGTACAAAGTTTTTTTTTTCATTCACTACAATAGTTTTATTTTATTTGTTTTTTAGTTAAAGAATTTTTTTAATAAAATTTTTCAAACTAAAATAATCAAAATTAAAATTATTCTTTTTTAATTAGAAATCTGATTAATCAAACATTGGCTTAACCGATTAATCGCACATCCCTGGTTGTCAGGGGTGTGCTGGAAATCGCAAACGTAAGAATTTTAAAAGTCGTTTTTTAATAAGATTTCTGTAATAAAAGAATTTTATGACAAATACTAAACAAATATTTCCCTATTAAACAGGATTTTAAACCAAAAATTATAAGAATTAGGTTTAAAGTTTATTTAAAACAACTTTCAAATTCTTGCGATTTGCGATTGCGATTTCCAGCACACCTCTGTATAATATTTTTAAATAATCTATATCGAGCCCTATTTTCGATTAGATCGTAAGCGACAATTTATCGACACTTTTTTTTATTTCTTGCAAATATATTATTTCACCATATTACAAACTCATATGATCTGTTCATCGACATTGAAAGAAGATTTCGTTTGCTTTACTTTCATGTAAAACTAAAACAAAATTTTATTAGATGATGGTCATACTGCAGTTGCGGGAATTTTTTACATACATCAATGATTTAAAAAATTTGAACTTCACAGGAAAAATTTTTATATACGCTGATGATATTAGTATATTTTATCATTACAAACATGAAATTGCATTAAAGCCGTATATGGAAAGAGATGCTTCATTAGTTTCGGAATATGTTCGTATAAATAAGCTATTTTTAAATCCTACAAAAACGAAGCTTATAAGATTTAGACCACACTTTGGTTTTTGTAATGATTTTAGTATTTTCGTTGATTTAAATAAAGTTCGAGAGGTTTCTTCTGTTGAATATTTGGGTATATGTATGTTTTCAGGGAAATCTTATGTGGGATCAGCATATTAGGAATCTTAAGGTAAAACTTTCTCCTGCGTAAGGTTTAATGTATAAGTTTAGAAACAAGTTCGATAGATCTACTATATATTATAATTACCTTGCACTAATATATGGATTCAAAAAAACTACTGAGTTTAAATCGCTTCAGAGAATGCAGAATAGAGCATTAAAAAGTGTAGCTCATTTGCCTAGCCGGTCTTCAACTGTTATTTTATACAGGGAGGTTTTTCCCACTGTCTTGCCAATATGCGGGCTTTATAAGTTCCAGTTATTACTATACATGTTTAAATGTCTTCATTGTATTGGACATCATATTTTACAATTCACACGGAATCAGGATACTTTTAATACAAGAAATCGTGATAATTTAAGAATAATCTTTTGCCAATCTGAAACGACTAAACAACGAGTTGAACACTCTGGTTGTAGAGAATATAACAACTTGACATATATTATTAAGCAAGCCTCCAGCCTATCGCAGTTTAAATCTAACTTAAAAATATTTTTATCTCAACACATTGATGAGCTTCTGATATAAAGTTTATTGGTATGTTTGAATTGAAATACATGTTAAAAATTTTGTAAATTAAAATTTATTATACATTTGTTTAAATTTAGCCAACAAGCCTCAATAATGCCAATCTGGCGCTGAGGTGAAATTGTAGCATTGTTATATTTTATAATAAAATTTGGGAAAAAAAAAAAGTTAAGCGAAGTCGCAACAGGCAGATAGACTTGGAATTGGTACCGTTGCGGAGAAAAAGATAATAAAAACCCTTCTCCTCTAAAATTTATTGTAAGCGACAAAAAGAAAATTTTAGAGAAATTTAAAAGAATGAAAAGTCAATTGTGATGAATTTTGGGCGACATTACTATTAATGCGATATTTATTTGAACATAAGGAGCTTGCAAGAGTGAACTCTATATTGGAACTATGATCACTTTAGAATTTTGTTGTAACGTTAATGTTGATGTAAAGGTCACAGGCGCCAAAATGAATCGAGGGGGTTTACGGCGTATTTCGATTCGAAAGAATAATTTAAGGGTTTGAACAGTATATACTGTGCATTACGATTTTCGTAATATTTTTTTTTTTCGAATGAACGGAATTTTTTCAAATACTTCATCGACAACAAAAAATCCGTTTCAAAACAGCAACTCTCTATGACGAACAATAACTTTTCATCAAATATCCCATTTGTTTATAAATACAAGTCTGCCATCGTTTCGAACGAGCACGAAAATCTAATAGACAGTACAAATTGTTCGAACTCGTATGTTATTTCATTCGAATCGAAATACGCGCTAACCCCCGGATACCAATATTTGTACGAGATTTGTTTGAATTAAAGTAATTTTTTGATCAACCGACATATATTAGTTATTTATTGGATCTAGAGCTTTCATCAATTCCAATAAAATGTGTTTTTTTCCGCAGAATTTAAGCTGAATACATACACAACTAAAACGTTTATGAGCTCTTAGTCTCAATTCTGAAAGGAAATTTGTATGCAAGCTATGTAAAATTGTTTCGTCATTGGGCCCCCCATTAAAGATTTTGTAATAAATTCTTATCAAATTTTAGCGAGCCAGATGAAAGGACATGCTCCGATCGATTAAAGTTTTTCCTCTGCGATGGGTAGTCATCTTGTCGCGATGCAGAGGCTTAAGTGCGTGGACTTGCGTAGGCCGTGTTGGCGGGAGTAGTATAAGAAGAGGGTGGCTACTCCTGATAGGGTCTTCTATAGCAGAGGTCTAGCAAGGAGCACGAAACTAAGAACTACCCCCCTCTATCTGATAGCGTCTGTTTTTCTTTATGGAACGGCTATCAGAGGTCGCAGCAAAACAATTCTCCTTTCACTAAGAAAGGTTGTTTAGTGCGACTGTTCCGTTTAGTCCTGTTGGGCCAGTACCTTATAAGGTAATTAGTCCGTCTGAATTCACAAGTGGCAGCTTCCATAACCTAGCAATAATAATTAAATGTCTGAAAGTCCGATAATTAATCACGCCCTTGTACCTGGTCAGGGGCTTCATCATCACCGGAGACCCAATTCCCTCAGCTTCGGTGACTGGCTGGGGGTAAACAAATGTTCCTGTCACCCATGCTAATCAAGTGGCAACTCCAAGCTTAACTCGCTTGCTAGGGCCCGGCGTAGCAGGAAGACAACCTGACATACCAAAGCTGTCTAACTGTGATAAAGCAACTCGACCAAAAGGCAGTTGTTCTATTAAATGCGGCGATGTGCCTCTGTTGCTCGTTTCAAGCACATCCAAAGCTCCTAAAGCCCTTTCCGTCAGTAAGACGGAATAACTCCATGCCTTGGGTGCTTATAAGTTGGGAACGACCAAGTCGTTTAAACAGAAGTTTCCCACGTGTCCGTTGTGCAAAAAGGTTCAGTGATATAATCCTCCTGCTCCAAAGTTGCACCAGCCCCCGCCATACCCGGCGACTCTAAAATGATCCCCCGACACAAAAATCCATTCAAGAGGGCTTCCTTTTCAAGGCGCTCCGCCTTGCGTTTATTGAGCATTTAGGCTCCAAATATGCTAAAGAGCTATCCAATGAGCCGAAAGCTTTGTTTGAATTAGCTAAGGCACACATTTATGGGTTGCAAAATGCTACTCCTCCCGTCCCTGTAAAGGTGACAATGTCTGACACCGAAACCGATGAACAGATTCTCCAACGAGATGGCGAAACGGCAGCTTGTACGAACTGTCATCGATAGGGGTGTCTGATGGATCCATTTCCCATAAAAAGTGGGACTGGGTTACACTGAAGTGGGTTCTGGAAAGTCTTAAGTGAGAATCCAGGACTTCCTCTATAATGCGATGACTCTGGCTGGCGCCAAGGTCACGTTAAGCTTATGGCTTGAGTAGATAAACGTTCAGCGTTGCTACAAGAGCTTGCCAATCTGTCTTTAATATAGGTATAATAAGGCGTTAGACTTCATGTTAGTTGCAAGACTTGAATCTAAGAGAGAGGAGGGTCTCGTGATGTTCCACGGATTCATAAGGATCTGCTACAAGCTATTGCTTGTCAAAGGCACAGGTAAAATACGATCTCGTTTTTTGGACAAAGACCCGTTAAATAAGTTCATTCTTTCTGTTACAGTTATAAAGACACGAAAGCAGCAACCCTCGAGGCAGGTAATGGGCCTTTTTGGATTGTCTCGCACGATAAAGGCAATCGACTTATCCGTGATGTCATAAGAAAGCGCAAAAATTCCAGTTGTCTTGTGTGCTTACATACACCAACACAAGAAGTAAGTGACTTTTTTCTTTTATTCTTACTAACAATTTAAAAAACCTCATTAAGGGTTGCGAAACGAAATTTTTGGTAGTCGGGAGAGAAATTGTAAACACTCTGATTTGATTAGTGGGTGGGCGGTATCGTATTTATTCTGTAGTGTCGGTCTGTAGGATGGAGTAATATTGCAAATATGTATAATGAAAACAATGTGCGATTTTAATCATTCTTACTTGCAAAGATTATGGTTACCCTTTTGGAAATTAATAAGCCGGTAAAAGTTGATAATGCAGTGCACTTTTAAACAGAGTCACTACGTCAGGCGACTGACTACTCTTACATGCAAGTGAGTACTACGTAGGATCGACTACCTGAGATAGCATGGTAAAGAAACTATTGTCGCAGGTTGTTTAATATAAAAAAGCGTTTGGGCAACTGGGCGGATTATAAGTTGTTGAATGACTATAATGCACAATTTTAGGATAGTTTTTAAATCTTTAGTAAGTAAATTTTCATATAAACTTAAATCGTATTAAAATACAGATGGACTTTTTGAGTTTTATTTGAAAAGTCTTATTTAATTAAGATAAAACTATAGTAGCACTATTAAATACAAAAAATTTCATAAAAAAATTTATTTATTTGCAAGGTGGTCTCAAAAAACAGCTGAATGTTCTTGCTTTGCCTGTTGTTGTTGTATTATTGTCATATTGAGGCCACCTTGCTAAGTTATTCCAATGGAAACTTAAGTTAAATTTACATAAATGTACCACATCGGTGAATTAATTTTTTTTATGTGTTTAGTAAGGATGAGAATTTTGTATTTAAAACGATTTTAAACATAAATGCGTTTTAATATCAATCGTGAAAATTGGCCATAAGAATTTAATAGTCTCGGGGAAAAGGTATGCATGGAGAAACTTATGTAGCGGTGTGTAAATGTCCTGGTATACGGAGATACTTTGGGACACCAGAGCTATCTTGCTTAGATGTTTTACAGGAAATAGAACTTAAAGTCCTTTTTTATTACATTAGGGAAATAAATTGGTTTAAGTCAGTCAGCAGTGAGGACGTGTAGCTGTGCACCCGAACAGGTAATTGGCTTAGAGTATTACAAAAGGTACTGATGTTAGATCTAATTGAGCAGTTTGATACAGAAAAATTAGTTTTTCAAGATATAGTTTGGACCGAAGTATAACCAATCTTAGTAAAGTTTTAGAAGCTTTATTAGAATTATTTCTAGCTTTGACCGGATTGCACCTGCTATTCGAGCGCCATTTAAACCACCGGTTTAAAACAAACATTTATGTTGCATGAAATTACATTTCATCAAGAATGTCAGATTATTTGGGAATGCAAGCATTGGAATTCCATACGGTGTGTTAAATTCAAAGCCCTTTTGAAGAATTTTTTTTTATTTTAAAGTTATCTTGATTGCAAGGAATCTTTTGCTTACGTCGATTTGTAATAAAGAGAGGAGAGAGAGTCTTCTGCACCTTAAGTTTGGCAAATTGTAAACTACAAAGCTGTTTGGAGAACTATTCTTGTGAAAAGCGAAGGACAAGACACAATTAACTGAACTCCTTAAGTCAGTTTGATGATATGGTTGAACTTAATCATACTCGGATGTATTAAGCGAAGAACGCATTAGACATGTCATGCAGACGGCGAGGCCTTAGACTATTTAAGTCTTGTTACGAATTGCGTTTATTATTTTTTGCTCGAAATATCGATTTCAAAATTGTGGTGGGTATTGAACTATTTTATGACGATATTGACCTTTCGTTTTTACTTACTAGCAGCAAAGTTTCCAGAGGTGACATTTCTGTTGATATTTATGGCTATTAATGCCTTGATCTTGACCTAAACGTTGAAATTGGGTTGGTTTCTTGGAAAGGTATTAATGGGCACGAAATAACTAATCGCCTGGAAGATGGATTAAAATCTTAAATAGATCTAAATATTTGATTTAAAATGCTATCGTAATGAAATTCTATGAGAGCCACTCCTGAAAGGTATGTAAGGTCTATTATATATTTTTTTTAATGTGTTTAAAATCATGTGAAATTTGATGTATTCAACTAGGATTGAAAAATGTGTACGAGAGGCGTTTTCAGTTGCTGAATGATAATACAGATATTAAATGGCAGTTATAAATTCCAATTGCCAAAGAAGTGTCGTTTACGAATCGCATTTAAACAATAATCCTTATTATCATTATGTAAATTTTTGTCCTAAAACTACTTCCTTTCTAAATAACATGTGTACTGAAATGGTCAACCATGGACATGTTCCATATAATTAAAGTACGTTAATATAAAGTTTAAAAGGCCTGTGTTAAAAATTTATAGAATGAAAAGTTTATTATTAGAAGCGATAACTGTCAACAGAATTGTGAATTATACTTCCCCATTTCTATACCCACACCACAATAGTGTAGAGGGTATTATGCGTTTGTGCTGTTGTTTGAAAAACCTTCAATTGTTGATCCTATACCTATAAACCGATCGAATCAGAATCACTTTTGGCTGTTGTCCATGTTATTTTCGCGATAATTTTATGAAATTTGGTACATACATACAGGCCTGTTCTGAAAATCACGTGATATTAAATCACATGTGCTTTTAAAATCACACGTGAAATTTTGTGGTGTTCTGTAAATCACACCGTTTTTGTGTTTTACGGTGTTATTTTCAACTGTTGAAAGCACAAGTGGAATGTTCAGTTTTTAACACCTGGTAGAAAGTTTGTTTTGCTAAATTATAGCTATTTTTTTGAACGCTTTTAATGTTATTTTTCGACAATTGTTTTTTTTTTTTACCAATTTAGCGATCTAAAACTAGTTTTAGGGTTCGTTTTAAATTTTGCAATTTTGCGCGTGTTTTAGCCATGTTCAAGATAGAAGCGATATGTTTCTGTCAGTTTTATGATTCTTTGCAGCTTTTAGCGAACTTTAATTCACCTAAAAAAACAAGCCTGAAATCACAACAGAAGTCAGAAAAGCAAATATCGTTTTTGTAGTGTCGTCAAATTTTCTTAACTTTAAATGATTAGTTGTAAATAAAACAGCTTATTGCATAAAAACTTATGGAATGTACAAAATGAACTATAGGTCCCTTTTCAAACCCCTTCTAAAAATCACTTAAGGGCAAACAAATCTCGTATAGATGAAGATATCAAAATAATATTCGTCACAAAGAATTTTACATGAATCTTAAGGTCCAATTAGACGTGACATAACCATAATGCCATAGCCGTAACGATGACCGTAGGAACCAAAATTGAATTGGTTTTGAATGGTATGTGTATGTCGTTTTGTTAATACAGTGCTTATGGTAATACAGTTTTGGAATGGTTATGTCACGTCTAATTGGACTTTTAACCTCATAACATAATGGGACAAGGGAGAAAACTCAAGAGGAATTTTTATTCTTAATTGGATTGATTGATTAATGAGGTACTAATAGAAACCACTTAAATTTTTCTATATAAACAATAGATTAATAATCCTATTACAAATAATAAGTCAATAAATGAAACAATTTGAAAAAGGAAATAAAAACATTTATTAATTAAAAATAACTTTAAACTCATTATTTAACATAAAATAGGGGTTTTTATGTCGTGTTTTGTATAAATTTGTTTAGCTTTTCAAATTAAATTAAACTAAATGCATTAAATAAATTAATAAAGTACAAAAAATAAATACAAATTAAAAGGTAAACTAAATTTTAAGAATAAGTCCTCATTCATATTACGAAACATTTGCTGCAAAAACTTTCTTAAATTCTCTTTTGAAACTGCATTCCTGTCCATAGAATGCAAATTTTGTTTTACAGCATTGAGTCGATTTTCTATGCATTCTCTCTTTCTTTCAATAACAAACTAACAAAAACTGCTTGTACATGAAACAAATTACACTTTTCCATTCGTCTTTCCCCTTTCATCAACAAACTCAAATGGTTCGTAAATGTTTCATAATATGAATTGGGACGAATGAATTAAAGAAAAATTAATAAAGGTATGTATCTACATATATTTAATTTACTATAGCTGTTAAAAAATAATGAGAAATTGTATTCATTATTAATTAGATGACTTTAGTTATAAGTTTCACACTACTACTAATATATTACGATTACAATTAATTTAATTAATTAAAAGTACTTAATCAGGATTACTTGAAAATTTGACAAAATAAATCAAAAGTAATGCCTACGGGGCTACTCTCTACTGCGATACCATTGCAATTCCAATTCGAAAGCGATAAGAGGCTGATTAGGTACTCTCTAACGCAACACTGGCAGTAAAAATTAAAGATGGCTCCGATTGACAGCAATGAAATGTCAAAATATGTAAAATAGAAAAAAGGATAGCTAAACCGCTTAACGCATATTTGTTTGATATTTAATTTAAATAAATAGTGATGATTTGCGAAAAGAAAAAAAGATGCAAAAGACAAAAGCGAAAACGCATTAGAGAATACCAATAATTCCATTTGCTACAATTTTTACGCATCGCAATAGCGAGTAGCACACCCCCCCCCCCCACACCCCCGGTTTCAGACTATGCGACAAAACGCTGCAAAATTATTTGTATTTTTCGAAAGCTCGTACACATTCGGACTTTTCTTTTACAATAAATTCAAATTTAAATATTTACAGCGGTATGCATTATGAAAATTTGGCGTGAAGTTAGCAAAAAGTTTATTCATAATACAGTAACCAAACTCTGGCTAACGATTTGCTAAACTCTTGTTAACGAGCTGCCAAACATTTGCCAACTTGTGAAAAACAGCCGTTTAATGTCAAACAATTTTGTCGGTTTTTTTTAATTAACTGTTTTTTTTTTAATTTACTGTCTTTTAATTAATTTAATTTATTTTAAAAACTGTTTAAATTTTTTTTTTTGTGAATGCAAAACATGTTGCAATTTTGAGTAATACAATGTGACATCATAAAAATTCAGATCTGATTTATTAAAAGTTGGCAAATGGAGAAAAGTTTGTTATGAATTAACTCTGTGCCAACAAGCTGCTAAGCTTAATCGGCATTCTAGTTAGCAGTTCGTTATACGTAGTGTACAAACTGTGGCTAAATGTTTGTTATGAATACGGCTGTTAAAATTTATCAACCCCATTATGAGTTAAAGTTCACCGGGAGTTTTCTCCCTTCTCGCATTTTTACAATACAATTTAAATAGGAAAAATGTGAAAAGGAAGGAAACTCCCGGGGAATTTTTATTCAAAATGGGGTTGTATACGAATAAAATCGCTCACTAAATCTTAAGCTGTCACAACCCAAAATTTATCAAAATCGTTTATTTTTTTTATAACCACTTCACAAATCAAATCTATCACGACCACGAAAATTTTGTTTGTGCCACAGTCCACTTTAACATTTTTGTTACTCAATTTGATTAAAAAACTGCAACCCTGTTTTTGACGCCAGTTTTTGGCCCTCCTGAACATTTTTAAACCCACATCACAGTAGTGAATAGGGTAGAATGCGTTTGTGGTGATGTTTGTAACCCTTTAAAATGTAGGTCCTAAATCCACCTTTAAGTATATCGATTGACTCAACATCTCTTTCGGAGTCGATCCAACAATTTCCGCCCGTCCGGCGGGTGTGCATGTAAACAGTTCATGTCGCAATTTTGGAGATAATTTGCTGAAATTCGGTACAAAGGTTCTAATTGGCCTTTCGAAAGTGGCGAGAATCGGTCCGTAATTTCACATAACCCCCATACAATCTTTTTTCGGAATAAAGTCTTTGTACCTATTAAACCATCTTATTATATTGGTATTTAGGTTAAATTTGGTCCAAAATTATTTTATTGCAATCTAAATCGCCTAACCAAATTTAATTGGGATTCTTCTATATTTTACTATAGCTCCCATACAAATACTACTCCCGAAAATAGCTTTTAGTGCCATAACTTTCTTATTAATGTTAATATTAACATGAAAATTGGCAGCAATAACTTTTAAGATAGCTTCTTTTCTGTGCTAGTAGTTCCAAAATTAGCCATAGGTTCCATGTTAACAAAATTTCAAGAATTTAATCTCATATAGATGAAGATATATTCGGCTCAATTAATTTTTACATGAATCTTAACCTCATAACATAATTTTTCTCCGGCGGGGACATGATTGCTCATGGGTCCCAAATAGAGCACACTCTCGAAAATTTGGTTTTTAATACTGATGTAGGGTATCATATGTTCGGCTTTGACCGACTTAACCTGCTTACTTGTTATATTTTGAGCTGTGACTGTTTATGATTGGGTGTGCGATATGTATTAAAGAGGAACTTGAAATTGTTGCTTAAATTTAAATATTGTGATGCTTTAAAGAGAAATTTCCAATTGTTGCTTGATTTAACATATAATGATGCTTTGTTTACACTGCAAGTGTTTCTACACCCTTCGGCAAAATCTTTCGTTTAATGAAATGTCAAATACATTAAATCACATAAAAACAATGAACAACAAAGGTCTGATTAACTATAACATTATTTTTTATTGCCGATTCACAGCAAAACTTAATTTTCTCAGTTTTCCAAAGCCATAATTATGTAAATCGCAAACAAAGTCATAAATATTTTGTAATTTTGTTGTTGCTTTCTACAGAAATTCATGAACCGTTTTAAAATTTTCAACGCCACAAGTGCAGATGAGAATTTCTTATTTGGTTCGTTAAAAGACGACTTTAACGGCCAATTTCACCAAGTTCGGTTAAAACTAACCTTTAATTAAAGTTTCAGTTACCAATATGTTTTGACAGCTATAACCGATAGTTAATTGTAACCGAACTTGGTGAAATTGGCCGTAAATCGTTAAAGTTGAGCATTTATTCATTTAAAGAGGATATTACCCTACGTTTCCACATGCAAGTAAATACTTGCAAGTAGTGTATACGTATTATCAACGAAAAATCGCGGCTACAGCCGGTTGGCTGAAAGTACAAAAAGTGTGTAAATGTTAGTGAAAAAGTGTAAGTGTATTGAGTTTTTCGAACTTGTACTTGCATGTGGAAACGGGTGGTTATTTCTTTAACGTTTTCTTCGCCCCCAGACCACACGAGCAATAAGTTTGGTAATTATTGCCGTGACAACTGTCAAATTCTACAGTTAATACACGTTGTTAAAGTGTGCCCTGTATAAATGTGTGTTAGAATCAGTGTTGCCATTAGAATACGAAAGATACATTTTTCGTATCTTTTGATGACTTCAGGTACCATGTATAATCCTGATATTTTTCGTATCTTTTGAATCCGCACGCAAAATGTACATAAATAAAATATTAAACTTTGGTTTAACAGTGACATGACCGCTAAGTATTGGGAAACAGTGTTTTTTGCTTCATGTACAACCAGTTTCTGTGAGTTTGTTATTGACAGTAAGAGAAAAGGTATACAAAGTGATATAATGCAGCAAAACAAAAGTTTTATTGCATTGACACGAATGCAGTTTCAAAACAGAATTGAAGAAAGTTTCTGCAGCAAATGTTTTATAATATGGATTAGGATTAATGAGCCGATTTTTAAAAATTTGAAAAAAGTAGTTTGTTTCACTTTTGTAATTCCATTTTCGAATGCATGTGTGGAAAGATTTTTTAGCCAACTAAAATTTATTAATACTGATTGATCATCGTAACCGACTCAATACTAATACAAAAGCAGCTTTAATAACGTCGAAAGAAAACATTACGGATGTTTCAACATACGATCCACCAAAATCGATGATTTCTAGTAGTGCGAAGTTGTTCTGAGAAAATTTGAACATCTTTTATTTAGGAAATTTATATGAACTTTTTGATATAGCGTGCGTTCGTAAATGCATCACTGCGCTGCATCAGTGATTTCAAATGGTTATATATTTATCAGTGAAGTAAATGTGGATCAAAAAATTGTGAAATAATCCACAAAAATAATAGTCACACAATAAAAAAAATATAATAAATTTTTTATCGGCTAAAAAAAGTTTGTTTCTCTGATGCAGCGCAGTGATGCATTTACGAACGCACCCATAATCGCCTTAGTGTATGTAAACGCCTTAACTCGTATGTTAATTTTTACAACAGTGAATTGGTTTTGATAACATCCAAAGATAGTTGCATATAATTAATTTTAATCAGTGTTTAAAATTCAGTCGCCAGTTTTTTTTTTTGACAGGCAACTATACTGAAAATAGTTCGACGCATCAATTTTCATCCACACTCATACTTAAATCAGTTGAACTGTATGCGCACAGTTACTGAAAAAACAGTAACAGAATTTACTTTTTTTTCAGCAGTCAAAAGAAGCAGCAGCCGACTCACTCCATTTCATACACACACACTGCCGAACTGGCGACTGAAACACAGCAGTTGATGTGTTTACAGTTGACGTAAACATTTTTTTTAGTTTTCAAAACAGCGTAGCTAGAAACTGGCAGTTCGACTGTATAGTCGCGTAACACAAATTGGGTGGTGACTATATTGAGTTCTGTATAGTTAAAAACACATTTGTTTTGTTTTTGAAAAGAAAAGAGAAATACAATTACATACATTTGTATGCATTAATAGAATGAAGAAACTTATTTGTAATGTTTGTAATGTCAATTATAATACTTTTTATTAAAAAATATTTATTTTTGCTTTATTAAGGTACATATTTAATGAAAAATTAAAAAAATGTTTTTAAGATAAAATGAAAATAAGATTTTGTATGGAAAAAATAGTAAATATAATAATTTTTTTCTGTTAGTTTTAAATATTATAAGTTTCTACTGAAATTATTTATAGGTAGTAATCTAAGTTTTTTTTTTGTTTTGTTTATACATACATACATATGTAGGTATTTTAATTATTATACATTTATATTGATTTATGTCTGTAGAACATTGTCCTTAAATTAGTTAATTCAAAATATTATATAAAATTATTTAAGTATTATTTTCAAGATTTAAAAACTATTTACAAAATATTATTATAAAAATTATATTAAAATAGGATTGTTTCTCATATAACTAATAAAAAAGAAAAGACTTAAAGTTGTGTTTTGATGTACTAAATTCCATAACAAAAGTATGCGACAATTTATTAAATAGAGTTCAAGCTCTAATAAAAGGACTATTAAATAAAAAATTAAAACGATGCAGTTGAATAAAAAACATTTTATGGACACGAAGATTCCTGCAGGGAACGTTAAAAGCAACAATTTATGTGTAAATAACCTATTTACTTAAAAATAAATGTGACAGTTGGTAAAATTTTTGGGTAAGAAGATGTGTTTTATTGATGTCTTAATGAAACTTTACCATTTTATGGTAACTATTTAACGTAAATTTGTCCTGTCACAATGCCTTTATACATTTTTTGCAGGCAAACTCAGGTGCGCATTTGGTATTTTGTAAAAAGTTATGATATACCATTAGGTAGAATAAAAATGTATGCACAGATATTTGAATGAATTGTTCTGTTGCTTTTTCTTATTGTACATTTTTCTTAGTATTGTGGTTACATGATTATCATTGTGGCAGGCAATAACTGTAAAATATTTTGCACTGGCAATGCAAAATATATACATATATTCATATAGGTAGATAGTTTTTACTGAAAGCAGTTCATAATTGGTGATTGACGACGACGAAAATAAAACGCAGTTTATTTTCAAACAGTGCGTCAACATTAGTGTGGCCGCAAGTTATATGGACAATTTTTTTTCGTTTTTTCACTTGGAAAGCCCCTTAGATTGATTCCAAATTAGAAAAAAATAATATATAAAAAAATTTAGATCGTTTGCATAGTTATTGGGCGTGCCTTGAGCCCACAAAATTTGCTAAAAATGCTATTTTTCTCACTATGTGTCGCTTTAATTATTGATAACTTCAGTAATATTTATTTTAGAGAAAAACCTTATTCACAAATATTCTAGGGCTATATCTTATGAACAATGTTGTTCTGTATTAGTTTTCTTTAACATTAATATTTAATCCAGAAAAAGCCAAATTAAAAAATAACACCGAAATTTTCACATATCTACGCATTCTTTGCCTGGTGATTACACTACGTGACAAATTTTCAACAAAGTCGTGACCAAATGAATCTAACAGCTAATCTTTATGCAAAACTTTCCCCTGAATCCGAAAATGAAGTCAGAATTGTCAAAATTAGAACCGTTTTTACAAAATAACCGTTATTTGTGTTTTTAAAAAAGATGATGACTGAAATGCAATTATCTTCAAAAATTTTAAACGGACTATGTATTTCTTTCTTTTTGAGAGGTAATAAAATTACTAAAATAACAATGGATTGCTAGTGAAGATCAGTGATGTTATACACTTTTTTGAAAAGTTCTTACGCAGTCCAGAAAAAAACCTATTATAGATAATTGCATTTCAGTCATCATCTTTTTTAAAAACACAAATAACGGTTATTTTGTAAAAACGGTTCTACTTTTGACAATTCTGACTTCATTTTCGGATTCAGGGGAAAGTTTTGCATAAAGATTAGCTGTTAGATTCATTTGGTCACGACTTTGTTGAAAATTTGTCACGTAGTGTAATCACCAGGCAAAGAATGCGTAGATATGTGAAAATTTCGGTGTTATTTTTTAATTTGGCTTTTTCTGGATTAAATATTAATGTTAAAGAAAACTAATACAGAACAACATTGTTCATAAGATATAGCCCTAGAATATTTGTGAATAAGGTTTTTCTCTAAAATAAATATTACTGAAGTTATCAATAATTAAAGCGACACATAGTGAGAAAAATAGCATTTTTAGCAAATTTTGTGGGCTCAAGGCACGCCCAATAACTATGCAAACGATCTAAATTTTTTTATATATTATTTTTTTCTAATTTGGAATCAATCTAAGGGGCTTTCCAAGTGAAAAAACGAAAAAAAATTGTCCATATAACTTGCGGCCACACTAATGTTGACGCACTGTTTGAAAATAAACTGCGTTTTATTTTCGTCGTCGTCAATCACCAATTATGAACTGCTTTCAGTAAAAACTATCTACCTATATGAATATATGTATATATTTTGCATTGCCAGTGCAAAATATTTTACAGTTATTGCCTGCCACAATGATAATCATGTAACCACAATACTAAGAAAAATGTACAATAAGAAAAAGCAACAGAACAATTCATTCAAATATCTGTGCATACATTTTTATTCTACCTAATGGTATATCATAACTTTTTACAAAATACCAAATGCGCACCTGAGTTTGCCTGCAAAAAATGTATAAAGGCATTGTGACAGGACAAATTTACGTTAAATAGTTACCATAAAATGGTAAAGTTTCATTAAGACATCAATAAAACACATCTTCTTACCCAAAAATTTTACCAACTGTCACATTTATTTTTAAGTAAATAGGTTATTTACACATAAATTGTTGCTTTTAACGTTCCCTGCAGGAATCTTCGTGTCCATAAAATGTTTTTTATTCAACTGCATCGTTTTAATTTTTTATTTAATAGTCCTTTTATTAGAGCTTGAACTCTATTTAATAAATTGTCGCATACTTTTGTTATGGAATTTAGTACATCAAAACACAACTTTAAGTCTTTTCTTTTTTATTAGTTATATGAGAAACAATCCTATTTTAATATAATTTTTATAATAATATTTTGTAAATAGTTTTTAAATCTTGAAAATAATACTTAAATAATTTTATATAATATTTTGAATTAACTAATTTAAGGACAATGTTCTACAGACATAAATCAATATAAATGTATAATAATTAAAATACCTACATATGTATGTATGTATAAACAAAACAAAAAAAAAACTTAGATTACTACCTATAAATAATTTCAGTAGAAACTTATAATATTTAAAACTAACAGAAAAAAATTATTATATTTACTATTTTTTCCATACAAAATCTTATTTTCATTTTATCTTAAAAACATTTTTTTAATTTTTCATTAAATATGTACCTTAATAAAGCAAAAATAAATATTTTTTAATAAAAAGTATTATAATTGACATTACAAACATTACAAATAAGTTTCTTCATTCTATTAATGCATACAAATGTATGTAATTGTATTTCTCTTTTCTTTTCAAAAACAAAACAAATGTGTTTTTAACTATACAGAACTCAATATAGTCACCAGCCAATTTGTGTTACGCGACTATACAGTCGAACTGCCAGTTTCTAGCTACGCTGTTTTGAAAACTAAAAAAAATGTTTACGTCAACTGTAAACACATCAACTGCTGTGTTTCAGTCGCAAGTTCGGCAGTGTGTGTGTATGAAATGGAGTGAGTCGGCTGCTGATTCTTTTGACTGCTGAAAAAAAAGTAAATTCTGTTACTGTTTTTTCAGTAACTGTGCGCACACAGTTCAACTGATTTAAGTATGTGTGTGATGCAAATAAAATACAGTTCATTTTTTTTCAGCATGTTGCTGAAAATAAATGCAATTTTTAGCAAATTTCGACTGCTTATAGCAGTTGTTCGAAACCCTGATTTTAATAATATTTATGACTTAAATAAATATAAAAATTAATTCACATGCCATCATTTTCTTTACAATATTCATTAAATATGAAATAAAAATGTGATGTTAATAAATGTCAAACGTTAAAAATGGATTTTCACATTTTTTTCAAAATGTACCTTTTGGGAACTAAAATTTATCTTTCTCGAAATTGCACTGGCAACACTGGTTAGAATACATATTCAGCAAGAAATGTTATGAAACGTTGCTGAGCAATTATATTTTACGAAAAACTGTCAAATTCAATTGTCATTTACTTCAGAGTTGTATTTTTTAATGGTAGAAAAATAAAAAATTAGGAGGAAACTTATTTATGTAATTTTAAATAACTTGAAGTAAGTAAAACAGAATAATAACATGCTTTGAAAGCATGTAAATATTTTTCTTCGCAACGAAAATAACACACAACTTCTCTTCAGCATATTTTTCAATTTACATTTGTTCTTAAATAGTACGTATAACAGATTGAACATTGGCAATTTTACGCAGTTATTCTGTCGGCGTTATTGATTGTGGGCCAGGGGGGCCAACGTCAGATAAGGAACAATTTACATCTGACGCGATTGTCATTTCATAGTGGCCACCATTGTCTAATTTTTCTTTTAGAAATAATTATTTTTGGAGAAATGCTTATGAGATTTGGCAACTTTATTTTTAAGAGAATTTACTTTAAAAACGTCTTTAACGCTTTTGAGACCACCATCAACAGTTCTTTAAATAAAGGTCTAATTGCGAATACATATATTTAAAGCTTCGTAGTAAATTTATAAGTTCCTAAAATAATTGTTATCAAAATTAGTTTTACAGTGATATATCAATACAATCTCTTATAACAATAATTCAATTAACTGCTAATCGCAACCGTAATGATTTCAATATATTCAACAGACATAATATTTTTCAAATACCTAGTCAATATTTAAAATTAAATTATAACTTAAATACCAATACAAAATAATAAACAAACAAATATGTATGTGTACAATCCATTAATTAATGAACAAAAAAAAAATATATAAATTAAACTAATGAGCCGAAATCGTTATTAAGGAAAATGAAAGTAACATTTTGTAGAAATTAAATGCATGACATTATGACAAAACATCTTAAGTCAAATTTAAAAGGTTTGAAAAAATGTTGTTGATATTACGAATTTTCATTCAAAACACATTTTTGTTTACGATTTTAAAATTTTGTATGTTAAACGAATTTTTCTTTAGTTTTGGTTTATTTTATGGTTTGATAAGAGCCTTTGCAGCCAGTGCTCTAAAAATATAAATTTAGTCTAAGAATTAATTCTGTAGGTTAAATAAATTAATAATAATAATTTATTATTTATTTGATAAACATATTTTTTCACCGCTTTTTTTTTAAACTTTTTTGCTATCTTATCTCAACTTAAGATGTTTTGTCGAAATGCCACAGAAATTAAATTAAGAGTTTAAAAATCAAAACAAAATTATTTAAATTATAAAGTTTTTATACCTATTATGTATGTATATAAAAAAAGCCGAAATTATTAAAAAAAAATGTTTTTTTAATTGTTGCACAGATCCTTCGGATCAACAAAAATATCGAAACTTTTATCTTTGAAAATCAAAGTTCTTTCTTGAAAGTGAATTCTAGTTCAACATACAAAAAAATTTAAATATACATACAAGTTACTAAATTTTGTACTTTGAGTACAGTTTTAACTGAATTTATTTCTAGTTTTTTGCTTTTTTTTTTTTAAAGATTAACACAGCATTTCCAAGTGAGGTAAAATGAAATTAGTATTAAGAACATAAAAATTAAACAAAAACTATAAAGTTATTAAAAAAAAGTAATAGTTTTGAAAATATGTCATAATATGACTTAGTTCTTTGTTTTGATCAGTTCTTACACCTTTTGAAGCACCCGAATTTGGTCAAATTATTTCTTAGTTTTTCGAATCGAGAAAAGGTATTTTAAAACCGGACTTTTTAACCGTAGTTGGGGAGATTTTGTTTGTTAATGCACTAGACGGTGGAACAGCATTCAGGGGAGGATTTTGTTGTGAACGATCAACATGTGGTGGCAGTTGCAAATTTAAAGGATCGCGCAAGCGTCTCAAATCATATTCAATTTCGGCGATTTGACGTTTCAATTGATTGTAGGTTTCAACATCGAAATTCTTCTTTTTGGCACGTTTATACAAGGCAATGAGGTATTGACGGTCTTTAACTTCGGGCATATTATATTCCTAGAAAAGAACACAAAACGTTATTGAACAGAAAAGGAGGGATTCAAATTTGTGAAAAAAAACTTACAGTTTTTGTTATGCAATAGTATGCGTACATGGCCATGGCTGTGCCATAGGTAACAAAGTATGTTACTGGTTCCATAATATCCCAAGAATATTCCCACCATGTCAGTCTTGCCAAAATGCCAAATTGTACGGACATCAAACCCAAACCAACCCAGGTCATTACGTTCGTTTTTCGTTCAGCTTGAGTGCTCAGTTCCGTTTTTTCCTGCAAAGAAAACCCAGAATTTTTAAAATTAAGCGATTTTTAGTAATTAGACATTAATTTTTTCTTTTTGTAGTTAATTAATTCCAATTTTAGTGATTTTTATTCTCATTTTAGGGATTCTATTTTTAAATTTCCTATTTTAGAGATTTGTTCCCCTCCGATTTTAAAATTTATTTTACTGCCTATTTCACGTTGCAAATATGACTGGAGTACTTGTAATTCTTATTTACTCTGCAGTTTGATGTGTTTTTATTTTATTTAAATGCAATTTTGAAATAATAATTTCTCAATTATATAAATAATTGTTAAATTTTTTATAATATTTATGCATATTAATAGACTTATTATCAGGGAAACCAAATATATGCAATTGCATGTTTTTCCTTGTGCGACATATGAAGGCAGAAATAATAGATCTATCCATTTTAGAGCTTTTTATGCATTTTGGCATCGATTTGTTAGTGCATATTTTACCGTTTGGAGAAATTTTTGCAGCATATTTTATGTTTTTATGGCATATTTTGCACTTTTGAGGCATATTTTGATACAAGTTAAATTTTTTAGATGCCTACAAGAGTTTTGCGCAAAGTGCAATTGCAATCTTGTAGATCATTTGATAAAATTTGGTTAATACATTTTTAATTGTAGTTAAGATGAAGTCTGTGTAAATGGTGAGAATCGGTCTTCATTTTTTTATTTGAAAGTACAATCCTTCTGGTTAATAATGGAAAATAATTTCATTCAAATGGCTGCCTCGGCTGGCCATGCAGTAGCCTACTCGATCGGTCCAATTTTTAAGCACATAATCGATTGTGTGCAGCTGTATTTCACCAATGGCTTCACGAATATTGTCCTTTAAAGCGTCAATTGTCTCTGGCTTTTCGGCGTAACACTTATCTTTGACGGCACCCCACAAATAATTGTCCAACGGTGTCAAATCGCAGCTCCGAGGTGGCCAAACGACATCAGGTCTGCGGCTGATAATGCGATCTTTAAAAACAGGGCGAAAAACATTGAGTGTAGCTTCGGCTTTTTTAAGTGCACTTTCTATACCTGCACATTTAAGATAAATGCACAAAATTTTTGGCATTTTAAAATTATTTTCATACAAAATATCAAAGTTAGCTGCACTTTGACTTAACTGCCCAAAATAAATATTTTCTGGAATTATTCTTCAAAATCCTTGTTTACGTGCATTTTGTATACCTGCACATTTTTCATATTTTTGGGCAGCTTTAAAATATTTTCATACAAAACATCAAAGTTAGCTGCACACATAAAAATATAAGGTGGCCACTTTTTCACATAAATATCAAATTTAAGCTGTTTATAAAAATATAAATCGCAATTATTTTGTTTTTTTATGTTTTATGTTCTTTGTGAATTCTCATTGTTTTTGTAAATGTTTCTTTTACATTAAATATACATACATACATACATGTATAAAATGATCTGTTATTTCCCAGCTAGCATAGGCTGTTTGTTAGACGATTATGTTTAATATACAACTCCTAAAAGAATCTTCTGGTGATTATCTGACGAGTAACAATCTTTTTTTAATTTATTTATTTTTTGACACGCTCGTCTTTAAATCTTGAAATGAACCTTTTGGGACTCTGTAAGAGTCGTATAACAATTACTTACAGTTTTTGAAGTATGAAAATGCTATTGCCAATACAATTTTAATAAAACAAACCGGCCTAAGGATCTGCAAAAAAGGATTTTCCGACAGGATGGTGTTGATTTCGCGACCTTATGGTTTGTTTTATAGAAATTGTATGAAAATTAGAAGTTTTGGCATGAAAAATACGCCTGATGCCCTTATTTAGGTAGCATATGCCCAATTTTCAGGATTGTATTTAAATCTATATTAAGTTAATTTCCTTGCTAAAATATTACAATGGAAACTTAAGTTGAAATTAAGTGTACAACATCGGTGACTTAAGTTCCACTTAAGTTTGTAGTGGAAAAGAGAATTTTGTATTTAAAACGATTTTAAGCACAAATGTGTTTTAATATTAATCCTGAAAATTGGGCATTAGTCATACGGCTGAGTATTTCACGACCTGTAAAATAATACCTACATGAGTCTCATACGACTCTTAGCATGCTTTTTGAAAGACTCGTTAGATAATCTCAACAAAAATCATAAACGATTCCCTTTACGATTAATATAAGCGTTTTTCGCTGCGTTATGGAAGAATCTCTCTTTCTTCCGTGCTAGGAATCATCTACAATTAAAAAATGAGCTCGTCGACGATCAAAAAGACTCTTTGTGAGATTCCCAGTAAGCTCCTGGGTTGAAATAAAATTTTAATAAAATATAAATTTATGTATTAAAAAAATAATTTGTTTATTCTTCTTTTAAATCAAACACTTTACTTTAGCTGCACTTTTGTGCAGGTAACCACAATTGTGTATCTGCACATTAAGTAAGGTAAATGCATTTAAGATAACTGCATTTTTGATTTACCTGCACAAAAAATCGTGCAAAGGAGATTGTGCAGCTAAGTCAAAACTACTGTATTCACATAAATTCTATTCAATGGTAAGATGATCAAACATATCTCGGTATTGTAAACAATTAACTTCAGCCGGCTAATGATTCCGTCAATAGTGGACGCCGCTGCCGGTTTCTTCCCGGCATAGATTTCTGATGTCAGATGGCTTGTCAGAAGAAAATAGAGCACGCTCTAATTGAAATTTTGTCAGATGACTTTGCGTCTGACTTTTACAGAAGCAAAGTTAAAAAGGTAACACACGACATGTATGTATTTTGCAGTGGGAAATTTGACATGTCAGATGACAAATACATGTCGTGTACGGTCGCCTTTAAGGAGAGCATTTGACCGAAATTTTGTTTCACACATAATAGTCATAGATCGATCCTTCTATCATAATAAAAAATATTAAGATAAAAACCATTTGTTTTATTTACAATTAACATCGCGCGTTTTGGTTGAACCAGCCTTTACTATACAATACAGCGTAGGTAAAATTGTAAGTACATAATGCATTAACACGGTGTCGATACTGTATTTACACATTCAGCCCTGGGTGATTGTGAATACATGCTTAGGAAAATAGCCAATATTTCTGAGTATTAAATTTTTTTTAATATTTTCCCAAACATGCTCCATGCTTTTTTCATATGCTTGTGTTACCGTTTGTGTGGTTTATTTGGCTCTTTATTGTGTTCTAATATTATCATTAATCAACGAAGATATGTTTTTTGTTTTACTTACTCTTTCTAAAGGTGCTACTTGATATTTTAAATCTTCTAATTTAGTTGTCAATTCTTGCTCTTTTTGTATGTGATATTCGCCAACATGTAGGGCTTCGTATAACTGTAAACAAAAATAAAATTAAGTTTAATTTACCTAAAGAAAAAAAATACAGAGTTTGTAAAACTTACTTGGGATACTAAGGCTTTAATGTCACCTAATTTATGAAGATCTTCAACTTGAATTCTTTCCCTTTGGGGAGGAACTACTTGATATTTTTGATCGTTAATATGTATCCTATAAAAAAAAGAAAGTTGCGGTAGTAGTTAGTAAATATTTAAAAAAAAATTAATTATATGTACATATGTAGTTGATAATCATAGTACAATAAACAATACCATAGTTATTTATAAGAAACAAAAAAGAGCTTCACATTTTGTTAAAAATATCACTACCAATTCAAAACTCCATTATAACGACTAGAGATGAGCGATCCCGTGATTTTTAAGGAACATCGTGATTAGTGAACGTGATTTTAAAATCACTGTTATTTAAAACTGTGATTGTGATCACAACTTTTATTTTTCTTCTAGGATATTTGAAAATTTTTTGTTATGGAGTTTGACAAAGAAATAAGTCAACAAAAACGATCACCTGTTTAGTTGGACATACTTGAACAAATAAACTGTATTCTGTGAAATAAACATTGGCTGTAAAAAAAATTCTAAAAAGGAAGAAGAGAGAACAAAAGAAAAAATAGCAACAATTACATTCATGAGTGCAAAAAACGCTATTACCCACACAAACAGTGAAATATCATAAATTTGTGTATGAAACAAAATAAGAAAATATGTAACAACTTAGCAAGTACCTGTTACTTAACAGATTTGGTCACAACTGTGATTCGTGATTTTTCAGTAACAGTGATTAAATCACAGGTACGGAAATATCGCTCATCTCTAATAACGACCCATTTTCTCGAAATTATAGCAAGCGACGTTTTAAATGTTTTCTAGTCAGCAAAATGTTAATATGTATTGTTAACACGTCAAATATATAAGATGTTCGATTTGATCGTTTTTGTTTGTTATACCAGTTAATTGTAAGCGTAACACAGTGGGAGATTTTGGAAAACAAAAAATGGAAATAATTCTAGATTTTGTAAGCGGTTAGTCCGATTAGAATAAAATTCCAGGTGCTGTCTAACGACTCGTAATTGAGTTTAAGTAGTGGATTTGGGGTATAAAGGCTGATGGCCTCCATAGGTTCCCCAATTAGGGCGTCTCGGGTATTACAAAAATTATAACAATCCAGAATTTTAGCCCGATTTTAAATCAGGGAGTCAACTAGTCGAGTTCTACAAAAAAAATGGAGACATGCATTGTTAATCAATTATATACATACATATGTACATGTATCAGTGCTGCCTGGGGAAGAATCTATTAAGTTACGCTGCTCTTTTAGGCCCCTTTTATGGTTTAAACTCTACTCAGTTGAGTTGTAATTTCATAATTTTTATATTACAACTGATCACAACCAGTTGTCTTAATTACAACTCAACTGAGTTGGGCCTTAAAAAAGTAACGCTTTTCGTCAAATGTTACATTTTAAAACATTCCTTTTATAAATTTTTGTGATTTGTGATTTAGACAAAATAAAGATTTTTATTGCATATTCAAGTGGTTGCCAGCAGGCTTGCCAGTTAAGCACTTTTAGTGCTCGATTTAGCGCATTTTTTTCTGAATTATCACTAAGAATTTCGAAAAAAAGTGCTAGTTAAGCACATTTTTATAATTATTTAGCATTTTTAGCACTTTTTTTTAGATTCCAAAACCACTTAAAAACTTACATAATCAATTCAAGTAAAGTATCAATTCTTTAAGTGTATCAAGAAAAATCCCAACCTCCTATTGGACCAAAGACCTATTGAATAGACCTTGCTTAGAACTAGAATGAAAACAGATCTGTTATGTTCAGTTATACGCATAAAAGTAGGTGCACAATTAGACAACGTTTGCTGCCAGCCACACTTTAAACATATCGGACGATATTGTAAAAAAATCGGTTCATCTGAAAATTATAAAAATGAGTTGGTTTATGAGGAATATGAAAATGACATAATTGATATTTTAAACAGCCTATAATAACTCGAAGTGTTACATTATTATAAACGGCAACGACGAAAAGCAAAACTGCCGTTTCTGGTCTCCAAGAACCCGCCACCCACAAATGAAACATCAAAAACTAATCCATTGGCCCAGGGTAACTGTTTGGTGTGCCTTATCCACGCAGGAGATAATTTGACAATTTTTTTTCGAAAATTCTTAAAAAACAAGCCTCCGTTTTGAAAAGTGTATTCAACTCGACGGAAGCCATCTGGATGACATACGCCTTAAAAAATAAAATCCGCATTTCAATTTTATCGTTCAATGCTCTTAAAAAACTTTGTGTCAATTATTACTTTTTTTATTTAAGTTTGAAATGAAATCGATGAGGCTGAAGTGTACGATCTTATAGAATTGTTTACTTAATTTTATTTTTTTTAACTGAATATACATATGATCTCCATTTTATGTTATTAAAAAAAAAAATTACACAAACTAAACAAAATTGTCTTTCGGCGACTTTTTTGTATTTTTTCTAAGTTTTTGGCGATTTTTGACTGAAATATTATACTACCCTACAAGAAACGAATGAGCGAGTAGTCACATTTTTCATTTTGGTGTTAAGAAAATGATAGGAAAAAATGACCGAAATCAAGTGTTCGGTCACAATCGGTCATTTTTTCCTATCATTTTCTTAACACCAAAATGAAAAATGTGACTACTCGCTCATTCATTTCTTGTAGGGTAGATTTTTTGTGTGCAAAATTTTTTTTTAACAAAAAAATAAATAAAAAGTAACGAAAACTGAACAAAATTGACGTTTGGCGATTTCTGACATACGGTTTGGCGATGGAGCTCAAAAAAATCTGACAACCCTGCCACGATGTCGAAAAGAACATTTCTTTCGTATATTTATATTCACGCTTATTTCATTTAGCGTCATCAATACGAATATAGCGTTTTGGGTCGATTGTTGCAAATCAGTATGCCCATTGTCAATATCAAGTTTTATCGATAAGCGTCGATGTATTTATGGTATGCCGTACGTAATGTCAACGTTGGCATCGGTATAAATTGACTCTGATTTTGTCGTCAGTCTTATTGCTGTCGAAACAGTTTTTTTCTTTTTATTTTTTTAATAATAATAATGTTAGATTAAAAAAATGGAAAAATTGCAACAAATCTACGGGAAAATTGCAAAAATTTGCTAAAAAGGCGAACATTTTAAATATTCAAAACAAGCCAAAAAATTTATTTAAAGTCCCTTAAACTATAAGGAATATCAAAAAGTCCATGAAAATAGCTCAATTAGGAGAAATTCGCGAATTTTAGCCATGTTCGCGATAGAAGCATATTTGACTGTAGGTTTTTTGATTCTTTGCAGATTTAACGATTTTTAATAAATATTAAACTTTTTTCTTGTCGCTTTTATCATATTTTTGCGAATTTCCGCTAATTTTGCCATCTTTATCGAATTTTAACCATTTCTTATAGTCTTAGAAATTTTAATTAATGTTATGGCTTGTTTGAAATATAAAACTTTCCACGAATTTTTGCAATTTTTTTTTGTTTTTATTCGACATTTTGTTGTTAACCGATTTAGCGAGCATAAATAAATTTAAGGATTTGTTTCCAAGTTTGCAATTTTTCACGAATTTTCCCCATGTTCGCAATAGAAGCGATCTTTTCGTGTGATTCTTAACAGCTTTAACGATTTTTAATAAAAAGGGTCCGCCAAATAACTTTTTTGAAAATGCTATAAAAAAAACTACTGAATATTTTCTTAAATTTCTTTTTTTATTTGAAAGTACAATCCTTCTGGTTAATAATGGAAAATAATTTCATTCAAATGGCTGCCTCGGCTGGCCATGCAGTAGCCTACACGATCGGTCCAATTTTTAAGCACATTATCGATTGTGTGCAGTTGTATTTCACCAATGGCTTCACGAATTTTGTCCTTTAAAGCGTCAATTGTCTCTGGCTTGTCGGCGTAACACTTATCTTTGACGGCACCCCACAAATAATAGTCCAACGGTGTCAAATCGCAGCTCCGAGGTGGCCAAACGACATCAGCTCTGCGGCTGATAATGCGATCTTCAAAAACTGGGCGCAAAACATCGAGTGTAGCTTCGGCTGTGTGTAGGGTAGCCAGATTTTAAATTCGGAAAAACAGTACATTGAACACAAAAAAACAGTACAATCAAGAAAAAAACAGTACATTTTTTTTTGTTGCGAAAACACAACTATTTACTTAAATTATTATATATTTAAAACTTTTGATCTAATATGCAACAATTATGTATATAACGAAAAACACTTAAAATGTGTAACGTCAAAGGAATAATTTCCGTTTTATTGCATTTTAAACGTATGCGAAATTATTCAATTTGCGTTTGAAAAAAACACTAAAACGAAGCATTTGGCCTAAATGTTTTTTTTTTAATTTGAAGACAGGAAAACCATAACATTCCTGTAAGCCATATAAGAAAGGAGAAAAGCCTAACTTAACTTAAAACAATTAACTCGTTGATTTTGTAAGTAGGACTTTCTTTAAGCATATTGGTATTTAAAGCAATTTTCACCACACAAATAGTTGCACAAATCATATAGAATTTGAGAAAATATATGTGTCCTAAGTTAATTTTCCAATTTCAAACAATTTTTAAATTATTTGCGGCCAATTTTACCAAGTTCAGCTATAATCTATAAAATCCAAAAAACATAGTTTGGTGTATTTTTATTCAACAAAATCTGAAAATATTAAAATTGTAAAAAACAAGTTTCAATAAAATTTATACGCTGAAGATTTTCAATAAAATGTTTGTAAAAATTAACGTAGCTTTTCTTTATTTCAAAAAAAGTTTAGGTAGAGAAAAGTGGTTCTAAAAGGAATTAGGTATTTTTATAAATATTGAGCCTGGAGAATTTTTTAAATTTGTAGTTTTCTTTGTCTTTCTCAGGTGTTTAAAGGCAAATACTATTGGAAGAGGTATCCATAAAATCATACGTCTTTAAAATAACAATTAAGATTTCTACTGCGTATTTATAAGAAAACAATGACCACAGCGTAAAAGGTCTTATTATTTTACAGCTTTTTTGTTTGGAACACAACATTTTTTTTAAAGCTATGTACTGTTACATATTAAGATATTTTCAAAATATGACTTTAACAGGGTTTTTCTTGATATCTTTGTTTTTTGGAGACTGAACAAAAAAAACAGTACAAAAAACAGTACAATGTGTAAAAAACAGTACATTTGCGTACTGTTTTGGACATTATGCATAAAACAGTACAATTGCAAAAAATCAGTACATGTACTGTTAAAAACAGTACGTATGGCAACCCTAGCTGTGTGGCACGTAGCGCCGTCCTGTTGAAACCAAATGTTGCCAATATCCTCCTCTTCAATTTTTGTGAACAAAAATTCGTTCAACATGGCCCGATAACGATCGCCATTGACTGTAACGGCCACTCCTTGCTCATTTTCGAAGAAAAATGGCCCAATTATGCCTCTTGACCAAAATCCGCACCAAACAGTGACTCGTTTTGGGTGCATCGGCTTTGCAATGTATGAGTGCGGTTTTCTGTGCCCCAAATGCGACAATTTTGCTTGTTTACATACCCGCCAAGATCAAAATGAGCTTCATCCAAAATCCGTACGCAATTTTCGCACACATTCTGCAACATTACCATGATTTTCAAAGTAATGTCGCAATATTTCCCAGCGTTGTTCAAGCGTATACACAACCATATTCGTTCAGCGGAAGGATAAAACTAATAATCTGTCAAATCAGTCATGAGTTAAGTGCTACCATTCACGAAATAAGCACTAGTGGAAAAAAACGTTAGATGGCGGACCCGTTATTAAACTTTGCTATCATTACACAATTAGAAAATTTTTGCAAATTCCCGATAATTTAGCCATTTTTATGAAATTTTTGCCATTCTTGTATTATTGGGGAATTTAAATCAATTTTATGGCTGGTTTCAAATATTAAAATATTTCGCGAATTTTCGCTTATTTTTGCAAATTTTCCGAATGTTTGCAATTTTCGCGTAACTTTTTGTTGCTCCTTTTGGCAATCTTTGTACCGAAGTCTGTATTTTATAGGGCACTTTCAACATTGTCGACTTATACACGGCGAAAAGGGCAATTAATGCCTTATGACATAAGGAATTGTGATTTTTTAAAAAAATCAAGCTACCCTCTTTAAAAAACGATAAATAATCGACATCGTTACATTGCTGTTATAGAATACAATTTTTTTTTATCGAATTGATAACGACATCGATAAAAATAGATATTGATATTAAATTGATGACGATGACGACGACGCTAAATGGAATAAGGGGGATTGCAAACAAAAACCAATTTATTCTTGTTTTTAATATAAATATGCGAAAGAAATGTTCTTGTCGACATTGTTGGCCTGGCAGTTAATGAAAAAATGTTGATCGTAAGCGCCATAACTATTGCACAATGTAAAGAAACCACTGCTTACACGGAGTTCCATTCTCGTCTCTTAAGCTAAAGTATTTAAATTTATGTGTTTGCCAAACTCTTATCTAAAGGAAATTCAGTAATCGGTATGTGTAAATTTACTTACCAAAATGGCTCGTCCATTAAAGCTTCTATATTACAAGTTGATGCTATTCTTACACCTTTATTATTCAGTATAGTGGCACGATCAATACCCCGATCTTCTATTTTCAGCATTTCGATCAGATCGCCCACTCTGTGTGAGACGGGTTTTAAAGCAAAACGGCATTTTTCATTTCTACTAGGAAGCGGTATGGTAAGATGTGGCAAACCGTAAATATATTCAACGGATACATCTCCTAAAAAAAACAGAAAATGAAATAGAAATCAATACTCGACAAAAGAGAAAACAAAACAAATAAAAAATATTAAAAACTATATTTAACAAGGTCATTTCTTAGGAAAATATGTAAATTTTTTGCTCAAAGAGAAAAACAAAAAAAAAAAAAGTTTAATTATTCTTAATAGCAATAACTTTCTAACTATCTGTATATTCGCATATAGTTTTCATACAATTGTTTTCCTATATTCTATGGTAAAAACACATACATACATACATCTGTATTTCAATACTCTACAAAGCATGTTTTGTTTGACTTTTCTGTGTTTGTGTGATTGTGTTAGTTACACTGTGTTAACAAGAATTTTGAGTCTCAAACAAATAAATAACTTTTGGTTGTTATAAAACGTTCATTTATATAGTAGTTCTCGATTTGAGTAAGTCAACAGTGTTTACTCAACAAACACACAGGCACACACAAGTAGCCAATGCTAACGACTTACTTGACTAAAAGTTTTCAACTGCCTGCAGCTGTATTCAAAATGTTTGAACAAAAGTTTTCATTCTATACTCTAATAGAAGTTCTTAGACATACAGTTTTGTATTTGCATGTGCACTACTCGTAATGTATTTCCAATTGCTCATGAGAGCATTGTGCATAGAGTTTGTTTTCCTTAATCGGCGTTTACTTATTTCCTGGGAACTTTTGCAACTTCATAGGACTTTGCTATCAACAGGAACTTTCGGTAAAACTTTCCTCTAATAGCCTATTTACACTTGAGCACATCTTAGAGGAATGCGTGGAAGATGTTGAAAATGAAAAAAAACTTGTTTACATTTGTAACATCTTTCATCTTTCATCATAAAAATATTTATTTTCACGTGTAAGAGCGAATAAAAACTAAATTAATGATATTACTGTCCTGCTCTTTTGTATTTTTTTCTAGTGATGGTAAAAAATTATTTGTTTTTTCCAGTGATGACACTAAAATAATCGAAAGATGTTGAATGAAACAACATGAGATAGGAACATCTTTTAAAGATGAAGAAAGATGTTGATTTTTAGCCCTGTATAATTATTATGGGAAGATGTTATCATCTTTGCGATAAGATGAAATATGTAAGATGTGAGTAAGTGTAAAAAGCCTATTATACTTAATTAATGTCTATGAAAAAAAATAATTGATTTCTTTATTTGAGAAGGATCTACATTTGCAAATCTCGAAAGGTTAAAAAAAAACAAGAAGGAGTGCTATATTCGGATATGCGGAATCTTTTATTTTTTTTATTTCAGTCTATAGATTATAAATCCTTATGCTAGAAATACAACTGGGAAGAACGACGTGATAACCAAGATGCTTGTAGCCAAATTTGGAATCTTTGACTGTAGCCGTGCTCAAGATACATTACATATATAAAAAACACAAAAACAAGGGATTTGTGAGTAAAATTAGTGTTTTTTCTCATATACTCGCCACTTGTAGACCGATTATGCCGATTATATTTTTAATAGCAAAATATAAAGGAGCATATGTGACAAATATATAACAACCTACCCAATAAAAAATTTTATCATTTTGCGAAGCACTAATGGTAAATTTAAAAAAATAAGCGCACAATTATGCGCTACGCAATAAGACATACAGAATTGCAGTAACCCAATAAAAAATTGTGCTTCGAGCGAAGCAGGTTTGTAAGGGAGAAATGCAAGAGTTGCGCTTACCATTGCGCTTACGGAAGACATGAATTTTATATGGCGAGTTCCCACTTTGAAGCAATACATTTTTGACACATAAAGCGCATTATTCAGCGCATATAAAAATTGTTGTATGTAACGATCGGCCTTAGACACTGAATGTTTTGAAACAGGTTTTTTTAGTACTCTCCCTTACAAACCTGCTTCGCAGTAGAGGTCTGCAAGAATAAATAAAAAGCAATTTCAACACACTCATTTGTTTTTTTAATTACAATGTGTCGATCACCCAATGATAACGAAACAAATGAAAAAATAACCAGAGACAAAACAACAAAAACTCATTCTATTCAGTCAACTCAAGTCAAATGAGTAAATTATTCAAAAATAATTTGAATGTAAAATATGTGTACCTACACATTATGTATGTATGTGTAAGCTTAACTCTTATAAATAAAAGAAGCCACAAGCTTACACACATATTATGGCAAGGTATTCAAATAAATGTATGCACATTCAATAATTCAAAAATTATTTGAATATTTTTTGTAAACTTGCTCTCTCTAACGGGTCATTCCAATGTTTTGTTATTTATAAATGCCTCTCATATTCATTTACAGTAAACAAGTTTTTTATTCAATTCATTCATTCTTATTCAAGGTATATTTATAGCAGGTAATCTCGGAAAGCCAGCTGTTTATTTTTTATTTGGTTGTTTTGCGATACAAACTGTCAAATGTTGTATAGTAAACAAGTAAACAAGTTTTTTGTCTTTATCTTTTGTCTTTTTTGTCTCTTATCAGCCCCTTTGCTTTTTGACAGTTTGTATCGCATAAAAACAATAAAATGCCCTGTTGTTTGTTTTATTGTACAATTGTTGTAATCTCGCAGCTACCTGCTATAAATATACCTTGTTCTTATTTTTGTATATGGTTTACTCTCTTCTTATCTTTTTAAATGTTTTATAATTGAATAAATGTTGTGCACTTTGGGTAATGGCAAACAAGTGAGTTATTCAAAGCAGACCTCTACTTCGCAGTAAGGGAATGCCTTACGCTGCAAATATTTTTGACCACCTGATCCAATTTCATGAAATGGGCTACTCCATTTGGACTAGTGCTAGTCCCTTGTAGGCTACTCTTTACACGCGTGTTTGGACTGGTCCTATTATTTGCAGGGATGTATTGTTGTTATTGCTGTTTTTATTGTTGTTAACAAAGCGTCTTATCGTGTGGACAAAAAAAAATGCAAACAAAGTACCCTGCAAATAATAGGACCAGTCCAAACACGCGTGTAAAGAGTAGCCCACAAGGGACTAGGACAAGTCCAAAAGTAACCCAAACGCATGGAAAAAACATGGTCTATTTAACATTACGATGTCTTAGGGAAGGACCATATAATCCATCTTTGGACTACAAAGGAGTATTTTTTAAACTACTCCATTGTGTACACAAGAGGATTAGTTTTAACTTCGTTTAAAAACGAAAAAATGTCGTTCAAAAACGAATACATATCGTCTCACTACAAACACTTTTTAACAATGACATGGTCCATACATGCATTACATCGGGCCAGTCCATGGAGTAGTCCATTTCATGAAATTGGATCAGGTGGTCCAAAAATATTTGCTGGGTACTTTCAATAAAAAACTCGCACATGCACAAATCAAATGTGTAGAAAAAAAACGTTAAACTTTGTTTTGCAGGCATAGAGGGAATGTAAATTTAAGCGTATGAGTAAATCAAGAAAAATTGTGATTTTGCAGTTCTCTGATACATATAGAAACAGAATGACACACTTATCTGTACCCTTTCCACCTGTGATGAAGGGTATACAAATACTTATTTTAAATTAGTAAAAAAAGCTGACATGGCCTAACAATTATTTCCAAATCAAAATTTTTACATCTCTAGGGGCCATAATAACAACGTGGCGTAAGTCAAAGCTGGGGTTTTATTAGATTTAGATCAGTTTTTTATAATTACAACTTTACTTTAACCATATATGAGCGATAAGTTAAAGGCAAGTAAGTTCATCCTTCCTGGTAGGAACAAGTAAAGTTGTTATAATTAATGAAGTCAAAATGGAATTTTATGTGTTGCACTGTGTAATTAAAGGAAGGCAACAATACGAAAACTATGGTCAATCCAAAAGGTAGCGCTGTTCTTTGACTGAATTTTTTTTAGTTAATAAATCAAAAACGTTTTTTTTTTATTTTGGATTGCCTAGAAAAAATGATATGGGCCATTTATGAAATTTTCTATCTCTCTTGCCAGAACTGGCGATAGGTTTTAAGACTTAAACGTATCCAAATAATTTAACTGCGTAAATGTGAATTTTAAATGAGGGTCTTGTATGGGAAACCTGATAAATTTAACACCAATATCCACATAATTTTAATGTACAATTAAAAGTGAGTCACACCAGATTTCACTTATAATTTAAAAAAAGAACTCCACCGAACATAATCCTATAATCTTTCTCCCTTTAATTCGGGAAACCCTAATCGAAAATATATCAACCACAGTTGCATGTACTCCCGCAGCATTTACAAATCAACAAATCGTATTGAAAGGCTCGGAAACGAACGAGTTAAAATAAACTTTTATTTTACACTTAATCATGCTGAAATTAGAACACAAATCAGGGAAAACTTTATGTTGCACTCATGTTGTTATCATAGCGAAAAAATTTTTAATTTTTGCACTTAAACTTAGAATGATTACTAAAAGACTTTGTTATTAAAATTCTTAAGTAAATATTTCAAATTGATAGCAAAAAATAGAAAAACTCTAAACATAAAAACATTAAAAATCAAAAATACATACTGCAAAGAAAAGCAGATCATCAGCTGAATAATTAATTAGAGCGAAGCAATTCAATTAAAACTATAAATTAAAGTACGCACACGAGTAATGGAAAATGTACAGTAGACGCCATTGAAAGATGTACTTGTCTGAGAGAACAATTTGTTTTTAATTGAGAATTGACACTGAATATTAACCCAAAAACGTAATGTGGTGTGTAATGAATAAAAATTCCTTGGGAGTTTTTTCCATTTTTCCTTTGTTAATTCAATTGTAAAAATGGGAAAAGGGAAAAAAACTCCCAACGAATTTGATTAACAAGAGGGTATTACCTAAAAAATTTTGTTTTTTCACTTTTTAGGAAAAATTTACAATTAATTTTCACATCTATCCGCTGTAAAAATTGAGCTACTTATTGGTTATGAAACGATTGGTTTAAAAATACTTTTTCATATGCCTTTAACCCTTATCCTGTTCTCACGGGTCAAAATTGCAAAAACAGTTTTTATTGCTTAATACATATTTTCAAAACTAGTCAATAATTTTTTTTTTTGAAATTTATGTACAATTATTTTTTTTATTGAATAGTAAGTATGTATATTTCAAATATTTAATTTTAAGGCTTTTTCACATCGTCTGTACCAAAAAAGTTACGCAATTTGAAAACATGCGCCAAAATTGCACAACACAATTAAGACAATACAAAATATTCGAAATAATGTAAAGCATGTAATAAATAATGTAAAAATCATTCCGAAACTTGCATTACATGCGTTAAATGGAGGGGAAAATAAGCAGAATAAAAAAATTAATGAAAAACTTTCTACATTGGGCAAAATTGACACACAAACACCACATGCGTTTTATATTTGTAGTACAGGGCAAGGGTTAATCTAAAATTCAAACCTGTTTTACTTCTACTGAAAGTTTTTAAATTTTACCCTCTTTATGATCAAGTGCGAATATTTTAAAATTATCATAAAAATCCGATAGGTTTATTTTTTTAAATACCAATTGTATTTTAATTTTATTCATCTAGCAATAGTAACGCAAACCTTTAAACCTTTATAGAAAGATCGGATATTTTTAAAGTAAGGTACTACTTAAAACAATAAATATTCCTATCAAGGTCTATTTCAGCAAAATCGGGACAATGGCCAATAATAAATTCAACAACGCAAAAATGTTGTTTTTAGTTGAAGGTTGTTTTTTTTTAACAGTTTTTGAAACAATTTAAATTAACATTTATATGAGATTAATTCGTGTTACAATTGATTTTTTAGAAGAGGAGTCATACAGAATTTTTTGTCAGCTTTTGACCACAACAATAAATCGTCAGCTCATTATTGGTTTGACTTACCGACCATTAAAAAAAATGAGTTAGGTATGGAGACTTAAATAAATAACATCTTTCTTAATTCAAACCCGGTTTCACCAAATTTTTTATGGTTTATGAGATAATAATTATTAATTTTGCTCCATATATAATATTTTAAAGTTTATTAAGTATTGTTTTGCTCTACACGCCACTGTTTGGCAAATGCTGAAAATTCCACATACAAAAACGTATACAATAAATTTAACTCTTGCTTTGCTTCATTGGCGTATGAAACAAAAGTTGTTAAAGCGAAATCAAAACAAAATGACCAAAAAAGAAAACAAATTTCTCATACAAAAACGTACAAAATAAATTTAACTCATTTCTCGCTTCAATGCCGTAAAGGGTCAAATACACTTGTCAAATGCTTGTCCAGCCGGCGAATTCAACGTGTACGTAATATTCGCCGTCATATCTAAATTTTTTGATTTTTCATCATGCGTTGTCGGTGTCACACATACAAACACATTTTCACTAATCCTACCACAATGCTTGATGATTACTTTGATCAGTGTATTTGGGCCTTAAGAAAAGAGAAGTTAAAGCAAAATAAAATGTCAACAACTCAATACACAGCAGTAAGTAAACATTTGCAGCACAATACGCGAATTCAACGTGTACGTAATATTCGCCGTCATATCTAAATTTTTTGATTTTTCATCATGCGTTGTCGGTGTCACATATACAAACACATTTTCACTAATACTACCACAATGCTTGATGATTACTTTGATCAGTGTATTTGGGCCTTAAGAAAAGAGAAGTTAAAGCAAAATAAAATGTCAACAACTCAATACACAGCAGTAAGTAAACATTTGCAGCACAATACGCTACTTTTTGGAAATAAATTCAAAAAAGTGGCGTATGCTGCACTGCACAAAACAATAATTTCACTTTCAATAAAATGCTATTAACTTCTATGCTCGATAATGAACGTTCTAAAAAAATGTTAATTTTTTAGAACGGTGGAAAAGGATCCCCTTATTTTAGTTAGTGATTATATACTGTCAAGTCAGGTATTCGGTAGGAATTTCAATGACCTTATTTCTGATAGGAGCCAATGGGTAGACCAATCTTGTTGACGAGAGATTGCAGGTTAATGATGATGCAGGGACAGGTATATTTAAGCCAAATTTTTAAAAAGGTGCTGCATATGGGTAAACGAGTATCTGATTTCCAGGCTGAAATCTACGCATCCCTCTATGTTCTAGAGAATGTTTGAGGAGAAACTAAAGTGGTTTAAGCAGCTCTTCTAGCATTTTCCTCTTGAGACGAAGCCGAAAGTGATCATTTTACATCTCTGATTGATCTAGGAAAAACAAATCATACTTTATACTTCATCTTCATCTGTGCTTAATTGACTGCACAAAGATGCAATGGGTCGCAGTGTTAAATGCCTTCTATATCTACTTATCTATTTATACCGTCTTTCACTAAATTTAATAACGGCTTTGTTTTGGAAACGCATTATACAGTAGTTTTGACTTAACTGCCTTTAGTTTAAGTGCACTTTTGACTTAACTGTACACAATTAAAAATTTTTGTCATTATTGTTTAAAATTCCATACAAATTCCTTTTTTAAGTACATTTTCTATAACTGCACATTTAAGATACAAAATTGTTGGCATTTTATAATTATTGTCATACAAAACATTCAAGTTAGCTGCACTTTGAATTAACTGCCCAAAATACATATTTTCTGTAATTATTCTTCAAAATCCCTTGCTTACGTGCATTTTGTATACCTGCATGTTTATCATATTTTTGTGCAGCTTTAAAATATTTTCATAAAAAACATCAAAGTTAGCTGCACACATAACAAAATATGGTGGCCACTTTTTTATATAATTATTATTAAATTTTAATAAAATATAAATTTATTAATAAACAACGATTTTTATTCTTCTGTTAAATAATTTACTTTAGCTGCACTTTTATGCAAGTAACCACAATTGTGTACCTGATCATAAAGGCAGCTAAATGCATTTATGATAAGAGCACTTTTGATTTATCTGCACAAAAAATCGTGCAAACGAGATTGTGCAGCTAAGTCCAAATTAGTGTATATTGTAAAGACCCCCATAAAGTGTACATATCGACTCATTACCGCAAAAAAGCTTCAGTTTTTTTTAATAAAAAACTTTATTGGCAACACTTGTATCATCCCCTACAATGTCATGGTCACATAAGGTACTGTTATCTTAAGCGACAACAAAATTTTTATGAAATACAATAAAACATACCTTCTTTTGTATTAATTTTTTTGTCGCTTAAGCTTTTTTTGCGGTATTGACTCGATATTTTGGATCGTTTTAACATTCTATATCGATTTTATAAAATCCGTTTGTTTGTCAAAAAAAAAAAAATCTTTTATAAAAACCATAAAAAGCTATCTCTTGACACTTAAAAGCGCAATAAGTCGTCGAAAATAAAAATATGACTAGCATTCTATAATTTATTTTTAAGAGTTTTAACAGACATTGGATTGAAAAATTATGAACAGTCTTTTACCTAGTAGAGGCCTGCCACAATTCCATTTGTACACATATTCAAATCATTAACAAATGTTCAAACTCTATGTAGTATCGCGGCTTTTTACTACAGTAAAAGGGTATTTAAAATACTATCAATATTTTAAAAGGCAATAAAAAATACACACAGCTATGAGAGTGGAAACAAAAAATACACATATTCTTTAGTTTTTTATGTGAGTTTTAGATATGTTTGTACGAAATAATTTGTAAGTTTATTTCTTTGATATTATTGCAACAAGAATTATTTGCAAAAACAACTATGTGCGTGCGTTGGCCACATCCGACACACAAGTAAACATCACAAATTCTGTGTATGCGTCCGCTACGTACGGCAGGCAAGTAAACATTTCTCGCAGGCTGCACGATGCAATTTGCAAATACTAGGAGTATAGGCAAACATTTTTGAACTTTATTGAAAGGTTTTGAAAGAAACAAGTAGTGTCTGAAGTGTATTTATTTGAATTCTTGTACGCTCACAACACTATTAAAATTGTGCGACGAACAGTATTGTATAACAGTTGTTATTGTGGTTGTAAACAAACGTTTTGTGCACCCACTTAATTTGTTTGTAAGTTTGATTTTCAAATACATTTATGCAGGGTTTGTTAACTTAAGATATTCAAATCAATCGGTTGAAAATTGTACCCGATATTAAGAAAATAAAACGCATCAACAAATTTGCATTGTTTTATTTGTTAATTTTATTTTTTTCTCTAATCGGAGGATAAAAACAAACTGAAGGGTATTTAAAAGTTCTCACTAACTTGCGGGAAATTTGTGTCCATTGCTCCCAACTTGTAAAAATAGAATAAGTACAAAATGAAGGAACACACGACTAGTCAAAGGGGAACTAATCACTTAACTGGTATATTAAATAAGAACAAAAAGGTAGAAAATGTATTTTAATATACAATATACTTATTTATACAATTTTTTAAAATCATTTTTGTTTTAATAAATTTTCTATTGTAAAAAATGCAAAAGTGATTTTCTATTTATTTAAATGGACGGTTTTTGTGACAGGTTCAGTTTTCACCAGTGGTGTGATTCATTTCTTTGGGACTATTGAAAATTGGTTCCTAAATTTAGATCTAGTATTGTAGTAACTAGCACTAAACACGTTGAATAAGAATAGATGTGTGACTGGTCAAATGGTAGCTGTTAGGTGTCAATTAACACCCTCCAATAACAACCCAATGTAAAAGTTATAGGTCCCAATCATATAAAGTATTAGAATCAGGACCGGACTCTACTACCAAAGAACCTATCACGGGACTTCTTTAGTTTGAACGTGGATCAAAGGTCGAATCGGTACAACCATTAGAAATGGTAGATTTAGTCTCCGAAAATATTGCAAAGTTATTAAAAAAAATTCATTAGAAATCGTAAGATAATGAAAACTGAAGAAAATTTTTAAGTTTTACACGACCAAGGTGTCCCTTTTCTAGATCCAATAGTTTGGATTTAGGGAACTAGTCCAAATCCAAGCATTTGAATTCTATCGCACTCTGCATTTGGTAAAACTGTTATATTTTCGAGCGCAACGCTGTTATTCTATTTCACTATCTATAAAATTAATAAAATTTTTTCCCTCCCCCACCACTGTGCACATAAAAACTGCATTTACAAAAAGCAAACAAACAATTTTGCAATGTTCGTGTTGAGACTGTTACGATGTCATCAGGCGTATCGAAATAAATCGGTCAAAAACATAAAAACATTATTTTTTTAGTCTTGAAAAAAATAAATAAAAACAGAAAATAATGGAGAATTTCGTAAAATATTAATTTCATAAAATTTTTTAAAAAAAATAAACACCGAAAAACAAACAATTAATAATAAATTTTCACTTGATGGAAAAAAAAAAAAAAAAAAAAGAGAAACACGAAGAAAAACTTGATTGGGGAGGTGCTCGTTTAGATGTGAAAATTGAATTTATTTAATTTGAAATTTTTGTAATGAAAATAAACTGCAACTACTTTCAATGCTGTTTTGTATCTACCAGTCATAAATTGGATTCATCTTCAACTGCAACTATCAGTTGTTTAATAAAAATAGAGATATTTTTTAACATTATCATTCGAAATGATTTTATTAAAAAAAAAAAATGTACTTTATCATACGGCGTTTCAGGAAAGACAGTTAGATATTTTTCATTTCCAATAATATCTTATTTATTACAGTTATATAACTTGTATTTTAAAACAAAAAGTCATAAATATTTAAAAATTTACATTAAATGTTAACGGCCTTTTTCAAAATAAAAATTTCAAATTTAAAAAAACTTTTTTTTATTATGAAATTTATTTTGCTAGTCTTTAATAAATTAAATTTTCTGTATAAAAGATTAAAAAACAAAATTCGTTTTATCGACCTTTAATAAATAGAAATTTTCATTACGAATAAGTCCTAAATTGTTTAAAGAAAGAAAATATTTTTGCCGTAGTTGACATGTGCATTTAGTAAATTAGAGGTTCATTCATGGATGATTTCCTGGGATAATATTTAAAAAAATTAATGTTTTGTAACAACTTACTGTTTTTGATAACGAATACGTTATCTTTGCAGTAATGAACTCTAGGCATCGTCTACAGAAAAGTAATATAGTTTCTGACACTTTTCTTTTTAATATTGCGTTGCAACGCTGCGTATATGATCAAAACAATGAAATAAAAAAAGAGTTTTTAAAAGCGGAGAACCCTACCATGTAGTATGGAGGGTAACTGCGAATTAAAAAGGTAGTGGCGGAAAAATCGGCAAATTGGAGAAAAGCGTCTCAGATGGACACGCCTGGCAACGTTAAGTTCTGAGTGCTGTAGAGGCTCCAATCAAATACCAATTCTAGGTCCCTCGCCTTTGAGCAGGATGGTGGTGGATATCCCTCTCCCGAAAAAAACTCATATTACGGAAACGTCTTTCCTATGGCGTTCCATAAACGTCTCGAGGAGGGCCTTTCGTTTGGCGTTTCATATAGGTCAAAGGGAGCGCCTTTTTAATGCCGTTCCATATACGTCTCGAGGAGTGGCTTTCCTATGGCGTTCAATCGTAGGCGGATATAAGTGAAGACAATACCGCAGACTTGCCTAAGTCTTAAATCTGTCAGATTCCAATAGTTTGCGAGTGAGTCCTCCCGTCGGAGGTATGTAGGAAGACATCCTAGGAGTATTTTATCTTTTGGTGTTACATCCTCCGAGGAAATCTAGTGCTAGTCTAGACTTAAAAATGTACAGATTTTTTGAGTTTGCAGCTGGACGGAGAGCTTATCTGTTACCACGGGACTTAGAAGACCCAGAAAGCACGGTTGCGGACCATTCGGTGATTACGTGGTGGTTGAGGTTTGAACCCAAAGTAGATCTTAAAAATGTAAGCCTGTAGGGCAGATTTTCTGGGTTTCTTTTGGTTTGTTTTCTTGTTGTAAATTAATCCGTTAATTATAAATGTTAATAAATGCATTAATTATAATATTTACAAAATGTTAACAAAGTACATATTTCTTTGCCTGTTGCTGAAAACAATAAATTTTTAACGTAGGGAAAAATGTAGGGAAAATTTTTTGGTTGTAGATAAAAAGATTTTTTTCTAAACACGTATGGATTTTTTTTTTAATTTTCTCCTGGCATCACTGCCTTCGTAATCGCCATGTCTGAAAGTAACCTTGTCCATGGTTACAATTGTTTTGTACGATTTATTAGGAAGTTAGATATAGTAAATTTTTGCTTATTTTTTCCCATGTGCAATAAATTTGGAATAACAACTTAAGTTAACCTCCGATCGGTCACAATAGGAATTTAAAGGAATAAAAACCTAAAAAACTAAAACCAAGAGTAGTGATGATTGATAACTTAAGCACTTTTCCTTAGTGCTGGTTCACACTCTTCAAAGTCTTGAGTTTTTAGGAGGAGAGAAAAATAAATGGCATTCTCTTTTGCCTTCTCTCCCAAAAGGTCTGACGGCTAAAACTTTAAGAGTGTGAACCAGAACTTATTACCACAGATATAAAATATGTATGTTCATTATCTGTAATGGTGTTTTCTTTTCTACAAAAAAATGTCACATTTTATTTAAAAAAATGCAATTTGGTGTTCGTTTCTTAAAAATGCTTTGCTCTTTAAAAGGGCAGCGTGTTTTATTTTAAAAAAATTCACCCTTAAATGTCATAAGGTATTGTTGCACTTTACGCCCCGTATAAAACGAGGGTGTCAATAATGCCCTGTAAAAAGATGGCCTCTGTTTATATATATAGGGTTACCAGACGAAGTTGGGGAAAAATCGCTTTTAATCAGTACAGTAAATATTTAAAGTTTTAATAGTTCTTTTTTCTATTATTTTATAGTAAAAACAAAAGAAAGCAGTGATATAAAATTAAATGGATTCGGTGTTATAAAATTGTTTTTGAAAAAAATAACGTCAAAACAAGAAATCGTAAAAACTTGATGTTAATAAATCGGCAATCTGGCAAAGTTATTTTCTTTTTTACATATTTTATGAAAAACAAACTAATGAAATTCGAATTTCATCATTCATTTTTTCATTTATTTATTTATTTAATATCCCAGTAAAAAATTTTGGCTTTTTTGAAGCACTTAAGAGAAAAAGCGCATAATCGAGCGCTTCAATAAGAGAACTCTTATACAGCAGTAAATGATAAAGAATACAATATAGAAAAAAGCTGTTATTTTAGTGCTGACAACGATAAGGTTTTAAAGCGAAAAAAATATAAAAATATATAATGGTTTACGAAAATTATTGAAACATTGCATTTAAGCAATTAAAAGCAAAACATCAATGAATACGTTAATATAGTTAGCCCTTAAAAAATCGCTTAATGAGTGCTTTGTTTGCATGTTAAAAAAGCGCTTATTGTCAGCAGAAAATAGTCCTCCAAACCGGGAACACTCCATACAAAAATCAGGCATCCCATCAGCAGGTTTAAAGCGATTTGAGGTATGAATTCATACATCAAACCTGCTCCTTTTGAAGCACATTTTTTACTGGGATCGATCTATTAACAAATTTGGGTTATGTATATTTTTTTTATATTTTAAAGAACACATTTTTTGATTTATGTACATATTTTTTTATATATTGAAGAACAAACTTTTTGTCAGCTGTTAAAAACAAGGCGTTCCATTTTTATGTTTTGTTCTCGTCAAATAAAAAATTGCGGTATTACATGTTCGGCGAGACATTTTATACATGCACCTTTTAAAATGTGGTATTTTTTTGTAGAAAAGAAAACACCATAAGCTTTTTGTTTAAAATTAAAAGAGTTCTCTTTTAAAACTACTGATTACAAATTGATCATACATTTTATAAATATATATGTACCTATACAGAAGTTTTGTAAAAAAACAACACTATGACCCATATACTTTTTAAAGGTTTTGTTGTCAATAACAAATTACCCAGCTATTGCTTAACTTAATTAAAGTTTTAAAAGGACAAAACAAAAATTTAAACGGCATTGACTAGCACTTACCGCTCCCACCGACCATTGCAACAATATTCCAACCAAATAACAATTTTATGTTTGACTTTGAAATATAAAAATTAGAAAAAAAGAAGTTAAAATTTTCTTTAATTACTTTTAAACGTATTTCGCATGTAAGACAAGTGAATAGTGATTAAAAACAAAAAAATAGAAAAAAAAACGTTTCTAAGACGGTTGGCTGGTTGGCGGGCTGACTTAACTGGCTGAGTTGGCTTCTTCATAGGCAAAACTGGGAATGTGGGTAAGTAGTTAATGTGATTATCAACATCATTAACACAACCAGCCACCAACACAAGTGCACCAACAAGTACTTGCTTGTTTGAGTGTTTATGTTTGAGTTTGATAGTAAATTTAAGTGTTTGTTAGAGTTAGTTACTGAGTAATTAATATTTTCATGCATTTTGATTTTTTGGGATTTAAGAAACTACAATAAAAAAAAGAAAATGTTTTTGTTGTATCTTATATTTCAAATACAAAAAGAAGTTAGAAGTAGTTGTGGGTTTGCCCAACGACACCCTACATTAGCTTAAATTTAAAAGATGGTTGTAAACAAATTTTAATGCGTTTTATATTTTTATAAGAATAATTTTTGATGAATATTATCCAGAGCAAGTTTTTACATAAACAAAAAAAGTTTAAAATAGTTGCGTTCGTTTACACCAAAATTTGTACAAATTTGTACTAGATTTTACTGAAATGCGTCCGCGTACACATAAATTTGTAAAATTTTCATATAACTCACCTACTGGATTTTACTGGAAAAGTAAACGAACGCACATAATATAACCAACGGTAAAAAGAATGAGTAAAGAGTCCTACTAGAAGAATAGAGTTCCATTTTCCTGTTAAGTAGCTGAGTCACATAATTTTGCACCTTTTTTGTGAGTTGGTGTGGGCATTGATAACAGATTTTGCAGACAATATTTAATGTGGAATATAGATCAGTCAGATTTTTCAATGAATGAATTGTACGATTGTGTATAGAGTTGGGCAAAATCGTTTCTTTTATGAAACCGTTTCGATCGATCCTGAAGATAAAAGAAACCAGGTCGCCCCTTTTGTTCATCGTTCCGTTTTTTTTACTATGAACATTGAATGAACAAGGAACGAGAAATCTTCTCTGTTGTTCGTAAAAACGTCAATCAACAAAGATTTGTATTGCTTGCTTTAATTTGGTATTTTGATTGCCGCAAGTGACATAAAAACGACAAACTTTCTATGTGTTTACGTTGTCGTGATATTTAAACGACGACATCGACGAAAATCTCAAACGACCTTCACGACTTCGACCAAGACATCGACTCTCGTAATAAGGCTGATTTATTGTTTTGCAAACATCAACACTGACGCATAATACCCACCCCCTTCTTAAGTGGTGTAGGGCACCAAAAGTATACCACATTTAAACACACTCCGTCGTTTTGAAAATTTAAAGAAAATATTTTATTATATTTTCAGTTAACTTTCTGATTTTCGCGTTTAAAGACGTTTTTTTTTTTTAATAAAATCCAGTTGAATTCCGGTTTAAAGTAAAAGAAACTCATAAAAAACGTTAAAACTTCCTAAAAATAAAAATACAATTTAACGGTAATTTAAACGAAATTTTTTAAAAAAATTTTAACAAAAAGTGTAATTCAAATTCAAATGTCTATAAAATATGACAACTAAAATTTATTAAATCAAAAATGTCTTTGCAAAATGTTGAAAAAAAGAGGAAAACAAAAAAAAAAAAAAAATCCATATCAACTTGAGTGTCTGCCAAAAAGTCCTTGGACTGTAAAAAATTCCAATAAGTTTTTAACTGGCTGTTTAATCAAAAAAGTCTATCTGTGTATTTTATATTTGGTTGAGTGAAAAAATTTCAAGGTCCTACTTCTTGATTTTCTTTCCACCATTCGTAGGCAAATGTAATCCACATGTGCACTTAAAAATAAAAAAAAATTAAACTTTAGTTTTAAAAAATTTCCATATTTTGGTAAATTTTTTTTGGTAACAAGAAGAAGAAGAATAAAAAAAAACATTGATAAATGTTTGTTTGTGTGATTTGTATTTTATTTTTTTTTTTAGATACAATGAAAGCATGAAAATATATTCAAATTCGTAGTCAAGTTTTGAAACATGAAATCTTTAAATCAAATACGTCGAGTGAAACTGTGAATGCTTTTTTTCATTCTAAAAAATGTCTCAACATCTGCGTTTAATGAGGAAAAATCTGTTAGCCCATTACAATTACAATGTTTTTGGATAAAACGGTTACAATGGAAAATACAAAACATAAATTTGAGACATGTTATAAGAACCGGGAAATGTTTTAAATAAGAAAATTAAATGTGAAAAGAAAGTTATGGAAATAATTAAGAATTTTAAAATATGAACTTAAAATTTTTCTTAACTACACGTAGAGAAATAATTTTTTCTATGTGGGCACCTTAAACAAAACTTTTTTAATGAAAACTTTTTACCATATTACATTATTCGGGGAAAAAAATCCCGCCAAATTTGTGCGGGAATTCCCGTGATTTTTCTTGAATCTAATAATGGCAACTTTACCACTAATATAATTGTAAATAAGTTTTGTTATGATATAGATCGTAGCCGTTAGGCAAAAAGGACTTAAGTCAAAAAAACGCATTTTGAGTTTTTGATTGGCTTCAGTTCAATTTGTTTTCCCTTTTGTTTGGGTTTTCTGCCTGTTTTTAGAAAATGAAAACAAGTGAGTGGGTGAGAAATTACATTGAAAACAACAATAAAAAACGAAAATTTGTTTTTGTTTTCAATATAATTTCTCACTCACTCACTTGGTTACGTTTTTTAAAAACAGGCAGTTTATCACTAGTCTAGCACAACTCCTTCTAATCGTTATCATCTGCATTTAGAAAAAGTCTATGAAATACACAAAACAAATATTTTTCAATTTTACATAAAAGTAAATTTCGAAAAAAGAAGAGTTAAAATGTACAGAATTTTTAATTTGTTTAAAGGTCCAGATTAATTTTATAAAAACGAAAAAAAGTTGTTCCCACTTGCTTAAAACAATTTAATGATTTTATATGCAGAGCAGCTGCATAAACGATTTTTGAATTAGATTCTGTAAGAGATGATGACAAAAGTTATTGATAAAGAAAACGCTTATTTGATTCGAAGAATTTTTTTTTTAAAGAATTAAACGTTTTGACGGAAGCGCCAGGCCTGCCAAACTTGGGAATGTATCCTCAAAGTTGGGGATTTCATGCAAGCTGAAAGGACAGAGAAAGTCATTTGGGGATTGGGTATTTTTTTGGGGGATTTAATAAAAATAAAAAAATTTAATAAAAATTTTTAATATATTTTCCCTTCTTTTATTACACAGTAAAAAATGTGTATATTTCATTCTTTATCATTTACTGCTTTATAAGAGCTCTCTTATTAGAGTGCTTTTTCTCTTAAGTGCTTCAAAAAACCAAATTTTTTTTACTGGGTATTTACGCTTATTTTTCTTTGTTTCGTATAAAAAAAATGAAAAAAGTAGCAAAGCTTTTATATTACTCTTATCAACAACTTATACGGTGTAAAGGGTCCTTATTATTATTAATATTTTTGTAACGTGTGTAAAAGGTACTTAATAAACTTATGTTATTATTCATGAGTGAGAGTTTTAAAAAAGAAGAATCTAAGACAACACCTACAATTTTTGATTTTTTAAAGACAAATTTCAAGCATGTCTTCCCCAAAAAAATGTAAATATGAAATACAATATAATAAAGTTTGACAAATACATATGTATTTTCATTGTTGATTTTAAGGATGGTTACAACGGATTGAACAAGCTCCAAATTCTTATAAATTGACTCATTCGTCTTGAAAAACAGCATATTGTTTGTTCTGCTTGTAATTCCTCACTGAAATCGCTTAAAGAGGATTTAAACAAACATGCCGAAACCAGTCGCTATAAACAAAATAAAATTAATTTTATTACTAAAAATTTTTATGTGGGGATTTCTTATTAAAATATTTCTTACTATTTTTTAAAAAATTTTAAATTTGGCCAGAAAAAAAAATCAATAAAAAAATTATTAACTTTTAAGGTTATTTTTTAAGAAAATAATTTAAAAGAAAAATATCCAAGGTTTATTTCTATGGGCAAACACGATAAGTTTTTGCAATGATTTTAATCATTTTGGTACCCTCATTACAATTTTTCTTAATTTTTTCATAAATTTAAAAAAACCTCTTTATAACTTTTCAAATTTTCATGAAAATTAAAAAAACTAACAACGCAGTTTGAAAGATAAATACTTTTTAAATAATTTAGAAGCAAATATTTTTAAATTTGCTCTAACCATTCCTGAGTTATACCGGTTTTTAGATGTATACCCAAGGCGAATTTATTACAGGTGGTCTTAAAAGCCCTGCTGATAACTTTTTTTTTTAGCTAAAATCACTGTTGGATGTCAAAATTTTGTTTATTCTCTTTTATTATCTTTGTTTCTGTTTTGTTATATTTCTGTTTTTGACATTGTACAATGATTTTACAAAAACAAATTGCTTGTGGTTTTTGTACGAGTTGTACTTGTTGTAGTACCGAGATAACCTGGGATAAATTCGCCTTGTGTATACCCAGTTTATGATATTATTACTCATTCCCAACAAACAAATTAAAATCAAAGTATTTTTTTGTTTTGTTTTTTGCTTCACCTGTAAAATTTTCAAAATGTTAGATAGGGGCTTTTGCGTTTTAGGTAACGATATGTATAATCTGGGTGCAGTTTTTTTTCAATTATTTATTTGCAATTTAAATCTTATATCTATTCCAGCAAAGCCATTTGGCTTACCTGCAGAATGTAAGCGATTGCAATTGATTAAATTGCAGTCACGTGATTTCTCGTGTAGATTTTTCGCATGTAAGATTTCACTATCCTTGTTCTTCCATTCAGTATTGTTTTTTTGTGCCAGTTTCGTTAATCGTTTGTAGTTCAATCTATAGCAAGCTAGGATAATGGGGCTGTTATCTGTCGTTGCCTTGAAACATCGCCCTTCGTGTATTTGGTCTAGTGGTGGGCAGCCATGGTAGTCTATAGTTCCTACCTTTTTCCCAGGGGGTGACGGATGCCTGAAGCGTTAAGGTCAGTAGGATTATTGGATGGATTGTTTGGAGGGGTAGGGTGGTTAAAGCAATTAAATTTTTTTCAAACTAGAAAACCATGATGAAAATCAAATCATTTTTAACTTAAGCTCGTTACCCCGACCTTACCGCTAAGGTCTACAAACCAAGAGTTGCGCAAGAGACTTGCGCAAGTAACTTACCGAGTGTGAAAGGGGTCAAAGAGGCACAAATCTTTTAAGTGATTTTTACTGGAAAGGATATTTTTTAAGAATGTGTCTAAAAAATAAGCTTTTATAACCAAAAGTTCAGTTAGGTTGACAAAATAAACATATGTATGTACGGTCGATGTGGTGTGTTTAAGATTAACGTACGTAGTAAATATTAGGGCCTTACGGAGCTTTTAAACCGCATTGAACGACTTTCCATATAAAAAAATTTATAGACCGGTTGTTGAAATTCACTACTGATTACCACTTTTGGATTTCAACAGCAAACATAGACACTTATCAGCAAAGTCCTCCTCCACGATCATCTTACGTTTATTTATTTTTTTCTTCTTTTGACGATTTGAGTTTAAACAGCTGCGAACACGTGACCTTAAGGTCATTTAAGTTCCGGAGTGAAGCTGTTCATCTATAACTTTTCTTATCATCAAAAATTCAGCCATTTAAAATATAATTAAATTTTTTAAATATTTTAAAACACCAAACAAACATTTCGTTTGATTTCAAGCCCGTTATTTACTCTTATTCTCTTGGTTTCTATTAAAAAAAAAATATAAAAAAACACTCGTTGAATAATTTGGTTTGTGACAGAAAACCGCACAGAATTAAAAGAACAAAAACAATTCAACGACAAAATGCAAATAAACCAAATAAAAACATGCAGCTACATCTTCATTCGCTCTACATGTTGTAGATGTAAATAAGTGAGTCCTTGCTCACACCAATTCACATGTCTGCACAAATACTGCTGGTGCATGTGTTAAGGATTAAAAAAAGGCTCACACATACACAAATTCTCATGTACACTTACACAATTATACATAATCAAATTAAAGTTCATAAACAAGGGAGTTCAACAAGATGTACAATTTTTTTAAAGTCCTCGATGTTGATGATATTTGCGTAAAAAATTAGATTAACAGTAAATTTTACCTAATGGGTCAGAGCCTTCGGATCTTAAGCCTAATTACGGTTATCGTTGTCGCCAACGACTGTGTCTTATTTTGTAATAGATTGGAGAAACACAAAACCTCTGTTATTAAATCTACTACAAAAAACAACAAGGTCGTTGACGACAACGACAACCGTTGTATGGCGGATTATATCGCCAAGCATGACAAAACCCCTTTTTAATTTTGCACCAACTTTTATCAGAAAATGTACTTTTTGGCTGACATTAGGACCTGAAAAAAAACAGTTCTACAACGAATCTTATATACATATAAAGAATTTAACTTGTTGTAAAAAAATGTTATCCTTTTATTTTGGGATACAGTCTTAGTTAAATTCAGTGCTTAAAAATAAATCACGTTGCCAAAAATATTACAATTATTTTATGATTTCCATCACTAGCAGAGTTCAGTTTTTGATGCAAATGGTCTTGCGCTAGTGCAAATGCAAAATATTGTAGATTTTGTTTGCAATCCAACAACAAAATATACAGAATTGCAATTGTCGCATCAGTGCTTTTGCGCAATATTTAAATTGTTAAGGTTTTTTGCTACGTGTATTGCATTTGCATCGCTGATACTCGAACAGCTGACATTTGTTAACAATAATTTAGAATTGTCAAACAAGTCTACTAATGCTTCGATAAAATTTGCTATGGGATTGCTTAATTTAACAATGCGTATTACAGTGGCCGTATTCTGTAATTCGGTAAAGCTAAATCTCTATCGCTAAAAATCTAAAATGTTGATTTAGCGATTTTTGGCTACGAATGCAATACTGTAACGTGCATTGCTAAATTTGTCATTGCCATACAAATTTAATTCGCAGCAATTTTAGATTTTAATTTTATCGCTAAAATTTTGCAATTTTGTATTCTCTAAGGCATTTTAGCGATCGAGATTTAGCTTTAGCTAAGCGAATGACAGAATACGGCTGCAGTATTGCATTCGTACCTAAAAATCGCTAAATCAACTTTATAGATTTTTAGCGATATAAATTTAGGTTTTGGGAACAGAACAGAACACGGCCACAGCTGTTACCTTATTTGCATTTAGCATTGCAATTTTGTCAATGACAAAACTATTGAAATAACAAACAGTTGTAAACTAAAACGCACCAAACACTGAATACCGCTACTGCTTTTCATCTTTTTTATTTTTATTAAAAATAAAACATCTGATATCAAAATTTGATTTGCTTGAAGTAAAACTTTATATCATTAGTGTTTGGACAATGTATCTGTGGCACTGGAGGCCGAAACTGTTACTTGGTCCGCACAAACGTTTAAAGTTACAGGTTTTCTCGCATTCACCAATGGCTTCATAATAGACCCTTGATTATAACCTACAGGTGTAAACTCGGACGATCTTGGTGACCACTTAACCGAACCTTTATAAAAAATAAGGCGTTCAAAAGTTTATGATAAGAAATAATGCGCACAAGTTGTCCAATTTTTTTTGGCTTTCTCGCCCATGAAAAGCAATCAAAAGTAACAATCTTGGTGGGTAATCGATCGGGCCATTTTAAAAATAATACGTTTACAGAATTAAATTTCAAAGCAATTTAAACGCGATTCAAATTATGATCGAATAATATGGCCTCAAAACAAATGGGGCGATTACGGATTGCAACACAACTTCAGTTGCTTTGCTTCAGTTGAAATCGGTATAAGATACGGCAACATTGTTAAGTTATCTTAACTTAAAAATGCTATTTTGCCAGTGTGGCAACTTAAAATTTATATTGTCAGCTTATTTTTAGTTTGGCGCATATGCAAAAAATCGTAGTGAAGAAAAACGATAAAGTAGATTTGCATGAAGTTTTCTGAAAATAAAAACATGATGATAGTGACGCCTTAAGTTGACAAGTCTCCTTATGGCAACCTCCTTCTAAAATAGATACCAGGGATGGGAAGACAACTACCTTCGGATAAGACGTAAACATAACAATGAGTGACAAACAAACAGCTGATTCTTTGAGCAAAGCACAATTAGATTCTTTGTTTGATAAAGCAAATGACATGAAAAGTTTCTTAAGTACATTATATTTGTACACTTTGATAATATGTATTCGCACTTTTGCTTAAGTTAGCCTAAGCATATTATAGTTAGCCCTCAAACCACTAGATGCTCTTTACTGTGGGACGAATTCGATCGTTTTTATATTTTTAGAGACAATTTTATAACACCGTATTTTTTCTTCTTTACTGTAAATTTAACAAGCAATAGGTTTTAAAATTAGTTAATTTTTTCAAAATTTAGCGCTGTATGTATGTGTCTAAACTTTTCATGTTACTTTTTATTTTTTAAGTGTTTAAAAGAAATCGGTCTCGAAGTATCTCTAGTGAAAAGGGAACTAACTAACAAACTTGTGACGTGACAGTTCAAGTGGTAGGGATCGGTTCAAGTTCTTACACTTTTTATGTCCTAGAAGGGGGTTAATTGGCACCTTTTTGATACTTTGTAACAGGTCACCGAACAAAACCTAAATAGACATATTTTACTAAGGTTAAGATTATGCCTGTCGGTGATATTGTCCCGACTGAACCATGGTAATACGATAGTACCCTTTTATGTAAAGTAATTGAACCAGATATATTCAGCCACTACCCGTACAATATCCAGTCTCACGACTAATTTTGTGTCAATTACCGTTCCCAAAACATGTCTGGCAGTGATTCAACACTCTAGAATGCCAACAATACTCATCTGTAGGGAAACCATAAATATTCAATTGCATTTTTTTCCTTGTTCGACCAATGGAGGCGGAATATATTTATCCGTTTTAGAGATTTTTATACATCTTTTTAATGATTTGTTAGTGCATATTTTTGCATACTTTACCGTTTGCAGCATTTTTTTTTACATAATTTAGTTAAAAGAGCCTTTTTGCATCATTTTTTAAGTTCCAAGCGTATATTTTGCCTTTTTTCTTTCAAATTGATCTAGAAATCAAAAAATTACAAGACCTAAAACGTGTTGTAGACTCGAGATAGTAAATATTAGTTTAAGTTTACGGTTATGCAGACAAGTCTGTATCCAAAATTTTAAAGTCTATTAATATTAGTAGTGAAACGAAAAATTGACTTGTTTAGTTTAAAAGTAGATAACCCAGCCATAAAATTAGATATGGGTTGAAAATAGTATTGAGACATTTTTACAATTCAAAACTTATTTAGGATTTAATTAGAACCAAAATAAATTTGTTGCGGACACCCTAACCCTCATAGATGCAACTAAGTTGCACAAAGTACACAAATAGTTTTTCTCTCTATATGTATTTGTCAGTCTAAGTATTTATGTCCTCAGCACTGTTGTGTTGGCTTTTTTTCCTTTCGAATGCTAAAAAAAACTATTTTCCTTTAGCTAATGAAAAATAAGCAGTAGATGAAAGAATGGTTGTTTTCATTTTGTATTAATAGAGATTTTTTTCCCCATGAAAAGCTTTTGGCAAACAAACTTGTTTGCTTGGAAAATACAAAAAAAAAAAATTGTCTACAAAATGAAACAAAATCGAGTTAAAAACGGTGCGAGGAAAACCGCCTGCATGAATAGAAAATCTCTATAAAAAAAAAGAATTTAACGGCAAATACAAACTCGGAAACGGAACTACTATATGTTTCATAAGATCACTCAGTGTATTTTTATAATTGTTCACAAAAAGGTAAAATGTATAAACCCTCATCATAAAAACTAGAAAGTACACACTTTAATGCAATTGAATAAAATGTATGGAAACAATTTAAAGAAAGCAAAAGAATTATAACCTAAAATGAAAAAAAAACTAAATGACTGCTTCCCAGCGGGAAAAAGAAGGGGTACGGATGCTCCTTCTCTACTCCCTTCTCATAGAAGCGAGTGTGGAAGGTGTATCTTATCTTTTACACCAAAGAGCCGAGGCCTTCTATGAGGCATTCTTTAGCAGTTAGATAAGAATAGGAATTTAATCAAAACAATTTTTAAGCAGGCCTTTTAAAAGGCCTGAAGTAAGAAGGTCTTCTGAGTTTTACCGCTGGGTATTATCTATATATATAAAACAGGATGTGTGTATGTAACGTATGGACTCCAAAGCGGCTGGACCGATTTTGATCAAATTTTCAGGGAATCTTCAGAATATTCAGGCGGGTGACACTGTGAAGTCTGATTTTTGATTTTCGGTCTGCGGGCTGAGGGTCGTGGCAAAATCCAGTATGTATATAAAAATGATGTAAAAAATGTATAGTAATTCATAAAATGAGAACGGCTGGGCCGATTTCTGTAAAATTTTTCGGAAAAGTCGGATAATTGGAAAAAGCGAAAATCTAGTTTTTGTATGAAATTTTGTGTCAAATTATTCCTTAATGGCTTTCCAAATCAAACAATAGAAAGTTCTTAGTGTAAATCATGGAAAATTGCAGAAAATGCGAAATGCGGAAAATTGGAAAATCTCTCCGCAAAAGTCAGAAAATTGGAAAAATCGAAAATTGATTTTTTTGTACGAAATTTTGTTTTACATTATTCCTTAATGGCTTTCCAAATGAAAAAATAGAAAATTCTCAGCCAAAATCCGATAGATGGCGTTATACGGTGACTTAGACTTTGCGCAATCTGACAGGTGTCATTTTGGCATTTAAAATTGGGGCGAGGCGAAGTTCGCCGGGTCCGCTAGTGTTTTAATAAAAATAAAAGGCATTTAATAAATTGTTACCCAGTAACAACTTCACTTACTTTTTCAAAATGAATAGCTTCTCTCACTCATTATTTAGGAGCTTTCTTGTATAACTGCTTCTATAACAACTTCTATAACTACTTATTTCTGGATGTATTTAAGTAAAAGAATAATGACTTATTTTTGAATGCGTTAATTTTGGGACATACTTTGTAAAATTTATTGGTTCTTTCAGTAGAATTATAAGTAGTTCTTTTATGTTTTTCTGATTACTCAACACATTATTGTGTAGGCGAAGTTTTTACTGGGAATTTATTAATTCATAGCAATGCATATATTTAGAATCTTAATTGAATAGATTGCTAATACAACGTCTCTTGTCAAAAAGGTTTCAAACAAGCCCGACGTATCTGATAAAACATGCAGTAAATTTGATGTCTTACTCATAACGTCCAAACACCAACAGCGTGATCTATGAGCCGATTATTATTTGTCAATGCCATCCCCGAGGCAAAACAATGACGGTGTCCCACAAAAAATAATTCAATTCATTAAAACATGTATGTTAGTGCAAGTTGTCGTATTCAGCACGAAGGAAAACTGACCATAAATATTAATGTTGGTACAGGAGGAGTCCTGACACAACCAGCACAATTTTTACAACCATAATTTTTGAAAAAGTTACCAAATGTGAAAAAATATAACCAAATTAAAAATGCCTTTTATTAATTGAAAAAATCATTTAAATTTATTTTAAGTTGCATTGTAATTCAAAGGTTATTTGCACTTTATAGTTAAATAATAATTATAAATCAAGAAAACAAAACAAGAAACGTAATTGAAAGTTTTAATTTATTTGAGACTTTTTTCGTAAAAAAAATATTTTTATTTCACAATAGTTAAACCCATAAAATATCCGTACAAAATTCAGTATATTAAAAGTTAATACATAAATTGAATATTTTTTTAAATGCCAGTTATAAATAACAAAAATGGAAAATTGTTTTCCGTTTTTTAGCTGTTATTGGCAGGACTGTCAAACGTGGCAATTTCTTAATCCTTTTGTCGAAATTTACGTTTGGCGATATGCGAAATGCATTTTATGTAAATATTTTCTAATAACATATAACTAAAAATAAAAAAAATTCCTTTCTTCATAAAAATAATTTAATGAAAATTAAATTTGATGAACTTAAGCCTAATTAAAATATCGAAATTTGGATTAAAAACCATAGAACATTTCAACATAATAACCACAATACTAATAATTGTTAAAGCTAAGGCACGAGCTCTATGTTTACAATTGTCCTTCAAGTTGTGCTGAAAAAGGTCAACAATAAAAAATAATGACAAAAAATGTACTTTGATCTTCAAGAAAAATTCTTGACAAAAGGTACGAAAAAACAGAAGTAAGGAAGAACATGTAAAATCAATTAAATTGGATAACAATTCAAAAAGCAAATTTCGATCTACCAAAGGTTAAATACAATTAAGTTTAAAGATTGATGTTTGACTATTGACTGCCAGCAGTCGTCGATGGCTGCGAGTGTTAAACGGCAAATCTCTCTGAAGATATCGAGTGTTTGCGATTAAAACATGTTAGGGTAACCTGCCCGTAATCGCCTGGGTTCGATCCTCAGGTCAGTCAAAAATTAAAAATTATCAATAAATTTTAATTAATTTCATGTTGTAAAATTCCTTTCTTCATAAAAATAATTTAATGAAAATTAAATTTAATGAACTTAAGCCTAATTAAAAATATTAAAAATTTGGATTAAAAACCATAAATAGTTCAATAAAATAACCACAATACTAATAATTGTTAAAGCTAAGGCACGAGCTCTATGTTTGCATTTGTCCTTCAAGTTGTGCTGAAAAGGTCAACAAGAAAAAGAAAGACAAAAAAAATGAAAAAACAAAAAATATATGTACTTTGAACTTCAAGAAGAATTCTTGACAAAAGTACGAAAAAAGAGAAGTAAAGGAATAACATGTTAAAATAAATTAAAATAGATAATCATTCAAAAGCAAATTTCGATCTACCAAAAGGTTGAATACAATTTGGTTTAAGGATTGATGTTTGACTAATGACGTCAGCAGTCGTCGATGGCTGCGAGTGTTAAACGGCAAGCCCTCTGAAGAGAATGAGTGGTTGCAATCGAAACATGTCAGGGTAACCTGTCCGTAAACACCTGGGTTCGAGCCCAGATTGAGTCAAGAATGACAGTATTGAGAGATACAAGTTTTTGATAGTGTACCCAATTTGGGGACCATGGGCTATCATGGAGCCGGTAGAAAAAATAATTTTATGATTAGGCCAACCTAAATAGAATGTTTTTTATTGAAAACAAATTCCGATCATAAAAAAGAACTTTTTTGCTTATTAAGGCAATACCGGCTTTTTTTTATGGGCATGTTCTGATAATCACAAAACGCTAAACATTGGCGATTCTGCTTTTAAATCGCATAAAAGGTGATCTGTAAATGGCAATAGAAAGAAGTTTGACGACTTCAAATTGCAAAATTATGCTCAAGGGAACTAGAATATTTGTTAGAACTATGCCAGATCGCAAGCTAAACGCACGAGCTTTAGAACACCATAAAATAAATCTGGCGTTTTGCGATTTCAAATCGTGCGATTGTCAGAACATGGCGGTTAATTATTTTTGCTATATGGGTTTTGTTTTTTACTTATTTTGCCATTTTAAAATAATTTTCAATTTTTCCATACGAAAAAAAAACAAATTTTTGTAAAAATCGTTATTATTTGTTTTGATGTGCAACTTTTTTTTATAAATATAAATTTTTGTGCTGTAACAAACGTCGTTGAACGTTATGGCAATATTTTGTGTTTCCCTTGTACAATAAAATCCCAACGACCTTTATTATCTCTGTATGTTATTATACCCATACCACAAGAGTGAAGAGGATATTTTGCATTTGGGGTTACCTTAAAAAATTGGTTCTAAAGAATTACGAACACTAACGATGTCCGTCTGGCTGGCTGTCAGGCTCTCCATGTAACCTTGTGTACATTGGTTCTAATTGGCCCAAGGGCGAATCGGTCCATACACGTTGCCTTCCGGAATAGGGTCTTTGTGCCCACTATCAAACCAATTTTAATGAAATTTAAAACATATGTGGATAGATCCGTATTTATATGGACACATAAGGTATGCATTTTTTAAAAAATAGGACAACGAGGGGAGATAGGGGGCAATTTCTGCCTACTAAAAACTTTTAAACAGATTTTAATGAAATTTAAAACATATATAGATCCCTTTTCATATAGCCATACACGCTTGAAAATTTGTTTTTAAATACTGTGGTTTTGGGTATCGTATGGTGGGGCTTGACCGACTATACTTTCTTACTTGATTTTTATATTGTTGTTTAAGTTTTTAGTATAAAGCCATTTTATCAACGTATTTTATTATTTGCTTGTTTAAGTTCTTTTCTCTCGGAAATATTGTATTCCAACGATCAAATTCCTCAGTTACACAGTCACTTCATAAACTCTTTCTGTAACGTTCTTTTTAACCATCATAATTAATAACGTCTTATCTATAGTTAAATATAGTTTTTGAACAAAGTAACGTCTGTAAGTTTTTTGGTATACAGGGGTGTTTGGGAAATCGAAAACGCAAAACGTAGGAATTTAAAAGTTTTAATCTAATTTTAATAATTTTTGTAATAAAATTCTGTTTAATAGAGAAATATTTGTATTATATTTGTCATAAAATTATTTTATTACAGAAATCTTAATTGGAGTTTGATACATTTGCGGTAAACAGTTTTGAAAGCTCTAAAAATTGTTATTGTTTTTTGCAAATTACTTACTTAAAGAGCTTTAACTTTTGTGAAAGCTCACACAATGTGCATATCTTGGACGCAATTGAAATAAAATAACTAAAAACCAACAAACCGTGGTTACAATCACAGTTTTAAGGAACAGTGTTTTTTAAATCACCTTGATTTTTATGAGTTAAAATTATCGCGAGTTTACTGTATACCGAAAACGTGAATGTTTTGATCATGAGAAATTTGTTTTTTTATTTAGGAAAATTTTACTAAATACGAACGAAATATATTATAACGATATTAATAATTTGTTTACTGGTGCAAATTATTATTGTCAATTAAGCGTTTAATACACTTGATTAAAAGTTTAATTCACTTGATTAAACGGTTAATTCACTTGATTAAATTTTTAATTAAAACTGATTTTATTTTTGATTAATGATTTTACTGGTGCAACATTTTTTTTCTGAGTAAGTTAAAAATCAAGAAATTGTTTTTGGATTTAGATTTTCTTGTTTTAAGAATCCAAATCGGTTACTTTAGAAAAAAAAACTTCATTCCGTGTAATTGGCGCCCAAGGTTTAAGTGGACATCTTACAACCTGGACGGATGGATATTGTTAGATCTATTCAAAACGTGGTTCTGAGTCGATCGTTATACTAGAAGTTGGCACTAGTAGGACCAACTCCATCGTCTCCAAAATTGCGACCTGTACTTAGCGCACAAGGTTACGAGGACCACCACCAAACCCGCCGGGCGGACATCATTATAACGTCTCAAAAGTGATTCTGAATCAATCGGTACACTGAATGGTGGGTCTAGTAGGACCAATATTAAAGGATGCTATACACATCAGCACTATAATTCCCTACACCACATTAGAACCTTTGTGACAAATTTTATCAAATAATCTCCAAAATTGCGACCTGTACTTTGCGCACAAGAATTACAGGGACAGCCAGCCTGCCAGCCAGCTGGACAAACATTGTTAATTCGACTCAGAACATGAACCCTCTCTACTTCATCATTAGACCATGGAAGTGAGATCAACTTTATAGTCAATTATGAAATTTCTAAAAAAATTTTGTTGCCGCCTGCATCTCTTTATTGAAGTACTTGCAACCAGAAAGAATCGCCGATTTAATATTAGAATACTGTTTTTTTAATTTGAAAGATTTTTCATCAGCATAGTTTATAGCGATTTACAACATTTGTAAAAGTTGTGATTTAAATTAAAGGTGTTTTAATTGTAAAAATTTTTTATTTTACTTTTATAAATTTTTATAATAAAATAAAAATTATTATTTTAAAAGAAAAACGGCAATAATAATTTTATGGCTAAACTGAAAAATGGCTAATGGCTAACAGTGCAGCCACACGATCAAGATTTTCTGATAGTCTTTTACATATACTGATTGTCAAAATATGCAAAAGTTGGCAGCTGTGACGTAGGCTGCACGCAAGTTGACAGCAATTTACTTTTTCAAGATATCGTCGCCGAGAAAACAACTCAAAATGTTTGCCTCACTTAAAGTTTTTTCATGGCTTCTGTACAGCTCTATGAATCGTCGAACATCATTTTGCTTATTAATTTTATTAATAAACATATTTCACTATTTTTTTAGGTTTTTAGTTAAAATTTTAAAATTCCCGCAACAATTTGTAAAAAAAAGACCTTCAGCTTTTGCCGGCAAAATATTTGTGAAAAAAAACAAAAACAACTTCAAAAGAATTGTAATCAGCTGTTTTCTTGAACGAAAATTGATAAACTCACTGGCAAGAGAATTTTAGAGGCAAGTTCGTATCAATTTTTAAAAGTATGAGTGTATTGGTAAAAAAGTGTGAGTGTATTAAAACTTGATAGGCAAAACTTGATCGTGTAACCCTCAAGTAAACTCATTTTTTAATGGCTAAACCGGTTGAAAAATGGCTAAATCTAGCCACTAAATGGCTAAATTGGCAACACTGTTCTCGACTATTATGGTGTGATAAATAAAAATGTAGGTCATTATATGCAAACGTTTCCTCTGTGTTAATGTCCTACGATGCGGTAAAAACTCCACAGTTTAAATGCGGAAAAACTAAAGTAAGAGGGGAATATTAATTTTTATTTTGAATGTCACGTGTCAAATAATTTTCTTATTGTGCATGTGTCAAACGAATGTCAAAAACACGCACAATATTGCAACATTTTTAATTAACCCGTTAGTTTCCCAAAACGGAAATATCCTTTATAACAGTTGTTTAAAGTTGTTGTTGTAGCTTGTGGTGTAAATATGCAAACATTTATGCAGTTAATATGTATATTTATGTGTTTGTGTTTTTGAAGAGTTTTAAAAAGGGAAGCGTTTGAAATTTTGCAAAATTGAAATAGCCTTTAGTATAACAATAATGAGGTTAATAAATGCAGTTGTGTTGTTTTTAAAGTAACGTTAGTTGGGTTTGAAATTGTCTGTTAATTATTATTTTAGATTTTATAAAGCATAATTTGCGAGTTTTAGTAGTTTTGAAATTAAACATGAACCCCCATATTCATAAAAACATTTCAGGTTTATAAAGGGTTTATTGAACATTCGTTTCATGTCAAAATTTATTTTATGAATATGGGGGAAATGTGTCAACTTTCTATAATTTAGGTTTGTTAAGTTGCAGATCAAAATTTTTTCGAAAAATGGTAAATAAGTTAATGGGTTTACCTTTTGATTTCAATATCTGGGGCATTTTAAGAACCCAAAACATATTTTAAATAGGATTTGAATATAGTTACATAGTACTATTTATGAAATCGATCTGAATAAAAAAAAACTTCGGAAAGTAGAATTTTAACGTTAACAACACTGACAGAATGTTTTTATAAGAATGGAGTGGCCGTGAAGTTTAAAATTGGTTATTGGTAATACATACAATAATTAGGATTGTGGTAAATTTATTAAACTGTTTATGGCTTTTAATCCAAATTTTGATATTTCAATCAGGCGAAAGTTCATTGAATTTATTATTCTAAAGAAAGGAATTTCACAACATGAAATGAATTAAAATTTTATTGATAGTTTTTCTTTCGTGACTTAGCTGGGAATCGAACCCTTACGTTTCGATTGTAACCACACAATCTCTTCAGAGGGGTTTGGCGTTTAACCGCCATTGACGACGGCTGGCTGATTTTCATGTTCTTTCTTGCAATAAGGAAAAAAGCAGAAGTTAGGAAAAACATGTAAATCTAATAAAATAGATAATTATTCTAAACAAATTTCGATCTACTCAAGTTAAAATACCATTTGGTTTAAAGATTAATGTTTGACGATTGATTGCCAGCCGTCGTCAATGGCGATAAGAGTTAAACGGTTACAATCGAATGCCAAGGCAACCTGTCCGTAAAAACCTGGGTTCGATGCCCAGCTCAGTCAAGAATGAAAAATTATCAATAATCATACTATACAAAATGAACTTGTTCGACTAGATTTTATGTGCTGTTTCCAAATGACAGAAGATTGATAGTGAAGTAAAATGTATATTAAGAGCTCTTCAAAAACTGAGTGCTTGTCATGTAAATTTTAATACACTATTTGTAACCCATACTCAAGGGCGTTAATAGACGTATTGTGTCCAATCGGTGTTAAGGCCGTAATGTCTAGTACTTATGATAATTTTAAACATTTCTGTTATATAATTTTCGGAGTTACAAAATTGTTATTTTCCAGGATGTTTTTGTCAAATAGCAATTTCTTCTAGAATCCCCTCAAAAATTAAACCGACTGAGAACTCTAAATCGACATCGAAAACAAGTGGTAAAATTTAAGTCAAAAGCACAAAAAAAAACTCATTTTATTTTGCCAATATAATATTAATATTAAAAACAAATTTAATTTCAAAAATTCTCCTTAAACATGTTGACTCCTTAAAAAAAAATAATGAAATACCTGAGGAAAATAATAAAAACATATACCTACCGCAGCGGTTTTCTTCAACATTATTAGCAGTTTTGAAAGAATGATTTTTAAACTCCGCCAAACTTTCACCAACATTTTCATGCAACTCACCCGTTGACGATGACGTTGAATAGGTCGCAACACTTATTGACGGCGTACTAGACAAAGTGTCGGATGATGATGAATGTGAAAACACGGACGACAATTCAAATGGTAATTTATTGTTGCTATTGGTAATTGTGGTCATCTTGTGTTGATGTTGCAACAATTCCTGCTGCTGTTGCTCAATGTAATCCTGCAAACGTTTAATTAATACGGATTTTTTACCAGTAGCCCTTAGGCCACAACCGCGACACAGTAGTTTCAGTTCAGTCAACTTCATTTGTATTAAATTCATTTCTTATTTTATTTGCGCCAGTTTTTGTTTTCATGTAACAACATAAATTGGTAAAATGTCATGGGAAATGCAAATATGAAAGAGAAAGGGAGGAACAAATAAAAAAAAATAAAAGAAAAGAGAAAATTGCAACAACAACAACTTTTAAAACTAAATTAAAACAAGTAAAAAGGTGGGTAATTCCATATCAAATCGACCACGAGTGGGACGATTTTAATGAAATTTGGTGAGCAGTTTCCTTTTATCCTATAATGAACATATATGAACGAAAAAAAATTAAAAAAATTCTTTTTTCAATAGTTATGTCAAATCCAAAATGTCACAATTTCGCCGAATTAGCCGTTCCTATGCGCATTTCACTGGTTGCTTAGGCCAGATCATCGGACAACTTCATCCAAAGATTGTAGAAAAACTAAAGATATTATACAAATAAATTCGCTTAACAGTTTTATTTGTATAATATCTGTAAAAGTTGGCCATGACTTCGTCTGAGGTGGCCCATTCTGACGGTCGAATTTTGGGTAACTCGTTCCAGTTTGTATGACCCGATATGTTTATAATAATTGTGCAATACGAATACTAGACCCGTGCTTGGTAGCCATTATATTTCGAAAAAAAAAACAAATTTTTGGGAATTGTGGAATTCGTTTTGTAAGTTTAATAAAATTTTGAGCTGGTTGGTGTTAAGCATTAAAAAATGTATTTACTTGTAAAATTTCATTAAATAACATTAGCTATTAAAAATTTTATTGCTTAAATTAATATACATATTTTCTACAAAAACTCATAAACAAATTTTTTGCACTTTTTTTTGCAAAATTTCTACAACAAATTTTAAAATTATATTAGTTTATGAAATCTAGACACAATTCCCAACCGTTTGATGTATAAAATGTCTACTTTGTAATAAAAATGTTTATCATTTTATTATATGAAGCAATATTTTTTATGTAGATAGCACTTTTTTACAAAAAAAAAACGTGTGTGTTAGATAGCACAACACAATAATTATGAAAAAAAAAGTTTTGGGAATTTTTTTTTTAAAATTTAAATGACAGATGACCTTTCTTTCATTTAGTGAACTCGTTTCTATAAAGAACACATTTTTAAAAATTTTAGATAGAACTATTTGAAAAATAACGCTCGATATATTGTTTGTAGCCCCAAAAGTATTCTCTTTAAAATTACATAAAAATTATTTTGGTATGTAAAGTAGTTTTCCAAATACATTCGGCGAAATTATGACATTTTGAATTTGACATAACTTTTGAAATAAACATTTTTTAATTTTTTTTCGTTTATATATGTATGTTTCTTATAGGATAAAAGGAAACTTCTCACCGAATTTCATTAAAATCAAAAGGGGATGGGTCCCACTCGTGGTCGATTTGACATGGAATTACCCATGTCTAGTCCGACAATTTGATACCCTACACTTCAGTATATAAAAACACATTTTCGAAATTGTACTCTTTTTTGGAACCCTGGCTAATCATAGACCCGGCAAAACCAAATTATGTTATATGGTTAAGGCGTAAATTTAAGAGTTCTTTGTGCTGAATAATAATTTTAATATCAAGATTTGTTCGTCTTAGGCCCGTTTTCACAACTTACTGATAGCTAAAAGTAGACTTTAACCGGCTTTATAAAAAGTGTTCCATTATTAACACTTTGCTTTAACCTAAAGTGAGTGATAAAGTAAATTAAGGTTTATTCTACCTGGAAGGTTAAAGCAAAGTTGTAATAATGAAAAACTTTTTATACGACCGATAAAATCCTACCTTTACCTATCGGCAAGTTGTGAAAACGGGCCTTAAAGCAATTTCGGAGAGGGGGTTTATAAGGGACCTGTGCTAAATTTTGGACATATGGGGCATTCACAAGGTGTGCTATCCAGTCATATCGGCATAATGTCCTAAATAATATTTTACAATTGTATAAAATAAATGTTGTTGTATTTTAAACAAAACAAAAATGTTAACGCTGTGTTTATTGATTCGTCATAACTGTACAGTAGAAATCTTAATTATAAGCGGGAGCCCACAGCAGTCCTACATATTCTTGTAATTATTTTAGGGCATATGACTTTACAACTTTATGACTACCTTGTGAATCCCCCAATCTAATATAATTATTTTAGGGCATATGACTTTACAACTTTATGACTACCTTGTGAATCCCCCAATCTAATATAAATGCTATCGTTGCGAAATTTTATATCAATACCAACATTTAAAGGGAATTGTAGCCCTTAAAGCTATTTTCGGGAGTGGTTTTTGTATGGGAACTGTGGCCAAATATGGCCGATTTGAAAAATTTCATAAGGTGACGTTGCAATAAAATATTTTTGGACCAAATTTAATCTAAATAGCAACATAATAAGATAGTTTATGCGCCCAAAGAATATTGCGGAATTAAGTTTATAGGGGGTGAATTTTTGGTCCGATTCTCAGCATTTTCAATAGGTTCGTTCTTATTAAAGTTGAAACGTATGAACCAAATTTTATTAAAGTATCATCAAAATTGCGACCTGTACTTTCCGCGCAAGGTTATATGGACAGACAACCAGCCAGCCGGACGAACGGACGGACGGGCGGACGAACGTCGTTAGATCGTCTCAGAAAGTGGTTCTGAGTCGATCGGTATGCTAAAAGGAACCAATATTTTTATGTGTTACACACATCAGCACAAACCCATAATACCCTTTTCTTTGTAGAGTGGGTATAATGAATGTGTGGACTGAAGGGAAAGAAAGGGTTCGAGAAAATCTCGGAAATATGTTTTAAAGTCATGCAAATTGCGTTCAATACGAGAATACCTTTTAAATTAATTTCATTATTATTAAACAAAATGTTTTTAGTGTTTTGTTCAATATTCACATTGTTTTTATCAACAATGGAACTTTTAGTTTTGCCAACTTTAGCAGAGGCTGCGGAACTAGTGGAAGTAGATGAAGGTTTTTTAATTGTTTGAATAGATGTGGTTGTAGTTGGTGCAGTAGAAGTGTTGCCTTAAAATAAATAAAAGAAAAATGGAAAGAAAAAATTTTGGTTGGTTTTAAACGAAACGAGTAAAAAAGAACAAAAACAAGAAAAAGTTTAAAATAATGACCCATAACCAAAACACCTTTCTTTTCCGAAAAATAATGAATAATGAATGGAAAACATGAAAAGAAATATGGAAATGAACAAAAATGCATTTAGAAAATTAAATGTCTTAAAATTAACGAGAAGCATAAAGAAAAGCGCAAACTGGAAACTAAGAAAAAGTTATGTTTACACCCCAATTATGAATAAAAATTGTCCAGGAGTTTTTCCCCTTTTCACGTGTTTTTCAATTGCACTTAAAAAGAACAAATGGGAGAAGGAAAGAAGTTTCCGGGGAGTTTTCAATCATAATTGGGTTGTTAGTAAATTGGGCGTTAAAAAATTTAAAGATATTTATATTTTTAAGTAAAAAAAATTTATATAACTTTTTATTTAAATTAATAAATTGTGATTTTTAGTTGAACTGGTTACTTTAATCTTGAAATGTTTAGTTAGGCTTGATTGAGTTCATCAAATTTAATTTTCATTAAATTATTTTTACTGAAGGAGGGAATTTTACAACTTGGTGTTTTATTAAAATTTATTGATAATTTTCTTGGCTGAGCTGGGGCTCGAACCTGGGTTAAATTAACTTGTTTCAAGAATCACCAAATTCTTTCATCAGAATTCCTTGAGTTCTAACAACAGTCAAACATCAATCTTTAACCAGTGATACTGGTGGTTCGAAATTTGCTGTAATTATCATTTTTTTTTTTTAATTTATTCACATGTTGCTTCCTTTCCTCTGTTTTTTCATATTCTTTCTGTCAAAATTCCTTCCTTCAGTAAAAAGAATTTGATGAAAATTAAATTTGATGAACTCAAGCCTAACTAAAAATATCAAGATTAAATTTATAATAAATATTTTTTGTGTCTTTTTTACCAATTGAATTTAAATATAAATTTTTGTTTTTCATGTCAAAACAAAATTATATGAAAATTTATATTTATATATAAATTGAAATTTATATACGGTTGGTGAAATTGGCCCTTAATTAACAAGATTTTGTTTGTCGTGCTCAATATCCAATTTTTATTCTTGATAAAAACACTTAAAATTATTGTTGGTGGGTTAAGTTTTTCCTATGCGCATTTCACTGGTTGCTTAGGCCAGATCATCCAAAGATTTGAAAAATAAGAAATATATTATGTAAATAAAACTGTTAAGCGAATAGGAATTATAAGCACCAGTGTAACTTGTAATAATATCAAAGCTTAAACAAAACCAAAAACAATAAAAAGTGAGTTTATCCTTTCTTACAGTCCCCACTAAAATTGGTTGCAAGCAAGTTGTTTTTGTTTTTATTTTGTATTTGGTTTAATTTAAACTAAACTGAAAACTTTTAAAATAAACTACAAACAGTTAATGTAACACTTTTTTGAGTGCAGAAATGAACTGACACTGACGTAGAATCCAAACCAGGGTTTCATTCTCGTCCTGTGAAACATTGAAATTACAGTTTTTCTGATTTTCTGTCAAAACGATACAAGATTTTTCATCGTTTCACAGCACTAGCGATTCTTGTTTTGTGAAATATTAAGTGTATTAAATTCTCAAAATCTTTTTATTTGAAAAGATTTTTGACACAAATTATTTAAAGGTGAAAAATATGAAGAATGTAGCAAGATGAAAGCGCGCCAGTGCAAATCAGAAAGAAACTATGTATAAAATTGTAACGTTACTGAAAACACACACAGCCTAAACGCCTGAAGCTAAAAACTTGAAATTTGGACCAGAGATCGGTCACTCCCCAAATCGATCCACTAAGACGGGATTTTTGGAAATTCAAATGTTTAGGGGGTAAAAACGGGAAAATTCGGTAGCATTATATCTCCAAAACTAAAAGTGATACAAAAAAAAAAAATAATACTTATCGTTGTCCTATAGAAAAATAAGGTAAACGTGTAAACCCCGGATTTTGGTACTTTTTTGACACCCCATCTATCTTTTTAACTAATAAACATAGAAATAAAGTTTATACCACATTCGAAACTTATCAAAAAAATACGAATATATATATGGTACTTTTTCGAAATTCGAACATTTAAGGGGTGAAAATCATAACTATTTTTGGTACTTTTTTATAAAACATTTTTCTCCATTCATTGACAAATTCGTACTTAATTATGGGCTCCCACTACAATACTGAAGTTTTTGATACTTTAATGGGGGAAAAATAGTACTGAAAAAAGGAAATACGGGAAAGTTGATATTTTTCTTTAGCTTTTTGGTTCTACAACTGGAATTTTTTTAATAATCGTTAATATTGGACCTTAAAACAAAAGATTTAACATGCAGTGTCCTGAGTGGAACTTTTTGGTACTTGTTTGTTCTTTAATTATTTTAAAACTAAAAAGTTCAATTTTCATTAGTTTTACACCGACAAAGTACTCAATACTGATCGCAATGATAATGAAGTACCAATCATGTCATTGCCAAATGTACATTTTTTTACGACAACAGTAATGTTATTTGATTCCAAAAATAAATATTTTATGGCAACAAAAATTGTTATTTCCTGGGGGTCGATTCTGGTTCTGTGAAACTGTGAAATGAAAAAAAACTTTTCATTTTCGTTTTCATGAGCACTTTTCACATTAGCACTTCACATTTACACAAAAGGCGATTAACGTTCTTTTAATGAAAAAGTGTTTCATTCCATTGTAGCTGTGAAACTTTTGTAACTATATTAATAAAATGTAAAAGTCAAATGCAGATATCGAAGCTTAGGATTTTGAAACGGCGCTAAGCCGCAAACGAGTTTTTTTTAATGCTTGAGCTGCAAGCATTATTTTTGCTAAAAGAGTTTTTTTGAAGAGACAAAAAAATACAATTTTATGGCTCCTCTTGTTTTATACAATATAAATTTTTTCAGTAAAAGAGTTTTTGTTGTTTTTTATTTTCATACATACATATATACATATGTACACGGTAAATATTTTTAACTTAAAATAAATAAGAAGTAAACCGAAAATTCCGAATTTGTTGCATTTGGCTTTTTTTCATGAACGATATTGCATCTGAAAGAGGATGGCCCCAATGTCCTGCCCAAGTGTGCGCAAGAAATAGGAAAGGAAAAAAATTTACACAAAATGTGTTAATATATAAAAACAACAGCAATTTTTTAACGGAAACAAATTTTTATACAAAAAACAAGAGCAGTCATAAAAATGTAAGATCGATCAATCAATGAGTTGACAAATGAGTTTTTTGGGTAAACATCTTTCCTGCGCGATTACCCGTAAATATTTATTGCAGTAAATAATTTTGGCATAAAACTGACATCTACAAAAATAATGTTATTGACTTATGTGAAAGTTTTTTTTAGGGTATTAAAATAAAAGCTTGTTTTTGAAAAAGGTTTTTTACTTTTACTTTTTTTTAATATCAATCACATCAAGTTATTTAAGTTACTTGTTTTTCTACACAAGTAAATTTCGCGACAAGTTTTTACATTGTGTAAATTGTGTAATGACAATTGGCAAGATTTTATATCATAGTGCCGGTCCAGACCTACAATTTTTGTTGCAGCAATTCTTAAGTTTATTGGTGAGAGTGGTGAGAAAATTTGGGAGCGGAACTCATTTCACCAATAAAATCATGATTCTCTGCAACAAAAATTCCAAATTTGGACAATGAATTATAAATAAGGTAATGCCTCCATTAGTAGCTAGTAAAATTTTTAAGTAAAAGTTACTGCCAGGCCCATGATGTCTACAAGAACATTTTTTTCGCATATTTATATTGAAAACAATAATAAAAAACTAAAATTTCTTGTTGTTTTCAAAACAAATATACGAAAGAAATGTTCTTGTCGACATCGAGGGCCTGGGCCTTAATTTCTTTCGTTTAAGCTTTCGAGTTATTCTTAGCAAGCCTTTTCATTTGAAACCTATATTATATGATTGCATTAAAAATAGCTAGACCGCCATTTTGGCTGTGCTGCTATGTTTGATTTAGAATGACGTTTCATAGTTTACAACATGGTGAAATAAACAGGTGGCAGCACTACGCCAGATGACTATTTTTTGCTCCTGCATTGTTTGTCTAGGTTTATGTCAAAGTTTTGTTTATGTTTACAATAAGTCCACGTTTTGTGCTGAGATTATTGTATTTTAATAAAGTTTTTGATAATTTTGAATTAAAATAAATAAGATATTGACTATAATAATATAAAAATTGGCTAAAAATTTATTTATTTCATCACGTTCAGCGGCACGCTTTGATTTTTGTTAAAAGTATTTTTTGACGCAAACGGTGATGTAATTTCCAATTTTGTTGTAATGTTGTATTTGTTGCTGTAACGATGACACCTACTTATTCCACCATGGCTTACAATGTATTGTCATCAAAACTGAGCGTGTGTACATAATTTCAGCTCAGTCAATTGAACATATCTGCTTCAAATTGAGTTGCAAGGTTCCACCCAAACATACATTAATTGCAAGTTAAACAAAAGCTTTAAAAAAACTACCATAAGCCCAAAAATTTGTGAAATCATTAACAAATAAAAAGCCAAATAAAGATTTATTTAGTAATATGTTATTAAATATAAATCATAAACATGTTGTAGGCGGCTTTAAATTTACTTTTAGCCGTCGCTAAACCTTAATTCTTCACCGCCGATGGTAATTACATATCTACTTTGTCATTTAATCAAGTGTAAAATTATACAAATACACAAAAATTATTATTAATTTAAACATGTTAGGATTATTAGTTTTAATAGAATTATCGAAATAAATTCGGAATGGTACAATGCAAGAAAACATTATTAACGTTTTTCGTCAGTAATGTTTTTTATTTTATCAAAAATTGGCATTTTATATGAATACAATAAGTTGAAAATCTGTAAATATGCATCTTTTTAAAAGATAATTATTTTTATTTCTTAAATTTATTATTTATCGTTGGCAATGTCCCTATTTTCCGCTAAATAATTTAATTAAAATTATTTTTCACCGTTAAAATGAATGTGTAAAAATATGACAAAAATGAAAAGTTTGTGACACTTCTTTGCACTGTTACACAGAACAAGAATCACATTACTGTGAAAATGTGAAAACAATTTGTTTCATTCCATTTGTTCTTCTCATATGAAAACATTCGAATTTATTTATCATTTTTTCACTAAACGAGAATCAGAAACTCTATGAAAATGTGAAAAAAGTTTTCATTTCACCGTTTCACAGAACCAGAATCGACCCCCTGCAAATGCAAATCATTTACGTCAACAGCAAATTTCAATGTGCCGTTATTTCAGAGGAAAACCTTTAACAGCAAAAGTTATTTTATTTGCAGCAATTAATTTTGCTGTTAAAAGACTTCAAATACTTTCATGTTGTTGCGGTTAAATAAAATATTGTTGGAAAATTTCTTGCGACAAAAAGTTTTCGTGTTGGGCAACAAGTTTTTGTTTCCTCCTACAGCATTATCGTCAAATGCTAAAATTATCTGCCCTCAAAATATTTTTTTGTGTGTGTGTTCTTCTTCGTTTTCGCATTATTTATAATGCTTCTTTTAAAAAAATGAAATTTTTAATGAAATATGTATTAAAATTCCATTTTATTTAGCATAAAATTTTTTGAAAAAATTCAGCAGATTTTTATATATATTTTTTTTTTGTACAAATTTAACATATTTCCAGAAAATTTGAAATATTAAAAATATTATGTTTTAATCTAAGCAGATTTTTAGCATATATTTTTCATTAAATGATTTAGCAGATTTTAGCACAGGGTTGATAAATGACATTTTCAAAATTGTAGATAATTCTGTAGAGAATTGTACTTTTTTTTGTCCCTTATTGTACTAAAACCGAAAATTTGTATTTTTTAGAGTTGATAGTGGACCAGGGTAAAAATACGTATCAAATATTTGATTTTTAATTTAACCAATGACCAACAGGGCATTATGCCACGTTTTATCATACTTTAAGAAATCAAGCTATAACGTTTTTGTCTAAATCCCGTATAGAAGTATTTCATGTATGTATGTATGTAGTTCCTATATAAACGAGTACATAAAAAATTAAATTAAAAATTTCCCAAAATCAGGAATAGTAAGAAATATAAAATTACAGTAGAGTCCCGATAATTCGTAATTGCAAGGGACCGGCCATTTCTTCCGAATTATAGTGGTTTCGATTTAACGGGGTTAAAATAAAATAAATTCAAATTAACGGTGGTTTTCAATTTATTTACTAAAACGATAAAAAAAACATACAAAAATGGTTAAAAAGTTACAAAGAAAAAATATATAAAAATTATTCATGTAACAAACTGATCTTAAGAAAATAAAATAAATAAATAATTACGAATTATAAGTGGTGGTTAGCAAACAATTACGATTTATAAGAGATAAAGAGGATTTTACGATTTGAAGAAATTACGAATTAGCGATGGGACCAAAATGTATGGAAATTTTACGAACTAACGAGATTATTTCAAGGGACCGAGAGTTTATTACGAATTATCGGAAATTACGATTTATCGGAGTACGAATTATCGGGATTTGACGTATTATTATTATTATTATTTTTTTTAGGAAATTCTTTAACAAATTTCTACATAAGTTTTTTGTTAATTTAAAACTATGGCAACAAGATTAGACTAGCGGTTGTAGTCCTTGTGAATCTTATCAATTTAGTTAAAGTACTAAGATTTACAACACTGCAACATCAAAATATTTTAGACTAAAATTTATTACGCTCTAGTTGAAAAATCCAACAAAAAACTGTAGTAAACGCGTTTGTTAAATAACCCAGAATAAAACAGTTGAAGAAACTACATCTGTCTCTTTCCCTCACTCAGCAATTTACAATACTAACGAAAAGGACACTCATGCTTTGTAGTATAAAATCGTATTAAGAAAAGCAAAGTTGTACACTTAATACAAAGGGTGAAAACCGCTACTGTTGTTATTTAAATTCGAAACAATATTAACATAAAGGCGATTTTTTCGCTTTTTTTTTGTCATATTTTGCTATGAACAATCCTTTCCACCTTCGCCGACAAATGTGGCATGACAATATACCTTTGGCAATTCTTTTGAAATCTTGAAATTTTTCAATTGTACTAAAAATGTAATTGGAGTACTTCGGTACTTTTGCAATGCTAATAGTACTGAGAAAAGTACAACTGTAGTTACGCTATCATACCTGTTTTTGCTTATTTTTTTTTTTTTTTTTTTTGAAGTTTTGACATATTCTCATCAATTAGTTATAGCAACACTGCTCCCGTTTCCGTCCATTACAAATAATCGTAGAATCACTGTAATCCACATCATACTTTGGGAAACACTTATCTACTTATATCGGGACCAGTGTTGCCAGTAAAATTTCGAGCAAGATACATTTTAGTTTCCAAAAAGATACACTTTTTCCCAACAAGATACATTTTGAAAAAAATTTGAAAATTTATTTTTAACGTTTAACATTTATTGACATAACAGTTTTTTTTTCATATTTAATGAATATTGTTAAGAAAATTATATCATATAAATTCATTTTTATATTAATTCAAGTCAAAAATATAAGGGTATGTAATTTTTAAAAATACAGAAGGCAAACTTTAAAATTGATTACATGTTTTTTTTTTTTTTTTTTTTTTTTTTTTGTATTCCCAAAAATTGAAATTACTTTTTGATAAAATTAATTTTTGTAAAAATTAGTGTACGAATTAAGTCGTTTATAATAAGGTTTATATAAAAAAGTTGATATAAATTTCCTGAAAATAAAAAAGATGTGCATATACCATTATTAAAGCTGCCCTGCGGGAAATTTGTGTCAATTGGTCCAACAGACTGATCCTGGGATTTGTGAAAATAGAACAAGTACAAAAAAAAGGACTCATGACCAGTGAAAGAAGAACGAATCCCTTAACAGGTTTATGAAGAACAAAAATGTAGAAAAAGTAATGAATTACAGTACAGTCTTCAGCGGTGCTGTGACAAATTTGTTGGTATTTTTAAAATTTGGTTCTTGAATATAATTCTAGGACTTGTTTTATTAAAAAACTACTACATGGTATTGAAGTAGTACGACATTGTAGTAACTGACACTCAGCAGGTTCATTGAGAATAGATGTGTGACTGGTCAAATGGTGTCAATTGACCCCATCTAATGGCAACCCCATGTCAAAGTGATAGGTCTTATTCATATAAAGTGTAAGAACTAGAACCGGTCTCAACCACCAAAGACCTATCACGGGACTACTTTGTTGTCAGTTCGCTTCCCTCTAGGGCACTATTGTAATTGTGTTGAGTCGGTTACGATGGTCAATTCTAATAAGTTGAAGTTGGCTGAAAATACTCTTCGCACATGTATTCGAAAATGGAAGAACAAATGTTAAACAAGCTCCTTTTTTCAAATTTTTAAACATCGGGTCATTAGTCCTTATCCATATTATGAATCATTTGCTGCAGACACTTTATTCAATTCTCTTTTGAAACTCCATTCGCGTCCATGCAATACAACTTTTGTTTCGCAGCATTAGATCACTTTGTATACCTTTTCTCTTTCTGCCAATAACAAGTTCACAAAAACTGCTTGAACATGAACCAAGGAACACTTCTCTATTCGTCTTTCCCCTTTTATCATCAAACTCAAATATTTCGCAGCAAATGTTTCATAATATGGAATAGGACCTAACAACATGTTTTAAATAAAACACTTTTTCCCAATACTCAGCGGTCATGTCACTGTTAAACCAAAGTTTAATATTTTATTTATGTACATTTTGCGTGCGGATTCAAAAGATACGAAAAATATCAGGATTATACAAGGTACCTGAAGTCATAAGAAGATACGAAAAAAGTATCTTTCGTATCCTAATGGCAACACTGATCGGGACAAAGACTTACAGGGGTGTGCTGGAAATCGGAAACGTGAAACGCAAGAATTTTAAAAGTCTTTTTTAAATAAGATTTCTGTAATAAAATATTTTTATGACAAATATCATACAAATATTTTGCTATCAAACGGAATTTTATAACAAAAATTTTAAAAATTAGATTAAAAGTGTATTAAAAACAACTTCCAAATTTTGGCGTTTTACGTTTACGATTTCCAGCACACCCCTGTTACATTAGGAAAACTACTGTTGCTTGCAAGGGATTTAAATTTAAAAATTTCATCTGTTATGAACGTGATGTTTCTATTTCATTTACACCATTTAAACTTATATTTGCCAATTTTTCATGAAACTTTTCATCAAAGTTTGTTTAAATTTTTTCAGTGATAAATTGTCCAATAAATAAAACTGGGGCAATTTGTTGATGATACACAAATTAAATATGTTGTCATACAGAAAATAACATTTCAAAATTAAATTTATAGATAAAAAAAAAAAAATATTATGATGTTGATGACAAGACTGTGTTTATAGAGTTAGATGTTGTTACCGGTAGTTTTCCCAAAATAGTTTTCATTAAAATTTAGAAAATTTTGAAAATTTTTGCAAATAATTTCATTTACAAATGACATAAATTTGTTTCCTCTTAACATCAACTTCCCGCATAAATGGAAAAGTGTATCAACATAAATCACAATATTACGAGCTCAAAGAGGTTCTCAATTTTATTACAGTGGGTGAGAAAATAAAATATTAAACATACATTTAATAAAATTGAAAAGTAGTTGTATGTTCTTCTAACATTTCATTAAGCGAACTGAAAATATAACAAAAACATTTACGCCCTTTTGACCATTTAATTAAACCATAATGAGAGTTCGAAAAAAAGTTTTACTTAAAACATGACTTTGATCGATACCAACCAGATGGGAAGTAATTGATTGATGATTAAATGTATGAAAGCAGAAAAGAATTGAAATAATGAAAGATGAAATAGGAAATAGGAAAAAAACTTCAACATACAATGGTGAAACTACCATCAAAAGAAATGTAATGGAAGAGGTTCAACATTAATATCATAAGGAATAAGAATATTCAATGATTGACGGAGTAGGTAATTAAAGTAGAAAAGAGGCACACTGAAAAAAAAGTATACGAGAATTGTAGTGGAAATAATCTACAACCGAAATGAAACTGCAACTTAAAAATAAAAACTACACTACAACTAAACTAGAACCCAACTAAAGGTGGAACCAGTGATGCCAACTCTTTACTACTAAAAATGGCTAATGTTTTAGTAGAAATGCCTAACAATGGCTAAACAAGATTTTATTACAAAAATCGCATCAATATTAATAAAAAACTCACAAAATTGATTTTCTTTACTTAAATTGCACATAAGAGATGATTTTGTTTGTATTAATACAGTTTTAGTAACAATAAACTAGGAAAATTCTTTCATTGTTTTTTGCTCATATCTCAGGCATTAATTGACCGGTCACGCTGAACTTCAAAAGCAAAATATAATAAAAATTAATAAATAAATAACTTCTTAGTGCCTATAATATTTAGGGTATTCGGAAAAGACATTTCAACGATCAGACGGACATCGTTAAATTAACTTCGCTCCTCATAAGGCCCCAGAATATATACATATTTATCCTTACTTGACAGGATATAAGATTAATATTTTGGCCATTACAAACTTTTTAAGCCTTTCGGTGAAGAATATTAAAAGGGTCACACAAGTTACCAACCGATGTTTTACACTATGAAAATTAAGTTGACACTATTGTCAATTAAAATACAGTTACTTAACATTGTTTTGAGAGTACAATAAATTATGCCCATGATTGACAGATGAATAAATGTAGTTGCAGGGTTACCTACCGTTCGCCCGACTAAAGTCGCAATTTGACCTTTTTTGTATGACCTGCGTTTTTTTGTGGGACTTTTTTTTATCACCGACTTTTGCGAGTTTTTTAATTTTTACCATTTTTTTTGTAAAGTTTCTCACAAAAAACATTTAATTTGCAGTAACCCTGCGGAAAATTTATGTCAATTGGTCCAACAGACCGGCCCTGGGATTTGTGAAAAAAAAGAACTCATGACCAGTGGAAGGAGAACCAATTATTTAACTGGTTTTTAAAGAACAAATACAGTACAGTCTTCATCGGTGCTGCGACACATTTTTTGGGACTTTCTAAAATTTGATTCTTGAATTTAATTCTAGCTAGGACTTGTTGTATTGAAAAAATACTACGTTGTAGTAACTGACACTCAGCAGGTTCATTGAGAATAGATGTGCGACTGGTAAAATGGTGTCAATTGACGCCCTCCAATGACAACCCCATGTAAAAGTGATGGGTCTTATTCATATAAAGTGTTAGAACTAGAACCGGTCTTTACCACCAAAGACCTTTCACGGGACTACTTTGGTGTCAGTTCGCTTCCCTCTAGGGAAATTATAAATTTTCTTAGCGAAAAAGCTATTTAAAATACAAAATTTTTGTGTTTGCAGTGCTCATTTAACAAAATTATTTTTAACCGCCGAGTCAATGAATGCAGGTCTTTCCAAGAAACGTAATATTTGGTGATACCGTTCGAAAGACTGGGAACTGAAGTATAAATTGCTTTACTAAGACATGGAGTCAAGTCGGTCTTTTGCAGTGTTTGTAAACAGCTTTTAGCGAACTAAACAATCAACTTCAGAGGCATAGAAAAACACATTAATAATATAAAAAAGGCTTCCGAAAGAGGAAAAATGCAACGGACTGTTTTGTTTCATTTGTTTTTTTGTTTTGCTCTGCGTTTTATTAATAAGAAACGTTAAAAAATACTTAAATCAATCTCATTTTCGGGTTATTTCAAGTACTAAATCGGTATTGGATATGGATAATTTAAGTATTTTGCGATTGAAAATCCGTACTTAAAATAATCTATCTGTACTTGATTCAAGAAAATCCGTACTCACCGTACTATTAATACCGCTTCGGATAGATTTGAGTACGGACGGATTTATTTTTCTTTTGAGCGTATGGTTTATGTCAGTAAGCCAAGAACCATCCAACAGCTTAAGTTGAATATCTGAGAAGAAGTGAGAGCGCTGGGATCTGAAATTCTAAGAAAAGTTATGGAAAATACTCTTGAAAGATATTCACCCCAATCGTGAATAACAAGTGGAATTTTTGTTCCCATGAAATTTTTATTCCCTTCGAAGGGAAAAACGCAATCGTGAATCTCATGTGAAAAAATTTTCACGCTATCAGTTCCAGTGAATGTAAAAAAGCAGAAAGATAAAAAAAATTAAAAATCAATGAATTTTTGTTCAGAAATATACACGTATATATTTTAAAGAAAAGTTCAAATAATAAAACAAACTATTTAGTATTGGAGGGTAATGTTTGCACATTTTAAATTTTATGTAGTAAAATATTTTCCAAAATTCTGCCACCACGTCTTTCAAAAGCATCACAAATCCGCAGGCAATCGGACTGTGCCTAATAAACGGATCTAGCCCTTATTTTTCGATTTATAGGAATAGAACTTTACATACAAGTTCTGTTCCCTAGCAAAAATAAGGTGAGCAAATCTTAGGGAAATGTGAACAAATTACGAGGGAAAAAACTTTTCACGATAAGGGGAATTTTTTCCCGTGAACATTTTTTAACGTTATTATTCTCATTTGAATTACCTTTTTTCATGGAAGTTTTTCATGATCGCAAATATGTGAAATGGGGAATAATTACGAGTTGAGTTGTAATTTCTTATTTTTTGCATTATGGTTTACAACTTTGCTATATTGCGTTGAACAAAAACACAACAAAAATTACAACTGATCACAATCAGTTGTCAAGTTACAACACAACTGAGTTGAGTTGTGAACCGAAATAGGGGCCTACAATGATTCAATTAAGCACTAGCTAGCGCAAACGGTTTAGAAAATATTCAACATTTCGACTTTTCTACAAACATATTTAATCGCTTGTCAAGTACCCCAATCCACAACGCAAGACGGTATTTACAACGTACACTTTTGACATGTTTGCCAAGCCGCTTGAGTAGTTTATTTGGCTTGTGCTTTTGAAAATTTAATTTTCTCCCTGTTTGATTTGTTGTGTCTCTTTTTAAGTTTCATTTGAGTTTATATAGTAAAATATTTATTGCAACAATTTTTCATGAAGGCATGTACTCATGACAAATAGCAAATCCGCGCACAACCAAAAATAAATTGTGTGTCAAATGAGGAAACAAAGCTAATTGCAAGACTTCATGTACTTGTGTACTCCTAATTCCACTCTCTTTCATCTATACTACAAAGTAATGCTATTCGTTAATAATATAATTATTTATTTCTTTGTGTATAGCTCATACATATGTTAAAAGAATCAAGTAAATTATATATTTTTTTTTTGGCTATTTTTATGTAAAGTTTTTTCAAGTTAAAATCAGTTTTTTTTTCTTAATATCGAGTTATTTTTAAAATAATTATGGCAACGCTGGTAATGGGTTAGTAAATAATAATTTTCTCTAACTTTGACAGAAGACAATCCCTATGATCAATTTAATGACGGTTTGCATCTAATTCCTGAAATTACTAAGAAATTATCTTTTTTTTCACCATTTCTAAAAGAAAAACATTTTTTTGTCTTTTGCTATTTTTCATACACTTTGAAATGTAACGTATGACTTCAAAGCCATATAAAATTCATGTCTTCCGTAAGCGAGATGGTAAGCGATTTCTCCCTTTCAAGCCTGCTACGTTTGAATCTCTATTTTTTACTGGGATGTAAAAAATATGTATAATTAATATTTAAATAAAAAAATATTTGACTATTAAAAGCCCTTTGTTCCTTTTCGGCATCCCTGTATTTTTTTTAATAGAAATAAGCTTTTAAGTTAACAAATTTTTTAATTTGCAACACTTTAATAAATTCGTATTTTTTCTATTTATAGTTTTTGTTTTTGTAATGTTGAAGAAATTAACATTGTATTTGTGCAAAAAGTTGCATGTTCTGATATTGACATTTGATAAGAAAGTTTCGGAAAAAAGAGTTTTATAGTTGAGTATTAAAGAAAGAAAACCTTTTAATTGCGCCCAACAAAAAAAAAAGATTGAGCAAACGAGATTTTTTTTAAAGAAAAAAAGTACATACATGTATACAAGTACATTATGATGACGAAGAAAATTGTTTTTGTAGGGTTCCTAAATTTCCTGATATTTTTCTATTTCCGGGAATTTACGAAGAATAATACGAAAGGTAATTGAAGCACAGCCGCGAATAACGCTGTAAAAGCAGATAACCGTTAACATTACTTTCTTACACTGTTTAAACATCAAATCACCTAAAGTTACATATTCACCTTAACCACTTCAAAATTGCAGACAAAAAGTCAGCCAGCGGATGAAGGTTGCAAGTTATTAACAAATTGATAAAATCGGAAATGGTTTTGCAAAGTGGAATAACGTTTTAAAAGCCTTTTGAATAAAAGTTTTTATTATTATAAGTTTTTTTTAATAATCTAAAAAACAAAAATTAAAAGATAAATAATCCTGCTTGTTAAAAACGTTTTTTTTTTGCTCTACTGAAAAATAATTATTTTGTAACTTAAAACGTTATTCGTGGCTGCGTTACCATTTGTTACTGACAATTAATGGTCATCGTATGCAATCAAGCCCGTATACTTAGAAAATACTAAATCGTTTGAAACTAGTTTCAGAAATAAGAGTCCAACAGAAGTCGCTTAAGGGCACAATACACGACATGTTTTTAACATCTAACTTGTCAACTTTTCAAGTCGTATGTCATTGTCAAAATTTTTGTTTGACAGCAAGTTTGTAATATTCGGTCACAAACGTACAAGTTATTTGCTTCTGACAGAGTCTGTTTTTTTTCGCATAGTTTTTTTCAAAAACTTAAGTAGTTATCGGTTTCAAAACAGCTTGCTATCGCCACAAAAATGTTTTTATATACATAGATGCCCATTTGTCCGAATGAAGATTTAACGTTAGAGGGCTTTTCTCTATTTATCAATTTTTTTTTTCAATTCCTTTATTTATCAAATTTTTGATTACAATAGTAAAAAAACGTTCAATTTGAACTTAGGGCGCCAACGAACTCTTTCCATCTTTTTCGATCATTAGCTAGTGATTTAACTTGTTTCCATGTCATTCCGATGACCTACAGCGCCTAAAAGATCCCGAAACGGCCGTCCGCTATAAAAACACCCTTCAACAACAACTCCACAACTCTGGTTCCAACCTCCATTCATGGACTGACATTACAAAAGCTTGCAACCATAGTGCAAAGTCAGTGCTGGGGCCTAAGCCAAATATTCGTAAACCGTGGATTAGCGAAAATACATGGAATGAAATCTGCAACCGCAAACGTTTGAGGAGGTGTTATCTTAACGCAAAGTCTGATACCACGAAAACTTCCACTCGGGCCGAATACGGACAATCGGCCAAAACCGTTAAACGTATGGTACGTACAGACCATAAATTATATTTAACCAGCATCGCGCAAGATGCTGAAAAATCCAGCAATACTGGAAATATGCGTGGAGTCTATCAAGCAATCAACCAACTCCGAGGCTGCAATACCAGGAAAACCACGGTTATCAAAGAACTTGACGGAAGCGAACTAACGTCAACCGAAGATCAAGTACGTAGATGGCGCGATTTCTTCAGCTCTTCATCAAATAACACAAACAACTTTGATGAAGTTCCTGCCCATGGGTATCTCGCAGGCGTAATCTAAGTAGAGCCATCTCAACCTCGCCTCCTACTCTCGAAGAAGTTAAAAGCACTTTGCGGCAGCTAAAAAACAACAAGTCACCTGGACCAGATAATTTACCTGCTGAGCTTTTTAAGTACCATTAGCCGATGAGCTTACACCAATGTTACGTCATATTTGGGAAACCAACAACATACCCAATGAATGGAAGAAAGGGACCATAGTAAGAATACCCAAGAAAGGTGACCTTAGCCTCTGTAAAAATTGGCGAGGTATTACACTCCTCAACACCATCAACAAAGTACTAGCCCTTATAATTCTCCAACGCATCACACCCTATGTTGAGACGATCCTACGCAAAGAACAAGCAGGCTTCAGGACAAATCGTTCGTGTGCTGACCATGTGACGACCCTAAGAATTCTAATAGAACAATCCGTTGAATTCAACAGCCCTCTGTATCTACTTTTCGTGGACTTCGAACGTGCGTTTGACACTGTGTCAAGAGAAGCTCTCTGGGCCTCACTCAACTGTAGAGGATTCCCAGAAAAAATTGTACACCTAATACGTGAGCTATATACCGATAACGTATGCGCTGTTCGCTTCAATCGAAAGGAAAGCCAACCTTTCCCGATTGAATCTGGCGTAAGACAAGGTTGTGTCTTGTCTCCAACGCTTTTTCTCATACTTCTCGATTGTGTTATGGAACAAACAAACTCGGATTCTCCTTTTGGTATCCAATGGAACCTATTAGAACGTCTGAACGACATTGATTATGCTGATGACATCTGCCTACTTGCACACCGACACAGCGACATGCAGGCCAAATTATTTCATTTGGCTAAGAACGCCGAAAAAGTAGGTCTGAAGATGAACATAAGGAAAACAAATCTCATGCGTGTTGTAGCAGCAAACAATCTTCCCATTCATCTTAATGGAGTCGTCATAAACGAAGTGGATTCATTTTGCTACCTTGGTAGTACATTAACTGCAGATGGTGGGTCGGAAAAAGATATAAATGACCGGATCAATAAAGCTCGATCAGCATTTATCAATTCATACATGGATAACGGGTCCGCCATCTAACGTTTTTTTTTCAACTAGTTAAGCACTTCGTGAATGGTAACACTTACCTCATGTCTGATTTGACAGATAATTAGTTCTATCCTTCCGCTGAACGAATACGGTTGTGTATACGCTTGAACAACGCTGGGAAATATGGGTTTAGCATCGCTAAGTGGGCCTGCGATCGACTTACAGAAGATGCCGATTTTGCCAAAAAAAATCATATTTTCAGATAAGTTCATTTTTATATTGGCGGATATGTGAACAAGCAATATTGTCGCATTTGGGGCACAGAAAATCCGCACGCATACATTGAAAAGCCGTTGCACCAAAAACGAGTCACTGTTTGGTGCAGATTTTGGTCCAGAGGCATAATTGGGCCATTTTCTTCGAAAACGGACAAGGAGTGGCCGTTACAGTCAATGGCGATCGTTATCGGGCCATGTTGAACGAATTTTTGTTCCCAAAAATTGAAGTGGAGGATATTGGCAACATTTGGTTTCAACAGGACGGCATTACGTGCCACACAGCTGAAGCTTCACTCGATGTTTTGCGCCCTGTTTTTGAAGATCGCATTATCAGCCGCAGATCTGATATCGTTTGGCCACCTCGGAGCTGCGATTTGACACCGTTTGACTATTATTTGTGGGGTGCCGTCAAAGATAAGTGCTACGCCGACAAGCCAGAGACAATTGACGCTTTAAAGGACAATATTTGTGAAGCCATTGTTGAAATACAGCTGCACACAATCGATAATGTGCTTAAAAATTGGACCGATCGTGTAGGCTACTGCATGGCCAGCCGAGGCAGCCATTTGAATGAAATTATTTTCCATTATTTACCGGAAGGATTGTACTTTCAAATAAAAAAATAAATTTGAGAAAATCGCATTTTCAAAAAACAAAAGTTATTTGGCGGACCCTGTAGTATGCCACTTTAAGGTATTTTACTTCAAATTCGGCCTTTTCTAAATCTAATTCATTAAAAAATCAAAATCAGGCTTTTTGAAATGAGTTTGATTAAAATTGATTTTAATATTTAAAGTGCCGAATTTGATTTAAAAAATGCGGAATATGATTTGTAAAATGCTCAATTTGATTTCGAAAATTCTGAATTTGTTTTTAAAACCCCGGAATTTGATTTTGAAAAGGCCGAAATTGAAGTTATATTCATTTGCCATAAGTGGCAAAAACCCCAATAAAACAAAAAAAACCCCATGAAAAAACCCGCTGGGTTGGGTTTTTGCCAGCCCTGATAAGAATACATATAAAAAGAAAACAGTCTTTAGTCTCTACTGAAATTTTTTCTGCTAATTTAGGTTGGAAAATATTTTTGGACCTAATTAAACCCAAATGTCCAGAAAACAAGATGGTCTTGTTTCCTATTCCGGAAAGAAGTTTGCATGTCGGCTATGAAAAATAAATTTTCGCTTCTCACAATTTTGAATTGGCTTCGACTTTTCGATGTGATCTTTGTTTATGAGTAATCAAATGCTGACTTTTAAAATAAAAGTGAACAAATTTGATTGCCGTTTTCCCCAATGCATTTTAATATGAATTATGCAATATCAATATTGAAATAGAATTGGTGAAATTGTCTATGAGTCTTTGTTCTGTTGTTAATCTTTCCATCATAAATTGCCCAAATTTTTTAAAGTTAATTAAAAAAAAACGTAAATACACTTATTAAATCATAACGTTCATTATGTGCCACCCTGTAAATAAGTTTTCTTGGCTTCAAGCGGCTTTACCAGGAACAAAGCTTTGCTACAGATGTTTCCATATCAAGTTAAAAAATCTTACCACCCCTTTTGACAACAAAAGTTTGTTAGGAAAAGTCACAATAGTCAGAATACTTTTTGATAGTGTAGATTTTGCGTGTACTGTAAATAAAAGAAGATAAAAGAAAGTATCATGCGAACCGGGACTCACAGCTGCACGACAAAAAAAAAAAAAGTTAAATTTTTGTATGCATTTCAGCCACAGAGGCAGTAAAAGAAAATGAAAGAAAAAAACTGTCAGTTTCACTGACTCTTCTGACACAAAGAGCAGACAAAAGTTTAAGTATTTGATGATACTGGTTGATGCCGTTTATTCTGTGCCGACACATGATACAAACAAGTATTTAAACAATCTTTAGTCGTTAAAGTACAAGTTCTTATGAGTGTCCCTAAACAGTTCTTACAAAGAATTAATTCTGCAAGAGTGAATTAATTTCGTTATACAAATTTTGATTTGAATTACAACATTGCATAATAAAACCGACAACTAAGTGAACACATTTAATACAATTATATTTATTATTTAAATAGGAACAACTACAGATTCACTGTAAAAAGTTTGTTTAATATTCATGGGTTTTTTGTTATACCATTCACCGAAGTTAAAAGGGTTTATATAACTTTGTCATTTTGTTTGTAATTTCTACAATATTGATCCTAGATCGTAATAAGTATATACATATATTCTGGATCCTTCTGAGAAGAGAAGATCAAATCAAGATTTCGGTGTGTCCGTTGAAATGGGGTTTTCAAAGATCCTAGATGTGATGGGGACTCGGTAGTTATATATTTATATCACATATAGTCCGGAATTATTTGCCGTATTGGTCCACAAATGGCTGAAACATGACCAAAACCCTAATTTTACCCATTAATTTCTTGTCGGTGTATTTTTAATTTTGTATGTTTATTTGGAGAACAACAAGATCCAAAGTTTTTAAATAAGGAACAAGCATCTTGGTTATCAATACACTACATCCCACAAAATGTGGGCGAAATTCGAAAAGTGTGCGTTGCACTTTACATACAAAGACATTACAGATTTCTGTATATCTGGAGAACGGCAAAAACCAAAGTTTCAAATTAGGTACACTCATCTGGGTTATAAATATGCAAATCCTTCTTCTTTAACATTAGAGAGACAACATCCGACAAAATGTGGGCGTGAGTGGAGAAGTGGGCGTGGTAAAAATTTTTATCTAAAGAACGGTAAGATAAAACTTGTCCAAATTTGGTACACGTAGCTGTACCAGCTGTATCAAAAAAAAAAAAAATTAAATAAAAAAATAGCGGGTTTAGAAAAGTTGGCGTGGCGCGGCACCTCCCGTACAAATACATTATAGATTTATGTATATCTGGAGAACGGCAAAAGCCAAAGTTTCCAAATAAGGTACAAGCATATTGGTTGTCAATACAAAACATTCGACAAAATGTGGGCGTGAGTGGAGAAGTGGGCGTTGCACGAAAAATATTTTTTAATGTCTAAAGAACGGCATTTATATAAATTGCTATCATCATCGCACCATGGTGAAGGGTATATAAGATTCGAATATACCACTCTAACTTGTTAAATTTTAATAAAGTTCAAACATTATCTTTGGAGACATCATGATAACATCACTTGTGGAAAGTATCATATGATGTCACAATAAGAATAACATTAGAACAATTTAGGACCTTCTCATTCTCATTACACTCTCTTCTACACATTTAACTCAGTTTTTAAGTGGCTTCATAAGCACGAACAAAAATTATGACAGTTTTGATGTTGTTAAACATACATTCTTTTAGAAATTGTTTTCATTTTTTTCAGCTGGAAAAAAAATAAACAAGTGTAATGTGTAGCAGTAAAATTAAGAGGACGCCATATTTAAACAAAAAAACTCTAAGCGGCTTTAATGAAACTGCATGTAAATGCTATAATTAAAATAATTAGTGATATATTATGTGTTTTATGTATGTAATAAGAGTGTCTAATTTTTAATGATACATATAAGCACATGTATGTTTGTGGTACAAAAGGCGCTAAAACAAACTTTTTCGAGAAATCGAATATTTATTCATGTGCCATTAGTAAAAACTACCTTACGAAATATTCAATAAAAAACTTACGAATGATTGAATTCCACCCAAATAATTTTGAAATCACCCGAGAAATATTTTGGTGTTCTGAAAATCACGAGATTTTTAATTTTTAGTCGGTATTTTCATTGTTCTAAACCGCGAGAAACAACTGTGCGCTTCTTTTTAAAATGTTGCCATTCATTTAGTACGTATGGTTGCCATTTTTATTTATTTTTTGCCTTTGTATATTAAAATTTAACCAATCAAACTTCATAATTATTGTTTACTTTTAGTTTTTTTTTTAACAAATTAATATAATTTTTTTTTTAATGTTTAATTTAATTGAAGAAATTATTCATATGCTTTTTGCTCTGGCAACCACAGAAGTCTTTTTGATGAACTACAGCTCTGTTTCTTTGCTTTACTTTGGGATCCCTCGTACTTTAAATTTGTGTAAATGAGAGCGGGTTTGAGAGAATAAAATTCTTCTTCTTAAAGTATACCGATCGACTCAGAATCACTTTCTGCGTTGATCTAACGATGTCCGTCCAGCTGGCTGTCCATGTAACCTTGTGCGCAAATAACAGGTCGCAATTTTGGAGATAATTTAATAAAATTTTGCACATAGGTTCTTATTGGCACAAGGAACAAGACGAAATGGGCCGAATCGTAGTACCACGAGGGGAGATAGGGGGCAGTTTCTGCCTCTCAGAAGCTATCAAACCGATTTTAATGAAATTTAAAACAAACATAGATTCCTATTCATATAGCCATACACTCTCGAAAATTTGTTTTTAAATACTGTAGGAATGTAGGGTATCATATGGACGGGCTTGACCGTCTATACTTTCTTACTTGTTTTGATTGTACCACCATGATTGATCGTGTGTTGTAAAGTTAGCTCATAAAAGTTAAATCATCCAGGCATAAACATTAAAAAATACAAAATTTTAAATATAAATGCAAAAAAATATTTTGGGGATTATTTCTCGAACTTTATAAAACAATGGAAAGTTAAAAGTACGGAATACTGCAAATGTGAATTAAAAAACCAATGCTACAATAAAATACAATCAAATCCCGATAATTCGTAATTCGATAAATCGTAATTGCCGATAATTCGTAATAAACTGTCGGTCCCTTGAAAAAATCTCGTTAATTCGTAAAATTTCCATACACTTTGGTCCCCTCGCTAATTCTTATTTTTTTTTCAAAAAAAATCTCCTTTACCTCTAATAAATCGTAATTGTTTGCTAATGCTGGGTACAGACAGTGCAGTCTACATCAATGCAATCTCAAAATATCACAACGTTTTGATGTTGATGACATCTCGAATGAATGAAAATTTAATGACAATGAATTTAATTTGCTAGATTGCGTAAATGAATACCCATAATGTATACCCAGCATTACTACCACTTGTGCTTCAAGCACAATCTTGAAGGTATTGTGTATGGGCCCTTTTATCAAACTGTAACGGGCTAATTTTTACAACAATATTATTACGTTTAACGGATAAAGACGTAGTAAAAATTTTTCCGAGAGGGGGGCGTTTGAAAAATTAATCCTTACGAAATTTGGTTCTGTGATTTCTACATAATATAATATTTTTTCCGAATATGTATTTCATTATGTGTATTTAGATTGAGTATCGACAAGAAAAATTTACAATAATTTTATTAATTTTTGCTTTTCACTCAACACAGGAAAACATGGCCACTAATTCATTCCAACGCGAATAAAATATCCCCAAAATTTGTTCTTTCTACCTTTAAAAATATATGGGGAAAAGCACCCAATAGGTGTGTATAATAAACTCGATATTAAAAAATTAAAATAAAATATTATTTACTTTTTTTAAAGTTTTAAGATTTTTCTTTTAATTTTGCATTTAAAATTAATTTCACTTTATGCGTATAATAAAGAGTTCATAATGTTTCTTTCCTTTTATTAATTTTCTTTCCAAAAATTTCTGCTTCATTTTACCACTGAGAATTCAACAATTAAATATGCCAGCAACAAATTATTCGTTTTAGTTGTTAAGCAAAGAATTCAAATTTTGCAAATCGAAGAAAAACTATTTTAATTAAAAATTGTTCATTTTGTATTGCAGCAAAAACAAAAAAAAATCAACAAAACAGCAACAAACTTTTAATGCAAATTACACTTCAGTTACATATAATCATTCTACATATTTATTTATTCATTCAAATTTTTAAAATAGTTTTTCATTTATTTAATTTTTTAGTTTGAATTTACGTACATACACAACAACATTCCGGCAGGCAACAGACAAATAGGCAGCCAATTAGCCCAACAAATACCAACCGAAAACAAGCTTTCAACCTCTGACTCCATTGAATGCTTAAAACGCTTAAGGATTGTTTCATTTGCGATATTGAGAGTGTAACTGAATAGTGGAAACAGTTTCATAGTGGAGTGTTTATAACAGTTGCCAAAATAGGATCCGGTCAAAGTCACAGTTTTTGTAATGGCAACACTTTGGGTAACGGTTACATACGAACGTCACAAACACGACGGGATAATAAACGGTAAGTTCAAAGAGAGAGAGAGAGAGAGAGGGGGGGGAGAGAGAGTAAGGAATCTTAAAGACTTTTAAGCATTTTTACTATGTACATTAAATTTTAGTTATTGTTTTCTCGTTTATGAATAATTTATCAGTTAATATTATTTATGCAAATTAAGTAAAAGTTTTATTTTTATTATACTTAAGGAATGCATGATTAAGTACCCGATTAAAGTGTTTATACAAATATATTTTATTGGTCAAAATAATAGTGAAAAAAAATGTTCTCTATTTCTTATTTGTGTGTAAGATGTAGCATTAAATGTCGCCATAAATCATTTCAGAAATATACAAACATATTTGAATCTAACAGAAATATGCAAAACAACAAGAAATTGTATAAATGAAATTATTTTTATTACTTTTTCTTTTAATGCAAGCACATTTTGGCATAGTTGGCATTATGCCAAATAAAAAAAATAAAATGTGCATATTTATGCAAATAAAATTTAATTATTTTTCAACACAAAAATTCTTTAAGAATTAAAGTGCCAACAAATATTACATATTTAATAGAATATTGTTACTATATACTTGGGGTTGTCCATAATTTCTTGTATTTTTGATTTTCCAAAATCGAAGGGCAGTTTAGTGTGAGTTAAAAAAAATTTGACAAAATTGGAGTGCCGTACGAGGGTTAAAGTTCTTTAAAAAATTGGATAGACAAAGGCTTGCACCTACTCCTAGAGTCGCCCCTAGTGAGATAAAAGGAATGACCAACGCATATTGTTTTTGTTTCCCCAATTCTCTAACACAAACTTACCCTCAATCACCAACACATCAGGAGGTCACCACACAAACAGAAAAAAATAACTTTCACGAAAAGTTTGCAAAATGAAAAACAATGGAATTACTTCTAGTATAAAAGTTTGAATGTGAATCGGATTGTAAAACCAAACTAAAAAAGATTAAGCATCTGTGATGAAGAATTTAAAGATCTAAACGAAATGTCGAAATGTATACCAGTGATGGAAAATTAAAAACTTAGCATTGTACTGACGACAAAACAAAATAGAACTTTATGAATGTTTACTTTAACTTTATTCAATATTTTGGTACATTTTATAAAACATATTCACCCTTATCGTGGTTGGCGTATTTAAAATATTCCCGCGACTGTTTCGTAATAGATTCAAGAGAAGGTGAACTTATTTTCTTTAATTTATTACCAAACAGTCGTAGGCGTATTTTAAATACGCCAACCACGATAAGGGCGATTATTCATTAAAAAATCCGTAAGCTTAAAAGAAAACAAAAATACATAAAGCTAACAAGTTATTTTATTGATTTTTGAGCTAATGTATTTAATTCTTTAATTCACAGTGGAACATGGGGCCGCTTACTAGCTAATAATGTGGAGTTAATCGCCATATCTTTTAAACTCAACTCTAGAGAGAAGAATTAAATGTTAAGCTGCTAGAAAATTCAAATTTTAGTTACGACTCTATTGCAGCAAAGACTCGATATGTATATTTTTCTTCCTCATTATTTATATATTGAATCTTCATATATTAAATATGAACTAACAATAATTAATCAAAACTTATCCTTATTCTCTATTTATGCCCTGCCAGTGCCAGACAACAATTTTCTCCATTACGGGTTCTCTTCACAGTTTATCGCTCATCTAATTGGGTAATTACTGCAGTGTCCCTTCTTCTTAAGCGAGTATGATCTCCATGATTTAAAATATTTCGAGCTTGTGGATTTGGGTGTTGTTCAAGCCTTTTAAATATTTTACTGCATATTTTGTAATCATAGTTTTTACTAATGGCACATTGAGATCCTTATGAATGTTTGAGCGGCTGTGATTATTCGAAGAAGTTTATTTTGACGCCTTTCCATATTAGAGGCCAAGGCGGTGCCCCATAGTTGAAAACCGTAGCACCAGATAGGCTTTAATATAAATTTGTAAAGTATAAGCCTACTCGAGATTTAGGACAGAATTTCTTCCAATAAGCCAATAGGCTCTAAGTTTCATTTGAGTTAATTTTGCCTCTATATGGCATTTCCACGTTAATCGCCGATCCAGATGTACACCGAGATATTTTTTATGCAAATGTTGAGGAATTATTAGATTATTGATTGTAATAGGGGGGCAAGATTCCCGGCGCTAGGTGAATGTTATATGTACGCATTTTTGATCATTTACCATTATTACAATATGAATGTACAATACAGTGCTCAACAAATGAACTCCCTGATTTTGACTGTCCCCCCTCTAGAGTTGTTCTCTGTTAATGTTAATTGGCGCCGCAACGACGCTAAAGTTCGAAGGTGCAATTACAAGAGGAAAATTACATTTTTTAGTTATTATTTTTTTTTTTAATTGACCATTAAATAATTATTTTTGTAATTATAATATTCTTATACATATTATGTATAATACTATGTTTCCACTATGAGCAAAACAACTTGTTTTGGCAAAACGTGACAAAGTGTTTCCATTAAGTAGTTTTGGTTTCCGAATTTTCGAAATCAATTTGACATTTATGTTGCAAACAAACATGAAAGCCAAAAAAAAATATGTATTGGAAAAAAAATAAATTTCTTTAACATGAAATTTGTTGTTTTTTTAATACACATTTATAAATACATATGTGTATGTGCGTATATAAAAGTACATAATTTACTACCTTTTTTTATATTATTTTATCGCTGCAAACAAATAAATCAGCTGGAGCGTTGCATAAACATAATTAATAAGTCTTGATATTTTGGTAAATATGTCACTTTTTCGAAATTGTCAATCACCAATTATGGAGCAAAACTAGTTTTTGTTTGAGTTTTTCGAACACGAAAAATGTATGGGAAAACAAGTAGCAAAACACTTAAACTGCAAGATAAACGCTTTTCAAGCACTTTAATTCAAAAAATTTTTAAAAAAAAAACTGCATATCCCCGTATTTAATTTATTATATGTTCATGAAATGTTATCAAAGTAAAAAATAGAAACACAGATCTTCGTTAAATGTAATTAAAATAGGTTTATTTTCTTAACCGACCGTTTTGCGCGAATGTATTTTTCAAAATGTCTAACGGTAACCCTGTCCTTATTCGTTTGTTTAACAAATATCCGAATTTTTTGATAAACACATTGGGATTTATTGATTATATAATAGGGAATAAAAAATATAACAAAATATTTTAAACCTGCCAGAGTTTTTCCGTACCTGTGATTTGATTTTGCGATTTTCGGGAAAAACTTCCTTACTGTTATGAATTTTATGTTTAAAAATATTATCCATATAAATTTAAATATACTCTTACCCCCATATTCATAAGCAATTATTAATTTAAACAAACGTCTATTTAGTACAATTTTCATACAAAATTTGTTTTGTAAACCTTTATTAAACTTAAAATATTATTATGAATGCAGGCAAAAAGGTTTCACTTGAATCGGAAAACATTAACCCCTACCCTTCTAAGGGAAAGATAGCGAAATATTGTATATTTTTGTGCCGATTTATATTAAACTGGAGAAAAATATACCCTAGCCATACAAAGACAAAATGGTGATTAATCCTTAAGTGCACTTGGGGTCAAACTTTGAAAAATATATAAATGGTAGGGATATGCGGCTCAATATATGTATATATGTATTTGATGCACACGCAAATTTTGAAAGAGTTGTTGTGAATTTTTCTGTACTTTAAAATATTTTTTAATTTCAGGATATATGGGAAGGTCTCGACATTCTGCGAATTTTAAGTATTTTTATCTTTTATAAATATAAATGAGTGCGCAAAATTTCATCGTTGCCCAATGACTCCTTATATTTATGGCCGCTCGTTATATGAAATGACGACACTGTGCCCCGTGTATATTGGTCTTCCCAGCAACAACATTTGTTAATCATAATCAAAGTTTTATTTTCGAAATTAAATTTGTTTCTAAAGGCCTGTTTACATGTTAATACAAAGTATTACGACTTTATAGAATCAAAATATTATGAAATTCGTGTTTAAGAAAAGAGAACAAAAGTCTGTTATAAGTATTTTTCGTGTTTACACGATGGGTATAAGTGAAAAACTTTGCTTTTATATTATAAGATTTTTTCATTCTACATAATTTTTTGACATGCCGTATTACCATGTAAACATGCCTTAAGTGTATCACAAAATTTTAAGTAAAATGCCTTTATATTATGTTATACTGTAGTTTAAACACATTTCAAATGACATTGGTACTTGAAGCATATCAACATTTTTGCAATAAAATAACAACAACATGAATAACAAAAGTGCAATTCACTTTGTGTGTATCCAGTTTGTTATTGGTATTTAGGCAATGTTGTCAATGTCAGAAGAAAAAATAGCAACGATAGATTTCTAAACAAGGAATCATAACAAGAAGTGTGTACTAAAACTGACGTGGGGGTACCGTAGTATTTTTTAAATGAAAAAGTTGTGAAAACTGTACAATTGTATTTTCCATCAATGATGTATAACAACTACATATTTATTGTACCTTTAAGTGATGATTACCGTCCCAATTAATTTTTTTGGAAGAGGGGAACAAATTTTGGGATACAATTTATTATTACGATAGGGGTTATAATTTCGTATCCGCCTTTTTCCCATCTTTCGGTTTTAATCTACTAGGAGGTATAATAACGAATAAAATATTTTTAAATCTTTTTTTTTTAATATATACTACGCTTTTTTTGCAGTTAGAAGCAAACTCAAATATTTTTAGCTTAATTGATATTAAACTAGCAAAACCATTTTTTATTAAAAACTGCATTTAAAGACCGCTAAGTATGAGAGTTTTGTATAAGAGCTATAAGACCGCTTTCTTTCAGTTATAAGTCTTTTGTTCTTTCAAGAACATTAAAAACAAAGTTCATGTAGAAAAATTTAACCAATCCTAGATTTTAATTTTAAGCCTATATGAACCCCCCTAATTGTTTAAAACGTTTCAAAGTGTTACTTTGTAGCAAGTGGAATTGCATGTAGTGGCAATAATAATGTCGAATTTAAACAAAAGGTGTGCACGTGACGTAATTTAAAGTGGTACACGTGGATAACTTGTGATTATTTTTTTATATTTAAACGTGTCTGAGAGAGTCAGCTTAATCGCAATATAAAATTTACGTGCGTGATTGAATTTTAAAAATCACGCTAAATTTCTTGCGCACGTACAAACACTTTCTTAAAAAATAATCGAAGACATTAAAACTTAAAAATATACATAATTGTTTAAATTTAAAGAATTTCTTTTAAAAAAAAAGTTAAAAATTTTGGTTTGAATTTTTTTAACGTTCGTGTTTCATTAAAAAAGTATTTTTTTTTTTATTTGGGAAATGATGAAATCGCGGGATAGCAAAATTTTTTTTAGTCAGCGCGTGTAAAAGTGAGATTTTAAAAACTTCTCGTGCGCAGTTACATTTGTTTAATTTCTGATCGTGAGTCTAAAACCATTCACGCGCTCAACACTAATTAAAGCTAACAACTCGTTAGTTTGATGGCAGTCTTTATGTGTGAAATCTGGTAGTAGTGTTAAACAACTTCCTTCCTAAACAGTCGCGATTTTTTTTCCTTTCTTTTCATTTCATTTGTTTTTCTCATGTATGTAAGTCTTATTTGGGGATTTGTAACTTGTTTTAAATTAAGGTTGACAAACGGAAGCGGAAATGTGTGTTAGTGCTGCCTATAAAATTTAAACAAGAAAAAAATGAAAAAGGAAAGGAAATATTCATACATACATACCCACTAGGGTGTTCATTTCGATTAACGGTTAACCGATTAATTACTATCCGATTAACTGATCGGTTAATTAAAAATTGGCTTTTTTCGATTGACGATTAGGCCGGTTTATTTCAGTATTAAACCATATTTGTTTTTGTTTTTAATTATGACTTCCAAAACGTCAGTTGCAAAGCAACATGCTTTTTAAAATGCATTCTACAATGCAACCATGTAGAAATTTATCTGTACAAAAGTTCACCAAAAAAGTTACCAAAGTGTACCTAAAAAGTTGTGTTTACAATTTTTTTCATACAATATGAACTAAATTTTATTTTCGACAGCAGCCGAATTAGCTGATCGAACGAATTTCCATTTGGCATTATGGCGCTCATTCCATAAAAATTAACTATTGTGATTTTGTTAATTCACAGTAGTACATTTTCGATCAGCTGTCACTTAAAATAAAAAATGTTGTTTACAAATTTAAAAAATAAAATTAAAGTTAAGCGTGACCACGGCGGAATCATGGTTGTTTTCAAATAATTTAGCTTCAGTGGGGTTTCGTCCCACTTTTTTAAATGCTGAACTTTGCTGCAAATCATTTGGTCAAAAAAGAATTTTGTTCCATAAGGAATATGAGCGGTTCCAATTGCTGTTTACGACATTGGACTTGCATAAAATGAACAAAACTGATAAAGAATATGGTATTTGGTATACGAACACAAACAAATTATCAAATAGTTAAATTTTCAACAAGTTTGTTACATTTATTTGCAACGTCGAAATCAAATTTGTTTTCGTTGAAAAATTCAATGCACAACGAAATGTTCGACAGTGCTGCCAACTCATAATACAAAATTAACATTCGATAGTCGATGTTCGATAGCCAGCGAAAATCGTTTATCGAATGTAACTCATAATAGGGGCCTATATTTGCTTCTAGATTTGCATTCTTAACAAAGAGTAAAAAACAGAAATTAAGGAATTTAGAATGAACTTTTCCATAATGTACGGTGCTGAGCTTTTCCAGGATGAGTAAGATGATGACAGAATTAACCGAAATAATTAGAAGCGTAAAAATTTTAAAGAATAACAACAGTAGAGGTCTGCTGTTGTTGTCATAATGGAAGATTTTATAAGTTTAGAGAAATTCAGGAAAAGGACCAAGAAATTAGATAGAAGTAAAAGAATTTTTTCCAAGTAACGTTTTATCAAAACTAACGAAAAGAATCGCTTAAATTCATAATCATTTAATTAAATTATTTTTCTAAAACATTATTTTATAAGATCTCTTTAAACTTTTGAAATAAATAATAAAAGATGTATTATTAAAAAAAAATATGTATTACATAGTTATGAATTATTTTTTTGTTTGCACGTTTTAGTTTAAGAATTGTTATGTTGTTGTTTTTTTTTTTTTAATAATAAACTCCTAATAATAATTAATTTTTCATTTTCATTTATTGAAATTACTTAATTTATAAAAAAAATGTATTAATCGGTTAACCGATCAAAAACAAAATTAACCGATTAAGCCCAACGCTCGATTAATTAATCGAGCGATTAACCGATTAAAGCAAAAGCCCGATTAAATGAATACCCTAATACCCACCCATATACACATATGTATGTACGCGGATATGTTTCGGTAATTGTACATACATTCATATGGAACATATGTACAATAAAGGAAACTAAAAAGTCTGGGTAATTTGTCGTCTGAAATCAAACAGTGGGCTAAATAGCACAAATTATGCTGTAGCGAGGGACATATTTTATTTTAAAAGTTTGACTATTTTCTTAAAATGTATTCACCCTAAGAGGAATTTACATATATGTATGTTTATAAGTTTGTCATTCAATTTTTAACTTTTACAACATTTATCTATGCCTTCATTAATATTGTGAATCCTTAGAGTAGAAAAGTTGAGGTCGGCTCTTCTAAGGCTTGATTGATATCCACTTTCCGCAAAGCCCAGGCATATTTTAATCTCAAAAAGTATGTACTTAGAAATATGCTATTGAAAACCAACTAACCACAAATCAACAATTGGCAAAAAAACCTCTCTCTTTTCGATGTCTGCGGTTAGTGTATGCCTAAGTCAGCCAAAGCTTAAAATGAGGTTGTATTGATGAGAAAACTATCCAGTAAACACAATTTATTTATAAAATAAAATTGTCTGCATTTATACTCTTTTGACACTTTCTTTTTGATAAAATGTGTTTTAAACAGTGCTGTCAGGTACTTTAAAAAGTTAAGATTTTTTTTTTTTTTTGGTTTTTTGTTAAAGTTGATATTTTATAAACGAAGCAAAGAAAAAAAAACCGGGAAAAATAAAAAAGAAAAATATATTATATATCCGATTTTTTTTTAATCTCCAAAATAATCCCCAGTCCCCAAATGACTTTCTTTGTACTTTTTACTCGCTTGAAATCCCCAAGTCTGGCAGCCCTAGTTTTAAACGTGACGAACTTACCGTATTTTGTTGCTCTGAACAAAGGAGTTTAAGGTCAGAGATATGCCCCTACACTGATAGAAAAATGCATTTTCATATTGATAGTGCCCAAACATCAGAATTTCGACATCAATGTTATTACAAATGACATCAATGATGCAAAAAGTGGCATCAATCGAATGACAAACATCATCATAAATTTTAGTCATATTTTATGAGTCATCTATGCTATGACTACAGCTGCGATCGGCATTTTACATATGTTGTTGTTAAATTCTCTTCAATGTGTTTGCACACGTACGTAATAAAAGAGTATAAAATAGAATTAAAGAGAAAACGCGGCGCCCTGATTTTGACGACCGCAGGACTACAGTGACATCAATTAGATGCCACATTATGTGTATTATTAACATTATGCTCATGTTTAAAAAATAAAATAAGAAGCAAAAATTCCCATATTCTATTTTTTTAAATTATTTAGTTAAATTCATAAAATTTTTAAAGCAGAATGTTTTGAAAACCATATCAGGCATGCTGAAACAACAAACATGTGTAACGGGTAAGTAAATAATAATATTCTCTCACTTTCAGAACTCTATGACCTTCATTTTCTGTGGACGTTTAAATTCGAAGCATCTTTCAGTCGTTACTATCAAAATTATATCTTCAGTGTTGTAAAGCATTTATTTGAGTTTTCGAAACTTCCGCGCAAATTTCTCGGGATTTTTGTCCAGAAATTTGTTTGGGAGCTTGAGATTTGTCTCCCGGAAAATCCTGTATGAAAAACACTAGTTATTTACCATGAAATATGTTTCGTACATCATTATGAATCTGAAATCGTGGTGCACGTGCACTCGTCGCACAGTGCGTTGGCCCATACTTAAAAATAAAAAAATCACTCATCACGGGTTTTGATAAAATATATATTTTATGAAAACTTATTATCTGCCAAAAATAATACTGAAGATATTTATTTTGTTTCTTCTCTCTATTGTGGCAAGAGTAGGGTGCTACTGTACTCTACTCTACTCTCAACTAATTTATAATAAAAACTACTATGTAAAATATTTGCTTTAAGGTACTTCGGAAACCCAGCTTTTAAACTCTATTTATTTAAGAAATTTTAAGAATTTTGATTTTTCGATTACAATATTACACATAAATAAAGTAAAAAAAAATTTTTTTATTTTTTACTGCTTTGAACTAATGCTGGGAAACTATCGATAGTACTATCGATAGTCCTTAAATATCGAAAATATCGCTATGAAAACATGAAACATCAGCTATAATCACAGTTTTTCGCCGCAAGTTTATTAACAAGAAGAATAGCAGGTGTTTTTATAGCTCAGCTGTGCTTCTTTGTACTATTAATTATATGGTCTTAAGTCAACTTTTGTATATGTTTAGACAGGGACTGAAATACCATATGTTTTTGTAGTGTTGTAAAAAATAAAAAAAAACAAATGTAAGTGCAATTGCTAGCATAAGGCAATACAATGAATGGCCATTAGAGGAAAATTCTTATAGGCCGATTACCTTTTTGGCGGAGAGTCAAACCCAATTTATTTACAATTGCATTAAATATTGGAAATATTAAATAGCAGGAGAAACTGCTTTAAGCCAAATAATATGACACGCTTGTATTTTTACAAAAAAAAAAATCAATTTTTCGTGCTGAAGTAAAAACATTCAGTCGCTAGTATCGATAGTGAAATCTGAACTATCGATAAATATCGATAGTAGAACATATCGATAGTATCCCAGCACAACTAATGCACTTAACGCTCCTGTTTTTGAAACTATATATAGTTAGCTAAAATGCAAAAGGGCGTAACTAATAAATATATAGTTTTACAGGAGAAGCAAAAAACCAAGTAAAATGAAAATTATAAACATGTCAGAAAAACAATCATTAATAAGTCGTCCATGGAATTCTTCAAAGAAATTTTTTTTTATATTTTTTAGAAAAAAATAAAAAGTAATAAATAAAAGCATAATAAAAACGTGATTTTTTATCGCAGAAGTGTAAAATTTTTTAAAAACAACATGCAGCTTAATGGCATTCATAATAATCAGGGAAACCAGAATTATGCTCTAAAAAACAAGTTTTATGCGCATTAAATATGCAGTAAAAACTTGAAAATATGCCCTGAAAATTGTTAAAAATATGCCCTAAAAAATTAAAAAAATTGCTAATTTAAAAATAAAATATTCAACAATTTAATAACAGTTCCATTTAATAAAAACAATCCTAAAATTATAATCGGTAAAGATCAAGCACCATAGTATTTACAGACGAATTTTCAAGATTGGCTGAAAAAACCTTGTAGGCATCTAAAAAATTTAACTTTTTTATCAAAATATGCCTCAAAAAGGCAAAATATGAGCTAAAAACTTAGAAAATGCTGCAAAATCGCTCTTTCAACTAAATTATACAAACAAATGCTCCAAACTGTAAAATATGCAAAATAATGCACTAACAAATCAATGCCAAAATTCATACAAATCTCTTAAACTGATAATTATATTGTTTCTGCCTTCATTGGTCGCACAAGGTAAAACATGCATTTGCATATTTCTGTGGTTTTCATGGGAAACCGCGTATGTCCATTTTTCCGATTTTGAGATGTTGATGCCAGATTGCCTAATTTTAAACGCTGTTTACATGTTTCTAAAAATTTTTGAAAAAAGATGGATCAATTCCGATTTTTTAACGTAATAACAAAGTTTAAAAAGTGCAATACCTTGCCCATAGTTTGATCTAGAATGGTTTTTTGGCTCTCCTGAAAAATTTGTTTTAAGACATACGCGGTTGCCCATAAAAACTACAGATTTTTGGTTTCAAAATGTCAAAAGCTGCTTGTGTTTTTGACATATCGACCAACGAAAACAACAAACAAAATACAATGTTGTGTTTTTGGTGTTGTTACTTGTTGTAGTATCGCCACCACCGTTTACATGAATTCGCCTTGATTATTAGGCAATTCACAAAGTATTCTACTGTGTCATATTGTTCAAAAAACATAAATATTATATTTCCCTAACGGCATGGCCAATTCAAAAGTGTTCTCTGTTGACATGCCCATTCATTCTGAAATGGGCCTAATCGCTACAGATGGGTTTTTAAAGAAAATTAGGATTCTTTTTTAACTGCTTCAGGGCCCATTTTCACGTGTTGCTAAACGCTATGTCCGCCCATGTTGACTTGGTAAAACACACATAATTAAATATGTAGCCCCAACAATACGCCCGTTATCAACTGTCAAAGTACGGAGGTCAAGTTTGGGAGATCTTTAAGTTCGGCTAAAATGTATATGTTCCTTAAATGTTAAAGAAGTACCAATTTTTAAGCTTTAGAAAAATATTTAAAAAAAAAACATAGTGGATTTGATAAGGTGAAGAAGTAAATGCACTTTTCAATGATAATTAAAAAATTATTTGGAATTTAAAATTGACTAAAAACAGGCAATTCTTGTATTCCAAATCGGCCATGACTCCCATATAAAAACTTATTACGAAATTAAAACACGGGGGGATATAGTAACGAATAAACTACTGTGCAACATATCGTGTCGTTGATGTGGTTTTAAGAATATTTACACTCTCCTCGTTCACAGACATAAACACACATACATCAACATTTAAATCCACATTTCGTTTGTATTTGTCGTAATACATATAAAAATCCTGGTGTAAATTGTCAAATTGTTTATTTCATCGTCTGAAAGCAAAAATGGTTTTGTAATTGTGTTTTATTTTTCGGAAATTATTTTGTTTTCTCTTGCAAATACATGTGTCTCTTTGTATTCATGTGACTGTCATTTAATTTAAAAAAATTCTGTATCGGGCAGAATTTTTTTCCTCATTCAATAAAAAGGATTTAAAAATAGTTTTTGTTTCTTTCTTTTAGTTTTTTTTATTTTTTAGTTCACATTGTTGAACTTGGTATACTGTTTCGAAAAAAGTAGAAAAAATTTACAAAATAATGGTGGTTTTAATTTTTAAATAAAAATTTGAAATGCAACAAAGCGGTTTTGTTTTGTTTATACATAAAGTGTACTTGTTGTATTTTCATGAATATTTTTTTTTTAACTACTGCATATGTTTAGGCGAAAGATTAACAATAGGAGCAGCCATGGTTAAGTAAATAGCCCAGTAAAAATTAACTGTCATACATGTATCATCGTTCAGTTTATTTTTATTATTAAGGTACTTGAGAGAGATTAAACTGCTCTATCTGCCAACTTTACTATCTTCTGGTCATGTTCCAACAACCGCCCGATTTGAAATCGTCAAACTCCAGATTAATTTTATGGTGTTCTAAAACTTCCCTTGAGCATAATTTTGCAATTTGAAGTCGTCGATATTATTGCGATTGCGATTTACAGAATAAGCCCGCCCGTTAGCCAGAAAATCGCTGATTTATGCACATTTTTATGGAAAATCGTAGTCTATTTGGGAAATAGTAACTTACTGTTTAATCGGAATATAAATTTATTCAGTGACGTCTTAATGGATAGTATAAATAAATAAACAACAAAACCAAATGAAATGTGTTAATCATTTTGCGAAGCACTAAGAAGGGTACATTTATAAAAATAAGCGCATAATTATGCGCTACGCAACAACACATACAGAGAGGCAGTAAAGTAAGTAAAGGAACTCTATACAAGTTTTATAAAAGAAAAAATAACATTAAAAGTGCTACAGCATTCCCTTACTACGAAGCAGGTTTGTAAGGCAGATTACTTTAAATTAACTGTAGAAAACAGTCATTCTAATTATGACCCATTTTTACAACTGAATTTAAATAGCAAAAATGGAAGAAAAACTCGCGGAAATGTTAATTCATAATTGGGCTGTATAACAAATTCTATATTGTTTAGATATTCGATGGTGCAAAATATTATTATTTACAACTTTTAGTGATGTCAACATAAAAAACTTAAATTAGATCATCCTATATAAAAGCCGGTCTCCGGCGGAGTTTGACCCGCTTGATAGACTTCATTGTTTCTAACTAGAGTTTTATGGTATCACAATCTGTTTAATGGCAAAAGTTTAATTTCACTACGTTAAAAATAAAACATTTTTGTGAAGATATACATACATGTGTATGCTCATTAGGGCCATAACTTTTTCACAATCAAAAACGGCATATGGGCATTTCCGTCAAAAGGTCCACCGTGACCGAAAATTTAAAAGTTATTAAAAGCTGATTATTTTACGATATTGTTAAAGAGAAATATTTAGATTTTACTAATTTTATTAATTTACCCATAAATTTGTTCACTTAGATGAACAATCAGACTGCAAAGTTGTGCAAACGTAATTTCTTATTTGTGAGAATGATTTCATTAAAAGAGGTGATATTTGATAAATATTATTCCAAAAAATGTTCTTACATGGTCTGTAATCTAAGGAAGATTTCGAAGAGAAATATGTTATACGGATTAACGGTGAATTTTTATTTTGTTTTAATCATTATTCAGTTAAATTATTAGGGAAAAAATTTCACGTTCGAAATGTCACGTATCGACCCAGATTTTAACTTCAAAAAAAAAAAAAAAAAAAAAAAAAAAAAATACAGAAGATTTTGGAATCAAACCAAAGACATTTTAATGTTACATTGCTACGTAAAATTCTGAAAGTAGTTTGACTATTGTTCGAGGTTTCGATGAATTACGCCTTTTTATACATGGCCACAAAAACCACTTCTATTTTTTTCACGTTCGAACCGCTACTTCTTTTGCCATTATCTTTGAACTAGAACCGCGCCTTCCATAAACTTTAGCATAGATAACAATGCCCTCTTAGTGCTTTAATTTAAGGGTTAAAAGAACGGAAAAATATTTGTTGCTTAAAATGTTATTGCATTTTCAATTCGTACACCTGTCACGTTCAACACTTTGGAGTTACCCATATTAAAGTCGTGTAGAACATTAAAAGTTATTCATAAAACATATGATCATATTTTCGGATTGTTAAAAAAGTTCACGTACAGATCGGGTTCGAAGTTTGAAAACAAACATTTTTATCCCACGGCAATTTTAAAAAATATACACCTGAAATTTTGTATATATTCCTATATGTTATATTTTGGAATTTATCCACTGCTTTAGAGTTAAAAATTGTCCTACGGTTTAAAATTTATCGCGGTTCAAAACGTCTTGGAAGGTTTTAGAAATTTTGCTTCCCTGCGTGAGGTTTTTTTCGCAAAATGACGGGAGACAGGTGTTTTCATTACTAAAACATTCTTGGCCACTCCGTGGTACTCTGCCAAAAATTTGGTTATATCCCTAATGTAAATACGAGTAACTTTAATATTTGGTTTTTGATTTGCTGATTGGATTTTTGTGCGCCTGTGTAATTGCTATTAACGTTTTATAGTTTTTTTTATTGCACATAAAGTGTCTAATCAAAGTTACTTATTGTATAACTTTCCAATTTCAACTTATTTTTTTTGATGCCATTGTTAGACACTTTGTCACATTTCACAAATATTTTTTACTAAAAGTAGAAGAGGAAAACCAAATAACTTTTTTCAAATTATAAAATTTTTACAGTCTTTACGTTTTCAACACATACCCACCCACATAAAAAAAGCTTTAAAGTACATAAATGCAGACAAAAACATTTAGAAATACATCAATTTGATACATCAATTTGAGTCTGTATTAAAAGAACTTTTACTGAATTTCTTTCGCCACAGCACAATTTCTTTTGTTTCTTCTCTTGTTTGATTTTGATTTTTAATATTTATTTATGTAGTTCTTAGATGTCACAGCTGTGCTGAATTCTCTACAAAAAGAAAAGGATTTACCTGTAAAGAAAAGAAAATAAAACAGAAAGTGAGTAAATAAAGGAAATTAATTTTAAGAATAAATTTGAATTTAAAACAATTTAATAAATAGCAGTCAATCAAAGAGTTTACAAGAACAGAAAAAATTTTTGACAGAAGCAAATTTCCTCTCTCATCACATACAGACATAGTTGCCAGATAAAATGTGTCTAAAATCGGCAAATTTTGCGAAAAAAAATCGTCGAAATCGTCAGATTGACTTATTTAAATCGTCAGAAAAATCGTCATTATAAAATACAGTCAAATCGCGATAATTCGTACCCCGATAAATCGTAATTCCCAATAATTCGTAATAAACTGTCGGTCCCTTGAAAAAATCTCGTTAATTCGTAAAATTTCCATACATTTTGGTCCCCTCGCTAATTCGTAATTTTTTTTTCAAATAAAATCTTCTTTGCATCTTATAATCGTAATTGTTTGCTAACTACCACTAATAATTTGTAATAAAAACAACAGAAATATGGAAAGAATGATTTTTTGTTTACCGTTATTTTTTTTTTTGCGTGGGTTTTCTTAAGATCAGTTTGTTACATAAACATTTTTTATATATTTTTTCTTTTTAACAATTTTTTTATGTTTTTTTAATCGTTTTAGTAAATAAATTGAAAACCCCCGTTAATTCGAATTTATTTTATTTTAACCCCGGTGAATCGAAACCACGCTAAATCGAAAACCCCTATAATTCGTAAGAAATGGGCGGTCCCTTGCGATTACGAATTATCGGGATTCTATTGTAACACAATATTTCGTTAGTTTTTAAAAGTAAATAACTTTTTTCCGTTTGTTTTAATTGAAATAAAAAAATTATAGATATTTTTTACTTTTCTCAAAAATTGTCTAAAAATAAAACCAATTCACTATAAAGGCAAGTTTCAACTTATTATTTCGCATGGGTTAGTTTCATATAATTTGAAACTAGTAAAATGTTTTACTAAAATTTTTCTTTGGCTGTAGCTAAATTAACTTTGAAAAGGAAATTGTTTTTTTAATATAGTTTTTATTTTTATCGGATTAGCCATGATTTTCATTATTTTTAAAAGTCAAAAACTTAAGTAAAATTTTCATAATTAGAAAAGTCTGAAAGAAAGACGGTGATTTACATAGATCGATACGTGTTTGAAAAATTTTGTTTTGTTGTTTTCAATCTAGAAGAAGGGATAGCTCTAGGGGAGTTACAATATTTTTCGGTAAGGATAATCTAGTGATTAGCTGTGGAAATTGCTCAGTTATAGAACGTAATAATTCATTTTAGGAAATTGGTCTAGGGTATATTTACTCCAATTGAGGTTTGTGGATGATGAAAAGCAATTATCTCATGGTCTTGGAAAACGGCAAGATACCTGAATAATTATTTGTTTTTGGATATATCACAACTTTCTGGCATGTTTTTTTTTCAAGTCACAAGAATAAAATAGGTCTGGTTGGTATTGGAAGTATCTCACGAAAAGATACGAATCAATTTTATTTTATTGCTGAGGTGTCTAAACCGTTATTAATTGGGCATGCAATAAAACGAACTAAGCAAACCAATTTCTGGGAAAATTATCCCTATAAAAGGACCAACTCAATAATATTTGAATCCATTTGCAGTGTTAAACATATATATTTTTTTTGTTAATATTATCATAACTTTCAATCCAAAAATCTAAATTTAATATCAAACATTTGGTTCTTATTTCGTATTGTTCAAGGCGCATTGAAAATGTCTGCGCAAGAAACCTGATGATCATTGTTTATGTGGTTTTTAGTTGTCAAAAGTTGTTTACATGTGCATGTATACGTTTGTTTACGTTTATGGTATGCCTCACATACACGCTTTTTCCTTTTAATTTGTATACATATGTGGTAGTAAATTTTTGACAACTAAAAAGAATCGTTTTTTGTTTTTGTACAAGTAATCAGACCTGATAGATGGGCCTTGGTATTGTTATATACATTTTTTTTATTAACTTCTAAATTATTATTTAAATTGTATTTTACTATCTAAATTGTTGCTGTTATATCGATAATACCTTTAATACCAACACAAAACAAAAAAAGGGAAAATAAAATAGTAGCGCCTAGAAGTTTCGACTTCTTTCACTCAAACAAAAGATATACCATAATGTAGAATCAGTTATGTCAGGATGTATAAATACCAATAAATAACTAAACCACACAAAATTTAACCATTATATGTTTGACTATCGAATGCTTAAATAAAATTTATCTGAAAACGCATGAAACCACTGTCATCGGGCGCCTGCTGACATCGTTGGACCTTCTAAAAATCGTAAGTGTAAATGCATTGATTCGATAGCCAACTCTTATTTTTTTTATATACTTATTTAACGTAACATGAATGATTAAATCTAATTTATTTATAAACTACAAAGAATTGATAATTTTTTGTTATTCTTAAATCATTTATGTTGCGTTACTTATAAATACCCTACACTTAATACACTTAACACCAATTTTAATATTAGCTCAACGTCACAAGATATTCTTAATTTCTTTTTAAATTTTTTTCATTAATAACCTTCCTAGAATATCTTAATTAATGGTGGCTAATTTTAATTTAAATGTTCGTTTTTTTTTTAATTTTGTTGTAATATTAATAATTCTTATTCAGAATCCTACATTTTTTTTTTTTTGTTAAATAAAACTTATTTATATTAAAACCTTTGTTTACATGAAATTTAAAATCTTTGCTTATGTAGCGAAACGTTGTATGAACAGATTAAAGGAATTGTAATTCTTAATTTTATTAAATTTTCTTCAGCTTATTCGGACTAGTGGTTCTCGAGTTATGATTAACAAAAGAGCCTAAAACGTGACAAATTAATTTTTAAATTATTATTTGAGCCACCTTGACCAAACTAATGATGCAGAAGTTTTTCTTTTGGGGTCTACTTTCATAAACAATTATCAGAATTGAGTCAGTCCCGAATCAATCACCTGAAAAATGTTGTACTGTGTTATCCTCAAAATACTCAAGTACGACTTTTGTGATCGTGTAAACTACACTTTAATTCTGACTTTTCCGACTGTACGTCCTTACTTGATTAATATCCCTACAAGAAATTGCTGATGTAAACTAACACATACAAAACTTATAAACTAACCCACTTGCAATTTTGTATTAAATTTACGCATATGCAGATATTAAAGTTCACAAGTATAGTGAAAAAAACGTCACACGAATGTTTACATCAGTTTTTTCATATTGCCCTTAATAAAATGATAGAAACTTCTGATGTATAATCACATCAGCAATGTCCATCAGATGATGCATCAAATGACTATCATTGTTCTTGTAGGGATGTTGTTTTGTTTAAAATTTTTGGTGTTAACTTAAAAGTGTAGCTTAGCTCCCTTTTGCGTTTGTATTGGAAAAAATAACATAAACATGTACTAAAACAGTCCTAATAATAATAACAATTTTTAAAATACTTTAATTGTAATTTTAATTCCGAAACATATTTTTAGTTTAAAAAAATATATTTGGAATCTTTTAAACAAAAACTGAACAAAAAAAGTTAGTACGAAGAATTCTTAAAATTAGATTTTGGTCAGTGGAGTCAGATTTTTTTTTGAAAGTCCATCTCTTCTCGTTATTTTTTGTTGTCAATCATTTACGTTATGGGAATTATTTTGTAAATCCCATTGTGTTTTGATATTATTAATAAAAAAAATTCTATGAAAATATGTTGAAAATGAAAAAAGTGTAAAGTGAAAAAGTGTTTTGGAAAATAAGGGTGTTTGGTAGATTTTTTTTTTTAAATAATTTTTTTTAAAGCGCATTCATTTTGTGATGTTTTTGTCAGGTGAATTTGGAAAAACAAGCAAAAAAGGGATTTAAAGGAATAATTTATTTGTGAAGCGATTTACTTTTTTAAAAACTTAAATTCCAAGTTAAAATGCATAAAACTTATTTATGTGTTACAGCATGTATAAAGGCATGCGGAAATTTCTGCACCCTTCGGCAGAAACATTCGAAGTCATGGCTTTTCCTCAACCACATAAAAGCATAATAAATCTAACAAAGAAAATAACAAAGAAATAAAAATGTTATGGATTTAATTTATTGTTTTAAGACCCGACTCTGAATGTCATTAATGTGACAAGAGGTTTTTGTATGTATGAGGATCTTTTGTGCAGCCCATGTGTCTCACCATGTCAGGTTTAGGCTGCCCCTGTTCGCCAAGCTATCAGCCCTTTCATTGTGTTTTTCTTTCTCATTCAGAGACATAAAACAGTCCATGACCAGCCTGGACTTCATCTCCAAAGCAGGAAGTGCCCTAAGAGCGGCCTGCCTATCCGACATTATAAGCAATCTCAAGTCCCTTGCTCTCCACCTCAGACACTCCCTAGAACATATGAGGATGGCGTAGATATCCGCCTAAAAGATTGAAGGCTGTTTGGCGATTGGCAAGCCCCTTTCGAAACCCGGGCCAATGATGCCCGCACCAGTATCACCATTTACCTGTTTCGAACCGTTTGTGAACCAGACCTGATCCGCGCATTCGCGCCACCAGGACTACAATAGATTGATCTTCCCTAATATTATACAGGATCCGCAAGTGACCCACCAAGTCACCTGCCTTATATTCAGCAATGCGCGGCATCCTAATAGCACCCCTGCAGGCTTCCTCCCTTATGGAAATGTGCAATGGAGGAATGTGCTGAATAGCTCCTAAAGCCAGAATTGGGCAGGTCTTCATGGCACCCGTGATCGATACGCAGATCAGGTGGTAGACCTTATCGCGTATCACTCTAGCTTTGCCCAATTCGGTCTTAGTTCACCACGCCAGGGCGGCGTAGGACAAAATTGGTCTAATAATCGTCACAAAAGACCAGAGGATCATCCCAGGTTTCAGCCCCCATATCTTCCAGAAGAGTCTTTGGCAGGCATATATTGCCCTTGTTTCCCTTCTGGTGACATGGGATAACTGAGCGTTCCAGTTAAGGGATCTATTAAGAATGATCCCCAAGTATCTCACCTCGCTAGAGAATCCAATAACCGCACCGTAAAGGGTCGGTTCCTTATGTCTCAGAATGAATGGTATCAGAATAGTTTTTGCGGGATTAATATCAAGTCCCTTCTCCCTGCACCAGCCAAGTGTTACGCCAGGTTATTAAGGGTTTCCAATAGTTCATCGATAACCAATTTCCGCAATGTATGCGATAGAACGCCACCCTGTGGGCAACCTTTGGCTGCTTCAATGGTCCTCGACAAACCACACAGATCCAACTTGATCACCCTGGATGCTAGCATCTCCCCTATCCAGTTTCTTATGAGAACTGGAATACCCCTCCTCGTAAGAGCACAATTGATTGCCTCGTAGGAAGTGTTGTCAAAGGCTTCCTGAATGTTGATGAACGCACACAGACCTATTAGCGTTGCCCCCAGTGCCTTCTCAATCGTACCCACAACGTGATGAACAGCGGTCTCCGTAGACCTGAACGATTGATAGGCAAACTGCGGGGTTTCCGATTGATATTCATCCCTTATGAATTTGGTTTTTAAAAACCAAACGTTTTTGTAAAGCTAATATTTATTTTCGAATAAACCGGCAGGCCGGTGTTTCTGAGTTCGGTAAATTTTTTTTGTTATCCTTAAAGAGTTATAAATGATGTCGCATGAAAGAGGTATGATTTTTTTGAACAATTCGTTAAAAAGTAACACTTGACATGCTGCTGTCTAATAAAACCCATATAATAAAAATATAAATGAAGATTAAGCCGCTAGAATGACAGAAAAAAATTTTTCAATTGCAAAGCGTTGATGCCGCGATATTTAGGGGAGCTTCATACAAAATGTATGGGAATGACAATTTTTAATTTTCGTTTGTTTAGGTATGGCTTTAAATTAAGGCATAGTTTAGCTTTTAAAATTTGTTCGATTTTCATTTGACTTGAATTCAATTTCCAGAACATGGCTGATTAAAACCACCGAACTCGTAAACGACCATCTCCTGTCTGTAAGCTACATAAATTCCGTTAACGTTCGGTGTCCGTCCGCGGTAGGGTTCACATTATTTCACATTATTTCAAATTTTTTTATTCGATTTATTGCCACAAAACATTTTCCCGCCGCTTTATAAATTTGCTTTTCTCCCTTAATTCCGCTATTTTTTAGGTTTTTCTTCTACCACTTAAAAGTCCATTAAATTCTTTTTGTGAACAATTGTCGCCAATTTATAATTATTGCCGGGAAATCATTTAATACTCGCATAAATCCCACAATTCGTCTAGAACTTCCTTTTCTATTAGTTTAACAATTTTGTTTTAATGGTTTTTATTTCTCGTTCATTTCTTTTTTTTTTCAACAATTTCTTTGTAAATGGCCTTGTCAATTTGATACTTAAGCTCTTTCGAATGTTGCAATAGAATGATTTTCCAACAACAATTAAAGAAAAGAGAAAAACCAAATCACAGAGAGGAATTAAAGAGGCAATAAAATGAACAGGCAATAGAGGGGAATTTTGCAAAAAAAAAAAACAATTGAATGGAAACTTTTTAAATAAAATGTGGTTTTTTAATGTGGTCGAAGAAAAGGATTTTTTTAGTATTGATATTAAATTACAAACAAAAATAGAAATAAGAAACAATTTAATTTAAAAGAAGATTTTAATTAAATTAAATAAAAAGCTGTTCTTCCTATTTACAGCTAAAAAATTATACTTGTTAAAAACAAGTTAGATTGCAATATTCGGCTATGCCGAATCTTATATACCCTTCACCATGGTGCTATTATTACAGAAAGTTATGTAAATACCGTTCTTAAGATATAAATAGATCAAATTTGTGCCACGCCTACTAGTCCAATCCCGCATACATGTTGTCGGATGTTGTGAATGGATAACCAAGATGAATTTTCAAAAATTTTAAAAATTTTATATGAAAATTTTCTTAACGCAAGGTGAAGTGAACAACAAAATTACCCCCTTAAGCCTGGTACTGTGTTCAACATTTCGCAAGAAATGCTGTCAAAACGCATATGAAAAAAACTTGTGCGGAATTTCTATGAAATAATGTTGATAGAGTTGTACTCTGTTCATTTTGTGAAAAAGTTCCGATATGTTTCTGGCAACATTTTTTTTACAACTGCGAAATAATGTAAGCTGCACTTATTTCACGTGGAATTTTTAGCAAAAGCAAAAAAGTATGAACTGATTATTATATAATAATAAAAAAATTAAAATAACACAACCGGTAACAGTTTTTTATCCATATTTTCTTTCTTTTTGATTAAAAACAATAATTTTTAGTAAAATACATGTGCGGTTTGTTTACATACGCAAAACAACGTCGCATACTTTGTGGGAATAAAAACGTTAAGTTGTACAAACTCGCATGATAGGCAACATTGATACATGTCAAAAATTTCGTGTGAAATAATTAAAGCCTAGTACTCTGTTCAAATTTGTGAAAAATGTTGAGCAACATTGATTATTCCACACACAAATTTTGGCATTTATCAATGTTACCAATCTTGCGAGTTTGTACAATTTGACGTTTTTATTCCTTCAGAGTATGCTACATTGTTTCGTGTATGTAAACAAACGCCACATGTTTTTTACTAAAATTATTTTTTTTTTTAATAAAAAATTTAATAAAAAAAAAAGTAAATATGGATAAAAAAAACTGTTACCGATTGTGTTATTTTAATTTTTTATTTCTTTTTTAATATTAAGTTCATATTTTTTGCTTTTGCTTAAAATTCCACGTGAAAGAAAGGCAGCTTACATTATTTCGCAGTTGTAAAAAAATGTTGCCAGAAACATTTCGGAACTTTTTCACAAAATAAACAGAGTACAACTCCATCAACATTATTTCGTAGATATTCCGCACAAGTTTTTTTCATATGCATTTTGACAGCATTTCACGAGAAATGTTGAACAGAGTACCAGGCTTAAATTTAGAAACTTTGGCTCCTGCCGTTCGCCAGATATACATAAAAATAAAACAACAAGGGATTTTCGGTTAAAATTAGAGGCAGTTGTGGTTGTTTGCTCATATCTTCGCTGGATGCTGGATGGACAACACGGCATTAAAATCTTTATAAACTTAAAAAGTGGATTTAGCAGGTTTGCGTATTTTGCTGACGATATGTATTTGTATTGAAAACTAAGACGATGAAAGCATTTTAAAAACAAATGCAACAAATGCAATTACAAATTACATATATTCTAACCTAATTTACCGAGCAATAGCAAAGTAGACTTTCAGCCTGTTTTAGTGCAGCAGGCAGAAATCGAACCCGCAACACACGCACTGATAGACTAGCTCACTCACTACCGAGCCAAAACAAAATCGTAAAAGTTAAAAATATTTGATGTATTCACAAGGTGTGCTATCATGTTATATTGTCATAATGTTCTATCATTTTACAATGGTTTAAAAAAATTGGTGTTGCTTTGTAAACAAAAAGTGTCTTAAATTAATAGAAATTTGCTTGGTATGTTTATTGTGCTGTCGTAATTAATCAGAAAAAACCTGCGCTGAGTGGCAGAGCCGAACCGCATTAGTTTTTGTAGCCGTCGCCGTTGATGTTATAGTTTTATCCGGCTAATATCCGAATTTAACCTGCGGCTAGCAATTTTTGCAACAAAACACTTGCGGCGTTAAACTAGATCGGCTTAGGACTCTGATGTGTAGTAAACAAACAAAATACAATTTATTTCTGATTTGCGTCTGAAAAATAGTTTATTAATTCATGGATTAGAATTAAAAAACATTTTTATTTTTGGTAAATATTTATTTTTTATATTTGTTTTAAATCAGCTGACTTAAATTCAAACAACAGTCATATATTTTCATGTTATTAATTTAAGACTTATGACTTTATGATACCTTGTGAATCCCTCAATTAAAGATATGATAAGAAATTGCGCACGATACTTTTTTTCATTATACATACTTTGCAAATGACCAGACTGACACACGAACAACCTTTTCAAATCGTGAAAATTCGCGCTCTGTTCGCCAAACCTATACAGTACTTCTTCAACAAACAACCGATCAGGAAAAGCTACAATCCTTTTGAAATCGGTATTCTAAAAGATTAAGTGGCGTACCCTTAACTATTGTCCTTATTGAAAAAAACAGAATCTAATGAAATTGTATCAAAAAGTTCTAAAATATACACACTGTACCTTTTGTTCTTCCTAACTCAACATTCTGCAGCTTTATGTACAAGATAATAATAAAAACCCATCCTTTTATAAATACTACATTCATTTATCCTTCAAAATTTAAAGTCCTTTGCCTATGTAAGTGCGAGTAGACATGATGGAAGAAACATTGAATTGTACAACGAGAAGGATTAGATTTTGCCATGTCTTTTCATTGTTTGACACACATCTGCATTACAGTCGAAATCCATCATTACAAAACGAAATTAATGCACTGACTTTGTTGAAAATTCAATGGCATTGAATAGATTTGGAACTTTAAGGAACATAAATAAAATATGTCAGACCATATATTATTAAGAAGACAAGCACATGCATGTATGTACATGAAAACTAAGTGAATCTATTTTAAGCTTTAAAGAACGTTATCGTTCTATAAAGTCTCAAACACGAAATGTGTGAGAGGTACACAAAATACTAGCAGTAAGCCTGGTGATTTGATGACTTATGAAGTTTGTACAACAATTTAAAGGTTAATGCTTAATTTTGTTCAAAAAAAAAAAAAAATACTAATACAAATCAACTTGATATGGACTTACAAGTGGTGTACATAACATACGTACACAATTAGACTAATACTACGTGCGTTCACACGCACTGCATAAAAAACCACAAGTAACATACACATCACGATTGATTTAGAGAAAATTACTTGTATGGGTATGCAAATTACCAAGCGGTCTTGAAAGTTATCCCCGTATTCTTGCTCCAATCTCTCGAATTCAATAAAGCGGAAATGCGAAGAAGTTATCAAAATGAAAGGAGCTTCTACCAAATTTCAAGATAATCACCCTTATTCTATTTGGCGTCGGCAATAACAACGACAATTTTAAGGCAACAGCAATTCTTATCAAATACAACATCAATTTGTTGTTAAATTGGTATTTTGTAAGAGTATTATGACCCTGTTGACTATTTATCGATAATGTTAATAAAATACGGCACACATCTCTAATATAAGAAGCAGTTGATTCATTTTGTTTACTGTTTTCTGATAAGAAAAAAAAATTCTGTGCTGTTTATGCAAAATTTCAAGTTAAATAAAAAATTTGTTTGTAAAACAAATAATGTTTAAGGAAATAAAAAAAAAGACTGCTTAAACTGAAATTTTCCATTCTTAATTTGCCCAATGAAAAGTAAGTGACATACATATTAAATTTTCCCAAGTGTCTAATGGATTCTTTTAAGATTTTAAAGTTATTTTCGGCTGAATAAACAAACCTTCTTTAAAACATAATATTATGTCGGAAACATTGCGTTTTTTGGCCCAGGGATCGTACCAGCTCAGCGTTGGAAATTATTTCAACTTTGGACTGCCCCAGCCACTAGTTTCAAAAATTTTGTCCGGGACTCTGGAAGTCATGGAGGGAGAACTTTGTCCACAATGGATAAAATTCGACATGACGGATGCTGATTAGAATGAGACTTAGTTGCATTTCTTTGAAAAGCAGCATTTCCAGGTGTAATTGGCTGTTTTGTGGGTTCCGACATAAAAGTTTGAACTCAAAAAAACAAAAACAAGACCATCTTTAATCTCAAGGGATATACACACAGAAAAAAATACCAATGTAAAATAAACATGGAAAAATGTTGATTGAGAATCATAGTAAATTTCTGCAAACGTATGCCCTTTATTTAAATATATCATAATTTCATATTAATTTTAAATGAAAAATATTAAAATAATCTTTAATCACGTTTATTAAATATTATTCTCTGTTAAAATAAATAAAAATAATAATATTAAAATATTGAATCCATAAAAACCTATTTTATATTAAAATCAAAAGTTTATCTTGTTAAATTAACATGCATACATAGTTAAGTATTTAAATTTTTTTATTTTCATTCTTTAAATATGCTATAAAAAGAAGACAATTCCCGTATTCTTTTAATTAAAATTATTTAGTTAAATAGTACATCAAGTTTTCAAAGTAGAATGATGACAAAAACCATACCCGGCGATTCTGCTGATGCTTCTGTTGACAAAGGAGAATACAAAATAAGTGAAGCATGTGTTACAGGGGTGAGTGTATTGAATTATTCTTAAATAAATGCATATGTTGTTGAGTTATATCACACTCAAACCAATTAGTTTCTACATGAAATTCACGTTGTTTCAACTTGAAATAACTTTCATTCAACGTGATTCGGATTGTTATTTCAATATAAATGACATTTTGCTCTAACTTTACTGCAATGTTAAATTGACATGAATTGTAGTTATTTTTAAAGAAAAAATGTTGTTCGCAAGTTATTATAAGATCAGGTTGAATTAACATGAAAAACGTATGAAGCAAAATCACCACCGAAAAATTTTAAATCAACCTTGTTTTCGACGTTTTTAACTTGATTTTTTTCTGTGTGTATTAATTGCCAATTATCTGCCTTTTTGCAATTTCCGTTATAAAAAGATGCCTGAATATTTACCAGATAAACAGATTACAATCGCATCAAACAGACTGTAAAAAATCAATACAATCTTCTTCGGAATCATATCCTTTTTATACATATCCTTTATATGTTTACAGCTAAAGAGCATTTGTATAAATAATTTTCCTAACTAACAACTAAATTTGAATTTTTAAAGAAACAAACAAACAAACATTTTTTTATTTCGTCTCATTCATCTTTTATTCATCATCTCTGTCATGTCAATGTCACGTCTCTGTAGTACAATGAGAAAAGTGTATTAAAGTTATTCGGCGTTTGCTTTTTTTCCTTAGAATTCCATTCTTTATTAAGGTACCCTTCCGACAACTACTACTGCACTCCCACAAAAATTTCGAGTGCTAAACGGCAGTCAGTCAGTGCCTAAAGTCTGTTCCTATGCACTGAATTTTCTATGTACAAAATAAATATTTTTCCTAGAATGTACAACGAACATGGGTTGAAGAAATAAGGAGGAACATTCCTGCGCTCCGTTGCACATTAAGTTACACTTTAATGCACCGAATTCCTTTAAAAAAAAATTAACATTTATTCCTTGACAAGCTGATGATTTTATCTAGTGACTTGGAAGAATGTAATATTTCCGCGCAATTTTTTTTTCTTTTAGAATAAAGTTGTTAACATTGTTTTAAGAAATACCTCTTGACATACAATGTTAAGGCTTTATTATTATGAATGTCGAGGAGAATGTGTTTATTATGGAACGGCATTTAAAATTAGGACAAATTTAACGGCAAGAAATATTATTGGGAGTTATAAAAGAAACACAATTGATTTTAAAGACAATAATTTTTAACACCAAGATGCCCTCTCTTGCGTGCACCTACTGGTGTTCTAGTAAAGACTACGCCCAGAGAAAAAACGTGTTTAAATATGGTCACCTCCAACAAAACTATTTTTAAAGAAAATTGTGAACATATTATGTTAAATTTAACCATATTATTGCCACTGACAACCATATTATGGTTAAATTTAGTCGTCCATCAAGAAGCCACAGCCATATTATGGTTGCCTCCAATCATCTTATGGTTGAAATTAACTAAAATATGTTTTACACTTATAATAGCATGGTTGGTTTTCAACCATAGCATGTTGCTCTTAGAAAAGAGGAAAATACTATTGTTAATTTGAAAGCAAGTTATTTTCATATTTGACCATAACATGTTTGAGGCAACCATAATATGATTGCGGCTACTTGATGGAGGACTTATTAAACCATAATATGGTTGTCTGTGACAATAATATGCTTAAAATAAATATAATGTGTTGAAAATTTTCTTTAAAAATAGTTTTGTTGGAGGTGACCATATTTAAACATGTTTTTTCTCTACGTGTAGTTTGGTGCCTCTACCTGCCCGGAGATCTTGATCCTTGAGCTTTTATATATCAAATTACATTTCGTCTTTTAATAAGTAATCGAGCTATTGGTTGTTTCTTATTCGATATGTTCCATCTTCTGATTTAATTTTACTGTTTGTTTACCTGAGAATGTTTCTCTCAAAACTCAACAGTTACTGCAAATCATTTAATGTCGATACTTATTGGTTTTAATTTTAATAATTTTATATGAGCATAAGATGCTTTATTGGTAGCTTGAATTCTATACTTTATCGACACCGTTGTATCATCTTTGTTGCTTAAGGCCGTGTGATGGTGTAATACAAGTCTGAAATATTTTGTCGAAAATGCTTCCCAGATATACTAATTTGTTGAACTTTTTGAAAAAAACCATAGCAACTTATCGAGCCCTAACCGCGAAAATAACGTAAGCGCCAAAATTTTACAGGAGAGAGTTTTTTATTTTATTTCATATAAATTTTTTATGAAATTGTCGCTATAAATTCGTAACGGTAACTTATTTGACCATGACATTTTAGGAGATGATGCAAGTGTTGCCAATAAACCCATTTATAAATATCGCTAACGCTAACAGCGTTGTATTTCCCTCAAAAAATGTAAAACTTGTGTGATAGTATACAGTACCCTTTAGCATTACTCCTTCATACTAAAATTCGTGTACTGCATCAAATCTCTTATTTCCTAAGCGGGTTCTGTACATACATTTTGTCTTCTCACACCAGTAAAATACATAACGGGTACTAATGACCTCCGGGGCGTACACCAACACGCAGATGACCATTTAATCATAGCCCCTCTACGATTAACCTGGATTAATCATACCGTATTGCAAGCTTTTAAATAACATAATTTCACTCTTGAAATAAGAATAATATCGTTAACGGTTAGTAGTATCTGGGGTCAACTGCTTAGTAGCTACTAGATAATGCGATTTTATTTAAATTAATACTACATTTTTAACTCTTCCTATACCAGAGCTGTAAATGAATCATTCTTTTTTGATTTTAATTTTTAATTAATTCCGCTTATTTTTTTTCTAATTCATTTAAATAGTTTCAAAATCACTTCAATTCAAATGAATTTTGTAAAATGAATTGCAATTCGCTTTAACAAATTCATTTGAATTGGAAACGAAATGCAATTCATTCTTCAAATTCATTTGAGTTTGAAACGAATTGCAAATCATTTTTACTAAATTCATTTAAATTGACTCAAATTTTATCAATTCATTTTTTTTTTTTTTTTTTGAAAACAAATAATTAAAAATTTACTAATTCAGTGCATAAATGATTCGCGAATTAATAAAAAAATTAATGATTCATTAACAGCTCTGTCCTATAGTAATGAAATGTTAACCTAAAATAAGGCTTCACTGGATAACAACAAAATTATACAGATATACAAAGTTCTCATTTGATACTTAAAATGGACCTAATTTGTCCATAATTTCACCTTTTCCCCATATAAACGTTCTCCCTGAATAGGGCTTTTTTGGTATAGAACTTTAACAGCCAGGCCTCCGATGTTGTTTTCTTTTGAAAAAAAATTTTAAGTTTTTTAAAAATTGTCTTTTATTTTATTAAATTTAAAAATTAATTTAAAATCCTTCAATTCAGTTGATGAAGTGTGTGGCCAAGCATCACTTCAGTTGAAAGACTCAGTTGACAATTGAATTGAAACGTGTGTGGGGCGCATAACGTAATTCATTTAGATATTGTCAAATGACTGTATTGTCATATCAGCAATCCGACAAATAAAACGCTAGTTTGCCAACCAAAATCGACGAAACGCATAAATTATGCAATCAAAATCAAAAGAATAGAAAACGAAGGTGTAAACAAAAAATATAAAATAGAATTTTATGGAAAATATTTTAAAAACCTACATAATTTTATAAGTGGCGGGTTATAAAAATATAGAAATACTAGCTGTTTGGTCCAGGTGCTGCTCGGGATTTTCTAAGCAAAAATAAAAAATTAAATACTGGAGAGTTTTGTTAGTAACTTGACCCCAGCGCTATCAACCGGGTCATCAGGAAACTTATTTTTGTTTAAAAAATATATTTTCAGCCCAATTATGAATACAAATTCCCCGGGAGTTTTTCTCTTTTCCCATTTTGCAATTGAATTTACGTGGGAAAATGGAAGAAGGGAGAAAGAACTCCAGGGGAGTTTTTATGCATAATTGGGCTGTTTGTGAACTTCAGCCAAATCGTACCATAAATAAAAAAAAAAATAAATATCACGACAACAGCTCAACCTATCGTGATTAAACTTAAGAGAAACCTGGCAACCGACTAAAATAATTTATTGTCCAAGTTTGGTGTCAATCGGTTCAGCGGCTCTTGAGTTTAAGGAGCACCTACACCGCACAAACGTTTATATAATATATAGACAAAAAAAATATTTTGTGTTTGCAGTCTACAACCAACATAAAATGCTTAATATTTACAATAAAATGATGTTAGTGTTAAGTATAGACTCATAATTTTAGAGTTTTTCTCATGTTATAACACGGTTGTTAATGCAAATGATTTAACAACGTTTTTATAACAAAATTTTATAACAGCGAATCATGTCAGTTGAAGACGTGGAGTTAAGAAAATTTTTTTTTAAATATTTTAACATAATGCGACTGTCGAAAACTTTAACACAAGCGACTAATTATGACATTTGTGATCGCATAATATTTCTTAGTGGGCACAAATTTGTATGAAAACTGTTACGTTATCGGTCGCTTGCATTGTCAATCGACTTGTCGTGCTGAAAATTCTTAGTATGTCGCAAATCAGCTGTTTGTCTGTAAACTTTCACATATACAAATGGTCCCTGGATTTAAGGGTTACGGCATGATATAAGAGAAAAGAAACGAGCTATAGCAACGAAATTTAGAGCAAATACTTTTTACATGCAAAGTTTGTTTGAGATTTTTTTTGAATGATTTGGTGATTTTTTTTTTTTACGAAAATAAACGAAAAATCCATATTTTGAGAGAGCAACAGAAAAGATTCGTTTTTTGATATCAAAATAATAAAGGAAATCAATTTTGTTTTTAGTCCATAAAGTATTATTTTAATTTTCTTTTTTCAGATATGCATTTCGATCAGGCTTTTTCAAAATTTTAGAATTTCTATTTCCTAAAGAAGAAAAAGAATTAAATTGCTCATAAACAGCGCTCGTCAGATATACCTCGAACTGAATTAATGAAAAGTTTATTTTATTCGACTCTTGCGGTTAAATATTGCAGATTTCCTAATTATTTTGATTTTGCATTGGTTAACAAAAAATTGCTAAGGCAAAGCTTTTTAAGAATTTTCAAAAAATTGCTTATTTTCTGCTTAATGTGGAGGTTCCACGTCAAGGAAGAAATCCTTATTTTTAACGTTTGGGCAATGCGAGCCCCCCTATTTTATTTTGAATTCAATAAAAGTTCCAGATATGAAAAGACCTAAAACTTTAAACATAAAGTTTACTAGTTCCCTTTAATTGATTGTGGTGGCAATTTCAAATACTCCATAAGACTTTATTTAGTTTGGCAGCAACCATTTTTATATGTCACCATGTGCCACAAATGGTTGACATTAGTTTTACTACTTTCAATTTATGTCAAGAATTAATTCTTTACAGAATCAATAATACTATAAAGTAATAAAAAAAAATTTATATACATAAATATTTGAAGCACATTTTGCAGTGAGTAATAAATTGCAGAGGAAGTCAAAACAGATCGTATTGAAAGAAAATAAGTAGGGCAATCCCTTTTGGTAAACGCCATTTCTATTCAAGAAATGATTTTGCCACTAATTTATGCCGGTAACTAGCTTTTATCTTATAATTGTGCCACAATGTGGCAGAACCAAAATCGTTAAAATCAAAAACATTTAGAGACGGCTGGTTAAAACTAAAATACATCGACATGGCTGAGATTTGAGTTGATCTAACGATGTGTTTGTAGAATCTTTATACAAAATCGATTTAATCACGTCGATGTATTACAAGTGAATTTTTTAGTCTTTTCCTAAAGAGCAAAAAAAACCAAACAAATTGCTTGGCAAACATGTACAAATTTTAAATTTGTAGAAAAATTTTGTGTTTGCTGTTTGGACAAACATTTGAAGCATGTTTGTTCCCAGTAAAAAAAATTTAGTTTTGAAGCACTTATGAGAGTGCTGTATTACAAGAGAATTATTCAGTCTTTTCCTAAAGGGCAAAATAAACCACACAAATTGCTTGGCAAGCATGTAAACATTTCAAGTTTGTACAAAAATTTTGTGTTTGCTGTTTGGACAAACATTTGAAGCATGTTTGTTCCCAGTCAAAAAAAATTGGGTTTGAAGCACTTATGAGAAAAAGCGCATAATCGAGTGCTTCAATAAGAGAGCTCTTATACAGCAGTATATGATAAAGAATAAAATATAAAAAAGCTGCTATTTTAGTGCTGACAACGAAGATGGTGTTAAAGCGGAAAAAATAAAAATATATTATGGTTTACGAAAATAATTAAAAAAAAAATGCATCGTGAATAACAAGTGGAATTTTTGTTCGCATGAAATTTTCAATACCCTCGAAGGGGAAAAAGCAATCGTGAATCTCGTGTGAAAAATTTTTCTCGCTATCTGTTCCAGTGAATGTAAAAAAATTAAGAAAGATTAAAAAAAATTAAAAATCAATGAAATTTTTATTCAAAAATATACACGTTTATATTTTAAAGAAAAGTTAAAATAATAAAGCAAAATATTAAGTATTGGAGGGATAGTTTGATTACAATGTCAGTTTTTTGCACTTTTTAAATTTTATGTAGTTAAATATTTTCACAAGTTCTGCGACCACGTCTTTCGAAAGCTTCACAAACCCGCAGGCAATCGACCTGTTGTTTTGCATTTTGTTGACCAATATATCGGTTTGTGCCATATTAACGGAAATAGCGCTTAATATTCGATTAATAGGAGGAACTACTTACATAAATGTTCTGTTCCCTACCAAAAATAAAGTGAGAAAAATCTATGGGAAATGTGAACAAATTACGAGGGAAAATACTTTTCACGATAAGGGGAATTTATTCCCGTGAACATTTTTTCACGTTATTATTCTACTTTGCATTACTTTTTTTTCATGGGAGTTTTTCATGATCGCAAATATGTGAAAAGGGGAAAAATTACGAAGGAATAGGGGTGAATGTTTGTACAAAATATGTTTGTGTTGTTCATTGGCGATTACAGAACGGTAAACACCAATGTGCTGAAAAAGGCGCTATCGTAAAATCACTTGTGAGTTAAAAATCGCCAATTTAATTTTTTCGTGTACTGAAGCTCGCGCGTTTTGTTTATTTGATTTACAATGAACGAAGAAGAAACGAATTCAATAGTTAACAAAAGTTACACAGTAGTAAAATAAAAGATGCTCCGCATGCTGATAAGCTTTACAAAATAAGACCTGTAGTTGAAAAATTAAATGAAACTTTTAGTAAAGTTCCAATGGAAGAATATCTTTGCGTTGATGAGAAAATTTGCTCTACGAAGGCAAGGAATAGTTTAAAAGATATAATCCACAAAACCCTCATAAATGGGGCTATATGATATATGTGCTAAGTGGAGTTTCAGGATTTGCCTATAAAATAGAACCAGAAACAGGAGCTGAAAACATTATTCATACGAATGAGCCCAATTTGGGGGCATCAGCAAACGTGGTAATGAGAATGTCCAGAATCGTTCCAAGACATCAAAATTATAAAATATACTTTGACAATTATTTTACGAACGGTTCGACGCAATCGAATTCCTGATGGCAAAATGCCTACTGATAAGGAGGTGCGAAGAAAGGAAAGAGGATATTCTACTGAATATGTTGCTGATGTGAATGCTATTGATATTTCAAATGTCATATGGAAAGACAATAAAGCTGTAATGCTGGGAGTACAATCGTCACATGGGAGGTGTCGACTTAATAGATAGTATTATGGGAAGATACAAAATAGAGGTACGGAGCAAAAGATGGCAAGTTCGAATGTTCTAACATTTATTGGACCTCACCATGGAAAATTGTTGGCTACTACATCGTAAAGCTAGAACCTCAAAAAACATTGAAGGTAAACAAATGTCTTCAGCAGATTTCCGACTTGAGATAGGAGAGACCCTATGCAAGTTTGGATTAAAACCCAATGTAAAGAAAATTAGCTCTTTTGAAAATATTCTTCAAGCAAAGAAACATAAGTGTCCAGCACAACATGTTCCACCTATGGCAGTACGGCTGGATCAATTAGGCCATTGGCCGATTTGGGTTGAAAATTTGGGTACTGGCGTGTCGCAAACTATTTGCGAAAAATGCGGTGTAGCGTTGTGTTACAACAAACAAAATAATTGTTTTAAATTATTTCTTACCATTTAAGATTTTTTTTGAACGTTTCACTCAATGTTCATAGCAGAAATGTCACAATCCCTAAAAACCTAAATAAAACAGAGAAAATTATTTTTTTTTTTAATTCTGAAAAATACGTGTTTGTTTTTTTTTACATAAGTAAACGTTATTTCAAAATATTTTGGATTTTTATGATCTTGAGTTATAAAGGGTTAACTTTTTAAGGTTTTGTTTTTTAATTTGGGGCGTTTTTTTAATATTTTGGGGATAAGGAAAAAAAGTATCTAGCAGCCCTGTTATTATATTTTATTTAAACAAATAAAATTACGTACATTTCAGTCTTTTAAAAATGTAAAGTCGGTTCATTAAATAACTTAAATTTACATATGCGGATTTCTTGTCAATTAACTCCACTTTTGAAATCGATGTCTTCCGATTTGGACGAAATGAAAGATTAGTCCTATTGGACAGTAGCTTAGACACAAATTTTCAAAAAGATGGGTCAAAAAGTTTCCAAGTTTTTTTTTAAATTAAACAATTTTTTTTTAATTTAAAACATTTTTTTTATTTTTTTTTTTTTGCGGAAATGCTTTTTTCCATCCAGATCGGAAGACATCTATTTTAAAATTGGGTGTATACACATTTTTAAAATTTTTTTATACATTCCAACGTACTTAAATAGGTAGACCGCTAAAATCCTCGAAGAACCTAAACAATTCTATAGTTGTGAATATAACTTGTTTACCAAATGATCTACGTAAATCTTAGAAACATGATCTTAAACAGCAGATGGGCCCTTTTAACAATATAACATCGATATATTCTGGGTCCTTAAATAATTATAAGTCGATTGAGCCATGCCCGTCTGCTGAAAATACTCTCACTTCCGAACGTCTTAGCAGAACACAAAAATGTTGGTGTTCATACACTCATAGAACAATGTATCTTCATATTAATGATGCCTTAACATCAGAATTAGGGCATCAATGTTATTTCCAATGGCATCAATGAGGAAAAAAGAGTCATCAATCCAATGACGAACGTCATCATAAAATTTTGTCATATTTTACGTGTCATCTTTGTAGTCATACAGTGATATCAGTCATACAGTGATATCAGTTCGATGCCAAATTTTGTGTATTATTAACGTAATTCTCATGTTCCAAACGTAAAATAAGTAGCAAATATTCCCATATTCTATTTGTTTAAATTTTCAAAGTAGAATGATTACGAAAACTATATCGGGCATTTTGCTGGTCTCTTATAATTGAGAGTTCTTATGTACACAAAGGGCGGAATAGAAAGAAACATGTCTAACGCGTAAGTAAATAATAATATTCTCTCACTTTCACTTAAGTCAATCCAAATGACTAAATTTAATGACAAACTGTCTAATTAGTCCTTTCTCCGATTTTACTGAGTCATCGTACTGATGACATTGTTTTTTTTATTAAATTGACTACGATTTGTTATTTCTGAGATGCCCATGTTTCATCCCATTAATGACATCATTTCACCTGATGATAATTTGGACAAGTGATGCTAAGGTTGATATCACAATCATCATTGTTAATTGATGATTTGTCATGTGTACAAAAACGAAGAAAATTGTTTATAGCACTGATGGCAAAATGCATCAACGGTATGACACCTTTTCTCTCAGATTAGTTTCTAGTTCTCTTGAACAGTTTATGATTGAACCTAAATCGGGAACAACCACCCTAAAAATTAGCTATTTCTATAAAAAAAAAATGAATTAAGTGACAGAATGCAAAGATTTTTTTATTTAAAGTTTATTTAAACATTAAGATTATATATTTAACAATAAACAAACAAATAGCACAAATATGAGTAAATTAGTTACAGTATTTTCTTTATAATGCAAACATTTTTATTAATTTATATTTATTTAAACATAAAGATTATATATTTGACAATAAACAAACAAATAGCACAAATATGAGTAAATTAGTTACAGTATTTTCTTTATAATGCAAACATTTTTTAATAATTTATATTTATTAATAATGATACGATTTATGTATTGTATTTCTCTATAAATTAATGTAATGAAAAATTTGAAAAACATCTTAAGTACATTTATATTTTGAAGGATTGAAAGCTACAGTGCAAAAAGGAAATAATAATGACAATTATCTATGAAGCCACCAATATTTTCTAGTATTTATATTTGGATTTATGTTTCTATATTCCGGGTAAACGTTAGGGCCAAATCTGCTATTTTCTTTTGTTAGTTCGTTTAATGTGGGAAAATATAGGAATAAACAGCCGTATTCATAAAAACTTGTTTATGATTAATTAACCGTTTTTAAGCAAAAATTGCTAAAGTTGTATTCATAAACGAAAGATAGTCTATTAAACCTTTAATACACCATTTTGAATGAATATGTTCAGGGGCAAATGCAGATACTCTCTTTAATTATTTATTAAACTGTTGCAACTATTTGTTTTTTTTCTTTTTTTGTTTAAAACAACAAATTATTTTTCAAAAATATTTTAAAAAAATAGAAAAAACAAATCATAATAATAGTGATGTTAATAAAAAGTAAACAAAATTTATGTAGTTTAATTCGATAAAAATAATTTTTAAAATCTACAATTAAAACAAAATATTAAAACAAATTAGAATATCATGTGAACCGAATAGAATTTCATGCATCACTTGCAATAAAATGGCAGCAAAATATAAAGAAAGTTGCCATACTTAAACACAAAATCGCTACAAACAGTTAACAGTGAAAAAGCTGTTAATGTAGGTTTATTGTTGCCTCTGAACATATTCATTTAAATCATATACAATTTTTTTTAAATAATTTACAATATAACTTTAAGTTGGTTGTCTAAAATAAAAAAATTTCATTATTTTCCAACATATTCCGCAAAAATAATAACATAAAATGCAAACACTTATCAAAATGATATTTTATTTTTGGTTAAAAGAAGGGCAAATCCAAAAAATATACAAATGGTGTATTAAAGGTTTAATAGACTATCTTTCGTTTATGAATACAACTTTAGCAATTTTTGCTTAACAACGGTTAATTAATCATCATAAACAAGTTTTTATGAATACGGCTGATTATCTTTAAATGTTAAAATGAATCTTATATATTTATTATTGCTTTTATATTTCCGTCCCATATCTCTTATTTGCTGCAACAATTCTCATTGGTAAAAAATCACTAATTTTGACTTTATATGACTAATGCAAAGTATTTAAATCATTCTTTTGAAGATTTTATAAATATTTCTAATGAATATATTGTAAACTCAACTCTTGAGAGGAGAATACAATTGTCTTTTTGATTATGTTGTGTGTAGATTAAAAACTTTGAAGAAGTTTTATAGAAAACTAATATTTTTGAGTTTTTACCATGTTGCAGCAACTGATCGATACATTTTCATTATATATTTAGCATGTATCAACTCCATTATAAATACAATTAAAGAAAACAACAAACCAGTTAATAAAATGCAAAATATGGTAACAAAATATTTAAAATCTAAAAATATCTCATCGCTGCTTTCAGGGTCACTGAAGAACCTAATTTCTCCACTAAGAATACCATCGAAGTTAGCATCGTCAATAAATTTAGTTAAAATTCCTGATTCCATTATATATTTTATATAACGATTGAATAACGGGAGATAAGGAAAGTCTCGCCGTGCGGTAAAATACTCCTGATATATGAGCATTGGAACATTTATTGTATACATACGAGGAGTTTTTAGATTACGCTGTTGAAAGAAAACTAATTCAACTTTTCTTTCGTGCAAAAGAAAACAGTAGGAATTATTCAGTTTGAGGTGGGCAATAAAAATTTCGTTTGCATCAACAATTTTTTTCTTTTCATCTACAATTTCCTTTATATCAGGTAAGTTGTCCAATAATTTGTAAGTACTTGGATTAAATAAAATTTGTTGTGGAATTTTGTTTAAATCTTCCAATTTTTCTATTTTCGCTTCATAAATGTCTTGCACGAATAGACTGGATAATTTGGCCAAATATAAATTGGTCAGTATGAAACCATTAATGAACATTAGAAAATAAATCAATTTGTGCATAAAAGTTTCAATTTTAAAATTTACTTGATGCTGACAGATGAACAAGGCGAAAACGTATAAAGCGGATTTGCCAAAATCTACTTCATTCGTAAAGTGTTTCAGGTAGTAAATAAAAGAAACTGCCGAAGCACAAAATAATAGCAAAAGCACAATACAAATCCTGGTGGGACCGGTGTAGGGATGCAGAAAGTATTCAGTTCTTGGCAGAGGTGGGGGATAAGGTACCGCAAGAAGGATTCTGCTATTACAAAACACATCACTACTGGTACCAGCTGAGCGATCGTGAAAATGCAATGATATAGGAATAATATCAAACGATTTGTTATTTGCACCCTGTGTTAGTTTCTCATAATCAAAGACTTCATAATAACCTTCAATATTAATTAATTGGAAATTATAAAATTGTGCAAAAATTTGAACCATTTTGTATAAATATCCAGTATTTATTATTTTTCCAGAACGGTCTCGAAAACGATACGACCGTGGAGGATTATCTATAACGGGTACTTTTAGAGGTACATTTTGAAAATCTTGTACTTCTTTTCTCTCGACATACTCCGTTAGATGTCTGATATGGTAAATTGTTATGTTGGGCACTGGGTGGTAAGCGAATAATCCTTCATCTGTAAAATACAAAACATTTGTATAGCCAGAAAACAAATTTCGTTTGGCTAAGTTCCATAAGTCTGTTACGCTGGCTTCCGGAATAATCCATAAAATATGGGTAAATTGTGATTTTTTCAAGAGGCTTTGGACTATTTCATAGACATTATCTAAAGCTGAAAGTTGTACAGACACTATAGTCAGAACTTGTTTGCGATAAAGTAGATCAATATTCGTTTCGAAATTCTTGGATATTAACAGCACTGGTAAACTCAATGACTTCAGGACATCGTCCATTTCCTGCTTAAATTCGAGAGCGACCACAGCATTCCATTCCATATGGAGTCCCTCATTTAATTCATTGATGAGCTTTACAGGGAAATTATGTTCATTTTGATTTTCAACCGGTCTTAATTTTGCAATGGAAATTTTTACCGTAATCAATAAAATAAGCAAATTGTAAAACTTCATTTTTCTGTTTTTTCTCTTTTCTATGACAAAAGAAACTCAGGTATTTTTGGTACTTCTGAGTTTAAAAAGTTCGAAGAAATTTTAAATTAAACCTCGGTCCAGTTTTTTTCTTAATAAGTCAGGATTTACACGTTTTAACTCTTGATGCACAACTTTTGAATTTTTAGTAGAAAGAATCAAATCAGCAAGTTTTTCAATAATTTTTCCTTTATTTTTTTTGTTAAAATTGTTTTTTATTTCTTTTTTTTCACAATATTTTTTTAATTTTGTGTTAGAGATTCTGTTTTAATATGTGTTGTTAACTGTTTCACTGTTTGAAGTCGACTGTGCGGAAATTTAAAAGAGTCCCTTATAAAAAAGAAGTTTTGTTCTGGATCGAATGGCACAATTCAACAACTTAACAAAATGCATCATATATGCAGGTACACCAATTTAAAATTGTACACATGTATGAACATTTTACTTAATATAATGTTCATATGAACAAGTTATTATTTGGCAGGGTCGCCTGGGTTACGAGGGGTCATGTTTAAACATTCCTGCCCTCATGAGGAAAATATAATAAACAGTCAGATTATATTATATTGTGTCCAGAGTATTATCTCATAGAAAATCGTCAGTTAGAATATTTCAGGAGTGGGATTTATAAATTATTACGTGAGTATTAAAATTGGTTGCGGTGTAGAGCTTCATATTAGAAAGCTTTATGCTTTTTTTCTAATCGTAATGAACTTAATTTGAACAAATTTGAGTAAAATATCATAATTCGTAAGAGTTTCAGCCGAACTTAAATTATTTTCGGGAGACGTATTAATAATGGACCCATGGTGGATTAAGGTCCAATCACCACAAAACCCTGTAGACTGATTTCTGGTATTAATTTAGGGTTAAAACAAATGGCGATTAAATAGTGAACTTTGGTATAGTGTTAAAGTGGTTTTCAAAAGTCTGCTTAATATTAGTTCTACGGTAAATTATTAACCGATTATTACAAAATTGCATGGTATTATTTCTGGCCAATGAGCTAAATTATTCGTTGCGGCTTTAGGCGTACTAGAATCTTTTCCTAGAATATGCTTTATATTGGGCCTATGGTAAATTATGGACCGATCTTCACAAAATTTGATAGTGAGATTTTTAGTCCAGTAGACAAATGTGGTGTATCAAATTTTATTACAGTAGCGTTATTGTTAACGGTTTTAGGCGTACTGAATTGTTTTACGAGTGTAGGCTTAATATTGCATGTCACGCCTTGGTTGCAAATCGAAGGGTCTCAGGCTCTTTTAATTTCAATTCTAACTTTTTTTATTCCTCTACATACCAACTCTTTTAAGTCAGTATTATTGGCGCGTTTAGAATTTCTTTGGTATTGGCCGTTGTAAGTTGTAAGCTATAACTCGATTCAATGCAGCGATTCAATGATTCGTCATATATCGCGGGTGTAAACCATTTGACAGATTTTACTTCTTACGTTGTGTCATTAGAAGATTTTGACATTGGCCATTGATGTTTCTGCATTTTAAGCCACGTTGTTTTCTATTTCGATTCAGGAGAAAATTACTGCAGAGGAGGCTTCTTCTAAAGCGGCACTGAATCCATGTATTTATATAAATCACGATGGAGGTAATTTAATCCAAGAAGTGCCTTCTTAAGCGTTTCTATAAATGGGCAATTTTTTACGATTTGTTGTCACCTAAATCATATTTGAGGCTTTAAAATGTCATCCCAGCTCATATGTGACGCCCGAAATAGAAAGGGACCTAAGGGTTTTGTTCAGGAGAGCCATTTTAAAGATTTAAATACGTGTATATTTGGTGTACCATCACTGAGCGTGTTGGTATTGGTTTCATTTGAAAGCGACGCATCTCATGACGTCAGGAACGTGTTGGTCAACCTTGAAAACGCCCGTAGGTCGTCCCTTCCTCTTGGTTTGTGTAGTTGGTGTTTACTGTTTCTTTTACCTTACTGGTGCCTTTCTCTATGTGCTGTCACATATATAGAATTTGTTTTTTGGCACATATTGTATCACGGGTCGTTGGAAGCCTTTTTAAATATTTTACCACTTATGGACCGATCTGGATGAATTTCAATAGTAAAAAATTCCAAACAATATGCAATATAAATATGTATGTAGCTCAACTTAGTTCCCATCATATATGGGGTCTTTGGAAAATCCATCTTTGCGGATACACTGACAGACGGGCGTCGTTAACTTAACATCTCTTCTCATAACGACCCAGAATTTCTAACCATACCTTAAAGGGCTTAAAATCAATATTGTTGATATTAAAAATGTAATGACGAACTTTGATTTATCTTTTCCACTTGTGGTGGTTGCGAAACGCAACAAAATGATTAAATCCCTAGACTAATACATATTAAGTGAATTTAGTAATTTAAAAAATTATTAATAAAACAAAAATTGCTATTAAGTTTAACTTAATAGTAAAACAATCATCAACTTTTTCATGGGGTGGAAATTCAAATATTTTGTGTATAATATTTTCTTTAAAGTTCTCCACAAACAAAATCAGGTAAATTTAACTTTTGATAAAATATTTGATAAAACATTAAAAACTTTAAGGATTATTTTCCCCAGACTTCAGTGCTGCCACTAAACAAACATTTAAAGGATCGACTGAATGTTTGTACTTGAGCAGGATAACTTTAACTAGTTTTTTTTTATCAGGCTACAGTTCGTTGTTGTTATCATTTTATTGAACGTATGAGACGTTTGTATGTATGTTCGCACGTTATTTTAGATGACAGTTTTGCATTTTTGCACTTCTTTTAGACACTTAAAAGTCATATCCAGGGAAACCAGAAATATGATCGAAAACAGCGTTTTATGCGCATTAAACGCTAAAGTGAACTAAATTATTAAACCACGTACATTTCTTTAGAGACAAACTTTTATTTTTGCTCGAAAAAATAAAAGTCAAAAAATAACTGTTTTCATCTGACATTTATTAAAAAAAAGGAATAACTGTTACGGTCCCTGAAAAAAAGGTTACCAAATTATAAACTGGGAATTATTTCCTTCTGAAGGTTGCTTTATATTAAATTCAACATTTTTTTTATTAATATAAAGTAACCTTCAGAAGGAAATAATTCCCAGTTTCTATTTGTTAAAGTAGTTGAGTTAAATACATTCAATTTATAAAGTATCACTATCCAGTGTGACACAAAGAATGCTGACGAAGGCCGTAGCGGGCCAGAAAATGCATTACATTCTGCTGGTGTCTAATAATTGTAAATTTTTCTGTACATACAATATACCTCATTGCTTTCCAACGGAAAGCTAAGGTAAAATGTAACAAGAAAATACAATATAATAGTCTGATAGTGTATAAAGTCATTTCTGAAAAATTGAAGGAATATGACTATTACAAAAAAAAAAAAAAAAAAAAAAAAAAAGCTTTATAAAATACATAACTGAAATTTAGCTCATAGAATAAATTCGAAAAATAAAAAAATGTTGAATGTTACCAAATTATCCAAATTTACTTTAAAAGACAGTCATCTATTCGCGCAACTTAAAAGTGACTTTATGATTGTTATTGCCCACATAATCGTCTATCGGAACAGGTTTGTTAATTAATAAACAAAACGAGTAAGACCAATGCACAATGTACCAGTTGTTGCTGTTTACAGGTTGGTGGCATTATCGGATCTTATTTTTTCAAATATGAGGCTAAAAGGTTGATTTAGAGAAAATTACCTTTCAGTTAGCCTCAAGGTTGTCCGATTTAACACCTCTCGATTATCTGCTGTGGGGCTACGTGAAGTCGCTGGTTAATGTAACTGACGCCTCAGGCCGAGGCCACGCAATGAGCGGCAAGCGGCGCCGCTCAGAATAAAACTTGTTCTAATTTTTAGTTGCTTTCTGGCAAAAGTGAATATGGAGCTTATAATTTAATCTGTACAAAGCCGACCGCTATTATGGCAAGACAGATTACCAAATTTTCAAAATAAAAATATAACCAAGAAATTATTTTTTTGTTTTTCAATCTAGTGTTAACTGTTTGCAACAGCAAATCAAAACATTTCACAGACATACATACATCAGTATTAGCATAATCTGTCTGGAAGTTTGAGTAGATTTGGATATAAATGGTTAAATTCGCCGTAATGTCGCTTTGCTTGATTTATAGGATGAACACCAAGGCCTGTTCGTCGATTTCAATATACATATAATTTTTTTTATTCTTAATAAACGCATTAAATTCTTATGAATACGATAATGCGCCTAAAAGAAAAAAAAATAATTTTTGCTTTAAAACTTTTGCTATCAACTTATAACGTCATTACACAATTTATGTCATATAAAAGATTGTCGCGAGATTTAAGTACAGTAAAAATTCGATAATCCGGATAATTGATTGCAGACCCCAATCCGTATGAGCGAATGTATGTATTTATTAAAAATTATAATAATTCATAGCATAAAAACATAAATATTAATTTGTGCAGCTCAGTTAAAATAAAAAAAATATGTACATACTTAACAATAAATAAAATGTGCTAAATTTCCATTTCATACTATTGACACCTTGTAAATTAATATTAATTTCGTTACGGTTGTTTGTCGCGAACTTGTTAAACTTCTTTCTAAGGCTTGATCACGTAATTCATAAAGAATTAAGAGTTTTTCTACTCCTACATCATTTTCTTCGGCCCACTTTATTGAGACATCCAAACATTGTACAGCATCCTTGGCTTTTACGACTTGTAAAAGGGGTAAATTTTGATCCTCTTTATCTTCTGAGGATATCTGAATATCTGATACCGTTGAGTTATTGTCGTTAATCCATTCTTCTACTTCTTCGGTATTGAAATTTATTTGAAAAGAATTTTGAAGCATGTCTGATAAAAATGTAATATTATTTTCATTGTCATCTAGCCTTTTCTGCAAAACTGACAATGGCATACCATCTTCAGATTCACTGTGATTTAAATAAAAATATAAATAAAAACGGCTGTTATTCAATCCGGACTATAGCGTTGCAATCAATCCGGATTATAGAATACGCAATGCGCTGCAAAATTCTCTCGGGATTACCTAATATTCCGGATTAGTGGAGTCCGGATTATCGAATTTACACTGTACTTGTATTTACTTAGTTTGGAAATGTTAATAGTTAAAATCAAGTGATTAATTTACTTGCTTTTCCGCACAAGTAAATTACACGACAAGCTTTTATATAATATAAATTGTGTAATGACGTTATAAGTTTATAATAAAAGTTTAAAAGCAAAAATTTTAATTTATTTTTTACGTTTTAGCGCATTTAAATAAAGCTACTTTTTAAAAAAGAATTTTTACTTTTCATTTTTTTAAAACTCGCATTTGTATTCTCAGCAAGCATTAACAACTTAGTCCGACCTTTCATTTGATACCCATATTGTAGAAGTGCATTAAAAATAACTAGTTCGCCAAGTTGTGCGTGGCCGCCATATTTGATTAAGAATGTCGCCACACAGTTTACCATGCATTGTCATCAGTTGAAAGTAACGGCTTCAAAATTGAGGTGCAAGATTTCACCCGAACAAACATACATATTACATATATACACGTAGAGAAAAAACATGGTTAAAGAATGGTTAAAAAAAACATATTATGGTCCCTGCAATGACAACAAACAAACGTTTGTTGTTTTTAAAAAAACTTTGTTCACGATTGATAATATTTTGTTTCTATTTAACAATAAAGTGTTTACCTTCCTTGAAACTTCAACTATGGTTGATGTTAACAATATAATGTTTAAATAAAATAAAACTACAACCATACACTTAAACATATTATGGTTACCTTAACCATATTATTATCACGGTAACCATTTTATGGTTAAATTCATCCATCCAAAAGCTACAACTATATTATGGTTGCCTCCAAACATGTTATGGTTAATATTTAAAAACAAAAATATGTTCGAAATTATAATATTTTAAAACATTGTATGATTAATTTTAAATTTAAAATAATTGGAGTATTCACAAGGTGTGCTATTATGTTCTATTGTCATAATGTTCTAACATTTTACAATGGTTTAAAAATATTGTTGTTGCTTTGTAAACAAAAAGTGTCTTAAATTAATAAAACTTTGCTTGGTATGTTTATTGTGCTGTCGTAATTAACCAGAAGAGACCTGCGCTGAGCGGCTGAGCCGAACCGCATTAGTTTTGTTGCCGTCACCGTTGATGGTATAGTTTTATCCGGCTAATATCCGAATTTAACCTGCGGCTAGCAATTTTTGTAACAAAACCCTTGCGGCGTCAAATTATATCGGCTTAGGACTCTGCTGTTTGGTAAACAAACAAAATAAAATTTATTTGTGATTTGCGACAAAAAAATGGAAAATAGTCAGGAAAGATCTAATTTAATTTATTAATTCATGTATTAGAATTAAAAAATATATTGATTTAAGGTAAATATTTATTTTTTATATTTGTTTTAAATCAGCTAATTTAAATTCAAAATAGCACACTAAATTATGAGGGGTTGTTCACAACTGTCGTATATTTTCATGTTATTATTTTAAGACTTATGACTTTATGACACCTTGTGAATCCCCCAAATATGTTTAAAAAGCAACAACATTCTGGTCATTTGCATTTTACTTGGATTGCTTAAAATTCTTATTCATTTTATTTTAATTATTGATTAAAACAAATAAATTTACGTAGAAAAAACTAGTAGAACAGAAAAATGGTAATATGAAGGTCGTCACAGGCTGGAAAATGAACCAAAGAGGATTTTTTTTATAAAAGTGGAACGTAAAACCTATCAAGAATATTAAATTAAATAAAATCATAATTTGGCACTTAACAAACAAATTGAAAAAATGGATTTACCATAATATGATTAGCATTCACCATATTATTGTTAATCTCGACCATAAAATGGTTACTTTTCTCAAAATTCTGGGAAATTTTGGCCATATTATGGTTAATATTGAACATAATATGTTAAGTTTTGACCATTATTATGGTTAATATTGACTAAAACATGGTTCATTTTGACCATATTATGGTTGATTTAGTGAACAATTTTGCTGATTTTAAACATACTATGGTCATATTTAAACAAAATATGGTAACCTGCAAACATAAACGTTGTTAAAAGCCAACCATAGTATGTTGCTCTTAGAATATGGTTACCTCCAACCATATTTTTTTTCTACGTGTACATACATACATTGTAAGTTTAATAAAAGCTTTTAAAATTTGTTTTATTGGAGAACTTATCTTAACTCTCTATGAGAAGCACTTGTGGGTTTGAAATCCACGCTTAACACCCACGAGTAAAATTTGCCTGCAAAAAATTCAGCTCGATTGGATCACGGAAAAAGGGTTAAAAATCGATCCAAAGTCTTTCACACAGGCGGACAAAAAAAATTCAGACGTGTACATGAAAATCGCCCATACACGTGTATTGTTCTCCCCTTTCCGAAAAAGTATATTGAAAAATACAACTGCCAAGTAATTGACTTCTGATGTATTTTAAATTAAATATTTGTTTTCCTTCTTTAATTGCACCATCATCGGCATCAACAAGCTCTTCTAACATTCTTAAATTACTCGAAGTTTTTTGAATAGCATTCGGAAGCATCTACCTAGGCCCCCATTTTGCTTCTACTGGCTGCGGTGGAAGGGTAATCAAAGGATGCATTTCATTAAAAATTTCAATATAATCGAATTCTCTGCAACGCGGTATAACCAAGCAAGTAGCTTGTAACTGTTTTGGATAAAATATTTTTAGCCTGATTTAGTAGAAAATTAAATGGGAATTTATATCCATACTTTTTCTAATTTAAATTTTGAATATTATTTTTTAGTACACAAAAGCTGTGTATAAAGCGGTCCATACACTTGCAATAAAATGGTTACATGTATATTTCGTATTGTACAATTATTTATACCGTCAATGTGTATGTAATATTCGAAAGAAGCTCAGTTTTTTTGCAACGGCCAAAAGAATTTTGAATTATTTTTGTTGATTACTTTTTTATTATTCATCTAAGACCCCATAAAGGATATGTATATATTCTGGCTCGTTAAGTAATTCTAAGTCGATTGAATTCATGCGACCGAAAAGGACAAAGAAAGTCATTTTGGGGACTTAAAGAAAAATTCGGGGATTTTACACATTTTTAATATATTTTTCCTTCTTTTATTATTAACGCTTATGTTTCTTTGTTTCGTATATAAAATATGAAAAAAGAAGCAAAACGATTATCTTACTCCTATCAATAACTTATACAGTGTAAAGGGTCCTAATTAAGATTACCATATTGGTTGAGTGTGTAAAAGGTACTTAATAAACTTATGTTCTTATTCTTCAGTGATTGTTTTAAAAAGGAAGAATTTAAAAAAAGTATCTAAGACCGTTGACAATACTTACAGGCAATTCACATGGAGGCTTTTAGGACGTCGCTTTGTCGACGTCTCTTTTGGTTTAAGGACAAGCCGTGTAGAGAAGAAACTCGACTCGTTTTGTGTTTTTCATGTCGTTTTTTATATTTCTCTTAACTTTTTCTATTTACGTTTTATTCTTTTTCTTACTTTGAAGTGTGTGGTTGAAAATACAGTGAGTCCTCGATTATGGATAACAGACGGGACCGGCGGCATTCTTGATTATTAATTTTTTTCTGGTGTGTTTCATATTTTATATAAATATGTAATGTATTATTATGTAAACATGGGGAAAAAAGTAATTGGCAGAATATGCTTCCAGTACGTTGGGAAAATCTCTTTCTTCGTTTATTTAAATTTGATTTGATTGTTCAAAAGTAAACAAAAAAAAAAAATAATTTGTGTATAATTTCGGATAACAGAGGTGATTTAAATCAATGCAAAAAAAAATTATTTTCCAGTTAATTAATGCTGCCGCTTAATCGAATGACGAATAATCAAGGCCATACTGTAAATAAAAAACAGACATGCAACTAAAAATCATCGCATGAACGCAAAGAGATTTTGGAAGTTGCTTTAAAAGGGAATAAAGATAAAATGACGTCGTTAAAGCCCTCGTGTGAATTGAGTGTTACAATTTTTGATTTTTAAAGACAATTTTCAAGAAAAAATAAGTAAATATGAAAGACAATTTAATAAAGTTGGGAAACAGAATGCTGGGCTATTGGTTAGTAGTTATGATGCGTCGAAGTATTAAATAAATGATGAATATGTGTATTTTTATTGTTGATTTTAAGGATGGCTAAAACCGATTGAACAAGCTCCAAATTTTTATAAATTGGCTCATTCGTATTCAAAAACAGCATATTGTTCTGCTTGTAATTTCTCAGTCGCTTCAAACAAAATAAAATATTTTTTTTTACCAATAATTTTTATTTGGGGATTTCTTATCAACATTTTTCTTACTATTTTTAAAAACAATTTAAAATTGGGTGAAAAAAAAGAAAAAATATATTAATTATAAAAAGAGTAATTTTTGGGATTTCAGTATTTTGGTTATAAGTCAGCCAATTTTTAGCCGGTTTGACAGATTTACCTACCGACGTGTTTAAGAAGAAATTTTCAGTGTACTTGGGTTTTGAAACGTTGACTCGGGAGGATCTATGGCTCCCGAAAATGGGTATATATAAAATAAAAATTATTTTGGTAATAACTTTTTCGTATCTGAACCGATTTTTCCGAATTTTTCAGAAAATATATTCTACTAAAGATTTTCGATCCGATTTTGATATATAAGGCGTACCCATAGATCATTTTTAAAACTTTCAGTACGGGAGGTACCACGCCCACTTATCATATCCCGCCCACATTTCGTGGGATGCTGTGTATTGATAACCTTAATGTTTGTACATAATTTGGAAATCTTGGCCGTTCTCTAGATATACAGAAAAAAGGTATAACAAGTAGACCAACATCAAGGGATTTTTGGAAAGATTTGGCTGAATTTCAATAGAAAAATTATAATAAGATCACCTGACACAAATATATACCAACCAAGCCTCCACCATATCTGGGTGCTTCGAAACCCCAATTTCAACAAACAGACCCTTCTCATAAGGACTTGGAATATATATACTTTATAGGGTATAAGATAAATATATTCAAAGACAGCAAAAACACAATCACCCCTATCGTGAATAATTTTTGCCCTTTTCACATATTTGCGATTATGAAAAACTCCCATGAACAAAAGGTAATTCAAAGGGGAAAAATAACGTGAAAAAATGTTCACGGGAAAAAATTCCCCTTAACGTGAAAAGTTTTTCCCTCGTAACTTATTCACATTTCCCTTAGATTTTCTCACTTTATTTTTGCTAGGGAACAGAACATTTACATACATGTAGGTCCTCCTACAAATCGAATATTAAGGGCTAGATCCGTCAATATGGCATAGACAGATATATTGGTCAACAAAATGCATAACATCAAGTCGATTTCCTGCGGATTTGTGTAGCTTTTGAAAGACGTGGTGGCAGAATTTTGGAAAATATTTTACTACATAAAATTTAAAAAGTGCAAAAAACTAACGTTGTAGACAAACTATCCCTCCAATACTAAATATTTTGCTTTATTATTTTAACTTTTCTTTAAAATATGTATATACGTGTATACTTTTGAACAAAAATTTCATTGATTTTTTTTTTTAATCTTTCTTCTATTTTTACATTCACTGGAACTGATAGCATGAAAAATTTTTCACATGAGATTCATGATTGCTTTTTTCCCTTCGAGGGGAATGAAAATTTCATGGGTACAAAAATTCCACTTGTTATTCATGATAGGGGTGAATATCTTCTGTGTCGTGTCGCCTCTGTATGCTATTTGTAATTGTATTTTAAAAGTGTTAATAAAGATTTTAAATGTGAATAAGTGTATGTATGTATGTATTTCATTGTGTTTATTTTTAAGTTACAAGAAAATAATTCTAAAGGGTTGCTTAAACGTAACAATATTAATTTTCCATAATATAATTCCCTATAATAGAATTTTACATAAAAAGTTATGTTTTGATACAATTTAGTTCATAAACGTAAAATTTTAGAAGCGAATTTGTACAATTCAAAAACAAATGTTTACCTTTCCCGGTCTTTTTATACGCCATAATAGTCTTCACAATAAAAGCAAAAGTTAAAAAGAAAATACATATAAATATGTCAACACTTAACACACATTTAACTAACTGTGCCATATTGTATAAAATAATAATAATTTAACAACAATGTTTGTGTTACATATTGTTTTTAGCACAAATACCCTGAGTGTTATTTGTTTCAGCCAATACAAATACCAACACTATCATCATCAACATGTTCTATTGTGAGTTTGTATCTGTATTGTGGAAAATATTCTAAAAGATTTTGTTGCCTCTCGATTACCAAGCAAGAATTTTTTTTTTTTGTTCTTTTAATTTTGCTCTGGTAATCATGATACAACTTAATAAGTTACCAGGGCATTGATAAAACCAATATTGGAAAGCAAAATAACACTCAAGAAATAGAACTCTTCTTCGTAAAGAAGAGAAGGAGGAGACGAAACACTTGAAGATTTAATTGGTTTTGGCAGGATACTGTATTTATTTATGGTACTCGTGTGAAAGGAGAAATTTAGTGATGAAAGGTTGCTGTAGGTGTAAACGATTGGGTCTAACCAAAATAAGGGGGAAAAACCTACATTAAACTTAATTAAGGCAATAATTTGGTAAAATTTAATAAAGATATTAATGTTAAGGTGATTTGAACTAATGGGTAATTTATTTGTGAAAAGTTTTTCATTATGTTAGTGCGTCGTTTTTGGGGGTTAAACGAGAGATGTGCAGAGGGACGTTAAACTTTACGCAGTTCTATACGAATCGAAAAATTCGAAAGAACTCTTTCTCTCTCTACATAGCTTTGGCACAAGCTCTAATGTTTACATTTGAACTTCAAGTTGTACAAATAAAATGTCCAAAGTCTTGACGGAAAGAATACGAAAAAACAGAGGAAAGGGAGCAACATGTAACACAAAATTTTAAATGATAATAACAGCAAATTTCGCACCATCAGTACCACTGGTTAAATATTGATGTCTGACTGTTGGCTGGCAGGCACCGCAGTGGTGCAGAGGTTAGAACTCAAAGCATTCTGATGAAAGAATGTGGTGATTCTTGAAACATGTAAATTCAACCCAGGTTCGAGCTCCAGCTCAGTCAGGAAAATTATCAATAAATTTTAGTGAAATTCCAAGTTGTAAAATTCTTTCCGTCAGTAAAAATAATACAATGAAAATTAAATTTTATGAACTCAAGCCTAACTAAATATATCAAAATAAAAAATTAAAAGTTCAACTAAAAAAAATCACAATTGTTCTTGAAAATAAAAAATCCTAAAAAAATTCCATGCAAAGAAAAATTTTATAATTTTTTTTCAGAGAAAATAATCAGGTGCTTTAGGGGGAATAAAAAAGTTTGGGAACTTAAGAGACCTTCTTAAAACATTTGGCTTTAACAAATTTCTGATTAAAAACGAAACTTTTAGAAAATTTTTGCGCTACTTGATAACCGCCTTTTGGTTAGTCGTTTCTAAGCTTTACACAGTCAACTGGGGAGAAGAAATTAGGATCATACAATACGTAGCTGCATGCCGAAGTAAAGAGCTGGTTCAGACATATCAGGTTTAGCTGTTTGGATTTTTCTTTTATTCTTTTTTGAACCTACATGTACGTTCTTATGCAATCGGTTTGTGTCGTCTATCCAATCCACAACAGACCCTGTATAATCCATTATATCAAGAAAAATGCACCGTTTAGTGCAGTTTACAGCCTGATGGTATCATCTGACCTTATTTATTTAAACATTTTTTATATATCCGAAACCGTTTTCAAATGTTATTCTATCGAAATAAACATTTTTTTGTTTTCAATACATAAAATTAAATTTTTGTGTAATTTTTTACAATTTTTAGTTCTTTCGAACTAAAAAAAAACACCCTTCAAAATAAATTAATTAAATCACCTTTTCAATCATGCATATTTTTAGGACGAATTTAAAATATTTTTTATTTAATATAATTGAATTTCGTTGTTTATGTTTTCAATAACTATAAATTGCATTTTAAATCATGACCAACTGAGAAATTATAGCATTTGCTTTTTTTATATTTAGCATTGCAAAGAAAAGTTGAAAGGCCTAAACATAAAAGGCCATTTACATTTTTCAAAAGCCATCTAGCTTCTTACATTTTTTTCGTAAGACTTTTTGATATTCCCCAGTATTGTAGACAGCACAGTGGGGAATAAATTTTGTTTTGAAAAGTAAATCCACCAGTTACACATAATTTCTATCGTGGGATTTAAACTATTTTAAAAAGTTCCATATGTTCCGCAAGGCCTTTTAGGGGCCCTTTATCCCCTTGCTTTTGCTTACTTTTTTACGTATTTATGTTTAGCACACACATACAACTCCCAAATGTTTGTTTGTTATTCATTAAATTCAAAAAGCATACAACTCTTCTCACCACAGAAACAAAAAAAAAAAATAAATCAAAATTGATAATTTTATTTGATATGATTTTGAATTTTTGAACATGAAAACTATTTCAAACATGACTGACTCTCTGAGCCATTGGCTGGGCTGGATGGTTGGTTGGCTGTCACGAAATCATTACGCGTGACGAGAAAAGAAGAGAAATAAAAATTTGGTAAAACTAAAAATGTGAAATAAAATTAAGGTGGTAAAAGGCAGTTGACCGAACGCACTCAATATGAATGTTTAACAAATTTGAAAAATTATTATTTCCTGAATTTTATTCAAGTCAAAGTCAAATGCGGTTAAAATTGTGTAATTAGTTATGTTGTTGTTTTTGGGAATTAATGCACTTTATAAAGTTCTATTTGTTCTATAAGTGTTAACAGAGTTTTTTTTTAATAATCTTAAACACGAGTAGAGAAATAGAAAAACAATCTATATTCTGTGAAATTTCTTCCAAACTTGTACGGACCTTATAAATATTATATATTAAATATATTAAATTATCTGATGTTGAAAACAAAAATTTGGAAAAAATCGTATAATTCCCATAAAGTTCAAAAAACTGAATACTTTAATAAGTTAAATTTTTAAATTATAAAAAAAGGCAAAATTATAACAAATTTAAAAAACGCAAAAATCGCAGAAGTTTTTCAAAAAAAAATAAAGAAAAAAAGGTAAAAAATTATAAAAATTCACAATTTGTAAAAAGAAGGTTGACCCGGTAGGCAATGAGCTGGTCTATCAGTGCGAAAGTTGAGTGTTCGATTCCCACGAGAGATTTTAGTCATTTTCACTACAATGGACTGAAAGAAGGTTACGTTAGTTTTGCTCGGTAAATTTAGTAAGAATATAAGATGTAGTTAAAAAAAAAGATAAAAACAACCTGCTATAAATGAAAAGAGCGACTAGAATATTCCACCAAACCTGAAACTACAATGTTTGTTGCGGAATCAGTAAAACAGCATACAACATTTTAAGATCCTGCAATGCTTGATTTCCAATTATTTCAATCGATTCAAAAAAACTTGATTAAACACGCTTCACTTTAACCAAAAGAAACAAAAGACGTGTATTGCATAACCAGATGCAGGCCTTACTTCACCCTGAGTTCCGCCCGAAAACCAGTACTTTAAAAAGATCACCCTTTCCGCTTTCAAGGTAAAAAAAAACAATTACTATAGCGAGTCCTTTTTGCGATTATATTGTAAGCGATAAAAGAAAAATTTTACAGGAGAGGATTTTTATATGTTTTTTCTTAAGCAGGCCAACACTCTTTTTATTCATGTTTTGCATATCTTAAGTATTTAAAGAATAATGGCGCATACGATACTTTTCACAAGCATGCTGAGATTCAATTGATCATACGCAGCAAAAATTCTCGCCATTTTTTTTCAATTAAACTATTAATCAAAAATCAAATCAGTTTCAATTAAAAATTTAATGATTTGAATTAAACTTTTACTTATATCAACAACATAACTGCAGAAAATGTGTTTAATATCAAACAATATTTAATTGATACTATTAATTTGTTTACTGGTGCAATTAACGATGGACAAAACTTGATTATTTTCATTAAATATCTCTTTGTCTCTAAACTAAAGGGTATTGCCCTTTTTTGCTCTTGCCACCACAGGAAAAAAAATTTTTTTTTTTCAATTAAAGCATTAATGAAAAATAAAATAAGTTTCAATTTAAAATTTAATCAGGTGAATTAAACGTTTAATTGCACTATTTATTTGCTAACTGGTGTAAATTTGATTAATTTTTTAATTAATATCACAAATTTTTTGAATTTAAATAAATTTTTTATTTTTTTTTGTGAACATCTCCTTTGATATAAATATCATCATATATCTACAAAGAATATTTCTTCCAAAATCTTTAAGTTGACTCCCGTCAAAATGTTAAAAAACCGTTTCATTTTCTTTGCGTTTGACAACCATTGGCAGCAGGCTACCTCCTGATTTGAGGAGAAAATGGAAATAGTGTATTTCGTATACTTACTAAGCATTGCATGGCCAAATGTCATTGCTCCCTCATACGCCCCATTATCCGGATTAAGCCCAAATAAATAAATATATATTGTTTCCGCGGCAACAAACGTTAAATTGATTCATTAAGTTATTCTTAGGGTACAATTTATTGCTCACGCTTTTTTCTAAATTTGTTCTGTCTAACATTTGGTAAACGTGAAATATTTGACAGAAAAAAAATCTGAGAAAAGCGTAACCACTAAATTCAAAAACTCTTAACATCTATTTTACCAAATTTTCTTGACCTACTTAACTTAATTTAAAAAAAAAAATAAAATAATACAAATGTTATGCAACATCAAACAAATGTTTTATTACAATAGAGTTTGCTTAAAACGCGCTAAATACTGGTTAAGGGGACCATAGCTGCCCTACAAGAAATGAATGAGCTAATCATCATATTTTTCACGTTAGCGTTAAGAAAATGAAAGAAAGAAATGACAGAGAACTTGATTTCGGTAATTTCTTTCTATCATTTTCTTTACTTTATCGTAAAAAAATTATGATTCGCTAATTCATTTCTTGTAGGGTGTATTCGATGGTTATACAAAAAGATGGGTGAGTCTTTCGGGCAGGGTTTAAAAAACTGCAGTCCAAACAAAACCTGTCCAACAAAAAACGGAAATTCGCGTACAACTTTTCGCTTTTTGCGTTGGTTTGACAGCGACGGTTCACATTTAATGAATCACAAGTAATAGCAACAGTTTTTATTTTTTTTTTTTTTTTGCCAATGACAAATAAAGGAGTGGAAGAAATGGCAGTTTTTCTATTTTGACTGCAGTTTTTTAAATTAATTCCTTAAATGGTTATAAAGAAACATAAATATATTTTATTATTCAAACAAATATCTACAGCTAAACGAACAAATCCATCGCGACTTCTTCATAACAAAATTATTGTTGCCTTTAATTATGATTAACATTCCCCGCATTGATCAAATCCTTCAAAAATCCTAAATGATGAACTCACGCAATCCCTAAATAATAAACAAACAAAAATTCCAAATGTACAACAAAAAATTATTAATACTAAAAAGAAAAACCAAATCCATAAAAAAAATTTACAAAATAAAAATTACGATGGTTCTACATAATGGCCATAAACAAAAGAACCATAACTAAAGCTCTAAATAAAAGAATGAATGAATGACTGAAAGAATGAATGAATGAGTGAGTGGTGGGTCTCTGCTACCATTTAACTCCACTCAACAAGGTAAAAAATATAAAACAAACACACAACTAGAACCACAAAAAGAAAACAAAAATGTACCAAAACAGTACAGAAAGATATTTAACATAAAAGATTCCAAGAGTAAATGTTATTAGGGGGAAAAAAACATTAAACGTTAAAAGCCTGCTCCTTCTTCTCATGCGGCTCTGTTTGTCTGGTCTGTTCCTCGTTGAGCACTAAACCGCCAAAAAGCATGAAAGAAACCGTAAAGAAGAATAGTTTGTGGACCAAATTTAGCAAAATATTAAAAAAAAAAAAAACAAATGGGGGAAAAACCCCTAAATTTTTTTGCTGTTATGCCAACATACAACATGTTGTATTTAGTACGAGCCATTTGATATTACAACAAAACACATTTAAAGTAACACAGTGAGTGGAACTTCACTGAACCGTAAAGTTTATAAACATAAAAAAGAAACATTCGTAAATAGGAATGAAAACATGCGAGAAGTATTTACATGGTGTGAATAAATAAAGAATCAAAAGTCTTCGTCCAAATTATGAAACATTTGCTGGCGAAATTTTATTTAAATGCCTACTCACAGGCAACGCTACCACTCGTCAACTATAGTCGGCGGTCTGCGACTTTTTGTGTCACTTTTTTGCCTTTATTACGGATTAAAACTGAGTTGAAACTTTAACCACTTAACTTTACAACTGCCAGTGATGTGTTGTAAATGTTTGTTGGTTTTGTTAACTGCACTAACACAGGCTTGTAAGCAATAATACGAAAGAGTTACATTTCCATTGAACTAGAGTTGAGTTATTGCCCGTAATAGAGGTATTAAACTCATCTAATTTTGCGAGTACGCTTAGGTCTGCGGTTTATTTTGATGCGGATTTGAAGTAACGCGGTTTTTTAATCGACTTTTTTATTCCATTTTTATGAGTTTTCATAATTATTTTGTCGTTTATACCTACAAAAGTTATACATATCTGCTGCATTTTGACAAAAACACCTTCAGTCGAGATAAGATAGCATAAAAGTTTACAGAAAACCCGGTGAAAAAGTAATTTTTTATCAACTAATAAAATAAACCAAAATTAAAGAAAAATTTCGTTCATAATAAAAAATTTTAAAAATGTAAACAAAAATGTTTTTTGCATGAAAATTCTTATGATCAACAACATTTTTTATTACTTTTTGTCAAAATGCTAAACATTTATTTTTAACTTTTATAAAACTGGTTTAACCAAATAATGTGTTTTTATATTAAATAAATGAATTGTTTTTGGTTAATTTTTTTATTTTATGATTTTTATATGCGATTTTGGTCTACTTTTTACATCAAGATTCGAAAAGTTATGCGGTTTTTAACTTTTCAGAACGAATCATCATACATTTTGTATGAAAATGGTGTCTTTATTATGGCAACATTGTGAAATTTTTTATTTTTCTTTTTTTTGACACATTGAAGTCGTTAAAATAGAAGACACCTCTTGTAAGAATTTCTACACATATAATATTTTTTGCAAAAAGTGGTTAAAAAGCTTCTAAAATTTAAACAACTTATCTTTAAATTGAGTAGGAAAATGTCAACAACGCTTAAGGTTTTGTTTTTTTCTGACTTTTTATTTCTTAAGCGACTTTTTTGTCCGACTTTATTTATATAAATCGACTTTTTGTGTCACTTTTGAAAAATTTTTAACCCTGTTTACTCGTTTTTAGCCGTCAAGTTTTGAATTGTTAAAAGAATGACATTTTTTCACTCTCTCTCCCAAAAAAATTCAAGACTTGATATTTAAAAACTAAAGCGTGTAAATCAGCACTAGTTCTGTTTAGAAACTTCATTCGTGTCCGTACAATGAAACTTTTGTTTTGTAGCTTTACTTGTTCGTTCTCTTAAAACAAGCTGACAAAATCTGCTTGCACACAAAGCAAAGTAAACTTTTCTATTAGTCCATCCTCTTTCACAATCAAACTCAAATGTTTCACGCCAACCATTTTAAAATGTGGACATGGACAAATCGAGCGGTTTTTTTTTTTTAATAAAGTGAAAAAAAATTAGCTCAAAGAAAATTATTAATTAAAATTTATAGTCGTTTTCTCATAAGTCGAACATTTTTTTCCCAATGGAAAACTGCAGATTAAAGAAATTTGATTTTCTCAATGTCTTATTTGCTTCTTTTCTGTCGCATAGCTAACCCGCTCTCATATTTCAAATATTTATTTTCCGTACAGATCAATTCAATCAGCTGACTCCCAACTAAGGATGCCAATTCCGAATACCGAAATCCCGGGTTTATTCTAAAAATTTAAGTCTCGAATCCCGGGATTTTTATGTTTAATTTAGTAAATATGTGGTATTTTTTTATCAAATACAACTATATTTTAATAAACGAGAGTCACCCTGTTAAAAATAACTTAATAAAATTAAAATATTAAATCATACTGGCAATGAATCTAATTTTAACTGGCTACAAAAAGAAGTCGCAAGTGATTAAATGTAAATGATCCGTCCAGGGATCCCGTTTTTTTTTTTTTTAATAAAAAATCCCAAATCCCGGGTTTCAAAAAACCTGGTCCCATTTGACATCCCTACTCCCAACTTTTACATGTATTTTGAGAGGTGTTGTCAACTGAAAATAATAGTTTTGTCGGTATATTGAGAAAACCAAAATTGTTAGTCTAATAAATTTATGTCGAGATTTAGTGACAGGCAGTTAATCGATACATTGAGGAAACGGGCATTAGAATGTTTGGTGAAATTATAATTTGGTCAATGATAATTCGATTTTTTTTTTAAACTTTATTCTAATAAAATTTGTTCTTTATAATCGAATTGATTTTATCTACGTTTTTAATGTTTTTTTTTTGCAGAAAATGCCTTACAAAGGGTGTTTTTTATAGAGTGGCACAAGTTTAAATCATAATAAAACATATTTTTAATATCAATAAAACGGGCTTTATTGGAAAGAAACTTTTATGAATTAATGTCATGTGACCGCCACGGCTGGCGCGTAGAAGGCGCAATCTGAAACACCAATTTTCAACAACTTTTCGCGTTCTGACCATCATCGTTTTTGAAGACATATGGGCCAATGACTCCGCCAGCCCTTAAAGCGCACCAAACAGTAATTTTCAATGGATTTAATGGTGTTTCGACAAAAGCTTGTGGCTTTTTTACGTACTCATGCAACCAGAAATGGGCTTCATCGGAAAAACAAATTTTGAATGGAAATACCAAATCAATATCAATTTGCGCTTCAGCCCATTCGCCGAATTATTTTGATTAAAAATCTCAACAATTTGCAAGCGTTTGTCTGGTGTTAGTCGATTCATAATGAAATTTCAAAGCAAACTAAACAAAAAGCAACTATTAGCTGTTGAATGGGATGGGGGCTAAAATAAAGCAGTGATGCCAACTCAAAGCTGTTCCACTCTTAAAAAAAAACACCCTTAACAAGGTCAATTATGGATCAACCCTCATTCACGACCAACGTGAATAGAAAGTGAGGAGAAAGAGAGCAAATTCTATTCACGATAGGAGTAATTAAAATTTCTTATCATACGAATATGAAACTTAATTGTGCCATATTTCATTCAGCCAATTCACAAACTGTTCTATTGTGCCATATGTGACATTCATAAATGTGACATTGATAATATTATAGCACGTACAACATTAAACACTTTGTGATTTAGATTTAAAGTTGCACAGAAAAAAATGTTTGCAAAAAATTATTCAATTAAATAATTAATTGGTGTACATTAATTATTCAATTAATTTTTTGTTTGCTGCAATTAATTTTTTTATCAAAACTCATAAAATTAAATGTTTGTGTATATGTGGTGTATTTTTTAGTTTATGCAATTAATTTTTTAATTGACTTAATTTGTGTCCCATGACTCGAAAATACAAATCCGTTAATTGATATGATCAATTCCTTTGCAGGGGCAAAATTAGTTAAATATTTAATTGTCTGAACGAATTGTTTAATAAAAGTGGATTTTGTATTTTTTCTGTCTGTTTTATTCAAAAGAAAGAGTAATATGGAAGCAATAGGAAATTAGGGACCATTCCCATTGAAATTTTAATGTTTTAACATTGTGAAGCTTTTTTTTTAACCGGGGACGAATTTCACTAATAATTCTGATAAATTTATTTCTAATGAATCTAAACAGTTCATATTCTACTAAAAAATTCTTTAGATTTGCAAATATTTTTAAGTACCAATTATTCAGTGGTACCTTACTATAAATTTTAGCAACTTTGTACCATAGTGCTTAACTATTGTAAGCAAAGTAGTACTCAATTGTATATTTACACATTCAAAACATCTCATAAATATTTCCTCTTGAACATCATTTTATACTTAAAAAAAAATACAATAAATATAAAAAATTTTAAGCTATAAATGTGTCTGTCTTTTATGAGTTTGAGCAAGTTTTTGCCATTTTTTAAATATAAAATTGCAAGTATGAAAGATATTTATTTAAAAGTGCAGGAATTATAAAAAAAATATAAATTTAATTCAACTTGAATCAACTTTATCTAACTTTTGAAAAGGCATTATCAGTATTCTGCACAATTTTTATTTGAAATTGTTTATTTGGAAATAAAAATCGCTTTTAAGCAACTTCTTGCTTTCCGCAAAAACATTTTTATATAATAAAATCTATTCTATACCTTTTTGCAGTATTTTAACTCTTTTTACTTGTGTAACAAATAACAAAAGTGGTATTTTCAGTTTAGATTTTGTTAACATTCACATATGAATGATTTAACTTCCGGTCCCTTTATACGAGTATTGAGTATGCGGTTGCTGTTGTCTGTCGCTTGTTGTTCGCACTGGGCTCATAAACTGTGAGTAAAAGGGAATGAATTCTACCACGAATTCCATTATAATTTTGAAATTTTGTATTTATGTATTAAAATTTACACACACGTGCCTGCATTTTTTTTTTTTTTTTTTTTTTTTCGAAAAGTTGTCTGTAAATTTTGTGAATGTATTGTTTAAACGCACTTCCGTTGAATTCTCTTATTATTTGTTGTTCACTGCAACGAATCAAAATTGTTCGTGTTATTTTAACAAGAATTTTTTTATTGTAACAAACTCACTTTTTATGGTAGAACTTTTTAAACAGTGTGACTTAAATTACAGGGTATTTGAAGTTTAAAATCTTTTTTTTAAACTCGGCTCTCATAAGTGAAAAAGTGGTCAAAATCATTTCTTAAGGTAGAAGTACATAACACGCGTTCATTCGTCGACGTTTGTCGTGCGTTTAAAAACTTTAGCGCTTGAAAAATTGCAGGGTACACAACACGCGTTACAAAAGCCGTTCCTGCCAGCTGTTTACTTATTTGTGCATTGAAAACAGATTCGTAAGTATATCAATATTTATTTATTTTATTGAATTTATTCTTTTTATATAAAGATTGTATGTTTTTGAAGCTCTTCAATAAATTTTTCTTTCACGATTCGCAAATTTGTAAATTTTTTTTTTATTGTCAGCAGATTACTTGTCGAAAATACACAACGCGTTAAAAAGTTCAAAGTTAACCAACTTTCTGGCGCTAACGCGTCAAAATATTTTGCATGAAGCTTGATCTATTAAAATACACTAGTTTAACTTTTTTTGACAGAAGTCTACAGAGCGGGCGCGCACTAACGCGTGTTATGTACTTCTACCTTTAAGACTTTGTTGAAGTAGGGTTAGAATGGACCATAACCGCCAGACAAACACCACCTCTGAAAGATACTCTTAATTCTATCAATGTTTGTTGCAAGTTTAAATTCGGCTAAATGTATTTCTTATTACTCTTAAGCTGGAGATCAACATCACGCGTTCTCACGTCGACGCATTTCATTCATTTAACTTTTTTACGCGGCATCAGCGCATATAAAAATAAAATTTTATTTGTCAAAATCAGGTGCCTTGTTACAACGCCGCATGTGACGCTTACAAAAGTAAAAGATAAACCTACTTTGTACAAGTGGATCCTACGCTTTAAGACATGTAACTTGTAAGTACACAGATTCTACTTTTTTACAGATGCGAATGAAAACGCGTAGAACGCGTGGTGTTGCATATTTAAAGTGCAGATACACACACATCAAGTTAACCTGATCAGTTTTTTCTTAGTTTTCTTCTAAATTATCATACACAAACAAATTGCGGATAAAAACAAAACAAATTTTTTAAAGTTCTCATGAAAATGTCACATTATGAAACAATATTTCCATTAATGTACGGAATTAATTTCCATATAAGATCCGCAATCGAAAATCACTTTTACTGCCACCAAAAAATTTCAATATATTTAAAGTTCGACACCAGTATTTCATAGACAGATAGATAAATATAGGAAGCAATAAGTACCAATCGGATCTTTACTGCAGCCAATATTTTCACCATGACAGTTTTAGGCTACATATGAAGCCTAACTTTTAAAAAAAAAATTTCAAAATTTTGATAAAAAAATTATGTTTCTAAAACGACTGCGGTTTTTTTAAGTTTTTTCAATAAGCTTAAGCGTTTTTGAATTACGAGAACATATGTTATGCAACCTCCTCCATTTTCGAAATAACGGTACATCTCGAAAGCCAGAGCTAACCTAAAAAAAAACGGCTAGCACCACTGGATTAGGTTAATACGACAAGTACCCAGCTTGTCTTAAAACAATTTCAATTTCTAGCACAGGGTAAGTACAAATATCTCTTATACATAAATATATGTTCCCGTCGTTCCTAACTATTAGGAGTATAGGACCTTAACAAAATCTTTCCATCTGCGATGTCAAAGCGAGTTTTTACTTCATTTCAGCTAGCTTGCATATTTGACGCTTTGGTTTATTATTTGATTGAGCGTTCTTGGCCAGCTCCGAAAGACGTTGCAATTGCATATTTATATCGGATCATTAAACCAATTTATAAGTCCCCAACCAATAACTCTATTACTCGACATGGTTCATGACAGTATCCAACACAATGGTAAAAAAAAGTAATGACATCACGTAACATTGCCGTACTCCTGCACAGAGCTGCCGTTTTTGGTTATTTCTAACCAAAATTTGTTATATTTTTTTTCAATAAGGAGATGTGAATATTTTTTTCATTTTGGTTACATTTTTCTAAAATAATAATACGTACGAATATGTTATTCTTGATATAATTGTTTACGAGCTTGAATAATTTGTACTGTGTGCTACGATTTGTTCATTATTTGTTACCAATGAACGGAAGGAAGTTTTTTATAATTTATCGAAAACAAAAAATCCCCTTTCAAAACAGCAACCAAATAATTTTTTTAACATATTCAAAACGCCATGGTCTGAAATCGAAAACAAAAGAAAGTTTTAATCAATGGAGATTTCCACTTATTTTTTTTAAATGTGCGTAGTTTTTCTTGATTTTAAGAGTATTAAAGATAAGTGGTACTCAAAGTAGAAAGTGCATAAAATCATGCAGAATCGATATCAGAAAATTACTAAAAAATTACACAAAAGTCGTTTTAGTGTTTCTAAATACTTGAAAATAAGTTTAATGTTCTAAATTTAGGCTCTTTCAAGAAGTATATTGAAATACATATTTGGAAATACACATAGAAATTTTGAAGATTTTTTCAAAAATACATACATACATTGATTTGATTTATCAATATTATTTTAAAAGTTATGGATTTTTTTTTTAAGAAATGGCTGTAAGTTTAAGAAATATTAAATTTTACTGGATATAACTTGTCGGTATGTACATATATTTATTTTTTAAGATAATTTTTGGTAAAAAAAAACTTTTGACTGTCAGTTTTCATTGAATGTACGTTGCGAAAGTCGAATTTGTTTATATTCGCCATAATTTTTTACAATCATTCATAAAATATTTCAAATAGAACAATTTTGAAACAGTTATTTATAATAAGATTTATAAATTTGAAATAAAATTAACAAACAAGAGAAAAAAGTTTTTATAATATTTTAGTTATTATTAGTATTGTTGAACTGTTCTATGGTTTTTAATCCAAATTTTGATATTTAATTTAGGTTTCAGTTCATCAAATTATTTTTATTAAGAAAGATATTTTACAACATGAAATTAATTAAAATTAATTGATAATTTTTCATTCTTGACTGACCTGAGGATCGAACCCAGGCGTTTACGAACAGGTTACCCTTACATCTTTCGATTGCAACCACTCAATCTCTTCAGAGAGGTTTGCCGTTTAACACTCTCAGCCATCGATGACTGCTGGTAGTCAATAGTCAAACATCAATATTTAAACCAAATTGTATTTAACCCTTGGTAGATAGAAATTTGCTTTGAATTATTATCCAATTTAATTGATTTTACATGTTCTTCCTTACTTCTGTTTTTTCGTACCTTTTGTCAAGAATTTTTCTTGAAGTCCAAAGTACATTTTTTGTTTTTTCATTTTTTGTCTTTCTTTTTTCTTGTTGACCTTTTTCAGCACAACTTGAAGGACAAATGTAAACATAGAGCTCGTGCCTTAGCTTTAACAATTATTAGTATTGTGGTTATTTTGTGGAAATGTTCTATGGTTTTTAATCCAAATTTCGATATTTTAATTAGGCTTAAGTTCATCAAATTTAATTTTCATTAAATTATTTTTATGAAGAAAGGAATTTTTTTTATTTTTAGTTATACGTAAATTAGAAAATATTTACATAAAATGCATTTCGCATATCGCCAATCGCAAAACGTAAATTTCGACAAAAGGATTAAGAAATCGCCACATTTGACAGTCCATTTTTGTTATTTATAACTGGCATTTAAAAAAATATTCAATTTATGTATTAAGTTTCAATATACTTAATTTTGTACGGAAGTTTTATGGGTTTAACTCTTGTAAAATACTCTTGTAAAATAAAAATATTTTTTTTACGAAAAAAGTCTCAAATAAATAAAAACTTTCAATTAAGTTTCTTGTTTTGTTTTCTTGATTTATAATTATAAATAAAAAAATAAAATTTAATGATTTTCTCAGTTTATAATAGGCATTTTTAATTTGATTATATTTTTTCACATTTGGTAACTTTTTCAAAAACTATGGTTGTAAAAATTGTGCTGGTTGTGTCAGGAGTCCTCCTGTACCCACATTAATATTTATGCTCAGTTTGCCTTCGTGCTGAATACGACAACTTGCACTAACATGCATGCTTTAATGAATTGAATTATTTTTTGTGGGACACCGTCATAGTTTTGCCTCGGGGATGGCATTGACAAATAATAATCGGCTCATAGATCACGCTGTTCGTGTTTGGACGTTATGAGTAAGACATCAAAATTACTGCATGTATTTTCAGACACGTCGGGCTTGTTTGTAAGCTTTTTGACGAGTTGGTATTGATCTCTACTGCGATTTGTGTCGGCTGCCGCCTTGGCTATGTTGTTTATCCAAGTACGTTTACCTTTACGTGCACAGCGTTTTAATGAAAATAAAAACATTTTTAGATAAAAGAAAACATTTTAGACTATCCCTGATATATAAAAAGAACGCCTAAGGTGATTATGATCAAAATCCTAAATGTAAAGGTCTCATGTACTTCTATTGAAATTTAAATGCGGAAAGGTTTAATCATTTTTAATTTTCCGAATGATCCTAATCAAACATTATGGCTACAGCAAATTAAGTTGAATTTCTGAACATTTTGAAATCTGTATACAATAATAAAAGTTATACTGTATATTTGTGAAATTCTGGAAATCTGATTTTTATTACCTGGAAAATATGTGTACGACTTTCAATACAATGACAAGAACTTGACAAAGCTGTGATAAATTCGGGGTTTTCTGTGAAAAATGTGTAAGTACATATAAGATGCGACCGAGACGAAAGTACAGTTGGGCATATGCACCACTTTATAAATATAGAGCTCTTCTTGAAAAATCTTTCAACGACATTAGGTATGACTAAGTTTTTTCTCAACTTTATTTATTGGTCTGAAATGGAAATTATTTGTTTCTTAAGAATTTTTTTTTTTTAGTTTTGTGGACGTTTATAACGTATTTAAAGAGATTGAGTTTGACCAGGGATAGAAAACATGAACAACAAATAATTAATAAAGAGCAGCCCACTAAGAATAAAATATTATTTGTTAGCAGTTTGAAATTAATAAAGTGTTTGACCCCGTGCACCGTTTAATCACTCGATTGCCTATTTGATTAAGCGCTTCATGTACTCATGTTACGAAAAAAAATTATATTTCCATCCCTGGTTTTAATACTTTTAAGACAACGACAATATCTCGAAAACTACTTTATATACGCAGATGATGTTTATGTAATTTGAAAGAGAATACTTGGGGCTACAAACCATATATTTAAATATCTGCAAAATATTAAATTTTAAAAACGGACCAAGTCAAAAACCTATTTTTTTATTTTGCTGATTTTTTTTTATATTGTACCTCACAAACTGTTCTTTAAAAATTCTGAAACTTTGAAGGAGGTGAGGTGTTTTTCTTTTTAAGATATGATTTTTTTTCTTTCGCAACCTTTAAAAAATAATCTTAAAAAAGAATTATAATATTGTAATTTTGAGCAATAAGTGCACTGTGCTGGTTGCAAACAACAAACAAGCCAGGCACTTAGCGTTTAAACCTGATTCGGGCATGCTGAATCCAGTGGTGCTAACCGTTTTTTTTAGGTTAGCTCTTGTTTTCGAGATATACCGTTAGGATACCGAAAATGTAGTAGGTTGCGCAGCATATATTCGCGTTACTCAAGAACGGTTTAGCTTATTGAAATTACTAAAAAAAAAAAAACCCCGAAATTTCGCAATAAATAATAAAGTGGGGTTGGTCATACATTTGACCCATCATAGCACAGTGTACTCTGCTAAATTAATTAAATACGCCTAAAACCGTAGCAGATATATTTACTGTGGTAAAATTTCTTCCAACTTATAGTGTTTTCTTTTCTACACAACAAATATCGCCTTCTAAAAAGGTGCATGTATAAAATGTCTTGCCAGCCCTTTAATAATGCTACTTGATAGTTGACAAGAACAAAACGCAAGATATGAAAAAGTGAAATGCCCTGTTTTTAACACATGACGAAAATTGTTCTTCATCATTATAGCTAATTTTTTAACTCATTGTTTTCATTATTTTCTGACATTTTGTTTTTAAACCGATTGAGCGATTACAAATAAATGTTTGGGTTTGTTTCCAATATTGCAATTTTAGCCATGTTCGCGATAGACGTGATTTTTCCTGTAAGTTTTATGATTGTTTTAGAGCTTTAATGATTTTTAATAAATATTAGACTTTGCTATCCTGCCGCTATTAGCAAATTTTTGCAAATTTCCGCTAATTTAGCAATTGTTAACGATTTTTTGCTATTCCTAATAGTCTAAGGGACTTTTAATCAATTTTATGGGATCTATGAAAAATTAAACATTTTCGCGAATTTTCGCCATTTTTGCAAACTTTTTTATGTTGTTTTCGGATATTTTGATTATTTTTTAACTGATTTAGCGATTTTAAATACATTTTTGCGTTTGTATCAATTTTTGCGAATTTTAACCATGGTCGCGATAATAGCGATTTTTATCTGTAAGGGTTGTGATTCTTTACAGCTTTAACGATTTGGAAAAAAAATTAGACATTGCTATTATGCCGCTGTTTTGCAAAATTTTTGCAAATGTCCGCTTATTTAGCAATTTTTACCGAATTTTTTCCATCCCTTATAGTTTTGAAGACTTTTTTTTATCAATTTTATGGCTCGTTTGATATAATAAAATTTTTCGCTATTTTTGCAAGCTTTGTTGCTCTTTGAGGCAATCGTCGCCGTTATTAAAAAACCCTATATATAAGCCCCATATATAAACGTCATATATCACCTTTTTTACAGGGCACAAACCACACTCTCGATTTATTCGGGGTGAAAAGGGTGATTGTTTTAGAATAAGACATGCTTCCCTTTTAGAGAGCAAAACATTTTTAAAAAGCGAACACAAAATTCCATTTTTTAAATAAAATATCACATTTGGCTAGAAAAAATGTTATGCAACTTTGTGATATACGGTCCATAATTTACCTTTGATTCTATATTAAGCAGGCTTCTGAAATTCACTGTAAACGATAAAAGTAACTTCACCGCTGTTTTGAAATTTATTCAAATTTATGTTTTTTAATACCAGAAATCAATCTGCAGAATTTTGGGATGATCGGTTCATATTTCTGATTGTTGGGCAATAATTTAAAATATGTATGTCTAGTCGCAACCAATTTTAACGCAGATGTCTGTTTTTATAAAGATAAATTAATAATAAATAGATCTGTCGGTGGAGGGTATCAAAGACTTGACACAGCCGAATATAGTGCTCTAACTTGTTTTTCATTTTTACTAACTTTGATTTTAAAAATTTTCAATGCCTTTTTCAAAAATTTTATACAAAAAGAAAACATTTTTTTTATTATTAAAGTTCTTCTTACGTCTCTACTAAACATTTTTAATAATTCTGTGGCCTTTTGACAAAACATCTTAACTTAGCTGTTAATTATACGAATTTTCCTTCAAAAAACATTTTTGTATACGATTTTAACATTTTGTATTATTAACGAATTTTTTTTTTAATATGATTTTTTCACCGAGTTTTTTTTTAAAACTTTTTTTGCTATCTTATCTCTACTTAAGAGTTTTGTCAAAATGGCTCAGAATTATTATATTTCGTTAAAAATATAAAATTTTTACAGGTGCTAAATGTTTCTCTTTAACTTCAATGACAATTTTTCTGACATTTGACACATTGTTTTCACTTTTATTTGCCAAGAAGACCCAGCTAGTCACACAGTACTCGTAAATGTGTGGAAATATTTAAAAAGGAAATAAAAAAACAAACAAATAAACATAAAAACAATAAAAAATTACTAAGAAAATAAAAATAATAAAAAAACAAAAGTAATAAACAGGTAAATGAAAATAAAATTTTTAAATGTCAAAATTGTTGTTGACTTCAAGTACGATGGTGTTGATGATACCGATGAGGTGGATTCATTTGCTCTGGGTCGGTTATTTTTTTGCTGTTTAAACTGGGTTACAACAAAAGACAAACGGCAAGTTAAAGCCAATGAATGCATTTGATGTCAAACGAAAGTTAAAAACAAAAAAATATTACAAAAATAAAAATAAACCAAACATTTAAACGCAAAACAAACGAAATAATTGTGTAAAGAAAAATACCAAAGGAATAGTCAAAAGTGCAAAATGTAACACTTCAGGCAGTTTCTAAGAGAAATAAACAGAAAACATAATAAAAAGTAAAAGTTTAAGATGAAAACAAAAAGAAGGAATTCTTTGAATTGTACCTACTAAGGGCTAATAAATCCGAGCAAGTTAAACTCTTTTTTTGGGTTAAAATGTGTTTAAACCACCAAATCTTTAAATCCGTAAACTTATAAACCATCTTTAAACGCATAAAATTGGGCGTTTAAACTACGAATACAAACCATATGAATTTGCCAACATTTATCGTAGTGCTGCCACATGTTATTTTTTAAGCTACATTTAATACATGCGACACTGATTTACTGCTGTTGAGTTTAAACTACATATAAATTTAAGTTTAGTTCAACTAAACCAGCATTTAAACGTTCACTGAATTTTGAGCCATAAGTCTTTCCTTTTAGAAATTTTTGGGATCGAGCAGAAAATAAAAATTTTGAATTAAGTTGAGATTTTCAGCAAATTTTAAAATTTTTTGCAAAAAATTGTACTACCCAACAAGGTTTTGAACTGGAGCAACCAAATATCTTTCCTAGGGTAATTGGGTGGGCTGAATTCGAATCTGTAATTGATTTTCTCTATCACGTCACAATTTTCGAGATACAAAAAAATGTTTTGATTCGTTTTGTACATAACAAATCACTAGTTTATTTAAAAATCAATTAATTTTCAAAAGGAATAGCGTTATTTGAACGTCGTTTGTATTTTGTTCGTTCGGTTCGGTTTCACACATTAGAGCAGAACTGCCAGTTTAGGGGGTTTGACCCCAAATTAGGGATTTTCTTGTTGCTAAAAGGGACAGAAAATTGTATTTGGGGTTTAGGGTTTGCATTGGGGATATTAAAAAAAACTTAGGATTTTTTGGGGAAATAAAAAATATGAGCTTAATTTTTCTATAAAAGACAACTAAGTTAAATGCACACATAGTATGTGTCACATACACATTAAATTGGCTATTTTTGCAACATCACTTGATATCAATGAGCACCGGCCAAAAAAAAGTTTCGTTTTTATTAAAAAAAAATGTCTGATAAGTTTGAAGCTAATCTGTCAATAATTCGATTATTTACAAAAAGTCCAAAAATTGCATTTTCCTGCACAGAAAAAATGTTTGCAAAAAATTATTCAATTAAATAATAAATTGGTGTACATTAATTATTCAATTAATTTTTTGTTCGCTGCGATTAATTTTTTTAATCAAAACCCATAAAATTAAATGTTTGTGTACGTGTGGTGTATTTTTTAGCAATTAATTTTTTAATTGACTAAATTTGTGGCCCATGACTCGAAAATACAAATCCGTTAATTGATATGATCAATTCCTTTGCAGGGGCAAAATTAGTAAAATATTTAATTGTCTGAACGAATTGTTTAATTAAAGTTGATTTTCTATTTTTTCTGTGTGGGCAACTTCATGTGTATCAAAATAATTAAAGTGAACTCTAAAGCCAATGAATGAGCTTATTGGTTCCTTTTTATATAAAAACATTTAATATAAGTTTGGTGACAATTGGGTAAAGAAAATTCGATTGAAATGTCAAATAGTTTGTAGAGAAACAAATAAAGCAATTCTCAAATGGATAACTGCTGCATGTGGGAATTAAAAACAAACTAGAACAGCCTCATTATTTTTTAATAAAAGTGGAAATAAAATTACTTTTGTAAAATAAACTTTCTTAAAAATTAAGGGATTTTGTGGTCCCATATATTTAAAAACAACTATATATTTCTTTTCGATAAAAATTATCTCTTGTAGAACATGGTACAATTAAAACTCAAATAAATATTTAAATTATCCGTTAAAAATTATTATGCATCTCAGGTCAGTCAAGAATGAATGATTATCAATAACAATTTTAATTAATTTTCATGTTGTAAAATTCCTTTCTTCATAAAAATAATTTAATGAAAATTAAATTTGATGAACTTAAGCCTGATTAAAATATTAAAAATATGGATTAAAAACCATAAATAGTTCAACAAAATAACCACAATTCTAATAATTATGCATTTTTTTACAGGGGCATATTTTGAGGATTCTTTCTTTAATCGGGGGATATTTGGGGAAATTTATTTTTAAATTTGGGGAGAACGAAAAAAAGTACCTGGCAGCCCTGCATTAGAGTCCAACAATAGTCTCCCAGCATGCTTTTGTTTCAAAATCCTTAATAAATTCTTTCAACTTTCATTAAATCTTGGTGAGCGTGTTCTCATTGTTCGCGCACGGTACCTAGTTTTTTATATGCGAATAAAGAATATGCAAAACATTGTCGGTGTCCACGGTTTGTCCAAGTTTTGACTGCAAAACCAAAATAATGTAAATATGCATATTTTAATGATGCTGATGTTGCATATCCAACCAAATATTCACCCCACACAAAGCAAAAATAGCGGAATCAGTAACACACGAACTCCCTGACATGCTTAACGCTACTATTATAAAGATTTAGAATGAATGTGAAATTGTTGTGTAGTATTGACTGCTTACATTATTGCTAGCATGCGATAAAAAATGAGCAAGACGCAATAGCCAAACTGTTATGCCAGATTCGAATTCATCGCACCCAGATTAGTTAAAAAACATGCTTAGTTTCTGAAGTCAATTTTTTTTTCAAATTTGTGACCAGTGTTATCAATTCTAGAGGCATTTAAAAAAATTCTATTTTGGGAAATTTTCAAAATTTGTATTGAAAATTTGTTTATAATTTATATCTTCCAATGAATCATATATATTTTACATTACTTTACCTCAATATTAGTTACTAAGGTTTTCTTTTACCAAAATACAAAATTCCTAGCGATAATTTTGAAAATTCCACATTTTAAAAATTTTTTTAAATAAAATTTTCTGAAGTTTTCATAAATTTCTTGATATTCTTTAATTAGGCTTGAGTTCATCACATTTAATTTTCATTAATATAAAACATTAATAAAGTTTATACGTTACGAAAATTATTACTATAAAAAAATTAAATTCCTAGTGACATTTTTAAAAATCCCAATTTTGGAAATTTTCGATAGTATTGGGAATTGTATACAATTAGGTTTTTTAAATTTCGTTTAAACATATTAATTAATAATAATAAAAAATATTGAATTCCCTGCTGAATTTGTAAAAACAAAAAATATTAAACATGGGGAAAATTTGAATTTTATTTTAATTGATTAAACATTTTGATTTATGTACAACTTAAACATTGTTTTTTTTTTTAATGAATATTAAATTTGATGAACTTTAGCCTAATTAAAATATCAAAATTTGGTTAAAAAAAACCCACAAACGGTTCAACAAAATAACCACAATACTAATTATTGATTAACTCCCAGCAACATTTATAAAAATTTCCATTTGGGAAAATTTTTAGGTTAATTGTGGGAATTTGTTTAAAATTTAGACTTTTAACTAAAACATAGTTTTTTTTGTTGCTTAGGTAACCAAAATTGGTGTTACCAAGGTTTTACAGCGACAGGTTAAAAAAACCTTGTTTAGAAATTTTTACAGCAAAATTTAGGAAGTTTTATTTTTCAAAATTTTAGTAACTGTTTAAGATTTTATGACAAAATTTTGGGCTTGAAAAAAAAACAAATTTTTAAGCAAGGCGAATTCAACTACTACAGGTGGTGTCGGAACTACAACAATTCAAAAACAAGAGATGGTTTTTTGCATTGCATTGTTAGTGCTTATAGCTCGTAATGTCAACCATTCTTAGCAAAACATTAACAAATCAAAACAAAACAGAGCTCGAACTGTCAAAATCAGATTCCGTTTCGACACCACCTGTAGTTACTTTGCCCTAATGTTTAACAAACAAAAATCAAAAATATTAAATTTCCTACACGATCTTATGTTTATTTTGGGAATTGGTTAAAAATTCAAATATTTTACCTGAAACATAAAGATGATTTTGGTTTAAGTTAACAAAATAATCTTAAAAAAAGAAATTTTCTCATAGTTTTTATCCTATAAGTATATTTTTTACCCACGGTTTGTAGAACTCAAACAAACCCCTTTTCAATTCCCCTTACGGCGAGAAAAAATTTGAAATTTTCCGGGATCCCAAAAATTTCTGCTTAAAAGAAATATAACAAAATATTTTTAGAAATTGTTGTAAAATTTAAAAGATTAGTAAGATTCCCTTTTTTGAAAATTGGAAGGTATTTGAGCAATTTAAATTAAAACAAACACATTACACTGAATTCTTAAATAATAAATTTATGTATATTTTAAAAGCTTTTAGAGCATATTTTTATTTCCTTTAAACATATGTATGTTTGTATTTTTTTTCGCATATTTCCCATTAATAAACGCATACTAATGTTGTATTTAAATTTCAAGATGAAAAATATTTAAAACGAACATCAAAAACCCCTTGTCTAACAACAACCCCTACTCCAATAAGCAGCTTAAGCATCCATTACAAAATGTTCCTTCATACAGCAAACAAACGAATTTTCAAATAAACAGAAACACCAAAATTGAAAATAGTCATAGAGACGTGTTTAAAAACTTATGATTCCGGCCAACCTTCCAACACACTCCGACTGACAAACCCAAATACACATTCCTCCACGGCCAAGTAGCAACTACCACATGCATAAATGTCTGTTAACTGAACATCTGGGAATAGCTAAAAAACAATTTATATAGAGAATGAATATAAAACTAAAAGGGTAATTGGCACATAAGCCAACTTGCAAATAGAGGGCAGCAAAAAAAAAAAAACACAGAAATCATCGAAAAGCAGGTCAATTTTGTTGTTTGGCTGGAAAATCATCAGGTAAATTGAAATGAAAGAACAGGGAAAATCCATTCAATAATGGTTTAAAAGTGGTCTTGGAAATGCTTATTTATGGAAAGAGTGTTTGAAAAAACAAGATTGTCTTTCTTTAGTGGCAAATTGAAATTAAAGTCCTGGCATATGAGCCAACGTACGTGCAGTTATTTAACACGAGGGGGAAAATACAAAATTATATCCTTTTTTAAGCTTTATAAAGGAAGTTGAAAAATTATCAATAAATTGTGTTTGTTTTTTTTTTAAATTTGCTTGAAATATATTTGTTTCGTCAAAAGATCAATATAAAAAAGGATTCTGTTATTGGTTTAAAAAAATTTAAATTCTTCAAGATATTTTCTGCGGTTAATAAACGTTGTAAACCAGATTTTGAGCTTAATAAGCTGTTTATCTAAAAGGCACATCAATTAAAAACGTCTGTTTTTGGGCTAATTTTAAGTGTTTATTAAGAAAAATTGGTCCAATTTTTAAAGAAGTTTTTTTTTTAATTCCGTAAGTAAATCCCGCGAAGCTCCACGCTTGTCTGCAGGAAAGAAACCAGAGTCTCTGGCGGGAATCGAACCCGCAACCCCGGCGCTTATAGACTACCTCACTATCATCTAGCCTACCGGGGTACTCTATGTGCCATCGTTGACAATCGGTTCTACGCACCGCACAGAAAAAACTCTCAAGAATTGTCCACCAGTTAAAACATTTATCAAAAATAAAATCAGTTTTAATTTAAAATGTAATCAAGTTAACTAAACGTTTAATTGATACTATTAATTTGTTTACTGGTGCATTTTCATTAATTATTTAATAAATTTCATAATTTTTTAATTGGAAATGGTTTTTATTTTTTCTGTGCGGAACGACTCGGATTTTCGACTCAACGACACCTGTTCTGCAGGTCTCGCTGCTACAACAACAACTTTTCACCATCGGTACCGCGGTTAACTCCAGGTTTTGACCGACAATACTTTAAACGATCCCTCAAGCCTTCGCTTTCTCATTAACTACTAAGTCTTCAACACTTCCGCTAAGGCACTCCACTCTTCCTCCGCTTCTTCTACGGTACCAAAACTTTTCGCTAGTTCAGAAAATCCAGGCCTTCACTGATTCGGGCGGAAAACCCAGTACGTTACCGCTTCCTTCGCTTACTAACTACTAGGTATTAACCCCTCGACTACCGCTCTCCGACCAAGCAAGACCACATAACATCGTCATTAACCATTTTGATTACTTCATAAAATTTATTTCTCACAGAATTTATCTCAAGCACATAGACATAATTTTTCCAGAAAGCATGCCCATGGGGCCTCAACTAAACGTCAGTCTGGTATCGAAGAAAAAGGGGCTACTGACACCCGTGGTACCAGAGAGGATCTCTCTTCAGGCACGAACTCAAGAGACCATGAGATCTCAAGTAACCTGTATAATTCAAATTCCATGTATTGCCAGCACCTGATTTCTCCGGAGGGTGCAACACCAGAAGACGAAATACCCTTAGGAAGATCCCAACAAATCCCTTGGGGGTTGTATTTGGTACAACTTTCCTGTTACCGTGTGGTCCGATTCTAGCAGCTCAATATATATATGTATATTCGGTTAATTGGTCGGGGTTGTCGTAATGAATCCATTTTTCATCGCCAGATTAGATTCGAAGCAAATGTTACTATTTTTATGTCGTTTAAGCAGCAAATCAGACATAAAAATCTTCTTTCAACGTACCTTTCTTTAACCCATGTGATAACCAATTTTCTTGCTTTTGAATAAACTTGAAATCGCTGCTTCCCGGTTTCCATTTATTTTCAGGTTCTTCTTCTTCAGTTTAAGAACAATGTTCATGAATTAACGCCTCGAATTAATCATATATCAGCCATACCTAAACAAGAGCGTCAACGTTGTGTCACGAACAGAAGTGTTAACTTTATTGTTTAACAAAAAAACGGATGGATTGACCAGAAAAATAGCTAAATTTGCATTTTTATTACAAATAGCGGCCAACTTCACTATTAAACGCAGGGCGTTTAAAATCAAATTTTCCAATTGCAAAGCCTTGACTCAACGCTATTCCACGAATTCTTCATACAAATTCTATTGGCATGACAATTTTTGAGAACTAGAAAACGCGTGCCGCTTGTTTAAGGTACGCCTGCAAGGCCTATTATGCATGACCTTTCATTGCAAAATCACGAACGAACCATCTCTCAGATGTTGAAATCGGTGGCACATAATCAGGGTAAACTTCGGTGGGCTTTATGCGCGCCTGATATGCACTTCTTCTTTAAATAAGAACGTTAAACAAAAATTTTGACATTTTCGAACAAAAAACTTTGTTGTTTACACTATTCGTTCAATGACTTATGGCTAATTAATCAGTGAATGTTTAAACGTTGGTTTGGTTGAACTAAACTTAAATTTATATGTAGTTCAAACTTAACAGCTGTAAGTCAGTGTAGTGTAAAAAATAATAGTGTGGCAGCACTACGATAAATGTTGTCAAATGTTAAATTCATATGGTTTGTATGTGTAGTTTATTTAAACGCCCAATTTTATGCGTTAAGAGATGGTTTAAATGTTTACTGAATTATAGATTTGCTGGTTGAAACACATTTAAAACCATAAAGAGAGTTTAACTTAACGATTAGAATTTGTATTTATTCACTCAACAAATGATTTTCAGTTTCGTGGTTTATATGGTTCTTATGATCCATTATAAACGCATCGCCAGGCAATTAATTAAAGGATTTTATTTAACATGAAAACATCTTGGTGTGGCTTTTAATTCTATACCGCGACGATAGTGGAATTTAAAGTATGAAAGTGAGACGGTATTTTCAAAGTGATCCTTGCTTTTGAGCTCCTTTCTTTAAAGGTCTGTGATACAAAATTTGTAGGAATCCGTACTTGACATTATACAGAGAACATCCAATATGCAATTGCTGGCGTAGGGCGCCGTATAATTTATAGAGAATTTTACAAAAGGTTCTTAACATCTCGTCAAAAAAAAAAGACCTTTTGAGAAGAGTCCTTTCGCAAACACTTTCTTTCCAGTCAATTGGACTTTGAATATACTGCGATTCTACGTCTTTAAATTATGTTCCTTAAGGCTGGTTTACACTATTTACTTTGTACTAATACATGTCAAAAGCTCAAAGAATATGTAAAAGTTTGATAGTGTGAAAGCAATTTGTTATACAAATGACAAGTATTTCGAAAAAAAACTTGACTCCCATACGACTTCATCGTTTTTTGAAATTTTTCTAAACAATAACCCCAGTATATATAAACGATTATTAAGGCAAATTTTCATACCAAATTTGTTTTGTTATTAAAGTTAAAAACAAATTTATAAATACGGGCGTAATACTTTTCAAAGTTTTTCTTGGAAGTCAACAATTAATTATCAAGGTTTCGTTTTAACCAATTGTAGTCGGAATTGTTAGAAAAGATAAACTCACTGTTTATTGCTGTTGTTTTTGTTATAGTTTTGATATGTTTACAAGTAAAACTAGAGTGTATATAATTCTTATTCGCTTAAGAGTTTTATTTTTATAATATCTTTAGTTTTTCTTAGAACTTTGAAAAAAGTTTCCTGATGATCTGGCCTAAAAAAACCAATAAAATGAGCATAGGAATAGCTTATTCCACCAACGATAAATTTCAGTTTATCAATAGTACGAATTGGGAATATAGCTCAATACAACGAAACTATACCTTTTTTTATTGGATCAGCAGCCGTATTCTTTAATTCGCTTAACTAAAGCTAAATCTCGATCGCTTAATTGTCTTAGGGAATACAAAATTTGAAAATTTTAGCGATGACATTTAAATTTGCCAAATTTAGCAATGCAAATTACAGAATAAACTTTATAGATTTTCAGTGATAGAGACTTAAGCTAAGATCCCACTTTCGGCGCAATGTACCAATTTTTGCCGCATTTCTTGAGCCGATAGTGTGAATGGTCAAAATTTTGTTAATATGCGACAATCTGTGCCGAAATTATGCTAACTGTGGACAATAAAAATTAACCTTGATGCGCCGATAATATGAACACACTTTTGCACAATGTGGAGCAATCATATTGTTTAATATGTACCGATTTTTATCGGCCACTTGTGCGCCGATCACAGTCGCCAATCAGCGCCGATACGAGAGATGGCAAAACGAAATTTTTAAATTGCACCGCTGGCTACTAAAATTTTACTTTTTTGAGCTTTATTGTACCAAAATTACATTTGTTTTATCTATTATTTATGCTTTAAGACGGTAAATAGTACTGTTAAATGAAAGAAAACAATTGGCTTTAACCAAAACATTCAAGTTGTATTGATGTTGCCATCCCTGGTTTGTAAACAAACATCTATTTACATAAAATTGAATACATTTTTTATTATAGATTAATGTATTATTTAAAATTGTTAGGAAACATAATGGAATATTCAGACGGAGAATTTGGCGAATTTCTAAAGCAAAATTATGTCTGCCAACATATGATTCCATTTGCCCAAATAGCACGATAGTGTGACCGCATTGTACCGATTATTGTCGCAATTGAGTTCTGGCCGATATGAACCGAAAAATATTGTCACAATGTGCGACGATAATGAGACTACCTAAGAAGAAATTGTGCAATGTTTTTAAATGTGCGCCGATATAGCACGATAAAAATCGTCACAGATTGTGCTATTTGAGCCGATAATGGGATCTTAGCTTTAGCTTTAGCGAATTACAGAATATGCTACTTTAATTGAATTAACCTTAAGGCTTGGCCGACTAAAAAAATTACATGTTGGACCTTTGTCGAAATTTAAACCTGAACGCTTCAGATTTTTCATAAAACCCTTAATCAGTTAATAATAACTGATCTTGGTGAAATTGGGGGTAAGACGAAAAATTCTTAACAATAATAAAGTCACTTTCTTCTTGTTAAGCTTGTTAGGCCTAAAGCTTCAATGTAAATAAAACATACTAAAGCCATTTTATTCCGTTGCGATGTTTGATTGACTAAATAAATCTTAACCCATTTTTCGTCGAGCGGTGGTTAAATTTACCAGCACTCACTGGTAATAACTGACATATAAATCTTAGGGGAGTCACTGTAACTTGGTGCGGCGAGAAATGAGTTTAAAAAAAACTTGGAAAACCTAGTGTTGCTAACTTTGTATGTTTATGAAATGTAATTTTTTATTAATGAAAGTCACTAAATTAGCAATACTGCCTTGATAATTTTATAAAGTAGTTCATTGGTTATACAACTTTTTAAACAATTATTGCCCTGACCTCTTATGTAAAGAAAAACAAGTAAGAAACTATAGTCGGTCAAGCCCGACCATATGATACAGTATTCAAAAACAAATTTTATTTATGTTTAAAATTTCATTAAAATCGGTTTAATTATTTCTGTAAGACAGAAATTGCCCCATATCTCCCCTCGTGTTCCTATTTTTTAAAAAAAGCGTAGCTTATTTAAAATCGGTTTGACAGATTCTGAGAGGAAGAAATTGCCCCATATCTCCCCCCGTGGTCCTATTTTTTTTTTAAATGCATAGCTTTTCTGGCCATATAAATATGGATCTATCCACATATATTTTAAATTTCATTTAAATTGGGCACAAATACCCTATTCCGGAAAGGAGCTTGAATGGGGCTTTTCGAAATTATAGCACCGGTTCGCCCCATTTTCAATAGGCTTGGTTCTTGTGCCAATTAGAATCTATGTACCAAATTTTATCATTTTTTTACTATCTTCAAATTTGCGTACAAGGTTGCATGGACTATCAGACGGACGGAATCGTTATATCGACTCTGAAAGTGATTCTGAGTCAATAGGTATACTTTAAGGTCTTTCACACATCAGCACAAATGCATAATACCCTCTCCACTATTGTGGGGTGGGTATAATAAAACGAAATTCAAAAGTATTTTTTTTTTTTACTTATTTTCCCTAAACATACAAAAGAAAGTTATCCATCCTTTCGTTTAATTATTAAAACATAAACACAGAAAATATTTTATAAATTTTTTCTTATTTCTTAAAAACAATAAAAAAGAGAACAGCCTCAAATATTTACTACATCTAATTTGCTTCAAATTTCTTAAACAAACATAAAAGTGCCACAAATTTCTATAATGTTTTCAACAGACTTTTTGAATTTATTAAACAATAAAAAAAACTCTTTAGCAAAATATAAAAAACAAGATGGTGTTAAAACCAAAAGAAGAGTCTACAACACTGAACTCTCTCTTGTTTAAAAAAAACCAATTAAAAAACAATGTAAAAAGTTGTGAGTGGATCAGTGTTGAAAAATTAAGCACTTTAGTACTTTTGCATATTAAAAATACCGCAGTACCCCCGCGTTGTTTTTAGTACTTTTTTATCCTGTGCGCTTTTTAACTTTTATGGCCGTTTTCTCATTAGGTGATTATCTTTTTTCCCAGCGAAAAACTGCACATTAAAGAAAATTGGTTTTCTCAATGTCTCATTTGCTTCTTCTATCTACCGCCACTTATCTGCCAATTATTTATTTTTCGATTATTTGCCGTACAGATAAACTAAATCGGCTGACTACCAACTTTTGCATGCATTTTTGGAGGAGTTTTCAACTGAAAAAAAATTTTTTGTCGGTAAATTGAAAAAAACCAAAATCGTTAACGAACAGTTTATCGGTTCAGTAAATCTAGGTCGACATTAAGTAACAGGCAGTTTGTCGATACATTGAGAAAATCAATTCGATAGTAGACTGTGGTAATCATGTGTTTGTTGTAAAATTTTTGTTGTTGTATATTTAAAATAATTAACAACGTTAATATTGAAATGCAAAGCGAGGACGCTATCCAGAATGAAATATTTGTTCTTATAAGTGGCAAGAAATTTTATAAAAAGCGATGCATTGGATTAAATGTCAGTGGAAAATTTAAATTTAAAAACCTTTTAATGAAATGTTTTGGAACTCGATTTGACATTTTTATAGAAACATGCAAAGTTAACAAGGAAATTGTTTATAAATTCAAAGAAACTACAAAATCATTTTAATTGAGATTTTGCGAATCATTAAGAACTAAATTTAGTTTTTAAAAAAATAATATATAAAAAATGATAAGCAGATTCACTCCATATTGTTTCCGCAAAAACCATACTCTTGTTATTAATGTTATTTTCCAACGAAAAAACTATGAAGATTTAAATTCTCAATTCCGTGTACTGAAAATATTTAACGTATTGCTTTTAGAATTTTATCAAAACCACATTCCTCAGTATCAGTTGAACGCACATTTCCATTTTCATGCAAAATGTTGTAAAAAGCGAAGGACGAAATAGTTTACACCTAGAAACTGTTTAAAGTTTGATCAAAACTAAAGATCTATTAAAATCAAATGATAGTTGCTGTTAGATATGGGCATTTCCATTTTGACGTGTCGTGATATTTGTACCACAAAAAAAAATTAAATGAAGCAGTCAAATTTGTAAAAAGGGTTTTTATACATATATTCAAAGTAATGAAGTAGCACTATATTCAGAAAAAAAATTTCAGTAATCTACGCTAAGGATTTGCAGATATAAGCAAAAATCTGCGCTTGAGTGAAGTTAAAAAAACGGAAGTGGGTTTTGACTTGCATTACAAAACTGAATAAGACTGCGAATTGAGCAAGATGTTTTGTACAAAACCTTTTTTAGTAAACTTAGGACTAATAAAGATTTATTTTTCAAGCTATAAAACTTATAAATCTTTGCTCGTTTTAAGATAAATATGGGAATTTTCAGCTAAAATTCTACTTTTTTTAATGTAACGCCAGATTGCAAATAAGGTTGTATTTTCGGACCATGTTGTTCAATCGTCATTCCTTTTGTTACTTAATGAAGAGCTTGATGCGCTTTACACCAAAATATAAATAAGTAAACGATGCATATAAAATTTTTTGAGAAACAATTCAAAATCCTTCTGGCGTTACGTTACAAAAAGTAGACTTTTCGCTGGAAATGCCCATATACTTATAATATTTCTTGGTATCTCTTAAAGTAAATTCGCTTTATCTTAACTGCGCTGAATTAATAAATTTTTAAACATAAATTGTTTAAACTTTATTTAAGAACTAAGTTCAAATGCCCGTAATTTCTTCAAACAGATATCTGGTCGTGTTCGTACCTCACAATTATCTCTACATATCCGGTAAAACTATTATGGTAATTTCAACGTTAATTTTTCCTTTAAGTTTTCTTTTTATATATGACAACAATTGTATTTTTTTTTAATTTTTTGAATTAACTGTCAAAAATCGTTGGTGTAAAAACTGATGCAAGACCTGGTAAAATTATGAAAAAATCGTTACACCATAGATTTCTATACACAGCTTGATATATTTTCGTAGAAATTATGGGCTTAAGTATGAATGTAATATGTAAATCGAACTTAATCAACAACTCGAAAAAAAATTTTTTTAACAGAAGCAAAACTGTTTTTAATTTAACATTGAAAGCGTATGAAAGAGAATTTTTAAATCAAAGGTCACTACCAAAAAGAAGACAAAATAGCACGATATTTTTACAGCGGGTAGATATGAATACATATTACGTGTCGATTTCTTCCAAAAAGTGAAAAATAAAATTTTTTTTATATATACACTCTTGTTAATCAAGTGCGATGTGTAAAAGTCTGAATAATGCAAATTTGCAACAGTTAACAAAAGTATAAATTATGTGTTAAAAAATCAAATTTTTAATTTATTTACTTATTCATAAAACTTTAAACTATTTTAAATAATTTTTTTTAGAAAATACTTAAAAAACGTAGCTTACGCTGGTTAACAGACATATTAAATGTGTGCATTGCAATAAAATGTTTTTTTTAACAAAAAGTACCATTTAAAGTTAAGTACCATTTCAATTTTGCAACACTGATGTGGATGTGTTTTAACGCTGTTTCTCCTCTTTCGCTCTTTAATCACCGTTTTTACCAAAAACACCCTCAACATTTATGAATAAATAAAACAAATTTGAACTTAAAAATTGTATAATAATGATAAAAACTTTAACAAAAAATTTTAATAATACACATGCAAACAAACACAAAAGGTTAACCAATGCATGTGGTTAAAAGAGAACACTGTTGTAGAGGGGGAAGTAGTGGGCTGGAGAATGAAGCTGAATGTTATTCAATATAGAGCTAACAAGTAAGAAAGTATAGAAGGTCAAGCAAGAACATGTGATACCCTACACCGCAGTTAAGATCGACCCATGGACAATCTTAAACCCGCCAGAACAAAATTTTGTTATGAGGTTAAGATTTGTGCACCAGTTCTCTTTGCCGAATACTAATTAGATGTCTTTTAATGATTTTAAAAATTTTCAATTTTGGACTTACCAGCACAGCATTTTTAAACGACATCGTAAAAGTTATTGTCGCCAATATCAACATTATTAAGGAAGTGCATTAAAAGCTCTTTTCGGGACTATTATTTGTATGGGAGCTTTGGTCAAATATGGATCGACTCCAATCAAATTAAGATGATTAAGATTAAGATGATTAAGATTGCAATAAAATAAGTTTGAACCAAATTTATTTCAAATACCAACATATTAATATGGTATAACAACACAGTGCAACAGGAAAAAATATAACCATCTACGGACCACACTACGTTATAAAAGACCTGTGGCTCCCAGTTTTGCCCAAAGTCATGTACTTTTTTTATGGGCCCCTAAAAATTTGGGGCCTCGGTTTAATTTTTGCAAAAAAGTGATCATTTTCTCAGGCAAAGTTGTAGCTCTTCTTACAAAGAAAAAAAAATTGTGAAAATATAAAATCAAAAGAACTTCATCTTCAAGATCAAAATCGAAAAAAAATTTAAAAAATTTGATTTTTTTTACCTTTTTCCCCCTATTCAGGCCCATATGCATCAAACCGTTCAAAATTCAAGGAAACAACTACAAAAATGTACCTAAGATCTTAGTAAACAACTTTCTAGAACATATGAACTTCCTAGGAATGATTCTTAACACCGTTAAGGTGTTATTTATTTATTTATATATCAGAGAGTAAATCAAAATTCCGAACGGTTTGCAAGATATGGGCAAAACTGGGAGACAAGGGTCTTTTATCACGGAGTGGTGACCGTATATGGTTATATTTCCATTACTTAATAAATTACACACAGTGTTAGCACAAAGATGTTATTCCGATTCTCATCATTTTCAAAGGGCTTGGTCCTTGTGACAATAAAAACCTATGTACCAAATGCCATCAAATTATCTCAAAATTTAGACCTGTACTTAACGCACAAGGTTTACATGGACAACCAGCCGGACGGACAGGCATATATCGACTGAGAAAGTGATTCTGAATCGATCGGTATACTTAAATGTGGGTAAAGGAACAATATTTGAAGGTGTTGCAAACATTAGCACAAACGCACAATAGCCTCTCTACTATTGTGGTGCGGATATGAAAACTGTAGTTTTAAAACGAAACCAGCCAATTCAATTCAAATTTAATTCGAAAATAAACTGAACATTATTTAGCGTTTGGCTCACAAACCCAGAAACGATATCTATTTTTCTTGTGTTTGTGTATATTAACACAACCCTTAATACCGTTAGTAACAACTATATTCAAGAAAAAGCAGAACATTATCTTGTGTTCTGTTCTTCGTAAAAAAAAACAGAAAAATTTTAGTGGTACTGTAGACAAACAATATAATTTAATGTACATACATTGATGAAGAAATGAAGAATCAAAAAATTTTTGCAACGACCACAGCACGAACAGCTTGTGTGTGTGTGTGTATTATAAAATTTCTTTGCTGGCATTTTGTATTTTTTTTTTTTTGTTGCGTATAAGTATTTTGTTTTTGTAAAAATTGTTAAGTTTTTTTTTTACCAGCCAAAAGGGCGCTAAGCACAACTGAAACGAACGAACACTAATGAGCTGAACCGAACACAATGATGTTTTTGTTTTTTTAACCGAACGGAATTAATTGTTTTCATCTTTGGTGGAGTTGGATGAGAACAGTATTATTTTTGTGTTCGAAAGATGACAAACATGGAAATGTTATGTTTTAATTATTTACTACACAAACACTATTAGCGTTTGTGTGTTCCACAAATCTACCGAACCGAACACTAAGGAGCGATATTTAGGTCCAGGCCGACGATGTCGACAAGAAAATTTCTTTCGTATATTTGTTTTGAAAACAAAAACATATTTTAGTTTTTTATTATTGTTTTCAATATAAATGGCAATTAATGTTTATTTTCGAACACTGCTTCAAACTATTTGAGCCAAGCAGATCAAATCGGTTAATGTTCGAAACCTGTCTAAGAAGCCCCCGACCGAATGCTAAAAGTACCATTTTCAGTACCACCTTCAATCGACTAAAATATTAAATTTTAGGTACTTTTAAAAAAGTAATTCTTTATCACAATTTTGAACTTTTTTTAAAATTATTTTCTAATACTTTTGTTTTTTTCCTGTCTTTTAGAGTTTTGCAACAAATAACCAACCAACCAATGTATAAGTTTCTAACCACATTTCTAAATCAGTCGTACATACAACATTTATGACATGCGTGTATTCTGAATGTGGTATTTCTTTTATAATATTTAGCAGATGGTTGTTTGAATTATAAACCAAATGAATACACAAATATTTTTTATTTTTAGTTTTTCTGTCAAAATACTCGCACAATGTAAATAGTTTGTTAATGGCAAAGACAGACAGACAAACAAATGATAGGATGTACTTTGGTCCCAATAGAAACCAAGAAAACCAAAAAAAAAAAAACAGCAACTGAAAACATTATCGTGGAGATGATGATAGTATAATTATGATACTGTTAGCAACTGTATGTTGTTTAATGACAAATTTGTTTTAAAGGAAAAGTTAAACCAAATATTTTTAGTGATCTTTTTTTAATTTATGAACTTTCATCACCAAAAAATATGTACTTTTTTTATTATAAAATCTATTCTTATCATAAGGAAAACCGAAAATATGATTTAAAAAAAAATGTGCCCCACAACACCAAAAATGTCTTATTTAAAATCAAATCATTTAACATTTTTAAAAAAGCCAGATACACAAAAGCATACATTTTTTCATATTGGACGTAAAAATTTACAAGATTTGATTTTGTAAAATGGTTCAAATGCAAAATCAAGGCATTAGTAGATTTGTTTGACCTTTCTATATTATTGTTGGCAAATGTCAGCTGTTCGAGAATCAGGGATGCAAACGCAATATACGTAGCAGAAAAAGCGCAAAAGCAATAATGTGATAATTGCAAGTCTGAACATTTTGTTGTTGTATTGCAAACAAAAGCTAAAATTTTTTTCATTTGTGCTTTCGCAAGACCATTTGCATCAAACGCTGAACTCCGCTATTGTTTTTGACTCTATTGGTCGTATAATGAAAAACTTGCAATTTCATATTCACGGTTTCCCTGCCTATCACTTTTATTATAAAAATTTATTTTAATATAAATTTAAAAAAAATCGTAATAGATTTAATATAAAAAATCGGATTGACCAAAATATTAAGTTTCCAGAATTTTGATTGAAAGTCGCTAATATCGAGGAATATCGAGCTTATTCTCTGATACAGACATCAAAAATAATTTGTTATACATATATGAAAATCTTTCGACTTGATCATTAATCGAAATGTTAAATAAGATAATCGTAGGCAGCCATAATTTAGTTGTGGCTTACTTATGTAGAAATGATTTTATCATAATATGGTTGTTACTTACAATTATATTATTTTAATTTTGGCGAATTTACTTACTGTTATGAGTTGGAGCGAATTTTAAATAATTTTCCAATTAAAAATCTGTCACGTTGACTTCTATTCTGGAAATCTGGACATTTCGAAAAATGTTCAGGAAATCTTGTTGACTCGAAACGTTGCATACTGGGGCAAGCTCGACTTATTTTGCAGGTTTAATATTTTTCAAATATTTTTTTTAAAATTTGGCGAAATGTCGAGTCGAAAAATTTACAATATTTTAAATTATTATCTCCCTTTACTCACTTGATATTGACATTAATAGCCTGTTCGTCAATAACGAATGAAGACTTCGTTTGCTAAACTTACATGTAAAACAAAAACAATATTTTTTGATATGTTTTTGTTTTAAATGTAATTTAAGCGAACGAAGTCTTGTTATCCACGAACAGGCCGTAACTAGAAAACCCGATATTGTATTTGTCGAATATTCTGGTCCACTTCTGATGAAAATTTTAATAATTTTGCATACTGGTAAATATTCTAACATCAACACTATTCAGTATCATATCAGTCGTATGTTTAGTAGTTTATAGTTTTTTTTTTTGCAAATACGATGGAGAATAAAATAAAACAACCACTGGAAATAAAATGAAAACTAGATAAAACACCACCATTCAAACAAATCATTCTCATGTAACCAACTGCCATCCCAAACATCTAAATAACTAAAAACTCCACTATTATAAAACATGAATCAACCAGCCAGACAGTCAGCCAGCCAGCCAGCTAACCCATCAGTCATTCATTCATTTATTTCTTCGTTTATTCATTCATTCATCACTCAGCTACTGGCGCAGAAAGTTTTCAGTCTAAACTGAAACTCGAACGCGTTTACATCAAACACTCACTTACTCCTCCTGCAGAGAAGTGAGAAACCCATAGACGTGAATAATTTTACCAATTTGTGATTAAAAGTAAAAAAATATTTGTAAAGTAAATTTGAATGTAAATTCACTTAGTATATTGTAAAGTGAGTGATAGTGTCTTCAATTATGTTTTGTAACACTTTTTCTGGCTTTAATCCACTTTTGAAAAAGTTAAGAAAAAAAAATTATTGCTTTGTGTTAAGCCAGTGTGTTCTTTTCATTTAAGACTAGAAAAAAGTGCTATAAAAATATTTCTTTTTTTTTTGTTTTTGTTTATAAAATATTTAAAATCGTAATTATTGTCTAAAAATCCGTGGCAAAATCATTTAAATCTGCCACTTTCATAAAAATAATCTGTTGAAATTTCAAACATTTATAAACAAATAAATATTTAATTGTGTGTTTGTCATTAATTGTCATATACAATTTTTTATTTAATAATGTCGTTTTTTTTTTAATTTTATTAATTGAACCTGAAATATTAAAAAATTAGGTTTAACATTTATGAGTGTTCTTAATTAAACAAGTTTGAAAAAGAAAACTAAAAATGAATAATAAATCTTTTTAGTTTTTCTTTTCTAGAAATTAAGTGAAATCGTTTTGAAAAATGTTTTTAATTAAAAATCATTGAAACAAAGAATATTTTCTGGATAAACTGACAATTTGGTAAGAATTAAAATAAAAATCAATTAACTACATTTAAAAAAATTAAATTTATACTTAACTAAACAGCTAAATCGTTTATTACAACGCTCATTAACCCCTTGCACCAGCTCTTTTTGGTCTTAACAATTCTGAACAATTTTTGAATCTAAATTAAAAATGTGAATCTATTGTTTAACATTTTATTTTTTAATTTTCTAGCTTTAACTTGTGTTTTAAATTTTTCGTTAAATGTCATTACATCGTTATCTATAAAATATCGATAGCAAAACGAATTAGTTTATGAGGTAGTGCCAATACTAGACAAGTACAACAAAGATTTTATTATGTTGCATTTTGTGTTCGACAGATCAAAAAAAACATAAACAACTTTTGACATTTCATTCCACACAGAAAAAAATATCTCAAGAAAATTTTTGTTAAAAATAAAATTTTATTTCAACAAACTTTTTATTTAATTCAATAAAAAAAATTATCAAAATTACGCCTTGCAAAATAGCACTCAATAAAACATAATTAATAATGAAATAATTAAATATTTCTTCATATTCAATAAAAAAAATATTTCAATCAAAGTAAAGACAATATTTCTACAATTCTTGTATATTTTTTAATAGCTTTGATATCGTTGCAAGAAAGACTTGAGTGTTTGGAATTCTCATTCTCATTCGCTTTACAGTTTTACTTGTATTATATGTCTTTAGTTTTTCCAAAGTCTTTGGAAAAAGATTTTCTGTTGATCTGGAATAGGCAACCAGCAAAATTTAAATTGGGGAGTTATTTCATATGAAATAATTCCTCAAAAATCTGAAATGGAATAAGTTCCTAAAAATATTTTGGGGACTTATTTCGTTTTCAAATTTATTTCAAAATCGTCAAAAATGCAAATTATGTCCCGTTATAGTATGTAAACAAAACTTGTTTTAATGAATAATGGAGTTTTAGGTCGGTTCGCAGAAAAAATGGTAACTTTTTTAAATTTGTAAAATTAATTCGCAATGAAAAATTTTTTTAAAGTAGGAATTTTACTTTGTTATGCGAAAGTGAAGGAGCAATGGCTCAAAAACGTAGAAAATGGGACAAATTTGCCAAATTCATTGAATTAAAAATTCATCAAATTTATTGCAGGAAGGAAAACTAACCGTTTCTGAATTTCTATCAAGACTAGTGTTTGAGGGAAACGAAATTTGTGGCAATATGACACCAAAAGAAGAAATTTTTAAAAAGTTTTGCTATACAGAATCGGTAGAAGAAATTTTTGAACTCCTAGTTTCGAATAACGACAACCTGTGTGTTATTTGTCAGGACAAAAGCCCAAACATTGTTTTTATACCCTGCAAGAGTCATAAAATATGCAACGCACGTAAAATTAATGGCGGATGCCATTACAAATGGGCTGCAAAAATACAACTGCAACTGTTGCCGTCAAACGGTTGACGAATCGATGGAAGTTTTTGTTACCATTTTTCAATAATTGCAAATAAATCTATATTTTGAATTGATTGGATGTTTGGAATACTTTTTGGGGATATATTTCATTTTGATTTGGGAGTTATTTCATTTCGTTGGGGTTTCATTTCATTTTAAAATTAGGGGTTTATTTAATTTGAAATAAGACCCCAAAAATTGGGGAATTATTTCATATTTTTTTGGGGACTTATTTCGTGGGGGGTTATTTCATGCCGCCAAAAAAAATTAAATTAACGTTTTGTTTGATTTATTCAACATTTCCAACAATTTATTTTAACAAATCATGAAACATTTTGTTAAAAAAAAATTATTTTGGGCAACAACTTTTTTTTATCGGCTCAATAATTTGTGGTTGATTCAATAACAAAACACATTGTTAAAGTTTAATTCACTTGATTAAATTTTTAATTAAAACTGACTTTATTTTTGATCAATACCTACAAACTTTTTCTTATCATTACCGCAAAAATCGTCATCGCAGAAAATTCAAACATTTTTTTTAACAAATGTGCGATTTTCGTACAACTACACAGATTCCACTTTTTTAGAATCTGTGTAGAACGCATGGTGTGGACTGGAACTCCAGCTTTACTGATCAACGATAATATTAAAGTTAAACTTTAAAAGTCATTTTTTTGCTAGTTAAAATGACCAAAGCTAACTTAATGATAAATTTTGACATCTGTTCAAGACAGCCATAGGAATATGTACTTAAAAAAATGGTAAATTTATATGGCAATGCTAAAAGCTTTTATCTGTACCGTTAATACGTGAAATGGGATCACAGTTTTATTGTTAGATTAACTCTATAGCTTGGTGCTGAAAGTGATAATGTCAATATTTTGAGTTAATCATTGCATTTTCTTACTCTCTTTTATTTTGCTGAAACATCCAATGTCTTATTTAACCCAAACTGATTCATAAGGGTTGTGCTAGGCAGTTGCACTTTACTTAAACTTAAACTTTAATTTAAAGAAAATCTCACCATTACTGCTTGTTTAAAATCAAAAACTCTCTCTAAGCGTAAAATAAAAGTAGCTCAGCTGTAAAGTGATGCCCAAGCGAAAATAAGTTAATCAGGGGTGTGCTGGAAATCGAAAACGTAAAACGCAAGAATTTGGACGTTGTTTTTAAAACACTTCTAATCTAATTTTTATAATTTTTGTTATAAAATTCTGTTTAATAGAGAAATATTTGTATAATATTTGTCATAAAATTCTTTTATTACAGAAATCTTATTAAAAAACGAGGTTTATAATTCTTGCGTTTTGCAGGTTCGATTTCCAGAATTCCCCGGAAAATGTTGTAAATTGTTCGATTCGATTTTTCTTCGAAATATTTTGATAAAATATTTTCCAGAGTGCAATGATTTGATTTAATACTATTTTGAACTAAAAAAAAAATAACTGCATGTTTTTCCAAATAAATGAAACATTTTCGCTTGGCAACATATATTGAAACAACAATAAAAAACAACTCAAATTTGTTGTTGTTTTCAATATAAATTTCTAAACGAAAACTGTTGTTTAAGTTTGAAAAACAGGCAGTAAATCTATAAAGCTTTGTTCACAATTAGAGCAAGTTTCGTTTTTTTTTCTTTTCTTATTTCTTCCCAAAGTATTTCTTATTTTTCAAACAAAAATGGAACAAAAGTTTTTTTTTTTAAAGTTGGGTCAACTTCTACTTCAGCAACAATTTGTATGAAATTGTTTATGACGTTTATAATAAAAAAAAACAATTAAAAATGCTAGCCGGTTAACTGATTAATAACAAAATTAACCGATTATTAACCGATTACACCGATTAAAGCAAAGGCCCGATTAAATAAAACCCCTAATAAATACGTAATATTGATCTGGGCAAATCTCTCTTATGAACACCAGTGAAAATGTTGCCTCCTATTGTGAACGGGCAGGGCTGTGCTATCGCTGTTAGGGTTTTCTAGCCACCAAAAACCCGCGACTCCAACTACAATATTTTTCGGCATAAACAATTTAAAAAATTTTCTAATATTTTCCAAAATTAAAAAAATTTTAGGAGGGTCGCTTTAAAAATTTTAAAGTCAGAAAATAAGGACCATTCTATTTTACATATAGCAGCTCATATCTCAAAAAAAACAAACTTGGCAAACTTGAAAATGTGCCATTTTATACAGATTCAATAAAATATATTTTGCTATAACTGCGGTACAGCTTGAGATAAAATACTGATTTTTGTTTTACATATAGAGAAGGCGTGAAGGAGCAGTTTTGCTTAAGTAATTCAAAACTTTTGATTTTTTTCAAGATATGACTATGTTGCAATAAAGGGGCGATATGCGGCACGTATAAGAATTAAAATATCACTTTGAAATTTGTACAAATGAGGACCAGGCAAATAAGGACCAGTCTGATATACATTTTGCATCAAGGTTAGAATAGGAGTCGGAGTTGGAGTTGGAGACGCCCTTAAAAAAGCTCAGCGGATGGAGTCAGAGTTAGAATTACTTATTGACAACTTTACAGCCCTGCCATTAAGTCATTATCAGTTTTACCCTTTTTTGCATTATGTTCCCTTTATCTGAATCATTATCGATTTTAAATTAAATTTTGATTTATAAAAACTGTATGCAACGTTTCTAGTCCAAACAATTTTCGTCAAATCATTGGGCCTTATTCTTGCAGTCGTGATCGAGTACTTTCTTGATTCGAAATCAATTATATTTCTAATTCTTTAAGTCGATACTGAACGAATTAAAATTATTTTTGCAGTATTGTAAAACTCAAATTAATGCTTTACAACACTGACAAAATAATTCCGATTCGTTCAGTATTGACTGAAATAATTAGTTATTAAATTGCCTTCGAATCGAGAAGAAAACACGCCTGATATCAACATTATCGGCCTTATTGTGTAAGGCGTTAGTGACAAAAGCCGTCTATTTATGAGCAATACCGATCACAAAAACTGCAGCGGTGTGGAAAATAATATATGTATATCGACCCCTAACCGCGAAAATAGTGTAAGCGCCAAAAATTAAATTTTACAGGAGAGAGCTTTTTTTATTTTATTTCATATAAATTTTGTATGAAATTTGTCGCTTACAATAAAATTGTTGTTGCTATGAAATCGTAACGGTACCTTATGTGACCATGACATTTTAGGAGATGATGCAAGTGTTGCCAAAAAAGTCATTTATTAAAAAAAACGAAAACTGAAAATCATGTCGCTTACGTTATTTTCGCGGTTAGGGCTCGATATAATTGGAACGCTATTTGTATTGCAGCGTTTTACCAAAACCTTTTAATGATAAAATTTTGTACACTGCCAAGCTTTTTTTATTGTTATTTTCTTAAGCTATGGTCACATTTAACAAACATTTGACGCCCCTTACGTAACCTCTATTTTTATTAAACATTCGTTTAATGTTACAAACAGTATTCAAAATTGTATAAATTACATTATTCTTTAATTTTTTCAGTAATAAAGTTCAATAGATATACACAAATTATTATAACGAAAGCTAAAAGTAAATTACATAATTAAGTGATCACGCATTTCATGGATATGTGTTAAATGTGAACGTACGTTTAAATACATAAGCAATATTCACAAACTTGTTCATTTGAGATTGCAATTGTGAATGTTTTCTATGAATTGTTGAAATTATTGTTGCTTGTTGTTGCAAAACATGAAATTGCTGATTGCTAAATAGAATATCCTCTACTTTTCAATTAAGTGTTGCTTATCGAGTAAATAAAAACTATTGGGTTAAGATGTTGCATATTAACAAAAGAGTTGCAAATACATTGTTGATATTTTATTGGTGTAGACTTAAAATACACCAACCACTTTGCAAATGCCACGATGAAAGAACATTTGCACAAGATTGTGAATAGGGCTATTGTGGTTGTTTTATGAGAAGTCTTAAAGATAATATTAAGTGGCATAATCGTTGTTTCCTATCACTACTCTTAACCTTAAAGAACCTATCAATGGCTGCATAGCATTCACAGACATTCTATTCCATTCATATTTTAATGCGTTCTTAAAATCACTCAAATTCGTTAGTTTTCTCTGTGCCACTTCGCGTTCTACAAGCTCCCATAGATTTTCTATAGGGTGGACATCTGATTGTGATTGTGGTAGCCACTCCTGTTGCATTTATATTTCCTTCGATTTTCGTCAATGGTCTAGTTCCATCACTAAAGATTGTAACTGAACATGGCATATTTGTAAGGTAAAGATGCCAAAACAAGCTAAAGGTTTGCAATATTGCTATTGAGCAATAAAGAAAATGCAATTTATTTGGCCCCAATGGCAAACATTATAATCCCCGTCCACCCAATCAAAGACTGCCTAAAGTCCACTAGAATTGTTCCAACTATTATAAGCAGTTGAAATCGGATCAGGCGTTCACAGTGAACCTGTACCGATTGCCAATAGATTTGTTAAAAGTGAGCAAAAAAAAACTTTCGAATTTGTAAATTTTTTTCGTAGACAACAATTATTTTATTGTTACTGTTTGTTCTTAAACTAACCTAAAAGCAATTGCCGAATATTTACCAAAGATTTTATACTTCTACAATTTTCTCTGCCTTATCTTAGCAAAAACGAAATTATTTTTTGTTTTATTAGTCTCACAACATTTTTAACACAAACTCATTTAGTGTGTGTTATAAATCTGTAACATTTTGACTGACATTTAATTTGACTCTTTTTATACAATCGTTATTTTAAAGCTAAAAATTATTTACAATTTAAATCGTTTTTTTTTTGTCTACCGCAAAAACAAAATTTAACACTAAAATATAACTTCATTAAACTTTTAAAGGTTTAACAGTTCTTAATAGTTTTAAAAATATATAATCCGTTTACTAATTTGTTTAAATTAATCTGTGAACAACAAAGGTACGCATAGTGGGGTATATGCCAAAAAAAGGGGGAAAATCTTCAGTTTATAAACACTACTCCATAGCGGAGGTTTAGTCAAGTTTAAGTTTTTGAATTTGAAACTTATTTGTATTATTAGATCTGGCCTAGAAGGTTCTGAAGATGGAATTTCCTCAGGCTTGGTTCGATAATCAAAAAGTAATACATTTTTTTTTTGCTATTTCTTTTTTATTAGAGTTTATTTTAAATGATGCCGGCATTAACTTACTTACGCGACACTGAACTCCGGCCAGAAATAATTACTAAAAAAAGTTGCATCTTTGTCGTCCATTGGTGTTTAAACAGATTGGCGTCGGACCACATTTTCCATACAATTTGACTCAAAAATTTGTCGTAGAAAGCCATCGTAAAATAAAATCATTTTTTTCAGCTCTCACATATAGACACTTATTTTATTCTCTGTACAAACCGAACATTTTGTAAACAAAGAAAAATAAGAACACAAAAAAAAATTTTATTATGGACTTTAGAATTTTTTCCTGAAGTTGAAGACCCAATTCTGTTTTATATTTTAATGTTAGACACGGAAAGGATACCAGATCATCAGGAAACTTCATCCAAAGCTTTTAGAAAAACTAAAGATATTCAAATATGTAAAACTGTTAAGTGAATGAAAATTACAAACACCAGTTTTACTTGTAACAACATTAAAGCTAAAACAAAAACAACAACAATGAACAGTGAGTTTATATTTTCTTACAGTCTCGACTACAAAAATGTTGTTTATGAAAATTCAGCATTTTAAAAAAGTCGAAATTGTATTGAAAGTGAAAGTTTTATCGATATAGATAACCATATAAAGTCGATATTAAGAACACGTTTTCTTATGTGGGGTGTGCGAAGCGAAAATGAGCGGAATTATTGTCAAAAAAATTTGACTCGATTTTTTATCAAAATAAATTCAAACGCTCGACAAGGGTTAAGAAGAACATTTTAAAGTTTTTTTTTTCTTAAAAGTGCAAATAAAGGTTGTTTTTGAAGCCCGATAAAACTTACGACAGGGTGAGCTGTCAAACAAATTGGCATCATACTGTGCTCACCTTTTGGCATTTATGATGAGCATTCTCTCGCTTCAAACTTACTATGAAAATTAGTCATGAATTCACGCAACTTAATCACGTGTTCAGTAATCAGCCTTAAGTTTTGCTTAACGGGTTTGAAAATAAACAGAATTCCCGCATAACAAGTGCGACCAATCCACAACAGACCCTACATACTTAATCATAACATTCAGAAAAAGGCACCGTTTGGTGCGGTGGCATCATCTTATCCTTTTTCCCTTAAAAAATGAAGCCAGAGCTCGCGTTACGCACCATAATACAATATTCTAATTCATAATATTGATGGCATTGATCCGAGCGAGATGTGGTTTTAATAGGATGGCGCAACTGAAATTAAAATTTGACGATAAGTTGATTCCGTGAAATGTACCTGTCAATTGACCTCCAAGGTCGTGCAATTCGACACCTGTCGATTATTTTCTGTGGAGCTACGTGAAGTCGCTGGTTCACGCTGATTAACCAGCAAAAATTAACGCCTTGGAGGGCAACCCATTACGTGTTACTCGTGGCAAACGGCAAGCATTGATCAAAAAGCAGCCGAAATTGGACGTCCAAAATGCGCTTCTTCATAAAACAGCCGCAGTACCGACATTCCTGAAATCATTTTCAAATGTTTAAGCAATTTTCATTATTAAAATGAAATGGTTCGTGTTTTCAATAACATCAACACAATTTTCGAACTCTACTTTTTAACCCTGTCCAATCCATATTTGTCCTTTTTAATTTTTCGATATATTTTCATAAATCAAATCTGAAACTGAATCGGTTTTTGATTTTGACACAGAAAAAATTCTAGCCATTTTTTTCAATTAAACCTTCAATCTAAAATAAAATTAGGTTTAAATTTAATCAAGTTAATTAAACGTTTACTTATATCAACAACAATTTTTATTAATATCACAAATTTTTCAATCAATTTTTTCTTTTTTCTGTGTATCTACATACATGAAATCTGAGTTTGCAAAACATTTTAATATATAATTTTGAAAAAATACAAATAATAATCAATTAAAATTATAAAAATCTACTGTAAAACTACTCAAATATTTCAATTCACTATATTGTACAAATGTTCGTGCATCGTAGTATTTGCAAAATGATTTAGTAAATTTATACTCTACACCCAACAAAATATAGATCAATCCACTGGCTACTCTCTTTATAATATTCAACCCTTAAAACCAGTACTTAGATTATATATTTCGTCAACGAATGCAACCACTAATTGTAAGGCGATAACTGACACTCAATCTGAAATCAAAGAGCGGTCATTCACAATTGATAAAAAATATTTATAATTGCATAAAATGATATCGAGCCTTTGGTGCAATACCGTAGTAATTCAAAAAACGTGAACTGAGAAAAATGCATTTGAAGTTTTCAGCCATATTTTTGATAGCATTTTTGTTTATTAAAGTTATGTTTTTACAAGTTTTTAAATAAAGAGGAATGTTTTGTAATTAAAAAAAGGTGAACAATTATTAATAATATTAAATATTTTTTTTATATTAATATCAATATGGTTGGAAATAGCTAGAGGCAATAAAGACATTTTTAGCTGTAAAATCTGAACAGTTAGAGATGGAATCATACTCTTTTTTTCTTTAGATAGATATTTCCCCAAAGATCATATCTGCATACCCAGCTCAAAAAATTAAAATTTTGAGTTACTACGATATTGCACCAAAGGCTCGATATATTCACAAGATTGTGAATAGAGCTAAAGGGTTTCGATGAAAATGTATGCGAAAATTATTGCAAATATAACTGGCAATACCTAAGGGTATTTTAAAAATGTCAGGTTTTTTAAAAATTCGTTCTTCTGTCCCACTGTGCGGTGTTGCATTATCAAGAAAAAAAAGAAATAAATTCAAACATTACAAATTTTCTATAATGAAATTTAGATTTTAATTATATAAAAAAAATAATTTTGCCTTAACTTTCATGGCACGTTTTGTTAAAAATATATATTTTTAAAGCAGTTTTTTTTTTACTAAAAGGTGCGAAATAGTTGAAGCATTGAAACTTTATTTTGTATTGTATAAGCAAACAAGTAAAGGTTTATTTTTGTAAAATAACCTCTTAAATCAAATTAATTATTTTTAAATTTAAAATTTATTATTAAAAATCTTAAATGTATTATACATTTTAATTCAAAATCTTTATTGTCTTTATGCCTCAATAGGCAAAGTTGCGGTAAATCAGTTAAAACAAGAAATTTTTTTTATTTATTATATTTAATTTACAATTAAATGATTATAAGTTAATGCATTTTAATAGTTTCAAACTTGTTTTTATTTAATTTAATATATTGTTTTGTTTTGACCAACCATTTAAATGACTGTAAAATGCAATTAATGGTCAAATGGATAATTAGGGAGGTTCAAGTTTTTCTTTTTACAAAATAGTTTCAGAAAACAGCTTAAAATTATATTCTCGGATTTCATAAGGTCAGACAAAAAATGGTGTCAATTAAAAAGTAAACTTTAATCAATTACCAAAGTTTTTCTTTGGATTCGAAAAATTAGTTCACAAGGTTTCTTTTAAATGTGCTAAATTCCCATTTCATACTATTGATAAACTGAAATTTATTGTTGGTGGGATAAGCTATTCCTATGCGCATTTCACTGGTTGCTTAGGCCAGATCGTCAGGAAACTTCATCCAAAGATTTTAGAAAAACTAAAGATATCATACAAATAAAACTGTTAAGCGAATAAGAATTATAAGCCCAAGTTTTACTTGTAACAATATCAAAGTCTAAACAAAAACAACAACAATAACCGGTAAGTATATCTTTTCTTACAGTCCCGACTACAATTGGTTATTCTTTGTGAACTCTACGTTTGTGTAACATTGGCGTATAAGTAACGGGGCACTCATACGTCAATGTTGCCAATTTTACTTTTTTCAAAATTCACAGTGTTTTGCCTTTAAGATAAAATGATAATAAAGTTGCCAGATCTGACTCGAATTGGGTGTAAACAGAAATCTTCTTAACAATTTTTCAGTATGTAAAAATTTGGTTTATACTATTTTCTGAACACGATTTCTTGCGCTTTGGATTGTCGCAGTACGACGTGGTAGCAGTATTTCGTACATGCAAAATCGCTATGTAACATCACTCTGCTAAAACTCATGTCGTACCCAATTTCTTGCTTAATTAGGAAAATTATAGATATATTTTTTTATATGTTTTTCAAACATGCAGATGCGCCTTCTGTTGTTACTTGTATAATTTTTATAACATATTTTGAAGATAAAAGTAAGTTAAAAAAATTGTTGTAAGCCTTGTGTTATTTTTGGGAAATAGCAGACCTTTTGTTGTTGGACTTGGAGCCGGTTGTCTCAAGGGATTGAGCAGTACCAATACCATCATGGAAGGTAAAGAACACCACCCAACTAGCATTTGGCTGATTATTTTTTGTAAAAATAACCCAAATGATTTTTTTCCAGATCAGTTTTGATGATAAAAAACAGATTTATCACTTGAGTGATTGAAAAAGAATTCATATATGATTCATTTATATATGTTTCAATAATAATTTTAAATATTTTGAATTTTTTGTTTTTGTTAGTGCAAATTGTTTCTTCTCTTCTTTGCGAAAAACCGATAACTTTTGTTTGGTTTAAAATTAAGCTGGTTCGAATAATCAAAAGCCATAATTATCGGAGAAAAAGGTAAAAAACAAGACAATTAAAAAATGATATGAAATATAATAAAAAACTATATAGGTTACGATTCAAAAATGAGACGAAAACGACTTCATAATGATTATAAAAACTACCATCAAAAAGGAATCAGAAAATTGTATCAAAAATGATTCTTTCAGGTGATTCATCGGTAGAGAGTATCATTTATGATTGAAAAATGAGCTCATATACGGGTATTTTGCTCTTGAAGGTGATTCCTAAATGATTAGATTATGAAACAAAATGCTAGTTGGGAAGTCATATTTGATAACTGAAGGTATTTCCGTTCCATAATCAATATTATTATTGTCCAAGAAAATATAAAATTGTAATGCCCGTCTTCATAAAAATTTTTTAAATATAACAAAGGCTTAAAGAACAATTTAATATAAAATTTATTTTTATTAAACGTTTGTTTAATATAATAATCGTTTATGATTACGAGTTTTGCTATGAATTTTCTTTATTTTCGCTCCAATTTTTCCCAAAGTGAGTAGATACAAGTATTCTCAAATCATTTTTCGGGTTAACCTTAACATTGATAGGAATTATATCTGGAACAATGGCATGTATTCTTCCGAGCTCCTTTTCTTTTTTTCTATTATCATTCACTTTTAAGGTTGGTATTTAAAATGTAGTACAATTGTGTATAATTTTTCAACATTAAAAATTTTGACAAAAATCCCTGCAGAAGTTGTACATTGAGATAAAGAATAAAACATATTTTTATATAAAAAATGACCTTGAGCTTGAAGACTTATTGTGAAGAAATAATATTAAAAAGGTCCAAAAAATTTAACTAAATAATTTAAGTATTTTGAAAAATCTTCAAAAAAATTGTTATGCTGAAAAATTTTGGAGTCAGAGTCGCGAGTTTTTGTGGGTACTTCGACTACGACTCTGGTAAAAATCCCAAGGCCGACTCCAATTCCACAGCTCTGTTTAGTACAAAATTATAAAAGCCCTTTTAAATCCCTGCAACAAACATTGTCAGTTTCAATTCCGTCTGATTACCTGTTGTCTTATTTATTTTTTGGTGTGGGTAAGCATTAAACAAGTGTCTTTGACTTTAAAGGCAAAAACATTTTGCCTTTTGTGGGTGTGGTTTCAGACTAAAGCTATAATAAAGAACATTGAAAACATGTTCGCATACTTTTTTATATTCTACTTATTTTGAAAACACAAGCTTTACAGTCTTTTTTTTTGAAATTTATGTTAACACTAAAATAAAGTGATTGGAAGTAGTATGAAATAGAACAAAAAACTTTCAAAACAGTTTGCGCAGTTCTCTTGTATAAAAATATCAGTTTTGTTTTCTTGAATAGAAACCCACAGACAAGTGCTTATTAAAAACCCTTCACTGTCAAACCACACCACAAATGATTTATGGCGTAAAGTTGTTCTCCATTGTTACCAACACGAATTGAATTCAATGGAAAAAAACAACCATAAAAAATTAAATAAAAGCTCCAAAAAATTCACAGCCAAATTACTCTAAACTATCAAAACTTTATTGACGACACTTTAAGTAAAAATTGTACCATTTTTTATTGAATAATGTAAAGTTCATCTTCAAAGATCTTTATAACAATGATAAAATTTAACACTACTGCATTTCAATTGCATAATTCAAAATAAATGTCAAACGAAAATATATATAACAAATAATAAGTTTTAACTAAAAAACATTTAACAAATAAAATACAACAAAAATAATGCGCATTTTAAGTGTTAAAACCCGCTCAAGGCTTTTTTAGAAATAAAAAATGTTTCAGTTTCAAACAATCGGCGTCAATTTTAAATTTGTTTTTTCCTTCTTTCTTTTATTTTATTTTATTTTGTTTCAATTTAATTCAAACCCAAGTAATCTTTAGCAAACTTTTATTTTGCATTTTTGTTGAGTTTCAATTATTATTTTATTATTTTTTTTTTCAACTAAACAAATATTTAATGAAAGTCGCATTAAAATGAACTTCCAAAAAAATTATAAAGATAAAATTTGGTTGAATAATTTCTAGGTTAAAATAATAATAAAATTAGCATAAATGATAATTATATTGTAAATAATGAACAAAACAACAACGAAAATATGTAGTTTAAGCTCTTTTCATGTTTGCGTTAATTTTTTTTTAAATTTTCTGAACATTTTTGGACCATCATTAAAAAGTGAATTGTTTTCTTGGATTAATAAAGTCTAGATTTCGTTTCTTAAAATACAAACGGCCCCATCTAACATTTTGAAAATACACAAAAAAAAAGCAAAAACAATTTAAATTGAATTGATAAATTGTCTAAATTATACGAAAATTAACAGAACATTCCATAGCGTACTGTTCAGACACTCAGAAACAATATCTATTTTTTTGTGTGTGTGTGTATTAATACACAACCCTTAATACCGTTCATAACTATTTTCAAGAAAGTAACAAACATTTTATAGTGTTCTGTTCATTATTATAAAAGAAAACAATTGTAGTGGTTATGTAAACATACACTATATGTTAATGTTCTTAAGTGTTTTTTTTCTGCATTGATACATAGAAAAAAATATCTCAAGAAAATTGTAAACAGCACAGTTTGTGTAGAAAAATAAATTTTTAGGTCAACAAACTTTTTATTTGATTCATTATAAAAATTTATCAAAATTGCGCTTTGCAAAATAGCACTCAATAAAACATATTAAATAATAAAATAATTAAATATTTCTTTATATTCAAAACAAAATATATATTTGAGTGAAGCCACCATTTTTACAACTCTTGACCATTTTTTAATAGCGTTGCAAGTAAGACTTAGATGTTTGTAATTTTCATTCGCTTTACAGTTTTATTTGAATAACATCTTAAGTTTTTTTAAAGTCTTTGAAAAAAGTTTCCTGATGATCTGGCATAAGCAACCAGCAAAATGCGCATTGGAACTTGCTTATCCCCCAACAATAAACTTTAGCGTATTTGTCAAAGAATATTAATTGGTAATTTAGAACATCATAATTAATTTATAAATAAATAACGATTCGGTAAAGATTTTGTTTCTATAATTCAACATTTCCAACAATTTATTTTAACAAATCACGTAAACATTTTGTTTTGACAAAAATGATTTTGGGTAACAACTTTTTTTATTGACTCAATAAAGTTGGTTGTTGACTAAAAATTCAATAACTATACTTACAAAATTTTTGATCAGTAGGTACCGCAAAAATCTTCATCGCATAAAATTTTTAATCAAATATGCGATTTTTGTATTCAAATATGAAAATAATTTTTTTCTGTATAAAGCAAGCAAAAAATTTTAGCAACGCTTTTCACTAGTATTGTTGTTGTTGCTTGGCAATTTGCATGACCACAGCACTCATAGCATGTGTATGTATCAGCGTGGCCATTTTGGCATTTTTGCAGCTAGATTTAGCATTTTTTTGTCTGATTTAGCTGCAAATTTTTCATTTAGCAGTTAGCATTTTGTTTAGCATTTTTCAAATGCATATTTAGCATTTTTAAGCATTATTTAATTTAAGAATATTAAAGTAATCTTTTTTTGAAAAACTACCACACACTTTTGTTGAATGCAAATACAAACCCCTACTTTTTGCTATAGAAACTGTACAATCTTTTAAAGGACATTTCATATCAAATGGTTTTAAAATTTGATCAGTTTGATCCATTAAATTCATGTTAAGACGATTTTTTCATTCAATTACGATTTTTAATTTTTTGGAATCGAAAAGAGATACTCAAGGCGAATTCATTCCAGGTAATCTCGGTACTACAACAAGTACAACTCGTACAAAAACCACAAGCAATTTGTACAATGCCATAAACAGAAATTGTTTTATTTCACAGAAACAAAGATAATAAAAAAAAATTTTTGACATCAGGGCTTTTAATACCACCCATAATAAATTCGACTTGGAGATAGCATAACTTTTGAAATAGAAAAAAACAAGTATGAATTACATGCCCAGATTTTATAGCTCAATTTATACGTCATCTTAGAAAACCGTTTAAAAACTAATAAATGCAAATTAAGCGAACGAAAGAATTTATTATTGATTTCACTGTAGAAGAAATTACAACTTTGGAACATCAGTGGCTGAAACCAAATTCATATGACAGTTGATTTCTGGATAAATGTATATGGATATAAAAATTCATTACATGAAAATCCATTCAGTGAATTAGATTTTTTTGCTATGCAGTTCTTGGTTTTGCCAGTTAGCAACGCGGAAGTTAAAATTGGGTTTTAGTGGTATAAATATCTAAAAAACGAAAATTCGAAACAGAATGACGTTAATATATTATAATGATATCTTGATCGATTCTTCAGAAGCTGAAGAAGATTATTCATTTGATGACGTATTTAATTTATAAAATGAAATATTTTATTAAACATGTTATATAAATTTTATTAAAATACTAAATAATTCCCACTTATGGGTCAAGTTCCTTTGATTTTTTGTTATGGGATGGTACCTTTTGTTTAAAAACTTTTTTTGTACGTATATAAAGACTGAAATATGTATATTTCTTTTATAGTTTTAAGACTTTTTATGTTTCATAAATATTATATGGTTTTTCTTTTATCAGTTTGATTTATTGATACGATGTGAGATTATATTATAGGTATTTTAACTAAAATAACAAAAAAATAAAACAATTCAAACTTTAGCATTATTTTTTGGCAGTTTAGGATTTTTGTTAGCATTTTTTAGCATTATTTTTAAGCCGATTTAGCTGTAAAATATTTTTGGATATGGCCACACTGGTATGTATTATCAACATGTTTTGTTTGCGTTTTTTCCTGGCTTTTTGTTTTTTTTTTCGTATATCAATATTGTTTTTGAAAAAAATTTTTTTGTTTTCGCTAGTCGTCGTCCAGACTTGCGCATTTTGAGCAATGTTTCTGGTTAAAAAAAGACCGGAACGAAATGAAATGTTCTCATCTTTTTGTTGAGTAGGATATGCACAGTATTTTAGTATTCGTAGATCACAAACAGAGAAACGTTTTTTAATAATTTTCTCTCCATACACTATAAACGTTTGTGTTTTCCACATATCTACCGAACCGAACACTAAAGAACAGTATATAATGTTTATTTTCGAAGACTGGTTTTGACAATTGACAATGTTGCCTATTATGCAAACTGTTTGTTAAGTCTTTTAAAGTTTGTCATATAATCTTTTGAAGATAGGGCCGTTTGTTTTTTGTAAAAAAAAATCGCTTATTTTGGTCGGAAGATTCAAATTTTTTTTATTTGTGTTAATGCAACACATAAGAACCAATGAAAAGGTCGATTTTTAATTTTTGGTTAGCTAGACCCTTTTGCGATTTAGGTAACCATATCATTTTCATTATTCGATTTTATTACCAAAGTTTACTTTAAAAACAGAATCGTTTTTGATTCTATATATGTAAATTAAAAGTTTAAAATCACTTTTTTTTTAATAATTTCAAATAAAATTTTTAAAAATTTGTTATTTTCGTACTATTTCGATTAACAATCGAATCGGAATATATAATATGGGTCTTTCAACAGGAACTTACGAACTTTGACAGTTGAAAGCAATATTTTATAACTTTTATTTTAATATAATAATCTTTAACCCCCAATTTTACCAAGATCATAACTATCCGTAAAAGCTGTCAAAGCATATTGATAACTGGAAGTTAAGGCAATAGTTAGTTTTAACTGAACTTGGTGAAATCAGGGGTACGTGTTAATAAAAATTAATTTAAAAACTACATAATAAACTGATAAAAAAAAATAGTCAATGAACTCTAGATAATGAAATCTTGCCACTTTGTGTTATGTATCTTTCATAAATAATAAATTGTTTTAATGCAATTAAATTCAATTTAATCCAAATAATTATAATATAAAACATTTGTCTTTAATTTGTTAATTAGACATTTAAAATTATAAATAAAAACGTCAAAATGTCATGACACCAGGCAACAGTAGTACAGTAGTCGAAAACAAAAAATTTTACGCACTTTTTAGTTACCCTACAAACACCAAGTCAAACCTTTGATATGAAATGAATTTATCATTTGACTTTAAACACAATCCTCAATAGTACACCCTGAAAAATCATCAAGAATAGAATCACGCTTGAAAACTAGTCATCAATGTGTTCAGCAATGAGGTTTATTTTTGGCTTAGCGGATTAACAAAATTAATGCATGAAAAGGGAGAATAACACACAGTAGTCACTACAGACTCCACTACACTCAGAAATATGCACCTTTTGTACGGTTTACACGCTGGTGGCATCATTAGGCCATATTTCCTCAAAAATTACGCCACGCAGTGGCTGAAAATCGGGGCATCCTAGGCGCTGCATGAGCCAAATTTAAGATTTCATTAAACGGCCATATTTGGTTGAAATTCTTAAATTTGGCTGCTGCAGTGCCAAGGATTCCCCTAGATGGGTCAAATGTATGACCAACCCCACTTTATTTTTTATCAAAATCGTTTATTTCTAACATAACTACCCGCAATCCCTATTCCTTAAGGGGTTCCCCATACGAAATAGTCAATACAGATCAGAAATACTTACATACATACTTGCCATATATATCCACCCCTTTGGGGGGTTTCCATACAAATATGGCCGTTAAATGAAATTCTTAAATTTGGCCCCTGCAGCGCCTAGAAAGCCCCAAGATGGGTCAAATGTATGACTTACTCCACGGTGTTATAATTTTAGTTTACTAATAATAACCGAATGACTGTAAATTTGAGCCTAAGAAACATAAAAAACTAATTCAAATTATTGTTTGTTTAAATAAATAAATACTGTTTTACCAACTGTAAAACTTTGTCCTGTACTTAAAGAATGCCAATGCATTTTGAAAAATTCATTTTCAGATCCCACTGACTTGCGTGGCAGCCAAAACTTATAAGCTATTTCTATGCATTCAGGTTTTTATAGCTGGTAATGGATAAATCACATAATATATTATATTCATATAGAAATTTGAATAAAGCAGCATATTATAATACATACGGCGTCAACAAATAAATAAGAGTTTTGAATTGATTTTTATTATTGATATAAAAATATAAAAATCAAAAATAACTTTTATTTCTTGATTTAAAAAAATAAAAATCAAAAATAACTCTTATTTTTCATTTAAAAATATAAAAATCAAAAATAACTTTTATTTTTCATTTAAAAAAAAAAATATAAAAATCAAAAATAACTCTTATTTCTTGATTTTTTTGATAAAAGTCATAACAGTTACGGTCCTTGAATTAAAGAAAAAATCAATTAACAAGGTTTCTTTTAAATGTGCTAAATTCCCATTTCATACTATTGATAAACTGAAATTTATTGTTAATGGGATAAGCAATTCCTATGCGCATTTCACTGGTTGCTCAGGCCAGATCGTCAGGAAACTCCATCCAAAGATTTTAGAAAATCTAAAGATATTATACAAATAAAACTGTTAAGCGAATTAGAATTATATACCTCAGTTTTGCTTGTAACAATATCAAAGCTTAAACAAAAACAACAACAATAAACGGTGAGTTTATCTTTTCTTACAGTCCCGACTACAATTGGTTAATTTTTTTGTCAACTCTAAATGTAGTTGTAAGTGGGTAAAGTAAAAAAATCAAAATTTGCCAATATGTATATGCATTTAAAACCTAAATATTTAAAAATATGCGTTTTCACAAATATATGAAACAATACGCAAAAACAAATAGATGCCATTTTAACGCATATTTATTGGTCGGCATCGTTTTTAGAACATGCATTTGCATTGAAATCGCTTCCCTAGTAATAACTATTTACCGGTGTTTTTCTTATAAACCGCTTTAAAAGATTTGTATTCATAAACGTACAGCTTTTTACTTATTAACTGTTTGTAGCGATTTTATGTTTAAGTATGGTAACTTTCTTTACGTTTTGTTGCCATTTTTTTTTTTTTTTTTTTGATTGTGATGCATAAAACTTTTATTCGATTCACATGATAATAATAGTTTAAAATCAAAAAAAATAGTTTTGTTAAATAGAATAGTTTCTGAACAAAATTTTGCCGAAAGGTATTAAGGGGTGTTCTGGAAATCGACCTAGTTTTAAAAAAATATAAAGCCTCAAAACAATCTCCACAAAATGGACTTTCTAATGAAGTCGGAGAACATCGGTTGGATATCTTCAGGGCCTATAACAGACATATGTAGGTAGAAAATTTTGTTGTGTTTTATATAAATATATATACAGGGTGGCGCATAATGAACATTTTGATTTAATAAGTGCATACATTTTTTGTTTACTTTTTTCGGTTTTAACCAAAATAAACTCTGAAACACTTGGGAAAGAGTAAAGAAACAAATTTGTTCAATTTTTAAAGTCAGTATTCAATTATTCAAAAACAAAGATCATATTTAATAATGAGCGATGGGACTCGTTGGTCACCTCAATAAAAGTATGGGACACTAAAAATCCAAGAATAATTTTTGAAAATCAAATGCACCCACTTAGTTGCATTGTAGAGCGTACCATCTTACAAGCAAAAAAAAAGTCGCCGTACACTCCCTAATTTAAATACTTTTGCAAGGCGGTTTGAAAAAATACATTTTTTGCCGAAAGCAGGGGTTGCCTTTTTAAATTGCTCTTTATATCTTTGGCATTTACAGTCGGATCTTAAAGAATGACTTATTAAAGTTGTTTGTCTTGAGATGATTGGCCTATTACAGTTTTATAAAACTCGAAATCACACAATCACGTTTCGTGAAGATCGGTATATAATTAACCAGAGACCCTATATATATGTATATCACACTCTCGAAAAACACTTTGGCACTCCTTAAACTGTAACGAATAACGCTGTTGTAATATTTCTTTAAAATTGGCCTTGTCGAGATCGGACTATAAATAATGCCAAAGATATAAAGAAAAAAATAAAAAGGCGACCCCTATGTCCGGCTAAATATTTTTTTCGGAACCGCCTTGCAAAAATACGGTTTATAAGGGGGTGTACGGTGATGTATTTTTTCTATGCACGGTTTTATCCACACTATAGTAGTGTGGAATAACTTTAGAAAATATCATTGGACTTTTTTTTTTAAACAACGAATAAGTTGCGGTTAATGTGAATGCCATTCAATGCCGGGCAATGATTGAAAATTAATTTAAGGACAGAGGTAGAGAACTAAATCTAAAATTATGGGTCCAACAAGATGGAGTTACAGCTTACAAGCTCCCCTAACCTCTTTATTTGGCGATCTTAACGCTACTTGTGCGCCACCATACAGCATAAACTGCATTTGAAACTGCACTCCAAACTAAGGTATAAACTCAGGCTTCACTATAATCTAAACTATAGCTTAAACTATTAGTCTATAAAAACATTAATAATAGAGAAAATAATTTAATTTGTTTGACTTGTTAGACTTGTTGGTGTGAACTAATCTATCATTGTGGGGCTTGCAGGTTCGATTCCTGCCAGATATTTCGGTATAATTTACTACAACGGCATCTACGCTATTTTTGCTGGGCAATTTAGTTTTAAATATCCTATTAATTGTTTTTGTAAAATAAAGTAAATTAATAAATAATTAATCTTTGATTATTTAGTTTTAATTTGAATAAATATGTATTAATGTGCTTTAATATTTTAAGCAAATTAATAGTTAAATACTACATAATTTGTGGTGTTATGAGCATAAACAAAATATTTCAATACAGTAAAATTATTCCTATTAAAGTTTAACTTTAATACATACTACGACCGCTATTGATTAAACTAATTTCGTTTAGCAAATGAAATAAATTGCACAAAATTTTATTTAATATAAACTGATAATTTTAAGTGCATAAATGTGTTTTAATATTTTTTTCTGTATTTTTTTTTATACCAGTTATATTTATAACAAATAAAAATGTACAAAATAGCATTAAAGTGCTGGGGCATGTACTGTAAGCAATTTCAAACGATTGCATTTAAATATTCATTTAAACATACCGAGACTCCCCCAAGAGCAATAATTATTATACTATATGCATATGTATGTCACACATACAAACTACGTCTAGAAAGTTTATGGTCCTTTAAACAAAAGCTAAAATTATAGTTTAGGTCTAGTGCTATTTTGTCAGCATTAATTCTCGAGCATATTGTAGGGGTCCTTACATTTAACACTCTTGCTGCACTTCTCCCACATTATACGCTTCATACCTTTGTGATAGCCAGAGAGACTTTTTAATTCAAGTTTGCATATACAGTGAAAACTCTCTATAGTGGACAGCTGCGGTCGCCTGAAATTTGTCCATTATTGAGAGGTGTCCACCTAAGGAGGTCTAATAAAAAGTGCATAATATTTTTTTTGTAGTTTATTTAATACCAAAAACAAAAAGAGATCATTCAAATTTTATTAATATGGACATACATATTCACTAGATAATAATGTTTTGTAATTTATAATTTAAATCGATTTAAAAAAGTTGTTTATAATTTTCTGTTTTAAATTGGCTTCTTTTTTGGCAATAATACGATATTGCAAACAGCTTTGCAATTGTTTTAAATAGTTATATGCCTTAAAATTAGCCAATAAGAATTGTTTAACATTATGAAGACATTTCAGAGCTTCAATAGTATTTGTGATTTTGTTAGCTACATCTACAAAGTTTTCTATTTCAGTAGGTTTTTTTTAACACTTTCGCTGTGAAGCCATTTTTGACACAATTTGACAACAAAACATACACACATATTTAGTTGTTTCAGAGTTAGCAATTGAATAATACTTGAAAACAAACCGAAAATATGCAAAAGCGATGCCAGACAAAAAAATAATACAAAAACATTTCAAAAATTTTCAGAGATTTTATGAAGATGTCCACATAATGGAGGGTTTTCAACCAAAATATATACAAAATGCTTGTCCATGTCCATATAAGGGAGTGCCCACCTATGGGAGGTTCATTCACATGAAAATTATTTTTTAGTGCTACGTTTCAGAGTTTTTGTCCACTAAAAGGGGTTGTCCGCTAAAGAGAGTGTCCACTATACGGAGTTTTCACTGTAGTGCAAGATACATTTTATTCATACATCAATATTTTATAGAATATTTGAGTGCATTAAGAATTTATGCAACAAAAAAAATATATATATTTAAGTAGGGGTAAAAAAATTGTCACAGATAACATGAGTTTAATATTTTTCTCAAGGCACAAAAAATTATAAAAATTTGGATTATTTTTATTAAGTTCAGGGGTTCTCAATTTTTTGTTTTTACTTAAAGAAATTTCGCTTTGTTTTTCGAATTCAGGCGTTTAATGATTATGGAGTCATTGGCGAAACACATCTTTTTAAATTTTATTAGATTGGATCTTAACTTTACAGCCATACCTAAACAAGACCGGCAAGTTTTCTTTCGCTGAACTTCGAGTATTACGATGATATGACATACCTAAAAAAGAACTTCAACGTTATGCCACGATTAGTAGTGCTAACTTTTATGTTTGGAAAACCCCAAATAATATAAATAAAAAGTGGAAATAAGACCGCCAGATTGGCCTTATATAAGCTAAATTGTCATTATTTATAAAGTATAGCGGCCAACTTCACTATTAAATGCGCTGTCAAAATCGGATTTTCTAATTACAAACCGTTGCCGGCGCGCAATTTCGGTATGATATCAACAAATTGTATGGGCATGAGAACTTTCGACAACTAGAAATCGCTTTCAGCTTTTGTCAGGTATGGCTGTTAGTCCTGGGGCCTAATTCTGGCAGTCGTGATCGAGTACTTGCATGATAAAGTAAATATAGTACATATTAGCGCTTTTGCATAAAAATAACGCCAATTTTTTTTTTTTTTTAAAAACCTGCCTTACACCCAGAAGCCGAGAAACGGCATATGACGACTTTGGCCAAAGGTCAAAATGTAACTCAAAATTAAGTATAGATCTAATTCAACAGTCTGAATATCAATTCGGAATCATAAAGGCAGGTTCGATACAAGAATTGTTACGTTTCCGGTACCTTACCCTAACCAACATTTATTTCAAGAAATTTAAAACATCTACTTATCCAGGTGTAAATTCGGTTGGTCAGCCCAAGACATCAGTTCTTTTGGATAAAAAAAGGCATATCTAAAGAAAGGCAATATCTTAAAATGGTAGTGGCAAACGCATTTAGATATGAGATGAAATAAAAAAGCGACAACTTATTTGTACTACCAATACAATGATTTATATTAAAAATATGACAGTTGCATTCAGTCATACATATTCATCAGACTCCGGCAAACACATACATTGAAATTCAGTAGTATTAGTGAGAATAGAAATCAATGTACTGATTCAATCTTGACTTTGTCACTATCACTAATGACCAAGTGTAGACCATTGTTCTTTGGACATTTGTCATTGAAAATCCTCTACCACCTTAGAGCTATTGTCTAGGTTGTTCTTGTGGGACCTTGTGGAGATATCTGAACCAGAGATCCACTAGGACACTTAAATAGTTCTTGTCTACAGTTTTTACTCAATTTGTTTTATCCGAACTGTTACTTTCAACTGTTGCGTCGTTTTTACTATTTCTAGCTTCACAGATATCAGAAAATGTTTATTTTTTCTCAAAGGCTAACAAAAGTGTAGACGCCTTGTTGACAGTGTCACCATAATAATCGACAAAAGTGGCGACTTGGAGATACTTGGTCCAAGGTTTCCTAGTATTACCAAAAGACTTTTATAATTTTATTGGCTGTTTAGCCCCTGCGCTGCTCGGGATTTTCCTAACAACAATTAAATACTGGACTCCCAACCGTGTCAACCTTTAATCAGGAAACTTTTTGTGTCTAATAAATATATTTTGTGAATTTTAGCTACATCGTAACATAAATTTAAAAGATTTAAATATCACGACATAACTTAAGAGAACCCCGTCTCCAGACCAGGGCTGTGGAGTCGTCCGAAAAAAGTACTAACTCCGACTCCGACTCCAAATGCTGAAATTTTGTAAGTGCGACTCCGACTCCTACTCCGACTCCTACTATAATCTTGATGCTAAATGTATGTATATGAGACTCAGTGATGTTAACTTTTATTTTTTCATTACCGTACGACCTTCTAAAAATTAGAGTTTTTGAGAAGCAATTACCGTACGCAAACATTAATGTGCTGTTTCCAAATGACAGGCGATTGATTATGTAGCAAAATTTATCAGGAGTGTGCTGGAAATCGCAAACGCAAAACGAAAGAATTTGGAAGTTGTTTTTAATAAACTTTAAACCTAATTCTTACAATTTTTGGTTTAAAATCCTGTTTAATAGGAAAATATTTTTTAAATATTTGTCATAAAATTCTTTTATTACAAAAATCTTATTTAAAAACGACTTTTAAAATTCTTGCGTTTTACGTTTGCGATTTCCAGCACACCCCTGTATATGAAAAGCACTCAGCCCATCGCCTGTCATTTGGAAACAGCACATAAGAGCAGTATTCATAAACCATTTATTTAAATTTTAAATGTGTTTTAAGAAGATAATTTTTATTTTGGAAATTTTTTTTAAATTTTGTATGCCGAAAAACTTTGGAGTCGGAGTCGCGAGTTGTTGTGGGTACTACGACTCCGACTCCGGCACAAAAACATCAACTCCGACTCTTCATCTCCGACTCCGACTCCACAACCCTGCTCCAGACTAAACTAAAGCTACCTACGGTCACACTTAGTCTGGGATCACACTATGAAAGTTTTTTTTTCAGAAAGTCTGAGTTTATGGGTGAGAGGGGAAAAAGGAACAGCATGTTCTCTTCACCTCTCACCAGTAAACTCAGACTTTCTGAAAGAAAACTTTCATAGTGTGAACCCAGACTTATTAAATATTTGACCAAATAAGAGTAACCCCTTCTTTTGTTAGTAGCCATTGAGATTTAACATGGTCTTAATATCACAAAACAAGCTAATTATACTACTAGACAGAGCAAAAAATTTTTTTTTTTTTTGTAAAATTTGGTATTATAAACTAAATAAATATTTGAATTGAAGGAAATAACTATTTTATTTGCTTGTTGGTTCCGTTTTTTCGTCAAATATTTGATAAGTGTGACCGTAGCTTAATTTATTTTCTTAGTTTGTTGCTAATCCGTCAAGGAGTTCTTACGTTTAAGGAACGCATACCCGACACAAACGTTTTAATATATACATAAAGATATTTATATCGAGTCATTACCGCAAAAAAAGCTTAAGCGACATTATTTTCAATTTCCTTTTTTTTATAAATGACTTTATTGGCAACACTTGCTCCTAAAATGCCATGGTCACTTAAGGTACCGTTACGATTTTATAGCAAAAACCATTTTTTTTTTTCTAACTGTTGTAAATATTTTTTTATAATTGGGGTATTTACAAGGTGTGCTATCGTGTTATATTGTAATAATGTTCTAACCTTTTACAATGGTTTAAAAAAATTGGTGTTGCTTTGTAAACAAAAAGTGTCTTAAATTAATAGAAATTGGCTTGGTATGTTTATTGTGCTGTCGTAATTAATCAGAAGAGACCTGCGCAGAGCGGCTGAGCCAAACCGCATTAGTTTTTGTAGCCGTCGCCGTTGATGGTATAGTTTTATCCGGCTAACATCCGAATTGAACCTGCGGCTAGCAATTTTTGCAACAAAACACTTGCGGCGTCAAATTAAATCGGCTTGGGACTCTGATGTTTAGTAAACAAACAAAATAAAATTTATTTGTGGTTTCCGTCTGAAAAATGGAAAATAGTAAACAAACATCTAATTTTATTTATTAATTCATGGATTAGAATTAAAAAACATTTTTATTTTTGGTAAATATTTATTTTTTATATTTGTTTTAAATCAGCTGACTTAAATTCAAAATAGCACACTAAATTATGAGGGGTTGTTCACAACAGTCGTATATTTTCATGTTATTATTTTAAGACTTATGAATTTATGACATCTTGTGGATCCCCCAAATAAAACGGAACACGAAGGAGTTAAGAAAATTTGAAAAAAAAATAAAAATACTTCCTTTTTAGAGAATAGTTATTTTCGCTTATAGCTGCAGCCTTACTGAGCTTCCCTAAACAAGATCGTCAAGCGTATTTTAAACATGGAAATTCTATTGTCAATACCTTTTTAATAAAACAAGCCGATACAGAGGCCGGACAAATAAGATTTTCCAGCCAGGTGCTATACTAGATATTTTACGTCATGTTCCTATACAATTTAAAAATCCATTACTGTAATTATAAGATTTTAAATCTTGTTGTATTGGAAATCAAATAAATAAATAAATTTAACATTAACATTAACATTCTAAAAAATGGTTAATATAATTAAATGTATTTATTTTATAATACATCAACACTTTTTTAGACCATTGCACATACATAAAGGTTCTTAAAAATCATGTAGAGATACCAAAATGGTAAAATTGAATAAAGCAAAGCAACAAGCGATAACACAACCATTTTGTGCGAAAGCTTAAACGGTTTTATTCAAGATATGAAATACGTAGGTGTGAAATCAAGAAAAGGGAGAAAAAAAGCGCGGTGCAGTTGTTTCACCGGCGTCTGAAATACATACTTATCTGTTAATTTCAAATCATAAATTCACTTATAATTCTTCTATTTACTTGATAAAATTACTACATTCACATTAACAAACTTCCACTTATTCACCATTTTTATTCAAACCGCCCTCTGTGCAAGGCCCTAAACTATATTTTCAGTTGGGAATATCGCGTACTTTGTTTGGCCATTCCAATACACAGAAACGACTGTTTAACCATGTGCACTCAGTCGTACATACCCCATCATCATTTAAAAGATTGTGTTACAATATTCTGTCATTTCCATATCCCCCAGTTATTTGTTTCTATTCATTTTTTTTTTCTAACAAAAAAACAAAAAACCTCACACACACATTCATTCAAGTTTCATTACATGCAAATATTAACTACATCTTATTGTTTATGTTTTTGTTGTCGTTTACAATTCTTTGTTACAAAGCCAGACAGTGTTGCCATTTAAAAAAAAGGTGTAAAAATATAAAAAAAGTGACAAAGAAAAATTTTAAATTTATAAAAAAAATTCGGTGAAGAAGCTCAAAAAACTTTAAATAGAAATAAATAAAAGTGCTTTAATCAACTATGTCGAATCTTATTTTCTCTTCACCGTAATACTGAAAAGCCAGCTGTTCTCGAGCTCATATCTTTCGTGTCAAAATCCTGCGGAATCATATTTGTATGGGCGCTAGGAGAAGTAAAGGGATTTCGTTAATTTTTAAAACCAAACAAATCTCATATGTATTGAATGTTTGAGCTCAATAATTTTGCAAGGACACCATCATACCACAGCCTTTAATTCGAGAGGCCACTGTTATGGCTGCCATGCAAAATAATGGACCAATTTGGATCATATTCTAATTTGCTCCTCCAGTCTATTGGTAGGGCGCTATTGTGCCAAAATCAATTTCGCTACTCATAAGTACCCTTTAATATTTTTAAAATGACAAAAATAATGACAAACTTTTATATACCCTTTCTACACCCACCACATTTTACCATCCGCTGGATAAATAAGGGATAAATAACATATGGCGGCAGACTTGTAATTCTATCGGTGGCACGGAACCAGACTGAGTATTGGTTGAAATCTTTGAAATGATACTTCTTGTAAAAGAATGCTTTTCGCCACTAAAAGATTGCTGCTGCAAGGAGCGTCCTTTTTTCAAAAAGGATACTTTTACATAAAGAAATAAGTTCTAGGCAGAATGTAGAGAGGGTATGAGTGAAAATGAAGTCTTATAGCGAAGAATTATAGCACTCACCAGACCCATGCACAATGAATAAATGAGGCATGCAACCACAAGGCTCAAGAGCAAATAAAGGAACTAGTCAAACAAACCCTCCACAAATATGAAGCAAGAATATAAGTAAAGGATTGGAGAATAGATGAGCAATGGAATGGAAGAGGTCTTTGAAAAAGGAAATGAAGATGGAGAACAAGAAGAAGATGAATACACTCATAAAAAATGTCCTTTTGCTCAAAAAAATATTCCTTAAATTAAAAAGAGGGGAAACTTTCGGTTATCACATGGTAGTTGTGCTTTAAACCCAATGTAGCGGCAGGGAGGCCCTGAAAAGCCTGATCGAAGGCTGATTTTTCACCCCTTGTGGGAAAGTTCGGCCTGCGGGACGAAACATCTAAAGGTGCTGTTGCTATCCAACAAATGCTGCTGACTGTTCTAATGCAGCGGAGATCAGAAAGCTCCATCTTCTCAACAAGTGGCGAGCTAATGGCTACCAGTGTGTGTTGATTGTTCTTACACACCTTCTGTGAAGGGTATTCTTGAAAATTATATTTTTTACCTATTTTAAATGCAAAAAATCAAAAGTGCAACAAAAATTTTAAAACGTTGTCAAAAATACTCAATTTTTAAAAAGGTTATTCGAAAAAAAAGGGCCAACAAAACTAAAAACGCGTCATAAAATACCCGAAAAGCGTTAAAATGGCAACACTGCAGCCTGACCCATCCACTCAATCGCATGCATACTAAGAGACAATAAAAATATGAAAACAAATGTGTGGGTGCCTGTGTGTGTGTGCATATTTGTTATTATAACTGTTTGCATTTTTTAAAAACCCCAACAACATAATTGGATGGTATTCTAAGTTGATTACATTAAAATGGACTAACGAGAGAAAACATGGAGTAAAATTAAAAAAAAAGTCTCTTAGAACTTTTCGTTATTATCTCTTAGAATATGTTTTTACATTCAGAATATTTTAATTTAAAATATTATTTAGTGATTTTTTTCTATCTGTCTGGTAAAACAACTCGATGCAAAAAGAATTTTTTTTTTGAAAAGCAAAATCGGAGTCAAGCGTCGATTTATGAGACAACTAATCTTTCTTTTTTTTATCCCCACACCACAATAGTGGAGTGGGTATTATGCATTTGTGCTAATGTTTGTAGCATCTTAAAGTACACCTGTTAGCATACCGAACGGCTCAGAATCACTTTCTAAGTCGATCTATCAATGTCCGTCCGGCTGGTTGTCCATATAAACCTTGTGCGCTAAGTAGAGGTCGAAATTTTGGAGATAATTTGATTAAATTTGGAACATAGGTTCTTATAGTTTTATCGGAATAGCGTCTTTGTGCTTATTAATCTATCTTATTAGTTGGTATTTAGATTAAATTTAGTCCAAACTTATTTTGTTTCAATTTAAATTAGCATAGAAAATTCTATTGGAGTCGGTCCATACTTGACCATAGCTCCCATACAAATACTACACCCAAAAAGAGCTTTTAAAGCTTAACCCTGCACGGTTACTCTTCGTCTAATCGACGAAGCTCATTTACATTTTATCATAATATACGCATATAACTTTTTTATGTGTATTCAAATTACTTTTCACCAACCAATTAATTTTCATTTGAAAACACAAAAAGTGCTAAGATTCGTATCAAATTTTGAGATAGAGGAAACACTTGTATTTTTTATGTTTTTTTTTTTTTGTTTATTTTTTAATAAAATGCTTTCCTAAGAAGTTGTTGTTAATTTTTTAATTTGCAAATCGTTCCGCTAGAATTTTTTTAAAAAGTTCGTCGATCCGACGAAGAGTAAACTTAATGTACCAAAATGAAGAGTAACCTTTCAGGGTTAAGCAAAGTGCAGAACTGGCAGCATTTGGCAGGCTTTTTATTAATTTTTGAGAGTTGCTTAAGCAAGCTCATGCATATAATTGTTTTGCCTTAACGTTTCGATTAAAACATTTGTTAAGTTTTTCAATAAATATTTTATTCCTAATATTTCGAACTTTTAGTTTTCCGTCTTCTAAGACAGATAAACATTCATGTAAAGCACACAAAACAGAACTTAGTCAAGCTCTTACCATATGAGCAGTAAAGCCTTTTTAAGTTTCTTTTCGCCATTTGCAATAAATCACTATGAAACTATTTTCGATAAAGAAAATGCATATGAAAGAAAAGGATGGATACATTTTTATATTGTAATTGTCGCATACTGGCTCAAAAGCAATTTGTTTGTCAAAAACGGCTGCCAAACTGCATAATATGCAAAGCTTATATTTTTGGGAATACTTGAAAAATATGCAAATCAATATTTTTAATGCAAAAAGCTTAAAAAAAACTTCCCCTGGTGATGAAAAAATATTGCTTTTAACCATAACATGATAAGATTTCGAAACAGTTTTCGTACGAGAAAGTAAATTAAATATTGTTAAATGAATCTACCCACAAGATCTACTTATAGGGCCTTACCCCTGTTAAGTTTCCCAACAATAAAGTTTTTTGTTTACTGTTTACTATTTGTTTTGATGTTTGTTTTTTAATTCATTTGCAAGTCGTCGACATTAATGAAGCTATTAAATTTCAATGAGCCATGATAATTACGATGATGTTGATAATTATCGCTTACAAACATTTTCTACATATGAAGTATGTTCAAGCAATGTAGTCACTACAAATGTATACAACTGTATACATTACACATGTACATTTTTTGTTAAATACTTTACATACTTACATGTATGTTAACATATAAACATACATACGCACACGTTTAGAAAGGCAGTTAATTTGCCAGTCTTACGTCTTTAATACATTTTAAAGTATTTTGTTGATGATGATTTTTTAATTCAATCAATTACCTGTAATGAAATAAAGAAAAATAAATTATAATTAATATTTTAAAGAGTATTAAGTTTAAGATGTAGAAATTTAATGCCATAAATTTTATGCAGACATGAACTGGTTAATTTACAATAAGGTACTTTTTTAAATACCATCATTTCATAAAATAAAGCTTAACACAGTGGCGTAAATTTTAAAACAAAAAGAATGATTTTAATATATGTGACCTTATCCGAGAAAAGGGTCCTTGTGTGTCAAAAAGCGGGTTTGGACTTGAGAGTGGATTCTGGTACCCAAAAGGGTGTAGAATAAGATTAGATGTTTTTTCTCAAAACTTCATTTTCACACATTAGGTCCCTTTTCTCGGAGAAGCTTACATCCCAACAAAAAATTGTGCTTCGAGCGAAGCAGGTTTGTAAGGGAGATATGCAAGAGTTGCGCTTACCATTGCGCTTACGGAAGACATGAATTTTATATGGCGCGTTCCCACTTTGAAGCATTACATTTTTGACACATAAAGCGCATTATTCAGCGCATATAAAAATTGTTGTATGTAACGATCGGCCTTAGACACTGAATGTGTTGAAACAGGTTTTTTTAGTACTCTCCCTTACAAACCTGCTTCGCAGTAAGGGAATGCCGTAGCACTTGAAATGTTATGTTTTTTTTATAAAAGTTTTTGAGAGTTCTTTCACTTACTTTACTGCATTTCTGTATGTCTTATTGCGTAGCGCATAATTGTGCGCTTATTTTTTTAAATGTACCATTAGTGCTTCGCAAAATGATAAAATTTTTTATTGGGATATTACAAAAAAAAACTATTTTATTAAATAGCTAGAATTAATCTGTAATTTGTTGCTTAGTACTTGGCGTATTTAAAGATACCCTGTTATAGGGTAGTTCTAACGTTTATCAAATTTCCAACTGTTTCAACAACTACTTGGGGGCAACGGCATTTTCTGCAGAATAAGAATCAATTTAAATAACATATTTTTTTTTTTTTTTGGTGTTGTAATCTCAGAATTTTGTTAAAGTTTTTGTTAAAGACGTACTTTTAATATATTTGAAATAGGGGTTTCATATGGGAAAAACGTTCCGTATTTTGGTGCTTCAGAATATGACAAAAAAAAAATTTCGGAATGAAACCATTTTTGTGTTCATGAACGGAATGGGAGTTTTCTGTATCTAAACGGCCAAAAAACTATCAAAATACACTTTCTATCTATAAACCAATATGATGTTTTCGATTTAGAACGGAATCATACCAAACGTAATTGAACTCTGTGACATGGCTGTATATCTAACATTTTTATTTTTCGAATGTGTTCAAATGAATCAAATTTTATTTAATAAAGCATTCTTGCAATAGTCCTATTCCCACAATATTTTACATACTTTTTGCTTAAGCCAACTCTTTTCCAAATTCTCTAAAATTTTAAGACATGAAATTAAAATTTTCTTTTCAAAGTTTTTTTTTTTTTGTGACATAAAATGTTGGCAACTGTCCTGCCCGTTTATTTATTTCGAATTAAAGAAAAAAAACATTTTTCGACCGTACAAAATTATAACGCATCATAGTGCAATTCTAGGCACTCAACATTTCAAATCGGTGTTCGAAAATAAACTGAACCGAGGAAGAACCTTGAAAGATACTTTCTCGAGACACATCTCGTAATCATTGATATACAGTAAAAATTGTAATTGTGTTTCCTAAAATAAATAATGATAAATCGTATTGATCAGAATGTACTAAAATAAAGTGACCTCACAAGCGCAGCTGTTTGCAGTCAGAATTGATTACTTCTCTTCCTTTTTTAATTTTAAAAGAAGTTAGGAGTGATTTTTTTTTACAAAATAATAACGTAGGTAACACAGATATTCATATAATTTTCTTTTAAGAATTACTTTTACAGTTTTTTTATTCATTTTAATATTCTTTAAAAATTAGTTCTTTTATTACTTCATATTTTTATGATCTAATGTAATGCGTATGGTAATCGAGTGATAAAACTTGGCAACCCAAAAGCCAAGTCATTATGTGGCAAGACGTTCTTGTTGTAATGTCTATTTTTTTGCTGGGTAGTGTTTGGGCGACCACAGCACGAAAAGCCCGTATTTGTATTTTGTACATGTTATGTTTTTGTAATCATGTTTTTTTTTTTTTTGTTAAAAACACACTACATACATATCGTCAAATAAACTACAAAACAACGTATCATTAAAAAAAATTCAAAATTGACTTTTTGATTGATTTCTGTTCATTTTATTGAACTACATTTTCGCACTAAAATTTTTGATACCTGTGATCAAAAATGGCGACTTTAATGAAAATCAAACGACAAGTACACCTTGTTTGTGTTCATTGATTTTGTAAAGGTCTTTGCTTCTCCTGTAAACTTATAAAAAGTGTTGTTACGTTATTTTGTATTTTAGGTGACGATATGTATTTTGTTTTTTGTAAACCAATTTTTGTTGTCTTTGCCAGCCAAAAGGGTGCTGAGCACTACTAAAAAGAGCGAACATTAATGTGCCGAACCGAACACAAAGAAGTTTGTGGTATTATACGAAAAACATAACGAATTGAATGAAATGTTCTCATGAGTTGGATTAGTACAGTATTTTTATTGTGTACGAAGATCACAAACAGAGAAACTTTTTTTAAGGTATTTACTACGCAGGCACAATTAGCATTTGTGTTTTCCATATTTCACCGTACAGAACAAAAAAGTACAGTATATAAAAAATGCATGTACAATCATAATTGTCAAACCATATTAAACTTAAGAAAACTTTTTGTTAAGTTTTATAAAACTGTAATTTACTTAAGCAAAGTGTGAAAGAGATCGCACATTCCGTACGGAATAAGAAGTTTTACCCGCCCTCGTATAATGAGCTGACTGTAATAATGCATTTGAAAAGAGAAAATTTGCGACCGGATATTTAAATTAAAAAATGCTTGTTCTCGAACTATGGCAGGGCAATTGCGATACCTTAAAGTTCCTTGCTTTGAAATATTTATCAAAATATTATTCTGTTACTTAAAGATTATAAATAAAAATAAATGTATACATAAATTGGCTAACCTTATATCTCCAAAACCAAAAGTGATGCAAAAAAATTAATACTTCTCGTTGTTCATTAAACAAATAAGCGGACGGTTGTACTGCACTTTTTTAAAATTCTACTCTTTTAAACCAAAAATTACAAAAATAAAGATTATTCCAAATTTGTAATTTATTTAAAAAAATACAAATATAAATTTGGTACTTTTTTGAAATTCGAACGTTTAAGGGGTGAAAATCATACCTAGTTTTTTACTACTTTTTTTACAAAATATGTATTTAGCTAGTCCCCATCATATTTGGGGGCTTCATTAAATCAACTCAGTTACTAATAACGATCTAGAATATGTATATTTTATAGGGTCTAAGATCCGTATTGTAGAAATTGAAAATAGGAGAACCTATAAGATTAAAAATGTTGGTACTTTTTTATTCTTCAACTGGAACTTTTTGAATTTTAAAAATGATAGTACTTTGTTGCTTTTCAACTGGTACTTTTTGAATTATAAAAATGATAGTACTTTTTTGCTTTTCAACTGGTGCTTTTTAATTTTTTACTTTTGGGCCCACAAAAATATATAATAAAACATGCATGAATAAGAAACTGTAAGGGGGAGCTTTTTGGTACTTTTTCGTAATCCAACTGGCAATTTTTTTAATTTTCGTTAATATTGGACCTAGGTACGTTGTGTAAAAAACAAACGCAATGCCAAAAATTAAATTGAAAGCAAAAACTAAATCAAAAATAATTCATAATTTTGTTGTTGCTTGCTCAAGAAATTCATATTGAATTTTTAAATTTCAAATGAAATGCAATGCGGGAACTTTTTGTTACTTTTTGTTCTTCAACTCGCACTTTTTTTATTTTTCGTTAATATTGGACCGAGAAACATAATATTGAACATGCAATGTCCTAAATGGATGAGAATCTATAAAGGGGAACTATTTGGTACTTTTTTGGTTCTTAAACTGGTATATTTTGAATTTTCATTAATATTAGACCTAGAAACATAAAGTGTTCTATCTAAGTGGATGAGAATCTATAAACGGGAAACTTTCGACCACTTTTTCGTTCTTCAACTGGTACTTTTTAAATTTTCGTTAATATTGGACCTAGAAACATGAAATTAAACATGCAGAGTCCTGAGTGAAAAGGAATCTGTAAGATTGGCCCTTTTGTTACTTTTTGTTCTTTAAAATTTACTTTTTTAATTTTTATTACTACTGAGCCTAGAAACATAAAATTTGACATACAAAGTCCAGAATGATTGAGACACTATAAGACTTTTTGGTACTTTTTTGTTTTTCAATTGGTACATTCTGATTTCTTTCACTAAACGGAAAAACAAATATTTTCTTCATATTTTACGCAACGTTATTTCTTACATATAAATGAACTAATTTTCCCATTTATTAATGGAGTTTAAAAAAATTCCATTGACTTTCAAATTTAAAAAATGTTTGACTTTTTCCTTCGTTTCTTTTTAGCCACCTTGTACAATAAAAATATTTTTTACTCTTTATAAAAATTCCTTTTAATACCTTTTTAAAAAAAAAATATTTAAAATTGTTTTAAGCAAAATGTTTATGTCACTACTTCTTCTTCTTAAAGCGGGATTATCTTTATATTTATGAAGGATTTTCTGTTTTATTTGATGTGGTTATTTGGTGTTGCACATGTATGATAAGAATAAAAAGAAAAAAAATCAATATTTATTTGTTTTATATTCTTACGATTTTATTGAGTATCAAGTTTGTTTGTAAGTTGAGTTCAATTACGTGACTTGAAAGTGACTTGAAATGTATAAACGTTTAGAATTATTGGTAAATGGAGTGAACTTAAAAGTAGCAGGTGTTAAAAAGGAGTTTTAAAGAATTTTTTTTATTTAATTTAATGAAATATTGCCTTAAAAGTTTTATAGTTTAAAGAAAATGTCAGCAATTTTTATAAAAATTTTGAGCAATTAAAAATTTAAACTTTTATTATTCCTGTTTTTCAAAGGGCTGTTTTCTAGAGTAAAAGTATTATTTGAATTTGAAGTGGCAGGATATATTTTTCTTAAAGATATATTTTTATTTAACCTTTAGTATCCAATACCATTTTATTTTATATTGGATTTGATTAGATTTAAGAAATATTCTTGTTAAGTTTCCTTTTAGTTTAAATATGACGTGTGCATTTATTTCTTTTGGTTTTACACACATTTGAGTACAATTCAAATTGATGTCGGTAATTGAATTAAGTAAAAAGGATTATTCAATTAGGGTAGCTCATAAATAACCATTCTTAATAAAAATCTCCGCTATTTATTATAATTGAACAGGCGGTAACATTTTTCAATCGAAAACTGTCATCAATTAATTAATTTAAAGAGCACTCTCAGCAGTTAATTGTAGTTTAAGGAAAACTGTCAGTAGTTTAATGTTTTACATAAAGTGTCAGCAGTCAAATATTTTTAAATAAAAAAAAACTGAAACCAGTCACTATTTTATACATAAACAAGTTAGAGTGCTATATTCGCCTATGCCGAGTCTTATATTCCCTCCACCATGGTTGGGAAAGAGTAGAAGTTTATATTTAATAGTTTAATTCCCTTAATTTTATTTAATTATTCGCACATGTTTACGTGCTATTAAATATATTAAGGCCCTAATTCTGTAAAACGCAACCGCAACGCTAAAAATTCCATTGAAAGCAAAAACAAAATAAAAAATATTTCATTATTTTGTTGTTGTTTTCCACAGAAATTCATATGGAATTTAAAAACGCAGTATGAATTTCTATAGAAAGCCACAACAAAATAATGACAAATTTTGTACAATGTTTTTGCTTTTAATGTTATTTTTGGCGTTGCGGTTGCGTTTTACAGAATTAGGGCCTAAGAGTCAAACTTAATTATAAAAATAAAAAGAGTAATTTTTGGGATTTCATTATTTTGATTATAACTCAGCCATTTTTAAGCGACAGATTTATTTACCGATGTGTTTCAAAAGGAATTTGAATTTGGGCTATAAAACTTGGACTCGAGAAGATCTATGATTCCCGATAATGCGTATCTAAACAAAAATATGGTCATAACTTTTTCGTATTTGAAACGACTTTTCCGAGTTTTTCAGAAAATAGTTTCTACTAAAGATTTCAGATCTTTTGAGATATATGGAATAACCATAGGTCATATGACAGTCCAAAAATTCACCCAAAAATGTTTAATATTTTTTGTACGGGAGGTACCACGCCCACTTTTCCAATCCCTCCCACATTTTGTGGGATGCTGTGTATTGATAACCTAAATGTGTGTACCTAATTTGGAAACTTTGGCTCTGGCCGTTCTCCAGAAATAGAGAAAAAATGTAATAAAAATACAACAACAACAAGGAATTTTTGGAAAAAATTAAAGGCATGGATTTTTGCTCATATCTCAGCCATTTTTGGTCCGATCCGGCTGATTTTCAAAAGCAAACTATAATAAGAATACCTAAAAGAAAGATATACCAACCAAGCCAAAGATCTGGAGGCTTCGGAAAACAACAGACAGATGGATAGACGGAAAACCGGATTTGAACTTCCCATCTCATAAGTATCCAGATTATATATAGTTTATAGGGTCTAACATCAATATTGTAGAAATTACAAACGGAATGAAAATGTTGTATATAACCTTTTACCTTCGGTGAAGGATATAAAAACAGTCAGCTGCCAACTATTCTCTACAGAAAACTGTCAGCTTATCAACTATTTTCTAGGGGACACTGGAGCGAATTGTTTTTGCATAACGTTTTTTTTTTAAGCAAAAAACAAACTGTCAAGAAATGTCAGCAGTCCCAGTAGTCAAAAGGGAAGTAAAAGTAGTATTATGTTGATGCGCTCAGGTAACAGTTTTCTAAAGAAAACAGTTAATAGTTTTCTGTAAAAAAATTACAAGAAAATTGTCTGCTGTTAACTGTGTTCTACAGAAAAATGTCAGCTATCAATTGTTTTCTAAACAGAACGGTCAGCTGTCAAGCGTTTCCTATAGAAAACTGCCAGCAGTTACCGTTTTGCTAAAGGAAGACAGTTAAGTTTTTTATTAAAATAAAATTGTACAGAATTTTAAAGTTTTTATTTTTCTAGAAAACTGTTTACAATTTAAGTTTTTTATAATAAAAAAAAATATTAGCACCCAACAAATTTTTTTTATAAATAACGATCTTAAAAAAAACTGTTAGTAGCCAACAATTTTCAATAATTGTTTATAAATAAACTACAAGCACTTAAAACTTATTCATAGGCATCTGCCAGCAATCAATAATTTAAAAAAAAATCTTATAGGAAACAAGTTTCTATAGAGAGTCTCAGGAGTCAAAGTTATTTATTAAACTTTTTGCAGCCCATTTTCTATGATTTAAATCATTCATTACAAAATAAAAACTCTGTTTTATGAACCACCCCAAAGTAGAATAGTGACTTTCAATTCTAAAAACTAAAAACTTCTCTAGGAAAACAATAAAACCAACCACAAAAAAAGAAATACGAAAACGGGAACGTTTTCCGGAAAAAAAATTAATCAGCATAAAGGATTTTATAAGGCATAATAAATGATTGTACATAAAAACCTCAACTCACTTAACTAACTAAAAGAGTTTTGCTTTAATTGAATTAGTGATATTTTTTTTTATTTTCATTTCTCTTCTTTTTAGAAAATCTAAAGAATACATCTACAATTACGTAGATCGAGTACGTTTTGCTGAAAGTTCTTTCCCAGACTACAAATGTCCCCCGCGCGGCTCTGGTTGGCGTCACAATAAATCCATATCACATCTTGATTTAGCCACAAGCTGTCACAGTGCAGCTGCTGGTTTAAGTCATTGGTCGGCGTCACATCAGACACGCCATCATCAGTTGCGTCATTCGCGTTCGTTGGACTATAACCATATCGATCGTTGTAAAGACGCGCTGGATATAGCTGAATATTATTGGCGTGTAGAACCGGAACAGGAAATTTATGATGAAGAAGACGAGGAAATTATAGAACCGGAACCTATTGCGTCACAGCAACATCAACAACAACAGCAGCAACTACAACAACAACAGCAACTACAACAACAGCAGCAACTACAACAACAGCAGTCTCAACAATTAAAATACGTCAGCGAACATCATTTAACACAACACTATAGAGATTTTAAATGTGGTAAGTTTTTTTAAGCTTTTCGAAAAGACATTAAGGGAATTTTTGCAGACAGATCAAAGAAACTGGGGTTTCAAACTAAAACGGTTTTAATTAATTTCGGGTTTACTGCCCCAGTGTGCGCACATGTTTTTGAACAAAGGCATATGGGCTTTTCCACAAAAAAGTCTACTATTTGCCATATTTAGCCCACATGCAATTAGGCTTGTATTAAAGACCCACAGTGTCACTCAAATGGTTCGCCTCCTTCACTAAAGAAAGAGTTAGTTGCACCCTACACTAAACTACAAAACGTAAATATTAATACGTGTATAAAATTGTGACGTTATTGACTGACAGACTGACAGCCTAAACGCCTGAAGTAAAAAAGAAAGTAGGACCGTGAGTTGGTATCTCGCCAAATCGATCTACTAAGGCAGCATTTTTGGAATTTCGAATGTTTAGGGCATAAAAAAGTGTTAAAAAACGTGTTAATTTGCTAACCTCATATCCCCTTAACTAAAAGACACAAACATTTAATTTAATACTTATAGTTGTTCATAAAAAAATAAGCGGACAAGTGTCTGGTACTTTTCTGTAATTCGGCCCTTTTTTGGGAGTAGACGGGTAAAACCTTTTTTTCCAATAAACATACACTCAAAAGAAAAATCAATCCGAGCGGTATTAATAGTACGGCGACTACAGATTTTCCTGAATCAAGTACAGAAAGATTGATTCAAGTAAGGATTTTCAATCGCAAAATACTTAAATTATCCATATTTAATCCCGATTTCGTACTTGAAATAATCCGAAAATTAGATTAATGGAAGTAAAACTAAGATTGAATCAATCTCAAAATGCGCTTGATTCAAGAATTATAAATTTGTTTTAATCCGAATTAGAAAGAAAAAATTATTATGATTGATTTACTTACTCGTATTACACATTACAGAATGATAAAACACCAACATCATGCCCGATATGGTTTTTACTTTAGAAATCTTATGAACATATTTAACCAAAAATATAAACTAAATGAGAAGCAAGAGCTTCAATTTACTTTTTAACACTTCGTGGTACACATGACCTTTTTTCAATGTGTATAGAAAATCAAAATATGCGCAAGCCGGATGGTTAAAAACAACGAAAAGTTTTATTTTTTTCTTACTTCTTTAAGAATTTTATACTTATTTCAAGAAATTCCGGGATTGATTTTCAAAGGTAATCCCATTTAGGATTGTTTTGAGCACGTTTTAGTGTTATTCGTACTTGAATTTTTGAGTACGACTCATACTTAAAGTAATCATAAAAAACTTGATTTATCCCGAGTGTTTTTCTTTCTGTGTAGAAATTAAAATCGCTTATCTAAAACATACGAATATAATTTTGGTACTTTTTCGAAATTTAAAGGTTTAAGTTAAATCGTACCTATTTTTGGTACTTTTTGAAACAAAACTATTTTCAATAATTAGAATTGTGGTTATTTTATTGAACTATTTATGGTTTTTAATTTGGATTCAAAACAATTTTCTCTGTTCATTGACATATACGTATTAAATTTTGGGCTACAATATTTAGATTTTTGATACTTCAATGGGGAGAAAAAAAGAGAAATATGGGAAATACATCTGGTACTTTTTGAATTTTCTATAGTATTGAACTTAGGAAATCAAAATTATAGGTGCAGGGTCCTGAGCGAATACGAACCTATAATATAAAAATGTTGGTACTTTTTTGTAAGAGAGACGAGTTAAATGCCAGTGTTATATACATTTTTCTTTGAGAAAAATTTGTTATTTCTTGCTGGCGTAACGTAACAAAAAGTAGACTTTTCTGTGGAAATGCCGATATAAGAGACTATTAAGATGACCAACTACTTGTCAGCTTTAGCCGAGAGTCATTTGAAAATCAATAACCACTGTTGCAACTTGCCTCAGAACTAACGATTCTTTTTTTTCTCCGTTCGGTATTTTTTTGGAACTTTTGAAAACTACAGCTGTTTCCTCTCCATCTCATACAAATTGTCTAATTAAATTTTGTATTCCCAGATAAAATCTCGAGTTTTAATTTGAATTCTGAAGTGTTAAAACAATTATTTGCAAAGTAAATGTGTATATTTTTTTTTAATTTGTTTAGAAAGCTTTAATTAGATACAAAAAATAGATAAAAATAAAATTAATGTATTTTCAAGTGTTTTAGTGTTAAATTTAAACAAATATTTTATAAAAAAATATTTATTTTTACTTGTCACATGCTTTACACTTCAAGATACACTGTAAAAAAACCGTCATCAGCCGTACGCCTTCTAGATAAAACTAAAATTTCTACAGAAAACTGACATTAGTAACAAGTTTTTAATAAAAAACAAGAAACACCCATAAGCTTTCTAAAGAAAATTATTAGAGGCGAAGGGGTTTTTATAGAAAACAGTAAAGAGCTTCCTCTGGAAAGCTCTTAGCAGTAATAGATAAGTTATCTAAAGAAAACTTTAAGCATTAAACAATTTTTTATAAAACGCTGAAAGCAGTTAGAAGTTTTCTAAGAAAACTGTCAGCAGTGTTCAGAATTCTGTAGAAAGCTCTCAGCAGTGATAAGTTCTGTTTTTAGAAGAATGTCAGCAGTAATAAAATTATTAAAAAAAACTGTTAGCAGTGAAACGATTTCAATAGAAATTCGTCACCAGCGATCAGTTTTCTGAAAATATTAATTTACAAAATAGAATTTTCTTCAGTGCTGAGTTTTGAAAGTGTACAATTTGTTTAGATGTAGATATAGATGTCAATAAACATTTGTTTTAACCTGGCATTCAAAAAGACTCTAACGCCACATTAACTAACTTTACAATTAACAACAACAATAATAATAACCGCAACAACGACAACAAAATAAATCCAATTAAACAAGTTTTTTTATTGTTCTTTTAATTAACAGCTGATGAAAATTATCATCATTCTACAAATAATATCTATCAATCTTCACAACAACAACTACAACACCAGCAGCAACAACAAAAACAGCAGCAGCAGCAGCAACAACGTCAACAAAATCTACAACATCAATCAAACATCTCAATACCACCACAACCATTCGAGTTCGCCAGCGATTCGTGTAGTTTAAGACGATCGCGCAGTTTAGCCGTCATACGTGAGGAAACATTTAGCGACCTGCAAATTAGTTCTTCAAACGGTAGTAGACGTTCACAACTGATACCGAGAGCTCGTTTAGTTAATCGCGGCCATTTTCGAGAACGTGAGAGGTGAGTCAAATGTTTAACAGGTTTTCAGGAGGGTTTTCATTTTATTATAATTGTCAAGTGAAGTTTTTTGCATAAAAAAATTGTGTTTTAATTTGTTTACGAAGCTGCAGTTTAGGTGGAACGGCTAAGAATTTAAAAAAAAGGTTTTTTTGTTGAAGTTATTATTTATAAAAAAAAGTAATTTTGTGTATTAATTAGTCGTATTGTAATAATATTTATAACATTTTAATATTGCCTAATCAATAGAAAATTAAAAATAATAATAAAATGCTTCCAACAGCTTGTTAAACTTTATGTATTTCTATAAAACAGACTTAAGAAAACTGCTACTTAATAAGTTTTTTAAAAAACACTGTTAGCAGTGATAAGTCTTCAAAAGACAATTGTCAGTAGAGATCAATTTTCTTAAAAATAAACTGTCTTTAGAAAATTTTAAATAGTATTCTATAGAAAACTGTTATAAATAATTAAAAAAAAACTATCTGCTGTGTTAAGTTTTCTATAGTTACAAGTTCTCAATAATTAGTATTGTGATTATTTTATTGAACTGTTTATGGTTTTTAAATTAAATTTTTATATTTTAATCAGGCTAAAGTTCATTAAATTTAATTTTCAATAAATTATCTTGAAAAATAAAGGAATTCTACAACATGAAATTAATTAAAATTTATTGCTAATTTTTCAATCTTGACTGATCGAGGAATCGAACCCAAGGACAGGTTGATTTGACATGTTTAGATTGTAACCACACTTTCTCTTAGAAATCTTTGTCGTTTAACACTCAGAAAATTGTCAATAGTTTTCTTTAGAAAATTTTCAATAGTTTTCTATAAAAAATTGTCAATAATTTTCTTAAAAAAACGGTCAATAGTTTTCTATAGAAAACTATCAATAATTTTCTTTATAAGATCGTTAATATTTTTCTTTAGAAAATTGTCAATAGTTTTCTATAGAAAATTTTAAATAGTTTTTCTTATAGAAAATTTTCAATAGTTTTCTTTAAAAAATTTTTAATAGTTTTCTATAGAAAATTTTCTATAGAAAGTTGTCAATAATTTTCTTAAATAAAAACGGCCAATAATTTTCTATAGAAAACTGTCAATAGATTTCTTAAGAAGATTGTCAAAAGTTTTCTTTAGAAAATTGTCAACATTTTCCTATAGAAAACTGTCAATAGAAAAGTGTAAGTGATATATTTTCTATGATAACTTTCAGCAGTTATACGTTTTCTTTTGCAAATTGTCAGCAATGATAAGTTTTCTTTTGAAAATAGTCAGCTTTTATGAGTATAAAAAAATTAATGGCAGCAGCAAATTTTTTTTTATAAATAAATCACAAAATATATTTCGTTTAAAATAAAATAATTTAAACTTGTGAAATTGTTGTTGGAAGTTGTCAAAATCAATCAACACATTGTTGCAAACGGCAAAGTGTTTTGATCATTTTTTTAATTAAAATCAAAAATATCATTTGTCGAAAAAAAATATTCAAAATATTAAATTTTTACAATTTTTAGTAATCAATATAATCATTTTGGTAATAGGTGCAAAATCAACAAATGTGTTGCTTGATTCAATGAATTTGGTATAAATTTGGTGATTACGGACAATTTTGAATTTTTCTGTGTATGGAACAGTCTTTTTAGTCTTAAGACTTCTGTGGAAAATGTGTGTTTATAATAATAAGTTTTTTAAAAAAGTTTCTACACAGAAAAAATTAAAAACTGTCTCTAATCACCAATTTTATACTGAATTCATAGAATCAAGCAACCCATTCGTTGACTTTGCACGTACAGTGCACTCGCGATAATATGAACTAATTAAAACAAAGCCTGTTCACTTTTGCAAGATTGTTCATATTTGCGAATGGCATCTAATGTTCTAAAATTTCTGATTTTTCTTTTGAAAGTTCAAAACTTTTGTTTTTTAAATTCATATTTAAGAACTTTTTACGTTTAATGTTAATGTGAGCACATTAACTAAAACGTGCATATAAAACATTTTGATTAACAACTTAGGACAATTTTAAAGCAGATAGCTAGGGAAATCCCTAAGTTTATATGCAGTATGTAGATAAAACCCGTTAAAAATTCAATTATAAGTTGTTCATATTTTAAAGTTTTGAAAAAGTTCATATTTTAGAGTAGTAACTGTAAGAAAAAAGGTGTTCATATTTTGGGGTGTTCATATATTAGGGTGTTTTTATTATCGCGAGTGCACTGTATTATCAAAATGATTATATTGATTACTAAAAATTGTTAAAATTTTATATTTTGAATATTTTTTTTCAATAAATTGAATTTTGAATTTTAATTAAAAAAATTATCAAAAAACTATGCCATTTCAAAAAATGTGTTGATTGATTTTGACAATTTCCAACAACAATTTCACAAGTTTAAATTATGTTATTTTAAACGAAACAATTTTTTGTTATTTGACTGTTATTTTAATTCAAAATGTTAATTAAATCAAAATTATATTTTTAATTTTCGTTCAACAAAAAAAATAATTGATTCAATTATTACTTTAAATACTTTTTAAATCATCAATTTTTAATTGATAAAAAACTACGAATAATTCTTTCTGTGTACGCTAATCAGTTTTCAATTAATAAATCTACGTTAGTAATAAGTTTTCAGTTTTTTTTTTATTTTATAACGTTTTCAAAATTTTAAGAATCACCTGCAATTCGACTTTATAAACTTGTTTCACAGTTCAACTAAAATTTCGTTTGTTTTGTTATTATTTCTCAGCGAAAAATAAAAGAGTTGCAAAACCCCCCCAATTGAAGGTAAATAAACAAGGGAAGATTTTAGTTAAAATTTTAAAACCAAAAACAGCGAAAATAAAAATTAAACATCGTCGGTTACTGATGAAAAATATCGCGTGCTCTTGTTTACAATGATGACGCACAACCACTGACGCGAAGAGACTTTATATTTATTATTTGTATTTCAGTTTGTTTAAAATTATTTTTTGTTGCTGTTCGGTTTTTTTTTTGTTTTGTTTAACAATTTTTTTTTTATTTCGTACAGATGAGTTATTGAATTTAGTCAAAATGAGAAAAAAAAGGAAATAAAACTGAAAAAAACAAACCAGTGGTGAAACCTACAGGTTGTTTAAAATGTTAACTGAAATTTTAGATTCAGTTGTTATTGGCGTTGACATGTTAAAGTTCTACAAATAAAAACCAAGTTGAAATATAATAAATAAAAATATAAAAAACAGTTTTGCAGAGATTGTATTTCCACCATCAAAACATTTTGTGTTATTTTTTTAGTGAAATCTACATCAAAAAAGGTGCATTTTCGGTGGCAATTAATACAAAATTTTGTGGGATTTTGTTATGTCTCTTTTGTGTTTTAACTTCAACTAGATTTTATTTGACATAAGGAAACTGATGTGTGGTTAAAAATTAAATCCCAATTGCAATATAAATTGGTTAAATTATCAAACTCTAAAGAACTTAATGAGTAAGCAAAATAAATTTTATAAATTAAAAAAAAAATTTGTTTTTTCAAAATTAACTTAATTTAATTAAGTGCATAAGGGATCGTCTAATAAGGCCTTTAACTTATTATTTTGCTTGGAATTAACTTTCAATAAGAAAATTTATTTCACAAGGGGCCAAATTACGGCATATCGATCGAAATTCCCGTTTAGATTCTATCGAATGCCTTAATTTTGCCTTAGGTTTCGCCCTGCATAGAGATTTTTCGCTGTCGCCTTGGATGTGTTATCCTTCTAGAGAAATCTTCGTAAAAACGAAAAAATTACATTCACAATTGTTTTTTTTTTTTTTTTTTTCTTTAAAATACAGCGACAGTTTTTGGAGAATTATTGCATGTTTATCACTTTAATTGATGAAATAAATTTTTTGGACTATTAAAAAATTACAGTGTTTTAATAACGTGGGCCAAAAGGAATAATTAGGGTTTCAAGAATCTAATGAATGATAATTTTTAATTGAATTATTGAACAAAGATGTCGCTGGTTTTACCGGAAAATGCTAATCTGTTGATAGCTTTTTTTATAGAATGGACAGGTTTCCATAGAAAACTGTCTTCATATAAAACTTTCGTTAAAAGACGACAGTTTTCTGTGGATCCATTCGATAAACGATCTTCTATTAAAACAAATAACTGTTGTCCGGCTTAAAAAAAAACTGTCATCAGTAAACAATAACTTTTTTGAAATGCATCACTGCGCTGCATCTGATGCGCATCTGTGATTAGTTTGCGATGCTCGACCAAAATAACTGATACCATTGGCTTTCTGTTGCGCAGTTTGGTTTCATTTTTGACACAATATGCATCGCCTTTTTTTGTGTTGCATGCTTAAGATTTGTTTGCCTATTATCTGTTTTTGTTGTGTATTTTCCAAAAGCTGATACTGGCAGTGATGCTTTATTGAACGCGCTGCGCATCAGATGCAGCACATTAGTTAAAAAGCCTTTTCAATAGGAAACTTTTCGCAGTAATAAGTTTTAAGAAGAAAATTGTCGTACAAACAAAAAAATATCATAAGTGAAAATTTGTCCATTTAATACTCTCTCTCATCTGTGAAAGGTTTTCTTTGGAAAATCTTGCTATGTTCATTAATTAACTATGATTATAAAGGTCTAATTTTTGAGCTCTTATTTCACAGAAAAATGAGTAAATCGACTCTAATTGAACAATTCGTTCAGACAATTAAATTATTTACTAATTTTGCCCCTGCAAAAAAATTGCTCATATCAATTAACGGATTTTGTATATTCGAGTCCGTGATACACAAAATCAGTCAGTTAAAAATTTAATTGAATAAACTAAAAAATACACAACATATTCACAAACATTTAACTTAATGTGTTTTGATTAAAAAAATTAATTGCAACAAACAAAAAATTAATGAACACCAATTAATTATTTAATTGAAAAATGTTTGCCAACATTTTTTCTGTGTTTTTTCTATCACTCTCACAACTTTAGGTGGGACAACTATTGGAAAAAAGTGACCACAATTTTCCTAAAATTAACTTCACCAAATTTGACAAGAACTTCAATTCTTCAACAAAAAAAATGTTATGTACTCAACTATCGAAAACATATACGGGTCTCATTGGGTTATACGATATTTATAATGTTGTTAATAGTGTAAATAAGCTTTTTTCAAGCTTTTAAATTTCATTAAACTTTTTTAGATTTAAGAAGGCGTATTTTTAAGAATGATTTTTTTTAAACCCCTTTTACTAGACTTGTGACAATATTTAACAAATTTTTAAATAGGATTTTCGAAATTGTGAATTGACCAACTCGGAAGGCAAATTACGACATTCAAAATTTCGATCGATATCGGATGCTGTTTTAAGCCTCCAAGAAAATGTTACTAGGGAACACTTAAGATGTACATTTCAAAAAATATGCCCTAAAACACGGAACTTAAAAAAATAACTTCGCCATTCCAATCCAAACATTTTTCTATAATTTGTCTCCCTGATAATTGGAGGGAACGTTAGCATTCTTTTAGTACAGTCCCATTAAAGGTGAATTTTGAGCCAGCGTGCTAAGGGTGAAGGGTTCTCTTAAGATGCAATTTATTACACTGCGATAATCCTAAATATTAATTCTACATTTACTGCATTCAATTTTCTAATTGCATTTTTTAAATTTCTTTCTCCACTATGCGAGAAAAAAACAACATTGAAAAATCGAATCAAATTAACATAATAATAACACAGACAACTATAATTATAATAAACATTAAAGATCTTATTTGATTTGAATACCTCTTGATTGAACAAGGTCTAGGCAGCAATTCAAACGTAACATCGTAACTATTTTAAACATTTGAAAACAATAAAACAACAAAACATCATAAGTTATCAAATGAAATAATAATAAAGACTCCCCATGAACAACTCTCCCATCAGAAACCCTTTTCAGAAATCCCTCTTTCCACTTTATACAATTTTGTTTACAACAATTCAAATACAAAAAAACAATAAAGATTTTTATTTCATATCTTTTTGCATTTTTCCCAATAGATTAATTTGCGGCAACAATAAACATCATCATCATCATCACACATCAAGAGAAAAACTAACAACAAATTGCAATTGCAACAGTAGTGGCTGCAATTCAACGCCTGGAGGTGGAGGAGGACAACTGAATGGTTGTTACTGTCAAGATATTGACGAACAGAGCATTGAAAGTATTGCCGACACCTGTGATTCACATCAACAGCAGTTACTGCATCATAAACAGCAGCAGCATCAACAACAACAACAACAGTCACAACAACAATTACACTATCATCCTCATTATCATGAGCCCCAACCGGCGGTGGGACCAGCAACAACTAACGATTATTATGAACATTTAAAGCGTTTAGATAAACTAGCACTTGGCCTTGCTACGGAACAATTACATCCATGGCACAACGATAAAAGTGACTTGGAAAGTTTAAATTCTGATTATTTTAAAAATTCCCTACACCAGTCCAACGACTACAAACAACATCAAAATCATCAGCAACAATTGTCACATCAACATTCTCATTCCCAACAGCAGCAGCAATTGGAATTTGAGACATTTGAGCAGGCGGTACATTTGTTGGCCCAAGAGAAACCTCGTATTTACCAATCGAGGAGACAAAAACGGTCCAGTGCTTTAGAAAAATCCCATAAACTTTCGAATTCTACACCAGCTAGTGGGGGCGAATCTTGTCCGGAGAACAGCCAAAGTAGTGTATTTCCCGAGACCACCACCAGCAATTCGGATGATCAAACCGATAGTGCTTCTTTGTCGGAGCAGGAATATGATATAACGAAAATCGAGGAAATATTTCAAAAGACTCAGTTTGAGGGTGATGAGGAAAGTTTTGAAATCATAAGTTTAACTACTAGAACACGAACCAGATTTGAAACAACTGAAGACGAAGCAGAATATCGAGAAGAGGACGAAGATCAGGATAGAGACAGAGATCGTTTGCTAGAAGAGCAAATAAACGCACATAGATTTCTTAACGAATCGGATGCGCTATCCAAAGGCGAGGAAGAAGAGGAAGCTGACGATACAGAAGAATCGAATAGACATACTACAACCGATACTGAAATTGAGGGTACTCTTAAAAGAGCTCGAGCTGTTAGTGATAATTTACAAAAGATTATAGCTTACGATTCGGTATATTTATCCTCTGAGGAGAGTTCCGATAGCACGCTAATTGACGTCGATGCTTGTGATACTTCTTTAGAGGTAGCCAGTTTGTGTACCTGTATAGACGAGGTCGAAACTTTGCTACACATTTCCATAGAAGACGCTATTTACGAACCCCAACCAAAGCAACATAAATTTGAAGACACTTATAAAACTCAGGACCCTCTACTGACACAGCCACAAACTGTGAGTTTCGTAGAAACTGTAAATACCAAAATCGAAATTTTAGATCATTGTGAAAGTTTAAGTGCAGAAGATATAAAACCAATTTATACACAAATACTTAAAATCGAACATACACCCTGTTCGAGCTCCGTGCAACAACAGCACTCTACAACCATACCTGCTGGAGTTACCTCTAGTGCCGCTAGTAAACCAAAGATTTTATCTGTTGTTGAAAAGCGTAAACTCAAACGTTATTCTGATTCGGCTTATTCATCAAATTTGAGTGATTCTTCAGATAAAGCTTTAAATTCTCCAACAACTGATTCATCGTCAAGCTCTTCCTATACACACGCCAGTCGCTTAAAGCGTCAAGTAGCGGAACCTCTTTATATACCACTTAAAACAAATTTAAGTGATAATCAGTATCACAGCTTGCCAGACGTCAATATCGGTCAAAGTCTTAAGGTTTCTGAGAGCATTGATGCGCAACTAAGGTCATCGTATAATTTAGATAATTACGGTGCGTTAGAAGATGATGTAAATGATTGTCAATTACAGCACGAAACTGCTCCCACTACCATATTAATTGAGAATCACAACGGCAGCAGCGACAAGGGCAGCATTAATAACAATAACACTACTAACAATAACAATCGTCAACTACGTGAGGAAGTTGTTACTTGTGAAGAAATTTACGATTCTATAAAACGTTTTGGTAGAGCTCATCAAAAGTTTAAGCAAAAAGAGAGTCAAGAATTTGAAAAAAAAGAAGCAAAGGAGGAATCTTGGAGTTTAGAGAATTCATTGGAAATTAAAGACGGTAAGTGGAATACCAGTAAATATGTTTAATGGTACTTATAGAAACTGTTAGGAAAGATAGCTTCATCATAATTGTCCATATGAATCAGGGGGATGCTTTTTTTGATCAGTTTAGAATCAGCTTTCGTTAACGTTAGAGTAAGCTACCACAAATTATTAAGATACCGTAGAATAAAAACTTTTGATTGAGAATTTTTTATAGGTAGAATAACATTCCTTTCCTTAGTCAAGGATTCATAGTATTATTAGCAGTAATTCAGTTAGAAAGAATAGTTCTTCTACTTGCACGAACCAGTTAGCTTTTTAGCCAAATGTCCTCGTAGTACAATTTGTGGTTTCCCGCACTAGACCGCTAAGTCGAACTATTATCGTGGCATTTATGAAAATTATGTCAAACATGATTCAAACTGTTTAAAGTCAGTTTCACCTTTAACAACATTGAGAGGTTAAAAAAAATCATTTTATATTCTTTAACATATGACATTTTTCTTTATATTCTTCCAGAGGAACCCACAACTCCAACACATCAATCGGAAATTCCTAAAACGTTAAAAACTGAAGAGCAACCAGAGTTCACACCAACAGAAATCAACATCCCTCAAACACAACAAGAAGACTCTTCACAAATTGAACCTATTTTGGAGCAGATTTTTGGCGATACTCCAAAAACTTCCCCATCATATTCGCCCCAACAATACTTTAACGACAGCTTGGAAAACCCCAAAGAAGCACCTGGAATTGAAATTGAAAACTTTAGTCAACAAATCGAGCGTAGAGCCAAAGAAATACGTGGTAGTGGTAGACGCACACAATCACAGCAAATTGAATTTGCAAATCGAGCCAAATTTCGTTTAGAAAACACTTTAAGTCAATACGAGGATATACAAGAAGAACAAACCAAAGAAATCAAATGTAATAAATTGCAAAATCAAACAACAAAAAATTCCTTATTCCGTATTGTGGTAACGGATGCACAAAATAATATTATCGAAGAGGATTCCATAGAGAGTTTAGAGTTAAAAAAAGAGGAGCAAAAGGAGAATTTCATTGGTTTTGGTAGTGGAAAGAAGGCACATAATAATAGAATTGATAACGCGGATGAGCTGCTAATGGTAAGATTTAGCAAAGAAAAATTAAAAGAGAAACCAATAAATACAGGAAGCAGTAAAACTAGTGGTTCCCTGAAAAGAGTGCCTTCCAAACATAAAAGGCAACAATATCCAGCGAGTTTTTCAGCAGAAAGAGGATCTACTCATCACTTGAGTATAGCAGAAACCAAAAAGCTTTTACTTTCACCAAAGTCTAAGGAGAGAAGAGTACTAAGCAATCAAATATATAGAGCAAGACCCGTTAAAGTTATAACAACTACAACAACGACAACCACCACTACAACTACCGACTCATTTCGACGCAACAAAGTCAAGCATCAAAGCAGCAAAATGTCGCGACCGCAAATTTTACAGGTTATCGACAACAAGCGTAAATTGGAAAATGGTTTAACAGTGGCTGGCAACCAAACAACAGCAGCAGCATTAAACCAAGTATTCCACAACATTGGAGAAGGCAGTCAAGTAGAAAACGAATATTTGAAAAAGGTTGATGCTGTACGCTGTTACTGGTCCAAATTAGTTAACAGTGATTTAGAACAGCAGCAGCAACAACAGCAGCAGCAGGAATCAGAGTTGAATCAAGTTGAAGAAACCCCAGAGGAAAAGAAAGAAACACAACAACATGAAAAGATATATTCCAAACAAGAAAGTGAACAACAGCAGCCTGTCGAACAAAAAGAGCAAATATCTAATTTGAAACAGTCAACGAAAACAAATGACGTGGAAAATTTAAATGAAACTCCGCCACAACAACAACGTTATGAAGAAAAAAAGCAATTTATTTTGGGAGCTCATCCATCTCCAGATGAAGTTGACCGAGCAATGCAGGTAAGAAATGTTACCACAACATCAAATGACACGTACAACAAAACTTTATCCACCAACCACCATCACGAAGACTATTGCAGTTTTATGCCTTCCATTGAAATAGTAGAATTGGATGGTGACAAAACAGCCACCATTGTAAGTGCTATGCCATCACTTTCCTCTCTCGGAGGCCATGAGGACAACGATGCAGACATCGATGGCGCCAACGAGCCACAATTCGATCATATACGCTACAAGGTCTTAAAATCCCAACAATTGCTGCGCAGCAATGTCTTGGCACGTAACAAAAAGGAGGCACAATTCGACGGCCTTATTCAGTACTTGCAGGAATACAGTTTCAAAGAATTATTGTCTAACAACAATGTAGTCATTGTGGAGCCAGTTCGCACTAAAATTGAAAGGCCAATTGCAACAAATAACTGTGTTGCAGGTCGTCTGGCAAAGGATACAAGTGCCACAAAGGCACTCACACAACAGACACAACATGATGGCAAACGTAAACAGCAAAATAAAAACTCAAATAGTCAGGCTGGAAGCGGAAGTGGTGGTTGTTCTTATAATAGTGGCGGCATAAAACGACACTTTTTCTATCAACCCGTTAGAGTAAATCGTGAATTGTATGAGGAGGAATTGCCAAATCCTGATACAGTAAGAAATGTGCGTAAGTTTTTCGAAGCCAACATATTGCCAACACCAGGTCAAGGACTTCTAACTAAGGCCACACAGCAGGAGCAGCAAGAAGACCAGGGCGTTACAAAGATGACTACAAAACAAACGAGTCCTAAAACACGTAGAGCTAGAAAATATCGTTACCTTACCATCGACACTTCATATGGGCATGCGGCAACAGCAGCCTCTGTGGCAGCAAAACAAACCATAAATTCACCACAACGAAAATGGGAGACGGCCAGTCTTTCTAGTGGCATATCGAGTGGAGATTTGTCATCACCATGTGAATGCAATGAACAAGAAAATAACCAAAAACATGCTGGCCATTCAACAGCAACAAAAAAGGATTCAATCAACAGTGATAATGCGGAAACTTCAACTGGGGTAACAAATGAAGTGGACGATTGTGCTACACCAGTTCACGTGCAGGATTTGGTAAGAAAACATAATAGCAGTAATTCGGTTAGAAAGCCTCGTTCTTCCGCTTATGGTATACCAGTTCGCTCATCAGGCATACGGCCTCGTAGTGCCATTTACGGTTCTCTGCACAAGGCTGGCAAGTCGAGTAATTATCGTGATATTTATGAATATCATATCAAGCATCCCTACCATGACTCTGATGACCCTGAGGCGGCCGATGAGGGCGATGCTGATGAGGATAATTACGATAATGATTTGTTTGGAGATGTAGATGATGGCGATGATGAGCTGTGTGACACATACTATGTCAGTAATGTGAGTAGTAAATGTTTATTTTTTCTATTAAGGTAAAATTAAGGAAGCAGAGACACAGGTGTTAAGTACGGAGGATTTCCATATTGGACTTAACATGCCAAAGGCTTGATTGACTTTTTGTAATCGGTATGGCACATCATTGCTAGAGCCGCTTCCTGTTCGTAATTTTTTGTTTACTTCTCTTAGCTAATCCCGTGAAGCTCTACGCTTGTCTGCAGGAAAACAATAGGAGTCTCTGGCGGGAACCGAACCCGCAACCCCGGTGCTGATAGACTAGGTCACTACCAGCTAGACTACCGGGGCACTCCAATGGTGCTACCAAGGTAACAGAAATATTTCACATCAACCACGTCGACGCTGCGGTCCATAACTGATCCAACTCCCGAAAACGATTTAATACTCCTCAAAACTTAACGAATATCGTCATAAAGTTTTCCAAAAAAAATTTCTTTAAGTTCAATTATCAAAAAAGCTTACATTAGGAGTCCATAATTATGGAACATCCCGATTTGTAATGCTCATAGCAACCATATTAAATCATTTTTAAAAGAATCCTTAAACGTTTGTTATTATTCTCCGTTCATTGTATGTTAAAAAAACATTTACGCACTATATCCTTACTTAATTTTCCAATTTTACTTTCTGTGAGCCCCTACTGGAGAACCCTAAATTTTATTTAATCTCATAAAACTAAAGAGAGAACAAATCCATAAATTTAAGTAAAAAAAAGGTGTCGTTTTATTTTTTCAGAGTTCTCTTTTTACACTTCACATAAATATTATTCTTATTTTTGGTGAAGGATATCAACGACCTGGCACAGCCGAATAAATCATTTGTAATTTTTTTACACACCATTTTTGAACAAAAGGATACCTTAACTAAATTTATAGTTTTAATAATAACTCAAGTTCGTTCAATGTTATTTTATGCCACATAAAATTTTATGATTTCCAAAAAAAAACATGCCAAAGGTGTAAAACATGGTTAATTTAACAAGATAAATATTCATGGATAATAAATTTTGGTTTAAAACAAACTACACTCATAATGAAAAGTGTTAATAATGAATTTAAAAAAATAGCTTGTGGCCAAATGTTGCAGCCGCTCCTTTTTTCAGTTTATTTTATTTTATTTTATATCTAGAAAACAAAAACATTTTGTTTAAATTTACAAAAAAAAAAAAAAAAATCTAATTTTTTTACCATTTTCTACAGGATATTTTGCGTAAAATACGTGAATGTGGTTCTTCCGTTACATATTACGGTGGCCGTGTGGTACAAACATCAACATCCACTTCAAACCCGACAAATCCACTTGAATTTAATGGTTGTGGTAACAATGGACATAATATTAATAATGCAATTGTTCGAAACAATGCTTCTGCTGCAGCAGCAACGGCAACAACGTCCTTAAAAAATGCAACAATGATGACACAAACACAAACAAGGGCTAGAGTTCGTGAAATTGAAACTTGCTGCAATGCAACGGCAGCAACAGCAACAGCAGTAGCAACAACTCCGACAGCAATATCCTCAATGAAAGCTACTAATAATGAAAGCTATTTTCATGGAAAACAATTAGAACAAAAGAAATTACACTTAATAAAAAACGATAATGTGGCAAACAATGAAACCAAAACGACGACGACAAACCAAAATAAACGCAACCAAAACAATGTAAAACATAGAGCTCAAGGTTGTAGGGGCAGTGGCGATAAGGTGGATCTTAATGAAGGCAAGTTATAGATAAACATGTATTTATTGGTTATCTTGAGGTTGAGGTCAATGAAGAGCAATTCATAGTGGGGTTTTATGACAATTAGAAAGGGGTTTAATTAGAAAAAACAAAAAAGTTATGGTACATATTCTCTATTTGTCATTTTCAATTAAAAAGACGAATTAAATGTTTATTTTCTGTGTATAACCTTAAAACTTACAACAGATGACGTATCTTTTACAATTTGATATTCAGGGGTGTGCTGGAAACCGCAAACGCAAAACGCAAGAATTTGGAAGTTGTTTTTAATAAACTTTAAACCTAATTCTTATAGTTTTTGGTTTAAAATCCTGTTTAATAGGGAAATATTTGTTTAGTATTTGTCGTAAAATTCTTTTATTACAGAAATCTTATTAAGAAACGACATTTAAAATTCTTGCGTTTTACGTTTGCGATTTCCAGCACACCCCTGATACAGGGAGATAGAACGGGAGGTATATGTAAAGGAAAAGTGTTTGGTTTTTTTTCTTCGTTGAATTTTGAATCAACAAAGCATTATTTGAAGAAAGTTTTGCTTAAGTGCATCGATAGCTCTCTGATACTTATTCTCAATATTTTCTGTATTTTTGATGTTATTTGTGCGGTCCAGAAGTTATGATTTTGCCACGAAATACAGAGAGAAGAACTTACGACGTCAGCCAATAAAGCTCGAATATAAAGATTGTTGTCAAACTCAAAATAAAAAAACAACTGAAGTCAGACGGTTTGTCAAAAGAAAATAGAGCACGCTCAAACTGAAAATTTTCAGACGACCTTGCGTCTGACGTTTACAGAGGCAATGTCTTAAAGGTAACACAAGACATGCACATATGTATTTTGCAGTGGGAGATTTTACAAGGCAAATGTAAAAAAACATTGCGTGTATGGAAAGCTTAGGCAGCAATTTTAAAACGTTTTCAAGCAGCAGGATTCACTTACAACGGCTTTAGATTCAGTCATTTAAAAAATTATGTTTTATCTTTAATTTCTTTTAAAAGTTGCTTCCAAAAACACAACAAATTCAAACGATGATTTTTTCCTGATGATTTTAGTGTGGATTTTTTCCGTCATCGGTAATTCTTCTTTACTTACTTATTTGTAAAAACAAACAATTTAAATGCACAGCTCTATCCCGCTTTCTTTTCTACAAAAATTATTTCATAAAAAACATGGAAAAAATCACCGTCTGAATCTGGTAAAAAACTAAAGATTCTTTTCTAGAAGTTGATTAATTAAGACAATCCAAAGCGCAAGAAATCTCACATTAAGCTCGGCCAACCGGCCTAATTAATGTCAATGCCAAATACCCATGGCGCAAAGGTAATGCTCAATGCTTAATAAAACCAGTACACCCAAGTTCTGTAACTTTTGTGAGAACTTCTGCCATCGAAAAGATGTGTAACAAAATATTCAATCGTTTCTCAAGAAGAGGCCGATGTGACACTGAAGACATTGAGAACACACATCGTTGACGGCGACAAATATTGAAAAAAAATTTCAACAACGGCGACAGAAATCTTATTGAAAAACGACGTTTCAAATTCTTGCGTTTTGCGTTTTCGACTTCCGGAACACCACTGTATATTTTATTAAAAATTTTAAAAGCAAAATAATTTTACAATGAAAAAAATTTACCAAAAAAAAAAATATTATTATTGTGATTATTTGCATTTTTAATATGTTTTTTTAGTGTTAAAAATTTTTTCTCGCCCCGTTATATTCGTGAGTTTTTTACAGACACACTTTTTCTGTAATTCCCATACGTGACACCAAAATACTCGCCAACAATGTTACAGAAGCAGTTAAGTGTGAAAAACAGCTGTTTGTTTCAATTTATGGCATTTTTGTTTCATTTCTCACATTTCAATCGAAAAGTTTCTCGATGCGAGAGTTGCAGAACTTACGGGCATGTTCTGGCAATCGCTAAACGCTTCTGTAAATCGCAATAGCAAAAAGTTTCGCATCTTCAAATTGCAAAAGTGTGCTTAAGGGAACTAAATATTTGTAAGAAACTATGTAATGTCTTAAGCTAAACGAGTTTCAGAACATCATTAAATAAATCTGGCGGTTTGCGATTTCAAAACGTGCGATTGTCAGAACATGGCCGTAAGTAATTTTGTTTTGCCCTCAACAGCGTCCTAATAATTTTTTAACTTGGTTTTCATTTCTTGATCATTCTAAATTGGACGGATTTTAAAATCGATCAATAATAAAAAAAAAACAAAGATTCGATCCTAATTAGTGCCAGTTTACTCGGAGTTTATTTTAGTTATGTGGTACTCGTAGGGACTCCCCCAGAAACCAATCAATGTTCTTTCCTTTTTGTATTCGAATAGAGCCGTCAGTAACACTAATTGTAGACTTGATAGACAAAAAACAAAAGCAGCAGTCTAGATGTCTTTCAGAGACAGTCATGGAGAACGATAACTCATGCTCTCGGATATAATTCCTAGGAAATGCTTTAAGAAGGCTGATTGAATTTCTTTCAAAAGTTAAATAAATGTTTGTTCTTTCTTTCATTATCATGGGTCATATCAGTTAATTGTGGAAATCGTAACTTTAAGTCCCAGATGATCTTTCGACTCCCGGATGAAAAAATGTTACCTTCAATTCTTTTCCTTTATCTTAAGAAAATCTTCCAGTTTATTTGTTATAAAGAAAATTTGCATTGTGTAATTATTAGAAGGTGGCCTCAATAAGCCAGCCAATGTTTGCTTGTATGTGTTTTTGTTTAAAGTTCCAATTTGGAACAAAGGGTCGTGACGAAATCCTTCCATCAGTTCTTATTCAGACCAGGTTTGTCCTGTTTTGCTTATTTCGGATTTTAGTAGCCTTCTTCCCCTGATGCCTTGAAGGTTCCAGTCAATTGCCATCATCGATAAGTCATCATGAGGTCTTCTCAAAATATCGCCAACCCAACTCCATTGCTTTTTGCAATTTATATGCGGATTGTAGTTTCGCCTGTTTTTTGCTATATGTCTCTATTGGAAACTAAGTTTGGCCAAAAATTTCCAATACTATCCGCAAGCAACGTTTAATATTGTATGTCGCTGACAGTTCCAGTTCCAGGATTCACATCCATATATCAGAGTAAAACAAACATTTGAGGATAAAAGGCAAAGCGGAGTACCTGTGTAACTTCCACATTTTTTGTAATGCATTAAATTACTGGTTTGTCTTTTGTTTTGCGATATGCAATATCTTGACGAGAGCCGCCTGAGGAGGATATGTTGTTTCCTAATTAGCAAAACGATTGCACATCCTCGAGCTCTAGAGAGATTTATTGTTTTGATACGTAGTGTATTGAGGATGTTGTATTATGGACGTAACTATTGCATTTCTAGCCCCAACTGCGGAAATAATGTAAGCGCCAAAAATCCAATTTTACAGAAAAAAGTTTTTTATTTTATTTCATATAAATTTGCTATAAAATCGTAACGGTAACTTATGTGGCAATGACATTTTAGGAGATGATGCAAGTGCTGCCAATAAAGACATTTATTAAAAAAAACGAAAATTGAAAATGATTTCGCTTACATTATTTTCGCGGTTAAGGATCGTTATTATGATTATCCAACTGCATATAAAAAAACACAAAATGTTCTAGTTGTAATACAGATGCCACATTAAGGAAAAATATTACAAGAATTAGTAATTTTAAGTTCAAAAAAAATTACCTTTTCTCTCAACCAATAATATTTGATTAACCAATTCTATTGCAAGTTTAACTTGTTTCTTATATATTTTCCTTTTTCCATTTTAACAAGGCGGAGGCATTACGTTTAAACTAGTTAAATCAAACAGTTGCAGCAGTCGCTTGGAATTAGCTGGTGCCACGGATATCGAGCCCGAAGAAACGGAAGTTGTACGTAAAATGGTTAATCATTTTGAAGCAACTAAAACTCACAGCGATTGCAGCACCAGTAACAGCAACGTGCGCCCTTCACCAAAAGACAACAGCATCAATGACACCACATTAACAATCAACAATCAAACAACTCTATGTTGCCAAAATAATACAGTCATCCACGACAATCATAAAGCAAATGATGATGTTGCAGCTGCTTGTAAAAGACAGGGCCAGGTCATTGAGGAAAAGAATCACGATTCTGACATTAAACTAGTAACTGTAAATAATCACATCAATATCGCTAAAGGAAATTTAACAGAGTCCTTGTCAGCAGCTACAGCGAACGATTTGTTAAAGAGCACGACCAGCAAAGAAGAGATACAGGATAAGCAAGAAGATAAAGAAAATAAAAAGAAAATTGAAGAGCAAAAAATGTTTCACAGTGAAGCTAAAGATATACACTTGGATATAAATGGTAATGGAGCAAAGAGGGATGGTGCAGGCAATGGCTTAGGAACATGTGTGAAAATATGCCGTAATAAAAATGTCGATTTGGCATTTACTTTTGTCAAACAGCAGCCATCTAAATCTCCGGGGATAAACCCTGAAATTACCAAAAATATTACACATATTGGAAAAGAAACATCTTATGTTAATTCTGCCCAAGAAGAGCAAGCAGACAACAAAGAAAAGGACGGCCTGGCTAAGAAATTGGTGACGTATGAAAATACGCTGCTGCCTACAATAACGGCAACAACAAAAATAAAAAATAGAAATAAAATGTCAACTGGGGATTTAAATGTTGACGATGAAACTCACAATAAATCGAAGATAAAAATAACAAACTCAATTGCCACATCTACTACTACGTTTTCCACCTCTTCTTCCTCACATAATAAACCTTCGCAAATAATTGTGCCCGTTGAAATCCATCGTGTCGATAACTGTAATCAGAATCTCGAACATTCCTCATCCTTTCTACCAACAACTTTGAATGCCCAAAGCTCTAAAAGCAGTGGGGAGGAGAAATCATTTTTGCCACTAAGCACCACCTCAAGTGTTACATCCGTCATAGATAAAACAGTTGTCAAACATTATGTAGCAAATGATAAAAGTATCTATGAGAAGCGTAAATATGATGACATTGAATTCGAGGAATTCGAAATCTATGATCCGACCAAAGACTTTGAAAAACTAATTGAAGAGGAGCAAAAGCGTAATAATCCTGAAGCTCATGCCAGCAACAATCAATGGGACACACCACAAAAACAGTTACAACCACAGCAGCAGCAGCAGCACTACCAACAACAATCAACAACCTCTTCCCTGTCCTCCAATGCATCAAAGGGGTCAGGTGCCTCATCATCAATGGCCACAGCAAAAAGTCAACAAACTATAGTTTCAACGGAAACGGAAACAGATTGTTATGATAGTTTAGATGATAAATTATAGAAGGCAAATAAACAAAAAAAAACTAATGAAATGAAATAAGATGCGAGATATTGTAACTTAAATCTGAAATAAGAACAAAATCAATGAATGTATTTTTTATTAATATTATGTGTTGTTTTTTTTTCTCAAAACTCAAAACGAAATCAATAATGAAATTGGAATAAAAAACTTTAAATAAAAAAGTTTTATTAAAAATTCTCAATTTGGTGCAACGATAATAAAAGTGTAGTGCGGTGAAGGGATTTATTTGTTTCAATTAAATTTGTAACTTTTATTAACAAAAAAAAAAATATTTTAATAAAAAAAATCGAATAATTTTGCTCATTTTTTTTTGTCTTTCGATATTGCAAAAATATTAAATTGTTGTTATTAGTTTTTAATTATTTAATAGAAGTTTAATAAACTATTTTAAATTTTAGCTTTAAGAAAAATCTGCAAATATATACATTTTTTAAATAATAAAACGAATATTTTTGAAGAAGTTAAATTTACGAGAGGAATGTACCGATTTTTTATTCCACTTATTTTGATTTTCTGTTAAGACAACTAGCAAAATTTTTTAGTAAAAGGGTTTCTATTTAGGACAACTTTCCCGGGAAATACTGTTGTTTTGCTTTTATAATTTTAAAAAAATATGTGAATGTTTTCGAAGTTAATTTTTAAACAAAAAACATTAAAGTCGCACTTTGCATTATTTGGCATAGAAGACGGTTGTATTTTCGCAGCCGCCAACAATTTTTTTGACAGGCGTTCTTAACGTCTACAATTTTATATCGGCTTCGAGTTGAATTTTATGACTTTTTAACGTAATTTTTCAAAAAAAAAATTTCGACACGAGTTACAGAATCATTTTTTCGCACTTTTCGGTGAACGATGGAATATTTATTTTCAAATCTTTTCTACGCGAGAAGTTCTCACCAAAGTTACAGGGCTGTAAAAACAGCAACAACAATTAGTATTGAAATCAAAAAAAACTTCAACCAAAGTGATTTTGTTCTTTGAATTTAAAATGATTTCAGCTTGCATAATGAAATCTGGTTAAAATTGCAATATTTTTTTATTGCAATCATTTTAAGAAGAGATACTGCAGCACGAATCCGTTCAGAAGACCGCTAATCACCTGAGTGTGTACGGGGACCCCGATTAGAAGAATTTTCGCCCAGCATTGGCAACATTTCGAATATTTTGTTTGTTAAAAATTCATTAAATAAAATGCGTAAAATGCTTTGCTTCTAATTAAGGCGGGATTAGAAAAGTGGGTGTGGTTCTAAAGAACTGTATATGTAAAATTGCCCAAATGTTGTACTTTCATGCTATAATATTTTATATATAAGTGTTAAAAGTTAGAAAATTATTTTATATTTAAGTCCACAATGGTTCGAACCCAGGCAGCGCCGGATTTTAACAGCTAACTAGTATTATGGTACATCGCTGAAAGTCATCGAACGTCGATTTTAATGTTGGAATTGTTATTAGTTTAAGTATCCGTATTTATTTGAAATATCAAAAATTATGTTTAAAATCGTTTAAACTAAAGTGCTTTTTATTTTAAACTTAAAACTTTTCAAACTCTGCCCCTTCTCGTAAATAGCAAACATACACGTTTACATTTTTTTCTCACAAAACGGCAGAATAAAATTGTACCCAAGAAATTATAATAAAAATAAAAAAACTTTCGACATTTTTTAACACTCAAACCAACTTTGCTTGATAAGATTTACAAGCAAACTGCTGTTCATCCAACAAAATATCCTTCCTTCCTTCTCTTTAACTTATCCTTATTCTAATATCTTCATCACTTTTACTAAATTTTTTTTTTTTTTGTCTTCTCTATATGTCACTTACCTGAGTTTAAGTCTTCAGTTTTATTTGTGCAATAATTTTGTCGTCCTCCAAAGCTCCATGAATTCTGTAAGAAAAAAATACACAAAAAATAAATAAAAAGGCACCAATAATTAATTAATAAAAAATAAAAAAGAAAACTAGTGAGGCTTTTAGTTTATTTCATTAGTTGAACTGGCCGGGCCAAAATTTAAGTCAACAACGAGAAGAAAGCAAAAATCCAAGAGTTTAATATAAAATTTTTTTTAAATTTTTTAATAGACTCCACAGAAATAGCAGATTTCATTAAAAATTTTAATAAAAACAAAATATTTAAGGTTTCCTTGTGCAAAAAAAAAATTCTTAAACGATGAGGTTTAAATTAATATTTTCATGGTAACTTAAAGTTTTATTATGAAAAGAAAATAAAAACTAAATAAATATTTGTTAAACAACAACTACATATTAATTTAGAATGAGTTTAATTCAAATTAATAGTGTTTATAAAGCTTAATAAGGATGTAACTTTTGTAAATTAAAAAAAATTAAAAAAATAGAAACAGTTTCGTTAACGATGCACAATTATGTTTGAAATTCTTTCCTAATAAGAATCGGTCTGTCTAGCATTACTCAAAGAGACGTGTTCAAGAATAGTATGAGTACCTGCCATAACGACCTTAGTTAGCTTTTGCCAACAGGTTTGTTAGCAGGTAGAAACAGTTGTTCCCATTTGTTGGCATTTACAAAAACAATAGATGTCAATTCCCTTACAAGATGCACTTAGCCCTTTTTTTTGCAAAACCCACACAGAAAAAATTCTCTCCAATTATTTTTTAATTAAACCATTTATCAAAAATAAAATAATTTTTTATTAAAAATGTAATCAAATGAATTAAGCGTTTACTTATATCAACAATATCACTGGAGAAAAATATTGTTAAGATCAAAAAATGTTTTAATTGATACTATTAATTTTTTAAATTGTGCAAATTTAATTAATTTTTTATTTAAAATGACAAATTTTTGAATTAAATTTAAATTTAAATTTCTGATTATATTTATTGTTGGCATTTATTAAAATTTCGATTATAGTTTAAAAATATGTTCACATTAAGTTTTTTGTTTGCCTCGAACTGACATGCTTTTTTAGAGATTTTCCCATAACTTGTCTTAGAATTTCAGGTCCCAGCTCCCTGACTTTTTCTTGGATATTCGCTTTAAGCTTTTGGATGATTCTTGGCTTGTTGGCATACACCTTTTAGGTATCCTTAAAGAAATAAATCAGTTATAAAATTCAGAATAATGCGACATTTTTGGATTGCCAAAAATTTTTCGCAGGAGAGCCATAGTTGTACGAGCTGTTGGAACCACAATTCCAGATTGTTCTTTACCTCGGGCCTCACAAAATATTCAATCAATGCCCGGTATTGAATAACACTCACATTAACCGCAACTTGGTTAACGTTAAAAAAAAAACGGTCCAACAAAAAAAAATATGTCCATCTAAGATGTGTGTGAAGATAAAAACGTATTGAACTAGCGGAGACATTAACCACAATTGCTTAACAGCAACTACTTGCAGTTAACGTTGTGTTTAAGAGTGCCACTGTAATACAAGAGGATTCTGGTAGTGTTTCAGAGTTGAAAATTTTCGTTTTCTACGAAAATTTCTGGCAAGGATTACTGACCATTTCCTGATTAAACAACAACTAAAATTTGGTATTTCAAAAAATACTTTTTTAATCCTAATGAAAGTAAAAAGGTGAGTTCTTTTTGATAATTCCTTCAAAATTTTAGAAATCGCTAAAGTTTTCACTTTTAATAAGAAATTCGTTATTATAGTATTGAATCTAAATAATGCCAATGATAAGAGGCAAAGCGAAATAGGATTCAAATAGAGTTCTCTAACTTTTTCACAACAAACATTGCATCCTACATCGTGTAGGTGAAGTACCGGAGTATCCACAGCTCATTCAGTCAAGTCAAGTGCCGGTTTGATGGTCAATCCTCGGTTTCTTTATCGTCGTCGCCCGTTTGGCAGTCTTTTTTGAAATGTAAACTCAACGATATGGCCTAATGAACGAAATTTCCATCTTGCATTCCAAACGATATCAAGTTACTGTTACAACTGTTCTACAAATCAAATTTAGTTAAAATAAAATCAACAGCTAAGGATGATTATTAAATGGGTGCTTTTGAAATCGACTTAAATAAGAGAGAGAGAGAGAGAGATCACTTTGGTTAACAACCCTCTAACGATGTTAATAAAATCATAAATTAAGATAATTAAAAAGAGATAAAAACTTAAACAAAATTAATTTTTCGAATCTCAGCCACTCAGCAACTCGCACCACTAATTTTGCCTTGCCCTGTATTAAACTTTTTACATTAATTGTTCTTTGTCTTGAAAAACATATAAATTGTTTTATGTTCATCAAGAGAGGTGTTAACCACTGCAGTGGTTTATTTAAAACCCACACATTTTCTATTTACTCCCCTTCAACCCACCCATCCTTTTACACCAACATACAAGACATAAGATTTACAAAGAAAAAAAATGGACACAATTTTATGTTTTCGTTACCATCAGCACTTAAATGGTGTGTAAAATAAACAGAAATAAAATTAAACCAACATGCCTTGATTAAAAATACAATTTACTCTTTCCTAGGTACCTGCACAAAGCAAAAAACCCACTTTAAAAATGTCAACGAATGGTATCGCAACCACAACGTTGCCTTTTAAATATTTTCATGTTTACGAAACTTTGTTGAACGTATGTCGAAACGTTGTAAAATCGAGAGAGTAAAAACACACACACAAACGCAGTTAATTTTAGAACGAAATGTAGTCAAATCAACAACGAAAATGTGAAAAAAACAAACTTTGTTAAATCTGCCGTACCCTGTTGTCAAATTAAGAAAAATACATTGTCATTCCTTAATTGAGAGTTTTTGTGTATGGTTATCTTTAAAAGCGTTCGTTATTAAAACAACTTAGATTGCTATATTCGGCTTTGGCGAGTCTTTGATACCCTCCACCAACAGTTGAAATATTTCAGGAGTTAGCTCTTAAGAGGATATTATTAACCAATCTGGATTTCGATCCCCAACTGCTTAGGAGAACTAAAAACAATTTAGCATCACTATTGTTCTTTTGTTTTGAATCGTTCGAAAGTGAGCGTGATTTCAACAAACGGACAGACAGAAGGAAATGGCTAATTCGACTTGGCATTACTCAGGGACTTGGAATATATATGGGGTCTTAGATGAATATTAAAAAAAAGTTTCAAACGTAATGACAAACTAAGTAGACCCAAAGAAGACATCAAAGAAAATACTCCGGGCTTATTTTTAAATTTAATCTAGGAATACATACATAATAATGTATGTGACATAATCTTAAGAATTTAATGAATCAAGTTTTATGGTGTCATTTAGCAGAGGAAAATGTAGTAAAAAAAAGGCATCAAAACGTGCAAAAAGTATATGAAACGAATTTTCTTAAGCAAAGAGCATATAACAAGTTTCCTTAAACTTCGTGAAAATTGTGCGATTACCACAAAGTGAAGCTGATAAGGTTTCATTATTAATATTATTTTTATGTTTTAATTCAACAAATAAGCCAAGAAAATTATAAAATCTATATGATAGTTAAATTTAATATATTTTTTATATTGATTTTATTCGCAATTGTGTTTTTATAACCAGAATGAGGACAGTACTTAGTCAAAATGGCAACAACTATGCGTAAATATAGCAACGGCGTGTAGTCAAAACAAAAACTGTATATTGTCAAAATAAGACGAATATGTTGTTAGTATAACAACGGCACGTTCTTAATACAAGAGCAATTATGAATAAGATAACAACGAAGTATTTTTGAAATTACGACTTTGTGTTGTAAAATCAAGCACAAACATGGATACAACAGATGGCGTCAATTGTCGTATTTTTTCTATCAAATTTTTGCCGCTGTGTACTTATTTTATTTAAAGTAAAAATAAAAAATGCCATTAAAGTCTAGTAAATCATAAAATGTTTATAATTTCTAAGCTGCCTCAACAACAAAAAAGGCAAACAAAAACAAAGAGAAGGATGAAATGAACCCATCCGAACAAATTATTTAAATAGTATCGACCCATGATGGCCACAAACAAACATAATAAAATATGGAAAAAAATATGTAAATGATGCCTTAATCCATGCAATTTATGTAAATACATATTGGCATTTAAAGGAAAACGTGCTCCATCATTTTGTTGCGGGAGTTCTTGGCAAGATTTAACAGATAATTTTCTTGATTTTCCATTAATGTTGTTGGAAAATATGCCTTAATAATTTGTGGGTGTTTTTAAGGATTCTGTAACAAGGATGTTTTTTGTAATAAACACATGTTCCACTTAAATTAAGTATGCAATATGCTTTTGAAAAATTAAAAATTAATGCTGCCTTTTGTGTTTGGAGATGGTTTGTATGTTTACTGGTTTATGGATTCTTCTAGCTTCTAGTTTCAAATCTTCAAACTTGATGATTTCAAGAAAAGTTTATTTTCATGTCGAATAATCAAATCTTACTATTAAGAAGTGCGTAGATATCAAAAAAAAAATGCTGGGAAGGAAACAGTTCATACAGAATTAAGGTCACTTATAATTTGCATGGGAATTCGGCACGTTAAAAATAAAATTTTAATAAAAAATTTAAGCTCAACCATGCGTTCCGAACAGTATTTTTGTGCGAAGAACATTTTTTTATATTGAGTTTAACTTTTGATAAAGAGAGAAATTATTTTGTTAGGCAAGTTTTTTTCTTGATTTGGTTTAATTTTTATTCTTGCTTGAAACAAAATGAACTAAGAAGCCACTTTTTTATAATTTGTACACATAAGTTGACGGTCCCAAGAACCACATTACACGACCGATTTTGACTTTATTGCATGGAAAGCTTCCAGAACGCGTAATTTTACGTTTTGGCGACGTCAATTGGCCACCTAGATCATGCGATTTGACGCCGTAAGCCTTTTTTGTGGATCTACGTCAAAAATTATATCTACGCGGTTAATCCCTCTCGTTAGAGCACTTGAAAACCAACATTCGTCAAATTATCTCCGAGATACCGCCCGAAATGTGCGAAAAGTAAACGAAGACTACCTTAAAATGATCGACTACTGCAACCAATTAAGAGGCGGATATTTAAATGACATTGTGTTTCGTTCGGCAGATATGTAAATATTGTTGCTAAACAATTTGTAATTGAACCACAAACAAGGTATCCAGCAGCCCGTAACTCCGTGGGGTTCTAACGGGTCAAATAGTGAGAAGAAACGGCAAGCGGTATATAATGCAGATATGGTAGCATAAGGCCAAAATGGTACCCGATATAATCTTTCTTCAATCTAGTTTTATGACGTATTCTTGCAGGAGCTTAAATGTATACAAATTACCAATACGTTAAGCACGAGTGGGTGTAACACCGTCCTCTTGACTCTTGGAGAATATATGTTTTGCCAACACCTCAAGCAATGTTAATCAACGTTACCACGGGAAACCGTAACCCTCAGAAACGTATGGTTTTGGACTAGTTAGAGGTGTTGGCCCTACGGGGAACATTTAATAGCTGTGTTTATCACTTGATTCGCGGGATGGTATTGCGTAAAAAATTCTTATTAACAAGTAATTTTTATCATAGTTTTAGATCGATGAACAAAAGAAGTAAAAACTGGGCTTAATAATTCTTTGTTAAAACATTTTGTCCGAAAATTTAAACAAATCAAAAACTTATTTTATATAATAGTTAGAGTTTTTTTCAAAATATTGAAGAACCCTTTTAACGTTTAATATTTCAAAATAAAAATCCTCTTTTTTTAACGAAATCAATGTTAAAAAAAGTGTATTGAAGTATCTGTAATGCATGTTTTCCTAATTTAACTAGTTAACATTTTCTATCTTGTTAGTAACTGGTGATTAATGGTTTTCCCATCATGGCAGTTTTGTGTAGACATGTTTTGTGCAAAAAGAAGCAAAATCATGTATTTCTTGTTTCGTTTAAAGAATTTTGTTAAATCATTGATATTTTCTTCCACAAAAAAAAAACTCATTTTAAGTTCCAATTTAATCTTATTTCAAAATGCATAAATAAGTACCCTTTTACAAGCCAGTTAAAACAAGAGTTGAGTAGTTTCCAAAATTGAAATTAACTACTAAATACTAAACATCAAAAAAGGAAGGAAACCCAGCAAAATTTGCCATGACATGTCATCAACGACCAAAACTAAAAAAATGCTCTCACCACTACAAGATTTTTCGAAAACTATTTATTTTGTCATGTTCTTGTCCAGAATTTGATCCTTACAAAACATGTTGCTGGGTTTTATTAAGATGTTTTATCCTTTCGAATGAGTTCAATTCTTTTTTTGTTTTCTTATTTCCCTCATGTCTGTTTTATTTTGGCATGGAAAACATTTTTTGCTCTTGCAATGTGTTTCCATCTTCATCCTTCTTTAAAAATTAAGTATACTGTACAAAAATATTCGACATTCGTATACATAGAAAAAGTTTTGCACACGTTGAACAGACATGTTCCAAATACGTTCGAATAAAATTGTAATTCCACTTGTAACATTTAAAATTTAATTGAATCAACAACATCTCCGTCCTCATGAATCATTTGTCATTTATTTGTAAAGTGTTTAACAATTATTGAACTGAAATTGTGTGAAAATGGATGGAAAACGGAAACACACATGCACATGTTAAAAAAAAAAACACAAAACTAATAAAGGAAGAAAAAGAAGAAAAACTACTGTCGGTAATAGTAACGGTAAAGAATAACTGATTGATAAATTGAGACCGCATTCACATGAATCGAAAGACATGTGGCAACCTTAAGTAAAGATTATTATATGAGTGATTCTCATTTCAAATTATTTTTTTGTATTCGTTAAAAAATATACTAGAATATTTCATAAATAAAACACATCAATTTGAAAATTAAATCTGCTTAAGCGGGGCGTTATACAAAATGAGGAGTTTGTTTTGCTTGTTGTCGCTGTTGCACATTAAGAAACTATGAATAAAAACAAAGTGCGAGAGTAACTGAAAAACGTTTTAAAATATTTGCATTATGTTTTATTATTTTACACATCAAACATATCAATCCCGAACCGTGAAAATACCGTAAGCGATATAATTTAAAATTCCTGTTATTTCTTAATAAATTACTTTATTGGCAACACTTGCATCATCTCCTAAAATGTCAAGGTCACATAAGGTACCGTTGCGATTTTAAAGCAAGAAAAATTGTAACGTAAGCGACAAATTGCATACAAAATTTACATATCGCACTTGTTCAACAATAGTGTATTAATTCAAAATTAAAAAATTCAGTAGAAGCAAACCAATTTTTAATTTTACATAAAACGCATTTGTGCGAAAGAATTCTTAAACCAACAGTTTCATTACCAAAAGGTAAACCAAATAGAATGATATTTTTACAGCGGTTAGATATGAATACATATAAAACGTTTCGTTTTTTTTTTTCTAAAAAAAGAAAAGAGAAAAATTTTGAGTTAATACACTATTGTTGAACTAGTGCGATATATGAAACAAAATGAAAATAACTCTCTCCTGTAAAATTTGATTTTTGGCGCTGACGTTATTTGAAAAATAATACTTGTTCTAATTTTGTTTAATCATTTGTTGTTATCCCCAGTTTAATGTGTTGAGCGTTATTCTTTCTCAATTTTATTGTGAAATCGCATTAAAAACATATACTAAAATAACAGCGTCAGCTTGTCATTCTACATGTTTAAACGTTTTGTGAATGTATTGAGTGTTATCCAAAACTTTTAAAATTAATTAAAGATGTTGGTGTATAATTCAGGATTTTATGTTTAAACGAATTGAAGATTAAACACCTCAATCGTTATAAGTTTAACATATAGTTTGTATTGTGATAAAAAAATATGAAAATCGTGCAAATCTGTATTGAGCATTCATTCCATTAACCATAATTTTTAATATTTATTTTTTCTGTAAATTAAAAATAAAACTCTTAAATTAAAATCGCTATAAAAAACATTAAAAAAAAATATTAACATTTTAAAAAAATCGCTTAAAGTAGATAAAAATTAAATGAAATGCAAAGTTGGACAGAAAATCGCTAAAACAGATCAAATCAGTTAAAACTGAAACATTTATTGTATATAAAGCCAAAAAATTGAGGAAGCCCGCTAAAAAAACATATAACAAAAAACAATAACTATTAAATAATAGCTGAGAGTAGAAAACCAAACAAGCCAAAAGGAAAGTTTAACAGAAAATCGCTCAAACAAATAAAAATCAATAAAACCTTAGACATTTATTTTATATAAAATGAAAAAGGAACATTAAAAAAAATATTAGCATTCGAAAAAATCGCTGAAAGTATAAAAGATACAAACGAAACAACTCACGCTAAACTAAGAATAAAATAAAATTCCTAAATATGTATTGAAAAATTAATAGAAAATATCGAGCCCTAATAGCAAAAATGATGTAACCAACAAAAATACAATTTTACAGGAGAAGGTTTTTTTAAATATTTTTGCTTGAAGTCTAGGGTTTCGTTTGAAATTGCCAGGAGAAGGATTTTTTAAATATTTTTGCTTGAAGTCTAGGGTTTCGTTTGAAATTGCTTTTGCTCTTATTTCTTAACGGTACTTCCCAGAGATATGAGATTTTTAGAGATGATGATCAAAAACTATCGGTTTTCATCAAAAAACAAAAATCTTAAATGTTGTTGGTTACACCAAAAAATAAATACTGTCTTTAATCACCAAATTTTTTTCTCAAAAGATGATATTTTAAATTTTAATTAACAAAATGTTCAAAAAACTTTGCCGTTTCAAACTAAGTATGTGCAAATTGATTTAAAAATATGTAGCTCGGGTTATAACAATTCCCAACAACAATTCTACAAGTTTAAATTATTTTATTTTAAACAAAAAAATCAATTTAGATTTTTTGTTATTTAATTAATATTTTAATTAAAAATTTATTTCAAACAACTAAATTTTAATTAAATCAAAATTATATTTTTATGAATAATTTTTTTTCGACAAAAAAAAATAATTGATTCAATTATCATATTAATTAAATTCAAATACTTTTCAAACAATTTTTTTAATTGATAAAAAAAATAATGATAATTTTTTCTGTGTTGAAAAGTTGTTCAAATAAAAAAAAAAACGCAAAACAAAAACGAATTCAAGAAACAAAATGGGATATATACGGAATTCATTCCGTATTTGGGTGCTTCAGAAAATGACGAAAACATTTTTCGAGATGAAACCATTTTTGTTTTCATGAACGGAACGGGAGTTTTATGTATCAGAAAGGTTAAACAACTTTCTATCAATAATAAAAATGTGTTTTCTTCGATTCCGAACGGTCGTAAGAACACTGGATATAGTGTATTGCAACAAAAAATCAAAAAACTAACCATAAATTAACAAATCGCCAGAAATTAAAATAGCTTAAAATAAAATAAGACAACTTTTATTGGTATAATTGATGAATGGTTAACTCACTATTGGTTTGGCGTATATGACTAAAAAACGTAATGGATTAAACCGATTGAATACTTCTGTATTTTCACCACTTTTTTCGGCATATATTTTGGAGAAAAATCTAAATTTTTGTAAACACTCATGAACGAACTTAGAAGTTAATAGCATTTTGTTGAAAATTATTGTTTTGTGCCGCATACGCCAATTTCCTAAATTAAATTAAAAAACATGCGGTTGGTGCTGCATACGTATAGTTGTTAATAAAAATATTTATTTTTATATACTTCATATGTATATTAAGAACGAATTATATTTCCAGGTTTGCTCTACCAATAGTCTAGTTTCATTTCGCGTTGCAAGTATTGAGGCTGGCGGCGATGACCCGAATTTTGTTGCACTGTGTAATAAGCTGACGATCATAAGGAGGGTATTAACTCAAAACTAAAAAATTTTCAGTAGAAGCAAAACTATTTTTAATTTAAAATCAAAGGTATATAAAAAAGAACAAGTGCGATATGTTATACTTTAAAAAACTTACAAAGAACCAAGAAGATCGATGAACAACTCAAATGACAATTTGTATTGAAAATAAATGATACAAATAACGTTATTGTAGCATTATTCCCTTCTTTTGTTTTCAATCATTTTTACTCTTCCTGTAGTCCTTAATACTCGTTCCTTTTTCTAAATATTTATGTTAAAAATTAACCCAATTGTCTCAGTTTTTACAAAAAGAAAACAATTGTTAAATACCTACGTAGTGGTATTAAAAACTACTCGTAAACGTTAAAAGGTTGTTAAGAAATCTTTTATACTCTTGAAAGCAAACAAACATAAATATTTCTATTCTTTTCTTCTCATCCTTTTATACAGCAAATTTAACCCAAAAAAATTAAGCTTATAACATAATCACACAGACGAATATAGATGTACGTTATACATACGTACATACATACGTTTCTATTGACTTCCTATACCTCTACACATACATATGAAAACAAATAAATACCGCAAACGTTGGTCCACAAAAGAAAACACATGCAAATACAGCACCGACAGGAAAATTGTTTTAAAAGTCAAAGCAACTTGTGAGAATGACAGAATACGAAAGTACAAATATTTCGTATTTGCTTCTATGACTTTTCAGCTCATATTCAGGGATGGAAAATTTGGATTTTGAAATGGTATTGAATTTCTACTAAAACAAAGTACTTTTCGAGAATTGAAGCGATTCAGCGTCTTTATAGTCCAGTCATCAACACTCGGGTTTTTTCCCCGCACTTTTTTGATTACCGGGAAGTAAAAATAAATTTTACGGGATCGCGGAATTGCCGCTCAAAACGAAATTCAATTAACGGTATAAAATAATATATTTATTAACAGTTTTATACCCTAAGCCATCAGTGGTGAATAAAGATATACTAATTGCCAATTTTATGAAGATCGGTATAAAAATTAACTTCATATAAAGAACACTCTCGGAAATCACTTTAGTATGGCTAAAACAGTAACGAAAAATGCTTTTCTGGTAAAATTTGGTATAATCTAGTTTTACAAGTCTCGAAATCACACTACCAAATTTCGTAAAGATCGAGTCATAATTTATCATGTTGCCTTTATAAAAACCACTCTCGAAAGCTCTTATGTACGTCTTAAACAGTGAAAAATAATTATGTTATTGTTAAGTTTTGTCCATTACAGTTTGATAGGACTAAAAAAATTTGATTCCGTTATGATTTCGTTAAGCACTCATAGAAAAATACATCTTCATACTGATCATGCACTAACATCAGAATTGTGACATCAATTTGTAATAACATCAATGAGGCTAAAAGTGATATCTATCCATGACGAACGTAATCTTAAAATGTTGTCATATTTTATGCGTCATCTATATTATGACTTCAGGGACATCATTTCGATATTAACATTATTCTCATGTTTAAAAAGTAATATAAGAAGCAAAAAATCCCATATTCTATTTGTTTAAATTTTTTGGTTAATAACATAAAATTTTAAAAGTAGAATGATTACGAAAACCATATCAGACATGCTGCTGGTGTCTTATAATTAAGAGTTCTTCTGTAAACAAAGGGCGGTATACAACAAAAGTGAAACCAACATGTGTAACGGCTAAGTAAATATTTATGTTCTCTCACTGTGCCTTAAGTCAATCCCAATGACTCACTTTAATGACAAACTTGTATTAAATTGAGCATAGTGAGTCCTTTCTCTAATGTTACTGAGTCATCGCACTGAAGACATTTTGGACAAGTGATGTTAAGGCTGGCATCACAATGATGAAAAGTGAAGTCAAAAACGAAAAAATTGTCATAGTATGTATTAGCAATTTTTGAAAGAAGTTTTCAA